>OW387026.1:43080091-44483420 GCA_936439885.1 Nowickia ferox
AATAATAATAATAATAATAATAATAATAATAATAATAATAATAATAATAATAATAATAATAATAATAATAATAATAATAATAATAATAATAATAATAATAATATAATAATAATAATAATAATAATAATAATAATAATAATAATAATAATAATAATAATAATAATAATAATAATAATAATAAATAATAATAATAATAATAATAATAATAATAATAATATAATAATAATAATAATAATAATAATAATAATAATAATAATAATAATAATAATAATAATAATAATAATAATAATAATAATAATAATAATAATAATAATAATAATAATAATAATAATAATAATAATAATAATAATAATAATAATAATAATAATAATAATAATAATAATAATAATAATAATAATAATAATAATAATAATAATAATAATAATAATAATAATAATAATAATAATAATAATAATAATAATAATAATAATAATAATAATAATAATAATAATAATAATAATAATAATAATAATAATAATAATAATAATAATAATAATAATAATAATAATAATAATAATAATAATAATAATAATAATAATAATAATAATAATAATAATAATAATATAATAATAATAATAATAATAATAATAATAATAATAATAATAATAATAATAATAATAATAATAATAATAATAATAATAATAATAATAATAATAATAATAATAATAATAATAATAATAATAATAATAATAATAATAATAATAATAATAATAATAATAATAATAATAATAATAATAATAATAATAATAATAATAATAATAATAATAATAATAATAATAATAATAATAATAATAATAATAATAATAATAATAATAATAATAATAATAATAATAATAATAATAATAATAATAATAATAATAATAATAATAATAATAATAATAATAATAATAATAATAATAATAATAATAATAATAATAATAATAATAATAATAATAATAATAATAATAATAATAATAATAATAATAATAATAATAATAATAATAATAATAATAATAATAATAATAATAATAATAATAATAATAATAATAATAATAATAATAATAATAATAATAATAATAATAATAATAATAATAATAATAATAATAATAATAATAATAATAATAATAATAATAATAATAATAATAATAATAATAATAATAATAATAATAATAATAATAATAATAATAATAATAATAATAATAATAATAATAATAATAATAATAATAATAATAATAATAATAATAATAATAATAATAATAATAATAATAATAATAATAATAATAATAATAATAATAATAATAATAATAATAATAATAATAATAATAATAATAATAATAATAATAATAATAATAATAATAATAATAATAATAATAATAATAATAATAATAATAATAATAATAATAATAATAATAATAATAATAATAATAATAATAATAATAATAATAATAATAATAATAATAATAATAATAATAATAATAATAATAATAATAATAATAATAATAATAATAATAATAATAATAATAATAATAATAATAATAATAATAATAATAATAATAATAATAATAATAATAATAATAATAATAATAATAATAATAATAATAATAATAATAATAATAATAATAATAATAATAATAATAATAATAATAATAATAATAATAATAATAATAATAATAATAATAATAATAATAATAATAATAATAATAATAATAATAATAATAATAATAATAATAATAATAATAATAATAATAATAATAATAATAATAATAATAATAATAATAATAATAATAATAATAATAATAATAATAATAATAATAATAATAATAATAATAATAATAATAATAATAATAATAATAATAATAATAATAATAATAATAATAATAATAATAATAATAATAATAATAATAATAATAATAATAATAATAATAATAATAATAATAATAATAATAATAATAATAATAATAATAATAATAATAATAATAATAATAATAATAATAATAATAATAATAATAATAATAATAATAATAATAATAATAATAATAATAATAATAATAATAATAATAATAATAATAATAATAATAATAATAATAATAATAATAATAATAATAATAATAATAATAATAATAATAATAATAATAATAATAATAATAATAATAATAATAATAATAATAATAATAATAATAATAATAATAATAATAATAATAATAATAATAATAATAATAATAATAATAATAATAATAATAATAATAATAATAATAATAATAATAATAATAATAATAATAATAATAATAATAATAATAATAATAATAATAATAATAATAATAATAATAATAATAATAATAATAATAATAATAATAATAATAATAATAATAATAATAATAATAATAATAATAATAATAATAATAATAATAATAATAATAATAATAATAATAATAATAATAATAATAATAATAATAATAATAATAATAATAATAATAATAATAATAATAATAATAATAATAATAATAATAATAATAATAATAATAATAATAATAATAATAATAATAATAATAATAATAATAATAATAATAATAATAATAATAATAATAATAATAATAATAATAATAATAATAATAATAATAATAATAATAATAATAATAATAATAATAATAATAATAATAATAATAATAATAATAATAATAATAATAATAATAATAATAATAATAATAATAATAATAATAATAATAATAATAATAATAATAATAATAATAATAATAATAATAATAATAATAATAATAATAATAATAATAATAATAATAATAATAATAATAATAATAATAATAATAATAATAATAATAATAATAATAATAATAATAATAATAATAATAATAATAATAATAATAATAATAATAATAATAATAATAATAATAATAATAATAATAATAATAATAATAATAATAATAATAATAATAATAATAATAATAATAATAATAATAATAATAATAATAATAATAATAATAATAATAATAATAATAATAATAATAATAATAATAATAATAATAATAATAATAATAATAATAATAATAATAATAATAATAATAATAATAATAATAATAATAATAATAATAATAATAATAATAATAATAATAATAATAATAATAATAATAATAATAATAATAATAATAATAATAATAATAATAATAATAATAATAATAATAATAATAATAATAATAATAATAATAATAATAATAATAATAATAATAATAATAATAATAATAATAATAATAATAATAATAATAATAATAATAATAATAATAATAATAATAATAATAATAATAATAATAATAATAATAATAATAATAATAATAATAATAATAATAATAATAATAATAATAATAATAATAATAATAATAATAATAATAATAATAATAATAATAATAATAATAATAATAATAATAATAATAATAATAATAATAATAATAATAATAATAATAATAATAATAATAATAATAATAATAATAATAATAATAATAATAATAATAATAATAATAATAATAATAATAATAATAATAATAATAATAATAATAATAATAATAATAATAATAATAATAATAATAATAATAATAATAATAATAATAATAATAATAATAATAATAATAATAATAATAATAATAATAATAATAATAATAATAATAATAATAATAATAATAATAATAATAATAATAATAATAATAATAATAATAATAATAATAATAATAATAATAATAATAATAATAATAATAATAATAATAATAATAATAATAATAATAATAATAATAATAATAATAATAATAATAATAATACTAATAATAATACTTATAATAATAATAATAAAAAAAAAAAAAAAAAAAAAAAAAAATAAAAACAAAAAAAAAAAAAAAACGCGAAAATAGCCACACTGTTCGAAGTATCAGTGAGAGAGAGGAAAACAAACAAACACAACAAACACGATCTACAATGCATGTTAAGAATAAAATATCAACAACAACAACGCCAATTCAATTAATAAAATAACCACAGTGTTCGAAGTATCAGTAAGAGAGAGAAAACCAAGCAAATAAAAGGTACGTATAACAACAAACACCATCTACAAGGCATGCACAATGAATGTAATCAAATAAATAAAACAAATACAATGCACGCACGGCTAAGAACAAAATATTAACAACTACAACGCCAATACAATTTGTAAATGAACAAGAGGTTGTCGCGATATATATTCTCCTGCACCTATTTATTATCCTATTACATTCAGTTTGTGATAAACAGTGCTCGCGTAAACAAGTGCAAGTATACCAAGTAAAGAAGCAAACGAGGCAACAATAAAAATTTACCAATAACAACAATAACGTGGAATTGATGTAAGTCGAATGTAATAGGAGTATGAGTAAGTAGTGCGGTGAAGGGAACATAAATTAAAATACAAAAGCTGGCATTGAAAGCGACGAATTTAAGGTGGTTTATGAAAGTTATACATATATAAATACTAACAAAGATATTGTACATTTGTACATAGAGCTAAAAGAAACGAAGTTAAAAAAAAATAAAAAATATATATATATATATATATATCTAAACATATATATAAGAATTTTAAATAAATAGTGTGAAGTTGTAGAGTAGATACCTAGACGTGCCTGTCCAGAATAAAGAAAACCCAGAACACCGGTTAAGAAAAAAAATGGGATTATTTCAGATGAGCGGTAAGGGTGAACGACAAAATTTTGGCCCGTGGATGGACGGAGACACCATCGTCATATCCGATGACGACGATCACACCAGCGAAGAGGGGGAGACGCCGTCTACACAAGGGTCTAATGGCTCGGGACACAGTCACCTGACAGGGGGTGGGTATTACGATCCCTTTGAAAGCAACGACTACTACGACACCTACGAAGGGCTATCATGCTCACAACAGACCGAAACCACGCAGCCAGAAGAGGATACTAGAGTATTGTTTGGGGCAACCATTGACCGCTACATACGGCGACAACCTCATTACCGGCAGTACATTGCGCAGATCGGACTCACGTGGACAATACTGGGAACTGACAGCGAGGGTGAAGATTCTGATCCGTTGGTGGAGATGCCAGTGTCCCCTAAAAGACTAGCTCTTATGGACGGAAATATTACCCCGGAACCCGAAGTAGCCGAAGTTGATCCGTTGTTACCGTGTGAAGATGAAGCCGACTTAGTGTTAAGTGGAATGGAGGAGGACGTGCTCTCGCTCGGAGACATTAGTCTGGGGAGCATCGAGGAATATGTACACCAAGCCTTATAACAACAATTTGACCCACCACAAACGGAAGCAGTAGTTCCAGAGAACACTACCGCTTCCCCGGAAGAGGAAGGTCTTCAACAGCTACCACCCGAATTAATTGAAGAGGTAAGGATAGCGGTGGAAAAGGGAAGAAGACTCTGTTTCAGGCGCGAGGTAAATGGTAAGTCGTACCGCATTAGGATCTCGGCGGCAGGGCGAGTGGTAGTTCGTTGCCTACAGCAGGGAAAGGAGGAAGTGTAAGGGCCCAAACTTCTTGGAATTTGACCCAACACCATGTATGAAATTCTATACAATAAATAATACATAAGAAATGGTGTTTTATTTCTGGTAAATGGATTACATCCATCAATTGTGGGGAGGGGGTAGATTACATCTGCCACGTTTCATTTCATTTCGTTTCAGGCAGATTGACCAAATTGAGTCGGCGTAAGCATGAGCAGAACAGCGAACAACACAACCGCAGCAAAACTATAATTCGCAGAGAGGACGTATGAGGGAGTAGGTGTGAGCAGAAGCAACGGTAGTAGTGCGGTAGCGACTCAACTACATTTTGTAGTTTACAGAAATAGAGTACAGCAGGTGAAACAGAGAGAAGGTGCAAAGGAATGCATGCGTGGGCAGCGGCGGAGATTTGGAAAACAACGAAACTACATTTTGGTGCAGCGACAAAATATGATATAAAAGGCCAGACAAATAATGACTCGCTCTCTTTTTGGTTTCTACAACTACACAAGTAAGACGTGGCGACTGGTGAAAAGCGTAGTGAGGAGAACATAGGGATTGGTTACACTAATCTCTATAACATTGTGTTAAGGGGCTGATTCACAATCAGCATAATAAGGCCCGACTAGATTACATCTAGCCGGAGAGAGAGATAGGGCACAAGAGTCAGGACTCCGCTGAGGTAATACCCCGGAGCTTAGGGCTTTAGAGATAGGTCTCCGCTGAGGTAATACCCCGGAAATTTAGGGTCACAATAGGCGTTGTCGGATTACATCCAACAATTTTTAAGTTTAGGAGCTAGAGAGCCGTGTCAAAGTGAGCCACCACTGCGTCTATCAAGGAGCATAAAGTATACAATAAGTAAAGCAAAAAAAAAGAGAAATATAAGAAAATTTAATAAAGTTGATTGAAATCTGTGGATTTTTTTTTTGTTCCTTTAATTTGTGTGAGAACCCTGGGCAACGACGAGCATACCCCAGCTATACACACGGGATAACCGGAGGTTCCTTACAATGCTGTTGCAATTACTTTAAAAAAGGTATTAGATGTTGAAATGTACAAAAAAAAAATTTATTTTATTTACTTCGTATTTTGTCGTAAACCAAGTTAGTCATATTAAATTCAAAATACGTTGAAGAATTGTTAAAATCATTTGATGAACTTATGCCATGATATTACGGCCCTAATTCGCAAACTATGAATATACATAATGTAATCCATATACCAGATGATGTAATTAACTTAGGAGCTCCTTTATCACAATTTTCAGCTTTGACTTTGAAAATAGTGTGGGGCATTTAAAGTCAATTGTTAAATCAACTACAAATCCAGTAGCGAATTCAAAGGAAATTGCACATTTTCCATACTAACAGTTTCTCCAATAATATACTATTAGTAGGTATTTCCTTTTGTTAAAAATAGAAAACAATCACTACGAAAAATTATAGACACAGTTAACACGAAAACACTATTTTCTTTTGTAAACATTTATGGCTATAAAATTACAACCGTTCCTCCCGATAATATCTGTTGACTAAGTAATGGAAATATCATGGTTATATCAAAAGTTTTTATTAGCAAACTTTCTGTAAACAAATGTGATATTTACTCAAAAGGCAATATATTTAACGATACTCTTAATTTTTTACGTATCCAATGTCATCCAGGGACCTAGGATTATGTATCGTTGAAGATTTAGACCAGAAAAAAGTTGAAATAGAGCTAAACATGGAAGATGTGACGTGTATTTTTACCAAATGCCAAAATGAGACAGTTGCTATCACCCTTTTACATAAAGAACTTAATGTACATTATAAGTGAAATTTATTTGCTGGTGGTTAAGCGATGTCTATATGCATTTCATTGTTGCTTCAACAATTCGTCAGTAGACCTCAACCACACATTTTGAACAGTCACAAACCTCTCATCCTATGCACAGACTTTCATAAACTATTTGAGAATTCACAAATATTAATATTTTTGAAAATCACAAAAGAAAAATAAGCATAGTAGGCTTAGTAACTTATACAGAACCCAGCAAATAATTTTTATTCGATATGAATCTATTTTATTTTTCTACACCTTTATACAATTAGAAATCCATTGGATAACAATAAAAGTATTTATAGGCAAAATGAAAAATAATATTTTAATGAAACATTCAAGAGATCCATTATTCGACATATTGTCATAATTATATTATAAGTGAAATTTATTTGCTGGTGGTTAAGCGATGTCTATATGCATTTCATTCTTGCTTTAACAAATCGTCAGTAGACTTCAACCACACATTTTGAACAGTCACAAACCTCTTATCTTATGCACAGACTTTCATAAACTATTTGAGAATTCACAAATATTAATATTTTTGAAAATCACAAAAGAAAAATAAGCATAGTAGGCTTAGTAACTTATACAAAACCCAGCAAATAATTTTTATTCGATATGAATCTATTTTATTTTTCTACACCTTTATACAATTAGAAATCCATTGGATAACAATAAAAGTATTTATAGGCAAAATGAAAAATAATATTCCAATGAAACATTCAAGAGATTTATTATTCGACATATTGTCATAATTATATTATAAGTGAAATTTATTTGCTGGTGGTTAAGCGATGTCTATATGCATTTCATTGTTGCTTCAACAATTCGTCAGTAGACCTCAACCACACATTTTGAACAGTCACAAACCTCTCATCCTATGCACAGACTTTCATAAACTATTTGAGAATTCACAAATATTAATATTTTTGAAAATCACAAAAGAAAAATAAGCATAGTAGGCTTAGTAACTTATACAGAACCCAGCAAATAATTTTTATTCGATATGAATCTATTTTATTTTTCTACACCTTTATACAATTAGAAATCCATTGGATAACAATAAAAGTATTTATAGGCAAAATGAAAAATAATATTTTAATGAAACATTCAAGAGATCCATTATTCGACATATTGTCATAATTATATTATAAGTGAAATTTATTTGCTGGTGGTTAAGCGATGTCTATATGCATTTCATTGTTGCTTTAACAAATCGTCAGTAGACTTCAACCACACATTTTGAACAGTCACAAACCTCTTATCTTATGCACAGACTTTCATAAACTATTTGAGAATTCACAAATATTAATATTTTTGAAAATCACAAAAGAAAAATAAGCATAGTAGGCTTAGTAACTTATACAAAACCCAGCAAATAATTTTTATTCGATATGAATCTATTTTATTTTTCTACACCTTTATACAATTAGAAATCCATTGGATAACAATAAAAGTATTTATAGGCAAAATGAAAAATAATATTCCAATGAAACATTCAAGAGATTTATTATTCGACATATTGTCATAATTATATTATAAGTGAAATTTATTTGCTGGTGGTTAAGCGATGTCTATATGCATTTCATTGTTGCTTCAACAATTCGTCAGTAGACCTCAACCACACATTTTGAACAGTCACAAACCTCTCATCCTATGCACAGACTTTCATAAACTATTTGAGAATTCACAAATATTAATATTTTTGAAAATCACAAAAGAAAAATAAGCATAGTAGGCTTAGTAACTTATACAGAACCCAGCAAATAATTTTTATTCGATATGAATCTATTTTATTTTTCTACACCTTTATACAATTAGAAATCCATTGGATAACAATAAAAGTATTTATAGGCAAAATGAAAAATAATATTCCAATGAAACATTCAAGAGATTTATTATTCGACATATTGTCATAATTATATTATAAGTGAAATTTATTTGCTGGTGGTTAAGCGATGTCTATATGCATTTCATTGTTGCTTCAACAATTCGTCAGTAGACCTCAACCACACATTTTGAACAGTCACAAACCTCTCATCCTATGCACAGACTTTCATAAACTATTTGAGAATTCACAAATATTAATATTTTTGAAAATCACAAAAGAAAAATAAGCATAGTAGGCTTAGTAACTTATACAGAACCCAGCAAATAATTTTTATTCGATATGAATCTATTTTATTTTTCTACACCTTTATACAATTAGAAATCCATTGGATAACAATAAAAGTATTTATAGGCAAAATGAAAAATAATATTTTAATGAAACATTCAAGAGATCCATTATTCGACATATTGTCATAATTATATTATAAGTGAAATTTATTTGCTGGTGGTTAAGCGATGTCTATATGCATTTCATTGTTGCTTTAACAAATCGTCAGTAGACTTCAACCACACATTTTGAACAGTCACAAACCTCTTATCTTATGCACAGACTTTCATAAACTATTTGAGAATTCACAAATATTAATATTTTTGAAAATCACAAAAGAAAAATAAGCATAGTAGGCTTAGTAACTTATACAAAACCCAGCAAATAATTTTTATTCGATATGAATCTATTTTATTTTTCTACACCTTTATACAATTAGAAATCCATTGGATAACAATAAAAGTATTTATAGGCAAAATGAAAAATAATATTCCAATGAAACATTCAAGAGATTTATTATTCGACATATTGTCATAATTATATTATAAGTGAAATTTATTTGCTGGTGGTTAAGCGATGTCTATATGCATTTCATTGTTGCTTCAACAATTCGTCAGTAGACCTCAACCACACATTTTGAACAGTCACAAACCTCTCATCCTATGCACAGACTTTCATAAACTATTTGAGAATTCACAAATATTAATATTTTTGAAAATCACAAAAGAAAAATAAGCATAGTAGGCTTAGTAACTTATACAGAACCCAGCAAATAATTTTTATTCGATATGAATCTATTTTATTTTTCTACACCTTTATACAATTAGAAATCCATTGGATAAAAATAAAAGTATTTATAGGCAAAATGAAAAATAATATTTTAATGAAACATTCAAGAGATCCATTATTCGACATATTGTCATAATTATATTATAAGTGAAATTTATTTGCTGGTGGTTAAGCGATGTCTATATGCATTTCATTGTTGCTTTAACAAATCGTCAGTAGACTTCAACCACACATTTTGAACAGTCACAAACCTCTTATCTTATGCACAGACTTTCATAAACTATTTGAGAATTCACAAATATTAATATTTTTGAAAATCACAAAAGAAAAATAAGCATAGTAGGCTTAGTAACTTATACAAAACCCAGCAAATAATTTTTATTCGATATGAATCTATTTTATTTTTGTACACCTTTATACAATTAGAAATCCATTGGATAACAATAAAAGTATTTATAGGCAAAATGAAAAATAATATTCCAATGAAACATTCAAGAGATTTATTATTCGACATATTGTCATAATTATATTATAAGTGAAATTTATTTGCTGGTGGTTAAGCGATGTCTATATGCATTTCATTGTTGCTTCAACAATTCGTCAGTAGACCTCAACCACACATTTTGAACAGTCACAAACCTCTCATCCTATGCACAGACTTTCATAAACTATTTGAGAATTCACAAATATTAATATTTTTGAAAATCACAAAAGAAAAATAAGCATAGTAGGCTTAGTAACTTATACAGAACCCAGCAAATAATTTTTATTCGATATGAATCTATTTTATTTTTCTACACCTTTATAAGTTACTAGGCCTACTATGCTTATTTTTCTTTTGTGATTTTCAAAAATATTAATATTTGTGAATTCTCAAATAGTTTATGAAAGTCTGTGCATAAGATAAGAGGTTTGTGACTGTTCAAAATGTGTGGTTGAAGTCTACTGACGATTTGTTAAAGCAACAATGAAATGCATATAGACATCGCTTAACCACCAGCAAATAAATTTCACTTATAATATAATTATGACAATATGTCGAATAATGGATCTCTTGAATGTTTCATTAAAATATTATTTTTCATTTTGCCTATAAATACTTTTATTGTTATCCAATGGATTTCTAATTGTATAAAGGTGTAGAAAAATAAAATAGATTCATATCGAATAAAAATTATTTGCTGGGTTCTGTATAAGTTACTAAGCCTACTATGCTTATTTTTCTTTTGTGATTTTCAAAAATATTAATATTTGTGAATTCTCAAATAGTTTATGAAAGTCTGTGCATAGGATGAGAGGTTTGTGACTGTTCAAAATGTGTGGTTGAGGTCTACTGACGAATTGTTTAAGCAACAATGAAATGCATATAGACATCGCTTAACCACCAGCAAATAAATTTCACTTATAATATAATTATGACAATATGTCGAATAATAAATCTCTTGAATGTTTCATTGGAATATTATTTTTCATTTTGCCTATAAATACTTTTATTGTTATCCAATGGATTTCTAATTGTATAAAGGTGTAGAAAAATAAAATAGATTCATATCGAATAAAAATTATTTGCTGGGTTCTGTATAAGTTACTAAGCCTACTATGCTTATTTTTCTTTTGTGATTTTCAAAAATATTAATATTTGTGAATTCTCAAATAGTTTATGAAAGTCTGTGCATAGGATGAGAGGTTTGTGACTGTTCAAAATGTGTGGTTGAGGTCTACTGACGAATTGTTGAAGCAACAATGAAATGCATATAGACATCGCTTAAACAACAAGAAAATAAATTTCACTTATAATATAATTATGACAATATGTCGAATAATAAATCTCTTGAATGTTTCATTGGAATATTATTTTTCATTTTGCCTATAAATACTTTTATTGTTATCCAATGGATTTCTAATTGTATAAAGGTGTAGAAAAATAAAATAGATTCATATCGAATAAAAATTATTTGCTGGGTTTTGTATAAGTTACTAAGCCTACTATGCTTATTTTTCTTTTGTGATTTTCAAAAATATTAATATTTGTGAATTCTCAAATAGTTTATGAAAGTCTGTGCATAAGATAAGAGGTTTGTGACTGTTCAAAATGTGTGGTTGAAGTCTACTGACGATTTGTTAAAGCAACAATGAAATGCATATAGACATCGCTTAACCACCAGCAAATAAATTTCACTTATAATATAATTATGACAATATGTCGAATAATGGATCTCTTGAATGTTTCATTAAAATATTATTTTTCATTTTGCCTATAAATACTTTTATTGTTATCCAATGGATTTCTAATTGTATAAAGGTGTAGAAAAATAAAATAGATTCATATCGAATAAAAATTATTTGCTGGGTTCTGTATAAGTTACTAAGCCTACTATGCTTATTTTTCTTTTGTGATTTTCAAAAATATTAATATTTGTGAATTCTCAAATAGTTTATGAAAGTCTGAGCATAGGATGAGAGGTTTGTGACTGTTCAAAATGTGTGGTTGAGGTCTACTGACGAATTGTTGAAGCAACAATGAAATGCATATAGACATCGCTTAACCACCAGCAAATAAATTTCACTTATAATATAATTATGACAATATGTCGAATAATAAATCTCTTGAATGTTTCATTGGAATATTATTTTTCATTTTGCCTATAAATACTTTTATTGTTATCCAATGGATTTCTAATTGTATAAAGGTGTAGAAAAATAAAATAGATTCATATCGAATAAAAATTATTTGCTGGGTTTTGTATAAGTTACTAAGCCTACTATGCTTATTTTTCTTTTGTGATTTTCAAAAATATTAATATTTGTGAATTCTCAAATAGTTTATGAAAGTCTGTGCATAAGATAAGAGGTTTGTGACTGTTCAAAATGTGTGGTTGAAGTCTACTGACGATTTGTTAAAGCAACAATGAAATGCATATAGACATCGCTTAACCACCAGCAAATAAATTTCACTTATAATATAATTATGACAATATGTCGAATAATGGATCTCTTGAATGTTTCATTAAAATATTATTTTTCATTTTGCCTATAAATACTTTTATTGTTATCCAATGGATTTCTAATTGTATAAAGGTGTAGAAAAATAAAATAGATTCATATCGAATAAAAATTATTTGCTGGGTTCTGTATAAGTTACTAAGCCTACTATGCTTATTTTTCTTTTGTGATTTTCAAAAATATTAATATTTGTGAATTCTCAAATAGTTTATGAAAGTCTGTGCATAGGATGAGAGGATTGTGACTGTTCAAAATGTGTGGTTGAGGTCTACTGACGAATTGTTGAAGCAACAATGAAATGCATATAGACATCGCTTAAACAACAAGAAAATAAATTCCACTTATAATATAATTATGACAATATGTCGAATAATAAATCTCTTGAATGTTTCATTGGAATATTATTTTTCATTTTGCCTATAAATACTTTTATTGTTATCCAATGGATTTCTAATTGTATAAAGGTGTAGAAAAATAAAATAGATTCATATCGAATAAAAATTATTTGCTGGGTTTTGTATAAGTTACTAAGCCTACTATGCTTATTTTTCTTTTGTGATTTTCAAAAATATTAATATTTGTGAATTCTCAAATAGTTTATGAAAGTCTGTGCATAAGATAAGAGGTTTGTGACTGTTCAAAATGTGTGGTTGAAGTCTACTGACGATTTGTTAAAGCAACAATGAAATGCATATAGACATCGCTTAACCACCAGCAAATAAATTTCACTTATAATATAATTATGACAATATGTTGAATAATGGATCTCTTGAATGTTTCATTAAAATATTATTTTTCATTTTGCCTATAAATACTTTTATTGTTATCCAATGGATTTCTAATTGTATAAAGGTGTAGAAAAATAAAATAGATTCATATCGAATAAAAATTATTTGCTGGGTTCTGTATAAGTTACTAAGCCTACTATGCTTATTTTTCTTTTGTGATTTTCAAAAATATTAATATTTGTGAATTCTCAAATAGTTTATGAAAGTCTGTGCATAGGATGAGAGGTTTGTGACTGTTCAAAATGTGTGGTTGAGGTCTACTGACGAATTGTTGAAGCAACAATGAAATGCATATAGACATCGCTTAACCACCAGCAAATAAATTTCACTTATAATATAATTATGACAATATGTCGAATAATAAATCTCTTGAATGTTTCATTGGAATATTATTTTTCATTTTGCCTATAAATACTTTTATTGTTATCCAATGGATTTCTAATTGTATAAAGGTGTAGAAAAATAAAATAGATTCATATCGAATAAAAATTATTTGCTGGGTTTTGTATAAGTTACTAAGCCTACTATGCTTATTTTTCTTTTGTGATTTTCAAAAATATTAATATTTGTGAATTCTCAAATAGTTTATGAAAGTCTGTGCATAAGATAAGAGGTTTGTGACTGTTCAAAATGTGTGGTTGAAGTCTACTGACGATTTGTTAAAGCAACAATGAAATGCATATAGACATCGCTTAACCACCAGCAAATAAATTTCACTTATAATATAATTATGACAATATGTCGAATAATGGATCTCTTGAATGTTTCATTAAAATATTATTTTTCATTTTGCCTATAAATACTTTTATTGTTATCCAATGGATTTCTAATTGTATAAAGGTGTAGAAAAATAAAATAGATTCATATCGAATAAAAATTATTTGCTGGGTTCTGTATAAGTTACTAAGCCTACTATGCTTATTTTTCTTTTGTGATTTTCAAAAATATTAATATTTGTGAATTCTCAAATAGTTTATGAAAGTCTGTGCATAGGATGAGAGGTTTGTGACTGTTCAAAATGTGTGGTTGAGGTCTACTGACGAATTGTTGAAGCAACAATGAAATGCATATAGACATCGCTTAAACAACAAGAAAATAAATTTCACTTATAATATAATTATGACAATATGTCGAATAATAAATCTCTTGAATGTTTCATTGGAATATTATTTTTCATTTTGCCTATAAATACTTTTATTGTTATCCAATGGATTTCTAATTGTATAAAGGTGTAGAAAAATAAAATAGATTCATATCGAATAAAAATTATTTGCTGGGTTTTGTATAAGTTACTAAGCCTACTATGCTTATTTTTCTTTTGTGATTTTCAAAAATATTAATATTTGTGAATTCTCAAATAGTTTATGAAAGTCTGTGCATAAGATAAGAGGTTTGTGACTGTTCAAAATGTGTGGTTGAAGTCTACTGACGATTTGTTAAAGCAACAATGAAATGCATATAGACATCGCTTAACCACCAGCAAATAAATTTCACTTATAATATAATTATGACAATATGTCGAATAATGGATCTCTTGAATGTTTCATTAAAATATTATTTTTCATTTTGCCTATAAATACTTTTATTGTTATCCAATGGATTTCTAATTGTATAAAGGTGTAGAAAAATAAAATAGATTCATATCGAATAAAAATTATTTGCTGGGTTCTGTATAAGTTACTAAGCCTACTATGCTTATTTTTCTTTTGTGATTTTCAAAAATATTAATATTTGTGAATTCTCAAATAGTTTATGAAAGTCTGTGCATAGGATGAGAGGTTTGTGACTGTTCAAAATGTGTGGTTGAGGTCTACTGACGAATTGTTGAAGCAACAATGAAATGCATATAGACATCGCTTAACCACCAGCAAATAAATTTCACTTATAATATAATTATGACAATATGTCGAATAATAAATCTCTTGAATGTTTCATTGGAATATTATTTTTCATTTTGCCTATAAATACTTTTATTGTTATCCAATGGATTTCTAATTGTATAAAGGTGTAGAAAAATAAAATAGATTCATATCGAATAAAAATTATTTGCTGGGTTTTGTATAAGTTACTAAGCCTACTATGCTTATTTTTCTTTTGTGATTTTCAAAAATATTATTATTTGTGAATTCTCAAATAGTTTATGAAAGTCTGTGCATAAGATAAGAGGTTTGTGACTGTTCAAAATGTGTGGTTGAAGTCTACTGACGATTTGTTAAAGCAACAATGAAATGCATATAGACATCGCTTAACCACCAGCAAATAAATTTCACTTATAATATAATTATGACAATATGTCGAATAATGGATCTCTTGAATGTTTCATTAAAATATTATTTTTCATTTTGCCTATAAATACTTTTATTGTTATCCAATGGATTTCTAATTGTATAAAGGTGTAGAAAAATAAAATAGATTCATATCGAATAAAAATTATTTGCTGGGTTCTGTATAAGTTACTAAGCCTACTATGCTTATTTTTCTTTTGTGATTTTCAAAAATATTAATATTTGTGAATTCTCAAATAGTTTATGAAAGTCTGTACATAGGATGAGAGGTTTGTGACTGTTCAAAATGTGTGGTTGAGGTCTACTGACGAATTGTTGAAGCAACAATGAAATGCATATAGACATCGCTTAACCACCAGCAAATAAATTTCACTTATAATATAATTATGACAATATGTCGAATAATAAATCTCTTGAATGTTTCATTGGAATATTATTTTTCATTTTGCCTATAAATACTTTTATTGTTATCCAATGGATTTCTAATTGTATAAAGGTGTAGAAAAATAAAATAGATTCATATCGAATAAAAATTATTTGCTGGGTTTTGTATAAGTTACTAAGCCTACTATGCTTATTTTTCTTTTGTGATTTTCAAAAATATTAATATTTGTGAATTCTCAAATAGTTTATGAAAGTCTGTGCATAAGATAATAGGTTTGTGACTGTTCAAAATGTGTGGTTGAAGTCTACTGACGATTTGTTAAAGCAACAATGAAATGCATATAGACATCGCTTAACCACCAGCAAATAAATTTCACTTATAATATAATTATGACAATATGTCGAATAATGGATCTCTTGAATGTTTAATTAAAATATTATTTTTCATTTTGCCTATAAATACTTTTATTGTTATCCAATGGATTTCTAATTGTATAAAGGTGTAGAAAAATAAAATAGATTCATATCGAATAAAAATTATTTGCTGGGTTCTGTATAAGTTACTATGCCTACTATGCTTATTTTTCTTTTGTGATTTTCAAAAATATTAATATTTGTGAATTCTCAAATAGTTTATGAAAGTCTGTGCATAGGATGAGAGGTTTGTGACTGTTCAAAATGTGTGGTTGAGGTCTACTGACGAATTGTTGAAGCAACAATGAAATGCATATAGACATCGCTTAACCACCAGCAAATAAATTTCACTTATAATATAATTATGACAATATGTCGAATAATAAATCTCTTGAATGTTTCATTGGAATATTATTTTTCATTTTGCCTATAAATACTTTTATTGTTATCCAATGGATTTCTAATTGTATAAAGGTGTAGAAAAATAAAATAGATTCATATCGAATAAAAATTATTTGCTGGGTTTTGTATAAGTTACTAAGCCTACTATGCTTATTTTTCTTTTGTGATTTTCAAAAATATTAATATTTGTGAATTCTCAAATAGTTTATGAAAGTCTGTGCATAAGATAAGAGGTTTGTGACTGTTCAAAATGTGTGGTTGAAGTCTACTGACGATTTGTTAAAGCAACAATGAAATGCATATAGACATCGCTTAACCACCAGCAAATAAATTTCACTTATAATATAATTATGACAATATGTAGAATAATGGATCTCTTGAATGTTTCATTAAAATATTATTTTTCATTTTGCCTATAAATACTTTTATTGTTATCCAATGGATTTCTAATTGTATAAAGGTGTAGAAAAATAAAATAGATTCATATCGAATAAAAATTATTTGCTGGGTTCTGTATAAGTTACTAAGCCTACTATGCTTATTTTTCTTTTGTGATTTTCAAAAATATTAATATTTGTGAATTCTCAAATAGTTTATGAAAGTCTGTGCATAGGATGAGAGGTTTGTGACTGTTCAAAATGTGTGGTTGAGGTCTACTGACGAATTGTTGAAGCAACAATGAAATGCATATAGACATCGCTTAACCACCAGCAAATAAATTTCACTTATAATATAATTATGACAATATGTCGAATAATAAATCTCTTGAATGTTTCATTGGAATATTATTTTTCATTTTGCCTATAAATACTTTTATTGTTATCCAATGGATTTCTAATTGTATAAAGGTGTAGAAAAATAAAATAGATTCATATCGAATAAAAATTATTTGCTGGGTTCTGTATAAGTTACTAAGCCTACTATGCTTATTTTTCTTTTGTGATTTTCAAAAATATTAATATTTGTGAATTCTCAAATAGTTTATGAAAGTCTGTGCATAGGATGAGAGGTTTGTGACTGTTCAAAATGTGTGGTTGAGGTCTACTGACGAATTGTTGAAGCAACAATGAAATGCATATAGACATCGCTTAACCACCAGCAAATAAATTTCACTTATAATATAATTATGACAATATGTCGAATAATAAATTTCTTTAATGTACATTAATATAAAAATAAAAAAATAAAATTTTTTTAAAACCACTGGCAAATAATTTTTCAGATTGAAAACCGTAACGTTGGCAAACCGTTCTGGTTTCTTGAGTAAAAGTACTTTCCCAGTGCTAAAATTTTTGTACGGTTGGCAATTTCTGTGTGGGTAATGTTACATGTCGTCGTTGCACAGTGATCCGCATGCTTTACATAGCCGGGAAAAACTAATAACTCGCATTTCAAAAGTCATATCGGCATGAAACTTTGCACTTTCATAGATTTTATGTACATATATAAATAAAAATAAAAAAGTGGGCAAATATCCTAGATGGGCGCGGCATATTTTTTATGGATAAATTAAAGCATTGCATAACCTATTTTTATACGATAGTATGTTTACAAATTCATAATTAGCTATTAAAACTTTGAGTTTGGAATCTACATTAATGTAAAAATAAAAAAACATTTTCAAAGGCTCCGAACAGGGAGAATGAATAGAAGACTTTGCGGAAAAAGAAGATACAAAAGGATCTGAAGATAGTAGAAGATAGTGGAAAATATCATGCATTGTTTTCTCACGAGACACTTTTCTAGGGTGGCTCTCTCGTATATTTCTGATTCTCGTAACAGATTCTAGTGCTTCTTCCGACAACATTCCAATAGGTAGTACTGTATGTTGGCTAATATCTGCACCAGGAATAATGATTTTGTGAACACTCGATGGTATTGTAGTACCATGAATACAATTGTATGTACTCGTATAGTTTTGCTGTGTCCATTGAATAAGTTCGAAACGCGTTCACGTTAATAGCGAAGACACATGAAATTATGTTTGAAATTACTCCAAACCTCTTTATCAAATCTTCATCAACACCAGTTATTATTGAAGCTAGAGTTGGTTGATGGAAAAATCGTCTAGCCGTATTTCCGTCATTTGTTGTTTCACATCAGTGATGGGAAATGAAATTTGCACTTCGGTAAAAAAAAAATTTTTTTAGTACTTTTTTGAACTCGAGAGTACCAAAAATTATTATCATTTTTTATTTAAATGTTATTAATAGGGCATTTTCACCTGCGCAGATTTTAATTAAAATATTTATGAAAATCTATACCATTTATACTAGTCTTGTGTAGTTCATGAACGAACTAGTTCAAATGAACGATTCACTACTTTGAACTAGTTCAATTGTTTTACGCTCACTAGTTCAACTAAGAACTAAGACACAAAATGAACTAACACTGGATATTAACTAAATGTTTTCAACGTTTTGCTTTACTTTTTTTGTGTGTAAGCTTTGTTAGTTGCTGGCTACTACCACAAGTGCAATAAACAAGAAACCACAAGTAAACACTTATCCTACCTTATTCACAAAAAATATTTTTGATTTAAGGATTTTTAAAACAATTGTTTTATAAAGCAAAGTCATTTCTTAAAAAGATGCTTGAACTAACTGAACATACACAGAGAAAAAACTGCCTAATAGAATCAAGAAGATTTTCTATATGAAACGTTTTTAGGCTAAGGGGTATCCCAGCAGAGAGAAGCGAAGATTTTTCCATAGAGATTTCTTATTATTTTTATGTGGTGAATCTTATTAATTTTATCAAAAAGAAAAGCAAATAAAATCAAGTAGAAATCTTTTTATTCACACTTTTTTTTATTAAATTTCCGTTATTTTTGGCACCAATTTATTTCCTTATTAAAAAAAAACCATAGAGATATGTTATGAATTTTGTTCTATTTTATGAGGTATTTATTAGGCACTGTTTTCTCTGTGTATTTTGACAGTTTATGTATAAATAACTAGTTCATTGAACTACAAGGAGCGATTGAACTAAATGAACTAAAACTAAACTAACTAACTAAAATTACCGGTCACTGAAATGAACTAAATCGCACATGCCTAATTTATACCAACTTTTTCTTACATTTATCCAGATTTTTTTTTTTTTATTCAAAACAAAACCCATTATCTGAAAAATTTCCAAAACTACAACCAAACAACTGCATGTAGCTAATTCACACACTTTTTAATCACACCGTAGCTCATTCATTCATCTTTTATATAAATTATGTTATACAGGGTAGTAAAATATACATAAAAATGTTAGATTTTGATTAGATTTCCTACAAATCTACTGACAAAATATATTTCGTTTTGTATGAGAAATCTGGAAAAAAGCAGAAAAATTTAGCTTGAAATCTCGTAAGTACTCGATTTCGATACAATGTAATGCCCCATAAAAGTTATATACATATAAATATGTACATACATATCTATATAGGTACAAGTGTTAAAATTGTAACAAGAAGAGTTTTAGACTTCAATAAATATTTGGCCTGCATAAGACTAGGTACTGTTGGAAAATAAAGTCTGTTCAATAAATATTTGGCCTGCATAAGACTAGGTACTGTTGGAAAATAAAGTCTGTTCCTTTGTTTTGTTTTTATGAGATTTTGGTAAGAGGAAATCCTTTCGACATTTGCAGAGGTGTGAGGTATGGATAAAATTCCGTAAGGTACTCTCGTTATATCAGCAAAAATGTATTTATCTAATACGTTTTTAGTTTAAGCAACTGCACAGTGGAGACTTTTGGAAAATGAATGGTAATAAATCTGGACCTTCTAAACTACTGATTGGACTTACCTGAAACTTCGAACATCGTTAGAAGAGGACTTAGGCTTTGTAACACATGTTTTCTGGCTTAAGCTGGATACGGTTCCAGTGGGCCAAAATTGACCACCTAGGGCTCAAAAAGTTCTGAGGGTTGTAAGTTTTTTAAAAATTATGGAACATTTATTTTGCAAAAGCTCCCACTGTGTACTGTAGACCAGAAACTGCATATATTTTCTGTTGTTAATGGTTTCAGTTCTTCCATATTAGCCAATGCTCCATATTGGTTGTTAATATTTTCAAAATGTTGCTTTTCGCTGGAAAACATTTTATTTCAAAGAGGTATAATGCTGTTGGTTTTACCTGATAAAACATTTTCAGGGGAAAAGTTACTAAACCAAACTAACATTTTGTTGTCAAAGTGCACTTTTGACCTTAGAACTTGACAGAATTTAATATAAAACTTTTTTTAATTTTCTTTAAACTGATTTAAATTAGTTGTTTCAACATGATTTGCGTTTATATGTATATAGATCAACTTCTGTGCCACAGAAACTATCATGGTTTTCGTTTATATTTAATTGTGAAAGATTACACTTTTCTGAAATATCTTTACTAATAAAGTTTCGTTCCATTTGTCGGAAAAGAAATTTAATTCTTGGCAAAAATTTATGCATTCGCGCGTCTTCTGACTGCATTTTTAAGTTGACTGTGAGAGTATCAAATGTGTTGGGGGAGTAATACGGTACTTTTTCTGTCAAATAATATAAAAAAGTACGGTCATACCAACTTTCCCATCACTGTTCCACATCGTTGATGCACGTTTCTTTGCACAATTGTGCACGTGTTCTCCTCTTTAATTTAGTCGTCGATGAGGCAGCGACGAATGCGCATGAGGCGGTTGCTTGCATATTTTTTTCAACAATATTTATCCAGCAAACACACGTGTTGCCTTTCAAATTTATGATATGCGAAAAATATTTTATTATAAATAACGCATTTAGTAACATAGAATGGCTTTTATGTTATCAAAGATTTAAGGAAAAAAAGGAATATGTCATTAAAAGACATTATGATGCTTTTCATAGCGATATTCATAAGTTTAAAGGTGGGGAAAGAGAAAATGTTTATATACAAATACAAATATTTATTTCGAAGAAAAAATAGTTGCTATCAGTGGAGCATATCAAAATAAAGTTTGAAAAACTTTTTTACAATTGACTGTTTGCTTAGAAAATATTTTATTTTCAATTAATATTTTGACTGTGTGGCTTTGTGTTTGGTGGGTAGCTCGCAAACTCAATACATTGACATTTCACCAATAATTTCACAGCGCCAACCAATGTTCCACATCCTGCCTTGGGAATATCAACTAGAGAGCCCATCTTCTTTCTGAGACGATCAGTAATTACTTTTTTTCTTGTCTCATGCACGGCTTTATCAAAAACCCTTCGAGTCGGCCATTTTCTAAAATCAAGTTTGTATGCAATATGAAGGATGCATTTAAGCACCTTATCTAAGCGTCGTCAAGCCATACTCATAAAAGCTTTCATTAGGTTGCAATTTTTCAAATTTACTTAAGTCATTCATAATAGTAGGCGCAGATCCACAAATATCACAACGTTGAGAGGAAGACTCTGCTATCGTTGAGAATATTTTCCCATCTATCATTGTCAAATAAAAATTATGAATGACATTAATAACTTTTCCTTCGCTACAAACTTGTCTTAGGACTAATGCAGCTATTTGATTCGTATCAATTTATTTTGTAGCTAGAGACTGGCTTTGCTTATCAAATATAATTTTTATTGGTCTGCAAAATCTCGTAGAAGATGGCCGTGGATTTAACCAAATTAGTTTGTTTTCTTTTTTTAGCTGCAGGGGAACCAAACAAATTGCAAACAAATGTTCATCCGTTCTATCGGTGTCGTTATAATTGAACACTTGCTTATATTGCGAATGTCCACTGCTACCATCACATCCCCATTTATATGACAAAATAAATTTAGTGGATTTACATTGCTGTAAAACTTCTTTGCGATGGATAGATATTAGCATTACATTGTTTGGCGTCCTTACGAATTGTGTATATTGATATACAAAATTAAGGCCTCGTCATTTGTGTATGGTATTGGGTTATTAGGAGGAACACTAATTTTTTTATTTCGGATGCTTTTGAAGGAGAAGAATCTATAGTTTTCAGAATGTTTGCAGCATTTCTTTTTCCAGACTTATAAAGACTTGTTCCTGCAGCAAAAGTCAGTTCTTCTGTTGACCAATTTTTCAATAAATTTGAAACTGTTTTACGTTTGGCTCTATCGCTTTTATATAAGAACTCTTTAGAAGGTCTGGCTCTATCACGAGATGTTGAAGGAACCCCGACTGGAATGACAAACACTCCATCCAGCCGATATTTATTTTTAGCTTCGAACACAAACTTTGTGCGACTGGTTTCCGACCATTTTTTCGTTAAAGCACATACTAATTTTCGAACAGATTGAAATTAATATCCCCTTCTTTGTTCTGAACAACAATTTTATCACAAACGTACGCTATAACAGCAAAAAATTTTCTAAATTTGTTGTTTTTCGCCATGCCAAACACTGTAGAGCCCTCTCTTTGTTATCGACATTTTTAACTGTAAAGCGAATAAAAATCGTTTAGACAAAAACTGGCAGCTAATTTTAGAAATATCAAGAAGCTATATTTGCAGATTAAATCGCCATAAAAATTACAGCACGATTCCAAAAGATTTACATTTAAATTCTAATAGATTTTGGACATTGCACAACAATTTCACATATAAAAAAACATATATTAAACCACATTTTTTATAAATAAAATAAATATTTCAACTTTACTATCTATTCTTTCTGTTATTATATAATTTGGACTAAAAATATATTTTAAACTCTTTGTTTTTATTTTTTACCAATTAATTTACTTACACTATTAATTATCACTAGGTTTGACGATGCATCAACACATAATAACTTACTTTACTTTATAGCAATGAAGCAAAGCTCATTTAGTTATTAGAAGAAAAAATATATGCCGTTATGCACAATGTATTCTATATATTCTATATACTTGTATTCTATATATTAAAAAAAAATAGTTATTTGATAGATTGATATTTTGGGCCACTGTGCGTTGCTCCGACAAAATCAGCTATGTGTTTTTTACTAAGTTTTGAATTTGCTAGCTATAGCGGAATTGCCTCAAAAACTACACATACGAGTATGTAACTCATTTTGTTGTTCAACTTCAAGGGCATTTCTAATAAAATTGTCTATCTACTGGGGTAGAGAATGTTATTAATAGGGAAAGGATTTTCATATAAATACATGTTTTCTGTCGTTGGTCGTAGTTTAAAGTAAATAAAATATCTTTGCGAATCGACAAAATGGCATCGATTTGATAGTGCATATTTTTGCATATTTTAAAATAAATACATATTTTTGGATATTTCATTATAAATGTATATTATTATTATTATTATTATTATTATTATTATTATTATTATTATTACGGTCTCTATGACCTAGATACAATATCAGTCTTAATGTAAATTTTACAATTATTTTTCATTATTCTATAACAAATAATGTTTTACAATATGTTTTTATTAATCTATTGTATATATACTCATTCTGACAGTCTTTAATTTCTGTTGGCAATTCGTTATACATTCTGAATCCCTCAAAAAATACACTTTTCTTTTGAAGATCAGTCTTAATTTTAGGCAGTCTTATATTATTTCTATGTCTCGTATTATAACTATGTATTTCAAAATTATATTGCATTCTCTCATAAAGATAATTTGGTAATTGCCCTAATCTTAACTTATGTACAAATTTTAGAGTGTGGTATGCTATTAATTGTTTTATATTAAGCCAATCTAAGCTTCGTATCATTTCAGAAATTGGTGTATCGTAACTTTTGTTTAGAATAAACCTCATTACTTTATTTTGCTGTATTTGTAATCTTCTAATTTGCATATTATTTAACATAAAAATTATTGTGGGGTTATACGTAAAATAAGGTTCTATTGTTGACTTATATATTGTTAGTTTGTACTGCTTATCAATATATTTGCAGGTTCGGTACATAAAACCTATTTTCTTTGCTATTTTATTCTCAATATAATTTACATGTTTCTCCCACTTCAGTTTATTATCAATAATTATACCCAGATATTTTATATGCATAACATTTTCAATTTCGTAATCCTTAATTTTCAGCTTCACACTATCACAGTTCTCAGAATTTCGATTTAATATCATGTATTTAGTTTTTTCACAATTCAGTTTTAACTTATTCCCGCATAACCATACATATAACTCGTCCATGTCTGTCTGAACAGCATTCATTGCATCATTCAAATATAAGTGATTACAATACAAAAGAGCATCATCAGCAAATAAAACTATTTTACAAAATTTTAAACAGTTTGGTATATCATTAATATAAATTAAAAAAAGTAATGGTGCGAGCACCGACCCCTGTGGCAGACCAATATCTACTCTCCGGTCTGATGAAGTTATATTTCCAACCACTGTTCTTTGTTTTCTGTTTGTCAAATAGTTCTCAAACCATTTCAATGCTTGTCCTCTTATACCGATCCGATTCATCTTCATCAGCAATATCTGCCTATCTACCGTTTCAAACGCTCGTTTTAAGTCTAAAAATACAGCTACCACAGCTTGTTTCTCCGCCATCATATCTTTCCAGTCAGCTAGCACCATATTCAACGCTGTTTCACATGAATGATTAGCTCGAAAACCAGACTGTTGAGAGACAATGATATCATGTTGATTTAAATAGCTTAGCAACTGTTCTTTAACCACACTCTCCATAATTTTTTCATCCGATGGTAATGTATTTACTGGTCGCAGTTCTTCTGGACGTGTTGTGTTTTTAATCTTTTCTATTGGTACCACTGTAGAAACCTTCCATTTTTCAGGAACGTGAGCAAGTCTTAAGCAGTCGTTTACAATGCCAGAGAAAAAATATGCCATGTATTCCATTGAATCTTTAATAACACCTTCAGACAGAAGTTTCTTTCCACCAATTTTATTTTTTAAATTTTTTACAATATTAAGTATACTTAATGTATCCACTTCTTTGAATTCAAATTCATAATTTAAGTTCATATTTCTCGAGAAATCAAAATCTATCTTCTCAATTTCGTTGTTGATTTTATTGATGCTGTCCACGAAAAAGTTATTTAGTGACTCTGCTAGTTCGAGTTCATTTTCTATCCATTTATCATTTATCTTTATTTTCTTTATGGATTGATTTATTTGTGTCATATTAACCGTTTCTTTTAAGTATTTCCACATTAGTTTTTGGTCTCTACCTGCTGTAATAATTTTATTTTCCATATATTTTTTCTTTTTTATTTTTATTAGTTTTTTATACAAGTTTTTTGTCATATAATACTCAGTCCACACTCCCGTTCTTTTTGCTATATGAAAGAGATCATATTTCTTTCTATTAAGGCGTGTTAATTCTTGATCATACCATTTGTTAATAATTTTTTTATGGACACATTTATTATAAGTAAGAGTATACATGATTTCTAATATTGCACTGTTAAAGTTTTCCACTTTTTCATCTATAGTACCACTATTTATTTCATTAAAGTTACTATATCTCAGCATTTCAACTAAATTATCTTTACTATAATATTCCCAACTGGTAATATTTATTCTCAATCTCATTATTAATAATATTATTAATAAATTTTTGTAATTTTTTTCATGGTATAAAACATATTTTGGTGTTTTTGATTAGTTGCAGTGTTTTTGATTAGTTGCAGTGTTTTTGCACTTCTTACGACAGTTTAAGAAGAAAAAAGAGGAAAACGAAAACAATTTGAACTGGGATGAAAACTCAATTCATTTCAAAAATTCAATAAAAAAAAACAAAAAAGCCTTTTTAAGCCCAAAAATGTTTATGTAATTTTCTTTGGGCGCTCTTTAACGGTGCCGTATTAATTTCATAGAAAGTGTTTTTAAAGCTCCTTTGCAATTTGTAGCCTTTAAAGGAAAATATTCAAGGATACGAATTCCCCACAGCCTATAGTAACTAGATGGGGAGCGTATTTATATTAAGAAGGAAAGAAATTTTAAATTAAAAAAAATGTAAGCACTGAATTGATATTTGTGCACCCAGAGAATGGCTTTCGTGTTGACACTATATACCATGGTTTTGATTCTTTAATAGCTCAAGTTTAATTAATTGAAGATGCGGTAAAAAAATTATGCTCTGAAAGGCAGAATAAGTGAAGAAATAAAAATAAATTCGATAAAGCTATACAAAAAAATTATGGACTAAAAATTGCAACAAATTGCATCAATATTTTATAGTTCAAACAGTTAAAATTTAGAAACTGAATATTCCACAAACGAACTAGCAGCATTTAAATATGCACCAATAACTTTTTCTGACGTAGAATGTTAATTTTTACAATAAAAATGTTTTTTTCAGAAAAAATGGTCAAAAATTTACCTTTGACAATTTTTTTATATTTTTTATAAAGAAAATTAACACTCAGGCAATGAATGCCTACTACTATTACTAGCTGTTACCTTCTTTAGGAAAGGGATAGTGATACAGAAGACAGGTGGTGAAGGAAGAGATAGAGGAAAGATTCATTCTTTTACAACTCTGCTTTTTGCACGTTTTTTAATAATGTTGTGTTGCTGCGCCTCTGGTGTTAAATGAGGCATATTGAATTTTTTTGAAGCTGTGTTTAGTAGCCATTTTATTTACTTCGCCAATGATTCTGCTGCACAACGAAGGAGGGCGCTCTGATGTTACATTAGGATTAGTATCTGATGAAATCGGTATAGTTCAGCGACCAGTGACTACGCCTTCATCACATGAACTTTCCTACAACAACTGATATAGAGGGACACTAATGTACATCAGAAAAATATGTGGTGTTGTTATTTTAATGGCTGCCGGAGACTGGCCTTGAACCCAGAACCTTTGGTTTTGTATTCAACATGCTAACTACTTCAGCCAACGCCACCCCCTACAAAAACACTTATTCATTTACGTAAATAAAAGTTCTTAACTGTAATTTGTATTCCATATGATTTGACAAAATGTTTGTTAAGAAAGCAATGAAGCTGATTTTTTAAAGTTTCTAATGTTATTAAATGTTGAACAAAGAGTTAATAAATGTAAATTTTATTAGTTTTTAATACATATTTTTATATTTTCAATGTATATTTTATGTGCATGAAAATCCTTTCCCTAGTTATTAACATCATCTATTTGACGCAAATTTTCAATGAAATGGAATATGGGAAATGATTATATTGTGAATACAATTATTGATTTATTTTTGGCAAATACATTTGTAAGTATCACTATTCGTTTTCTATTTTGCCGTTTTTTCATTTTCTATTCAGGTTAGCACGAAGTTATATCACTCTACTAGTGTTACCATAAGATGTAAGAGTAAAAGTGCTAGATTGCAGAAATAAAAGTGCTAAAATGTTCTACAGCACACAGTTTCTCTTATTTCTTAAGTAGCCCATTCACTTGCAATAAAATTGTGAATTTTTTTTTATTCTATATCATCGCTAACGTGCATATCATATTCATAGGTGGCACAACACAATTTTTCATAACAAAGAAAATAGAATTATATGTTTTGGCAAAATTATATAGTATTATGTTTTTACTGTGAGAAAAATTTCGCAATTTCTTTTGAAAGATTCTTATCAATCATTCCACAGTATAGGTCAAATCGACAATAATATCGATGGTGTTGCGTATATTGTGCGAGATTTTACCTTTTTACGTAATCCCAACGATGTGAACAATAACATATTCAATATGTATGTATTGGCCGCTTGAAATATTTAATATATAAATTTTGAGTCCAGCTGCGAATGGAATACCCAGAAAGAAAAAATCTTTAAGAGTGTTAAATAGTTAATTTAATTTATTTTCTACATAGATAAGTCAGATGAACCGATTTAATTGACAGATATACCAATTGCACACGCTGTATAGTTTTACTGAAATATAATCGTATAACCGACAACTAAAGTCTTGACCTCACATTACTTTTTGTCAAGCTAATCAATAACCTAATTAACACTATAAGCTCTTAAAAAGAATAAAACTTAACACAAGTTATGTTAGTTTAGTATTTCAAATGGTGTACTTTAATATATTTGTACCCGTATGTGTATGAAAGGCTTGCATGTGTATACTTATAAGTATAGCCAAAACAAATATAACAAATATGTACCATATAATTGTAGTGCGAGCGAAAGAACTAGTACAAGAGTTATTATTTGTGTGTGCTTTTCCAAATTACAATACAATTAAAAACAGATAACAATTGCTTGTTGTATTGCTGCTGAAGAACTGTTTGTATCTGTTTTTGCTCAAATATACATGTTGTTATACAAATATATGAGAAAAACTACTGTTTAAACAAATACATGATGATCAGATGTTCGTGCGCAAGGATAGAGAGAGAGAACTTTTGCTATGAGTGTAATTCATTAATGCGCGTTTCTTTGCACAATTGTGCTGAGAGAATTCACACGTATTCTTACCCTCTTTATAAATAACGCATTTGGTAACTGTTCAAGCCTGGTCACCCTATCTTTTATTGTGAATTTTATTTAGTGTAAGGTGAATTAACACTCCCGTACTAAATTTCTTAAATAAGACGTGTACAGACTTAAGCTTAACGTTGTTTAGATCATTGTATTCTAACCACTCAGAGAAGCAATATCTCCATCTTTGAAATAAAAGAATTTTTCTTATCTTGAATTCAAATCGACAAGGTCTTTTATTTTACTAGGTCAACTAGTGGTCATAGTTACTATATATACTCACGCAACTCTTTCCCACGTCAACATTTGGTCCTCATCAAACCGGATACCAAAGACTCCTTTGTGATTCATTTCAATATTTTCAACATCACTGATTATAACAAAAGAAAGCAGTAAGTAAAACGTCATTATTAATCAATTATGTGAAAGGTCTTCCATTCGATTAAAAGAATATTGAGAAAACTACACATCATCAAACAAAAGAGTAATAAATAAAATAACAAGAAAAAATAAAATAAAAACATACATACATATATTGATATATGTATGATCAAATATATTCTCTCGGCTGGAAACCTAATTATCTGCTCAATAAGTGTATTGATACATACATATATCTACATACATATATGTATATATACATGTAATTATAGAGGTACCTATATACATTTAATTATATGTATGTATGAATATATTTTTGTATGTACACATATTTAAAGTATGCAAATTTTGTACGAATGATTTGAAAAGACAAAGTTCTATGAAATAACCCGTTACTTTTGTATAAAGAGACATACATATGTACTTAAAAAAAAAAACTGTTTCGATACCGATCGTTCTATATCATTATCGTGCTTCTTGTCTTCTACCTATTTCTTAAAACCGATTGAATCTTTTCAATACTCTCATTCCATTCCATTCCATCTCAAAGTTTTTATTCTCAAATCCATATGGATAACTTTTGCCAAGTGTCAAAAGATTATTAATTAGTAAAGAAAGAAAGGAGAATAATAAGGATATAATCGTCAACACATACTTAGTGTTATTAGCAGCTAAAATCAACGAAAGTCAATATACGAGTACGAACCAACTTTTGACAGTGAATAAATATACTTGTATAAAAGTGACAAATTCGATTAATTAAACTATGAGTATTTCCGGAAATAAGAGTTGCTAAATTCATCTGCAAGTTCGGGATAAGGTATGTTCAAGTTTTCAATAAAATAATAGCAACGGGAGCAGCACTCCGAATTGTTATAAGTAACCGCTGTTCCAGAGGCGAGAGACAGCCAGAGTTCAAATCAAGTTAATCTTCCAAGCTGTTTTAACTGGAAAGGAAGGTTAGTACATTCCACACTTTCCTCAATGGCCATATGATTCCCTTTATTACGGATTAAGAATTTTTAGCAGAAAAATACTTGTTTATAAATACACATACACATACATACAGACATACTAACATTTATGCACTCATATACTACTAGCTGCAAAATAATTATACTTTTCCATTTTATAAAATTTTAAGACATTTCTAAACTTCGGAAGTATAAATTCCTTAAAATTTAGTGCGAAAAGACAGAAAACTCAATTAAAGCGATCGCTTAAAAACAATCTTTCCTTAGAATATTATTACAAAATTCTCCTTCGATCGTCCAATAAATGTCAGCAAACTCATTATTTCAAAACGGATAATATGGCACTAAAAAAGTTCATTCGTTCAACCGATAGTCTTATAAAATTTGATGCTGGATTTGACGAATCTCACTTGAACACGTCATCAGTACATGAACTAGAACTTCACAGGGATGAAATGAAATCTATTTGGACAGCGGTGAAAAGTGCTTACGATCAGCTTACAGGTGAATCTTCGAAAGAAGACAGTACTGAAGCAACGTCCGTTCCCGAACGGTACCAGACCGCTTATAATATATGTTTCATTCATATCGAAACTAAACTCACGCATTGAAGAACTGCATAGTCGAACGCCAAACAATGATAGAACAGAAACTACTTCATCTGCAAATATAAATTTGCCAGCATGTGAAACCATAGTTTTCATGGAGATTATCTTTCATGGCCTACGTTCCGTGATATGTTCACGGCAATGTATCTAAATAACTCCAAAATAAGTAAATTTGAGAAACTTTGTCACTTGACGAAATACACAAGAGACGAGGCTAGAGATATCGTCCAAAAGGCTCCGTTAAGTAACGATGGGTTGGAAATCGCTTGGCAAAATCTCCAAGATCGGTTTGAAAACAAGCGTATGCTTGTCAACAGTCAGCTTCGTAATTTGTTCCATATCCCAAAGGTGGCCACCGAGTCCAGTGAAGGCATTAAAACCCTCCAAAGAGAAATTAACAGCTGTATTTCAGCTCTTAGGTTGTATCAGTTGGACATCACTTCTTGGGATTCTATTTCTGTATTCGTTTGTTCGACAAGACTGCCCGTGATAAATTTAGCCGTTTGGGAGCAGTCTATTGAAAATAAAAAGGAAATTCCTACATGGACCGAGCTTGATTCTTTCCTATATAATCGCTTTTTAACCCTAGAAACTGTTTCCGATGTTATGAACACGGGGTATCCGCCAAAAACACCTACTAATTCAGCAAACGCCTCTCGACTTCAGTCTAAAAAGATCCAAAGTCACCATGCTTATATAGATCATAACACTACTCCAATATGTAAACTTTGTTCCAATATTTCTCATACTATCCGACAGTGTCCGAAATTTCTCCAAATGAATCCTGACGAGCGCCTGCAATGCATTAAAAAACTAGGTTTATGTTTAAATTGCTTTGCTAAACAACATGTTGTCAAAAATTGTAAGTCGACACATAACTGTTTTACATGCCATAAAAGAAAGGCACAACACTTTATTACATAAAGATCTTCCCAATGAAAGTTTATCCGAGCCCTCCTATTCCTTGAAATTACAGTCCACTAATTATGAAATATCCACATTAACCTCAAATCCGAATTCCGAATCTCCAGAAAACCAATTAATGCACCCCAAATTTACTGAAAACGTTGACTCAACTAGAGACTTGACATCCAGTTCTGAAATATATATGGGCCCATCCACTTCACAAGGACATATCCGTACCTGTTTCGCGTCACAATCTAAAGGAATTTTATTAGGTACTGCTTTGGCTCAAATAAATCACTGTGGTGTGAAATTTCCTGCCCGAGTACTTTTCGATTCAGGATCTGAAGGGACATTTATTTCAGAGAAATTATTTAAGCGCATGAAACTTCCGTATTGATCTATAAGTGCAGAAATAAATGGTTTAAATGGTTCTGTCTCAGCCCAGTCGACAAAGATTTGCACTATTGATTTAAGTTCCAATGGGTATGTCGATAAATACATTATCATTGATGCATTAGTACTCAACGAACTTTCAGGAAATCTCCCAAGCAACTCAATAAATTCTGATATCCTAAGCAAACTTCCAAATATAGAATTAGCGGATCCATACTTTTTCAAAAACTCTGAAATTGACATTTTGTTAGGTGAAGACACAATCGATTTATTCGAGCTGGATGGGTTCCAGCGAAATATTTATGGTCGACTTAAAGCAAGAGAAACTATATTCGGTTGGGTAATATCTGGCAACACAGAAGAGAAATATAAAACTCCCCCCGCAAAGTATTTGTCCTTCTTTTCTGAAATAAACCTTGAAAAACAATTAACTCGTTTTTGGGAGGTGGAAGACCTTCCATAAAAGCATATTGTTTCTGAGGAATACCGCTTTTGTGAAGATTTTTACGTTAAAACTACGAAACGGGACTCAACCGGTCGGTATATTGTCTCATTACCATTTAAGAGGGCATTTTCTGATGGATCCGAAAAGCTAGGTAGCTCGAGACATATCGCGCATTCTCAATTTCTCCGAAATGAACGCCACCTGTCAAAAAATATGAATTGTAAGGAGGATTATGATTCGGTAGTTCGTGAATATTTGAGCTTAGGTCAAATGAAAGAGGTTCCTTCTCCTAACATGTGCTATAATTCGGATCATTATTATCTTCCACACCACGCTGTCTTTAAAATGAATAGTCAAACCACGAGAATCAGAGTGGTTTTTAATGCATCCTGCCCCTCTTCTAATGGCGTGAGCCTAAATGATTTATTATATACTGGTCCTGTGTTGCAAAATGACCTCATGGCTCTTGTGCTTAAGTGGAGATTTTTTCAATATGTTTTCAACTGTGATATAGAAAAAATGTATCGACAGATTCTTGTCAATCCTTTAGACACTCCATATCAAAGAATTCTGTTTCGCGATTCCCCCAATTTTGAAATTAAGGACTATGAATTAAAAACTGTTACGTTTGGCTTCAACTGTGCTCCATTTTTGGCAATTTGAACCTTATTGAAATTAGCATCAGACGTTGAGGAGACACATCCTATTACGAGTGAGATTTTGAGAAATTCCATGTATGTCGATGATGTGTTATATGGGGATCACAGCATTTCGTCGGCTATAAAAGCCAAAAATTAACTGATTGAAGCCCTTGAGTCTGCTGGATTCAATCTTCGAAAATGGACATCAAATTGTTCAAGTATTATCCGAGAAATTCCGAAAGAGCATTTACTTCAAACAGACTTCCTAGAATTCGAAGATACCAGTCATGCAACTGCACTGGGCGTCAAGTGGAATGCAAAATCTGATATTTTCCACTTCTCAGCTGGATGGTTAACACCATATATAATTTTGTTTGAGAAAAATCTGGGAATCCAAAATAGACTGGGACGAAGCCTTACCAGAAGATTGTCTTGTAGATTGGACGACATTCATGCAAAATTACTCAGATATTAATTGCGTTCAAGTACCAAGATGGCTCTCATGTAATCCAGATTCCGATATCGAAATTCATGGATTTTGCGACGCCTCCGAAAGGGCGTATGCTGCAGCAATATATGTCCGAGTTCACTCCGGTAACTCAATAGTTGTGAATTTGTTAGTGGCGAAGTCCAAAGTACAGGGTGTTTTTTTAGAGGTATAGAACTTCGAATTGAAATAAAACACAAGAAAATCGTTTTAATGTCCATCAATTTGGCTTTATTGGAAGGATAATTTTATGCCATTAACGTTTAAATATGATTTCGGGCATGTGGCCGCCGCGGCTGGCTCGAATAAAGCCAATTCTACAGGTCCAATTTTCAACCACTTTTTCGATCATATGGGGCCGTATGTTGGCAATAACGCCACGAATGTTGGCTTCCAAGTCCCTTAACGTTTCTGGTTTGTTGGCGTAGACGAGCGACTTCACATATCCAAATCCGACTTCACATGTCAAATCACACGATCTTGGTGGCCAATTGACAGGTCCATTCCGCGAAATTATGCGCTCATCGAATGTTTCCTTCAATAAATCGATTGTGACGTGCGCTGTGTGGCATGTAGCGCCGTCTTGTTGGAACCACAACTCATCCACATTCATGCCATCCAATTCGGGAACAAAATAGTCGGTTATCATGGCTCTATACCGGTCTCCATTAACGGTAACTGACTCTCCAGCATTATTTCGGAAGAAGTATGGCCCAATGACTCCACCAGCCCATAGAGCACACCAAACAGTCAGTTTTTGTGGATGTAATGGCGTCTCGAGGGTCTCATGTGGATTCTCTTCACTCCAAATGCGGTAATTTTGCTTGTTGACGTAGCCATTCAACCAAAAATGAGCCTCATCACTGAACAAAATTTTGCGATGAAAATCAGCATCGAGATCAATCTCATTTTCGGCCCATACACCAAAATCACGACGCATTGCATGGTCTCGCGGCTTTAATTCTTGCACAAGCTGGATCTTGTAAGGTCGCAAGCCAAGATCTTTGCGCAAAATCTTCCATAAAGTTGATGGACAAAGCTCCAATTGCTGTGCACGGTGGCGAATCGATTCATTCGGGTCCTCTTCAACACTTTGCTCTACAGCGGCAATTGTTTCTTCGGTGCGCACTGTTCGACGTCTCTGCGGATGCGTATTATCACATAGAGTAAACGTAGTGCGAAAACGATCCATGGTTAACCGAATTAATTGCTCTGATGGACGATTATGTCGACCATAAAATGGACGGAGCTTGCGGTAAACTTCGCGAACTGAACCATTATTTTCGAAATAAATTTGCACGATTTGCAAGCGTTGTTCTTTTGTCAACCTCTTCATGATGAAATGGCAAACCAAACTAAATATTAATCACTTGACAGCTAACAAAATGGCCGCCAGTTAAAAAAGTGATGCCAACTTAAAGTTCTATACCTCAATAAAAAACACCCAATAGCACCGGTCAAATGTCTTTCACTTCCAAGATTGGAACTATGTGCGGCCGTCTTATTGTCGGACATGATAGAATCTATTATTCCGTCACTAAAAATTCCAAATAAATATGTCATATATAAATGGTCTGATTCAACTATTGTCCTCTCTTGGCTTCGAAAACCTCCATGTATTTGGAAAACGTTCGTGGCAAATAGGGTTTCTAAAATTCTTCATTCATCCGGATGTGACAATTGGTTCCACGTGCGCTCAGACTCCAATCCAGCTGATATTACTACTCGTGGAATGTATCCCAAGGACTTGGCAACTTGCTCCTTATGGTGGCATGGTCCTAATTGGCTTAAAAGCCCAGCACAGTTCTGGCCAAAACAAACCGATAACAATTTTGCAACCGAAGTAGAACTAAAACCACTTAAAGTAAATTTGACCTATTTCTCAGACTACGAAGATATTCTTGAACGATTTTCAAAATTTCACGTTTCGATGAAAGTTATATGCTACGTATTTAGATTTTTTCATAAAACTCATCCAAGGTATAAGAACTCGTACAGCTATTTGAGTCTTAATCTGACATCGTTTGAAATTTCTCAAGTGCGACATCGTTTAATTCAAGTAGCTCAACAAGCAGCTTTTCCGAAGGAATATCACGCTCTTCAACATAAGGAAAACATAAAAAATCCAGCACAATACTTAATTTTAAGGCTATGTCTGTGTTTTTGTTTGTCAAAAGTCATACATTTGGAAGCCACCACTTCGTTGCCAACTCCTGCATTTATGGCAGCTTTCCAAAGGTTCACTTCTCGCCGAGGTTGTCCCCTTCACTTATATTCTGACAACGGTAAAACATTCCTAGGGGCCTCCAAACAGATTGCAAAAGAGTTTTTCGATGCAACTCAGTCTGCTGTTGCAGCCAGTTTTCAGCATCAAAACGTGACTTGGCACTTTATTCCCCCAGGCTCTCCACATATGGGTGGACTTTGGGAAGCCGACGTTAAAAGTTTCAAGACGCAATTCAAAAGAACCGCTGGTGGATTCAAATATACATTTGAGGAATTTTGTACACTTCTCTACAGAATTGAATCGTGTTTAAACTCGAGACCGATTTCCACAATGTCTAATGATCCATTGGATCTTAACGCACTGACTCCTGCACATTTCTTAATTGGGGGGCCAATGTTAGCTCCTCCAGATCTAAGAATTGAAGACCAGCCAATATCCATTATCAATCGTTTTCAAAGGCTTCGCTCTATCCAACTTCATTTTTGTCAACGATGGAAAAATGAATATATAAAAGAACTCCATAAATGCAACAAAAGGAAAAAGCCAGAACCCAACATCAGCGTTGGGGCTATTGTTTGCATAAAGGATGACAATATTCCTGTTAATGAGTGGCGTTTAGGCCGGGTAACACAAGTCCATACCGGCATGGACAACTTAGTTAGAGTAGCCGATATTCGTACACAGCGCGGAATTGTTAGACGTCCGATTGTTAAATTGGTAGTCTTGCCTGCATAAACAACTATCAAGTCAACTAATTCTGTCCTTATTAATATCGAAATGTATCAAACTCACTTATTTTCCCATTACAAATATTTGAAGTATTTTTTATTGTTTTAGTATCTAGTCTAATAAATATCTTTCATTGCAGAAATAATGCCTCATAACCATTGTCGGTCTCATGAAAGGGTTTCAGTCAACAACTTTCATTGTCGTCTGTGCAAAAAAATTCACACATTAAAACGTTGCCCGACGTTTTTACGCGTGCCAATAGAAAAACGAATGAGGGCTCTTTTACTATTTCGTTATTGTCCCAACTGCCTAGCGCACGAACATTCAGAAACCACGTGTATAAGCAAGAAAGGTTGCCATAAATGCTCAAAGAAACATCACACGTTATTACATACCAATGATGATCCTATATCTAACTCTAATGGACGCAAAAACATGATGTGTGTGAAGATAAATTTAAATTTAACTAGCAGAGACAAAAACCCAAAAAGTTTACAGAGCCCATTTTGCAGTTAACAGCGTACTGTTAAGCACTTAACAGTCCTAGTATAATAAAGGAACATTATTTCGGTTGCGAAATCCAGGAACGGGGGCTGATACTATGCCCAACAATTAATGGAAAATATGGTCCGAGAGCTGAATAATGAAATTATACAAATTGGATATACAAAAGATATATCAATAATACAGAAACTTAATTTTAAAAAAGGGCCATATTTGAAAGGAAAAGTGAACATTGTGGGAAATAGGAGATGGGTACATATATCCCACTATATAGAAATGGTGCTCCTGATGGCTCGTTAAAGAGCAAATTAAGTGACATATCTGAAATCATTTTGGGACTTTAGAAAATTCCATTTTAAAAAAGTCATATTTCTGGAGAAGATTAGTGGTCATTGTGGAAAATAGGAGATGGGTACATATATCCCACTATATACAAATGGTGCTCCTGATGGCTCGTTAAAGAGCAAATTAGGTGGCATATCTGAAATCATTTTGGGACTTTAGAAAATTCCATTTTAAAAAAGTCATATTTCTCGGGAAGATTAGTGGTCATTGTGGAAAATAAGAGATGGGTACATATATCCCACTATATAGAAATCGTGCTATTGATGGCTCGTTAAAGAGCAAATTAGGTGGCATATCTGAAATCATTTTGGGACTTTAGAAAAATCAATTTAAAAAAAAAAAGTCATATTTCTGGAGAAGATTAGTGGTCATTGTGGGAAATAGGAGATGGGTACATATATCCCACTATATACAAATGGTGCTCCTGATGGCTCGTTAAAGAGCAAATTAGGTGGCATATCTGAAATCATTTTGTGACTTTAGAAAAATCAATTTAAAAAAAGTCATATTTCTGGAGAAGATTAGTGGTCATTGTGGGAAATAGGAGATGGGTACATATATCCCACTATATACAAATGGTGCTCCTGATGGCTCCTTAAAGAGCAAATTAAGTGGCATATCTGAAATCATTTTGGGACTTTAGAAAAATCAATTTAAAAAAAAGTCATATTTCTGGAGAAGATTAGTGGTCATTGTGGGAAATAGGAGATGGGTACATATATCCCACTATATAGAAATGGTGCTCCTGATGGCTCCTTAAAGAGCAAATTAAGTTTTTTTTTTTTTTTTTTATGCATACATATATTTATTTATTGTATCTTCAAAAATGAACTAACAATAAGTATTCAAATCTTAAATCTAAATATAATTATTAGGCCCGACCAGTGTCGGACATAAACTTAGTGATAGTAATTCATAATACATAAGAGTTGTGCAAAGCAAAAAATAAAAAAATAATTTCAAACAGTTTCATCTGGTGTGGTAAGTATTAGAGCCCTTGTGTCCCTCTTTTTTAAGCGGATGTGTCCGGTAAAGTTCAAGATATTTCGAGCAAGCGGATTAGGGTGTGACTCGAGTTTAGTTAAATATTTGCCTGAGTATTTTGCAATTTCTTCAGTCACTTGTTGCATATTTAAATCACGATGTAAATTTGAGTTTCATATATACCATGGAGCCGATGTTATTAACCGTAAAATTTTGTTTTGCCTCTGGATTTTCTCTACGTTTGAAGCTGAAACAGTGCCCCATAGCTGAATTCCGTAGCACCATATAGGTTTCAAAATCGACTTGTATATCAAAAGTTTGCAATCTAGACTCAGGGTTGAATTTCTACCAATCAGCCAATGTAACTGAGTTAATTTTAGTTTCATTTGTGTTAGCTTAGAGTCAATATGGTGTTTCCATGTTATCCGTCGGTCAAGGTGTATACCAAGGTATTTTACATGTGAATGTTGAGGAACAACTTGATTATTGATTCGAATGGGTGAACAGGTATCTTTTCGCAGAGTAAATGTTATCTGAACACACTTTTGTTCGTTTACCTTAATTCTCCATAAGTTTAACCATAATTCCAGCTGTGTAATATGTTTTTGTAGATATCGGGAAGCCTCGTGAGGGTTTTCGTGCATACTAAGGCAGGCTGTATCATCAGCAAATGTAGATGTATGGATATTGCTGCTCAAAGGCATATCACAAGTATAAATCAAATACAAGACTGGGCCCAGTATGCTCCCCTGTGGCACACCGGATGAGATTGATTCGGACGCACTCATGAAGTCTCCTTCCACAACAGTGAACTTTCGAGCAAGAATATAACTTTGCAGAAGATTAACAATGTTTATTGGTAGATATGTCTTCAATTTTAAAATTAGGCCTCTATGCCACACTTTATCAAATGCTTGAGAAACATCAATAAAGAGGGCAGAACAATACTTCTTTTCTTCGAGTGTTCTTCTTATAAATTGAACCAATCTATGCGTTTGTTCAATGGTGCTATGCTGACTTCTAAAACCAAATTGATGATCCGGTATGCACGCATTATCAGTTAGAATTGGGGACAATTTGATCATGAGTAACTTTTCGAAGAGCTTTGACATTGTTGGCAGTAAACTTATTGGCCTGTATGACTCAGCCTTGGTAAGATCTTTGCCCGGCTTTGGAATCATTTTGACCTTGGCAAGCTTCCAGCTGTGTGGATAATACTCCAGTCTTAAAATGGCATTAAAAATCTTCTCCAGAAAGGCATATTTCTGGAGAAGATTAGTGGTCATTGTGGGAAATAGGAGATGGGTACATATATCCCACTATATAGAAATGGTGCTCCTGATGGCTCCTTAAAGAGCAAATTAAGTGGCATATCTGAAATCATTTTGGGACTTTAGAAATATCAATTTAAAAAAAAAGTCATATTTCTGGAGAAGATTAGTGGTCATTGTGGGAAATAGGAGATGGGTACATATATCCCACTATATAGAAATGGTGCTCCTGATGGCTCGTTAAAGAGCAAATTAGGTGGCAAATCTGAAATCATTTTGTGACTTTACAAAAATCAATTTTAAAAAAAAGTCATATTTCTGGAGAAGATTAGTGGTCATTGTGGGAAATAGGAGATGGGTACATATATCCCACTATATAGAAATGGTGCTCCTGATGGCTCGTTAAAGAGCAAATTAGGTGGCATATCTGAAATCATTTTGGGACTTTAGAAAAATCAATTTTAAAAAAGGCATATTTCTGGAGAAGATTAGTGGTCATTGTGGGAAATAGGAGATGGGTACATATATCCCACTATATAGAAATGGTGCTCCTGATGGCTTCTTAAAGAGCAAATTAAGTGGCATATCTGAAATCATTTTGGGACTTTAGAAAAATCAATTTAAAAAAAAAGTCATATTTCTGGAGAAGATTAGTGGTCATTGTGGGAAATAGGAGATGGGTACATATATCCCACTATATAGAAATGGTGCTCCTGATGGCTCGTTAAAGAGCAAATTAGGTGGCATATCTGAAATCATTTTGTGACTTTAGAAAAATCAATTTTAAAAAAAGTCATATTTCTGGAGAAGATTAGTGGTCATTGTGGGAAATAGGAGATGGGTACATATATCCCACTATATAGAAATGGTGCTCCTGATGGCTCGTTAAAGAGCAAATTAGGTGGCATATCTGAAATCATTTTGGGACTTTAGAAAAATCAATTTAAAAAAAAGGCATATTTCTGGAGAAGATTAGTGGTCATTGTGGGAAATAGGACATGGGTACATATATCCCACTATATAGAAATGGTGCTCCTGATGGCTCCTTAAAGAGCAAATTAAGTGGCATATCTGAAATCATTTTGGGACTTTAGAAAAATCAATTAAAAAAAAAAGTAATATTTCTGTAGAAGATTAGTGGTCATTGTGGGAAATAGGAGATGGATACATATATCCCACTATATACAAATGGTGCTCCTGATGGCTCGTTAAAGAGCAAATTAGGTGGCATATCTGAAATCATTTTGGGACTTTAGAAAAATCAATTTAAAAAAAAAAAGTCATATTTCTGGAGAAGATTAGTGGTCATTGTGGGAAATAGGAGATGGGTACATATATCCCACTATATAGAAATGCTGCTCCTGGTGGCTCCTTAAAGAGCAAATTAAGTGGCATATCTGAAATCATTTTGGGACTTTAGAAAAATCAAAAAAAAAAATATGACTTTTTTTTAAAATTGATTTTTCTAAAGTCACAAAATGATTTCAGATATGCCACCTAATTTGCTATTTAACGAGCCATCAGGAGCACCATTTCTATATAGTGGGATATATGTACCCATCTCCTATTTCCCACAATGACCACTAATCTTCTCCAGAAATATGACTTTTTTTTTAAATTGATTTTTCTAAAGTCCCAAAATGATTTCAGATATGCCACCTAATTTGCTCTTTAACGAGCCATCAATAGCACCATTTCTATATAGTGGGATATATGTACCCATCTCCTATTTTCCACAATGACCACTAATCTTCTCGAGAAATATGACTTTTTTTAAATAGAATTTTCTAAAGCCCCAAAATGATTTCAGATATGCCACTTAATTTGCTCTTTAAGGAGCTATCAGGAGCACCATTTCTATATAGTGGGATATATGTACCCATCTCCTATTTCCCACAATGACCACTAATCTTCTCCAGAAATATGACTTTTTTTTAAAATTGATTTTTCTAAAGTCACAAAATGATTTCAGATATGCCACCTAATTTGCTCTTTAACGAGCCATCAGGAGCACCATTTCTATATAGTGGGATATATGTACCCATCTCCTATTTTCCACAATGACCACTAATCTTCTCGAGAAATATGACTTTTTTAAAATAGAATTTTCTAAAGCCCCAAAATGATTTCAGATATGCCACTTAATTTGCTCTTTAAGGAGCCATCAGGAGCACCATTTCTATATAGTGGGATATATGTACCCATCTCCTATTTCCCACAATGACCACTAATCTTCTCCAGAAATATGACTTTTTTTTAAATTGATTTTTCTAAAGTCACAAAATGATTTCAGATATGCCACCTAATTTGCTCTTTAACGAGCCATCAGGAGCACCATTTGTATATAGTGGGATATATGTACCCATCTCCTATTTCCCACAATGACCACTAATCTTCTCCAGAAATATGACTTTTTTTTAAATTGATTTTTCTAAAGTCCCAAAATGATTTCAGATATGCCACCTAATTTGCTCTTTAACGAGCCATCAGGAGCACCATTTGTATATAGTGGGATATATGTACCCATCTCCTATTTCCCACAATGACCACTAATCTTCTCCAGAAATATGACTTTTTTTTTAAATTGATTTTTCTAAAGTCCCAAAATGATTTCAGATATGCCACCTAATTTGCTCTTTAACGAGCCATCAATAGCACCATTTCTATATAGTGGGATATATGTACCCATCTCTTATTTTCCACAATGACCACTAATCTTCGCGAGAAATATGACTTTTTTAAAATGGAATTTTCTAAAGTCCCAAAATGATTTCAGATATGCCACCTAATTTGCTCTTTAAGGAGCTATCAGGAGCACCATTTCTATATAGTGGGATATATGTACCCATCTCCTATTTTCCACAATGACCACTAATCTTCTCGAGAAATATGACTTTTTTTAAATAGCATTTTCTAAAGCCCCAAAATGATTTCAGATATGCCACTTAATTTGCTCTTTAAGGAGCTATCAGGAGCACCATTTCTATATAGTGGGATATATGTACCCATCTCCTATTTCCCACAATGACCACTATCTTCTCCAGAAATATGACTTTTTTTTTAAATTGATTTTTCTAAAGTCACAAAATGATTTCAGATATGCCACCTAATTTGCTCTTTAACGAGCCATCAGGAGCACCATTTCTATATAGTGGGATATATGTACCCATCTCCTATTTTCCACAATGACCACTAATCTTCTCGAGAAATATGACTTTTTTAAAATAGAATTTTCTAAAGCCCCAAAATGATTTCAGATATGCCACTTAATTTGCTCTTTAAGGAGCCATCAGGAGCACCATTTCTATATAGTGGGATATATGTACCCATCTCCTATTTCCCACAATGACCACTAATCTTCTCCAGAAATATGACTTTTTTTTAAAATTGATTTTTCTAAAGTCACAAAATGATTTCAGATATGCCACCTAATTTGCTCTTTAACGAGCCATCAGGAGCACCATTTGAATATAGTGGGATATATGTACCCATCTCCTATTTCCCACAATGACCACTAATCTTCTCCAGAAATATGACTTTTTTTTAAAATTGATTTTTCTAAAGTCACAAAATGATTTCAGATATGCCACCTAATTTGCTCTTTAACGAGCCATCAGGAGCACCATTTGTATATAGTGGGATATATGTACCCATCTCCTATTTCCCACAATGACCACTAATCTTCTCCAGAAATATGACTTTTTTTTAAATTGATTTTTCTAAAGTCCCAAAATGATTTCAGATATGCCACCGAATTTGCTCTTTAACGAGCCATCAATAGCACCATTTCTATATAGTGGGATATATGTACCCATCTCTTATTTTCCACAATGACCACTAATCTTCCCGAGAAATATGACTTTTTTAAAATGGAATTTTCTAAAGTCCCAAAATGATTTCAGATATGTCACTTAATTTGCTCTTTAACGAGCCATCAGGAGCACCATTTCTATATAGTGGGATATATGTACCCATCTCCTATTTCCCACAATGTTCACTTTTCCTTTCAAATACGGCCCTTTTTTAAAATTAAGTTTCTGTATTATTGATATATCTTTTGTATATCCAATTGGTATAATTTCATTATTCAGCTCTCGGACCATATTTGCCATTAATTGTTGGGCATAGTATCAGCCCCCGTTCCTGGATTTCGCAACCGAAATAATGTTCCTTTATTTTACTAGGACTGTTAAGTGCTTAACAGTACGCTGTTAACTGCAAAATGGACTCTGTAAACTTTTTGGGGTTTTGTCTCTGCTAGTTAAATTTAAATTTATCTTCACACACATAAAAACATGCGATCAAAAAGATCACCTACAGTGAGCGTATCCAGTATTATCAACCAACACGTAGTTTCACTAATGCCAACTGCTTTAGTTAAAGTACAATCAAATGCTTTACATTTGTCCACCAGAGCTCTACTCTATCCCTGCGCTCGGTATTGTAAAATCACAAAAGACTTAGCAGCAAAACTAGGTATTACAGCCATAACAGTCGGCAGTAACGCCATGTGTCAACTTTCTTTGCGGTCATTATGTGATCGCCACCTCAAATTGGAAATAACCGCACAAATTATTCACTGAATTCAAATTGAAACCCCGTCGAAGGCTTTAGATTCATCTATAAAAACAAAATTCTCCAATCTAATCCTAGTGGATCCTGAATTATATAAACCACGAGCTATCAACTTAATCCTAGGCAACGACATCTATAGCAAAATTATAAAATCTGGTGTAATTCCTGGATCCAATGGGCTCCCACTCGCTCAAGATACCGTATTTGGGTGGGTGGTTTCAGGTCCTTGTGCCCGGTAATTTTATACTAAAATCTGATTATTCTTATTATTGTTCTATCAGCACTAAGGTACTTATAAATCTATAATAAAGTATGCTTTGAATTGTATTTTGCAGTATCCTGCAAGGGGGCCGGCAATGTTCAAGCCTGGTCACCCTATCTTTTATTGTAAATTTTATTTAGTGTAAGGTGAATTAACACTCCCGTACTAAATTTCTTAAATAAGACGTGTACAGACTTAAGCTTAACGTTTTTTAGATCATTGTATTCTAACCACTCAGAGAAGCAATATCCCCATCTTTGAAATAAAAGAATTTTTCTTATCTTGAATTCAAATCGACAAGGTCTTTTATTTTACTGGGTCAACTAGTGGTTATAGTTACTATATATACTCACCCAACTCTTTCCCACGTCAACAGTAACATTCAATGCCTTTTGTGTTAACAAAGATTTAAGGAAAAAAAGGAATATGCTATTAAAAGACATTATGATGCTTTTCATAGCGATATTCATAAGTTTAATGGTAGGGAAGGAGAGAAATTTTAAATAAAAATACAAATATTTATTTTGAAAAAATAAATAGTTTGTATCAGTGGACCATAAAAAAATAAAGTTTGAAAAAGTTTTTTACAATTGACTGTTTGCTTAGAAAATGTTTTATTTTCAATTAATATTTTAACTGTGTGGATTTGTGTATGGTGGGTAGCTCGCAACTTCAATACATTGACAGTTCACCAATACATTCACAGTGCTCACCAATGGTGTAATTACACATACATATTGTGTGTATTTTTCTTTTTTTTTTTTGTATTTGCAGCTCATGTGTTTCATGTTTGTGAAATTTTACTTTTATTCATTCATTCATCAGCCATGTATATTTTTTCTCAACACATCATAAGGTGCTTCTGGAAAAAGCACTCTTATGTATCTTTATGTTTTATGTTCTAGAAAAACAAATACAAACCAATGTGTTGTTCTCATTTCCTCATTGCCCAACCATACAAACAAAATCAACATTAAGAACTAGTAACAAAAACGCTGAATAACATATCTGTTCATACCTGAACCAATACACTAAAAACTGATGCAAACAGGTATATCTGTGCAGGCCTATAATGTGTATCTCAGAGCGATTCAGTTATATGACTTCTTTCATCTAAACAATTCATGAAGATAAAAACTTTGATAAAGGCCGTGATACACTATCATACAAAGTCGTTCGATTTTGGAGAAAATACAACCCTGGTATGATGGAGTTTGTGAAAATTTTCAAAAACACAATAACAATTCATCACACCAGGGTTGTATGTTTTCGTAGATCGTACGACTTTGTATGATAGTCAGTCATGGCTATAAACATATAATATAAATTGGCTGGCAATTTGTCTTAAGGAATTATATATGGAAAGTCCATAAATTTAATTAAATAAAAAAGAGCAAAAAATGCCTAATAGTTTTAAGAAAGTGCTTAGCTAGCACTTAGCATTATTTTCAAAATCTTTAGTGCTAAACGGAGAAAAAAGTGCTAAATCTAGCACTTGAAATGCTAAAATGGCAAGCCTGCAATCTACATAAGTATGTTTAACTATTCTTGATTATCTTTTACGATCACCAGATTAAAAGCTCAGTTAGCCGATGGTAATGTAATGTAAATTGCAACCTAGGAAACAGCTGATCGATATTTTTATATGAACAGTAGGTTACGTTACATTACATCTCTATAACCATTTTCATTACTTTTCACATAACAATATCGATCAGCTGTTTCCTGCTGTTGCAGTTACATTCCATTACACTCGGATAACTGAGCCTTAATTATTTTTAATAATGTATGTAAGTATTATTGTAGTGGATATTATATTAAATGGTTTTTGCTTTCTACAGTTGATTTTACTTTCCAGTATATGAACTGTGATTGCCAAGTGAACATATTTTTGTCATGTGCCCATGATGATTTAAGTGAGACATTTTTTTAAATTGAATTTTAATCAGAAATAATTTCTTAATCGGGATTAAGTTCAGCAATTTCAGTTCTTATTGAATGAATTTTTCTTCTCTTCTTTAGAAACTCACGTTAATTAATAAAAATATGAAAGTGATACATATTTGAAAATGTATTTACCAAATTGTATACACAATATAATAATTTCTCATATTCCATTTAATTAAACATTTGCGTTAAATAGCTGATGTCAATAACCAGGGAAACCAGAAATATGCTCTAAAAAAAGTGTGTTATGCGCATTTAATATGCAGTAAAAACTTGATAATATGCCCTAAAAACTAAAAAATATGCTCTTAAAAATAACTCAAATTGATTTATTTAGAAAATATATATATTTTAATTAAACACTGCAATAACATTTGCATATAAAATAAGACAAAAATAAAACAAATAAAAAAACAATAAAAACTTTAATAAAGAAAAAAAAATACTTCAACTTCAAAAGAGATCATTATACCAGAATTAAATCTGTGGAACTTTATTTTGAATAGCTAATCACTTAGATTTTCAAAAAAATATTGTTGCCAGCCACATCTAAATAAATTTTTATACGATGACAATATTATTTCCACTTCTACTTATGTTAATAGATGCAACGTCCGTCACATACTCGTATAGCAAAATCAAATTTTTATTGAAATTACCGTCCAATATTTTTATTGAAAATTTGGATAATTGTAATGTGATTGGTTTTATTCAAAGGAACTGTGTTTATTAAAAACTTATGTTGTATGGCGTAATAAATAATCCAAATGTGTACACTATAAACTATTCATGATAGAACATTGGAAATAAGATTTAGACGAAAAAATAAAAATAAAACGTTTGACCAAGCATACTAAAACTAAAAAAAAAAAATTCTATAACGCATCAAAATATACCCTAAAAGCGTCAAATATGCTCTGAAAGTATGCGTGTAAGTCTGAAATATGCAAAAACATGCTTTAAAGTGTAAAATATGCAATAACAACCAATGCCAAAATTCATAAAAAGTTCTGAAACGGATAAATATCTTATCTCCTCATTAATACGTCCCACAAGAAAAAACAAGCTATTGCACATTTGCGGTTTCCCTGTTAGTATAAATCTCTACCCCAGTAGATAGACATGGGTGCTGATGAAGTGCGTGACTGCACAGAAAAATATCGGTATTTCCCCCAGCTAATAAAGTCTAGTTTAATTTATCTTCTCTTCTTTAGAAAATCACATTAATTAATAAAAATATTTCATTCAATAAGAATTGAAATTACTGAACTTAAGCCCGAATAAGATATAATTTTTTATTTTAACACATAACTGGTTTTTTTTGAGTATTTTTTGATAAATATGTAAAGTATAATTTTGCTAACTTCTGAACTAATTAAGATATCTTTAAACAATTTGGTGGGTGAATGTATGACACATCAAGTTTTATAATGGTGAAATAAAAAAAAATTCAAAAATCTACTCATAACCGATCACGTCAGAGCAACGACGATGTGTTATATGTGGCTGTTGTGATATTTCTTTGAAAATTTTGCAATTTTGCTTTTCCACAATAACGCAACTTTTGACGTGAATACTTTTAATATTTAAATAATTTTATTTTGTAACTTTGCTTTCTTATGAATAACAAATATTTTTGTTATATTCAAATATATCCTATGATTATATTTAACTATGTAATATAAAATTAATTATACAACTTTTATTTGTGAACCTCTTTCAAATAGGATTTTTTTAATAAATATTTATAAAAGGCATATATTTTTTTAATGTTCAAAAAACCCAGAGTCCCGAAAAATCCCTGAATCTCAAAAAATTTCGGGATCCCGAAAAATCCCGAAATCTCGTGCTTTAAGTTTTTGAAATCTCGAATCCCGGTACTAGGAAAACCAGTTCTTTTTGGCATCCCTAGTATGTATTAAGTTTCCGTATACGAAAATGGTCAAGGGTGATTATGAGTTTAAAGTTGGTGCTTTTAAGAAACTTGCGTAGTTCTTAAAATTACTTTAATAAAAATTTGATGTATTTATTCTTTCATGGACACACAGAAAAAAATACCAATGTAAAATCACCATGCAAAAATCTTGATTTAAATTTGCAAGAAATAATATGTTGTTTAAGTGTGTTGGTGTTTATTTGCTTTGTTCATAGCTGCAATACACTTTGGGCTTAGTTATGTTAGTTGTTTTTGTATTGTTGTTGTTTTTTTGATGTATGAGGTTTGTTCAAAACTACCACGAGTTTTGAATTTTCGTGGGTTACGTATATTCGAATTTTGATTTCTTGTGGCATTATGGTGTTTTGGCTCGTCTTCGAATTTTACCTATTAAAAATATGAGAGGGTCATAACTGGTGACGAATCGTGGGTTTATGGTTATGACGTGGAAACCAAAGCTCAATCATCTCAATGGAAGCTGCCGCTCGAACCGAGGTAAAAATCGAAGACGACGATACATCTGTCAACAATTAACTGAAGATTCAAAATGGCCGAAATTGTCGCCATAAGTGAGAGACATGAGTACCAACATACCGCCACAAAAAAATCAAAATTCGAATATACGTAACCCGCGAAAATTCAAAATTCGCGATACTTTTTGAACGCACCTCGTATAGCTGTCACCGCCTGTAATTCACTGACAATATACCCTGTAGTTCTAAGATATTCTAGTAGCATAAGTTTCGTTAAATATAGAAAACCTTTGTTTATTTTCTTAACACCTGAGAATATTAATCTTTTATTTCATTCTTGTTGAACCTTCATAGTGAACAGACGTCATAGCGGAGTTTTTCTTACATACATACATACGAAACAAAAAACAACAAAAACGCAAATCATACAAAAAGATATTCGTAATACATATTCAGCACAATGATAAACAAAAATTCCGCACGAGTTTTCTCACTTTTCTGCTATCATGACTTTGTTTTTCCCCTTTTTTTACCAAATGCGGGAATAAAAAATCTCCCCGGAAAAAAAGCAGGTATTATGAACGCAGCTGAACTTGCTTTTTTCACTAAAAATATTTCTCTTGCAAAACAGAAGGGAGTTTGCATAAAAACATGGTTAATACTCCATTAAAACAAAATTTATATACATAAACTTGTCTTTTATAGTTCTTTAATTTGGAAAAACACAAATAATTCCCAAATAAATAATTTATAAAAATTTTTTACATATTTTTTCAAGTTGGTGAATTTTAATAATTTTTTTTGCTCTCTCACTCAAAAAAAAAGGGAGAAACAAAATGTCAACAAACAAGCAAAACAACGAGCTTCATAATGCGGTGATGCCACGTATTACCCTTTTTATTTTCCGTGAGAAATGAATTCCGAGGGAATATTCATGATTGGGATGATTGACTTTGATAAATAAGCTTTATTTGCTTTAATATTTTTTACATAGCAACAAATAACAACAACAACAACAAAAATCACAAACAGTGACATTGAGGAATACTCTATATGAGGAACTCAAATACAAAAAATTGTGAAGTGAGGCAGAAATGCCTATTTTACTGTTAGTTCTGAAGCTCTTAATGAAATCAATCAAAATAAAAAAACTGATGATAGTCTTTTTTTTAACGGCGAAGCCACTTTTTCGTCAGCGATCAACTTCGCTTTGTCCAATGCCAACTAGTGATTCGTTAACATTACCGTTGCCTAGTACTTCTTCATATAAGTCAGCGATATTATCCCCTTCGGGCTCGTGTTCATCACTTAACCAAGAATTACTACAGTTAACCGTAGGTCAAAACCCAAGTCTTAATGGACTGATATATAACCATGGTAAATCTACTAATCGTCAAAATCGTTTTGCATTATTGCAAGCCAATAACGACAAGCCCGCTGCATCATCGCAAAAGTTTTTTAAGCCACCACATACTATTTGAGAGAAAAAAAATTCTAACGCACTTCTTAAAAAACTATTGCCATTGGTGTGCCGAAGAATTTATCTTGTCGAATTATATTATTGTACCGTAGTTATACGATTGAGAGTCGAAGATTTTATCTCGTCGTTCATTTACAAATACCGTAGTTAGCCGAACAAGAGCCGAAGAATTTATTTTGTCGGATTATATTATTTTACGGTAGTCATACGATTGAGAGCCGAAGAATTTATCTCGTCGTATCGCATGATTTAGTTACCAATACCGTAGTTAGCGGAACAAGAGCCGAATAATTTATCTTGTCGAATTATATTATTTTACCGTAGTTATACGATTGAGACCCGAAGAATTTATCTCGTCGTTTGTTTGCCAATACCGTAGCCAGCCGAACAAGAGTCGAATAATTTATCTTGTTCGTAGTATATTTAAACCGAAATATAGTTAGCCGAACAAGAGCTGAAGACTTTATCTTGCTCGTAGTATATTTAAACCCAATTGTAGTTAGCCGAACATTATATTGTTCGTAGTATAAGGTACATAAGTAAACCGAACATACATGGTGCGTAACTTGACTATAACCGAACCGTAATAAAGCGACCAGCTAACGAAGTGTATATTATCAGCTTTCGTTAACAATCGTATTACGAATATTAACTAAGCTAAGAAACGTCGGGAATAGATCGTGCTCCCCTTAGAGTGATACTGACACCTAAGTGTATATATAGGACTGCAGCCTGGTGGCCACAATCACAAAGGAAGCAGACCTTTGATGAACTGCGTTACAAAATTGAAATTTTAATGCTATAATGTACAACACACATAGAGAAAAATACCAATGTAATATCACCATGCAAACATTTTTATTTAAATTTACAAGAAATAATATGTTTTAAGTTTATTTGCTTTGTTATAGCTTCAATACACTTTTGTGCTTAGTTGTGTGAGTTATTTTTGCATTGTTGTTGTTTTTTTACGTTTGTAAAGAGCCGACAAACTGCTGCTGGCTGGTAGGCAGTGTACTAAGGAGGATCGGAAGTTCGAATTCTGGAGACAAGTCAAAGAATTTTGTATTTTTTTTAACTAAAACTTTTAAAATAAGTTGTATGTTAAATTATCAATTAAATAACGTTGAATTAAAATTTGATTCTAAAGAATATTTAATGATGTTGTGGCTGCAGAAGTGAGCGCACTGACTACGACGCGACGAGTTCCGAGTTCAAATCTTGGCCGGAGAAGCCACTTTATATACAAACAAACATTTTTCTGATGGCTGTATCACACACACGTATGTTAAATAATTAAGAAAATACAATTACTACATTAAATTAAATTCATGTTGTTCCAACTTGAAATAACTTTGATTTAACATGATTCTTCATTTTGATTTTAACAGTACGTAAATGTTAAATGAACGTGAAATAAAGTCATTTCAAAAGTCAAAGCAAAATCATTGCCGAAAAGGATGAAATTAACCTTTTTTACGTAGATTTTAAGTTGAAATTTTTCTGTGCAAGGAAAATACATTGATTATAAAGAAAATATTACAGTTACGAGTATTTCGTTTTTTGTTGTTGTTTTGCAGTGGTGAGTAAAAACAGCTTAGTCCAATTTATCACAAGAAAAAGCTCTAAGTCCCCATAAAAAGTACATCTTAACCATTTCTGTTAAATTGTTCAATCACATGTATTAAAAAAATCAACTAACTGTTTTATAATAATTAATGTACTTTATTTTAAATTTATTTGCTGGTAGTTAAGAGGTTTGTGACTGTTCAAAATGTAGTTGAAGTCTACTGATGATTTGGGGTATGTGGACAATGACAATAACAATGACAATCAAAATAAACTTATGACAATATGTCGAATAATAAATTTCTTAAATAATTAATGTTTTTGTCTTGCCTGTAAAATTTTAAAATATGGACTTATGCGCAATTTTTAACTTCAAAATTAAACGGGTTTTAAACTTAAGTTCCATTTAAGTAAAAAATTAATTTTTACAGATCCTATTTAAATATGACTTAAATCGCCGACCCCATCCATTTAAGTGAAACTTAAGTTTTTCATACTATCATATGATTTTGACAGTTCTGCAAATTATGAAAATTGCACATTGAACTTTTTCATTATTTTATAAAAATATACAATAAATAAACTCGTGATTGTGATTGTATTATTATTAATATCAACTAAAACAATGAATTCAGATGAAGAAGATATGAATGATGCAGCATTCTGTGCAAGATTATGAAGATAAATTTTGCGGCGTCCACGTACAATAAGAAGTAGACCAAACCATTTTCATTTTGCAGCTGTTAAGTGAAAAAGTTGTTTATATTTTTTGACATTTAATAGTGGTACCGTACTTTTATTACAAATATATACACAATTTAATAGTGCTACCATACTTTTATCACAATTAAATACCAAACACATTTTCACACTGAAAAACTGAAACCCTATTTAAATAAAACTTAAGTTTTAATAAAAATTAGCTAAATACGTACTTAAATATTAAGTTAAAAACTGCGGGTTAGAGCCATCGCATGTTAAGCCAGCGATATGCTTTCTTTTTTCAGATATTTAAAAAAATTTATTTGTAAACCAAACACAAAACAGCTGTTTGGATAACTCTTGAAAGCAATCATTTTACCAGCAAGAACTTCCCAGCACTTTTTTGTCTCTCAATTTTTTACTCTCTTTTGACGCTCTCTCCTTGCGATTTTTGGGTCAATGAACACTTTTTAGTAACAATTATTAAAAATTCATAAAAATTTTTAGCAAATGAACACACCTACCAACACACTTAAACAACTTGTCTCTCTCTTTACCAGAGTCCTGCAGAGACAGCATTGTTGCCATTTTAGCATTTTCACTGCTAGATCTGGCATTTTCATTACCTAAAAAGCATTAAACTTTCAAAAAATTCTGCTAGATACTTTATGGCAGAATTTGTTGAAAATAAAAAATTTTAATTTGTTAAAAAAATTCTTCTGTATAGAGGATTTTTCTCGTAAATGTACATGTCTTGCAGGCTTAAGGTTCCCTGATGATCTCCACTAGCAAAACAGTGAAATGCACATAGGATCCAGCTAATCCCTCAATAATCAAAACAAATTTTTTTTAATAAAAACAAAATATTTGACTGAATAAGTAAAATAATATTTTGGGACTATAATGCGTAAAAAATTTTAAACGTAATTGTAACATTTCCAAAAAAACACTAATTATTAACTATTTTATATTTGTATGTACTATAAAACTACCTGTAAATACTAATAAGTTTGTATAAACATGAAATTCAAAGCTATTTCAATAATTTTTTCTACATTTAAATCTGGCATTATTCTTTTATTCTGTAGAACATTTTAGCAGAATTTTTTGATCGATTTAGTTCCAAACATAGAAACTATCATATAAATTAATTAAATGATACTCTGTCAGAATAAGCAATGTTAAAAATAAAATATTTTGTACGAAAAAATAAACATAAAAAAATACTTACAGATGTCCTCATAAGTATTTTCAATTTCATATAATGATATTCATACATGAACATAATGGTTCTTGTTACTTAGTAGTATTGTTAAACACCTTCTTGTTGTTAAAAGTACATAGTTATTACGACAACAGAAGAAAATTTACACATTTTTGCAATTTCTAAATTTGACAAGACGTGACGTGCATACCATAAACAAAACATTTGAAGCTTTTTACCTTACTAAACAATTTTTTCGAATTAGTTATTTTTACACACCTTTTCTGTATGGTAACATTGCTTTAAAAATTCCTTGAGTGCGTTGTTTGTCTTATGAGCCATTCTTCTAAAATTCCAGAAAGATTGAAGGTATGATTTGCAATTACAGCACACTAAGGCTGGCAAGCCATCGGCTGGATGAACCTGAAGGTAATAAATTAATGTTTATATGAATATAAAGGAAAAACTTCAAGGAATTTTGTTGTTTGATAATGCTAATGTTTTCAAACATTTAGGACAACACTTAATAAAGATTTATAAATTTTTTTCTTTATTTGCAATCATGCATTTTTTGCCGCCGGTCGATTTTTCGACCAGTAACTAACTTTATTGACGTATGTCTCCAAAGTTTACTATACTTTTTTTGATCTGTTTTCGCACAAACTAAATCTGAAATGTTTTTTAAAATAGTTGTGTTCAATTGATTTTCTTAAGATTTTGAAACATACTTTATTAAGAGTATTTAAAAAAGAACTTTTTTAACACTTTTTTCCAATTAAAAAATATATAAAAAAAATTTTTTTGTTCGTTTATGTTCTGGTTTTCACATCGTTTTCAATGTTTTCTTAAGGTTTTTGACATCTAAGTATCATAAAAGGGCACGAAAGACATAAATTCCAAAAGAATTTAGCCGCCCAGGTATGTTCGTTCTCCTAAAATTCGTCCTTTAGTGAAAATCGAAATATGAAAATTTAGAAAAAATCAAAAATTTTTATGGAAAAGGCAAATGTTAAGGGTTTTGACATCTGAACATGATAAAAGGGCACGAATTCCAAAAAAATTTAGCAGCCCAGGTATGTTCGTTCTCATAAAATTCGTCCTTTAGTGAAAATCGAAATTTGAAAATTTAGAAAATATCAAAAATTTTTGTGAAAAACGCAATTAATGGTTTCGACATCTGGGCATGATAAAAAGGCACGAAAGACATAAATTCCAAAAAAATTTAGCCGCCCAGGTATGTTCGTTCTCCAGGAATTCAAAAATTTCCATAAAAAATTTAATTTACTTGATAGTTACAAATTTATAGTTTCTTTACATTTGAGAGACATAACGGCACGTAATAATTAACATTGAAAGAAATGAGCATATTTTTGAGAGTTTCAATGCGAATAAATGATAGCACACATTTGAATAGTCGCCGTTATTATTGAGTTGAACGTCAATGAACGTGCATATTTGGAAAAAAAAAAGTATTGCATATAGATCTTTTTTTATTCTGATATTGAAATATATAGAGTAATAACCAAAATGGGTCGTGGAAAGAAACTTAATTCTAAAGAAATAAAACTTATTTTAAAATTTCGTCAAAATAATATGAAAGTTGCAGAAATTGTAAACAATTTGAGTAGAAATCGAAAATTTATACTGAATCTCTTAAAAGATCCTGCAAAATATGGAAAGTTGTCCAGTCCAGGAAGGCCGAAAGCCGTATCTGATAGAGAAAAAAGGGCGATATTGAGAGTAGCTTCAAATTCCAACCTAAGTGCTAAGAAAATTGCAGAAAAAAAGGTGTAAAAACTCACGTTTGCAATATGCAAAAAATATTACACAAATCTAAAAACATAGTACGTAAAAAACTACAGCGCAAACCACCGCTTAAAGCCAAGCATATCATTTATAGTGAAGAAAAAATAGCGTCAAATACTGTTTACTGACGAAAAGAAATTTAACCTCGATGGACCAGATGGTTGGTGTTATTACTATCATGATTTGCGTAAGAACGAACAAATTTTAAGCAGGCGTCAACACGGCGGAGGAAGTATAATGATATGGGTTGGAATTGGCTATTAGGGAAAACCCGAATATTGTGAAAAATCCCATGATTTTTCAGCAGGATAATGCAGCAGTTCACACCGCAAGAATTGTTCAAAACTTTTTTCAAGAAAATATTGTTGACATTTTGAAATGGCCTTCACGTTCGCCTGACTTAAATATCAACGTACACTGTTGGGGACAACTAGCAAGAGCGGTGTACCGTGAAAATAGACAATATGAAAGTGTACAAGAGTTGAAAAATAGCATACTCACTGAATGGGACAAATTACCTCAAAAACAGATTAAAACCCTATTTAAATCTCTTCCCAAAAGGTTGATCGATGGAATAAAAAAAGGAGGTCCAACTAAATATTAGAAATTGAAATTTGTTTTACTTTTTTAATTTATAAGTAAAATTTTTTAAATATTAGAAAAATGTGCTCTATTTCTTTCGCAGCTAATTGAAGCTTTGTTAAATTTTTTTTTCATATTAACTAACTAATATTTTTAACTTTCACATGAATTCAATAATTTACTGAAACCCTATTAATTTTTTAAATAAAACAATAAATAATTTGTTTTTATAAAAAAAAATAGTAAATTTCTATATATGTGCTATATTTTATTCGCGGACTGTAATAGCTTGCATGTTCCGATTTTTTTGGCTCATTTTGTTGAAAAATATGGCCAGGATTCCATTTGGAGTATATACTTCCAAGATTTTCATGTCTAACAGAGCTCTGTTATCAGGTTAACATAGCTCTGTTAACGCAATTGGTTTGTGTCTTGGGTTTAAATTTCGAAATATATCTTCACACACGTTATATTCTTTTGTCAACATTTATGGCCATAAAATTACAAACGTTTTGTCCTGATAATATCTGTTTACTGTGTAATGGAAATCGCATGGCGAATATAGGAGCTGAGTACATATATCCCACTATAAGAAATGGTGCTCATGATGGCTCGTTAAAGAACAAATTAAGTGGCATATCTGAAATCATTTTGGGACTTTAGAAAAATTAATTTAAAAAGTCATATTTCTGGAGAAGATTAGTGGTCATTGTGGGAAATAGGAGATGAGTACATATATCCCACTATATATAAATGGTGCTCCTGATGGCTCGTTAAAGAGCAAATCAATTGGCATATCTGAGATCATTTTGGGACTTTAGAAAAATTAAATTTGAAATTAATTTTAATTTTTAATTTTAAAATTAATTTTAATTTTTATATTATTTTAAAATTAATGTTAAAATTAATTTTAATTTTTAAATTATTTTAAAATTAATGTGGAGTTTAATTATTATTTTAATTTTAGTTTACAAAAATTATTACAAATATATGGATATCAAATGTTCAAACTTTTACTTGCGTCTTTACTCATTCGCGGCTGCTCACGGACTGACTTCGATTATGCTTTTTCTGTCAGTTCTCTCTCCTACATTTCGGCCATCCTGCTCAAAATTCGCCCCGAATTCTTCATCGTCAAGACTGGAGAACCATGGCTTCATATACTCGGCACAAGTCGTGGTCATGAACCAACTTCAGTTTCGATTAATTTTAGAATATCTAATTGTTGTTTGGTGCGCATCTTCACGCCAACCATCAATTCGAAAGGAGTCGTACTTATACTTCGTGAGTATGTCGAATTTACAGCCTGTTGTACATCGTTGACATATTTGTGCCACTTTGATGGATCTTCGGCTGCAAGTTTTGACAAAACGAAAATAATAATGGAATTGAGCCTTTCAATTTGACCATTCGCTGTTGGTAACCCAGTCGTTATCAATGAATGATTTATACCCTCATCTTGGCAATATTTCACAAAATCTTCGGAGGTAAAAGCTGAACCTCTGTCAGATATAATTTGAAAAGAATTTCCGAAAATTACACTCTGAGATTTTAAGCGTGTAATGACTTCACTTGCAGCTGTTGACCGGGTCGAATACAACCAACAAAACTTTGTGAAAGCATCGATAACTGCAAAAATATACTTATATTTTTTCTTGTTGACTCTAACGGACCAAGATGATCGACGTGGTATGTATAAAGTGGTTCGTCGTACTTACGAATGGGGTGTAATTCACCTTCCTGCTTCCCCTGTTTTCTATTGCTGATTATACACTGCACGCAATTTGTAATGTGAAATCGAATCTTGTCATCTAGCTTCGGTATATAATAACTTCGTCGAATCAACTCTTTCGTCTTTTTAAGTGCGAAATGACCTTTCCCGTGCGCCATCCACCAGTTTATACAGCAAGGCACCTTTCATAAAATAGCCATCGTGAGAATCTTTTTCTTGAAGTATACTTATTATGGTATTTAGTTCATCGTCAAGTCTTTGGACATTTTTAAGTCTTATCACGGTGTTAGCACGGTGATCCACTTCATAATCGAACTTCTGCAAAAGTAAAACCCACCGAGCCACTCTGGTACACAAATCTTTTTTCTCCATTGTTTTTGTGAAGGCGTTGCAGTCTGAGATGATTTTGAAATGAAGGCCACGCGAAATTTTTTCAATGCTTCTACTACTGCGAGTATCTCCAATTCGTAACTCGTGTATTTCTTTTCAGCGTCAGTTGTCTTTTTACTCATATAGTAAACGGGATGAAAACTTTCATCATCAGGTGATTTTTGAAGCAAAATGGTCCCATAACCATCCCCGGACGCATCCGTATGTACCTAAGTTTCATATCTCTGATTAAAAATTCTCAGCACTGGTCTATCACTCAGAGTTTGCTTTAAAGTGTTAAAAGCCACAATTTGTTGGTCTTTTATTTCAAATTTTACGTCGGATTTTGTTAAATCGCTAAGTGGTTTAGCTATTATAGAAAATTGTGGGATGAACTTCCGAAAATACCCTGCAAGTCCCAGAAAATTTTGTAGTTGTCGTAAATTAGATGGCACGGGAAATTTCATTACAGCATCCACCTTAGATGACGAAGGATACACTTTCTCATTTTCTATAATATGACCAAGGAAAGAACACTTTTTGAAATTTAGCGCGAGCACGTAATCTCTACAAACGTTTATTACCTCCTAAAGGTTTTTGAAAGCTTGATCTCCATCTCTACTGGGTATGATAACATCATCTACGTATGGAAGCGCGATGCCTCTTCTTGTCAAGTCACGGAAAATGGTATTTATATACCTTTGCAAAACGGCTGGTGAATTTGAAAGACCAAACGGCACTTTACAAAATTGATACTGACCGTTGTGTCACAAACGATGTGTACTTTCGACTTTGTGGAGCTACGTCGACATGGAAAAATCCATTTTTCAAATCGAGTGTACTAAAAATTCTAGCGCCTTGGAGCCGATCTAATTGATCCTCTATCAAAGATAATGGATATCTATCCTTCAATATGATCTTATTGATTCTATGATAATCAACGCATAATCTTAGGGTGCCATCTCGTTTCTTCACTATAACAATCGCGCTACTGAATTCGGATTCTGAGTGCTCTACGATACCATCTTTTAACCATTCGTCGATTTGATCATCAACTGCCTTACGTTCGGTAATGGGTAAACGGCGAGGTCTCGAAAATATTGGGGTGTCGTCCTGAAGGATAATATTCATTTCTACATTCGTGGTTCGACATTTATTTGATACGTACCTTTGCACTAGATCTAAGACTTTTTATTTTATTTCAGTGGTTACTGTCCCAATGATATCAACAAAATCAGTAGGAAACTTCTCTACAGTATCAATTAACATTATATTACGTTCTTCTTCATTGCTTTCTTTCTCAATTTTACAAAACGTAATGCTTTCTGGTGTAATCGTCACATTTGCCTGCATGCAAAATTCCTTTCCGAGTATAACATCTACGTCAACCGAAGTATGTGGTACAACATGAAAGTTAATGTTGTATTTTTCGTTTTCTATTTCGACCTCGTGTATGAAATTACCAAAAGATTTAACTTAATTAGCCTTACTGCCAAATCCGATTAAAGAGGTCTGATCTTTTAAGTTTAGGCTTACCCAAGGAATTATAAACTTTCTCGCTATCACATTATATAGGGTCCGCCATCTAACTTTTTTTTTCAACTAGTGTTTATTTCGTGAATGGTAACACTGCTCATGTCTGATTTGACAGATAATTAGTTTTATCCTTCCGCTGAACGAATATGGTTGTGTATACGCTTGAACAACGCTGGGAAATATTGCCTGCGATCAACTTACAGAAGATGCCGATTTTGCCAAAAAAATCATCTTTTCTGATGAAGCTCATTTTGATATTGGCGTGTATGTAAACAAGCAAAATTGTCGCATTTGGGGCACAGAAAACCCGCACGCATACATTGAAAAGCAGACGCAGCCAAAACGAGTCACTGTTTGGTGCGGATTTTGGTGCAGAGGCATAATTGAGCCAATGAGCAAGAAGTGGCCGTTACAGTCAATGGCGATCATTATCGGGCCATGTTGAACGAATTTTTGTTCATAAAAATTGAAGAGGAGGATATTGGCAACATTTGGTTTCAACAGGACGGCGCTAAGTGCCAAACAGCCGAAACTACACTCGATGTTTTGCGCCCTGTTTTCAAACACAGGGCGCAAAGGGTCTGGCGGACAGTATACTTACTGCCTGAATCAAATAAAGCTACCAACTGGTGGTCGGAGAATTTAATTATTTTCTTCATAATATCAATATTCTTCATAATATCAGATGTCTTACATTAGCTTTACTCTGTTTAAGAGGACACTGTTTGGAAATATGCCCGAAATTATTGCAATTAAAACACTTTGCGCCTTTTTCCTTATCATTGCAGTATCTCGAAGTATGCCCCTTTTCTCCGCAATTAAAACATAAATCTCTTTTCTCTTTTGGCATTTGGGTTTTTACTGGCTGAATCGATTTAAAATTATTGTCATTTTTAATTTTCAATTTTTCTTGCATACTTTCGTAGCATTTCAATTTATCTTTGACCTCTTTTAAATTTACAGCGCCATACAAAATGGACTTATTAACTGTCAGATCACGTTTGCCATTTATAACATACTGCATTAAAGCGTCATCTTCAATATATCCACGTGAAGCGAGTTCTTTCATTTTCAAGAAATATTCTTGATAACTTTCGTCTTTCGTCATTTTTCTTTCTGTCAACATCTTATGCAATTGTGCGCTGTTTCAAATTCGTCGAACAAAGCCATCTTCAATTTTGACCATGTATTAATGCCTCTCTATCCAGATATAAATAATTTAGAGAGCCCCTTCAAAGATCTCTTGGCAAAAACATATTTTTGGAACTCATCCCAACCCATGATTGCTGCAGTTTCTTCAAATTCTTGAATCCATACATTTACTGGAAGATTTTCATTACCATCAAAAATTCTAATTGATTCCTCAATATCACGAATATTTATTGAAAAACGTTGCATGCTCGAAAAAGTAGTTTTTTAAATTTTATTTGTTTCTTCCTCGTACTGTTGCTTACTTTTGTCTTTAATATACGCTACTTTGCTTTCACTTTGCCCGTCGTTCTGTTCAACACGATAATCTTTCTTAGAAGTGCCACATTCATTGTTTCTTACAATTGTCTCATCGTTTTCGTCGTTAGTATCATTCTCATGCTCATTGTCATTATCATCGTCATCATCGTCTTCGTTATCTTCACAACACAACAATTGTCCCTTCTTCAAGTTAGAAAATATGTGTTGATACAAGTCGTCGTTATTGTAGCTGAGGCCTAATACGTTACATACTGCTACCAAATCTGCGTCGCTGAGGTTGTCTGCAACATATTTTTGTGTCTTCTTATAAGCGTCGTCGTGTTCGGTAAATTCAAACCCAGCAAATCGTCGTAAACGTTGGCGGTTGCGTCGATCACCTTCATCTTCAAATATGAGATTATGTAGAGCAACAATCGTTATTCTTTTTGCGGTTGTGATGTTGATTTTTATTTCTTATAAGTCGCATAAAGCATTCATTGTTTGTACGTGTACAAAAAAATGTTTATATAAAAAGTAAATACAACTTACACACATACGTTTGTCAGTCTTGCTTTTTCACACACAATTAAACGATTAACAGAAATTATGTTTCCAAACTTCTTATTTATGTATGTACGTATGTGTGTGATTTCTTTTAAACTTTTCTTTTTCTTTATATATTTTTCACAAATATGCTCAATAAGGGAGAGTTTCTAGTAACGTTGGTAAAATCGTGGTTGAGCCCCCAAAATGTGGAGTTTAATTATATTTTAATTTTAGTTTACAAAAATTATTACAAATATTAATGGATTTCAAATGTTCAAACTTTTACTTGCGTCTTTACTCATTCGCGGCTGCTCACAGACTGACTTCGATTATGCTTTTTCTGTCAGTTCTCTCTCCTACATTAATTTTTCTAAAGTCCCAAAATGATTTCAGATATGCCACTTAATTTTCTCTTTAACGAGCCATCAGGACCACCATTTCTATATAGTGGGATATATGTACTCATCTACTATTTCTCACAATGACCACTAATCTTCTCCAGAAATATGCATTTTTTTAAATTAATTTTTCTAAAGTCCCAAAATGATTTCAGATATGCCACTTAATTTTCATATATCTCAAAACTGTATTGTTTCTGAGCACAATATACATCGTTCTGAAATATTAGAAGCCTAGCTTTCGACCCCAATTGGCGGTATAACCCCACCATTTACATTTTTGCCGATATTTTAACCACAAAAAAAAGTTCCCATATACATATGAAAATGCGTTATTTTACATTTTGGAAAGTCATGTATCTCAAAAACTGTATTGTTTCTGAACACAATCTATATCGCTCTGAAATATCGGAAGTCTTAGCTTTCGACCCAAATTGGCGGTATAACCCCACCATTTAGATTTTGGACAATATTTTGACCACCAAAAAGTTCCCATATATGTACATATGAAAATGCGTTATTTTATATTTTTGAAAGTCATATATCTCAAAAACTGTATTGTTTCTGAATACGATCTATATCGTTCTGAAATATCTGAAGCCTGTAAACATTAATATTTTTGCTTGAAACTGTTATAAATTATCTACTCTGTTAAGTTAACAGTGTTGAAATGCGAGATTTTTTATTACCTCACAGTCTCTGAGCGAGAGATATGTAAAGTAACACTGGGATGCTAAAAACGAAGCTAACTGACGGAGCTATCTTCACACACATCTGAATCCAGTGGTGCTAACCATTTTTATATCAATTAAAATAACATATTATGGATAAACATGTGTCCTAACGAAGTTTTTGAAAAAAATGCAAAAAAAAAATATTAAGAAATTGTCCCAAATTAAAAAAATGCCATTTTTTGCTTTCCAAAAAGTTTTCTCAGGACGTAAGTTCATCAATACGTTTCTTTGCAATCGATATCTATTGATTTAAAGGTTAATAAATATTAGAAAGCTGGGAAAAATTGCGATTTTTACGTGCTTTTAACTAAGTTTTCAATCTTAATTATTTTTTAAACAAGAGCTAACCTAAAAAAAATGGTTAACACCATTGGATTAAGCGTACTCGAATTACGTTTACGCGCGGGTCTCCGGCTTGTTACAAAAAAAGTTTCGAATTCGAGCAGTGTAATTAATGCGCTTTTATTTGTTGAAAGTTCTTGATTTATGTAAAAACTTTATTATTAACCGATTAAGCCAAAACCTCGATTAATTAATCGAGCGATTAACCGATTAAAGCAAAAGTTCGATTATATGAATACTACGATTGAGCAAAACAATTTTTAAAATGTTTAACAATTGTGGTTATGAAGCAATATGGGAACTCTATATCTCCTGATATGTTCAGTATATCGAAAAACTGAGAACGAATTAAAAAAAAGGCATACATATTTTTCATATAAGTATAATCAATCAATAACTTTATTTTTTTTTTTTTTAATTCCATACGGTAATCCAGTAACCACCCGAATCCTTGCGACATCAGTGCCTTGTGAAAGTTTATTTTCTAAGGCTGGCTTAATAGAAACTCATCACAGAAACAGGCTTACCAGTCATCACATAAACTAGAGTTGTGCTTTTAAGAACGAACTAGTTCAATTGAACTATTCCCATAAGTGAACGATGTGAAATAGTTCAGCCTAGTTGTTCCTTTTGGTCTTTCTTGTTATTTTGGTCTTTCTGGTTCTTTTGGTCTTTCTGGTTCTTTCGATCGTTTTAGCTCCTTCGTTCGTTTTTGGTCTTTATTTCGTTTTGTTTATCTTATTCTCTGTTCCTGACCAATACACAAGCAAAACACTTCATTTAAAAGATTATTTTTTTCTGACATGCGTAAAAGAGACAAAATAGTGTGCCTATTAAATTTTTAGCACAATAATCAAAATAAACAACAGAAAATGTATAATTAGTGAAATGAACAAGCGAGTTTTATTAAATTAAAATAAAGAGTTTGTAGTGTTGAAATAAAAAACCAGATGGTGAAAACGATTATTAGAATTAAAAAGAGATTAAAATTTGTTTTATTGGAGAGATTATATTTGCATTTTCGTTCAAAAAGCTAGTACATATATAGCGAATGAGACCACAAAGTGCAAGAAGAAAATACCTTAGCACAACAAGTGAATACTTACAAAATGAAAACAAATAATTTGTTGTGTTGAATTAAAAACAGAATGTGAAAACCATTATTAGTATCAAAAAAATTTTTAAAATTTACTTTCAAATGATTACAGACTTTATTTAAGCATTTTAATTTAAGAATATTAAGAACATTACAGAGTATTTGATGATCTTGTTGTTCACTGAACAACTGAACGAAAAGAACAGCTGGACCAAAAAAGAACAATTCGCAAAAAGAACAACTATGCCCAACTCTAACATAAACCAACAACCTTGTTTACGAAATCTTAGTGAACAACCAATGTTATTCATCCTTATTCCGTAACTTATTGTCGACATCAAAAATACACACTTACTTTCTCTGAAGACTAGAAAACAGCAAAAGGCTGTTAAAAATTATCAATTGCTGAACAAGAATAGTACGTAAGTGTCCTCTGACATACGAGGTCTGATCAAAAAATAACCGTTATTTTAAAATTTCGTGTGTTGCGTATGTTCGATTTTCGCATTTTTTTTTTCTGTTATGTTGGTACACATGTCTGTTATATATGTTGGCAATATCAGCCATTTTGGATTGTCAGTTTGTTTTTGACAGATAAAAAGGTTAGTCGTGTTTTGGTGTGCTCTTCGATTTTTTACTATTCGAAAAAATGGATCAAAGAAACTGTATTAAGTTTTGTGTAAAAAATGAAATTAAATGCGCAAGGACATTTGAAATGTTGAATGTGGCGTTTGGCGAGTCTATTATGAGCAGAACACAAGTTCAATAGTGGTATAACCGGTTTAAGGAAGTCCGAGAAGATGTCAATGACGATGCTCGTCCTGGTCGTCAAGTTCGGTCAAATGTGAAGGTTTTGCTTACTGTTTTCTTCGACTGCAATGGCGTGGTGCATCATGAATTCTTGCCACGGTCAATAAGGAATACTACCTTGAAGTTATACGCCGTTTGAGCGAAGCAATTCGTCAGAAACGCACAGAATTGTGGAAAAAACAATCATGGATTTTGCACCATGATAACGCACCAGCTCACACATCGATGCTTGTGCGTGAGTTTTTGGCCAAAAACAAAAACGTTATCATGCCTCAACCACCGTATTCACCGGACTTAGCCCCCGCTGACTTTTTTTCTTCCCAAAACTGAAGACACCAATGAAAGGAAAGCGTTTTGCTACGATTGAGGAGATAATAGAAAAATCGAAACAGGAGCTGTTGGCGATACCAAAAAGCGCGTTTCAGAAATGTTTCGAGGATTGGAAAAAAACGCTGCCATAAGTGTATTATATCTGAGTGGGATTACTTTGAAGGGGACAAGATAGTTATTGATGAATAAATAAATACTTTTTAAAAAAATCGTTGAAAGAGGTCCATTATGAGATTGCATAAATTGCGTTCTGAAGGTCGTAGAATAGGATTGTTTTATCTCCACAGAATCCATTTTGTCAAATGTCTACAGATATGTATGTATCGGATTCGTTTCCGAGTTATGGGCCTCTGAAATTCTAGTAAAATATTGTGATTATACGGCGTTTTCCAACGAATATAACCATTATTCGTATCATCTTAAAGCTTTTGAGAATAATTTTCATTAAATGGTAAAATGCAGTCTTGGTTGACCATTCAGGAAATCTTTATTAGGCAATAAAATTTTTATGAGGCAGAAAACGTTATTAAGCAGGAAAACTTTGCAAGGCAGAAAATCCTTACTAGGCTGCGCCTTGTCGGGAAATGCCATGTTGGAGAAAATCTTTAAGCCCGGCCGAAGGCCGGCAGTGCAGAAAATCGTTATTAGGCAGGAAAACTTGGAAATGCCAAAAATCTTTATTAGGCTTCGCCGTGTCGGGGACCACAATGCACATTGGTCAAAAATCAATTTTTTCTGGCATTTTCTAGGGGCATATAAAAAAATATCTGAATATTTTTTCTCGAATTATTTATAACTTATAAAAAAATGTCCCAATATGTCCAATATGTATTTTTCTGGACTTTAAAAGAGCCTTTGAAACAATTGATAGAAACATACTTCTGCAAAAACTACATAGATACGGAGTTAGAGGAACAGAACTACAATGGTTTAAGTCATATTTAACAAACAGGAAGCAAATCACAAAAGTAAACAACATTAAATCTAATATAACTAATAATGATTTTTGAGTTCCACAAGGATCAATTCTGGGTGCCCATGATATGCCAAACATATTGAACTAATGCGAAGTAGTATTTTACGCTGATGACACACTTATTTTCACGGAAGGAGAAACTAACACCGAATGCTATCACAATCTTACACATGATATGGAAAATGTAAGCGTTTGGCTAAACATGAATAAGCTTAAACTGAACGAAAATAAAACGAAAATTATGGAATTAAATACAAACAGCAATGAAATTTTTAAAATAAATAATCAAGTTATAGAGAAGGTTGATCAAATAAAATATTTAGGCTTTATTATTGATAAAGATTTAAAATTTAAAAACCATATTGATTATATTTGTAAAAAAATCGGCAAAAAAAATTAGCTTTTTTAAAAGAATAAGAAAACAAGATTCACTTATAACCGCAATAAAGATATATAATACTATAATAAAACCACATTTCGAATACGGCTCAACAATATTATTTACATGCTGCACAACAAATCAGATTGAACGGCTTCAGAAACTACAAAATAAGGCAATGAGAACTATATTGAAGTGCAACAGATATACATCTATTCTTCTCATGCTGGAATCCTTGAAATGGCTCAACATTGAACAAAGACTAAAACTTAACACTATCAGTTTCATTCAAAAAATCAGAAGCGGAGGAGCACCAGAGTACTTAACTGAACAAATAATATATGTGAGAGAGGCTCAACCGTACAATCTAAGGAATATAGACCGCTTTAGAATTGAGAGAGTAAAATTTGAAAATAATTCTATTATATTTAGAAGACACATTGTTAATTTTGTAAAATTTAATGCATAATTGAATAGAGAAAATGTTATAAACTAATTGTAATGTAATGCATATGAAAAGTATTGATAATACTAATAAATAGATTATTTATTTATTATTTATTAGAATATTATTATTATATATTTGCTACAATTATTTCCAATTCTTTAAAATAAATTAATTTTCATTGGGTAACCTTTGCATAAAAACTTCCGATCTTTTTCAAATATGGCTGCAAAATGATTCCAAAGAGGAGAAAAAGAAAGCTCTTTTGACTCACATTATTAAAATAAACGGAGAAACCCCTTCTGACGATTGAGCTAAATATTAGAAAGGAAAAATACTACTTTTTTCTTTAAGGCGGGAAAGAAATGGCCACAGTTGTTTAAATGGCAAGTGGATCACGTCTGAAGTAATGTTCAAAACTGGTAGCTTACGGCTGCCATATTCAGAAATGTCTGAGCACAGCAAAAAAGGGAATCGGCAGATCTTTTATCATGCAGGCAAAATGAGACCGATCTAATAATTCATGCAGCATGTATTTCAAGCAAAAAAAGGGAGACTTAGCTGCTGTTTTAAAAAGCACAAAGATATGTTATGAAAATTTTAAAGAGCCTGTTAAACTTTCTGACGAGGTAGAGCTCATGCATTTCTCATTGAAAACAATTCCACAAGAAAGCGATACCATAATATTCGCATGGAGAATATACAATAAACTATTATCTTGCGAAGATCCTTGAAAACAAATGTCATCTGCACTAAATACAGAGGACGGTGATATTATAGACGCAGAAGAGCTTGAAGAACACGAAGAAGATACTTTGACGTTAGAAAACGATATGAACAAAACCATCAATTGATCATTATTTCATAATTATTTAATCAAAATGAATACTTTTGAGATTTTATGCATTGTATTGATAAAAAACATATATTTTTATTTAATACCAACAAATATGTTTAAAACACACTTTTTAACATTATTTTTACATTAATTCCTTAAATTGCATATAATCGATAAAGAATTGTTATATATATATATATATATATATATATATATATACATTATATAAATAATTTTGGCCAGAAAAAATGAATTTTTGACCAATGTGCAATGGTGGCAAAAATCCTTAACCCCGGCAGAAAAACTTTGCATGGCAGAAAATCTTTACTATGCTGCGCCGTGTCGGGAAATACCATGTTGGAGAAAATCTTTAGGCAGTGCAAAAAAAAAAACGTTATTAGGCAAGAAAACTTGGCAATGCCAAAAATCTTTAGTAGGCTGTACCGTGTCGGAAAATAACATGGTGGAAAAAATTATTATGGCTTAATTCGGTTCGACAGTTGTGTTGTCTTTTTAATAGACGGAAAGAAAACATCGGAAACGGAAATAAAACAAGTGGCAATCGTTGGAAAATACACCATACAATCACAATTTTGTACTACAATTTCAGAAGGGCATAATTCGGAAACTAAGTCCAGCCGCAAATTTTTTTATTTAATTTTTTTCAATTTTCTATAGGATAGGATACTTTTTTTATTTTAAGAGGTGCTCCTAAACTTGATTTGTTCCATAAATCTTTAGAATTAAATTCTTTTAGTTCGTTTCAATAATTTATTTAAATTTAATGCATCAAAATGAATACCAATTTAAAAAATTGATTGGTTGTAGTTGAGCTCATCTAGAAGCATTTCGTTGCTGCTCAAGCAACTCATCACTAGATTTTAACCATAATCCAAAAAACTTACAAGACCCCAATAATTTATTGAGAGTTTGTCTATAAGCTTAAAAAGCCACAATGTGCTTATCACCACAAATATTTTTTTTTTATTTTTTTTAATATAGGTATATGTTATTTATTTTTAGTATGGTAGCCATAGTCTTTACTTACTTCTAATGACAGGCACTTTAATATTTGTATTGCGATGTTTGTTGATGAATCATCTAAACAAATGGACTTGGTGTCGTCACAATAACATTCAGGACTTTTCAGCAGACCTTTAGGCTTTTTAGTAACATCATGTGGATTACTTGTATGCAAAGATTGGTTTTCATAATCTTTATTCATAATTCTATCTGATTGGTACTCCTCGAATTCTGAACTAACTTCAGTTTCAAGTTTACTTTTCGTTAAAGGCACTCGCGGTGACGACAAATTAGCTGGCCCATCCATATTAAGTTTGAATGAATATTTATTACAACTGCAGCATTTACGAACTCTGTTGCAGCACTTGGTATTGTCTAAATGTATGTTACATTTACATTCTTTTTTAGAAGCATTTGGTACAATAGTTGTACTATAAATTCGATGTGCTGATATATCATGTTCTTCTATTAACATTAAACACAGGCGACAAACTTGAAAAAACTTTGGTGGAACGCTACACATGATTAACTAAAAAACCCACGAAATCTTGTTATCCATTAATATAAACACGAATAAAAAATATACAAATTCATATGGTATATTAAAAAATTATTTTATTTTATGAAGTAAACTTCGCATTGTGCATATGTATGTTTGTATATAATTGAGAAATAACCAAGGCGAAAAACACATAGCCAGAGTCACCAATTTCTTAAATATTAGAAAAAGCAGTCAAGGCAGGGCGAATTCATACCAGGTGATCTCAGTTTTAAATTAAATGCAATACTGCAGAAAAACATGTTTGTACAGACCAAAGTAAATTAATATAAAGTATATGCAAGTACTCAGGTGATTAATTTTTTTCTCGTGTAGTGTGAATGCCTGAATGTCAAAAGTTGTTTACAATTTTTGTACGCCATTTTGTTTTGTTTGCTCTGTTATAAACAATTGTGTATACGGAAGACGTATGTGAAAATGTTTAAATAAATTTTTACTTAAAAAATGTGTTACAAAACATTTAAAAATAATTATATTTAATTATTAAAGTACATATGTATTCTTTATTATACTTATTTCACATATTAAAGGTTTATCAATTAATAAATTTACTTTGGTTTTGTCTATCCATACATTTTCTTTTTGTTGTATGCAGATCTGGGACTATTGCATTAAATAAGCAAATGCATTGACCATTTTCCCACAATAAACCAAATCAATACAAATGCAAATTTATTACATTAGCACTAACTTTAATAATATTAGTGCAATTTTTCTTGCATATTACTAAAATCCCTTCAAAGTAATTCATCAACATTGCATTGTTATTTTTAGTGCACTATTTTTTGCACCACTAAACACATTATGAATAGTATTATTGCATTATCAGTGAAACATATAGTGCAAAATATAACGTAAATGTGTACATACATAAAAACATACGTACATACATAAATATGTAAATTGTTTCCTCTGTACATATCGTCATCCAAGACGAAAAATCATACCACTACGTTTTTTTGTAATTTTTCGAGAGAAAGACAAAACTTGATGAAATTGTTTCAAGCGGTAGAATTTTTCGTTTATAAAATCACCATTTTTTAAGATATAACTTTACAATAAACGAAAACCTAAGTTCTGATCTTTTGTCAATTGCACGGTTTTTCAAATAAGCTCGAGATGCAACGTACTTGAAGTATGAAACTTTTTAATTTTTTTCAATTGGTTCTGTAATCTAGTTTGTATTTATATTGACAGTTTTTTTTCGTTAATTTGTATGTACGTACTTATAAAAGTGCCCTCAATGAACTTTAGTGTATTTTATATTTGTGCTATCTCCTAAATATATTTTCCCGTTTTATTCAATTTTACTGTGTACTTCATGATGTGCTTAGTGGCAACACAAAATAAGTGTATTTTTTGTCATGCGATTAGCTGCTAATGCAATATTAATCCATTACTTTTAAGAGATTTTATTTAAGTGCAAAAAATAGTGCACTACAAGCATCAAATTTAAATTTGCACTAATATTTTTGTTTTTCAATCACTGCTTATGCAAAAGTAATGCAAGTTTCCCAGGTCTGATTGTATTCATCTGGTTTTGACATTCATCCATTATTCTTACACAAAAAAATCGCCTGTTGTTTTTGGATTTTCTTTGTTGTTGTAGACCTGCACATACTTTATATAAATATGCTTAGACACCGGCAGAGCCACTGTCATTTTTTCATTAATATCAGCACAAAGGTGTAGACGTTGATGATTTTATTTCATAATGATACAAACAAATATTTGCCAAAAATATTTAATTTGCGTGTTGTTAATTTTTAAGTCACAAATAATTGTTGTAATTTCTTTTTTAAAGGAAAATTGTGTAGTAAATAAAAGTTAAATGCACAGTGACACATAAAATGACATTTGATATCAAGATGAATTTATCAGGCCGTGAGCTCCGTTGATTATATCATAACGCTGCCATAATATTAATAAATTAGTCTATACGGGATGAATTTTCATCATGATATCAATTTGACTATAATAATGATATAAATTCATCAGGTGTCGACACTATATAAAGGTGGCAAAAAAAACTAAGAAAATCGCCAAAATGATTGAAAAAAATCGGTAAAAAACGATAGTCGGAAAAAATAAAAAAATCGCTAAAACGAAAAAAGAACTAAAAAAAACGCATAATCTGAAAAATCACTTAAACGCAAAAAAGCGTCACACAAAGAAAAACCCCAAAACTAAAAATCGCCAAAAATCCAAAGAAAAGCCATAATTAAAAAAATCGTCAGCTAGCGAAAAAATATTTTCCGGGTATTTGTAATTTTTTAAATTAATTAAGTCGAAAGCTGTTGGCTTTGATGATTTTGCTCTTAAATTTATTAAATTTTTAATGCCAGTAATTGGTAAATATGTTATGCACTTAGTTAATACTATTCTTACATCCTCCAAATTTCCGTTGTTGTGGAAGGTTGCTAAAATTGTTCCTATTAAGAAGAGTAATAGTATTAATTGTGTTGATGTTTTGAGACCCATTTCAATATTACCTATTTTGTCGAAAATGGTTGAACATCTTATTAAAATACAGCTTATTACTAGCCTTACTGTTAGTGCCTAAACTTTTTTTTTTTTTTTTTTTTTTTTTTTTTAATACATATAACTTATTTATTGCATCTTCAAAAAAATGAACTAACAATAAGTAATCAAATCTTAAGTCTAGATATAATTAATGTGTCCGACCAATGCCGAAAACAATTTTAGTGATGGTAGTTATTAATACAATAATTATGTACTAGCAAAAAAAATTATTCTCAAAAAGTTTCATCTGAGGTATTGCGTATTAGAGCCTTGGTGTCCCTCTTTTTTAAGCGGATGTGTCCAGTAAAGTTCAAGATGTTACGAGCAAGGGGATTAGGATGGGACTCGAGTTTAGTTAAATATTTGCCTGCGTATTTTGAAATTTCTTCAGTCACTAGTGGCATATTTAAATCACGATGTAAATTTGAATTTTTAATGTACCATGGAGCCGATGTTGTTAAACGTAAAATTTTGTTTTGTCTTCGTTGGATTTTCTCAACATTTGAAGCTGAAGCCCCATAACTGAATTCCGTAGCACCATATTGGTTTCAAAAGCGACTTGTATATTAAAAGTTTGCAGTCTAGGCTGAGTGTTGAATTTCTGCCAATCAACCAATGTATTTGAGATAACTTAAGTTTCATTTGAGTTAGCTTAGAGTCAATATGATGTTTCCACGTAAGCCTTCGATCAAGGTGAATACCAAGGTATTTCACGTGAGAATGTTGAGGAATATTCTCATTGTTTATTCGAATGGGGGAACAAGTATCTCTTCTTAGGGAAAACGTTATATGGACACACTTTTGTTCATTTACTTTAATTCTCCATAAGTTCAACCATATTTCCAACTGGGTAATATGTTCCTGGAGATTGCGGGATGCCTCAGAAGGGTTTTCGTGAATACTCATACAGGCTGTATCATCGGCAAACGTAGAGGTATGGATATTATTGCTCACAGGCATATCACAAGTATATATTAAATACAAGACTGGCCCCAGAATACTACCCTGTGGGACACCGGAAGATATAGATTCGGGCACACTCATGAAGTCTCCTTCCACAACAGTGAACTTCCTATCAACAATATAACTTTCCAAAAGTTTTTGAATGTTTACTGGCAGGTATGTCTTCAATTTTAAAACTAGGCCTTCGTGCCATACTTTGTCAAACGCTTGAGAAACATCAATGAAGAGGGCAGAACAATATTTCTTTTCTTCAAATGTCTTCCTTATAACTTGCACCAACCTATGCGTTTGCTCAATTGTGCTATGCTGACTTCTAAAACCAAATTGATGATCCGGGATACACCCATTATCAGCTAAAATTTTGGAAAATTTAGTCATGAGCAGCTTTTCGAAAAGCTTTGAGATTGTTGATAGTAAACTTATAGGCCTATATGACTCAGCCTTGGTAAGATCTTTACCCGGCTTTGGAATCATTTTGATCTTCGCCAGTTTCCAGTTATGTGGAAAATACTGCAATCGCAAAATGGCATTAAAAATAAATAGCAGGATTCTTATTGCGATTAGAGGCAAATTCATCAGCATCTTGTTACTAATTCCATCAATACCTGGAGCTTTCTTCGGGTTGAGTTCAGCAATTATTTTTTGTAATTCACACAGCTTAAACCTTATGGGACGAGGGGGTAGAGAAACTACATTCGGCAAATCAGCAGCGCCCGTACATGAATAGGGAGTGAATACAGCTTTTAAATGCTCAGCAAATAAGTTACCTTTCTCGCTATCGCTTCTTGCCCATCCTCCGGTCGAAGTGCGCAGTGGTGATTTAAGCTCAACGGGTCTTTTAAGATTTCTAGCAGCGCGCCATAAAGAGTAATTAGATGCTGACGTGACATCGAGACCTTCTAGAAATTTTTCTAGTAATGCTGTTTTTTTCCGACGATAGCAACTCTTTGAGTCGTTTAGTACATTCTTTAAGTCTGAGTTTATTTAGGGGTGATCTGTGTTGTTGCCATTCTCTTCTAGCTCTCCTTTTTTCACATACAAGACGTTCAATATCCGCAGAATAAATTCTATTAAAGCCAGTCTGCGGATGGGAAGTAGTGGCATGTTCAGCAGCCTCTTTAATATTTTCGTTAAGATTGGCAACGTTAAATTCAATATCATCGGATGTACTTAGCTTAATGTTTTCCGTACAATGACTACTGAGATATTTTTTGAACCCCAGCCAATTAACACGACTTATCATCTTCACATATGAGTTCGGCAAATCACTCCTTAGTGGGTTAAAAATTGTAACTATTGTGGGAGAGTGATCGGAGGAGAGATCTAGAGAGGCCTCCACGTGAGTTAGGTCCCTAGGGATATTTTTCATGACACCAAAATCTATTACATCCGGAATTTTTTGTACGTCAGTAGGCCAATAAGTGGGCTCCCCACACGAAATGACATCCAAGTCCATTTTTGAAATTGTATTAAACAACGCTCGACCTCTAGGTGTAACAAGACGCGAGCCCCAGTACGTATGTTTTGCATTGTAGTCGCCAGCTGCCAGGAAACAAGATCCAAGCGATTTGTAGAACTTCTCATACTGCTCTTCTGTAACTGCAAATCTGGGAGGTGAGTAAATTGATGATATCACGAAATTCGCACAAAAATTTTCTACGAAAATATTCGTTGCTTGCATATATTCTTCACAAACGTTGTCAAGGACATAGTGCTTGAGTCTTGACTTAATTAGAATTGCTGATCCACCGCATGCTCTCCCTCTCGGGTCCTTTGAATCATATAGAGTGTAACCATTTATTTTGAATAAGCTTCTTGATGTCAAATGAGTCTCAGAGACCAACATTATATCAATATTTTTTTCCATAAGGAAGTGCTCGAGCTCATTTTTGTGTTGGCGGATGCCGTTTGTGTTCCAGAAACATATTTTCAACGTGTTCATGGCTTGTTAATTAATGCTTGAAGCAGAGTATTCTGCATTCGTAGCATTTCTTGCATCATGCTAGTCATATTTGTAGTAAAGTTGTTTATAGTTTGCACTAGATTATCAATAGTGGCTTCAAGGCGGCTGAAATTAAAGCTTGTGTTAGCATTTGTCGAATTACTTGTTGTTGGTGGGGACACTTTCTGCGTGGGAATTGAATTTGTCTTAACAGCATCCGCATACGATACTCGTAAAGTACTTGGTTGGCTCATTGGAGGAAAAGTGGCGGAGTAAGCATTTGCTGATTGAGCTGGAGTTAATTTAGGTTTTTGTCCCATAGTCTGTTTAACGAAAGAATATACAGGGCAACCTCTGTAGTTAGCGGTGTGATTACCTCCACAATTACTACATTTTTTTTCTGCTTGAACTTTTGGCTTGGTACAGCTAGCAGTGCCATGCAATTCACCGCAGATAACACAAACTGTAGGTAAATTGCAGTAGGATTTTGTATGACCATATTCTTGGCAATTATGGCACTGTACGGGACCTGAACGCTTGCGTGGCTCTTCAACTGTGATTTTTCGGTGTAAGAGAAACTTTACATTATAAATAGGATGGGTTTCATTTGTTTTCAATTGTATGTCATTCGGCTCCAGTTCAACCCGAAATAGGGGTTGGGGGACCTTTTCTCTATTAATTATATTAGTAGCACTTTTTACTTTAAATCCTTGCTCGATAAGTGCGCATTTTACTTCTTCGGGGTCAACATATGAATCTATGCCCTTTAGTACTATCTGTAGGCCTTTAGCACTCTTGAGTTGGTAAGTGTAAAAATTTGTTTTATTTTTCTCAAAATCACTAACAACTGTTCGGAAATTTTTTTCATCATAAATTTGGATTTTTGTTTCGTCAATATTACCTCGTTTAATTGGAATGATGTGGAAGGTATTTTCACCAATGGCCGACCAGTAGTTTTTTTAGAAGCGCATTGGAATTTTTTTCTCTCAGATATATAGGTGGTGGCTTAAAAGACTTTTGCGATGATGCAGCGGGCTTGTCGTTATTGTCTTGCAATATTGAAAAACGATTTTGACGATTAGTAGAGGACGCGCTGTTATCCCTAGACATCTTTGGAGCAGATGAAATTTCAGAAGAATTTGGGCTTCGCCCACGCTTTACCACAGTTATGTATCTGTCCATACCGATTTGGACCTTGGGTTTTGAACTGCTGCTATCTGTAGTGATAACTTGGTTAAGTGATGAACACGAGCCCGAAGGGGATGAAATCGCTGACTTATATGAAGAAGTACTAGGCAACTGTAATGTTAATGAATCACTAGTTGGCATTGGACAAAGCGAAATTGATCGCTGACGAAAAATTGGCTTTGCCGTTAAAAAATTACTTTCATAAGATTTTTTATTTTTATTGTTTTCATTAAGAGTTTCAGAACTCACAGTAAAATATGCATTTCTGCCGTTAGAACTCACTTCACATTTTTTTGTATTTGAGGTACTCATGTAGAGTATTCCTCAAGGGTACTTTGTTTGCGGTTATTTGTTTGTTTTTGTTGTTTTGACTATGTAAAAAAAAAATTTGCAATATTTGCTTTGCTTATTTATCAAAGTTAATTTTGTATTACGAATATTTTTTGAATGTTTTATTGTTTTTTATTTTTGTTTTGTTTGTATGTAAAAATAATCCGCTATGACGTGTGTTCACTATGAAGGTTCAACGAGAACTCCTAGTGCCTAAACGAAAGAAAATTTTTATAGAAACCGTTTAATACATACATATAAATATATATATATATATATATATATATATATATATGTATATATATATACCGTTGAATAATTAGCGCCAAAATAGTTTTTGCTTGTTTAGAATTTGTTGGAAAAAAATATAAAAACATTTGTGCGGTCCTTAGAAGTGCAAAAAGGACTATTAGGTCACCTAAGAGAGCTCCTTTAGGTAGGCAAATGGAGTAACGTGAAAGGAAAAATTCAACAGAAGTACAAGTTCTAAATAGGAAGGAAACTAAATAATTTTGTGTTGGCAATCCAGGTAGTAAAAGTAATAACGAACATATGTATTTTGATCATTTAGGCAATAACAAAAGTAGGTTATGTGTGAGTCTAAGTTAAGAATTAGTGTCAGTAAGTTTTGTTAATTTGTAAATATAAAAGAAATACCCAGTGGGAAGTCGCGAACACCCCTGAGTAGGAATAGATATTAAGACATTAGTCATATATATATATATAGATAAAAGAAACCTTAGATTTAGTAAGTGAATAAATTTCAAATAAACGATGTGATTAGTATAAGTGTGCGAACAAATATGATGACGTGCTAAACTTATCTTATTTGGGTGAGGCAAATGTGAGGCCAATCTTAAGGTGAGTGTGTGTGGATTTTTGGGGGACATGACGTAAGTTAGTTTGAGGAAATTTGTGTCCCTGGTTGGGAGGGCAAGTGAGGAACGTAACACCTAGTTCTTCCTCCAAAAATTGTGTTTCCCTATTGTCGAGTTAGTCGTTTGTGTTAGTTATGCAGTTTTTTATTGTTGTTCGTGTCTCTGTCTGGTTGTGGGTTGGAACCTCCCCTGTTAGGTGCGTATGAGCTAGTTGGCACCAAAACAATCAGAGCTGATCGAGTTCACGTAACAACATGTTGATGGATATAACTTTTTAGATGATTGTCAATCTGGATTCAGGTGCAATAGAAGTACTGCCTCTTTGTTAATTGGCTTAACTGATAATATCAGGAATAATATAACTGGAAGGAATGTTTGCGTTTTACTTTCGTTAGATTTGGCAAAGGCTTTTGATAGAGTAAGTCATTCTCGTCTGGTGTATAAGTTGTATAGATTGTATGGATTTTCTAGATCGGCTTGTAAATTGATTTATTCTTATTTTGCCAACAGGAAACAGTATGTAGTTAGTAATGGTTGTAGCTCTGGAATGCTTCCTATTATTAGTGGTGTACCACAAGGATCTGTTTTAGGTCCCCTATTGTTTATATTATACATTAATGATCTTTTCGGGACTCTAACCAGCAATATGTGCCAGCCATTTTCCTTTGCAGATGATATACAACTGTTGTTTAAGGGTAGTTGTGATTTTCCTGATGTGCTGCAAAATATGATTGATTATACTGTCGGTAAGCTTAGTGATTGGATGGATGATAATCAACTGTATATTAATGCTTCTAAGACCAAAGCGATGCTTTTAGGTGGTAGTGGATGTCGTAATATTTCTATTTTATTGGGAGGTGTCTCAATTGAATTTTTTGACAAGATTAAATGTCTTGGATTTATTATTGATGTTAAGTTGAATTTTGAGAGTCATATTAACTCCGTCGTTTCGAGGGTTAACTTTGTATTACGTAAACTATATAGCTTAGATTTGCTTTTACCTTTCCACATTAAGAAACGTATTGTTTATGGGTTAATTATGCCTTTATTTTTATATGCTCTGGAAGTTTATTCTGGAAGTTTGGGTTATATATTCAAGAAGATTCGCTTAGTTTTTAATAGAGTTATCAGGTATCTTTATTCACTTAGATTGCGTCAACATGTTTCATCGTATGTTTTAGATTTTTTAGGATTGTCATTTGCAGATTTTGTGAAATTTCGTAATCTATTACACTTCTATAAGACATTTAAGTTGCAGGTACCTACATTCCTTATTGACTTATGTAGATCACGTAGAAGTAGGCAAATTAGGATACCAAGATTAACAACAATATTGGAGCGTTCTTATAATGTAAGAGTAGCTAGGGCATATAATGAACTACCATCTGATTTAAAAGTATTTAATTTATCAGTGGAAACTTTCAAAAGAAAGCTTTTTCTACATATACGTCAAAATAGCGTGTTGTTGTAGTTTTTTTTTTTACTGTACACCTTGGACCACTGACTCACGCCAGCTTTCATATCTTTATTTCCTTCATCTTGTGATGATGGTCTTCCAGTTAATAACTTGTGCTTTATTATTTATTTTTATTTTTTTTTATTATTATTTTTTATTATCATTATTATTATGCATTTATTAATTTAATTGTTTTAAACTTTGTTTAGTATACATTCATATTTATATATTTTTGGTTAATACGTTAAGGATTTTTTTTTTTTATTTATTTTCTGTTATATTATTATATTTGTTAAATATTTATAGATATTTTTACATATAAAACTATTGTAGTAGTACCTTTTGTAGTAGTATTAGTGAAAACTGATTATGGCCATGAGGCTAGGTTTTCGTGTTATGAATGAATAAATTGAAATTGAAATTAAAAATGTCTACATTATATTATATATGCTAAGGTTCGTGTAGTATTACATACATCTGCATTGTCCGTACGGAACCCTTAAATACCCTGCTCTGGTACATATGAATGCATATGGGTAATGAAATCCCAAGTAAAAATTCAAAAGAATGTACATTGGAGCTGAAAAAAGAGAAAGTGAACATAATTTAACTAAACGGAAATTTTAAAATAGAAATCGAAAGTTATGAAACAATTACTATTTATTTATTTATAAGAAATTTTTTGTAACAAGAGAAAGTGCGTGTTTATAATTATATCTCATATGAGATAAAAAGGCAAGAGCAGAGGGAAGAGCGGCGTCAAAAAAGCGAACTTAAAAAAAGGCTCTGAAAAAAATTAATAAAAGCCTATAGCCCGGTGAAACTCTTTTAATTATAGTTTTCGTTGAAGCAGAAAGAGCACAGAAGAAGAAAAACATAAGTAAGATCGGAAAAAAACAAACAAAAAAATTTGGAAATAGTAAAATATTAATAATTATGTTGGCGCATATTCAGAAATTATCACTAAGGGCTAATTTCACCAACTTATTTACATATCAAGTCATATTTAAAAGTAATTTTTCCATTAAAAACTGCCTAATAGAATCAAAAAGATTTTCTCATTTTTAGGCTAAGGGGTATCCCAGCAGAAAGAAGCGAAATTTTTTTATAGAGATTCCCTATTATTTTTATGTGGTAAATCTTATTAATTTTATCAAGAAGAAAACCAAATAAAATCAAGAAGAAATATTGTTATTCACAATTTTTTTACTCAATTTCCCTTATTATTGGCACAAAAAAAACAATCATAGAAAAAAACTTGATTCTATTAGGTTTTCTTATAAATTGTAAAATATAAGGATTTCTTATTGTTTTCATTAGGTTGCCTTATTGATTTTTTCAAAAAGGTTTTTCTTATTAATTTCATTAGGTTGCCTTATTGATTTTTTCAAAAAGATATTCCTTAAACCGCGTTCAGACTATTATAGTCCATATTTACACTATGCAACTCTTATTACTAAGCTGATTAGTTTTATGGAGAGAGAGACGGGGAGAACAGTAAAGTTTCTTTTCCCCTCGTCTCTCTTTCCTAACAAAATAATCAGCTTAGCAATAAGACTTGCATAGTGTAAACTAGGACATACTTTGTATTTATACTTGTCAAAAATTCAAATAATACGTGCAAGTGTGATAGTCTGAACGCAAAATGTCATTAAAGTGGCAAATAATACGATACAAATTTTGGCAACCCATAAGACTTTTTCGTTTTTAGAAAATTTTCTAAAGGATAATACTTTTCATTAGATCAGGGTTGCATTTTCACCCAAACCAAATTTCCAAGTCGGCTGTTTTGCCGCCGATAGCGTGTCGTCATTGATGTGATGTTTTTTCATATGTATATCAGCTCAAAATTTTGAATAAGTGAATCGTATGGAAGTATATTTCGTTGACGTAATTTTTTAATTATTTTGTAATATCTTTTCTTAAATTTTTTCTGTTATTTACATAGAATATTTTTAACTGCTGAATTTTTTCAAGTGCCGGCACGTCCCCGCCTACATGAAACCGCTTTGCCGCCGCTAGTCAATGAATAGCACAGACATTTTCATTTTCAATACTACTCTCTTTGCCTCTCTCGCCAATAAACTGGTATGTTATGCCAGCACAACTATGCCAATGTAAATCAGCGCATTAGGTTGTGTTATTGATTTTTTCAAAAATGTATTCCTTATTGTTTTCATTAGGTTCCTATATTATTATGTGTAGAGCATCTTATTAATTTTTTTAATAAGGAAATCTTAATTTTATTAGGTTTCTTGTTATTTCATATCTATAAATAAACATAGAGAAAATTTTTTTCATGATCTTTATACCTATATCGTTTTTGTCTAAGCATAGTTGTACAATAATTTCAATGCGGATTCAGGCTGCCTGTTATCATATTGGTTAGAGTGCTTGCCTATCAGTCAGAAGGTCGCTGGTTCAATACTTGTCTCCTCTCAAGTAATAATATGTATAAATGGTGAGTTAATTAAGAATATAATATAACATGTATGTATGTATAAGTGTATAAATAAATAGCATCTACATATACTACTACTGGTATAGAATTTAAATGAAAATACATACATAAGTACAAAGAATAAAGACACAAAAATTAATTAAAATTAATGAAAATTACAAGATTTCTTCTTGATTTTTTCAAAAAGGTTTTCCTTATTAAATTAATAAGATTTCCTTATTGAAAAAAACCATAGAGATATCTTATGAATTTTGTTCTATTTTATGAGGTATTTGTTAGGCACTGTTTTCTCTGTATATTTATTCATAATTGATTACTTTCAGCAGTAAAAGTTTGCACTTATTTAAAGGCTCAGTTAGCCGACTGTAATGTATTTGCAACAGTAGGAAACAGCTGATCGATATTGTTATGTGATAAGTAATGAAAATGCTTATAGAGATGTAATGTAACGTAACCTACTTTTCATATAAAAATATCGATCAGCTGTTTCCTACATTACAGTTACATTGCATTATAGTCGGCTAACTAACCCTTAAGGGTCAAGCTGTAACTAAATGCCAACTTACCAATATACCCAAAGAACAGCTGATTGATTTCATTTACAATTTATTTGAAAAATAAAATCAATTTGTGACTCTCTAAAATGCACAAAACAACATATACTTTTTATTTTAGAGTTGGGCATAGGATTTAGGGATTGTTCCTTTTTGTTCCCTAGAAAAAAAAAGAAATAGTTTGTTCTTTTCGTTCAGTTGTTCTTTTCGATCAGTTGTTCAGTGAACGATAGAAAAGAGATTGCAAAATCATTAAATCCTTTTTAATGTTTTCTTCGTTTCGTGTTTTTCTAAGAATAATTAATGCAAACGTGTTTTTAATAAAATTTAAAGAGAATAACAATTGCTATATTGGAACGCCTCAATCAAGTAGTGCAAATGGAATGACACATTGTCAGTCATAATGATCGTCATCAATTTAATGATATCCAATCGATCGTTGTTGTGTGCCACTCTTCAGAGTGTTTTACGCAAGGTATGCGAAGATGATGCTCCGCAAATGTCCGATGCCATCATGAACACTTTATTGACCATGTTAAATTCTTGTTCGGGAGGAGGCGTACAAGAAGTCGCAAATTTAGCCGTCTCCACTTTAGTTGCGTTATTGGGCTTTAAATTCGTAAAATATATGGACGCCCTTAAAACCTTCTTGTACATGGGACTGAAGAAAGAATCAATAATAGTATCAAGTTTGCTGCGCAGCTGTTGGACTTACAGGCGACATTGCGCAAGCTCTAAAGCAACTATTCATTCCTTATTGTGATGAAATCATGACCGTTTTGTTGACCAATTTGTTATTGCCTACATTACATCGCAGTGTTTTGCTACAAATATTGTCAGCTTTTGGTGCGATGGCTCTAAGTATCGGCACTGAATTTGTGAAATATAAAGTGTTATTTTGGAAATGTTGAGGGCTGCTTTGCAACTAGAGGTAAGTTCTTTTTCAAAAAGACGGCAGGCATTTGAAAAATTTTATTAATCTTTTTGCTCTTTTAGGTTGATCCTAACAGTTACGAAATGGTTGAATATTTCAGTGAATTATGCGAAAGTGTTCAGAAACCTATACTGACAGCAAACATGACATTAAGTGTGTGGAACTAACACCAAATCAAGATGTTTATCATTTGGAGCCACATCTTGGCCACATGTTATGTTTATTAAAAGTATTGCTGTTGAAGGTGAAAATTCCGACTCTATGGTTGCTAATGCTGCTGGCTTTATTGGAGATTTATGCATCGATCTATTGGATTTATTGGCTTTATTGGAGATGTATATGCGATTTATTTAATCGTACTTCGACGATGTTACTATTACACAATTTTTGTCGAAGGCAAACCATCAAAAGCAAATATTGTAAATATAATACAAATAAAATAAATATACATATTATAGTGACATCCCCGCAATATAAGGGAACACCCTAACTATAATTATATGTTTCGGAATTTTCGTTAAGTTGATATTGTCATTATAGTAAGTACCATGATAAAATTATACAAGGTACTTGCACAAGCCCAGCCTGTTAATGTATACAATGCAGAAAGTTGTCAAACTTTGTTTACAAGCCGCAAAAATGTTAGTGTATGTATGTGAATAAAATGATTACAGTGTTGCCAATGAATTTGCATGTGGCTGTGTCTCCAATTACACATTGAAGAAAATTACACTACACATCCTTTGTGTAGGTTAAAATTAAAACAAAATTAAACAAAAATAGAAGTCAAAGTAGAATTACACACAGATTATTCATGAATCTAATTATAGGCGTACACATGTGAGTAGAAATTACACACTCTGTATATTACACACATATTGGCAACACTGAATGACTATAATCATTCATGAATGCCGCGTCTGCAATTGTACTTTAGTTACCCTGTAATTGTTATTTTTAACAACAAAAGACATCTGTTTTTGACTAAATTCTGTTTGTTTCTACCAACAAAATGCGTGTGTTTCTTGGTGTTGCAATTTTGTTGTAGCCGTGCAAGTACCTTGTATAATTGTATCATGGTAAGTACATAGCAAATAAGGACATTAATAAATGAAGAATACAGAAGAATCAATCTGTAGAAAACTACCAAGACAAGAAGTCTTTTTATTTTAAACGGTATGACACGACATGGCGACCGTGACAGTCGTTTAAGAAAGTGTTTTTTTTTTTAAGAAATTTTCGCGTGTGCTAAATTGTTAATTTAATACAAACATTTAAATTAATAAAATACAAAAAAAAAAGAAAAAACAAACAATCAATTCGTAAAAACTAAAAAAAAATCATAAGGAAAACGTATTTATTAAGTTAAAAAGTTTTATACATAAGTAAAAGTAATTTTTATAGAATCCAACGTGATTGGAAACTGTTTAAATCAAATTTCTGAAGCAAACAAAGTTGCAATGAAATAAAGAATAAAGAAAAGAACTTGTTACATACTACATATACAAAAATATTGCAAAAATTTTAGTAAATAATTTTATAAAAAAAAAGTTTTTTTTTGCAAAAATCTCACTACACAAGGTATTAAATTTGAAAAGTGGTGAACAATAATGAAAAAAGAAACAATTACTAAAAGTGTATGTACACAAAAAAAATATAAAAAAACAGCGAAACGCAACAACGTTTATATATATATAAAGAAGACTTTTAAAGAACAAATTTTCGGTACATGTATTTGCGCATATAGTTTAAAAACACAACTGTACCAAAATTCTAGAACTTTCAGAAAAAAAACCGTTAAAATTTTGAGGTGATATTAACATAAAAAGAAATAAAAACCGTTAAAAAAAGAGAAGACAATATCAAGAAAATCCAATAAGAAATCAAAAAGAAACAATATCACTTTCGAGAAAAGCAACAGTGGAAAAAGAAGCAACCATACAGTGGCAAACAAAACAGTTCATCAATAATTTGAATAACAAACAAAAAGTGAAAAAGTTAAACATTAGGCATAAAATTCTTGTACTATTACATATCTACATATAATACAAGGAAAAGTGCAGAAAATACAAGAAGAAAGAGCCGTTATAGTAATATGAAAATTTTAAACAAACAATGGAAATAAATTATATTCTCTTGTTTTTCGAACCTTAAGTGAAAAATTCAAGATGTAAATTTGTTTTATAACTAAATTAGAAAAAAACATTTAACAAAACAAGTAAAACAAATATCCAAAAAAATTTCAACATGAATCGAAATAATAAAAAGCAATAACAACGCCAAATACAACACATCAAAAGAGAACCAGCAAAATAGCAACAACAAAGAATATTGAAAGCAAACAAAGAAACAATAAGAAAACTTAACGAAGAAGAGGTAATGGAAGAAAACGGGTGCTGCATATCATCAAACAGTGAGAATGTTATAAGTACTACAACTGCATGAAATATTGTACCTATGTATATAGTTAAATGAATCAAACATTTGTAATACAGTTAACACATTTATACATATCTAACTATAATCTATATACCTACAGCTCATTTAGTTTTATACTTTGTATATCATTTTATATCCAAACATAAAAAGCAATTGTGAAAATATAAACAACAATAGAAACAAAACAAATATACATATTTATGCAAAATTTTTTTTAATACATACGTATATACAGGTCAAAGAGAGACATAAAAATTTGAGAGTGGCCAAACAAATAAATAAAAACAATTTTTAAGGGTTGTTTAGGAGAAAAGAGATATTTTCCCCTCAAGTAGAAAAAAAGAAACAGTGTTTTTATAAATAAATCAATTTAAGAAATATAAATGTTGAAATTTAACAATTTATAATTTATAAATCTTTAATCAAAAACAAAATTGGCAATTGACAAAATTATTACGTTTCTCTTTTCCAATAAATAAACAAAAAAAAAAAGTAAACGAAAAATGATAACAAAGCAAAATAAAAACAAAACACAAATGTTCACATTAACGCACAGTCAGGCACAGTCTTCAACAGCGACTGTTGAGGGAAGAAGAAGAGCAGTAACACCAAATAAAATTATTTTTTCACCAGATTTTTCAGGCAAACAAATTATTCAAAAATCAGTTTATGGTTTAAACCTCAACTATGCTGACTTTATAAAGTTAAACTGTATAGATACAAATCAATTATGTACTTTTCTTGTAGACACACAAGCAGACATTTCGTTGATAAAAATTTCAAGTTTAATTCCTGACATTATATTAAATCAAAATGAAATCATAAGTATCACTGGTATTACATCCAATGGAGTATCTACTTTAGGAACTATATGCACAAATCTAATCATTTCCAATTATTCAATTTAGCAAGTTTTTCATGTTGTCAGTGACGAATTCAATATCCCAGTTAATGGCATTTTAGGAAAAGATTTTCTTAAAGACAATAAGTGTCATATCAATATCAATATGAACGTATGGCTTTAACAGTTGCAATACAAAATAAAAGAGTACAAGTACCTATACTACAAGGAACAAGAAACTTTACTTGTGTAATACCACCAAGGTGTGAGGTATTTAGAATTTTTAACTTAAGCAACGTCGAAGAAGCTATGTTTGTCGATTCACAAGAAATTGTAAAAGGAGTTTTTATAGGAAAAGGAATTATGGATTCAAAAGATCTAGTTCTACGAATAGTTAATACTACCGATGAGTTTGAATGTATTAGAAATGATGAAGTCAAAATGGAAAAATTAAACAATGTTTACATATATTCAATTAACGAACACGAAGTAAGTAATCAACAAATTAAAAGACATACTTGAAAATCAGATGCCAAAGGACATTCAAAACGATAATGCCATTATGTGAATCCTACTCGGACATTTTTGCCCTAAAAGAAGACAAAATGACAATAAACAATTTTTACGAACAGAAATTTAGATTGGTCGATTCATCACCCGTTTATATCAAAAATTACAGGCTCGCACATACTCAAAGAGAGGAAATCAATAGGCAGGTTCAAAATCTACTAGATAACAACTTGATCGAACACAGCAGCTCAAACTTCAATAGCCCGTTAATACTTGTACCTAAAAAGAGCACAAGCAATCAAAAATCCTGCAGAATGTGCGTTGATTACCGCGCAGTTAACAAAAAGCTCATTGCGGATAAGTTTCCCTTACCTCGCATTGATGATATCCTAGACAATTTAGGCCGCGCAAAACACTTTTCGATTATTGACTTATTCTCTGGGTTTCATCAGATTCCATTACATACAGAATCACGAGATATTACGGCATTCAGCACGGATAAAGGATCATTTCGCTGGAAGGTTTTACCTTTTTTAACGTAGCACCGAATTAATTTTCAAGAATGATGTCCATTGCATTCTCTGGTCTCATGCCCAATAAAGCTTTTTTGTACGTCGATGACATTATTATTATTGGTTGTAGTAAACAACACCATTTGAACAACTTAAAAGACGTTTTTGATATTCTAAGGAATCATAATTTAAAAATAAACCCATACAAATGCAACTTTTTCCGATCTGAAGTTACCTTTTTGGGACATAAGTGTACTGCTAATGGTCTTTTGCCAGACGATTCAAAAATAAATGCAATAAAAAATTACACAACACCATCCGATAAAGAACCAGTTAAAGGTTTTGTGGCATTTGCCAACTATTATAGGCGTTTTATACCCAACTTTGCTATTTTAGCAGCTCCCTTGAATTATATGACCAGGAAAAATTTTAACTTTAATTGGAACGAACAGTGTCAAAACTCTTTTGACAAATTGAAATCCGCTTTGCTATCACCAAAAATTCTACAATACCCTGACTTTACAAAACAATTTTTAATAACGGTCGATGCATCCAAACTTGGCTGTGGTGCCATATTGAGTCAAAACTTTAATGGTAACGACTTACCAATATATTTCGCATCGAAATCGTTTTCACATTCTGAACAGAAAAAACCAATAATTGAGCTCGGGCTCCTTGCCATTCACTTTGCTATTACACAGTTTCGTCCTTATGTCTACGGAACTACATTTAGTGTAAGATCAGATCACAGACCTTTAGTCTACCTTTTCAATATTAAAGACCCTTCTTCTAAATTAACACGTATAAGACTCGAACTTTCAGAGTATAACTTCACCGTTGAATACATCAAAGGAAAGTCGAATGTAGGAGCGGACGCACTATCCAGAATTTCAATAAATGATTTAAAAGACAAAAACAACGAAGTATTGGCTGTGACTCGTGCTATGTCAAGAAAACAAGATAACCATAAAATTGACTTCAACCAAACTTCCAACAATGATAACATTGAATTAAAAATCTATGATAAATTTTCCCATGAGTTTAGTAAGAACATTGCGAAAATAAGAACCCAAATATTTGATCAAGATAACATTAAAAAATTGCGTATAAATATATATAAAAAATTTAAAAGACTGATATCTGTTGAATTCGAAGTTGTTAACGAAACAATTAGTCTAGACTACATGCTTTCGAGGCTACAAACTGAAGCCAACAATGAAAAAATTAACAGAGCAGAATGGCCTAAAAATTACATATTTTTTACAATTTGTACAGTACAAAAACTAAAAGAGCATGGTATCAAAATATTAAAAACTTTCGAAATTATCCTTACGGAACCAATTGAAACAATAACAAAGGAAAATGAGAAGCAAAAATTAATGGAAATTTATCATAATGATCCTATTCTTGGCGGGCACTGTGGTCAGAACAAGTTATATGCAAAGATTACGACAAAATATTATTGGAAGAAGATGCCTAGGGACATAGCGAAATTTGTCAGAAATTGTTCAAAGTGTAATATTAATAAAGTCAAACCTCAAAATACGGAGAAACTCGTACTCACTCCAACACCCACTAAAGCTTTCGATATTGTTGTGATAGATACAATAGGTCCATTACCACAATCAAACTTTGGTAACAAATATGCTTTAACATTAATGTGTGACCTTTCTAAATACTTAGTGACGATAGCCATACCAGACAAATCAGCTCAAACTGTTGCTCGTGCAATATTCGAAAATTTTATTCTAATTTATGGAAAAATGTGTGCGTTGAAATCGGATTTAGGTACGGAATTCAAAAATGAACTCTTTTGCGAACTGTGTAAATTTTTAACTGTAGAAATTAAATTTTCAACAAGTTATCACCATCAAACTATGGGCACAGTGGAGCGAAACCATCGCGTCTTTAATGAATACATTCGAGCATATTTAAGTGAAAACATAAATGATTGGAATACTTACCTCAAATACTTTACTTTTTATCATAATACCTCATCAAATACAGTTTTCGACAACAAATATACGCCTTTTGAATTAGTTTTTGGTAAGAAGGCAAATATGTTAAATGATTCAAATAGTAATTTAGATCCTGTCTATAATATTGATAACTATAGTACAGAAATTAAACACAGATTGCAAAAAACTAATATATTAGCAAAAAACCTAATCGAAAAACATAAAGCAAGAAACAAAATTTTTTATGATAAGCATGCTAAACCAGTAACATTGCAAATTAATGATAATGTTCTATTACAGAAAGAACCTTATGAAAAATTTAAAAGCATTTATGATGGTCCGTATATTGTAAGAAACATAGACGGCGTTAATGTAACAATTTACAATAGTTTAAAAAAGAAAAAACTGTTCACAAAACCAGAATAAGAAAAACATAGGAAGTAAGTTATTTCTTATAAATTTTTATAATTCCATATCTACTTTACAAATACAAAATTATACAAAAAAAAACAACAAAAAAAAAACAAAAAGCGAAAGAATCCCAATTCAGAAACTAAAAATTAATCTAATGTAAAAATAGCACATAAATGTATACTCAATTTTAATGTTAATATACATGCATACTTTAAAGGAAAAATCATGTAGGTATAACGTAAAGATCATCAAATAACCAAGCTTGTAATAACTTCAAAATCTTTGTGTGGAAAATCCCAATTTAAATTTCCAAGTGCAAGCAGGCAGAGTATTCGGATGAAGGCAATTCCTGGCGCGTCAATGGCCACCAGTCGAAGGGGTAGTGTACTGATCACACAGGACACTCCCTCCGTCATCCCGAATATTCTAAGCTGTTTGCGTTTGGCTTTTAAATCAAAATCCTTTTAAATTTCTATTATTTAGTTGATTAAATTCCTGAAAAGCATTTAATACAACAGAATATTTTAAACGAAAAAAAATAAAAACAAAATCTGTACTAAATTTAAAATATTGAAAATATTTTTCAATTGTATATTCTAATAATTAATACACTTTTTTTTAATAAAAGGGATGTATAGTGCCATCCCCGCAATATAAGGGAACACCCTAACTATAATTATATGTTTCGGTATTTTCGTTAAGTTGATATTCTCATTATAGTAAGTACATAGCAAATAAGGACATTAATAAATGAAGAATACAGAAGAATCAATCTGTAGAAAACCACCAAGACAAGAAGTCTTTTTATTTTAAACGGTATGACACGACAATATGTAAATACAGATGCACCCATGGAAACTTTTATGCAAAGGCATAGGGCCTAATTCATATAAAATATTTTGGTTTTATAAAAGGGTTTTTACTCAAATTTCCATATAAAATTTGTTTCATAAACCTCTTATTAAACAGATTGATTGATTAGTTTGGCAATTGCCGAGTTGGTTGGAAAAAAATCAAAATATTTTGATTTTTCATGTTGGCTAGTAAATCTTTCAATTCGATTGTGCTGTGTGTGTTCGAGTCTCTTGATTAGCTTTCAAAATTTATGTTTCTAGCTTTATTTTGTATAAAAAAATATGTATTTTTAAAATTGTTTTTAATTTCGTTAAATTTTAAATAAAAAATATAAAAATTAATGAATGAATGCAATAGAAGTTTTAAATTTGTAATTGTGAAAACTATAAATTTGGCAGTTGAATGAAAATCTTTTAATTCGGTTAACGAAGTGTTTGGTCAAGAATCAATTCAATTGAAAAACTCAATTGACAATTGAATCGAAACGTGTATGTAAACGTGAATGTACATATATATTTACATACTTACGGCTAATAAATCAGTGAATATTTAAACATAGTTTAAGTTAATTTTCATAGAAATATAAAATGTATTTAAATAAACAGCTGTTCAGCATAAATAATAAAGTTGATTTATTAATGTGCAGAAAAGTAAAATAGCAATAAACACATTTTATGATATAAAAGAGCATTCGAATGCATTTTTCTATTTCTATATTTCATGATATGAAAATATCATAAAATTCTTTTTAATACGACCACATGATGTTCATGTACATGCTTTCAAAAAACACATATGTGCACATATGGTATGTTTGTAAAACTTAAACACAACTTAAATGCTATTTAAGTTTGATTTAATTGTTCGATGAGAAACAACATTTTTTGTTTAAATAAAATTTAAAAATAAAATACATATAATCATTGACTGATTTATTAGCCCTTATAGGCTTATATCTGTGCTAAAAGTGTGTATATAATATATAAAATTCATGATAGTGTAATGAGCCCGTCTGGCAGCATTAGGCATAGTTGCATATATTCGTACCAACGCTAGATTCATTCCATCTTTTGCTGATCGCCATTTTGGCACTCTCGAAATTTTGTTTGACGAAGACGCAAGTAAGCGCACAAATTAAATTGTAATACAAATCGAATAAATAAATTAAATTAAACAAAGAAAACTCAGACTGCCGTTTAAAAAATTCAGGTGTGGGGTACAAATACGCTAGCCATTTGGAACAAGAAACAATACGTTTATGAGTGTTCGTCGAGTTGGAAATGGACACGGCTCACACGCCAGGAAATTCTGGAAGTACTCATCAGAAAAGGAGTACACTTCCCGCAGTCGGCTACCATCGGACAGTTGCGTACACTGTACGAGCAGTCACAAAGACCGGTGAATGCAGAGGACAAAAGTGGTTTGCCTGAAATCATTGTGGCCCCCGGCACGGGTGCAAGAGCCGAGGCAGAGAATACGACTGCATTGCTAGACATCAGAAATTGTGCGTTTGTAATGCAATCTGCTGCTGCCAAATATTCTGCGGCTAAACCTGCTGTCACTGGGGCTGGTAATGAAACAACTGCTGCCACGAGAACTGCTGAAACGAAAACTGCTACCCTGACAACTGCTCCCACGAAGACTGCTGCCCGAAGACCGCTGCCACGACAAAACCACGAGACGCCTGCTGCCCCATGTCATGTGTCTGACGTTAAATCAGATGGCCAGAGTTATCTGCCGCCACTGAGTCGATGCATTATATGTGTTTTGAAAATTATGCAGACAAGTCTGCCCAGCAGATGATGTATGGCACTGATGTCCCTGCTGTCACTTCCGTCAATTTTGGAAATTTAACTGCAGAGTTTGATACCCCCACGCCTCATGCTTCAGGTGTTGCTGAAGCTACTAATTCATTGGAGGCTGAATTAAAAACTCTGCATCTACGCCTGTAAATACTGCGGGCCAAGAAGAAATCCGTGGCATTGAACTATGTAGGCCCAAACATGTGGCAAGTGTGCGTCAACATATCGATCTTACCGAGATCGATGCTGTTATTCCGCCGTTCAGTGGCGAGAGCCACTATGACGTCATCAAGTGGTTCGGACAATTCGAGGAATACATAGGAATGTGTGGCTATGGGAAAAAGGAGCAATGCCTCGGACTGCGACGTAGGCTGGCAGGGGCAGCGAAAAGCTATGCTTTCAATTTGGGTCCCGTTGGATATTCCGAATTAAAGGCTAAGCTTATTAAATTGTTTAAGCGTACTGTCACGCGGCAGGAAGTGTATCGCCATCTCTAGGCGCGTAAACTTTTACCCAATGAATCTGCATTGGCTTATGTAATCGCTATGCAGACCATAGCCACATAGGCGAATATTGATGAGCAGGAGCTGGTGGACTTCATCATCGATGGCATTCCAGACTCAGGAAGCCATGTCACCTTTTTGTATGGGGCCAGCACTATGGACGAATTAATCCGGCGCCTCGATCGCTTTGAGCAGAAACGCCGTCATGCTGTGGCCGCCTTGAAGAAAACAAATGCCGCGTTAAAAGTTATCGGCAATAACAAGACGGGCCCTGCGGTTCTGCCAAGTCTGGCTAAGATACCTGAAGATGACATTAGGTGCTATAACTGCTCCCAGTTTGTCCATTACCAAAGTAAGTGCCCAAAGCCTATGCGGTCACCAAATTCGTGTTTCCAGTGTGGTGTGGTTGGACATTACCGCAAAGACTGTCCAAGAAGAGGTCGTCCTATAGCTGCTTTCGCCGGGGATGATTCAGATGAAGCAGAACCAGTGGACGCATTCCAAACAGTAAGTGTTGCCTTCATTATTAGAGATAAGTGCACTGGCAGTCCGATTAGCTGCATTTGAAGGTCGTTGTTACCATTTGCGGTCAATAATGATAAAACCGTCTCACTGTTTCGCGGGGTTGGCCCGAATAGAATAAGTACTTTTGGATATGTAAAATATAGATTATTATATAAAAATTGTGACGTAATACATGAGTTTCTTGTATTACCTGATGAAGAGGCGGTTGTACCATTGTTGATCGGCCGGGATTTATTGCCCCGATTGAATATTCGACTTTGTCGTATGAAGAAAGATATGACAGCTGATGAATTTGAGATTCAGTGGATGCGAATGCAATAAATTATTGATAAGTGCACTTATGTCTTTTAATATATTTAGAGACCCAAAGGGGGATATTAAGGGGTTCCAACCATAAATGATAAGTACGAGATTTTGAGTTTGACTTTTCCTGACGTTGATGGTTTTGGATGTAATAGGGTTGGTCATGTGGGTAGAGGTGACATCGGTGTCACCACTTCCGGTGATTGGGGACAGGGGGTCATGGGTGGTGGGTTGTGTGGTTGCTCTGTGGGAGGGGTAGGGGCTGCGTTGGGGCCTTACATCGACACTGATCCTAGCCTGGGCCAGAGCGCGGCCGCTACTATTGAGAGGGCCCTATTAGAGTGTTACGTCGGTGGCACGGGCAGTGGCCAAGGGGTGTTTGATTATTCTATGAGGATTCGCCTGACTAGTGACACGCCAGCGTATAGTGCTCCTCGGAGGTTATCGTTTCGCGAGCGTGAGGAGGTTAGGGGGACCATCGATCGCTTATTGCAACAGGGCATGATTAGGCACAGTGCATCTCCGTATGCCTCCCCGCTAGTGCTTGTTAGGAAGAACAGTGGGGCGTTGCGCATGTGCGTGGATTACCGGGCTCTGAATAAGGTGACTTTGAGTGATAATTTCCCTTTACAAGTTATTGAGGACTGTCTCGAGTACTTGGGGGGGCAAGGAGTATTTTAGTACCCTCGATTTGAAGGAGGGGTTTCACCAGTACCCATGTTCTGTAACTCCCGCGTCGAGAAAGTTTTCGCTTGAAATGTGTGAAATGAAACAAAAATGCAATAAATTGAAACAAACAGCTGCTTTTCTCACTAAACTGTGTCTGTAACTTTTTTTGGCGAGTAACAGCTGTCACGTAAAGAAATTATTCGCCAATTTACAGAAAAAGTGTGTCTGTAAAACTTTTGCGAGAAAAGTTCTCGCTTTGAACTGTCAAATTCACTCACAAATAAAAACTCGGTGAGAAATTATTTCATAAAAATAAAAGATAGTGCGATGGATAATAACACGGAAAATTTTAGTATTTGGTTTTTCTAAAGTGATTTTTTCATTATTAACTATTTTTCTTTTATAATTTTAGAAAACTATGCGAATTTCTAAGCAACAAAAAGACAAATTGATAGACTATATGTCCTCGCGAGAAGACAATTTCATGGCATTAACTCTTTATATGTACCACTTCAACAATTTTGTTTAATAATCACTTAATTACACCACAAAGCTATTTTTATTTTTTGTATTATTGGAAAATATTTAGTAAACAATAAACATTAAAGTCGCACTATACATTATTTGGTACAGCCGTCTGTTATATTTTCGCCGCCGTCGTTGAAAATTTTTCAATTTTAGTAAATTTTGGTCGCCGTCCACGAAATTTGTGATAAGCGTTCACAACGTCTGCGATGTCACGTCGGCTTCGACTATTATATTTTGACATATCTGACGTAATAACGTAATAGTTTTCGACATGACTTAAAGACACACTTTTTTCTCACTTTTCGAGAAACGATGAAATATTTCGTTTCACATTTTTTCGATGCGAGAAGTTCTCACCAAAGTTACAGAACATGGGCACAGGTCCGGGTCCACCCTGAATCGGTTAAGTACACGGCTTTTGTCACGCCATGGGAAGGTAGTGATGTACATAGATGACAAATTTATAGCGACTAAGACTTTTGGTGAAGATGTTGAGGTATTGCTCGAGGTATTTCAATCGTTGAGTGGCCATGGACTGGAAGTGTAGATTTGGCTATCGCGAGCTGGACTATCTGGGTTATCGCGTGAGTGGACTGGGGGTCTGGCCGAATGGCGATCACGTGGCGGCGATACGGGACTTTTCTATTCCTAGTAGTGCTAAGGAGGTGCGGCAGTGCTTGGCGTTATTTTCGTATTTTCGACGTTTTATGCCGGATTTTTCCCCTATCGCTCGGCCTCTTACGGACCTGACTAAAAAGGATTTTGGCTTCGAGTGGACAGGGGCATGTGCTGATGCTTTCAGTAGATTAAGGGATGGTTTGATTCAGGCTCCCGTGTTGTCGGTATATATCCCGTTGCGGGACACTGAGTTGCATACCGACGCCAGCTCAAAGGGATTCGGGTCGGTTCTTTTGCAGAAACAGGACGATGGGAAATTCCATCCTGTGGCGTATTACTCTAAGTCTGGTTCTGAGGCTGAGTCTAGACACCACAGCTTTGGGTTGGAAACATTGGCTGTCATATACGCGCTGAGAAGGTTTAGGATGTTTTTGGAGGGGATAAGATTTGTCGTGGTTACTGATTGCAACGCGCTGGTACCTTGCCTTGGAAAAAAAGTTGGTAAATAATCGTATAGCAAGATGGGCCCTATAGCTCGAGAACTATGACTATGTGGTACAGAATAGGAAGGGTGGAAGGATGGCACATGTCGACGCACTGAGTCGTATGTCGATTGTGGTTATTATGGATGGGGCTGATGTGGATAGGAACATTCAGGTCGTTCAGGGTAGGGATCGGGACATTCTGAGGATTAGAGAGGAGTTGGAGAAGAGGGAAGTGGAAGCATATTCCCTGGGGAACGGACTGGTATTCCGGGTGCGCAGGGGTAGGACCAACTGTATGTGCCCGGTGAGATTGAGGATAATATTATCCGGCTTACACACGAGAAGTACGGCCATCTTGGAGTGGAAAAGTGTGGCAATCAGATCAGGAAGTATTACTGGTTTCCGCGTATGAAGGAGAAGATTCATCGGTTTGTACGTAATTGCCTGAAGTGGCAATTGTACAGTATTGAGAAGAAACCAGTACCTTTTGACACGTTACATATGGATCACTTCAGACCCTTTCCCGCTGCGAATTCCAAGAGGAAGCATGTTTTAGTGGTAGTGGACTCGTTCACTAAATTTATGAAACTTTACGCTGTGAACTCACCGGGCACTAAGGAGGCTTGTTACGCCCTGGCAAAATATTTCGTCAATTACAGCGGGCCCAGGCGCATTGTTAGTGACAGGGGATCGTGTTTCACTTTTGGTGAATTCGGGCGCTTTGTATCTGGCCATAATATCATCCACGTGAAGGTGTCTGTATTTTTACGATTTCAATAAAATAGAATAATGTTCAAACATGCAAAATAGTATAAGATTATAAACTCTCAAACAAAATATTCTGAAATTGAAAAAGTTTTAAACAAAATAATAGCCCACAAAATCTCAGTTGGTGTTTATGAAACACAGTTGGCATAACTTCCTTTTATAAATTGGAACCAACATTTTGATAATGAAGCTCTAAAAAGCCTGCACGAGTTCTTGCCTAAAATGCATGATTACGACGATGCTGCTGGTACTTACCACTTCAGTTTTATTACAAGATTTAAATATTAATGTTGATCTTGGTGCTTAATTTCAATTTATCTTATTTAGATTGATCTTTTGGAATAACTTATTTTTAAATTTTTTATACGCCAGTATTTATATGTAAATGTAAACACTTCTCAATTTTTCTTAAATAATATAAGTTTTATATTTTACGATAGACGTTACCTACTGAATTTAAATTTATCAATAATTGTAATGTAATTACAAAATAAAAATATTTTTTGTAGCTAAAATTTAATATTTTATTAAATTGGCGATATTCGACAAGTAATTTGGCGAGGAGGCTGAAAATAAATCTGACAACACTGTACATGACCGACAATGCAATCTGCTTAGTTGCATAAAAGTGTCGCAAAGTCTGTACATACCATTATAAATACATCGCTGTGTTGGTCAGGAACGGAGAATAAGATAAACAAAAAGAAGTAATGAACAAAAAAGACCAAAAGAACAGCAAAGACCAAATAACAGAAAAGACCAAAACAACAGAAAAGACCAAAACAAAAGAAAAGACCAAAAGAACAGGAAAGACTAAGAGAACAAAAAAGAACAACTAGTCTGAACTAGTTCACATCGTTCACTTATGGGAATAGTTCAATTGAACTAGTTCGTTCTTAAAAGCACAACCCTACTTTATTTCCTAACAATTTCCTATATAATAAGCTTACCTTATGATCTTTACTTCTTGCAATCATATAAAGCAATAAAAATAAATTAGAGATGTGTTTTTGGTCAGCAAAATTCTATTGAATAACTTTATTTTTACAGGCCCTTTTTTAATTTTAATTGATTTACATATATACAGAATATAACCAACAAATTACTTTTTTAGAAACTATATAAATTGTTTAAGAAAAAAAACGCTTTTAATAGCTTCATAAGCTTTTTAATTAATTACCGAGTTTATCTTTCAAAATATTAACGACATTTTATGTTCTCTATATACCAATATGAAAGGTTGGTTATCGTTTACCAGCTGAAAGCAGTTGTTGCGCTAGTTATGAATTGTGAACGAGAGCTATAACATAGCGTCTATACCTGATATTAACTCTGATATAATAGATGTGTTTTTTTACTTTTGTAGTAAAATGCAGTACATGAGTAGTTACTGCAAACATTTTAAAATTTGCTCTAAAAAAGAGCGGTAGCCGAAAAAAGTACGCGAACGGAAAAATAGTAAAAATTTTTAAGATTATAGACACAGCTGACTCCAAGTGTTGAAGAATATATAAACTTTTGACTATTCAACTCTTTTAATTATTGGTACTCGATACAATATGTTTACAACACCAATAACCTAAGAACAAATTTTGTAATTTATTTCATGCAATATTTGTAACTAATTTTTTTTGATTTCCTTGTTTTGTTGTTGGTTAAATTAATAAAAATTACATGACTATTTGTTAATGTTACTGATTACCTTAAAAGCATGTACAATACTAAGTAACCAGATACTTTACAGTTTTACAACTCTGAGCAATTAAATTAATTTGAAAACAAAAGGATTAATAAAATAAATTAAAAATTTGTATGTTTACATTTTGAATCATATGTTTTTATCTTACTGAACTTTACTACGACAAATTTCTGCACTAAAAATTTGCAAAATACTCAGGCAAGAGGTGTCACTCTCTCAATTTGTGTTCTCATTTACTGTATTTTGGGTTAACGAACGAAATTTAGTTAAATGCAGTAAAGTTCAGTAAAAATGTGTAAAAACTTTTGCGTACGCGAACACAATTAATATAAGAGAGAACGTCGGCAGAATAAGGATAAAAATATATTTATATTAATATCTATGTAGGGGAAAACGTACTCTTGTAAATATCATAATATTTCATAATTATCAGGCAGCCGTGCATTAAACATCTTCGTTTATTATAATAGTAATGTGTTTTTCATAAAAATTAAGCATTTCATTAATACATCGTGTATATTTAAAACATTCCCGCTTTTTTTTATCAAAGAATATTAATTTTCACTTTAATACACAAAATTCTCGTCGTATCTATGTATGCGTACGTTTTTTGACAATTGATATTATAATATTGTTTTCTCAATATATATTATGAAAATATAATATGTTAATATGATTCTCTCTGCTATGAAATTCGACGTTTGCTGATAGAAATATATTCAATGCAGCCAGATTAGGGAATTTGTCCCCAAAATGGAGATTTCACCTCTCATTACGTGACAGAATTTGATGGGGAGGGATTTGGGACTTTTCATTTTGAGTTCTAGTATCACTTTTTCTTATATTTTATCTTAATACAATATTTACGTTTTATGGGGTTTCTTTTAATTTTATAGATTATTTTAAAATAGTATTATCACTTAATGAGATTAATTTGCATATACCAGGATAAAAATTTGTCGTGGATGTTGACATTAACTGCCTTATTCATAAAAAATATTTCAGGTTTATTAAGCGCTTATTTGACATATTTATATAGGAAATTTATCAAATAAACCTGTAATAAACCTAAAATATTTTTTATTTGACATATTTCTATAGGAAATTTGTCAAATAAACCTGTAATAAACCTAAAATATTTTTTATGAATTAGACCGTAAATAATTAAGTACTGGCAACATTTCTGCTTTTAAATATATTTTAGGGTAGTGTGGCAATCATTATATTTAATGAAGATGGTAATACCACAAAACGAAATATGTAAATAGGCAAAACCGTCGTCGCACCTGAAGCGAGTTTAAAGGCTCAGTTAGCCGACTGTAATGGAATGTAATAGCAACGTAGTTAAGAGCTGATCGATATTGTTATGTGAAAAGTAATGTACAGATTCTTACATTCCGGTTTAATCTCTGTAACCATTTTCATTATTTTTCACATAACAATATCGATAAGCTGTTTCCTACCGTCTCAGTTACATTCCATTATAGTCGGCTAACTGAGCCTTTAGTTTAATGCATTAAACACATTCACCACAGCAGGCTCCGACTACAAAATGTCAAGGATAGAATACACATGTTTCTATGAGAGTGATTCCAAAGTATATTTATATAAAGTATATGCAGGTCTACAACAACTAAGAAAGTACAAAACCAAGAGTCGATTTGTGTGTGTAAGAATAATGGATGAATGTCAAAAACAGATGAATACAACCAGACCTGGGCAACTTGCATTACTTTTGCATAAGCACTGATTGAAAAACTGAAATTTTAGTGCAAATTTAAATTTGATGCTTGTAGTGCAATATTTTTTGCACTTAAATAAAATCTTTTAAAAGTAATGGATTAATATTGCATTAGCAGCTAATCGCATGGCGAAAAATGCACTAATTTTGCATTGCCATTAAGCACATCATGAAGTAATGCAATATTATTACTTTATCAAATATTGTACACATTAATATTGAATAAAACTTTAACCTATTTTATCAGATAGCACAAATAATAAAATAAAAAATACAGTAAAGTTAATTGAGGGCACCTTTATAAGTACGTACATACAAATTAACGAAAAGAAAAACTGTCAATATAAATACAAAATAGATTTCAGAACCAATTGAAAAAAAATTAAAAAGTTTCATACTTCAAGTACGTTGCATCTCGAGCTTATATGAAAAACCGTGCAATTGACAAAAGATCAGAACTTAGGTTTTCGTTTATTGTCAAGTTATATCTTAAAAAATTGTGATTTTATACACGAAAAATACTACCGCTTGAAACATTTTCATCAAGTTTTGTCTTTCTCTCGAAAAAATTATAAAAAACGTAGTGATATGATTTTTCGTTTTGGGTGACGATATGTAGATAGGAAAAAATTTACATATTTATGTATGTACGATTGTTTTTATGTTTGTACACATTTATGTTGTATTTTGCACTATACTTCAATAATACTCTTCATAATTTGTCTAGTGGTGAAAAAAATAGTGAACTAAAAGTAACAATGCAATATTCATACATTACATTGAAGGGATTTTAGTTTAATGAAAAAAAAATTGAACTAATATTATCAAAGTTAGTGCTAATGTAATAAATTTGCATTTGCATTGATTTGGTTCAGTGTGGGAAAATGGCCAATGTATTTGCTTATTTAATGCAACAGTCCCAGATCTGCATACAACAAAAAGGAAATATATGGTTAGACAAAACCAAAGTAAATTTATTAATTGATAAACCTTTAATATGTGAAATAAGTATAATAAAAGATGCATATGTACCTTAATAATTAAATATAATTATTTTTAAATATTTTGTAACACATTTTTTAAGAAAACATTTATTTAAACTTTTTCGCATACGTTTTCCATGTGTTTAATGCATAAGTTTTAATAACTTAACTGCTATTGGAACAGATGGTGCAAGCATATGTACGCTTCAAAAACATCTCTTTTGTACTTTATTTATTTTCAATAAAGTAATATGGAAGCCTATCGGCCAATTAAATATATTACAAAGATAATTCCTGAATGTAATAGAAATATAATTAATCTATACTTAATAATCAAACAAACGAACACAGCTGATCAAAACAAAAATAAAATGGCGCATGAAAAGCAGTGCATGTAACTCAACGCGAACAAAGTATAGAACGATACAAGAGGATGAAACGCGTCTAAAGCATAACGCGCAAAAATCGAGCTATGGACCTCTACCTTTATTTGTTGAAAAGCGTATGCAAGCATACACACACGCGTATGCAAACATACACACACGCACACAAAACAAAATATAGCTGAAAGTGAATCAATACCAGCGCAAATATTAACGTCAATTTTTATTTTATTTGACATTTGTTACATTGTCCAGTTCAAAGTGTGAAGTGATCAAAGTGTTCAGCCGCAAATATGATTAGAAATATATTTTTTAAAATGTTTGCAAAAATATACTTAATATAGTTGGGCAAATTTAAGGTTTTTCAAAAAATTCCTGACAGCTCGAACTTCTAGAAATTCTGAGTATACACGGTTTTGGACTACAATGTAGTCCACACTAGTCCACCTTTTTTGTCCGCCCGCATCGCCTCTTTTCCAAAAAAAATTTGTTTGGAAAATGTTAATATAGTTTGGCAAATTTAAATTAAAACTCGAACTTCAAGAAATTCTGAGTATGCACGTTTTTAGAGTACAATGTGGTCCGTAATAGGCCACCACCTTTGTCCGTCCGCATCGCCCTTCTTCTTAAAAAAAATTTGGTCACAGTAGGGCAAATTTAAAGATTTTCAAAAACTTCCTGAAAACTCGAACTTCCAGAAATTCTGAGTATGCACGTTTTTAGAGTACAATGTGGTCCACAATAAGTCACCAATTTTGTCCGCTCGCATCGCCTTCTTCCTAAAAAAAGTTTGGTCACATCTTGGAAAATTGTAATGTAGTTGGGCAAATTTAAAGTTTTTCAAAAATCTCTTGAAAACTCGAACTCTCAGAAATTCTGAATATGCACGTTTTTAGTGCACAATGTGGTCCATAATATGCCACCACTTTTGTCCGCCCGCATCGCCTCCTTCCCAAAAAAAAGGGCGTAATCCTCAGAAAATGCCAAGTTGAAAACTTGACGATATTTGGTTCTTATTCATATTTTTCAGAAATAGTTTCACGGACAATAATCAAGGAACACCGTGTCTATAAATTTGCATTATTTTTTTCCATCTGGGTTGCTTCATTTAATAGAAAAGTCATTAATTTAATAGGAAAGGTATTAATCGAATTTTTATAGCTTTACAGAGTTCTGTTAACACGCTAACGGAGCTCTGTTAAAGCACAAGGTTTGTGTCAAGGGTTTAAATTTTAAAATTTAACTTCACACACATTCAAATGTTTAGGTTTTAAAAGATTTTTTCTTTAGTTTTAATAAAACTTGACTTAGAAAAAATCCTTTCACTAATCGTTATCGTATAAAACAAAATATTCTTCGGTTATTTTTTGTTTATGAGCAGAACAATTTATTTGCTTCATAAAAAATATATCGCTGGTTTATTTTGCTTATGTTGACAACACAATCTCCCAAAGCAAAAGCAACTATGTATGTTTTTTTTGTATTGTTATAATTGTTGTGTCCTAATAGTACCACCTGCAAATAAAACGCATTGTGACAAGATGCTTCAGAATTGAAAACTGAATTGTGGTGATGCCAATTCTAAGAGTTGGTATAGTTATGTTTTTTTAGCGATTCTAATTTTTTGTTATTGGTTTGACGAATAATACATTATAAATTCATCAAAATGCAAAACATCAAAAATGTAATGTATTTTGTAAATTATGTATTTAAAATACAAAATACTTGCATGTAATGTATTTAAAATACAAAATACAAAATACTTCTACGTCATGTATTTAAAATACAAAATACGTATTTGTATTTTAAATACGTATTTCAAATATATGTATTTCAAATACTGCCCAACCCTGTATGTAACTAGTACAGTTAGGTTAGGCTGAGTTTACATCTGGCATTTCTTGTGTTATCATTTTGTGGTGTCGTTTTCAAATGCCTGCAATGCCGTTCACATTTAGTTTTTCGATAACATAAAATTTTTGCCATTGTGACAGGAAAGTGTCCCATCCCTAAATAATGGCAATACGCTAACATTGTCTACATCAAGAACTAATTTTGATATAATGACATTTGTTTTAGTAATAAGGAGACTTCGTTTTTCGTATTGTTTGTAATTTAATATTTACACAAATGGATAATCGCAAAATTATTCAATTGGCTAGTGCCACCGTATGTTTAGCAATAAGAAAAAAATTAAGACAATTTAAACAGCAAAGAAAGTGATGGAAAACACCGGGGCTTAATATAAGCGCCACCAAAGGATTCTATTGTACCCTGCATTCCAGTTTACGGATGCCGAAAATTCTGCCTATGCATAGATGATTTCATAGAGTCACGTACCTCCAAAAGTTAAATTAGCTATGTCGTCATGTCATGCGTCCAGGACGCTTGAATTTTTCTCACACGCTCCTGTGCTTTTCCACTTTCTTTTTCGTTTTCCATACTTTTAAATTTTTATACCCGCATACACTTAAAATTCTTTCTGTATGTACTCAATGCCAGAAAATGTCAACATGCTGACATTTTGTTTTTGTGTCTGCAATGCTGCCAACTTGTTCTCACAACTGTTTACATCACACTCTTAAGCAGTTTGTGAAGCAATGCCACACAACGAAAAATATCGGAAATTAAAAACGTTTCCACTAGTACACACTTTTTTTTTTGCTTGCGATGTCACAAAATGCCATAGTGTGTACTCGCAATTATTTTCGCGGTTAGGACTCGACATTGATATTTTTTCTTTTTTTAATCCCTCTTTTAGTTGACATACATACATATGTATGTATTAATTATAAATATGTATATGTATTAAAATCAAATGTAAGCTGACATGAAAACAAAAACAAAAGCAACGGTAATAATTATACTGTTATTGCTTTTATGTAGTAGTTGCAACTATGTATATACGAGTATTTGCATACTACGAGATTTTAAAAGGCGCAAATATGCGCGAAATGATTTCTTACAAATTGTTTCAAAAATTATTAAAGTATTACGGTGAAAAAGCTTTTTACTTAACTCGGCTTAACTCACATCTATTTGCCGTAATTTTTCCATAAATTCACTTAATTATAGGGTTACGCGAGAAAACAAATTATGAAAAATAACACAAATTAAACATAAAAACAAAAAAGTGCATTTAATATTATTAACCCGAGGTTGAAGGTTCCATTATTATATATTTAATTTTCACTTCACGAAGCACCGAAAACTAATTCTTAAAACACCAAAAATTGCAATTTTTATTGCACGCAAGAAAAACATCAAATAACTCAACTTTTAGCAGCCGTATTTACAAAAATTTTAAACAGCATTTCAAATGTTGTTTAAGCAATATTCGCTAAAATTGTATTCATAATAGAATCTTAGCTTAAAAACGTTTTTTAAACCTTGTGTACATCAGCAATTTTAAAATTGACTGCACCCATGTTTAACCCAATTTTAAGATCACGTTTTTGTAGTTTTGCTTAGTGCAAAGCATATTTATATAAAGTATATGCAGGTCTACAACAACTAAGAAAGTACAAAAACAACAGGCGATTTGTTTGTGTAAGAATAATGGATGAATGTCAAAAACAGATGGATACAACCAGACCTGGGCAACTTGCATTACTTTTGCATAAGCACTGATTAAAAAACAAAAATTTTAGTGCAAATTTAAATTTGATGCTTGTAGTGCACTATTTTTTGCACTTAAATAAAATCTCTTAAAAGTAAGGGATTAATATTGCATTAGTAGCTAATCGCATGACAAAAAATACACTAATTTTGTGTTGCCACTAAGCACATCATGAAGTAATGCAATATTATTGCACTATCACATATTGTACACATTAAAATTGAATAAAACGTGAAAATATAGCACAAATAAAAAATATAAAATACACTAAAGTTCATTGACGGCACTTTTATAAGTACGTACATACAAATTAACGAAAAAAAACTGTCAATATAAATACAAAATAGATTTCAGAACCAATTGAAAAAAAATTAAAAAGTTTCATACTTCAAGTACGTTGCATCTCGAGCTTATTTGAAAAACCGTGCAATTGACAAAAGATCAGAACTTAGGTTTTCGTTTATTGTAAAGTTATATCTTAAAAAATGGTGATTTTATAAACGAAAAATTCTTGAAACAATTACATCATGTTTTGTCTTTCTCTCGAAAAATTATAAAAAACGTAGTGATATGATTTTTCGTCTTGGATGACGATATGTACATAGGAAGAAATTTACATATTTATGTATGTACGTATGTTTTTATGTATGTACACATTTACGTTGTATTTTGCACTATATGTTTCACTGATAATGCAATAATACTATTCATAATGTGTTTAGTGGTGCAAAATAGTGCACTAAAAGTAACAATGCAATGTTGATGAATGTCTTTGAAGGGATTTTAGTTAAATGAAAAAAAAAAATTGCACTAATATTATTAAAATTAGTGCTAATGTAATAAATTTGCATTGATTTGGTTTATTGTGGGAAAATGGTCAATGCATTTGCTTATTTAATGCAATAGTCCCAGATATGCATACAACTAAAAGAAAATGTATGGATAGACAAAACCAAAGTAAATTTATTAATTGATAAACCTTTAATATGTGAAATAAGTATAATAAAGAATACATATGTACTTTAATAATTAAATATAATTATTTTTAAATGTTTTGTAACACATTTTTTAAGTAAAAATTTATTTAAACATTTTCACATACGTTTTCCATGTGTTTAATGCATAAGTTTTAATAACTTAACTGCTATTGGAACAGATGGTGCAAGCATATGTACGCTTCAAAAACATCTCTTTTGTACTTTATTTATTTTCAATAAAGTAATATGGAAGCCTATCGGCCAATTAAATATATTACAAAGATAATTCCTGAATGTAATAGAAATATAATTAATCTATACTTAATAATCAAAATATAACTATTTAATTCATTAATTAAATAGAAAACATAAAAATATATAAAAAAAAAATCATGAGAATAGTTCGAAAAAAATGTTGCAACTGTGGCTCTCCAGCAAGAAAGAGATTAACCTAGAAAAAAGTAGAAAAAAAACAAAATCCCAAAATGGTGAATCAGTATCAAAAAAAAAAGAATAAATAAAATAAAATAAGTCGAAACAATGAAATCTATCCATAAAATCAAACAATGTAGGTAGCTAGGCAAGTTTAAGGGAATGTCAAGTCACGATGGAGGTAATCTGAAAAATGTTTAAATAGTTTCACACGAAAAGCATTATTAGAGCAAGAGAATAAACGAAGGTCAATAGGCAAGTAGTTCCAACATCTAGCAACCCTAATCAGAAACGAACGCTCAAATAACCCACAATATATTCTAGGAATAATTATTTGAGGATTTCTAGTATAACGGGAAAAAACAAACCTGGAGCAAAGTTGAGCGGGCTGTCGACATTTAACAACTCTAAAAAGCTGAAATAAAATCCGATAACTTATGTAATTATTGAAAGAGCAACCAAGAAGCAATATGTCGTACCTAGAGATATGCATCATTCATTACAAAGCGACTGTTACTATAGGAACATTGAAAACAATTTATATCATGCTAAACCAATTAGGAGTGAAGTTGATATTGAAAGGTCTGTTAATTGCTTAACGAAAGTAATAACGAAATCATATGAATCTGCTTGTCCCCTTTCGCGCATAAAACGTAAGTCTAGACCTCCATGGTGGAGTAAAAATCTAGACGTTCGAAGACGTGAACTGCGTGAGTTCTTCAAATTGGCTAGACACCTAGACCAAACTGAGTGCTGGAGAGACTACAAAAAAGCACTGAAATCTTTTAAGAAAGAGGTGAGAAAGGCCAAGAGAAACTCATGGAAGAATTTTTGTGGTAACATAGAAAAAACTACGGATACGGCTAGAATGAGGAAGCTGCTTGCTAGCAACCCATCAATGCCTAGCACGATTTGTAAATGGAACGGTGATTGGACTAGTTGCAGCCGGGAAATGTTAGTGGTTCTCCTGGACACACATTTCCCTGGCTGCACAGAGATCTATTCTCGTTCTGAAACTACAAATGTACTGGATACTGAGAATTGTGAAGTTATTTCTATTAGTAAAGTGGAATGGGCCATTAATTCTTTTGAACCGTATAAATCTCCAGGGCCAGACGGCATCTTTCCGGTTCTGCTACAGTATGGCGGACAGAGGATAATTCCCTGGTTAACGGGAATATTCAATGGCTGTCTTCGACTAAGTAATGTGCCAAAGTCATGTAGAAGTAACCATACGTATCCAAAAGACTTTAGGCCTATCAGTCTGACATTTTTACTGAAAACACTAGAGAAAATCTTGGATATACACATCAAGGAAAATGTATACCCAAATACACAAAGGGAAATCAGTTGAGACAGCACTCCATAATGTTGTGGAACTGATTGAGAAATCGTTACAATATAAAGACTATGCTATGGAGGTCTTCCTGGACATTGAAAGCGCTTTTAATAATGTCTCTACGGACGTAATTATGGAAAGCGTCAATCGGTCCGGTGCTCACATACTAGTCAAGGAATGGGTCGGAATCTCTTAAATTGTAGAATAGTATCTGCAGAATTAGGCAATGCCACTATAAATAAGGAAGCTCATAGAGGAACTCCCCAAGGAAGAGTTCTTTCACCTCTTCTTTGACATTCTCATGGAATTCGAGGGCAAATTAGCTAAGATTATGGCTTACGCAGATGACGTAGACATTATTATAACTGGTAAGTTCCTCGACACAATTAGCTCCATTATGGAGTCCTCTTTAAAGGATATTCATAGATGGGCAGCCAGGGTGGGTCTGAACTTGAACCCTGAAAAAACAGACCTTGTACTTTTTACTAGAAGGAGAGTCAGGGAATGGAGAACATCAAAATTAGATGGTATACCGCTCTCGCCCAAAACACATACAAAGTACCTGGGAGTTATTTTGGATAGCAAACTGACGTAATATAGAGGATAGAGTCAAAAAGGCCACCACTGCTCTATACGCATGTAAAAATATGCTGGGCAAGACATGGGGTCTTTCGCGTAATCTTACATATTGGACCTACACAGCGGTAGCTAGACCAATTCTACTCTACGGAATACTTGTATGGTGGAGGGCGACTGAGACAAAAGCATACCTCAAAAAGTTAGAAAATATCCAGAGCCTAGCAGAACTCTGCATCACTGGAGCTCTAAAAATCACACCTACTGCAGCTTTAGACGTTATGTTAGACCTTAAACCAATAAAACTAACCGCTCTGAATGTGGCATGCAAATCCGTAATCCGACTCAGGACAACAGGACAGATGTCGTACAAACAATTTGGTCACGGTAAATTGCTGGAACACATGGAATGTAGATCGGACTACATCATTCCAGAAATTAACTTCCTAGCCAAACCACAGATCACTATAAGGGAAGAAGGCTATCTTGAAGGTCTTAACTATAGTGGCTATAGTTTTAATTTCTTCACTGATGGCTCAAAGATGGATGTAGGAGTGGGAGCTGCGGTTCACTGCCCGGAGCTCAGTATAGAGGAATCTTATAAACTTCCTAATTACTGTAGCATCTTCCAGGCAGAAATCTATGCAGCCAAAATGGCTGCAGAATTAGCTTTCACCCCTCAAACAATAAATGCGCGTGCGAATATATATATAGACAGTCAACCAGCAATTAAGGCAATCTCAGCAGACTGCAACTACTCCTCGGTTGTGCTCATGTGTGAAAAGGCCCTAAATATTTTATGTGCTGGCAGACAAGTACATGTTTATTGGATCCGAGGACATATGGGGATTGAGGGAAACGAAATGGCCGATACACTGGGAAAAAAGGAACCCAATTACCTGTGGAAGAAACGGTATATGTCCGGAAACCAATTCGATACCTGAAATGGATCATAGACTCTAAGATGAAGGAAAAAGCGGAGGAAAGTTGGCGTGCGACGAAAACTTGCAAAACTTCTAAAATCATGTGGAGCTTCTATGATCCTAAATCGACTAAATTCCTTTTATCACTAACCAGAAGCGACTGTAGACTTCTAGTGGGGGTATTAACTGGACACTGCTGGACGGCTTCGTATGCCGTCAAAATAGGACAGATACTTGACGGTACCTGCAGGAAATGTAGGGAGCACGGAGTATTGGAGACAGTAGAACATCTATTGTGCCACTGTCCGGCTCTAAGCTGCACTAGATTTGACTGTCTTGGTGATCACACTTTTCGAAGTCTTGAACTTGTATCGGGAATGGAAATGTGTAGACTGCTAAGGTTTGTTAAATCTGTGTGGAAGTCATTCGACACAGGCAGCACGAACTTTCTTGTCATCTGCTGGTATCGCTAAGGATCAATACTGGTCTATGCGAGGTCCCTGACCAACCAGACTAACCTAACCTAACCTATATATAAAGCGAGCTATAGAATTTACTAAACGTTTTAATCTATCAAGTGTGTACCCAAAACACCCAGATACAACCTCTAAACCATAGCATAAATGCGGCATTAATAATGCATGAGCTATCCTAGCTTTCACAAAGGATGGAAGAAAAATATTGTTAGAATAGATCCTACGAAGTGTCCCAAATACTCTACGATTTTACATGATTCACATGAGTCTCAAACATCAGCCCCTCATCGATATAGATGCCTAGACATTTCATGCTATCAACAAACGAAATCTTGTTTCTACCGATTGAAATATCAAGTAGCGGAGAAATACGTAAAGAAGATCCAAAAGACATAGCCTTCGACTTTGAAGGATTTAACAATTTAAGTATGCCCAACGCGAAAAAAGTTCAAGAGAACGGTTTATACCTATCACAAATGTTTCAATAGTATCACATCCAGCATTAAAGAAAAGAAAAAAATCATCGACAAACATAAACAACGAGTATATCGTGCTATCAATGTAATTGGAAAGGTCATTAACATATAAAATGAAGAGAAGTAGTCCCAAGACTGATCATTAGGGCACATCCGAGTTCAATGGAAGATCACCTGAGTGGACATTTTTAATTTCAACAAACTGCCGCCTCCCCGAGTAGATAAGTCTACAAGCAGACGAAGAGAAACCAAAAATTTGGGCCAGTTTTTTAATTAAAACACAGTAATCAATTAAAACACAGTAATAATAGACGTTTTAAGATGGCACACAGCGGGAGTTATAAGAAAAATCCACAGAGCTTTTTAGCAACAGTAACTCGTTCCAATAAACTATTCCAATTTCACACTATCACAATTTGTCCAACAATAAAAAAGTATGTATGAATGTATGTATACAGACGAAGTATGTACATCCAGGAATTAAAATGGCTCACTTATGTACATCGAATACCGTAAGCAGCAACAATAACAGCAACGAAAAAAAACTATCACCAGCCAGTTAATAATAACACTGATTGACAAAAATTAACTTTTAATTTGTCACATGAACTTTTTTGGTATTTTTTACTTTATTTTCACTTCACCCATAGTTTTTTTTGACAGGAATTTTATATTTCATAAAAAATACTTGTACTTTACATACAATTATACTTAATAATATGTTTTTTAGAACTAAAAGCTATGATTTTCTGGAGTATTTCACTTTTTGTCCAACAATAATCTGCCAAAATTCGAGGACTCCATTTGCCTTGGTATCGTTTTTCCATGCTGGAAATATCCTGATGGAATCTTTCGCCGTGTTCGTCGCTAACGGCTCCTAGGGTCTCGGGAAAGAAATCGAGGTGGGAGTGTAGAAAGTGTATTTTGAATGACATATGTGTAATTGTGCACTGTTTATGGTAATTTCCAAGTTTTTGAATATCAAAAATTTCGCTTCTTGTAGTTTTAATTTGAAGCAGTAGAAATATTAAATATATAAACTTTAAAAACAGTAAATTAATAACTGATATAATACCTGAGTAATTGCACACGTTTATTCAGGCATAGCGTTGCCAGATTTGTTAAAAAATTAAAACAGATCCATCAAATTGGTTAAATGTATTTGCCATTCACTAAACTTATGCATCTCACAAGTGGCAAAATCAATTCCAAGTTCTGTCGAATTTATTGTTAAAAAGTTGTACAACTATTTCTCGTAGTCTCTGTTGCGATCGCTTAAGTACAAACATATATTCGATTTAATTAATTTACGTGTGGACTCAAATAAATTTTAGAAACTTGTACAACTATCAAATAGTAGATGGTTATCTTATGGAAAAGCTGTGTAAAGTGTTTTGAAGCAATGGATTGAGTTGCTTCATAATTTTAAAATGATATCAAACAACAATATTGACGAAATATTTTTGGGGACAAAAATTACGATTTTTCTTTTGAAATGGGGATATTTTGGGTCAAGACGTTTTCAACTGCGGACAAGAGGCAAAATTTTTCTTGCAGCACTGAATATATTTAATATTATATCATGTATAGACGCTAGTAACTATCTATTTATGAACTATTTTTTGGATTCTGTTTTATTAGTATCGACTTTGGTTACGATATGAATATGCGCCATTGGGTTTAGTTAATTAGTGTATTTTATTGTGCTTAGATTAGTTTACTGTATAAAATGTATTCGCTATATTGTTAGTACAGTCAAAGGTTTAGGAATTAACGGCCTGTCCCACGATGTCACCAGATATCGTTCGATCGAATGCTTATATTGAAAACAACAACAAATTTTCTAATGTTATTGTTGTTTGCAATACAAGTTTTCGCTCGAACGATTTCTAGTGACATCGTGCGACAGGCCGTTAATAGTTGCTTAGTAAGAAAAATTATTCGCCTGAAAGTATGCCAGCACAAAATCTATTAGTATTAGTAATATTTGTTTAATCGTCGGAAACGAAAATAATTTTTGCTTTGTAGGTTCTAGTGTTGAGCGATACTGTGATTTTTTAATTATGCTGTTCGTTGTGAACGTGACTTCTAAGCCGTTGTTCTTTTAAACTGTGACTGTGATCACAGTTTAGCAGTATTTTGTTTGTAGCAGTTCTGTTATTTTGACAAAATCTAATGAGAGGAGCAGCAGTGAAATTAAACAGAGACTGTGATCATGGTTTAAGGTGTAAAACCGTAGACCAATTCATGAGGAGTCTGTTTTGTAGTTTTATTACGCATGGTATTAATTGACCATTGTAGATTACGTAGACTGTCATCCCATCGTCTATCATTTTCAACTGTAGTTTTAAGCATAGAAAGTAACGTTCTATTGGTACGTTCAGCGTGACCATTTGCACGAGGGGTTCGTACGGCGTTTTGAATGTGTTTGATGTCATGGTCTTCACAATATCGACGAAAATCTTTGGAAGTGAAGGCAGTGCCTCTGTCGGTGACTATACGTGTAGGAACGCCAATATAACTAGTCACGTCGTCAATAATGGCTTTTTACAGCTTTTACAATTGTATATTCGGTGAACGCATCCACCAGGACAAGAATATGTTCATTTCCACGCTTACTTTTGGGAAAAGGTCCTAAGTGGTCCAAATGTATTGTATGGAACGGTATGGGCTGAATTTCGTCGTAATAATACACACCTACTTGCTTACCACCTGGCTTCTTGTTGTAAGCACAGTCGATACGTGTCTTTATATAGGATTTTACGAAATTCCTCATTCTTGGAAACCACATGTACTCTTGAATTCGCTGTATAGTTTTGTCTACTGCCAAATGACCGGCCCTGTCGTGATTATCATTAACAATACGCCAACGCAAGGATCTCGGCACCACATAAAGCCTCTTACCGTTTACATTTCGGTAGAGCCTTCCATACTGCATTACGTACTCTTTCATCACGACTGGATCTTTTTCTTGTATTTTTTTAATAATCAGCTTTATATTTTCGTCTTGCAATTGCATGCTGAAGAGGTAATCTTGGTCAGAAATGTCGGTTTTCATAATCATAAGGGATGCGCTGTCAATTTCATGGGATTCTTCAACTGGATAACGGCTCAAAGCGTCCACGTGATTCAATGGTAATTTCGTAGTCTTGAATGCGTAACCACCATCGGGTTATTCCCGGAATCAATTCTCGTTTCGTCATCGCGGTACGAATAGCATTGCAGTCTGTCACCACCTTAACTTGTTTCCCATACACATAATACCGCATACGTTCTAGTGTCTCAACAACTGCTAGAGTCACAAGTTCATAACTGTGATATTTTCGTTCTTCAGCACTCGTAGACCGGCTATAGTATAACACAGGTTTCCATCCATCCTTCTCTCGTTGTAATAGTATACCTGCCAAACCGCTACTGCTGGCATCAGTATGAATTTCGTGATCGCCTTCTACCCGATACGTTGCCATTAACGGTTGGCTAATTAACAAGTTTTTAGTTTTTGAAATGACGCTTCTTGATTTTCACTCCAGTTGAACGCAGCCTCTTTCCTGATGAGTCTTCTCATGGGTTCAGCAATGGAGGCGTAGCATGGCACAAATTTCCTGAAATAACCGCTTAAACCCAAAAATTTACGTACCTCATGTATGTTAGATGGCGTCTTGGATTGCACGTACTTTTATGGAGCCGGGACTTATTCCATTTGGCGTTAATTTATGGCCCAAAAATTCAACAGATTCTTGAAGAAACTCGCACTTTTTAATGTTTAGTGTTAACTTCAATTCGCGTAGAGCTTTAAAAACTCTTGAGAGTTTAGTAAACATTTCGTCGATCGAATCACTGCCAATCAATATATCGTCCATATAATGTAGCATGTGGTCTGGCTTCGTTTTTTCTTTAATATGTGTCATAAGTCGCTGAAAAACAGCTGGAGCGTTCTTTAGCCCAAACGGCATGCGTTTAAATTCATAAAGATCGTCCGGCGTCACAAATGCGGCATATTTTCTTGCGTTTTCAGCAATAGGCACTTGGTATTAACCACTATTTAAATCGAGCGTTGTAAAAAGTTTATACCGTGTCGCGTTTTGAAGTCTTTCTTCAATATTTGGCATCGGATAAATTTCCTTTTCGATGTGACTATTTAACCGGCGGTAGTCAACACACATTCGATCGGAACCGTCTTTCTTTTTTAATAAAATTATCGGACTCGGATACGTTGACGTAGATTTAGTTATGATATCGTTGCGTAACAATTCATCAATAATTTTATTCACTGTTTCTCTCTTTTTCTTCTGGTACACGATATGGTTGTTGTGTTATCGGCTTATTAGTATCTAGTTCTAAATGTATTTCGATAACGTCAGTTTTACCGATTTCACTCATATCGTTTGCAAACACATTACGGTAGTCGTTCAAAATTTCTATTAATTTATTTTTAACCGCATTATTTTCATTTCCGCAACGAACATCATCTTTACCGATTACAGTTTTTTCACTCGCTTTAATGAAATTTCTCATTACGTTGTTTTCGAATATAAATTGTCCATGTTTCTTACTCACATTAACCCGATTAAAAATGTCTTGGCCTAGCAATAAATCCATTGTCAGTAAATCATCATCAACGATATACACTTCAATATTACGTTTTATATTGTCAATTTCAATATCGATAAAAGTCTTTCTCATTGTATAACGAGCGCCACCACAAATGCCATTAATTTTCATTAAGCATTTTATTTTTTTGTAGGGTAATTTTTCCACGACAGATTCACGAATCATATGGCATTGACTGCCAGTATCCAAAAATGCATTAAAATGTTTTTCATTTATACGTACAATTCTTATACAATTTTTCTCACAATCAATTATGTTGGTTTTATTAACGTTCGCGCTATTTCGTTTAATTCTACAATTTTCCGGTTCACCGCGTTTATGTACTTTTTTACAGTCATTGCACCGTTTACGTGTAGGTGGTTTTGTACATTGGCTCGAAATATGCCCTCGTTCCAAACAATTATAGCACGTTATTTCTTTTTTTATAGCACCGCTCGTATTATCTTTCGTTTTTTCATTGTTGTTAATTTTCGTTCGTTCGCTATGAGTATTTGTAACAACCGACACGTTTCGTAAATAATCCTCTATCGTTTCACGCATTTCTCGGAAAGATTCATCAATTTTAATGATCTACAATCTTTGAAGCAGTTTTCATCGAAATTAAAAAATTTTTCTAAATAAGAAATTGATATTCGCAAACAATTCATCGCTTCTATCTTAAATCGTGTAACTGCATCTCCGTTGCTACATTTGAGCAAGGTGGATCGTGCAATTGCACCGAAGAATTTATTTTCAACTCTTTCGTTGAGGGCTTGACGAACATTTTCCTAAAATAAAACAAGCAAAGCAATAAAAACTTTTATTAAATAACAACAAATTATTTACCATTATATCAAAAGTTTCTAATATAACTCCACTATCTTTTTCCAGAAATTTTATGGCTGGTTGAAATATTGTACAAATGTTCATTACAAATCCTAAATAAGCCATAGAAAGTTCATCTTCGAAAAAACGTGTAATGGAATGCGCCACATTACTTTTAGGAAGGAAATATGCTTTCAATGGCTCAAAGTTTTTTATGAGTCTTTCAATCGCAGGGTAGAGGCTAAGCCATCTTGTTGTTACATGGCGTAGCGTTTTCGACCATTCCACTTCAAGCCAATCAAAAAATTCTTTAAGTTCTGTTGTGCATTTAGTTGAAGAACTGAATTCGTTAAATATTTTTATAATTATCACATCCACGTAAACTTTTAATGCACATATTCCCTTCTTCAAAGTGTTGGAGAGAATATGACAGTTACACCCAACAGGAACTATGTTAACATTTTGTTTTTTTAACTCTGTATAAACACTCTGATTTTTGCCAAAATTAACATTAGCTTTATCAGCGCAAAATGATGAAATTAATTCAGTTGATAAGCCATGGAATTCAATTTTGGAAACGAGTGATTTGGCTATTGCTATAGATGTCTCATCTTCCAGCGAGTAGAAACTCAGAAGAGCTGATTTTGTACCAAGAGTCTTATCAAAGAACCGCACGATCAAAGGAAACGTTTTTATATTTCCTTTATTGGAAGCGTCGGTGCTCATGGAAAAGTACTTTGCCTCTTGAATTTCTCTTAAAATCAGTCTCTGCGATTCAGGCGCTAGTACCTTCCTTACTATTCTAGCTGCTTTTGTTTTGCCACAACTATACATTTTAGCGGTGTTCGAGTCGCCAAATAGAGTGGAAAATAATTTTCCGGCACAATCCGCTGAATTGTAGGATTTCGAAGGCTTAACTACATGGAAAATAAAAGCAGTTTCGGCAGCGATCACCTTCAGTTCATCGGATGATTTTTCAACAGGCAAAATTGATCAAATTGAAGCCGCGGAATCGTTAACACTTTTTAGATGTTGCTGAGTCTTAGAATGTTTTAAACGTCATATTCTCCACTATGGCCAATTTTGAATGTTGTGTTGCAAATTTTAAATACAATTATTTAACTAAACGTTTTAAATTTGAACGTTTTGCCAAATTTTTGTCAGATGATGATTGCATTTTTTGTTTTTTAGAAGTAGATGGTATTTCAATCTAAATTTTATTTACATTTAAAAAAATTTAAGTAAATTATTGGTAAAAAAAATACCTGATCGTCATCCTCATCACTAACTTCCACAGCCATTTCACGGTTCTCTAAATCTTCAGAAGGATCTTGCATTATTTCGATTTCTGTATTGGTAGTTGGCAAAGATTTTTCTGTTTGTGCATGTTGCGCTTGCGGTTGCGAATTCGGATTTATATTTTTAAAATACCTTTAAGTAAAAAGTTTAAAATTGCATTTTGTTACCAATTAAAAAATTAAATATAAGTTAAAAACTCACTTTTTGATGTCCATTTCGATAAATAAAAGCACAAGATTTAAAGATCTTAATAAAGAAACTTAAAACCAATCAACACAGCACTGGAGAGAACAGTAAACTGAAAAAAAATTTTAAAAAAAATTTTAACGAAAATACCCCTACAAGAAATGTGTGACCGAAACTAACCCAGAAACAATTTTGCACTAACACAGCAGTGTGAAAAAACTTATGTTTACTGTATGCAACATGTGTTAGGGAGAGACAAAAAATAAGTGGAAGGGAGATAGAAAATCACACGGACACAAAAGTCTCTATCATTTTGTTCATATTGCCCTTAATAACTTGATAGAAACTTTGATGGATATATCTCTCATCAGTGACAGTCATTTTACCTATCAAATGACTGACACATTTCTTATAGGGACTTTACGGCTTGGACAGAAACGACGCGACGCGATTTAACGCTAGCATACTCGACGCGAGAGCTAAATCATTGTATATAAATTAACTAACAACATTTTAGAAATTGTTTCTGTTTGAACGGTGATTAAAAAATATAATTATAAAATTTTGATCCATCTCGTCTAGGTCTAGCATTGTATCTGGCGTGATTTTTGAAAATAAAGCGTGACACGCCAGGAAGATTTCAAAAGTGTGACAATCACGCCAAAAGCGTGAAACAAGATAAAAATAAAAAGAAACAAGATAAAAATAAAAAGGTGATAAATTGTAATTTAAGTTAAAATTAATGTTGTTGAGATTTTTTTTCATTTAAATTAGCAAGAAATATTTGCTTTTAGTGATTTCTGATGCATGCAAATAATGAATTTAAAGTTTCTTCTTCGAAATTTTTTTTTTAAATATTATTTCATTAATAATACATTGAATTCAAGTTTAATTTTAGGATGGATTAAAGCCTTTTATGTCAATAAAATATAATTTTATATTGAAAAAAGTATTTTACTTATTTTTTATACAATTTTACTAATGTATTTTCTCGTATGTACTGATTTTTACGATTTCTTAACTGGCAACCCTACACCTACCCCAAATGTGTACTATCGTGGAAAAAAATCTATTACCAAATCGGCAATAAACTCGATAAAATTTAACATATTAGTTTTCTTTTCCACCATTTCGCGAGATGGCGGTCAAAAATATATAACTTTTGACTGGATTGGAATTTTGTATTGCAGTTTTTTTCTGTTCACTATGTGAGACCATTGCCTTTAAGTTTAAGATATAAAACTTTAAAATCAAGCGGTTACAGAAGTAGTTATAATAAATTTAAAATGCATTTGTAGCTGATTTTTGGTAGAAAAGCGAGGTATTAAAACTTGTTTAGAAGATTTGTTTTGCACAGTCTTATATTTTGTGTCACATTTAAAACTTATACTAATTAAAAACTTAAATTCTTTCAGAAAGTGTCAAACTTTGGCCCCGTGAAATTTTTAGAACGAAGGGCCAAAGGTTGGTTTTTGAAGAAGTTTTAGTTAAAAATTAGCTTATCAAGAAGCGAACATCCAAAATGCAAACATTGTTATAAATTTTCTTTAGATAAAGAGGTTTTAATGAAGAAGACGTAGGTTTCTATTTAAATAAAAAAAAACAATTTTAGTAAATATTTCTTCTAAATAGCTTTGACTTTCATCTTCTAGAAAAAGTTTAGCTTCTAGGTCAAGGCATATCAAACAGGTACACGCATCAGGCATATTGCTCATCCGCTGATTTTTTTGTTTATAACGAAGAATTCATTTGACAATTACTTTTATGCCTTGTTTGATGCATAAAATTTGTTGACAATTACTTTGTAAAACTATGTGAGAAGGACAGAGTTGCACCTAATGCGTGTACCTGTATTTAATGTGCCTTGCTCTAGGTCAATAGAGCTAGTTTTCCATTTTTGTCGAATATTGGACATATATGGATCTGATGTGCATAATAAAATAGTAATCAAGTCTTCATTAGTACAGCATCTGGAAATTTTTCGTGTGTTGTTCTCGCGAAAGAATATGTAGTCTTTGTTTCTTTTTTCTTGCGCTTCTTCAGACAGATCTCCTGTTGGTAGCATATTGTGTTGGATTATTTGTTCCCCATGGTACAAAATTTTGTGAACTGTGGATGGCATATATTTCGTTGTAAAGTATAGCTGTTTTTTTTGGCGTACTCTCCAAATTTTTTGCATTTATCTTACTGCTGCATGCTAGAACTTGTAATATAATGTTGAATCGTCTTATTAGTTTCAAGTCTACACCTGTAAAAGATGGTACAGCTTCTGGATCTGAAAAAAATCTTTTTGCTGTATTTCCATCATTTGTGTTTCCTTCTCCTTGCTTTGGCTGATCGATCATTAGGCCTAATTCTAAATATTTTTCTTGATTTTGTTTTTTTCTTTGCTTTCTTTTTTCTTCATTTTCTTTATTTTTTCTCACTGTTTATCCTAAAGCACTAAAATCCAAATCATAACCTAATTTAAGAATGTGCTCCATAAAACGAATTCTAGCATGAAGAGGGACAATCCAAATTCGTATGTTGCCTTAAAACTATCATCTTCAGGAATGGGATGGCTTAATTGACTTGATGTCCGTTAGCATATAATGCAGCTTGACGATGCTTTTGTATCAGTTAAAGCTTGTGCAACTTTTCCATCAATCATTTTGAGACACATTTTAAACTTACTTCGATTTTCAGTTCATCTACTGTAAATATTACAGGTTGAAAGACTTTAATTTGATCTTTTATCTTTTTGAATTCTTCAGTTATGACATCTTTTGTTTCTTTTCTGAATGTAAATTTTATTGGTCTGCAATACTTTGTTGATGGGGGTATTTCATTTTTCCATATATCAATTTCTGTTGCTCTACTAGTTGACGGCTCAAGGCCGGTATAACTTCTTGTTAAGCGCAATGGAACGAAAGATATCATAAATAAATCAGCATCTGAATTTTAATTTTGTAGTTTTTTCTTGCGCTTCTTCAGACAGATCTCCTGTTGGTAGCATATTGTGTTGGATTATTTGTTCCCCATGGTACAAAATTTTGTGAACTGTGGATGGCATATATTTCGTTGTAAAGTATAGCTGTTTTTTTTGGCGTACTCTCCAAATTTTTTGCATTTATCTTACTGCTGCATGCTAGAACTTGTAATATAATGTTGAATCGTCTTATTAGTTTCAAGTCTACACCTGTAAAAGATGGTACAGCTTCTGGATCTGAAAAAAATCTTTTTGCTGTATTTCCATCATTTGTGTTTCCTTCTCCTTGCTTTGGCTGATCGATCATTAGGCCTAATTCTAAATATTTTTCTTGATTTTGTTTTTTTCTTTGCTTTCTTTTTTCTTCATTTTCTTTATTTTTTCTCACTGTTTATCCTAAAGCACTAAAATCCAAATCATAACCTAATTTAAGAATGTGCTCCATAAAACGAATTCTAGCATGAAGAGGGACAATCCAAATTCGTATGTTGCCTTAAAACTATCATCTTCAGGAATGGGATGGCTTAATTGACTTGATGTCCGTTAGCATATAATGCAGCTTGACGATGCTTTTGTATCAGTTAAAGCTTGTGCAACTTTTCCATCAATCATTTTGAGACACATTTTAAACTTACTTCGATTTTCAGTTCATCTACTGTAAATATTACAGGTTGAAAGACTTTAATTTGATCTTTTATCTTTTTGAATTCTTCAGTTATGACATCTTTTGTTTCTTTTCTGAATGTAAATTTTATTGGTCTGCAATACTTTGTTGATGGGGGTATTTCATTTTTCCATATATCAATTTCTGTTGCTCTACTAGTTGACGGCTCAAGGCCGGTATAACTTCTTGTTAAGCGCAATGGAACGAAAGATATCATAAATAAATCAGCATCTGAATTTTAATTTTGTAGTTTTACCTGACGAGTTCTTGTTACATGCCTTTATAAACATGATAAATCAATTAAAACAGCAAAGTATATTTGTGATCTTAATTATATAAATTTACTTTATTTTAAGTAGGCAAGATATTTTTGTGACCAACTGTACATGATTTAGAAATATGCATATCCATCTAAAACCCGTCTTTCATAATAGCGGTTTGATAAAAAAACTAAAATACTTCAAAAAATAGCATTACAGAAAAAACATTTTTATAACTATTTTACTAAAATTTTGCAAAAAAAAATTTTGACCTTGTGTCAGAAAAATTGTTCTGGAGAGGAGAGTATCGGCTGCAAAAAAATTCTAATCTTTTTTGGTTCCCTTTTGACCTGTGGAAGTTATCCTCTGTCATTCCTCTTGTCAACTTTGCAAGGTTAACAACGACATTTTTATTTAAATAATATCTTGTACTTTCGATAATGAATATTCAAAAGCGCAAGAAATTTTGGGGTAATAATCCCAAATTTAAAATACCCAAAATAAATGACGGGGCCGGTACTAGTAACAGATTTCGTCTGTTGTCCGATGACGAAGATGAAGACGCAACCAAAAAGCAAAAAATGCCACCAATCATAGTGGATTCCAACGTAAGTTTCAACAAAATACTGGGTATTTTCGGTGAAAATTACATGTATAAAAGGATGTGAATCGGCACAAAAATTATGTCCAGCTCGATCACACTTTATAACGATGCGATGAATGAACTCAAAAAGAGACAAATGAATTTCTACACACACGAGGTAAAAAATAATAAATTTTTTAAAATGGTGTTATTTGGTCTTCCTAGACAAACGAAAGAAATTATAATGGACGAATTCAAAAAAACCCATAACATTACGCCCGTAAGTGTTAAAGAAATCGAGACAAAAAGATCGAACGATGATGACGCTCTCTATCTTATTGAATTTGATAAGCAACTCGTTTCAAAACGTGAAGTTTTAAAAATTAAATATTTTTGCAACATAGCTGTTTACTGGAGAAGGCCATATAAGGGTAATAAAGGTCCTACTCAGTGTACCAAGTGTTCTATGTATGGTCATGGTGCCAAAAACTGCAATAGAGTGATAGTATGTGCAGCCTGTGCGGGTAATCACGACTACGCTGTTTGTGTATTAAAAAAAAGCTCTCCTGATAAAAGTGTTGTGTACAAATGTCATAACTGTGCCAAGAAAAACTACAGAAGTGTTAATCACAGGGCAGATGATCCCAAATGCCCGTGTCGTAGAGAATATCTTGAGATTCGGCAACGATTAACTACCAAATCCAGAACGGCTGATATGAGACGTAGCTCTAATTTTACAATGGACGATAGTGATTTCCCGCTTCTATCAAGTCAGGAGCATCAAGGAAATGCCCAAAGCGTGTCATTCCAAGGTAAAAAGTTGTTTTCAGATGTGTCTAAAGGTAAAGCCCGCGACAACATCGATGATTTATCCAATGAGAAATTATTGGAAATATTTTTTAATGCAGTAGACGCATTGGAAAAGTGTCAAACCAAGTTTGACAAATTGAGAATTTTAGGTATGATGCTCAAACATGCCATATAAAACTTTTGTTGTACACAATGTTCAGGTTATGCACTGGAACGCTTAAGGCATAACAACCGAGTCAGCAGCTTCACAGCTCGAAAAAGTTCTTCATGACAAAAATATTGATATTATTTTGCTAAACGAGACATTTTTGAAACCGCATCACAAACTTCAACTAGGAAGCTACAAAATTTACCGTGAAGACCGGCAAACACAATAAAAAGTAAAATAGTTCATAAGTTATTACCTAAAATTAACACAACTGTCATTGAAAATATATCCATACAGGTTATGATTAACAGACGTCCAGTAGTTTTTACTGCTGCTTACAATCCAAATTACACCCCGGATTTTAAGGCAGACTTAGAACTTCTTACAAATTTCTCCTGTGAGTTTTTCATTTTTGGTGACTTTAATGCTCATCACACTCATTGGAACTGTGTATCCAATAACTCAGCTGGTAACGAGCTTTACAGTCATTGTCTGTTGTCTAACTATTATATTTATTTTCCATGCTCTTTTACACGATTCGGTGAAAATTTAACCCATGTTCAGCCTTCCACTTTAGATATTTTACTAACGAACTCCAGTATTCCCTTTTCAGATTTAGAGTCTCATCCATATATTGGACGATCAGACCATGTTCCATTAACCTGTTCCATTTACGGTCAGTTTGAAAATAAATTAAATTTGGTGCCTTTTTATAATCGTGCAGACTGGCCAGCAATTAGATTCTGGGTGGAGAGAGAAATTAGACCTCTAGCTATTGACCAATCAGATTTTACGCCTAGCAATGCAGATTTGCTATTAGACAGACTAATTGTAATTGTTAAAGATGCATTCAGAATGATTCCAGTAGGAAGTAAAAACTCGTGGCAAAGAAAAATTTCTGATACATCAAAGATGCTTATCGCTCAAAGAAATAAATTCAAACGTAAACTCCAGAGATGTAGGGATTCAAATTACAGGGCCCATTTAATATGTATCTTAAGACAGTTAAATAGTCTAATTGACTTCCAGCTTGTTAAAGACAGAAATGAATCATGTTCAAGATTTATTTCAAAGCTGCCCACAGGATCTAAAAAATTTTGGAAGCTATCGAGAGCATTAAAGGGTAAGAACCCCACATTTTCCGATCTGAACATAAGTGGTTCCGTTCTAAAAACTGGAGCAGATAAAGCTAATGCAATTGCCGAGGCATTTGGAAATTCACATACTATAACTATCAATAATCCATCCCCTTTGGATAGTCTTGTTACAAATTATGTGAACGGTCTTGATGATATTTCCCCAATTAGTAGTAGTATTGAACTTACAGATACCTCTGAAGTTAAAGCATTTGTTATGTCATTAAAAAACAATAAAGCTCCAGGTCTAGACGGTATAAATAGAATTATTCTGAAAAATATGCCAGATTGCTTTTATGAAACACTCAGTAAAATATTTAACTGCTGTTTAAAGTATGGCTACTTTCCATCGACCTTCAAAATATCGAAAGTAATTCCCATCCATAAAAAGGGAAAAGATCCCAAATTGCCTACCAGTTACAGGCCAATAAGCATTTTGAGTTTACTGGACAAGATTTTTGAAAAAATAATTCTCAAAAGGTTAGTAGATTTTGCTGACCAAAATAATTTGATAAACTACCAACACTTTGGATTTCGTAAGGAACATTCCACCGTGCACCAATTAAAGAGAGTTGTTAATTTTATCGAAAACAACAGAAGAAATCGCAAGAGCACTGGCGTTATTTTCCTTGATATTGAAAAAGCATTTGATAGTATCGGGCACAATGGAATGCTTTTCAAGCTCAGTTCTTTTAATTTTCCAATTTACTTACAGAAAATTATTAAAAGTTTTTTAACAAATCGCTCTTTTGTCGTTCATGTTGAAGGCGAATTTTCTATCGAAAAACCAATTCCCGCAGGGTTGCCTCAAGGGTCAGTGCTATCACCCATACTTTACTCTTTATATACGTCAGATGTTATTGTACATAGAAATCAAGAAGCAGCATTTTATGCTGACGACAGTGCTTTCATATGCTATGGAAAAGCTTCAAATGCAATAGTCAAGAGAATGCAAGAGAGCCTTACGTCAAGCCAAAAATATTTTGACAAATGGAAAATCAAAGTAAACGATAATAAAACTCAGGCAATTATATTCCCATTTAATAAATCGCCAAAACGTATTCCTACAAAGATTTTGTACGCTCGTGGAAACATAATACCCATTAAAGATGATATTAAATATCTAGGTATTATATTAAATAAAAAACTTTTGTTTAAACAACACGTCAATCACATCTGTGATAAAGCCATAAAGTGTGGTCGTGCTCTGTACCCCATACTTAACAGGAGGTCTAAACTCAATTTAAGAAATAAAATATTGCTGTACAATATGTGTATCCGACCGATCCTTACCTATGGTTGCCCGGTCTGGTTTCAAAAAGCTGCTAAGACCCATACGAAAAAGCTTCAAATTATCCAAAATAAAAATTTAAAAATAATTCATAATCTCCCTCCAAGATTCCCCACCGACTTACTTCACAATAGATTTAATTATAAAAAGATACACACGTTTGCCAACGATCTGACGCTGTCATTTAATGATAAATGCAGAGTGTCTAATTTTGAAACAATAAGAAATTTAGTGAACAATCACTAAGAATCTTTTGCTAAAAAGAATTATGCTAGTGGCTGTTTTGTCAAATTTCATTATGACATTTTCTGTCTTTGTATGAGGTTTTTGTGACAATTTTTCCTCAAGTCTGTGATATTAATAGTTTTTCTGCATTTTCCAATTATTAGATTTAATTGTTGTAATACTATTAAGTAAAATCTCATAAACTCTGTACCTCATTAGCTTATAAGACTTGTAAATAAAAAACATTATTAAAAAAAAAAAAAAAAGTTATCCTCTGTTAAGTGGAAGAGTTTAGGAATATTTGGAGCTTTTTAAAAGAACAAAAAAAATTAATTTCTAAAAATTATAAACACTGCTTTTCTCGTACTGAAAGCTATATATGTTTGAATATATATATGTTTGAAAATCAAAAGCTTACTAAGAAATTACTCATTTGAGCAAAATACTGAAAATGTCCGTTTTGAGTTACCCTGTTCACTGTGATATAGTTGAAATAAAGTTTTAAGATTTTGGCTCCCGAGGTTTACTAGTTTCTACTTTCGAATGAACTTTAACATTTTTCAATCAGTGACCATAAAAGAAATTACTTTTGGCCGCCATCTCGTAAAATGGTCCACAGTGTTACGTGTGAATGGCATGATTTACTATCGTGATTCATAGACCGAACAAAGTGGTTACCGTGTGAACAAAATTATAAAAATAATAAAATAATTCGATACTATCGATAGTTTTCCAACATACTATTGAAAATATCGAATGGCGTGACCATCGATAGTTTGCCAGCTCTACTGTTGACTGACGAAATTCGTGTTCACACTATCGATCAATGTAAAATTTGAGTAAACTGTCACTCATGTTCGATAGTGTGTACCCCACTTTAAACTCCTACAGACATACTATTGATGTGTATAACGAAATAGTAGTTGCTATAAATTTACCCATGAATGTATACACAAGTGAACTTAAATATATATATGTATAAACATATGTGTTTGCACTTTTATGTGTACGTGTGTACGTTAGGATTTTCTAGATAGTTATTTTTATTCATAAAAACATTTAAATTAGCTCTGTTCGAATATTTTTTTTCGTAACAATATATACGTATACACATAACTAAACACATTCTTATGTATATACACACAATTGACTAGTCATTTGACTAGTAGCGACAACCACAACTTCGGTCACGGTCCCCAGTTAGTTTATTAGGGGCTTGGTGAAAAAATGACTAAAACATTATTGTACGTGTGATTTTTTATCTCTCTCTAACTTATTAATTTCACTCAATTAAAACACATATATCTGAACTGCTTACTCTGCTTCTTTTTTGCCAGTTACTGATTACATAAGCATTGGTAAACTATGACTAGTCAATGGTTACGTAGAAACTGGTCAACGATTACTAGTCAATGTTTACATAGAAACTGGTAAAATGAAACTTTTAAATAAATAAACATAATTTTTATGTTATTTTAATTGTTTTTTATTATAAGAAAATAAAGAAATAATTAATATACAATTATATAAACAATCTAAAACACAAAATAATATAGGTGGTACCATTCTAGTCTTCTTCATGCTTTTTTCCAGCTCCAACAAACCTTGCTTTTTGTAAATATCTAAAATTTTAAAAAGAAATACACAAATGTATTAATTAAATGAAACTTTTCAATTTATTTTATGCACTATTGTTGCTACTAACTTCCTTAGCACTTGTATAAATTTTAATTGCACAGACCGAACGAATTGTATATTTTACAATAAAATGCGATATCTTAAAAGTTTTGGTATATGCACACTATATGTTTCACTCTAACATACATGTTAGAGAGGAGCAAATATAATTTATATATGTGTCGGTCATCACTACCGGTAAAATGACCAGTCAATTGACTGGCACTCTTAAATTCGGTGGAAAGTTATTGCAAATGTGTTAGTGAAAAAATTTCGTTTGTGTTAGTTTCAGTCATTCATTTCTTGTAGGGGTATTTACATGATTCAGCAGAAGGTTTTTTTTTAAGTTTCTATCAGCAAACGTCAAATTTCATAGTACAGAGAATAATATTACGTGTGAACTGCAATATTAGTATTATATCAGATTTATAATATTGTTTTCATAATATATATTTAGAAAACAATATCATGATATCAACTGTCAAAAAACGTACACATACATGGATACGTGAAGAGAATTTTGTGTATTAAAGTGAAAATTAAAACTTTTTGATAAAAAAATTAGTATTATTATGATATTAATTATTACAATTACAATAAACGAAGATGTTTACTGCACGGCTGCCTGATAATTGTGAAATATTATAATATTTACAAGAGTGCGTTTTCCCCTACATAGATAGTAATATTAATATAAATATATTTTTCTTCTCATTCTGCCGACGTTCTCTCTCATATTATATCAGAGTTAATATCAGGTATAGACGTTATGTTAAACCGCAAATGGAGTATGTTCAGTCCGTTCTTTGATAACTCTGGCAACTTTGTGTTGTTATTAAATGGCGGCATGTGAAAAATTATTTTTTAAACAAGCAATTAGTTAAAAGATACTAAATTATTTACATTTGTTGTTTGAAAATAATAAACCAATAAAAAAGCATAACTGTTTGTAATTTTTTACAAATACAATAATTAAATAACAAAACGTCAATGTGAATTGTATATTTAAGTACAACTAAAAATAAGTTAAAAACTAGAATAGCTGGACATAAATCCAATCAAAGATATAGGAATAATGCCTCTTCACAAAAGGCTTCTTTATTGCTTCAATTTAAATCACAATACTGAATTGATAATTTTAAACACAGAAAATAATTACAAGAGGCGTTATAATAGGTCTGTTTCTGTACTTTTTAGGTAAAGTTCGATAAAATAAAAAAATAATATACAAAAATCCACAAAAGTACAGGAACGCGAAAAACCAAAATTTTAACAAAAAAGGAAATGTCAATGCATATATGAATATACATACATATGTATACACATAACTAAACACATACTTATGTATGTATGTGTATACACGTACTTATTTACTTACATGATTCAAAATATATAGAAGGTTTTCATATTCATATTAAGTGTGTTCGTTTACTTTTGCAGTAAATGCAGTAAATGAGTAGTTACTGCAAAAATTTTAAAATTTACTCTCAAAAAGAGTTGTTGACGATTAAAGTACGCGAACAGAAAAATAGTAAAATTTAGTAAGATTTAGGAAACAGCTGATTGCAAACATACAGTGTTGAAAAATATTTACACTTTTGACTATTCAACTCTATTTATGAGTATTCCATACAATATTTTTCATAGCACGAATACTATAATAATAAATTTATAATTTATTATATATTATATTTGCAATTAATTTCTGTTTAAATTTTATTTGACATCCCTAATTTTATAACGTGTCAACACGGCAGTGAGTTAATGGCAGCACGGCACTACCTAGTAAACAGAAAATGTAAACTGAACACAGTTAAGTGAAGTTGCTGGGAGTTGCGGCAAATGGCCGGCGCTGAAAGTGACATTTTGAAATTCCGCCATGTTAGGCTTTTTTTGGTTGGTGGTCGTGAAAAAGGAAGCATCGAAGCGGATGATGCACAGAAGGTAATCCGAAGGGATCAAATTACATCAGGCCGGAATTGAATGCGGGTTTTTTTTAGTTAAAGCGGAAAATTAAAACGCGTCGAGAGGGCTCGAGAGGTGTCTAGCATAGTGTGGTAAAAGAAAGGGAATTCGTTCTGCTGGTTGGAAATAAATGGACTTTCATCGCAAGGCACCAAAATAGAAGAAACCGCTGACAGCCAGTACCCCCAAAGGCACTACCTAAACGCTCGACAACAACAACGCTTGGACGATATAATAGACTTATTCGCAAGTTTCTCACGCAAAGGCTTAGGAAAAACATCTTTAGAGACGCATCACATAGCCACTGGTAACGCAGTAACGATTAAAGAAAGACATTACCCGGTATCGCCAGCGGTACAGCGACTGATGTCTGGGGAATTGGATAGGATGTTGTCCCTGGGAGTGATTGAGCCGAGCGAGAGCCCGTGGAATAATAGAGTTACTATGGTGCAGAAAGGAGAAAAGATAAGGATTTGTCTTGACGCCCGCAGGCTAAATGAGCAGACAGTAGACATATAGAAGGACTGGTGAGCCGATTAGGTGACACGCATTACATTTCTAGTATTGACCTCAAGGACGCGTTTTGGCAGATACCACTGGCAGAAAGTAGTCGTGAGAAAACAGTCTTTACAGTACCTGGGAGACCCTTATACCACTTCACGGTCATGCCTTTTGAGTTGTGCAATGCAGCCCAAAGGTTATGCCGGTTGATGGATAAGGTGATCTCAGCGCGCTTAAGAGAGGTGGTGTTTGTTTACTTGGACGATCTGTTGGTGGTATCTCCAAATTTAGAGGAACATTTGGAAATCCTTCGAGAGGTAGCTTTTCGTCTGGACGCAGCGGGGCTAACAATCAATGTTAGTAAGTCGAAGTTTTGTTGCAAAGAATTGAAATATTTGGGATATATTGTAGGGGAAGGTAAGCTCAAACATGATCCAGAAAAGATACAGGCCATAGCGAATTTAAAGTATCCGACGACTCCAAAACACGTACAAAGTTTTATGGGAACCACGGGCTGGTACAGAAGGTTTATTTTGGATTATGCAACGATAACAGCACCTATTTGTGACACCCTAAGGAAGGGCAAGACGTTTAAATTTACTGAAAAAGCCAAAACCGCTTTTAACCAGCTGAAGAAAGATTTCAACAAAGTGTTTTACATCCAATGCGATGCTTCGGACGTGGGTATCGGAGCCGTATTGTTCCAAGAAGACGACGAAGGCGGCGAACACCCCATAGCTTACTTTTCTAAAAAACTGTCGACAGCACAAAAAAATTACTCGGTTACAGAACGGGAGTGTCTGGCTGTGGTGTCCGCGATCAAAAGGTTTAGACCATATGTTGAACTGATGCAATTTGTCTTAATTACGGACCATTCAAGCCTCAAATGGCTCATGTCGCAGCGGGATTTAAACGGCAGACCAGCTACAAGCATTGTCTTTTGAAATAAAGCATCGGAAAGGAGTCCAAAATATTGTTCCCGACACGTTGTCCAGATACGATATCGACAGTATTGAAATGGCAAGCACTGTGGACCAGGCGACGCCTGCATTCCAAACGGAAGAATACCAAGAACTAAAGAAAAATGTCGAGACCAATAAAGAAAGTTTACCGGACCTCAAATTGAAGGATGGACTGGTGTATAAAAGAACGCTACACCTCGATCGCGACATCATCAACGAAGAACATGTTCCACCTTCCGCAGCACACGGGGGAATAGGAAAAACGATACGCCGAGTGAGGGAACTATACTATTGGCCGCATATGAACATTCAAATAAGAGAATTTGTCAATGAGTGTGACGCCTGCAAGGAATGTAAGCCCACGAATCGAATCCTTAAACCGGCCATGGGGAAAGAACCGGATGCCAGACGGCCGTTCCAAAGAATTTATATCGACTTTATAGGACCTTACGTACGCTCCAGGAAAGGAAACTGCTTTATCTTCGTCGTGTTAGACTACTTCTCGAAGTACGTTTTCTTAAAGGCAATGATGAAAGTCAATACCAAGAATGTTGTGAACTTTTTAATCCAGGAATTTTTTTTTAAATTTGGTTGCCCAGAAACACTGATATCGGATAACGGTCAGCAATTCATAAGCAAAGAATTCAAGGAGATGTTGGAAATGTTTGGAATTAAGCACCTGCGCACAGCGGTCTATATATCGCAAGCAAACGCGTCGGAGCGCATTAACCAGTCGGTACTGGCAGCGGTAAGAACCTACCTGGAGCCATGCAATATGATTGGGATCTTCATCTGTGCGAGATTGAGTGCACACTTCGCTCCGCAGTACACACCGCAACGGGATTGACTCCGTACTTCCTGTTATTCGGAACTAACATGATAACCCATGCGTCTTCATATGAGCTAGCGAGAAAACATGACCTATTGGAAGACCCCGAAAATCGCATTTTAAACCGTCAGGAGTTTCTCGAACTGACCTGGAGACGAATGCTAAGAGATACAACCTCAGGATACGAGAGGCAAAATTCAAAGTGGGGCAAGAGATATTTAGGCGAAATTTCCAATTGCCAGATTTCTCCAAACAGGTGTCAGCGAAGCTTTGTAAACGATTCATTAAATGTAGGGTAGCGCGATTAGTCGGCAACAACCTCTACGGCATAGAGGACCTTCAGGGAAAACCACTGGGGATTTACCATGCCTAGGACCTTAAACCCTAGAAAACTGTTTAGTAGGAAGAAACAGAGCTAGATTTTATCATATTAGCAAATCTAATTTAATGGCAGCACGGCACTACCTAGTAAACAGAAAATTAAAACTGAACACAGTTAAGTGAAGTTGGTGGGAGTTGCGTCAAATGGCCGGCGCTGAAAGTTACATTTTGAATTTCCGCCATTTTAGGGTCTTTTTTTGGTTGGTGGACGTGAAAAAGGAAGCATCGAAGCGGATGATGCAAAGAAGGTAATCCGAAGGGATCAAATTACATCAGGCCGGAATTGAATGCGGGTTTTTTTAGTTAAAGCGGAAAATTAAAACGCGTCGAGAGGGCTCAAGAGGTGTCTAGCATAGTGTGGTAAAAGAAAGGGAATTCGTTCTGCTGGTGGTCGCGAGAAGTAAAACGCTCCAGGAGCCGTGTAGACTCGGAGACAGTACGGAGAACTCCGTAGTCAGCCTGGCAAAATAAAGTCCGTAGAGGTTGATGGCAGTCATAGCCGGTCGTCGTCGTTACAAGTGGTGCAATAATAGTAAATAGTTTTAAAGGAAAGTAAAAGGATATTGTGGAAAATTGCACGCTGTAAAAGTTAGCAGAAATGTCGTAAACCCTATTCTTCGGGTTGGAAATCTTAAAAGAATTAAGAAAAACTAAATTGCTGTGCTGAAGGAAAAAATTACAGAGCTGTAAAAGAAAGAAGAAGATCAAGCTATAAGGGCAAGTGTCATCACCAGCACCACCACAAACACCATAAGCAGTAGAAGAAAGGAACCCGACTTAACAAAATAAATTCATAGCCAACGTGCCTGGACAGTCCTCCGACCCCTCGACCACCGCAGTGCCAATTGGCAGAAATAGTATAACCACGAGCTCGATCAATAACACCATCACAACAGCCACCACCATCTGCAGCAGTTACAACAGCGACAGCAACAACGTGAAGGGCAGAAGATAGCAGGGTGCATGCAGCAGACGTCGGCCAGGCTCCAAATAGCCGGACCATTAACCCCAAAACACCCCAGGCATACTCCACTAGGCATCACCGGAAAATAACAACCCTCGAGACAATAACGCAGTCGTCCGAAGCAGAAGCATACCCCGTACACCCAGTTAACCAAACACGAACAAAGTAAGTTGCATTAGAGTTTTTAGTAGAGTAGAAGAAATATACCCCAGGCAATAGTTGCTTCAAATAAATAGAAGAGAGAAAAGAAAAAGAAAGCCATTTTGTTAAGCAGATAAAACGTATTTATTGGCCTTTGCACGTGATAAAAATAAAGAAATACGATAGTCGATTAGTAGTAGAAAATATAACTACTACACGTAGTCTTCCCATGCCGTCAGTTAAATTAGTCTAATGGGTATGAAATTTTGTTACCATACTTCAGAAAGATAGTTATTAAATTTTTTCCTTTGTTCTAAATTAAAATTTTGATTACACCTAAAAGAAAATCCGATACCGAATAAGTAATTAATAAGAGAGTGAAACCTTTAAGGAAGAAAATGAAAGAAAACAATAAAAAAATTTATATAAAACCAAAGAAAATTTTAAAGAAAAAGAAAATAGTCTGAAGAACTAAAGACATTGAAAATGTAAATTTAATTTAATAAGCTAATTAATAAGATGTATTGACGGATATTTAAGTAAAATCAAAACTAAGAAGCAAGATTAATAATCAAAACGAAATTTGGATTAAAGAAAATAAAACGTTCCATATTTCATAAATATGGAAAAACGTATAAACGTTTATAAACGTTTTGTAAACACAAACATTTTTAAAATTTTTAAGAATATTTTTGTATATATAAATACAAAAAGAAAAAAAAAGAAGAGAAAGAAAATCACGGGTTGTTCAAATTCATTGTCGTTAGTTTATACATAAATTTGTGTGGAAACTACAAGGTTTGCAAAACCTGCCTATAGACAGAGGATATATATATACATATATATGTATATAGGTCCAAAAGCCTGTGGTGCACCACAAAAATAGTTGTTAAGAATGTTGGTAGCTACAAGTAAGAATTCATGAAAGCAAAAAAAAAAAGATTAATGTTTAGAATAGTCAAAAATACGATAGTTGTATGAAACAAATGAACTTTGAATTATAGTGAATAAATAAAACATTGTTTCGTTTACAGTTTGGTAAAAAGATTTTGGAAAGCAAAATGTGTCTGGTATAAGGATATCTGTACGGTGAGTGTTGGGTGGCCAAAAGCGGTTGAAGTGAGCCGATTAAATAGAATCCTGTTTCAGGGGTCCGAATAAAATTTTGTTTTAGGTTTGTTTTGTCTAGGTGAATAACGAATTGTGCTGACACACATAAATGTTGTCCGTAACCGAAGACACCAGCAACGAGCACACGCCAAGGCCCAAAGAATATTAAAAAATATGCTTATTAACATTATTACCATTCTTAATAGATAATTTACTTTTTAATTTTTTAATTTCCCACAATGTTTCACCCCTTTTCGTTTGCTTATTTTTGTTTGCTTACTTTTTGAGTCAAAGGTTTTTCTCTTACTAAACTTTACTACGAAAAATTTCTGCATTAAAAATTTGCAAAACACTCAGCCAAGAACCGTCACTTTAATATCTCAATTTGTGTTCCAATTTACTGTATTTTGGGTAAACGAACGCAATTTAGTAAAATGCAGTAAACATTTTTAAAAACTTTTGAGTACGCGAATGCAATTATTGTTTGTTTTTGAAACATCTGATTGATTTTCTGTGTGCCCAAACTAGCACGAAGAAAAAGTACGGGCTGTTTCGTGCAAGAAGACGAACATTATAGAATTATAAAAGAACAATATAACATACTTACATATTATGTTAGAGATGTTGTAAATTATAAGGGCGACTTTTTGAGTTCAAGATTAGAGATTAAATTAACTTTAATCTTCATTTGTGATTTTTAGTTAGTCGATTTTATGGTTTTACTTGCTAGTTTAAGCTGCCAATCGTGGTGGTTTAATCTTACATAAGTATTGACAACATGCTCTCGTGAAACATATAACTTTTCGAAAAATTATATGATAAAATAATTAAAAAACACGTAAATAAATAAATATATTTTATATTATTTATAAATGTTCCAACAGATAAAAGAATTAACTTCAGGACAGATACAGCCAGTCTTGCTCATTCCTATAGATACATATGTATGTGTTACATAACAAAAATGGAAATTAAATTATATAAAATTATTATACCTTTTTGTTTTCTATATTTTTAAGTGGTTCAGTTTTTATTTTGACAATTTATTGTTTTTAATTTGAAAACTGTTAAAAATTTTTATATTTAATTATTGTTATAAATAATACCAAGCTACATAAAGAAGTAGCGAAATATTGGAATTAATTGTAATAAATTTTTTTTTTAAAAACAAAGACCATAAGCTTAATTATTTATATAGCGTAATTTATAAAAAGGTAGAAAAAGTTATTTACCTACCATTTACGCATGAAACTAATTGCAAGAAAGTTGCAATACAATCACATTTTTTCTTTACCACACTCACATTGATTTTAATTTCCACTCAGATTTCAACGAAATTTTCGAGAAAATAATTTTTGAAGTTTTGAGAAAGTAAAATGAAAAAATATTAAAGATTTGTACAAATATACAGGATTGTGGCAAATAGTTATTATAAATTATGCTTAGTTTGTATAAATATTTAAGGAATTATAATATCATATGTTCAAATATACAAACAGAAGACAATTTATGCTTTTTTTAATAATAATATTATTAAAATATTAACAAAAATATTTATTCCCAACTTAGTGCACAATAAATTTGTGTGGGTGATATTCTGGGTAACACTAATTAAGTATTAAACAAAACAATTTCTTGCAACTTTACGTTTCGACGACATTTTTAAAATGAACTTTCACTGTCCTATGAAACCGAACAAGAAATTTTCATGAAAGTTACTTATTTCATTAAAAGTTTTATTCATAATACGTATACAGAAATTTCAACAAAGTACTTTTATTTGTAAATGTAGCGTTGAATAAAATTGTTATGATACATTTTTATCTGGTATAGACGGCAATTATTGTTGCCCCTGTTTTTCTTAGAAATCCACTTTATTTTAAGAAATCCCCTTTTTGTGCCCCTTTTTGAAATTTTAAACGTATTACTGTTTTCGGCCGAAATTACATGTTTTGGTCAGGGTTCCCAGATTTCTTTCGACTGTCATCCCCAATATGAAAATTTTGATCCCCGAAATTCCCTAAAAAGTAATTTGTACTATCCCCAAAAATCCCTGCTAAAAATAATACTATTTTAATTTATTTGATTATTTTCTTATTAATATTTTATTTGCACTGCGGTTCATATTATTTGTACACATGGTTTATATTTAATTATGTATATGTATATTAATTCTTAATAGAGATTCGAGCAATTGGCACTGAATTTTGTTACTAATTTTAGTTTTTATTGAGTTCCTTGCCGGAAGAAACTCGTTCAACGCAAGCGTTGCTCCTTGATACACAAAGTACATTTTAAATCACGGCATCTTTATATGAATAAACTTCTACCCAAAAAATTGTTTTAGTTTTTACAAATATATAAAATTTTAAAGAACTAATTGTCACATAACTTGGATGTTATATACGTGTAAACCAAAAACTCAGCTGATGATCAATCTCGCCAATGGCAATATCTGTTCGATATGTCTTATAATAAACCTTGTTTAAGTCTTGCCAACAACAAATGTTAAAAACGAGTTCATTGTTACCAGTAACAATTTTTATTTTAAGCGTTTTTGATAATATTTTATATTATTTATGAAATAAAAATTGGAAAATGTATTGATATTAAAATAATCTAATAAATACAAATCCCCATAAAATCACCAAAACATGAAAACTATCCCTTATGATTCCTCAATCCCCAAACCCAAATTTGAATCCCCATTTGCAAAAAAAAATTCCCGATTTGGGGATAAGTCCCCTAATCTGACAGCACTGGCTGAGGTCGCCGGCATCTGTGACTCCTCCAAAATTGTAGTCGGCGGCTTTTACTCGCCTCACAGAAGATCGGCTACGTTCATTGGTAAACCAAAACATGGAGGGGGGAATCGAAAAAGAAATGTCCACTTACATACGGCAAAACGATAAATTCTATGAACATCGTGAATCGCAGGCTACTGCAATGACCATTGATTATACCGGACAGTTTGTGTTATTGGCTGGTCGGAGACATCTTGCATTGCAACGTTTGCAGCAAGGGGATGATAATGAACTTTTAACTAATAACACAAATTCCAAATACGAAGTATCTGCAGCTGAATTTGCTATCTGTCCTGGAAGTAAAGAATTGTTTGCTATTGCTGTAAGATGTTAAATTTTGAATAAAAAAATTATTGTTATTTTTATCAAATTGTTATTTATATTTTAGACAAGTCAGCGTATTGATGTTGTCACCTGGGGCACTGCTGAACCGCATTACATTCATTCACTATGCGGTCATACAAGAATGGTTACAGATATTGATTGGCATGGAAAAAATCCAAATCTTTTGGCCAGTTGTTCGATTGATACATTTTCGCATATATGGGATTTAAGAGATTCTCGTAAACCTACATTGTCTTTCAGTGCGGTGTGCATGTGTAAGTCTTAATTTGGCTTGAATCGGGTTTAAGTCCTCTTAAAATAAATTAAAATTTTCCTATCCGATAGAAAACTAAAAAATAACGCAAACAATTAATAAATAATAATAGAGCTATGGGCCTTTACTATGTTCATATAGTGCATTACATTTCTGGATGTAACGGACGAATATTAGTATCAAGAGCTACACATAGAATCTTTAGTACGCAGCACCGTTTTGGGAAATACCATGGTGGATAAATCCCTTAGACTATACAAAAAGTCTTTAGTAAGCACCATCGTTTTGGGGAATGCCATGTATTGCCTGGCCAATGACCGGCTATGCAAAGAATCTTTAGTAAGCACCGCCGTTTTGAGTAAAACTAGCTCCGCCGAAGTGCAGTTAGGCCAGGCAGAAAATATTTACTCTTCCAAGCAATTATTCCTAAAGCCTTGCCGAAGGTCAAATAAGAATTATTTAATCATAATATATATTTTAAAAATTGTAATAAATCCTTGAAGATCTTAAAAGCTTTAAATCGTACCAATATTGACTGTATTGGATGGAAAATATACCATAATCAAAAGATTCTACTGGAACTTTGGAAGCCCATAACTCGGAAACTAAAGATAATCGGCAATTTTTTTCATATAATCTTATTTTTTAATTTTCTATCGCATGGGATAATTTTGATTTTTTGAGTGGCGGACCTAAACTCGATTTATTCCCGGAACTTTAATAAGCAATTACAATAACTCGGGTTGTGTTGAATTATTTCTGGAACAAATGCAGTTTAATGAAGTTCCGAAAAACATAGGAATCGGTTGACCTTGTGGGTCATTCCTAAAAATTCCCATCAGTGTTCAGTCAAAAAATAAAAAATAAAAAAAATACTATGTATCGAAAAACGATTTGAATAGAAATTACGGAGCAATAAATACAATAAAAATTTTCGCTAAATTTCGACAGCAATATCTTTCGAACCGTTTTTCAGATTTTTACGATAGTGTAACGTAACAGAAAAAATTAATAATTTCGTACAAAATACATGATTTTTCTCAATTATTTATTTAATTAATTAAAGAAATATATTCAATCATGGATCATGTGTCTTACCCACACAGAAAAAAGTAAAAATAAGATTAAATTAAAAAAGCAAAGATTCAATTAAAAATAACAATAATAATTAAAATTAGCTAAAAATTAATAGTCATGGGCCAGTGCCAAAAATTAAAAATAAGGCTTAAATCAAGTTTAGGGGCACCTCCCAGAAATTAAAAAAACAAGTATGCTATCATATATATAGAAAAATAAAAAATAAGAAAATAATAAATAAAAAAGTTGGCGGCAACGCTTAGTTTCCGAGTTACGGGCCTCTGAAGTTCTAGTAAAATATTCTTATCATACGGTGTTTTCAAACGAATATGACTAATATTGGTATCTTAAAAATTAAAAAAGTACCCTATCCTATAGAAAATTGAAAATTAAGAAAAAAAAAATTAAATAAAAAAATTGGCGGCGAGGCTTAGTTTCCGAGTTATGGGCCTCTGAAACTTTAGTACAGTATTGTGAGTATGTATTCGGTGTTTTTCAACGAATATGACCAATATTGGTATCATCTTAAAGCTTTTAAGAATACCTTTCATGAAATGGTAAAAATAAATCTTGGTCAGCTATGCAGGAAAACGTTAGTAAGCAGGAAAACTTTGCAATGCAGAAAATCTTTACTAGGCTGCGCCGTCTCAGGAAACACCATGGTGGAGAAAATCCTTAAAAAAACATACATACTCACAATACTGTACTAAAGTTTTAGAGGCCCATAACTCGGCCGAAGGACGGCAATGCAGGAATACTTTAGTAGGCCAGAAAACTTTGCAATGCAGAAAATCTTTATTGTGCTGCGCCGTCTCGGGAAACACCATGGTGAAGAAAATCCATAAGTCCGGCCGAAGGCCGGCAATGCAGGAATACTTTAGTAGGCCAGAAAACCTTGCAATGCAGAAAATCTTTACTAGGCTGCGCCGTCTCGGGAAACACCATGGTGGAGAAAATCCTTAAGCCCGGCCGAATGCCTGCAATGCAGGAATACCTTAGTAGGCCAGAAAACCTTGCAATGCAGAAAATCTTTACTAGGCTACGCCGTCTCGGGAAACACCATGGTGGAGAAAATCCTTAAGCCCGGCCGAAGGCCGGCAATGCAAGAAAACGTTAGTAAGCAGGAAAACTTTGCAATGCAGAAAACCTCTGCGCCGTCTCGGGAAACACCATGGTGGAGAAAATCCTTAAAAAAACATACATACTCACAATACTGTACTAAAGTTTTAGAGGCCCATATCTCGGAAACTAAGCCTCGCCGACAATTTTTTTATTTAATTTTTTCTTCTTATTTTTCAATTTTCTATAGGATAGGGTACTTTTTTAATTTTTAAGATACCAATATTGCTCATATTCGTTTGAAAACACCGTATGATAAGAATATTTTACTAGAACTTCAGAGGCCCATAACTCGGAAACTAAGCGTTGCCGCCAACTTTTTTATTTATTATTTTCTTCTTATTTTTTAATTTTCTATATGATAGCATACTTTTTATTAATTTCTGAGAGGTGCCCCTAAACTTGATTTGTTCCTAATAAAACTATACTTATAGTATCAAACCAAAAAAGTTTGTCTTAAGTAGAACAAAAAAATAAGCAAATTAACTAACATGTGCATAATAAGTAAAGAACAAACGAAATGGCAACACTGTTGTAAATTTAGAGATTGTAAAAATGAGCTTTCATTACAAAAAAGCTTTCAGCAAATTGTAATACGATGAATCAAAACAATTCTCATATTCCATTTGCAATAAAAGTTGAGTATATAAAGCAGAAATCTACATCAACTGTCACCACACACAGTGGACCAAACACAAAAGAATGCTGATAATGAAGGTTTTAGTGGCCTTCCGAAACAGCTAGTTGTTCCGTTCAGCTATGTGTTTGTCAGAATATTTACAACTAACTTTGGTGTTATTTGTTCATTAATAATTATCACATGTAATTTGGCTTACAAAGCGATACCTGATCAAATCATAAATATAAAAATATTATGTTAAAATTTCCAAAAATTTAAACATTTATCTATTGAAAACCCAACTCATGCATCGTATCGTTCAACTGCGTAAGACGTTCTAAAGCTGAAAGTCCATACCATCCATTCTATGCGTATGCGTTGTATGCATTTCTGTACGTCCTATGCGATTTAAAATTCAAGTTACATGCAATACGTTTTATGCGCCAGGTATTTTTAGTTTGATCAGCTGTAGTGTAAATATTTTCATCAAATAAACACAATGTTGGGAAAAAATTTAAAGTGACATTATGTCTAAAAGAATTTGTGAAATTTGTGGAATATTTTGTAATAAAAATAATACATAATATTTACCAAAGCTTCAATTAGCTTCTCCTCCATTGCACTTTCTTAAAAAATAATAAACACAACAGAGGTGACACTAAGTACATAAAATCAATCGATAACTAAAATGAAAATTTTGTTCGTGAAATAACTATGTTAAAAACTGATTTTACTGCGTGTTCAACGATGTCGAAAGAAAATCTAAGCGATCGAAAGCCAGTCGCTCGATTTCGAGTCAATTTGGATTCAACGATGTCGATAGTGCTCGTTTGCATGCACTTACGTTTGTCAGTTGATCTTTCTTACGAATAACGAAAAAACATTGAATAAAATAGTCGCACAACAAAAACTACATTCGTTTTGTTTGACATGTGCGATTACTTTTTATAATGAATATAAAACAATAATCAAAACAAAAATGTTCAATAATAATTTAATTCATATATTGTGTATTTTGTGTACAAATAGAAAATAAATTAAAAAATTACCAATCAAAAAAAATTTAAAGTGATAAATCAATCTTTTTGCAAACTTTATTGGCTTTTTGGCAAGTAAATTGTACCACTCGAAATCAAAATAGCAAGTGAGTGGTTTTGACATTTGAATTCGTATTGTTGATAGTCTTTTCGACGTAACTGAACTGTATTTTATATGAAAACACTTACGTTTTCTTTCGACTTGCCGTTCGAATAAGTGTTCGTTGTAGATGAACCCAAATCAAGTTTCTTTCACGTAGAACGCGAAAGAACGCTTAGTTCCGATATCGTTGAACAGGCTGTTAATGTATTTTATTCTTGAAAATAGTTGTAAGATTTATTACAAAAGCTTTTTCTTTTATTAAAAACTTTTTTATGCCAAAAAATTTAAAATTGAAATCCACCACTTGAACATTTTTATCGATATCATAATATAATTTTCCATCTTCGGCTATCAAAAACAGCTGACCTTTTTTATGATGCATGCGACGGATACAAAAGTAGAAAGTAAACCTACTTTATCCGTCGTATGCGCCTATGCGTTCTATGCGTTTTGCTCTGTAACTTGCCACATACAATTACACTAATTCTACTTTTTGACACATGCATAAAACGCAACAACGCATGGAACGGATGGTATGGACCTTCAGCTTGAAAGTTTTGTATTTTATTTCACACTACTTTTAAGCACTGTGCTCTAGTGTAAACATAAATAACAAAACAAGTAGCAGTTCTTGTTGAATCTTCATTATGAACAGACGTCATAGCGGTATTTTTCTTACATACATACGAAACAAAGAAACAAAAATCATACTAAAAAATATTCGTAATACATATTGACTTTGATAAAAAAAAGCTTTATTTGCTTTACTAATATTTTTTACATAGCAATAAATAACAACAACAACAAAAAACACAGAGTGGTATTGAGTACCTCAAATACAAAAAATTGTGAATTTGTGATAGGCAGAAATGCCTATTTTACTGTGAGTTCTGAAGCTCTGAACGAAAACAATAAAAAAAAATTTATGATAGTAATTTTTTAACGGCGAAGCCACTTTTTCGTTAGCCATCAACTTCGCTTTGTCCAATGTCAACTAGTGATTCGTTAACACTACTAGTGATTCGGTAACACTTAACAAAGTTATCACTACAGATTACAGTAGCAAATAACCCAAGGTCCAAGTCGGAACGGAAAGATATATAACCGTGGTAAAGCGTGGGCGAAGCCCAAATTCTTCTAATATTTCATTTGCTCCAAAGACAGCGCTTCCTCTACTAATTGTCAAAACTAATCGTCTAAATCGTTTTTCATTATTGCAAGACTAACGACAAGCCCGCTACATCATCGTCTGAGAGAAAAAATTCTAACGCGCTTCTAAAAAAAACTATTGTCGGCCATTGGTGAAAATACTTTTCACATCATTCCAATTAAACGAGGTAATATTGATGAAACTAAAATCCAAATATCCAAATTATGAAAAAGATTTCAGAAAAATTGTTAGTGAATTTGAAAAAAATAAAACAAATTTTTACACATACCAACTTAAAAGTTCTAAAGGCCTACAGATAGTATCAAAGGGCATAGATGCATATTTTGACCCCGGAAAAGTAAAATGTTCTCTTATCGACAAAGGATTTAAGGTAAAAAATATTACTAAAATAGTTAACAGAGAAAAGGTCCCCCAACCCCTATTTTGAATTGAACTGGAGCCAAATGACATACAATTGGAAAAAATTAAACCCATCCAATTTATAGCGTAAAGTTTCTCTTACACCGAAAATCACAGCTGAAGAGCCAAGTAAGCGTTCCGGTCCCGTACAATGCTATAATTGCCAAGAATATGGCCACACAAAAACTTCTGCAAATTACCTATAGTTTATGTTATCTGCGGTGAATAGCACGGCTTTGCTAGCTGCACTAAGCCAAAAGATCAAGCTGAAAAAAAAATTTAGTAATTGTGGAGGTAATCACACCGCTAACTACAGAGGATGCCCTGTATATTCTTTCGTTAAACAGACTATGGGACAAAACCCTAAATTAGCTCCAGCTCAATCAGCCAACGCTTACTCCACCACTTCCTCAAATGAGCCAACCAATTACTTCACGTGTATCGTATGCCGATGCTGTTAATAGTATGTTCACTTGCTTCGCCGTACAAAATTATGAGAGCGAATCAAGTAGATTCAATATGAATCTAATTGCGAAGCACGTAAAATTGGTATCTTCTCTAACTTTTATCGCAGTTTATCGCCAGTTTACCTGAAATAGCTATCAAAACAAAATAGGTATATGTGTGTGTTTGTGAACAAATAAAAACAAACCAAAAAAACATAGATATGAGTTTAAAATAAATAAATTTAATTAAGTTATGAATAGTATAAAAAGGAAAAATAAGTAGAAAATATAGGGATGCCTTCAAAAACAAGATTTTGAATGAGTTGAATATATGTAAGTATGTATGCTTATATGTATGTACGTATATACGTGCGTATGATACGTATGTATGTGTGAATATACATAAAAAATGCCTCGCGAACAGTGATACCAACTTTTTCAGAGCAAAAAGCACTAAATGCAATAAGTATATTTGTATGCACATAAGTATATTTTATTTACATATTTATTTATTTTCAATACACAGAAAGCCCACATGGCCAATTATATAGGTATTGCATGAGTAAAAATTACAAACTTAAGTTAACTACAATTTTAAATTTACTAAATTTTATAGGTTTTTGTAATAATTTTAATTACGAGTACATCGAGCTATGTTTCGATTTTGCTTATACATAAGTAGAATATGAGTAGGAAAATAATTCAAGTTCATATGGCCAGACACTCCAATTATGGTGTATTATTTTAACAAAAGAGTGATCAACGAGAGACGTATGGCCTAAAGGAATAGATATTTCAGAAAAAACTGAATTTTATTTACAGGATAAAGATTTCAATTAAAATTTTATTTGTACTCTTTTATATAACTGCCTAAATTAAATCATTCTGTATAGACGAAATATCAAAACACTTGAATAACATTTATGTGGAAATGTTCCCTGAATTTGTTACTGGGGGTACATTGTAACTCGAATCGAAATAAAATGCATTCTGCGTGTAATTAGCATACAAATCGAAAGAATTTTCCTTTGTTTCAAATTGCAGAGTATACTTAATTATATACATGTATATGTGTTTATGTATATATATATATATATATATGCGTATAAATATGTAAAAACTATTTATGTATGGATATGCATATATAAATACATATGTACATATTTATATTAATATATAATTATACTCGGTTATAGAAAAAGTCGTTTCATCTTTTTCTTCTGGCCATAAAACTGTTTTAATAAGTTAATTAGATTTTTTAGGCGTTTCATCTGAATTAATTTTTACATGAACATGGTTCAGTATGTTACATTCTTAACATAAGTCTTTTCTTTTTAGACCGTATTTTATATGAATTAAGCAATCATTATTATATTAAAAAATCATTATTATAACTTAACTTACTTTTAAAATAGTTGTTAGCTCTAAAAGTTATTTCCACCTCAGCATTTGAACATGGTAATGTTAATAGTCCTAGAGCAAATATTGACAGTTTTAGAAATGGATTATCATTAGTTGAATTTCTATAATTATAAACTTCAATCCAAAATTGATCAGTTCTGAGTTAATTTTTCTATTTATGTAGCCTTAAATTTCTGATACTTCGTTCTATTTCTTCAACTTCAGCATCCCAGCAAAAGTTACCGCTTCCCAGAAGAGTTTTTGTAAGCCAGCTAGAAGCAATACATTCAGCTTCTAAAAAGCCATTAATTTTTTGCCTTACTAAATCGTTTAACAGAAGTACTAATGTATACAAAGTTGGGCAAAATACATGGCTTGCGGTATTTAAAATACAAAATACTTGCTGGTCATGTATTTAAAATACAAAAAACAAAATACTTTCAGCCTATGTATTTAAAATACAAAATACTTCCACGTCATGTATGTATTTAAAATATAAAATACTTAAATTTTTTTTTACTTATTTAAAATACAAAATACTTCCACATCATGTATATATGTATTTAATAGGGTATTAGATTAATCTGGATTTTGTTTTAATCGGTTATTCACTCGATTAATTAATCGAGGTTTTATTAATTATTAATTTATTAATTCCAATAAATAAAAATACATAAATTATTCATTATAAAATAACAAAAATAACGTAACAAAAATAACAACTTTTGAACTATATCAGACGAGAAAAAATGTATATACTATAATAGATTAAAGAGACCTTCTAAAATAATAGTATTTAGTTCAAATGCTTAGGTTTTAAAAGATTTTTTCTTTAGTTTTAATAAAACTTGACTTAGAAAAAATCCTTTCACTAATCGTTATCGTATAAAACAAAATATTTTTCGGTTATTTTTTTAACTTTATTATAAAATTAAATGGAAGAAAAAACTGTTGACTTGTTAAATAAAATGAAGCTCACTGAAAATACTTCTTTGTTTGCATGAACATCAATTTCACAACATATGCCTTTTATTTATGAGCAGAACAAATTATTTGCTTCATAAAAAATATATCGCTGGTTTATTTTGCTTATATTGACAACACAATCTCCCAAAGCAAAATCAACCATGTTTGTTTTGTATTGTTATAATTGTTGTGTCGTAATAGTACCACCTGCAAATAAAACCTTGTGACAAGATGCTTCAGAATTGACAACTGAATTGTGGTGATGCCAACTCTGAGTTGGTATAGTTATGTTTTTTTAGCGATTATAATTTTTTTGTTATTGGTTTGACGAATGATACATTATGAATTCATCAAAATGCAAAACACCAAAAATGTAATGTATTTTGAAAATGTATTTTGTAAATTATGTATTTAAAATACAAAATAAAAAATACTTGCATGTCATGTATTTAAAATACAAAATACTTCTACGTCATGTATTTAAAATACAAATACAAAATACGTTTTTGTATTTTAAATACGTATTTCAAATACTGCCCAACCCTGAATGTATAGTTTTTGTGTACTCAGATGCAAAAGCTACTGGTTTAAATTTTTTTTTTTTTACTTTTTCCAGTTTATTAGAGAGCCCGCCTTACGTTAGTGCTTTTCAGAAGCATTTTTCGTTATCAAGAAAGCACGACATTGCTTCTCTCAGTTGTTAGTGCTTCCAAATCAGAATTCTGTTGCTGGGATTATTGTAATGAAGTTGTTTTATAGCGTGTATGGTATCCTGTGTAATTTCTAGAAATATGTTCTTTTTTCTCACTGTGGAAGAGAAAGTTTTTATTCCTCCGTATTTCACCCATCTGAATTAACATTCTGCAAAGGAAACTTTGCGTGTCTAAAAGGAGTGCAATCAGATAGTTTTTGAAAAGTGGAAAACTTTTATTTGGAGTTTTTATAAATTTAGTAAATTTGTAAAACACACTAAAATCAAAGGTTAAAAAATCACTAGTTTAAAAAAAACCCCAAGTTAAAAAATTCCGCACAGTTATGAATTAAAAATCACTAAATCAAAGGCGAAAAGCACTAAACTGGCACGCTGCACACGAAGTACAAATGAACCGTGTGAACAGCAAGATTTATAAACATGATTCAGAGAGCGAAGCAGGTGATTGAACTCGTCCTCAGAACATACTATAAGACAAATTCTATTCCCACGCAGAAAGTGTCCTCACCAAGTAATTCAACAAATGCTAACACAAACTTTAATTTCAGTCGCCTTGAAGGCACTATTGATAATCTGGTGCTAACTACAAACAACTTTACAACAAATGTGACTAGCATGATGCAAGAAATGCTGCGAATGCAGAATACTCTGCCTCAAGCATTAATTAACACGTGAAAAATATGTTTCTGGAAGGCAAACGGCATTCGCCAACACTATATTTTTGATAACATTTGTGCGGAAGATCTACAAGAAACTAATATATGTGTTGTTTTTGTACAAATTTCGTTATATCATCAATTTACTCCCCTCCAAGATTCTCTTGGACCTTGTTTCGTAGCAGCTGGAGACACAAATGCAAAACATACGTTCTGGGGTTTGTGCCTTATTACACCTAGAGGAAGAGCGTTGTTCAACACAATTTCAAAAATGGGCTTGGATGTCATTTCGATGGCCTAGAGACATCAAAAAAAATTCCGGATGTTATAGATTTTGGCGTCATGAAAAATATTTCTAGGGATTTAGTTCATGTTGAAGCTTCTCTATATCTCCTCCGATCACTCTCCCACTATCGTTACAATCTGTAACCAACTAAGAAGTGACTTACCTCACTCACTTGTGAAGATGATCAATCGCGTTAATTGGCTGAGATTCAAAAAATATCTTAGTAGTCATTGCACGGAAAACGTAACGCTAAGAACATCCGATGATATTGAATCTAACATTGCGAATCTTAACGATTTAATAGAATTTATTCTACGGATATTGAACGTCTCGTATGTGAAAAAAGAAGAGCTAGAAGGGAATGGCAACAACATAAAATCAGGTTTAAAGAGTGCACTAAGCGACTCCAAGAGTTGCTTGCATCTGAAAAAACTGCATCTCTTAAAAATTATCTGGAAAACCTCGATGTCACACCAGCATCTAATTACTCTTTGTGACGCGCTGCGAGAAAGCTTAAAACACCCGTTGAGTTTAAACCACCTCTGCGCACTTCTACCGGAGGTTGGGCAAGAAGCGATACTGAAAAAGGTAACATATTTGCTGAGCATTTAAAATCCGTATTTTCCTTAAACACATGTACGGGCGTTGTTGATTTTCCGTGTGTAGTTGCTCTTCCGCCTCAACCCTTGAAATTTAAGATGCGTGATGTACAAAAACTAATTGCTGAACTCAACCCAGAGAAAGCTCCGGGTATTGATGAAATTAGTAATAATATGCTGATGAACGTGCCTCGTATTGTTATTACAATCCTGTTATTAATTTTTAATGCCATATTATGACTAGATTATTATCCACACCACTGGAAGCTTGCCAAGGTCAAAACGATTCCAAAGGCGGGCAAAGATATTACCAAGGCTGAGTCATACAGGCCAATAAGTTTACTGTCAACAATTTTAAAGCTCTTCGAAAAGCTAATCATGATAAAATTGTCCCCAATTCGAATTGGTAGTGTGTGCATACCAGACAATCAATTTGGTTTTAGAAGTCAGCATAGCACCATTGAACAAACGCATAGATTGGCTCAATTTATAAGATTGACATTTGAAGAAAAGAAGTATTGTTCTGCCCTGTTTATTGACGTTTCTCAGGCATTTGACAAAGTGTGGCATGAAGGCCTAATTTTAAAATTGAAGACATATCTACCAATAAACATTCATAATCTTTTGCAAAGTTATATTCTTGCCCGGAAGTTCACTATTGTGGAAGGAGACTTCATAAGTGTGCCCGAATCAATCTCATCCGGTGTGCCACAGGGGAGTATACTGGGGCCAGTTTTGTATTTGATTTATACTTGCGATATGCCTGTGAGCAGTAACATCCACACATCTAAATTTGCCGATGATACAGCCTTTTTTAGTATGCACGAAGATTCTCACGAGGCATCTCGATATCTTCAGGAACATATTACCCAGCTGGAACCATGGCTAAACTTATGGAGAATAAAAGTGAACGAACAGAAGTGTGCTCAGGTAACATTTACACTACGAAAAGATACTTAGAATAAATAATCAAATTGTTCCTCAACACTCACATGTGAAATACCTTGATATACACCTTGACCGACAGCTTACATGGAAACACCACATTGAATCTAAGCTAACACAAATTAAACTAAAATTAACTCAAGTACATTGGCTGATTGGTAGAAATTCCACCCATCTAGATTGTAAATTTTTGATATACAAGTCGATTTTGAAACCTATATGGTGCTACGGAATTGAGCTATGGGGCACTGTTTCAGCTTCAAACGTAGAGAAAATCCACAGGCAAAACAAAATTTTACGGTTAATAACATCGGCTCCATGGTATATATGAAACTCAAATTTACATCGTGATTTAAATATGCAACAAGTGACTGAAGAAATTGCAAAATACGCAGGCAAATATTTAACAAAACTCGAGTCACACCCTAATACGCTTGCTGGTAATATCTTGAACTTCACTCGACACATCCGCTTAAAAAAGAGGGACACAAGGGCTCTAATACTTAAAACTCCAGATGAAACTGCTTCAAAATATTTTTTTTTTGCTTTGTAAGACATGTATTATTAACTACTATCACTAGTTTATGTCCGACACTGGTCGGGCCTAATAATCAATTTAGATTTAAGATTTGAATATTTATTGTTAGTTCATTTTTAAAGATACTATAAATAAATATACGTATAAAAAAATAACAAAACATGACTCTCACTAAAATAAAGCAAGCATCATACGAAAAGTTTTTCTCTACATTTTTGTTAATCATAGTCCATACAGATCGTGGTGGTTCTTCCGAGAGGATATTGGAGGGATCGATGCCCGGCCAGCATTATTAAAATTATTTTATTTTATTTTTAATTATTAAGTAAACTGACAATATAGTGACTTCCAACTGTCTTTGGTTGTGGTGGGGGCGGTGGAGGGGGAGATGGTCGGACCGCCACGTGTATCATGTGGAAGTTCAAATATTGTTTTTACAACATTTTTTATTTGTTTGTTGGTGTTTTTAGTGTGATGTTTTGTATCTTTTATGTAGATATATATAGGTGGCTGTTGTATTTGGTACATACTTACGGTTAATATTTGCTGCGAAACATTTTTGATTTCTCTTTTGAAACTGCATTCATGTCCACACTGTGAATCTATTGTTTTGCAGGTTAATACATTTTCTCATATATTTTTCATGAGAATTACGTACTCAACAAGAACTGCATGTACATGAAACAAAGTACCTGTTTCCATTCCTCTTTCCTCCTTCATCGGCAAACTCAAAAGCTTTGCAGCAAATGTTTCACTGGATGGACGGGACTTAGTGCTTGTGTTTTCAAAACAAAAAGCGGGAATGAAACAAAACAACAGTAAATCAAAGCAGAAACATCGAGTGCAATAGAACATGAGCATAAACATGCAAACTATGTATGTATACTTACATATATGTACAGATAAGGACATATATGTACAGATAAGGATAAAAAAATATACAGTCATAATTTTAGGGGTTTGAAGCAAACTGAGAAGAAATTTAAAAAATAAATTATGCCAATATTTATAGTGCTTATAAATATGTTTATATAAAAAATAAAGAAGTAATTTATAATTAACATAACAAATATAATAACGAAGATATTAAAAAGTCATTGGACAAAAGTATTTGTACAGCCATAAAATACATGAAAAAATACGTACAAAATGCTTGCGGTCGTCAAGTTGTATGACAATTTGCTGATTTGCGGTACCAAGCTGTCAACAAATGGCATCCGAATATGGTGTTATATGTTCTTAAAAAAGTAATAGTTCACATTAACTCCATAAAAATTCGAAACATTTATACGAATAGCGCCACTGCCCTTTAAACCTTAACATTGCTACCACCATGCTTTACTCTAGGTAAAATTAAGTCATTATTATACATGACGAAAAATGTATTCAATAGTGTAATTTGTGGAGATTGTTTTAAATAATTTTGGAATTAATGTGAACTATTACTATTTTAGGAACATATAATATAATATTCAGATATTCAGAACTAGTTGAATATCCCAAGCATTTTGTACGTGTTTTTCCATGTATTTTATGACTGTACAAATACTTTTGTTCCATGACTTTTTAATATTTTTCTTTTATTGTTGTTATGTTAATTATAAATTACTTTTTAATTTTGTGTTTTAAAGCAAAATATGTACATCTCCTTTGGAAGAATTTGTTTTACAATAACGGAGCAATATACACACAATATACACACACATTTTGAAATTTTTTGTAAGCCATTTTTTAAGGCTTGTGCCGCACTCTAATACCCACCAAAAAAATAAATGAACTCGCTCAAAATGAAATTGAGCATTTGTTTCTTCGAATTCATTCTGAATGTCGTCGCAAATTGAAAATAATCCTATAGTTTTTGAACTCATTAAAAACGCATGCGACATTACTGGGTAGTATATTGAAATAAATATCCAGCGAAATAGGCATGCAAAAACGGAATAAAATCATCACATTGACAAATTTTCATAAAACAAGTTTTATCTAAAATATATATAAAGTGAGAACATGACGCACGGTTCGTAATATGTGCATTTTTTAAAACATCCTAAGAGACTTGGTCCACGGTAAACATGTCTATCCCCATATTCGAACAATTAACCAACCAAGAATTTTTTCAATTAATCGAGTCGGTACTCTAGTAATAAGCCGAAGAACTAGTTTTATATAAAATAAACTTAAAGTTTGTAATTTGCATACAACTCCGTGAGGACATTTAAAAATTGTCTCCTCTCATGAAATTTTTGTGCAAGATAAAATATGATATGAAAAGATATTCTGCATTATAGCCCGGAAACGAATTTTTTGAGATATGACTATATTAAATTAAATGAGCGATATTGACTGTGTAAAATCAACGAATTTAAGTATAATAATTCTATTTTAAAGCCGGAGCAACCCAAGTTGGCTTCAACCGTGTATCCGGGAATCTTCTGGCAGCAGCTCATGACGGTGACTTAAGAATTTGGGATATACGTAAAGGTTCATGCCCCATACACTACATTACAGCACATTTAAACCGGTTCATATAAATCAATTTAAGTAGTCATCATGTATTCAAAATTTATTTATTTTAGGGTTCACGGAATAAATTGGAGTCATTGTAGAGAAACCTGTTTGGCCACAGCTAGTCAAGATGGGACAGTTAAATATTTTGATATAAACAATCCAAGGAGAGCAGAAAAGATAATAACAACTACATCGCCAGTATGGAGAGCAAGATATACGGTATTATAAATGTTAATGCTTGCATCCAATTATAAAATATGCCGACTTCCTAAACGCAAGTTGCAATGCATAATTTAAAAAATGCGTATGAAATGCTAAACATGTCTTAAGTGCAACCTTGCGTTGCAGAGACATTTTTTGCATTTTATCGGCATTTAGGAACGAAAATACTTACTCAGCCATTGCAGGTCAAATGTTTGCATATAAAATAAAAATTACGCGCTATTTTGCCAGCTGATACTAATTAAAATGAGTTGCCAAGCGATTAGGAACATTGGACGTTGCAAGAAAGTTTACATACATATGTGTTTACGAAGTGTATTCATTGTAAATATGCATTGCAACTTGCGTTTAGGAAGTCGGCCTAATTACTAAAATTGCGTTATTGAAATTTCAACTAACAGCCAATAGGTAATGGCTTAGTCAGTATAGTAGTACCACACTTAGGACGTGGCGAAAACAGCTTATTGTTATGGAGTAATAGCAAACAAAATGATCCAGTATGTTCATTTGTGGGTCACACGGATGTTATACTAGATTTTGCGTGGCGGCCAAATCGTGGGAACATAACCGAAATTGTAAGATGTAAAGTAATAAATATCCTTTTAAAATACTAAACACTGTTATCCAATCTAAGGAACTAGTGACATGGTCACGCGATCGTACCTTAAGAGTTTGGAAAATAGATGATAAAATGCTTAAACACTGCGAACCGGACAATGATTCAAATGAAAATTACGATATTGCGCTAGAGATGCGAGGCGAAACTCCAACTAAATTTCAACCAATGCATTCATCGTCATTTCAAAAACCATTTTCACTTCGCATTCAACCAGTAGCAGTGTCATTGCCCGTTGAAGCAATTGATGCGTTACACGTATCTAACACGGTGCATTCCAGATCACCGCTGATTTCCGCATCATTGCGTAACGCTGCGCAAAGATGTAAGGAGGAAAATGCAGTGGCGCGTTCTCTAACTGATCAGCCTACTTGTTCACTACATCATGAGTTCTCATTATTAAATACCAACATGCCGCATATTGAAGTAAATGTTTTAGATGCTATTAAGCGATATGCTGTTTTTACTATATCAGTGGGAGGTCATGTCATTGTTTTACAAACAACGTTTCCCATCGAGTATCCTAGTCCAAATGTGTGTCCAGAGTTTACATTTTGTCCTGAAACAACAGTTCGCGATAATCTTGCTAGACTTATGATAAAAGTGCTAAAGGCGAATGCCTTGACACGCGTTAAAAAGTCCCGTACATGCCTAGAACAGTGCTTGAGAGCATTGGTAACGGCTATGAAGAAGGTAAGTAAACGAAATGGTAGGTTTATATACCATTTTTACAGAAAACTATTCCCGTACTCAAAGTCAGGGCAAGTAAAGATAGAATTAGTAAAATCGTATCTATGCAACATGCATATCAGCTGACAAAAACCGTACCATAAGTAATTCAGTTTGTGTGAGGCTACTTTTTTTATTGCTTCGGAGTGTTTTAAATTTCACAACGTATTTACATTTTATTTCATCCATCCATAAAAAAAGTTTCTTGTGTATATATGACGTTCTTTTTGAACTATCAATGGGCTTTTAAGGTAATTAAAATTCAAATAAAAGGATATTTTAATTTTTAATGTCATCCTTTTTTCATTTCGTTGGAAATTTTTATAAATTTATGAGTTTGTGGAAAAAAATTAAGCAAAAATTACTTTTAAGTTTGACATTTATTAACGCACTAATAATCCCAAATTATTATTTTACATAAGTTGTGTTCATTTACTAAAAATTTAAAAAAATTTAAAAAAATTTGTAACAATTGTTACTGGAAAGCGTTCATTAACCCAAAATATTTGCAACGAGAGAGTGTCGAAAGAGCGTAAAAAATTTAGAGACAGAAAAATTCTTGCAAGTTTTTACAAGTAAAATTTTTACTTGCAATAATGATTCAAACAGCTGTTTTGCGTTTGTGTTTACAAAACAATATTTCTAAATTAAGTTGAAAATAAAAATATTTTGGAAAATTTAAGAATTTGTAAGTAAATGTAAACTTTTAAAACGATAAAAAGTATTAAAAAGACAACAAATTTATTTTTGTGTAACTTAGGAACAGAAGCAAAATAAAATGTCTAATGGAATTGAAGTAAGCAACACAGTTTCTGGTACATCAGTGGCAAAGGATGTTACGGCAAATTTCACAGACCAGGGGGTCGATTCTGGTTCTGTGATAATGTGAAATGAAAACTTTTTTCATCTTTTCATAGTGTTTCTGATTCTAGTTCAGTGAAAAAATGAAAATAAAATTTAAATATTTTCATATGAAAAAAACAAGTGGAATGAATCAAAATGTTTTCACAGTTACACATCATTGGGTCAGAACAAACCTTTATAACAGCTAACAGAAAAGATGTTCTGGATATAACTCTTGTTAGCTCCAGGCAATCTAATTGGATCAGGGGATGGAGAGTCTCAGAAGACTGCTCCTACTCGGATCATAGGTATATTGAGTTTACGATAGGAATTCAGTCAGAAAGGGCTATGCGCAGAATTAATAGGAGGAAAACAAACTGGGGAGTGCATCGTAGCACCCTACAGATCTTCTTCCGGAACCCCCAGTCATACAAGACATGCAGGGTATAATTAACGCTGTAGATACACTTACAGGTGCAATAAGTTTTGCGATATCAGAATCATGCAGACCAAGTGTCTATACTGGTAGGACAAAACCACCTTGGTGGAGCCCCGAAATTGCAGGGGCCCGCGCAGAATCTAGAAGAGTTTTTAATGAGGCGAAGAACTGTTGGTCGGCCTACAAGGCCTCTTTGAACCGTTTTAAGAATTTGATAAGAAACGCAAAGCGTAAGTCCTGGAAATCCTTTTGTAGTAGCGTTGAAAGCGTCTCGGACACCAGTAGACTTCTTAAAGTGCTATCGAAAACGCCCACGGTGCCAGGTTTCATTAAGAAAACTTGTGGCCAGTGGACTACAAGCGGACGTGAAAACCTCGAGGTTCTCATGGAAGCACATTTTCCTGGCTGCTCAGTCTATGAAGATAGGGCAGAATCCGACTTGGAAACTAGCGCTGAATTGATGCAGGTGCCCATTAATAGGGACAGACTTATCTGGGCAATAAACAATTTTAGTCCTTTTAAGTCACCTGGACCGGATGGCATCATTCCGGCTGATTTACAGCGGAATGTGGACTTACTGATACCTTGGCTAACCAGGATATATATGGCATGTATAAAGTGGGCATATATTCCAAAGCCATGGAGGATGTGTACGGTCGTTTTTATTCCAAAAGGAGGCAAAGCATTGCACACCACAGCGAAAGATTTTAGACCCATTAGTCTTTCATCTTTCCTCTTAAAAATATTGGAAAGGCTGGTTGATCTTGTTTTCAGAATGACAATCGAACCTGACCTTATATCAGCATCTCAACATGCATATACTAAGGGTAAATCAGTTGAGACTGCGTTACACACTCTTGTTGGTTCAATAGAGAAATCTCTGGATCAAAAGGAATACACACTGGTAGCCTTTCTTGACATAGAAGGCGCCGTTAACAATGTGAAACCAGAAACCATTATAATGGCTCTGGCGAGACTGAACATACATCAGTCAATAATTAACCTGGTATGGAGAATTCTTACTTATAAAACTATCTCATCTAACCTAGGGCAAGCTTCGATTAAAAGAATAGCTAATAGAGGTACCCCACAAGGAGGAGTTCTATCTCCACTACTGTGGAACCTCGCTCTAAACTCCCTTCTCAGGGAACTGGATGTCAAGATGTTTAAGTGCGTAGCATACGCAGATGACATCGCAGTATTGGTATCGGGTAAACATTTACATACCTTATCTCAGAGACTACAGGAGGCACTAGGTACTATTAGTAGATGGAGTATCAATAGTGGCCTGAATGTAAATCCGCTGAAAACGGATCTTGTAATTTTCTCGAGAAGATACAAGATTCCACAATTGCCACTTCCAAGGTTAAATGGAATGGAACTTAAGCTGTTTGATATTGCCAAATATCTTTGCATCTATCTGGACTCCAAACTCTCATGGCAACGAAATATCCAGGAAAGGGCAAATAAGGCTGCCATTGCTTTATATACATGTAAGGAGGCAATAGGGACAACATGAGGCATCAGCCCTTGCAATTCCAAATGGCTCTTCAATACAGTGATTAAGCCAATATTAACATATGGAGCGTTAGTATGGTGGCCCGCCTTGCAGAAGGCCAGCCATCGTGGAACCATTGAAAGGATTCTACGATCTGCAGCCCTGGCTATTACGGGTGCACCACAAACCACTCCCTCCAAGGCGCTCTTTGTGATGATGCACTGGCTGCCAGTGGATCTCATGGTAAAGCAAAATGCTATGAACTCCGCAACTAGACTGCAGTCGGCAAATACGTGGAAAAAGCTGACTTGTGGTCACTCTATAATAGGAGATCAATTGAATGATCTACCGGCCAATATAGATTACCGATCACCCATACCTCTGCCTGACAGTAGATTCAAATCTAACGTGTACACAGACGGATCGAAGTCACACAGAGGCGTGGGTGGAGGAATCTTTATTCCTCGCTTTCAAAAGAGGATAAGCTTTAAGCTGGACAGTAGACGTAGTATACTACAGGCTGAAATCTCAGCGATAAGTAGAGCGGTTAACTGGTTGAGGTATTACAGGATATACAACTGGGATATCCGTATCTTCACAGATAGCAAAGCTGCCATTAAAAATATTGCGGGTGTCTTTACGACATCGAATCTGGTATATGACTGCCGAATGTCTCTGGGATTACATGCTGACCTGGAGCTACAATGGCATCCAGAACATGCGAATAATGTTGGAAATGATATTGCGGATGAGCTGGCTAAGGCTGGAGCTCAAATGCAGGATGAGGACACTGATCGGTTGGTGGGTGTTCCGATGAATTGCTGCAAAATGCAAATACAGCAGAACCTTTTCAGAGTTCCACAGGCTAGATGGTTAAATGAGGTCACATGATCTGCCTCTAGAATGACATGGCCCTGTTATGATATGAGGAGGTCCGTAATATTGGTGAGGATTCTGAGAGGACAACTCCGTACTTTGGTTGCAGTCCTAACAGGACACTGCTATATAGGTATACATGCTGGTAGATTAAATCTACCTTATAATGACTTCTGCAGAAGCTGTCAGGACGAGGAAGAGGAGGAAACTGTTGAACATTTTCTCTGTCATTGCCCAGCACTTGCGGAGGTGCGGTCACTACATGGGGGCTCCGATACTGCAAGGTTTGGAGAGTCTGTCGGAATGTGACATCGGCGGTGTGAATTCATTCATACGCCTTTCGGGTTGGTTTCAGCAAAGCATAAATAGTGAATAGGATGAATGAGGATGGGCAGTCCAGCTCAATCCGCCCAGGTAGCACAACGGGACCTCAAAGGACCCAAGTGGGCTGGTTTTTACTATAAATCGGCAGCCTGTTATAACCTAACCTAACCTATACATCATTGCTGCTTCTCGTTTTATGAAAAAGTGTAAACAAATATCAAAACCGTTTCATATGAAAAGTTTTTTTTACACACGCTATTTATTATTGAAAAAAACATGGAGAGGGCCACAAGAGGAAAACGAGCCAGTGAAATTCAAAAATAATTTTTTTAGAAGAAAATGTTAATTTCAATTTTTAATAATATATACAACATTACTAACATAAAACATTAATATAGTTTTCTTACCTTTGCTTTTCTTGCGATAATTCTATTAAAATCAATAATCCTGACATTTTTTTAATTTATTATTTGTTGTGTATTTGCATATACAGTTTGATACTTCATCAGAATACAAAGTTGATATGTAATAGCCAACGGCGGTAAAGAATATAAATTCAGCGACGTCTTAAAGCAGCCGCCTACAATATTTTTATGTTTTATCTACAACAATATTTTAATAAATCAAACTTTATTTGACCTTTTATTTTATATAATTTTACTACTTTTTCAAGCTTATTTTAATTTCTTAGGGTTTCGTACACCAAAGGTGAAAAGAAACCCTATTGTGTTCGCTCATATATCCGTCTGTCCGTCGTAGGCTGTTTTCTCGAGAACCGTATGAGCTACGGACCTGAAATTTTCACAGAATATGTAAACCTTTGGCCGTAACAATACAATGCAAACAAATATATGACATTTGAAAAATTAATGGGTGGTCTAAAGCGAGCAACGAAAAATTTTGAAATCCTAATGTAATACATAATTATATATGTTAAAAGTTATAGTATTTTTATGTAGACTAAACCAATTAACACTGAATTTTACGTTAGCGTGTCATTGGAGCGAAGTGGTTTGTTTTTGCCAACCTGTGAGCGAATAAAATTAAATTTTTAATTGCTATAAAAACTAAAATAAGGTGAGATTTTTTTATTGGTGCAGTAACTCCAATATGTTTTACAATTAGGATGTGGTTAGCCACCACTTTTCCAAAGCAGTTAAATTTCTGAATTAGAAAGTGCTGCTTATTCAGTGATTTATTATCTCACTTGGAAAGCCTTTTAATACCTAAAATTGCGGGCAAAACAAAGTCACAAACAGCTGCATAGAAATAATCAAGTGGTGGTCTTATTATTCATCAAGAATTTTGTTTGCTAATTGCACAACAACAAAAATACTGAATGCAGGTCCTACCTGTTTAAAGGGTGATCTTCAGTAAAATATGCAGAAGCAATTCTAACAATATTATTGTTGTGTAGGCTTTTTTTTAGTTTCGCTATCACAACGATGTATGCTTTTGTTGTTTGTTTTGCATAGTAACCATTTTTTGTAGAAATCAGGTAATTGGGAATTTTGGTATCGAAACGAAGTCCAAATCGCATTTGAAGTGCGAAATGCAAATTTTGTTGCTAAGCTCCTTATTTTTGCTTCTTTCCCTTTTCTATTCCCTCCAGGTACTATGGCTAAAACAAATCGACAGCAAAACCAACAGTAGAATTAAAGTTAATTTTCTTTTCGTTTAACAGCACAGTTGACAGTCGTTCGTTCGTTTTTTGCTCTCGCTTTGCTGTCGGCTTTGAAACTTTTGGCATTCACAGCATAATCAAAGCAAATGAAAGAAAAAATGTAAGCACTTCAAACGCTGATTATTTTAATTTATTAATTATTAAAACGTACAAAAAAATAAATACATGCGTTTCAAGCAGTTAAAAAAATCGTTTGCCGCTTAGCGCCGGTTCAAACTGCAAAGCTTCGATATCTTCATTTGACTTTTATATTTTATTAACACAGACGCAAAGTTTCACGGCTACAATGGAATGGAACACTTTTTCATTAAAAGAACGGGAATCGCAATTTGTGTAATTATGAAATGATAATATGAAAAGTTCTCATGAAAACGAAAATGAAAAGTTTTTTTTCATTTCACATTCATTCACCCCAGCTGTTATTTTTAGTATTGTAAATATTATGAGTACCTAGCTACTCGGCACTTTACACTAAGCAGGCAAATAATTCAATTAGTTCAAATATATATTTGCAAATGAATTTAAATTAACACATAATTTATTAAATTACTTTTTTACTGCTTTTGGGATTTAATGCTGGCAGCAACATGATATTTTTTTTGGATAAACCTTTTTATTACAATGAAAATGAAAATTGCTTAAATTTTTTCCTTTAAAAAATATATTTAACCCGTTTTTCGCCGGCTGCTTATTATTATTTTATTTATTAAATCAATTAAATATTCGCTTTAAATACTTTAGGAGCATATTGCTATAAATTTGTGAATATGCTACAAAAAGTAATAGGGTAATTTTATTTGCAAAAACTGAAATATCTTACAAATTCGTGTGTAAAAATCATTTATATTATTTGTCTATAGATGTAAACCCTTTTGAATATATTTCATTTATGGTTAGAAAGACTTATTTTCTCTTATTGTGAAAAAGCAATCGAACTCAAAATTTGGAACTTGCATAAAAATACTTAATATTATATAATTATTATAATAATAACGCAATAAGGTACCAAAATAATAATATCTATTAACGCATGCTTATTCTAACACGCATTACAACAACCTTTTATGAAAATCGTTTGGAAAATAAAACACAAAGTTGGAAAAAAAACATTTTTGCGATGCCGTTATTTCCGATGTTTGAAATAAAAATGCTATGTGTAGGCAGGCTGTTATAACGTATAAACTAATTAAAAATAGATATTTTATTCATTCATTTTATTCAAAAGTAGCTAATCACCCTTATCGTGTTTAGCGTATTTCGACTACGTCTAGTACTAGATTAAATAAAATTGCAAAACTTTTCACTATTCTATTACAAGCCGTACTCGAAAAACGCCAGTCACGCCAATGCTGAATATAAATGACCATAATCACATTATTTTTATAATAATATACATATATGTATAATTTACCCAAAAATATAGGGGTAGTTATTAAATACTCATATATACCTATACATTACAACACTACTTTAACTTGCAAATTTTAGCTAGTAAAGTGTTCATTTACTTTTTCAAACTTTTGAGAGTAATTTTGTAAAATTTCTTGCTACTCTCTCTTTGCTAATTTTTACTAGTAAAGTAAAGGAACACACCCATATTCAGTAATATATTTTTTTGTTTAAATGAAAGTTTAACATAACAACTCTAGTTGTTCTAAGAAATTTTTGGGTAAAGGTTTAACTTAAATTGTAACAATTCCCAAAAAAAACACCAATTAAAAATTACTTTAATTGCTTTAGAAAATTTCTCAAGGATAAACTTAGCAAATAAGTATTGCAGTTATTCCCAGGTAAGAAAAAGAGGTAATTTTTTGTGAGGCTTTTTTTTACAAATTCCATATTTTGTCTATAGGGAATGTTTAACACGTAGTTCTAAAGGGCAACGGCTCAATCGTCTTTCTAAGCTATTATCAAGCCTTCGGACAATTTCATCATATTAATTTACACAAATGCTTTAGTTTATTCTAACGTCAAGGTTTGTTATACGAGGTTTAGCAATCCTAACTCAACTTTTGATGTGGGCTTTAACTTTTGTACAGGCTTTACAACGAACCTATTTTTTATGGTGGCCATTATAGAGATCCCAACGAAGCAAGAGACTATTTTGCAGGTGATTTACCTATACCCCCTACTGGGGTTAAGGAACTGGTAAGTTACTGCCGTAAGAATAATTTTCAATTTATAATTGGATGTGATGCTAATCACAGAAGAGACCAGAGTTGTAGAAAGTGACTTATGAAAAAAGCTAAAATCCGCTGATTTGATCACTGTTAAAAAGGGACAAATATAGTGTGTTTGTTGTTGAAAATTTTTAGTACAATAATCAAAACAAACAGCAGAAATGTATACTTAGTGAAGTGAACAATTGAACATTTTTACAAAATTAAATGAAAGATTTTGCAGTGTTGAACTAAATAAAACAATGTGTAAAATATTATTAGTATTATAAAAGTGATTAATATTAGTTTCCAAATGCTTACAAACTCAATTTTAAAAATTTTCCTTCAAAAATATTAATTTTCAACTTCAACTTGCAAAAAGCAAACAACGAATGAGACCACAAAGCATAAATTGAAAATACACTTGAGCACATGAACATTTGCACAAAATTAAATGAAGGAATTTGTGGTATTGAATTAAAAAACACAATGCGAAAAGGATTATTTGTATTAACAAAGTGATTAAAATTTGTTTTCAAATTATTAGAGACTTTGTTTTAAGTATTTTCGTTCGCAAATATTAATTTTTACCATTTATTTACAAAAACTAGGCTGCGAATGAGACCACAAGGAATAAAATGTAATTACTTTAAAATAATACCACGCGAAAGAAAAAGTAAAGAGGATTTGATGACTGTGTGAGCGAGACCTCTAAAAACACCATTACACACATTACAAACACAATTATCTTCCGTCCTGTGTCACCTCTGGTCTACTTTGTGATGCTAATGCTAATTACATAGTATCGGGTAGTAGTGACGTTAATGGAAGGGGCGAGGCTCTTAGAATTTCTAGGCTGTGAGGGTATAGAGATTTTGAATAGGAGCTCAGAGCAAACTTTTGTTAATGGCATCAGGGGAAGAAGTATTAGACCCCACCTTATCTAGCTCATTCATCTCTAATTACATATACAATTGGACGGTCTCTGACGATGTCTCTTTGTCGCATCATCAATACATAAAGTTTAATTTTCCAGGGGCCTTGTAAGTTACTGGACTGCGTTTAAGGAGATAATAGACTCGAGACCCAATCTGCTAACCTCCAATATTTCCTCTGTGGCGGAACTAGAGGTAGCAGCAGATCGGCTTATTCAGGTTGTTATTTCCTCATATCATGATAGCTGTAGTCTAAGAAACCGTAAAACAGCACGAAAGATGCCGTGGTATAGTGACACTTTTGATGATATGCGCAAAGAAGTACAGAAGGTACCTAACCAATTACAATAAAGAAATTAGGAAATCGAAAAGGGAGTCCTGGAGAAAACTCTGCGAAGATATCGAGAATACTCGCTCTCCCCGCCAAATCTGCCTTCTAAAGAAAGCTGATGGTACATACACCAACACTCTTAAAATGTCAAAAGTCATCTATAATCTGGATACGATAAAATGGGATATTTCCTCTTTTAAGGCTTTTTCCATCGCTCTTGCAAAGTTGCATTGATACACTGCCACAAAGTATACCAGAGGTGTCAAGAGACGGAAGATAATTGTGTTTTCGGAGGTCTCGCTCACACAGTCATCAAATCCTCTTTACTTTTTCTTTCGCGTGGTATTATTTTAACGTAATTCCATTTTATACTTTGTGGTCTCATTCGCTGCCTAATTTTTGTAAATAAATGGTGAAAATTAATATTTGTGAACAAAAATGCTTAAAACAAAGTGTCTAATCATTTGAAAAGAAATTTTAATCACTATTTTAATACTAATAATCTTTTTCGCATTGTTCTCTTTAATTCAACACCTCAAGTTCCTCCATTTAATATTGAATAATTGTTCATGTGCTCAAATGTATTTGCATTTTATGCTTTGTGGTCTCATTCATTTTATAATACTAATAATGTTTTACATATTGTTTTTTTAGTTCAACACTACAAAATCTTTCATTAAATTTTGTAAAAATTTTCAATTGTTTATTTCTCTAAGTATACATTTTCTGTTGTTTGTTTTGATTATTGTACTAAAAATATTCAATAACAAACACACTATATTTGTCCCTTTTTAACAGTGATCAAATCAGCGGATTTTAGCCTTTTTCATAGGTCACTTTCTACAACCCTGGTTTATTTTGTGACACTGCTTTGTGCTATCGCCGACCTATTTAGAGCCAGTTTTATATCCGGCACATTCATCATCTTATTACAAAGATTGAGAGGGCTTTGTGCTTTCTTAGACATTAATGGCGCATTTGATCACGCGTCTGTTAAAAATTTGGAAACGTTCTCTCAGACGTCATGAACGATGTTTTGTGCACTATAACATGTTGTGGAAGACATGGCCTGCGGTCAACTCTGGTGAGACTATTCTGGTACCTTTTTCTCTTAGATGAAACCTTGGTCTAGGGACAGCATCGTTGTATGGGTGCAATATTCCTTATTCGACCGATGTCAAATACCTGGGGGTTACACTTGATAGAAAGCTAACTTGGAATCGACATGTTGAATGCTTAACACAAAAAGCCACTAGGGCGATCTGGACTGTAAAGGGTTGTTCTGGGTGCACCTGGTGCATGAGCTAGGCTAATCATTACGTACTGCGCGATTTTTTTGGTGACAAAAGACACGGCAGGTTGTGGCGACAACTAAACTGTGCAAAGTTCAGATATTGACAACAGGCGCATTGAGTCATGTCCAACCTTAGCCTTTGAGGCCCTGATTGGACTACCACCCATAAAAATCTTTATAAGATCGTCTGCGGCAATGGCTGCTTATAGGATGGGGCTCGATCTACTCATTGTGTTGGCAACGGGAACTCGTCGGTTCTGAGTACAATGCTCAGCTTAAGGCTGCTAGGAATGCCTAGTGACAGAATGAACTGTGGACTTAAAGTTCGACAGGAGATTCAATGTCACAATCCCGCCAAGGACAGTGTGGATTCCAGAGATTTATATTGGTATACGGATGGATCCAAAACGGAAGATGGAGTTAGTGCTGGAGTTGTTGGGCCCAACGTGAAAATCTCTTTCCTAATGGACAAATATCCTACGGTATTTTAGGCCGAGCAATGTGTTGACATTAATTGAAATAGGGGCATTAGAGGCGCGCATATAGCTATATTTTCTGATAGTCAGGCAGCTCTTAAGTCCCTCCTTTCATGGGAACAAGGTTTCCATTTACTGGATACCTGGCTACACTGGTCATCCGGGGAATGAAGAAGCGGATGAACTGGCCAGGAGGGCCTCTGCTGTTCCGTTTATGGGTCCAGAGCCATTTTGTCGCGTAAATGGGCAATTGTAGCATCCCTATTCAAAGGAGATGACACTTCGACCGCTACGGAAATGTGGCTGACTTCTTCTGGCCTAAGGCAGGCCAAAGCATTGATCCAGCCATTTGCATATAATGGCATCCTGGACCTCAACAGGAATAATTTAGGGCTTGTTACTGGTTTTCTTTCTGGTAACTTTGGACTCAACTATCCTCTGTGAAAAAGTAACTAAGATGACGAGACAATTTCACACATTCTTTGCGAATGTATCGTCTTATGTAACAGTATAAGGCGTGTTTTTCATTCTGAGTTTCTTTTTTCAGATGATATTAGGCGGGCTTCTCCAATATATATGCTGACTTTCATAAGGAGAGTCATACAGAGATTGATTTAACATAATTTACAGATCATTAACAAAAATTGGAAAATACGAAGGCAAATATTTGATAAAACTCGATTCTCATCGTAATTTACTGGACACATCCCCTTAAAAAAGAGGGACACTAAGGCTCTAATACGCACTACCGCAGATAAAATTTTTTGAGAATATTTTTGTGCTAGTACATCATTCTTGTATTAATAATTACTATCACGAAATTTGTGTTCGGCATTGGTCGCGCCCATTAATTATATCCTAACTTAAGATTTGATTACTTATTGTTAGTTAATTATTTGTTGAAGATACAATAAATAAATATATAGCAAAAAAAAAACTTTAATCAAAAGATCCATCAGGTGTCGCAGTGCCAGTCTTGGGACCAGATCTTTCCCTTATTCTATCCTATGATTTATTGGTTATTTTCATGTATACTCGGTTAGTATATGGGGTATTCCACTCTAATTCGGACGGTTCGGAATTTTGTTTGCTTCGATTTTCCCGATTTTGTGATATTTTTAGCGCACGTCAAAAGAGCCTCCCTGGTTTCTTGATTATTAAAATGCTTTGTTAAAATGCTGAAAACCGTGTCAGAACTTCGCTGATTAATTCTGTAATTAATTCAGTAATAAAAGTATCAATATTAATAATATTAATATACTTTAACAAAATTCTAATAACATATTTGAGCCATAGGTCTTTCCAAAATAAGAAAATTAATTGTTTACTTTCCAAAAATGGAATTTGAAAATTGCTTCATAATTTCTATATTTTCACTAGCTTAGAATTTTTACACTTTTATGAATTGTATAATTTTTTTGTATAGAAAGATTCAGTTATTCACAGAAAATGTAGTATTAACTCATCCATTTTAATTCAAAATTTTTTGGATTTTTTCGATTAAAAATATTACATTAACTAAAAATTTAATTGACGGTTGTTTAAAGATTCAATAAAGTGAAATTGAAATATTTCTAAAAATTCAATTAAAAAATTAATTGAAATATTTTTTAAGATTCAATTAAAAAACGAATTAAAAATGTTTGAAGATTCAATTAAAGTAGTAATTGAAATATAGAAAAAACCTAATGGTATAAAAATATAAAAATATGTTATGTACATACATACATATAAAAATTTTTCAAAAATGGAAACACTTGTCTATTGTACCAAAAACCTAAGTACGAGTACAATGGCCGTATTCGGTGTTTGATAGTCTTGCAGAATATCGTAGCTTTTCTTTTAATTATGGGTATTTTGTGATTGGATTTAAAGAAAGCATACGATATTTTCCATATATATTTACGCAAGACCATTTGCATCGAACACCAAATACCGCCAATGTAGTAATTTTACCATCCACATTTGGTCTATAAGCATTTATTTCTTATTATTTACTTGTTATTTCTCAACAAAAGGGAACAAAATTAATTTCTGGTTTTTTATTTGAATATTTTATTTTATTCAACGCATGTTAAGATTACTACGAATCAAAAAAAAATTAAGCTGAGTAGTTGTTTTCTCCCATATAAAATATCAAAACCAATTAAAAGATTAATTGAATATTTTAATTGAAAATATTTTTCCAAAACAATGTGGCATACTATAAAAAACAACTCGATTTTCACACATAAAAACAAAAGTTACATTATTTACATACAATTAATATGCAATAATTATTTACCATTTCATAGTATTCCGAGTAAAGCTCTGTTGATAAACTTTTTTGATTCAATTAATATAAACATTTATTTATTTATTTACATATTATACTTATAACTAAATTGTTAGTATAATAACAAAGAAAGGGCTATATCAACGTTGGCCTTAAGCTCTAATGGCTTTATTTATTAGATATTGTTATATATGTTACTCTTTTTAAGGAATTTTATTATTAATTTTATATTACTTTTTTGCAACGTTGAGTTAATTATTTAAAAAAAATAATTTTCTTTCAAAATGGTGTTCTTAAAGTGGTTTACATGTTGACAGTTTGAAAATATATGTTCAATACTAACTGGGTTGTGTCTACAAAAGGGACAATGTTTTGAAAGGTTCTTATTTATTATATGGCAGTGTGTAAGTCGCGTGTGTCCTAGTCTTAAACGTATTATTTTAATCTGGTCATTTCTGGAGAGGTATTTACAGTTTGGAAGCATTAAGTTTTGCAGGATTGCTTTTTCTGTACCAGTGAGTTGAGGTGTTCCAGTTACTTAATTGAACTTTAAAAAATTCGCTTTTTAGGTAATTTCTTATGTCAAATTGAGAGAAGTTAGGTGTTGTAATTAAGGGAGCGGATATAGCACACCTAGCTGTTTTGTCAGCAATTTCATTGCCCACAATTCGCGAGTGACCAGGGACCCATATTAGTTTAATGTTTGGTTGCTTTTCAATAATACTTGGGCGAATAAAATTGATGTAGTAACTATCATTGTTAAAATTAGTTATAGAGTCAATAGCAGATAGCGAGTCTGTGCAGATCGCGAATTTGCCACGAAATTGTCGAATATTTTTTATAGTTTCATATATCGCTATGAGTTCTGCCGAAAAGTTAGTACTGTATATGGGTAGAATCGATGTCATTAGTATTTTGTCTAATTTGATTACGCTGAAGGCTGACAACCGTTGTCAGCCTTTGATCCGCCTGTGAAAATAAATGTGGTCATTTAGCTTGTTTTGAAGTTCGAGGAATTGTTTCTGGTATATTTGTGGGTTAGTTGTAGACTTTTTTAGTTCATTAAGGGATTTGTCTATGGCACGTGTATCTAACTTCCAGTTTGGAAACTTGTTAATTGCAGGTAGATTGTTTTTAAAGGGTATGTTGAAATTTGTTTCTGTGAACGAACAGCTTTATTTATAATTTTTGAAAGGGGGAAGCGATCTTTAACAAAGATTGATTTGAAAAGCTTTGAAGTTAAAAAGTCGCGTGTTTGTTCAATTGCCATAACGTCGGCTTCGAATAAGAGGTTATTAATAGGCGTTGTTCTGAATGCCCCTAGTGATAGGCGCATTGCTGAATTTAAAATGGTTTTGATTTTTTTAGGGTGCTCTTAGGAGAGTAACCATAAAGGAATAATCCGAAATTTATTTTAGATATAATTACTGCTTTAAGGACATTAATTAGAGATGAAGTGTTGCATTCAAAATTTCTTGCGGACAGACATTTGATTATGTTGAGACGTTTTAGAAGTGATGCGCTTAGATCATCAACGTGGGAATTCCATCGGTAGCTGTTGTTAAATAAGATTCCGAGGATTGTAGGTGTGCTGACGGATTCAAAAGTGGTGTTATTATTATGAAAAATTCGGTTACAGTTGTGCTTTCTACAAATGTGTATGTGCTTACATTTTTGTAAAGATAGTTGGGATCCGGAATAGGTACACCAGTTTTGTATGTCTTGCATTAAATTGTTTAAATCAATGTTTAAGTTTTTTTCTTTGTTGAGTTGTTTTATAATAATGAAATCATCGGCGTATGCTACAAAGTCGAGTTCTTTGTGTATAGAAATAATATTTGAGAGTTTGTTGTACGCGATCAGGAATAGGATAACTGATAGTGGCGATCCTTGAGGGATGCCATTTGAAAGAGGTTGATGTTTGGAAAGTTTGTTGTGATTTCTCACCACTATTTTTCTATTAGTTAAGTAGTTTTTTATATAATTGTATATTTTCGGTCCTATATTCCATTCCACTAGTTCTAAGATAGTGTGTATACCAATTTTATCGAATGCTTTCACGAAATCAAGGCAAATTATGGAAATGTGATTTTTTTTAATGAATAATTAATTAGGAAATCGAGGTATAATAAGGGATCTGCTATTGATTTGCCTATGATAAATCCGTATTGATGGCTATTAAGTAAGTTGCCTTTCGTGACAAACCACCAAAGCCTATTTGCTATAATTTTGTCCAGTACTTTCGAACAACATGGGTTGGGCGATATGAAGATATGTTTGTTTTATTCCCATTAGGTTTTAGAATTGGGACAATAAACTGGTTTTATAAATTTGTGGAACGAAATTGTCCAAAATGTCATTGTAAATATTGGTTAATCGTTTGTGAACGTCCTCATGTAAGTTCTTAATCATTGGGTACGATATGCGGTCAATACCTGGTGTTTTGCCCTTGAGTTTACTTAAGGCGATAGAGAGTTATATTGGGTTTATTCTATCTTCTATCAGCGCAACGTTTTTCCCTGTAATAAGCATTGTACGGTTCGAGATTATGTTTTGTTTATGTTGTTGAAATATTGGGGGGAAATTCGAATCCTTAGATTCATTGGACCAGTATTCACAAAATATATTTGCTATGGTTTGGCTATTTGTGGTTCTAAGTTGGGGATCAATAGGTGAGTCAATGCAGTGTATATGTGATTTTGTTTTTAAACCGCAAAATCTGCGTATGTTAGCCCATGCTTTGGCAGGGGGTGTTAAAGGGTTAATTTCTGCAGTGAGTGTGGTTAAAGACTTCCTTTTGGAAATCTTAATCTCTCTCTTATATATCGCATTCGCTCTTTTAAAGTTAAGTTCATTGGTGGTTGATATATTTCTCTTAAATTTATTCCAATAGTGGTTACGTTTGGTCTTTAGTATTTCTAGTATTTTGGACCACCATGGGACCAATTGACTTTTTTGTATCGAGTTTTTTTGTGATATAGTACTATTAGCACTTTGCAGAATGATTTTATTTATATTGGCTGCTTCTTTGTTGATGTTACTACTAATAGGGCGCAATGTATTATAAGTTCTTGAAAGTTTAGTAAAGTTTTGCCAGTTAGCTTTGTTTAAGTTAAAAAAAGGTCTAAATTTTTGGTTAGAATCAATTTGATTGTTTGAAAAAACAGAAGTTATTATAGGATAGTGATCACTACCCGACAAGTCCGATTCTATCTTCCAGTCAGTATAGATTATAAGGCATGAGGAAGCTATAGTGAGGTCGATGTTAGTGAATGTCTTGTGTGTAGAAAAGTGAGTGGGGGAACCGTTGTTTAATATTGATAATCTGGAATGGGTTATATAATTTGATAGTATTTTTCCCCTTTTATTGTTACCATTGGATCCCCAGCTAGTGTGCCAACTGTTAAAGTCCCCAGTAATGATTACTGGATGAGGTGTTGAATAGAGGTGTATAAGGTCATTTAAGTGAAACGCTGTAGTAGGGGGTATGTAGGTGGAATAAATTGCGAAAGATTTCTGAGAATGTATGAGTCACCCTATTGAGTCAAATTATTTTGGTTTGTTAGTTCTTCGTGTTGGATGGAGTTGTGAATAAGTATTGCTGAGCCACCATAGTTGTGCGATAAGTTATTTACAAATGGTGTGTGGTAAAGCTTATATGATATTGATATTATGGTATTTTTATGACTATTAATGTGGGTTTCCTGTAGAGTTATAATTTTAGAATGGTATTTTTTTATAAGGGTTAGTAGCTCGTTATAGTTATTTTTATAACCTTTTATGTTCCATTCGACTATTGTTAGTGACATGATATTGAAAATTAGAAGGATAGATTAAATACTTATGTGGGGTAATTGCTGTAGTTAGTATAATTAAACTACCTATCACGGCCCTATTTGAGGTCCATAAAAACAAACTTCTTTACAAAGCTTGCTTCAAAGGCCCCCACGGTTCCCCGACAAGTATCATGAGTAAGGCGGTGAATTTTTTAAGTATAAATATTTATATCTGTAGTCGCTGACTAATATAGGGCAGCAGTTCGGTATCCGGCCGAACTGTAATCCGGAACAAAATATTCCTTTTTACAGCCCTACCAGAAGACCAGACACCAAACTGCCCCTGCAGCCAGCGGCTGGGAGGATTAGATTTATTCTTCCATTACATAATCTGCTTCGTCGCTTTCTTGGCTATCTTTAGAGGGTTTTGTCCTTTTTGCCTGGTTTTTAAGTTGACTTTTAGTACGCCTTGATGTATCTTTTGGCAGTATTGCGAGTTTCTTCGTTTTAATTGTAGGCAACTTGGGTGCTGGTGATGACTTATTTGGGGCGTTTGTTGTTTCCTTTATAACCGATGCGTTGGTAGTTTCCTTTAAAATAGATGTGATGGAAGAATTGGCGTTTGTGTGGAGACCTTTAGAGGTAGTTGGTTTATCTGCGAAAAATTGGGATTTTAAGGTGCTTTTAACCAAGTTTTCAATTTTAATTATTTTTTAAACAAGAGCTAACCTTAAAAAATGGTTGGCATCATTGGATTCAGCGTACTCGAATTAGTTTTACCCACCAGGTCCCCCGCTTGTTACATTTTTGAACCAAGACAGTGTTATTAACTTGACTGCATCCGGTCAAAAATAATTCTGTGGCAACACACTATTCTTGAATATTTTCATTTATTTTCTTTACATACTCTTACAACTACAATTTGAAGCTGAAAGAAGTCATCCAATGTAGCAATGGTAAAGTAAGAAAATAAAAAACATGTTGATTATTCTTGTTTCAACTTTGTTATTTCGTCGGTTGGTTATTGGTTTGCGGCACAGTATATTCAAAATACATTATGTCTGCAGCAAACCAACAACCAACCGACGATTTGCTGAGCGTCTCATTTGTTTAAATGAAAGTTTAACATATTAACTCTAGTTGTTCTAAGAAATTTTTGGGTAAAGGTTCCCTGATGATCTGCATTAGCAACAGTGAAATGCGCATAGGATCCAGCTAAACCCCTCAATAATCAATTTCAATTTAGTTTTAATAAAAAAATATTTTACTGGATTAGTGTTGACACATCAACATAACTAATATAATTATTAATTTCATAAATATTTTTATTTTTGAACAAATGACTAAAATTATTGTTTATGTATAATTTGCTTATTAAACATTTAACGAATATTTACTTTTGACCTGAATTATTGTTTAAGTTCAATGAACACAAATATTGATGAATATTTACGTTTTATTATTTTGCGAAACAACTAAAGTATCATATTGCAATTTTCACAACTGCGTCAACATGTGTAAATTCATTTCTTTTTCCATTATTTTAGGTTTCTAAGATTAAGCAGTTTATTGTTAATAATTTTTCATATAAGAAAGACAAAAGAAATTATTATGATCAGTTAAAAGGCATTAAAGTGTGTTTTACTAACTGAATCGTTATCGTTCTTCTGGTTAAAGTGCTAGAAGGACAATTAAGGCAATTAGTAACAGTTCTAATTTATGTGTTAGAATTGTTTTCATTGGTGCGACGAAATCAGCAGTTCCAACAGTAGTGGTTCTTCAGAAATCGTAAGCGTCTCCAACAACAACACCACAACAATCTATAAACGGTAGCGCAGAGCTACATCACAAAACTCAATTTAGAAGGTCTACATCGTAAATCAATAACAAAATGCCGATATTAGAAGAGCTTGTACAGACGCAAGACAAGAATGCGGAGGAAATAAATCCGGCGATTTCTAACATAAGGAATACGCCTGAAGACAGAAAGTCCGTAGAGTATTACGAGAAAAAATCAATGGAGCTCGAAGAACTTTGGAAAAACTTCGAAAAAATTGACAACCGTATAAGAAGTGATCCCACAGCTGGAGAAGATCACCATTTCTTCAATCAAAAACTGCATGAAATTTTGACCAAAAGATATAGAGAGGCTAATGATGACATACAAAGAATCCTTTAAAACATTAAAAAGGAACAAGTAAAAACACAAGCAACCGGCTCAAATCTTACTTGTAAGTAAATATCAGTAGCACAAGCAACCAATAACTTGTTAAAACAAACAATATCCAAAATCATCAGCACATTGGATGAAATATTACAAATTGGTGTTCAGTACACAAGGCAATAGATAGAGGTAAAGCTTAAAGAAGTCGAGTACAATATGAAGACAATACAGCAGTTACAAGACAAGATATGCACCGAAAATATTGAGAACGACATATACGAATTTTTGACAAACCAAACGGAAATTACAGATAAGATAATGCAAATTGAGGAATTAAAGGCAAGTTTGACTTCAGAAACAAACAATCAAGCAGTTAATCAACAAAACAACAATATGCAACATCTTCCAAAGATAACAATACCAAAATTTAATGGAGATTATCAGAATTGGCAACCATTTTATCGCATGTTCAACGAAATAATACATAAAAAAACATGCCGGCTATACAAAAAATTTGGTTTTTTAAAACAAACGTAACAGGCCGCAAGACTAATACAAAATTTATGCCTAACGGAAACTAACTACGAAACGGCATGGAGCACACTTCAAAATCCATTCAATAATCCACGAATCTTAACAAATAATATTATATTATAGGTTGTTAATCCAACAAAAAATACCTGAAAATCCCCCTGCTGCGGCTATAAAAGGGTTGGACGGCACTACCCGCGAATCCATTGCTACACTTAATAATTTAAACATCAATACAACAACTTGGGACCCGATACTGGTCAACATATTAATAAAAAAAACTGGACCACGGGACTCATGTGTTATATGAGCAGTCCATACAGCTACCTAGATCATTACCATTTTTGGAAGAGCTATTAACCTTCCTGGAAACAAGAATTCAGTCGCTAGAGGCAGTTGGCCGAATCCAAGGTACATCAAAAAGAACTGTGTCTATTTGTTATTTACAAATGATTTAGTTATAAGTAAAAATATAAACGTTTTAAACCATTCAATTTTTACATGCTTTTGTGTGAATAAAATAAAAACTAATAGATAAATATATAAACAAATAAATAAATAAAAAATAAAAAAATTTATAAATAATTAAAGAAATAAATTAATAAATAAACAAATAATATATAATACATAAATTATTAAACAAATAAATAAATAATTAAAGAAATAAAATAATTAAATTGTAGTAATGACTTGTTAAATTTAAAATTACAAAGAAATAATAATATTATAATAGGCCTTGAAAAATTAATATAAAATATGTAATTTGATAATAGAAAAATAATAAAAAAAAAGAATAGAAGCTAACAACATCAGGTGTGAGCGGACTACACATTCCAGATTTGAAGATACGTGATTGAAGAGAAGCTTAAGATTTCGATTTGAAGAAAGTGGTGAAGAAAAATGAATCCAAGAGAGGAATTGATAAAACAACTCACAAACATGGGCATGAATATTCTAGAAACAGCAACATTAACACATTTAAGGACCATGCTAGCGAGCGTAATGGGCGTAGGTAGCCCTGAATCCGTGCACAAAACAGTAACGTTTTTAATAAAGAAAATGATCAGGATGAAAGCAATAACGCTAACTTCCAAACCATATTAATGGATGATGCAAATGAACATTCCAATTTGGAAGAACTCGAGCAACAGCTATCCCGTAAGTTAAGAATTCTGAAGATGCAGAAAGAAATAGATGAACTGCAAAGGAACCAAACATATGAGAAAAAAGTGAACGTTAGCCTATCAGACATTGAAAGTTCTCTGTGTAAGTTTTCGGGGGATGACAGCTACTCCATATCTAGGTGGATTGATGATTTTGAAGAAGTAACCACCATACATGGATACTCAGATGACGTTAAATACATATTTGCAAGACGAATGTTAATTGGTAGTGTTAACATATTTATACGCATGTGCCAATGTTCGTCATGGGAAAATTTAAAAACAAAATTAATGGCTGAATTTAATCAACCGGTGAGTGTGCGTGACATATTTAAAAAATTAGAACTAAAAAAGTGGAATAAAAACGAAGAAAGTGTACACCATTATGTACTTTCTATGCAGGAGATATCGCGTAGTATTCCAATTACTGAAGCTGAATTGGTTGAATATGTAGTAGAGGGTCTTCAAGATTCGTCACCGGCAGTTTCAATTTTTTACAATGTAACATCAATCAATGCCTTGAAGAGAGTAATTCCAAAATGAAAGATGATTAATGACGCAAAACTTAAAAATGTAAGACTAGCCTCAGTTAACAAAGGCAAAGAAGACATCCGTTGTTTCAACTGCTCAAAAATTGAACATTATGCACATGAATGTAAGGAAGAGAAACGTCCCCGTGGCTCATGTTTCAAGTGTGGAAGAATGGGTCATTTATATGCAAATTGTCCTTCTCAGACTGTAGCTACTATAAAGGACGTTGAGGGAGTAAATTATTATGCTCAGGTAAGAGTTGCTTTTTATGACAATTTTGATTTAACGGGGTTTAATGTTGTGCCTTCTATTTTGGACACGGGTAGCCAGAATAGCTTTGTAAGGCGTTCGGTTTTAACTTCGTCGAATCCTGATGCGTGCATGAGTGTAGAGTGGACTTCAAAATTTAGGGGAGTTGGTGAAGGATATTTAAAGATTTGTGGAAAAGCAGTCGCATCTATTGAATTTAAGGGCCAGACGGAGGATATGGATTTATTTATAGTACCTGATAGATATATGCCAAATGAATTAATTTTTGGGCAGGAATTTTTTGAGTTTATTTAACATTTCTTTGTACAAGAAAAATTGCATAGCCGTGAAGTCAAGCACGGACAATAGTTTTAATGATGTGTTTGAGAAGAATAAATTAATAAATATTGAAACAGAACAAGATGAAATATTGTTTGACGAAATTAATAGGATTTGTAAGATTGATGTTTTGGGAGAGGATGCAATGGATATATGTAGATGTAAACCCCGATTTACAGGTAGAAACTAAAAACACGATAATCAACTTTGTACAGGCGGATTATTTGAAAATGCTTTGCCGCAGTAATGATTCTATAGATTATGAGGCAAAGATAATGGTGAATTCAACAGATACTCCGTTTTGCTCTCCTAGGCGTTTATCATTTGCTGAGAAGCAAGAAGTTAATCAAATTATTGATGAACTCTTAGAAAAAAACATTATAAGACATAGTGATTCTCCATATGCGTCACCAATAGTATTGACTAAGAAAAAGGGCGGTGAAACGAGAATGTGTATTGATTACAGATCTTTAAATAAAATAATAATGAGAGACTTGAGCATATGGAGGGTAAGAAATTTTTTTCTGTTATGGATTTGAAGTCGGGATTTTATCAGGTAAAAATGGAAGAGGGCTCTATTAAATACACCTCCTTTGTGATACCTAACGGACAATATGAATTTCTTCGGATGCCTTTCGGGCTGAAAAATGGTCAAGCTATTTTTCAGAGATTTGTGGGTAAAATTTTTCGGGATTTCTTACAAAGGAATGAAATGGTGATTTATATGGATGATATTCTAATAGCATCTAGGACGATGGAGGAACATTGTGATGTATTACAGAGAACGTTGATACGGTTAGCAGAAAACGGGTTGGAACTAAAATTCCAGAAATGCAGATTTGCATATACGCAAATAGAATATTTAGGATATTTAGTCTCAGAAATGGGGATAAGACCATCTGATGCCCACGTAAGCGCAATATCGTCTTTTCCACAGCCGAAAAACACAAAGGAAGTAAAATCATTTTTAGGTTTGAGCTCATATTTTAGAAATTTGTGGGAGGCACTAGCGATAGTGTACTCTCTCCGTAGGTTTCGAGTATATTTAGGAGGTATTAAATTTAAGATTATAACAAACTGTAATTCATTTGCGCTAACTTTAACCAAGCGAACAGTTAATAGTAGGATAGCCAGATGGGCGCTGGAGCTAGAAAATTTTGACTACACTATACATCATAGACCGGGGACTAGGATGTCCCATGTTGACGTATTGTCCAGGGTTGAAATGGGATGTCAAGGAACGGTTGGCACAATCGAAAGTGAGGATATGGATTTTCAATTGTGTGCGATACAAGCTAGGGACTCCGAACTGTGCGAATTAAAGACGAGGCTTGAGTGTGAAAACTTAAAGGATTATGAAATGGATTATGAAATGGTTATTTACAAAAAATATGATGGTAACTTGAGGTTAGTTGTACCAAAAGAAATGGAGTTTGAATTTATCAGGAACATTCATGAGCAAATTGGACATTTGGGAGTAGATAAGTGTTACATGAAAATGAAAGAAGCATATTGGTTTCCTAATATGAGGGAAAAAATAGGAAAATTTGGGAAAATTTGGAAAAAATTGTCTTAAGTGTATTATGTTCTCCGTTCCACAGAGTCAAAATGCAAGGGCTCTTCATAGCAACCGTAAAGAGCCACGACCGTTCCACACCATTCATATGGATCACTTGGGGCCATTACCGTCATTGCAATCGAAAAGAAAACATATTTTAGTGGTTATAGATGCATTCACAAAATTCGTTAGATTATATCCAGTACTATCTACTAGCACAAAAGAAGTCAAAGCGGCTTTGTTAAAATATTTTGATTATTACAGTCGTCCAGTTAGGTGCATCACAGATAGGGGTAGTTGTTTCACTTCAAAGGATTTTACAGATTTTATGAATGAAAGGAATATGACACATGTGAAAGTGGCAGTGCATTCGCCTCAGGCAAATGGTCAGATAGAAAGAATCAATAGGACTTTAATAGGAATGTTGGCAAAACTCAGTGAGCCAGTGGCACATTCGGACTGGGTGAAGCAATTAGGGAAGATAGAGTTTGCGTTGAACAACATGGTGAATCGTTCAACGGGTACAACGCCGAGTCGTTTATTATTTGGTGTAGATCAAAGGGGAGAGGTGATTGACAAAGTGAAAGAATACATACAGGAAAACTTTTTAGGCCCGGTGGGGAGCTTAGATGATATTCGGAAGAAAGCAGATGCTAAGATTAGGGCTTCGCAGGAGTATAATGAGAAAAGGGTTGGGGCGAAAGCAAAGAGTGTAAATTCATTTGAAAAGGGCGACTTCGTGGTTATCAGAAACATAGATACAACTGTTGGTAGCAACAAAAAACTACTTCCTAAATTTAAAGGTCCATACATTGTGCATAAAGTATTACCGAATGACAGATACGTAATAAGAGATATCGAAAATTGTCAAATTACTCAGATTCCATACAATGGTGTAATCGAAGCATGCAACATTAAGCCCTGGAAGTCTAGAGATTTCATTGTGTAAAAGGCAACTCTTAATAGATACGTGTTATATATATTAAAAAAAAATAAGTTCTATGTATATGTTAGAATATGGCTTCCTGATGATCGGGCCGATCATGTTGTCAGGTTGGCCGACTGTAGTAATGACTTGTTGTTAAATTTAAAATTACAAAGAAATAATAATATTATAATAGGCCTTGGAAAATTAATATAAAATATGTAATTTGATAATAGAAAAAGAATAAAAAAAAGAAGAGAAGCTAACAAAATAAATAATTAATAGATAATTAAAGAAATAAATTAATAAATAAATACAATTAGTACAAAATTAAATTTTCGTTGTCATCATACATGCAATTTAGTGAGAATCATACATTCGTTGTTTCGGTCTATGTAATGTCCCTAAGCACGCATACTTATTTTATCTTTCATTATATTTCTTTTATCATCAGTGCTAAGTGCTATTTTATGTAGTTTTTGCGTATATAGCTGATGTGTTTTAGACCTAAACAAAAACATTTCATTTAACAAATTTATTATTCGACATATTGCCATAAGATAATTTTGCATTCAAATAACCATCTTTTGTAATCATTAATGCACAATTAATAAAATAATTTTTGACCCCTTGCGATTTTTTAACATCTTCCGAGTAAGCCAACAAACTCGGTCATTATATCTCCTTTGTTTTCATCTTTCATCATTCCCAAAACCTTCTTATTGAGTAGCGGTAAACGAAAGTGATTAAATGTAGGATATTGTGACGTGTCAAAATGCAAACTAATATCATTACGGATGTCATCGTAAAAATCATCAGTTTTAATTGAATAAATAAAGGAGTCAGTATCCATATAGTTGAGAGAAATGTTCTTTCCAAATTTAATGGAAGTCATACATTCTCCCCTTGGTTTATCATATAGTGGTTCCATTTTTTCTAACTCTACCGCATACATATCATCAGAAAATTTTGTCAAATGCTTAAAATTTGTTTTCGCAATTAATGCTCTTAGACCCAAATGATTCCTGTTTGTTGTTCCCTAAGATGAAGTAATTCTAATGTTCCTACGTTTTTCAATGTTTTCCATTGTCTTTCCATAAACAGCATTGTTTAAAAGTTTGAAAAATCTTTTTCAAAGTTATTTTTAGCATTTGTCCTATGGAATGTGTTTAAGTCAATATATTTTCTTAGCCAAGGGGATTGCTTAAATGTGGGGATTATATGGATTTGTTATAATATGATACCATTTGAAATGCCTTGTTTTAAAACTCTATAGTGTATGATGTAATTTATAATTGAGAGTAAGTCTGCAACTAATTTTTTGTTTTTTATCCCCCCACGGGCTAATTTTCGCGACAAAATGGCAAATCATTATGTAGATCATGCACCGAATCGGGATAATCTATATCCACTTCCACAATGTACCCATACTCTGCAGTGTCAGAAATTTTTGTAACATCAAAATCAGTATCACATATCCACTCAAATTCTCCGCAAGGAAGATATTCGGACATCGCCCAACCGTAAAAGTTATTTGCGTCTAAATGCACCAGAAATTCTGATGGTTTTGATGCATCAAAATCTTCTAAGTACTTATTATTCGCTTTGGAATATCTTTGCGAGCATTGAACTAGTCCACCTCTAATTCCGTTTTGCATAAACATATACATTTTGGGATCAGTGAACTGTTCCAGTGAAACTTGTGTGGTTTTCAACATTGCATCCCAACATAAGCCCGGTGCTGTATAATAGTGGCATGGATCTAAATCGTATATACCTTTAATAATTTTCTTAAAATTTTCAAACACATCGGTTAGAAAACGAACATCTGTCTTTAAGTAGAGCTCAGTATAGTCAAGGAGGGTTTTACATTTTAACTCTCCATATTTCTTGAGCATGTTCATACTCGACTATATCACATTTTTCATTCGTTAGAATACTGAAGAACTCTTCTCTACTAGAAAGCTTAGTTTCCTTAAACTTATTCATGGAATCCATGTAAGAGTATGGAAATACACCCTTCTAATGAGGTTGAAATGATCCTCATCAACGAAACATGATCGAACAGTATTGAAATCCTTGCTATCAAGATTTTTTGCTAATGTATCTAAGCTCGAAGCCATAAATCTAAACGAGTCTATAAATCTTGTTTCGAATCCATGTTTTGCATCTAACCTGATGAAAATTGAAAGACAAATATAACGCTCGGTGCTCTGGGGAATCACTTTGATTGCAGCATTTTTTATACTAGAAAGTTCTTTGAAAAATAGGTGCATATCATATGCAGAAAGATTATGAAAGATAACCGGTATGAATAGAGGTGTTTTATAATTCAAATTGCATTCGTTATGAGCTGCCCCGCGATAATTACTTGTAAGATGACAATGATCTCTAACTTTATTGTTATTTAATCTTTTCTTACATATATGAAAATTTTTTGCATTATTACATTGAGCTATTTCTATTGGAGTCATGAATATTTTCTTAACTGCTGCAACTAGCTTTTTGATAAATATATTCAAAAATATAATAATATGTTAATAAATATAACAATAACAAATAACTTGTTAAATAGAGATGAAAATACATTTTGCATAAACGAAATTTACTTTGATATATCTTTGATGAGCACATAGTGGAAGTTTTTATTTGACTAGAGCAACAACATAACGTTTTTCTCTCCTTTCGTTACATAGTACAGTCCTATAAGTGATGTTCCATTATGACCAAATACGTTAATGCTCACATGATTTTGATTTTAAAATTTTTTATCTACTTCAATGGGAGTGGAAACTCCAGGCCTTCAAGGTTTAATACAATTGCCCTATATTAATATTCTCATAAGAAATGATTGTAATATTGTAATTTTTACAGTTTTTCGTTGTTTAGGATTCAGACCGCTATTTACATTCAAAGCCGCAATGATACACCATTTAAAGCAATAAATATCAGAGTTCTCGATATTTATGCATGCATGTTTTTGTTGCAGTATTTTTTGGGAGAGGGATAAAGCTCGATCATCTTATTATGGACACCGTTATCCTCTCTTCAAATTCTTCCAATTTGGTTCTCAGCTCCTCGGTCTTTTTCATGTACATTTGCTATATGTCATTAGAAAAAGTCACCAACATCATTTGTAAAATGTGTACAAGTTGGGACACATTCATCTCATCATTCACCATCTTCATATAATCACATGTAAGCTCCATATTAAATTTAAACGTATCCTACTATATTCATTTAGTTGTTTCACTATGGAGCTCTTGGCAGATGAGAGAAACTCCTCCTGAAACAAGGCACCCACATTTTTGTTGAGGAGGATATATGTGTCGATCCTCCCATTGAAGTTACTTATTCTTCTTGTTTTATGGTTCTGACATGAGCCATACAACTATTTGACGGAATCATCTCATCACTATCCTCACAATATTTGTTTTTAATATTTAGCTTACTAATTCCGTAGTAGTCATCAAATCAAATTTCTCTGTGTGTACTAAGATACATATATGATCATATACACAACAACACCCAGACCAAAATCACTAGCATCAGTTTGCAATATAAAGGTACGGGGAAAACCGGGACACGTGAGTGCAGGTTTTGTTTTATTTCCGCAAAAGCTTTTTTCTACAATTGTTACACTAAAATAAAATACATATACTAAAATAAAAATATCCATCACAAGTTCATTACTCCTATTCGTAAAACTCTGCTTATCAACCTGATTTGATTCAAAATATTTAATATCTGAAATGCTCTTGTACATATAAAACCTATGCCAACACAATCCCCTTATTCTATTTGGCGTCGGCAACATCGTCGTCAATTTTGAAACAACATCAATTTAACATAACATCAATACTAACTTTGTATTCCCTAACAGTGTTATGACGACGTTGCCTGTTAATCGATAAATACAATACACATATCTAGTATTTGAGTCAGCTGACTCATTTTGCTTACTATTTTTGGTAAAAGTGTTTTTGAATAAGTAAAAGCTTTGTAAATAAACTAAAATAAATGTTTTTCTTTCCGACTGGGACGAAGAAAATAAATAAAAAATTGAATAGTGAAAAGAAAATTTCTCAGACAGAATTCACGCATTTGTCAGTTACCCGATGAAAAGTAGGTAATAAATTCAGTCATATATTTAGAAAATAATAAGTAATGTTCATCGTTTTAATATTTTAAAGTTGTTTTCGGCTGAATAAAACATCATTTAGGCATGTATTGGATACAATAGAGCTTAATTTTTGGAAAAATCCATCAGAACAACGTTTATTGGAAGTTGGAGCTTGCTCCAAAGGGTCTCAGTACTAATTGCTTATGTACGCCGCCTCCTGTTACTTCGCAATCAGCTTTCAAGTCCTGCCAGATCTGTAAAAATAATTCTATCATACAGTACACTTTCCCAAGACATTTTTTGCCTTACTTTTTGCCATCCACCACTAGTTCTAATTGGTGGAACGAGGGCAGTAAGTCGCAACACTTTCCTACTGTTTCTTGAAATTATTAAAAACACTGCCCATGCGGAATCCTCTAACAGGAGAAGGATTAATTTCCAACTCTTCCACAAGCTTTTCAAATTGTTTGGTGTTAATAATTTTAAGTTTGCCCATATTATATTTTTCACTTTTTTTAATAATTTTTTTCAAATAAGTATGTATGTATACTTTAAATTATTTTTCAAATTCTTTGAGGTATACACACAACAGAACACGATATCAAAAAACACTGACGACAAAATGAACGGCAACATCAACATCAATTTTTCTTACAGAATACCAAACATATGTTGATAGTCATCGACAAATGGCAATACTATCTACGGGAATACCGATTTGCCAAAAAATATTAAAAACGACGTCGTGTAGAATAGAATAGAATAAGGGTAAATATTTTTCTATCTCCATAAGAATAGCAACGCAAATAGCCTAGAAAACATATATACATATATAATCATATGTACATTTGTATGCAGAAGTGTTGATGTAATTCACACAAGCAATGATATTCTTCAAAGCAAAAATAGATGTGATTTCATACATTACTCCATCAACATATACATACATACATGACCAAATACATTCCCTATCCACCTCCATTCCCAACATCTATCAGACTGCCACTACCTCCAGCTATTAGATTATTTCCCCAGAGATCCCAAAAATAAATGCATACATACAATAACCATACGAGTGCATACGCATAGCAATGATATAACAGGCTGCCGATTTATAGTAAACCAGCCCACTTGGGTCCTTAGAGGTCCCGTTGTGCTATACATATACACAAATCCACAGATTTCTTGTCACTGTAATGTTTGTCTGCCACCACAACAAAAGTAGCGGACAGCGGCAAACATACAAGCAAATACAAAAACGCACACATACATACATGCCAGTGAAGGGAAATGTGGCACAATCGTGCCATTTTTGGCACTATTGGATGCTATTCGCATTTTCTGCAGGGAAAGAATTAAACTCACATACAGCATGAAAATCCCCAAAATTCCAAATTTTTTAACAGGGTTGCCACAATTTTTCTTTCTTCCCGGTTTTGAATTCCGAAACTTAGACTCAGGTCCCCATTACTCCCCTAGTCGCCCACTTTTTTAATCTCAAGATTTTGTTGTGGGCAGCGCTTGTCACTCATTCAAATTTTCGTAGGAAACGGGTTATATGAAGTATGTAAATAATAGATTTAAGTCTCCTAGGCCGAAGTGGCGCGATCACGCTCACATTTTAAGACGATAATTTAAGGCCTTGAATCCGTGCAACGTGTAAGCAAGGTGTTAGTAAAATCGCTTGCGTTAAGACCTGTATTTTTGGTTTTTAATTCTGCCGTAAATTTTAGTTTTTATGGGCATAATCCCCACTTTTTTAAACTCAAGATTTTTTGTAGCCAGAGTTTATAAATCGGGTCAAGTTTCGTTGGAAACGGATAATAATAAATACATATACTTAAATGTGCTAAGGCGAAGTACATGAAACAGGAGGTTTAAATTTTAATAAAATCACTTGCTAGTTTAATTCTGATCTGTATGTATGTATAGCTCCACATCCTGGATGAAATTTCCAGATTTCAGACTTTTTGCTCACCTAGACCTACTTGTGTACCTAATTTCAGTTCTCTAGCTAGAGCGGGAGTGCTTCATCAATTTGATGAGTAGGTTAGCGATCAGTGTGTCAATGAGTATGTTTTAAAATATGCAATCTTTTGCAAATCTATTTATCAGGAAGCTTTCATTACAAACTTTCCGTTTTCCTTAAGTTTTAAGTTTCTTCTTTTTACAATTGGGAGGAACAAAGTTATTATGAGAGTGGTAAAACGAATGGCTTTGTGTAAATATACACGCTACGTGCATAGGCCGAAAATTGACCTGGCGCACTGCTGTGCGCCTATATACTATGTAATTCACTAACCATTGCAGGAAAACTAATGCAATAATGTTGTTAAAACTTTTAAAACGAATATAATTTAATAAAAATTTTCATATAACGTTTAAGTCGTTTGAAAACGTTTGCTACTGTTTTATAAAATACATTTGTTTAACTTGAGGGTTACACGATCAAGTTTTTTTTTTTTTGTTTTAAGTTGTTTTCTTAACAACAGCATATTGAAAATAAATTTGCTTTGAAATTGCGTGCAGCCTACGTCAATTTAAATGAATTTTGATAGCTTAAAAGCAAATCTTGGCCGGGTAACTGTAGCGTAACGTAAGATAAAAGTTTCATTTTCAAATGTTTTACCAAATTCAAATTTGAAAATAAATCAAAAATTTCTGATTGAAACCTTTCGCTCTGTCTTACAAAATTAGGCCATAAGTTGAAAATAGATAAGCCCCGATTCATTGCGCTATAACTGCCTGAAAAATCGCTCTGAGATTTTTCTAATAGGTACTTTTGAATATCAAGATTACATTAGTGACTTTATCTCAAAATTTGCTTATCTCGACTCAAGCACTTTTTGCTTTTTGCCACAGAATTATCTTTATAAAATTAAAATGAATTTTTGCTATTATTTTGCAGTCAGGTGGAAGCTCTGAGAAATCACAGTTACGTTTGCAATCTCCTCGTCTGGAAGGGGCATTAAGTGGGGCATTGCATGACGCGTGCATTCCCTTTCCGAGAACATCAGCTGTTTCGTTTAATCCATTTGGAATGTTGTGCAGCTTTGCTCAAACTCTCAATACAAAACGGTTGACTTTAAGACATCAAAATATAACACCCCGTACATTGTCAGCCATCAATGGCGGTGGCTTATTAGGAAATGTGATGGGACCTCAACCAGTCCTCTACACCCATCGGGATTCAAGTGCTTCTTTTTATTTACATGACCGCATGAACTCCAAGCATTCAAAAAACCGCTCAATTCAAAAGACAGCTCACTCTACGCCCGTTGTGCATATATACGAATGCAACAAACTCTTGAATATCAGCCGTCTCATGGCCGAAGAATATTCTTTGGACAAGAGAGATATTATTGCTTCATGCCGCAAAAATCGTCAAATATGCGAGAATCATGGCCGCTACGATTTGTTACCCATTTGGACAATGGCAGAAATGATAGCAACCCCTAATTTACCTCAGATCGAAAGCTTGAAGTATGAAATAATCCTAAATGAAGATCCTTTTAAGAAGTGCCTTTTGGAGGCATTAATTATGCATTTTGCGAGTGTTGGGGATTTACAAACCGCTGTAATGCTTTCATGCATTTTTCACCCTTTTGGTATTAATGTTAAAGGAAGCTGTAGTTCTGGAGTTATAGTTCCTGCCGGTGAAAATAGCAACATTTTGGCATCATGTAATACCAGCGGTCAAACGAAAATACCTAATCTTACTCCAAACACTTCGCCTTATCACACAGTCTTGCCTATAGACACACATGCTTCGCCTTCCACAAAAAATGTCAATTGTTCAAACGTCGCTCTTTATCTTAAGCAGTTGCGCAGTAATTCGTGGTCAGATTCACTAGACTGTGTGGATAGTAGGCATGTGAACAATGAGTTGTATGCATGTTCCTTAATACGTCGCTGTCGCATACCACTACTCGACAAATTCAAAAAATTGTATTCCGAAATTTTGTATGGTTGGCAATTGTTGACGATTCGAGCGTTGGTAAGTTCGTGATGTATTGATGTTTTGAAAGTAAATTTCAATCGATTTCCCATATTTTAGATTTTAAAACACACAACGTATACGAAGTGTCTACCACAAGGTGTTGAATTTGTAACAGAATGCTCTGGATGCAATAAAGCAAAACGAACACCAGCATGTAATTCCTGCCAGCGGTCAGTTCTTTTTTGTGCCTTATGTTGCATACCTGTCAAAGGTGTTGCAAATGCTTGCTTAGCTTGTGGACACGGTGGTCACCTGCTTCATATGATGCAATGGTTTGAGGTAAGATCACAGACTAGAAACTTTTACTCTGTGGGTAAGATGTTAATATGTATTAGAAATCATGGTATTTCGTAAAAGCATTGAGGGTCGCAGTTAACATTTTAATCAATAAATTGCATTTGTGATAAAAAAGATTTATTTTTTATTTAGTAGTGGCCTCATATGTATATACATATTGTTGCCGCAGATATTTAATAAATTCATTACTTTAAAGTTCTGATTTACTTTGCTTTCTGAGTAGCTCTTAAATCAGTTAATTTATATTTTTTATAAAGCTCACTTACATACGTATGTATATTATAACTTTAATAAATACATATGTAGTATGTAAAATGGATAACGGTCAACAATTGAAATACACGTCGTATGATTCTTTATATATTTTATTATTTTATGTATACGTACATATGTATATATTAATGTTACAATCATTTTAGAAATTGCAGTCTATTAAAAAGCGACTAAGGACTAATAAATCAGTCAAAGTTTATACGCTGGTTTAGTTAAACTAAACTCAAATTTATATGTAGTTTACAATCAACAGGAGTAAATCAGTGAACCACGACTACAACAAAATTACAGCACCAAAAAACACACGCATTTTGTTGGTAGAAACAAACGGATAATTGTCAGAAACTGATGTCTTTTGTTTTTAAAAACAGCAATCACAGGGTAACTAAAGCACAATTGCAGACGCGGCATACATGCATGATTATAGCCATTCAGTGTTGCCAATATGTGTGTAATACACAGTGTGTAATTTGTACTCTCATGTGTTGGCCATGTAATGAGATTCATGTATAATCTGTGTGTAATTATACTTTGGATTCTATTTTTATTTATTTTGGTTTTAATTTTAACTCACACAAAAGATGTGTAGTGCAATTTTCTTCAATGTGTAATTGGAGACACAGCCATGTGCAAGTTCATTGGCAACACTGTAATCATTTTATTCACACGCATACACTAACATTTTTGCAGCTTGTAAACAAAGTTTGACAACTTTCTGTATTGTATACATAAACAGGCTGGGCTTGTGCATTTACCTTGTATAATTTTACCATGAACCATACCTTAAGTGTAGTTTAAAAAATAATATTGTGGCAGCACTAGAATAAATGTCAAAAAACAGCTATTTTGCAGCAGACTATCAATTCTTTGCACAATCAAAAATGCAAAAAAGTTTAAAAAAATTAATGAAAAGTCACCAAATTTTACTGAGAAAGGAATTATATTTATGCTTTGCGAAGTAGAATAGTATAAAAGAATAATAGTGTATAAGAAAACAGGTTGAACAAGATCTGAAGAACAAGTAGAGACTTGCAAAAAAGTTGAGTGCTCTTTTAACGCGAAACATATGGTCTGTAAGTAACAAAACCATATGCCCTGTATTGGTAGTATAAACGCCCAATTTTATGCGTTTACAGATGGTTTAAACACTGTATTGATTTATAGGTTTGCTAGTTTAAACACATTTTAAAACAAAAATAGAGATTAACTTGCACTGATTTATTAGCCCTTAGTTTTCGGTCAAAAACAAATAATTTTAAAGCGACTTTAGTTTACAGTGAATTGCTTAATAAACTTAAACTCAAACTAAATGCTATTAAAAGTTGTTTTTAAATAATAGTTATATTGCGCTAAATAGAAGCAACAATTCTTTAAAATTATTTATTGTTTCAAATACGGTGCTCAGTAATTGAAATATGACCAATTCGCAAAGTGAAAAAGACTATAATTCTAAAAAGTGTCTAGAAAAAGACACTGACGATATGGTACAGTGCGACAGTTGCGATCAATGGTACCATTTCGGATGTGTATTGGTTGACAGCAATGTAGAAACTGTAAGCTGGATCTGCGATAACTGCAAACATGCATTATCAATATCAACCTATTCGTCTATACCCACCACTAGAAACGGAGTAAAAACACCATCTTCGTTTAACGCACTAGAAGGTAAACAGCATGGTGAGTCCTTGCCTAAACCAATTACAGGGTTTGTTCAACCAGCACATGCTACAAGGAAGGTTGAAGCCATTATGTGTTCTAAGCCAATGCCTACAGCAACAGCAAACCAAACTTCTGTATCAGTAATTACGGCATCGATATCCTCTATTTACACCGCTCCAATTATGTCATATACACCATATGCAACATTGCAAAGCTGTTATCAACCACTAGCAAACTTCTTGGTTTCTTAAAATGAAGTATTTATACAAAACTTAATCATAATTTAATATACATATTTCAACATTAATATTTTACTCAACAGTTAATATTATTATGCCAACTAGTAATCTATTTCTGAAATATTATTTATCTTTTGACCCAATTTTGAAATATCGACATTGCACAATTTATCAACGCAAAGAATTTAACAAGCAACCAAATCAATGAACTGGTTACTGCTGCGTCATCAAATAAGTGCAATGCACGGGTACGAGGGTTGTTCCATTATGATTCACAACAATCGTTAGAAATTTGTTATTGGAACTGGTTTATGAAAAAACAAAAGCAGAAAAAAAGAAGAAAAAACTTTATAAAAGTGGACCATTAACAATTTTTTTTAAATACGAGTTGTTTTTTGTTCAAAAGTGAATTAGAAAAAAATCAAAATAATTTAAGTGGCCATTCCATTCTTTCTTCTTCTAAATTTGGATGCTAGAACACATACCATTAATTTTAATACTCGGAAGCCAAAACACACACGATAAAAAAAGGTTTGAAAATCATATTTTGGCCAAATATAAGAAATTTAAAATACTATTTGATTTATATTTAATTTTTAAGCTATTGCATAGCTTTTATCGCGAGCTTTGAGCGCGGCGACCGAATCAAGAAATTATGTAACGAAAATAAAAAAACCTAAGACAATTTGTATTTCAATCGCCCGGTGTATGTTAACCCCTAAAGTATGCTATTGATTTCATTAACATACAGTATTGCCAGAACAGATTTTTACATGTAGAAAAACACTTACGAGCAATCGTGGTTGATAAAAAATTACATACACAAACTGAAGAAGGGTCTAAAATACTTGGTACAAATGGTAATAAATTTCCACTTATCTTGGCTGGCGATTTCAACATCAACTTCGCTGATAAAAAATCAGAGCGGTTGACAACTTTTCTTTCGGAAAAATTTAATTTGAAAATGAATAATGATCCACAAGAATCCACAACAAAATATGGGACCACAAATGACGCGGTTTTTTCCAGATATTTAGAGGATATCAAGTCTCAAACTTATGTTTCTTATTTCAATTACCATAAACCTATAGTTTCAATCATAAAAATTCCTGAATAACCTACATGTATTGTAAGATAATAAATATATTTTAAACGATATTAACTTCCCATTTATTCAATAAAAGAAAGAAAAAAATTACTTTTCGGTCTCCACGCTCCAAAAGTGTAACTTGAATTAATATCAAAGACAAAACTGGAATTAATATCAAAGAAAACAAAAATACTGCATAAATAAAAAATAAATAAATAATTATAATTGCATAAGTTGACAAAAAATGCTAAGCAATAGCTTTACCGCGGCAGTCCCCGAGTGCCACACGTATTTTTTTTAATAGAATATTAACTGTATTTTTTATGTAAACTCCTTTCTGTTTTGCAAGGGAAAGATTTTTAGTGAAAAAAACACGTTCAACTACATTCGTAATACCTACTTTTTCCCCTGGTAGTTTAATAGGAGAAAAGGCAAAAGTGAAAAAACCCGCGCGGAATTTTTATATATGATTGGACTGTATATTGATGGTCTCAAGAAAAAAGGCCCTAGCTCATATTTTTTACGAAGTTGAGTTTTTCAGTGATTGCAATACATTTCACACAAATTTATTGCAATAGTGTAAAAATAGCGTTTTTAGAAGAAAAGTTACACTTTGAATATTACAGTTTCCATTATGGTTTTACATTCTGTTGTAAAGTTATAATTATTTAAGTTAGGGCCTTTCTACTTGAGAGAACAAAGAAACAATTAGGGTGAACCTTTTCCATAGCAAAAAAAAAATTTAATTGGCAAAATTATTTGATAACAGATTTTCGGGGTGGGCACTTGTTTCCACCTCCACCCCCCAAAAAATTTCCAGAAAAATTTTTTTGGACCTTTTCCATGTGCAAAAAGAATTTTAAAAATTGGTCTACAAACGACAAAGTAATTTGATAATCCCCTTATTTAAAAAAACATATTGAAAATTGGTAGACACATGACAAAGTTATTTGATAATCAATTATTGGGGCGGACGTGTTTTCCCCAAAAAAAAATAAAAAATTTAGTGGACCTTTTCAAAAGGTCTTATGTAACGATAACCACTTTGAGTGCAATTTTATTACATCGCGTGCAATGAGTTGAACCTTTCGATTCGTTTCCCACAAATCCATTAAATTATTTGCAACTTTTCGGGCGCTTTTCGATATGGTGTATTTTTCGACCAAATGCAGTTTTAAAAATCGTTGCAGTATTTGAATTTTCGTTGGCGGTTTAGTAGGATCAAAGGCATCAATCATGTTGCCCACAAGCCATACACTTCTTGTCTTCAACAAAGCCATATCTATTTTTAATCGAAATTCCTCATAATTATTTGACTACTCTCTAGTAATTTATACTAACGAGTTCAATAGTGGTTCAGATTTATAAGATATTTATATATAAAAAAATTTGTATATACTTTTTACTTTTTGTTTTCTCTGTCAGCTGACATTACAATATTTTTAATTTCACTAAATGGGTACAAAACTTAAAAATGGTATAACTTTGGAACGCTAAGAACAAATTCAATATTTTTTTTCTTTAAATGATTCAGAATTTATCCACTTTTTAAACTGAATAATTAGTTTTTTTTAACTTTAATAGAAAAAGTTACAAAGCATTATTTTTAAAATTTATGCTAAATTTGCAAAAAAAATTTCATAAAGGGTACCAAAAAGAGTAAACAAATAAGTGAAACTTATAATATCAGCACAGAGAAGTAAAGTTTGAAGTTTTCTTTAAAAATATTTACTTAGTAACAAAAAAAAATCGTGCTAAAAAATTTTTTTTTCGGACACACTACTCTACATGAGAACCTCAAAAACAAAAAATTGTGAAGTGAGTTCTAACGGCAGAAATGCATAGATCTTAATGTTACCAATAAAAATAAAAAATCTGATGATAGTCTTTTTCTAACGGCAAAGCCACTTTTTCGTCAGCGATCTACGTCGCTTTGTCCAATGCCAACAAGTGATTCGTTAACATTACAGATTTTTTTTAACAAACACAACCCGCCAGGCGACTAGCTTGTCTGCAGAAAACACCCAGGGTCTATGGCGGGAATCGAACCCACGACCTCTGGAATGAGAGGCTAGCATCGCTACCACTCAGCCACAGCGGCACCTAGTGCCTAGTACTTCTTCATATGAGACAGCAATATCATCCGCTTCGGGCTCGTGTTCATCATTTAATAAAGTTATCACTACAGGTAACAGTAGAAAAAACCCAAGGTCCAAGTCGGAATGGACAGATATATAACTGTGGTAAAGCGTGGGCGAAGCCCAAATTCTTCTAAAATTTCATTTGCTCCAAAGTCGTCAAAATCGTTTATTGCAAGACAATAACAACAAGCCCGCTGCATCATCGCAAAACTTTTTTAAGCCACCACCTATCTATCTGAGAGAAAAAAATTCTAACGCGCATATAAAAATTATTGTCGGCCATTGGTGAAAATACTTTTCACATCATTCCAATTAAACGAACTACTATTGATGAAATTAAAATCCAAATATATGATGAAAAAGATTTCCGAAAAATTATTAGTGAATTTGAAAAAAATAAAACAAATTTCTACACTTACCAACTTAAAAGTACTAAAGGCCTACAAATAGTATTAAAGGGCATATATTCATATGTTGACCCCGAAGAAGTAAAATGTGCTCTTATCGAGAAAGGATTTAAAGTAAAAAATGTTACTAATATAACTAACAGAGAAAAGGTCCCCCAACCCCCATTTCGAATTGAACTGGAGCCAAATGACATACAATTGAAAAAAAGTGAAACCCATTAAATTTATACCGAAAAATCACAATTAAAGTGCCACGTAAGCGTTCAGGTCCAGTACAGTGCCATAATTGCCATGAATATAGCCACACAATAACTTACTGCAAATTACCTACAGTTTGTGTTATCTGCGGTCAATTGCACGTTTCTGCTAGCTGTATTAAGCCAAAAGATCAAGCTGAAAAAAAATTTAGTAATTGTGGAGGCAATCCCACCCCTAACTACAGATGATGTCCAGTACATTCTTTCTTTAAACAGACTGGACAAAAACCTTAATTGCCTCCTGCTCAAGCAGCCAAGGCTTACTCCGCCACTTTTCCTCAAATGGACCAACCAATTACTTCACGTGTATCGTATGCCGATACTGTTAGCCACTATAGATAATCTGGTGCAAACTATAACCAACTTTACAACAAATATGACTAGCATGATGCACAAAATGCTGCGAATGCAGAATACTCTGCTTCAAGCATTAATTAACAAGCCATGACCACGTTAAAAATATGTTTCTGGAACGTAAACGGCATCCGCCAACACAAAAATGAGCTCGAGCACTTCCGTTCGGAAAAAAATATTGATGTAATGTTGGTTTCTGAGACTCATTTGACTTCGAGAAGCCTTTTTAAAATAAATGGCTAAACCTTATATGAAACTAAGGACCCGTGAGGATTAGCAATTTTATTAAAGTCAAGACCTAAGCACTATATTCTTGATAACATTTGTGCACAACATTTACAAGCAACTAATATTTGTGTTGAACATTTTTGTACAAATTTCGTTATATCATCAATTTACTCCCCTCCAAAATTCTCAATCACTTAGGATCAATACGAGGATCTCTACAAATCTCTTGGGCCTTGCAGCTGGAGACTACAATGCAAAACATACGTTCCGGGGTTCACGCCTTATTACACCTAGAGAGAGCTTTGTTCAACACAATTTCAAAAATGGATTGGACGTCATTTCGAGTGGGTAGCCCACTTACTGGCCTACAGACATACAAAAAATTCCGGATGTTATAGATTTTGAAGTCATGAAAAATATTTCTAGGGATTTAGTTCATGTCGAAGCTTCCCTAGATCTCTCCTCCGATCACTCTCCCACTATCGTTACAATTTGTAGACCACTAAGAAGTGTTTTACCGCACCCATATGTGAAGATGATCAATCGTGTTAATTGCCTATTGAATCTAACATTGCGAATCTTAACGAAAATATTAAGCAGGCTGCTGAACATGCTACTACCTCCCACCCGAAGACTGGGCTTAATAGAATTTATTCTACGGATATTGAACGTCTCGTATTAGAAAAAAGTAGAGCTAGAAGGGAATGGCAACAACACAGATCACCCCAACATAAAATCAGGTTTAAAGACTAAACGACTCCAAAAGTTGCTTGAATCTGAAAAAACTGCATCTCTTAAATATTATCTGGAAAACCTCGATGTCACACCAGCATCTAATTACTCTTTGTGACGAGCTGCGAGAAAGCTTAAAACACCCGTTGAGTTTAAACGATACTGAAAAAGGTAACATATTTGCTGCGCATTTGCACGGAAGTTGTTGAGTTGCCGTGTGTAGTTGCTCTACCCCCTCGACCCTTGAAGTTTAAGATGCGTGATGTACAAAACCTAATTGCTGAACTCAACCCAAAGAAAGCTCCGGGTATTGATGAAATTAGTAATCAGATGTTAATGAAGTTGCCCCGTATTGCAATTAGAACCCTGTTATTAATTTTTAATGACATTTTACGACTGGAGCTCGCCAAGGTCAAAATGATTCCAAAGCCGGGCAAAGATCTTACCAAGGCTGTGTCATACAGGCCAATAAGTTTACTGTCAACAATGTCAAAGCTCTTTGAAAAGTTAAGCTAAAATTGATAAAATTGTCCCCAATTCTAACTGATAATGAGTGCATACCGGACCATCAATTTGGTTTTAGAAGTCAGCATAGCACCATTGAACAAACTCATAGATTGGTTCAATTTATACGAAAAACTTTTGAAGAAAACAAATATTGTTCTGCCCTCTTCATTGATGTTTCTCAGGCATTTGATAGTGTGGCATGAAGGCCTAATTTTAAAATTGAAGATCTACCAATAGACATTCTTAATCTTTTGCAAAGTTATATTATTGACCGGAAGTTCACTGTTGTAGAAGGAGACTTCATGAGTGTGCCCGAATCTATATCATCCGGTGTGCCGCAGCGAAGCATACTGGGGCGAGTTTTGTATTTGATTTATACTTGTGATATGCCTTTGAGCAGCAATATCCATACATCTACATTTGCCGATGATGCAGCCTGCCTTAGTATGCACGAAAACTCTCACGAGGCATCTCGATATCTTCAGGAACATATTACCCAGCTGGAACTATGGCTAAACTTATGGAGAATAAAAGTAAACGAACAGAAGTGTGTTCAGATAACATTTACCCTAAGAAAAGATACTTGTTCCCCCATTAGAATAAATAATCAATTGTTCCTCAACACTCACATGTGAAATACATTGGTATATACCTTGACCGACGGCTTACATGGAAACACCACATTGAATCAAAGCTAACACAAATGAAACTTAAATTAACTCAGATACATTGGCTGATTGGTAGAATTTCAACACTCAGTCTAGATTGCTTCCAATATAGAGAGAATCCAACGAAGGCAATACAAGATTTTAAGACTAATAACATCGGCTCCATGGTACATCAAAAATTCAAATTTACATCGTGATTTAAATATGCCACTAGTGACTAAAGAAATTGCAAAATACGCAGGCAAATACTTAACAAAACTCGAGTCCCATCCTAATCCCCTTGCTCGTAACATCTTGAATTTTACTGGACACATCCGCTTGAAAAAGAGAGACACTACGGCTCTAATACTCAACACTCCAGATGAAACTGCTTGAAAATATTTTGTGCTTAATACGACATTTATGGAATATTGATTACTATCAATAAGTTTATGCCTGACACTGGTTGGAACCAATTATTATATCTAGATTTAAGATTTGAATACTTATTGTTAGTTCATTTTTTTGAAGATACAATAAATAAATATAAGCATAAAAAAAAATAATATTTCAATATTGATATTTCCTGAAAAATGAAATAACTAATATTCTCAAATAATGTCAAAATTATCAATAAATTCTTCGATATAGCGCTATAATTCCAAAGCCAAACAGGATTAACAGTACTGATTATTTCTTATAGTAGATTTTAAAATTCGTTTCTAAATGTTGTTGATGCTGGTTGATGTAGAAAGAATGGGAAAGAGTAGATATTGCTGAACTTTCTAATCTTTAAAAAGTGAAGGGTCTAAATATATAAGAAAAGTGGCTGTTTATTACTTAAAAGTGTAATAAAAATATATCCCTAGTTTTCTAATGGGTAGGTCGGCAGGATAATTACGTATGATCAGTTTTGAGTACGACCGCGAAAAACTTCGGCGGCTTATGACAGCAAATAATCTAAAACCTCGTTTGCTGTTTCTAGTAAGGTTATAATATCTTAAAATTTGAGTGTGCATTATTGTACAACTCGAAACCGTGCCAAAGAAAGCAATTGAAAAAGTTACAGACTAAGAAAATGCTATAGTTGACCAAGAGACAGATACTTAAAAAAATCCAGGTAGGTCTTATATTTAGATTTCTGCACCTTTTTAAGTTGAAATTCAGAAAATACAAATTTGCATTGAGAAAACGCAAATTCATAATGAGAATTCCAAAATGATATTGATAAAATACTAATTGATATCGAGAAATCAAAATTGATATTGAGAAAATACTATTTTATATCGAGAAATCCAAATTGTTTTTGAGAAACAACAAATTGATAAATAGAAATCCAAACTGATATAGAGAGAATACAAATTGACAATGAGAATTTCAAATTGATATTGAGAGAATTCAAATTGATATTGAGAATTCGAATATGGAAAATATCGATGTCACACCAGCATCTAATTACTCTTTGTAGCGCGCTGCGAAAAAGTTTAAAACACCCGTTGACTTTAAACCTCCTATGCGCACTTCTACCGGAGGTTGTGCAAGAAGTGATACTGAAAAAGTTAACTTTTTTGTAAAGCATTTAAAATCCGTATTTACCCCAAACAGATGTACTGCTGCTATTGATTTACCGAGTGTAGTTGCTCTACCCCCTCGACCCTTAAAGTTTAAGATGCGTGACGTACAGAAACTAATTACTGAACTCAACCCGAAGAAAGCTCCAGATATTGATGGAATTAGGAACAACATGATGATGAATTTGCCACGTATTGCAATTAGAATCCTTCTATTTATTTTTAATGCCATATTACGACTAGAGTATTATCCACACTTCTGGAAGCTTCAAAATGATTCCAAAGCCGGGCAAAGACCTTACCAAGGCTGAATCGTACAGGCCCATAAGTCTACTATCAACAATGTCTAAACTTTTCGAAAAACTGCTCATGATAAAATCGTCCCCAATTCTAATTGGTAGTGGGTGCATACCAGACCATCAGTTTGGTTTTAGGAGTAAGCATAGCACCATTGAACAAACGCATAGATTTGTTCAATTTATAAGAAGAACATTTGAAGAAAAGAAATATTGTTCTGCCCATTGATGTTTCTCAGGCATTTGGCAAAGTGTGGCATGATGGCCTAATTTTAAAATTGAAGATATATCTACCAATAAACATTCTTAATCTTTTACAAAGTTATATACTTGCCCGGAAGTTCACTGTTGTGGAAGGAGACTTCATGAGCGTGCCCGAATGAATATCATCCGGTGTGCCACATGGGAGTATACTGGGGCAAGTTTTGTATTTGATTTATACTTGTGATATGCCTGTCAGCAGTAACATCCAAACATCTACATTTGCCGATGATACAGCCCGCCTTAGTATGCATGAAAACTCTCACAAGGCATCTCGATATCTTCAGGAACATATCACCCAGCTGGAACTATGGTTAAACTTATGGAGAATAAAAGTAAACGAACAGAAGTGTGCTCACATAACATTTACCCTACGAAAAGATACTTGTTCCCCCGTTAGAATAAATAATCAAATTGTTCTCAACACTCACATGTGAATTACCTTGGTATACACCTTGACCGACGGCTAACATGGAAACACCACATTGAATCTAAGCTAACACAAATGAAATTAAAATTAACTCAGTTACATTGGCTGATTGGTAGAAATTCCACGCTGAGTCTAGATTGTAAACTTTTGATATACAAGTCGCTCTTGAAACCTATATGCTGCTACGGAATTCAGCTATGGGGCACTGCTTCAGCTTCAAACGTAGAGAAAATTCAACGAAAGCAAAACAATATTTTACGGTTAATAACATCGGCTCCATGGTACATAAGAAACTCAAATTTACATCGTGATTTAAATATGCCACTAGTAACTGAAGAAATTAAAAAATACGCAGGCAAATACCTAACAAAACTCGAGTCTCATCCTAATCCACTTTCTCGTAACATCTTGAATTTTACTGGACACATCCGCTTAAAAAAGAGGGACACTAGATGACGAGATGAAACAGCTTGAAAATATTTTTGTGCTTAATACGATATTTATGTATTATTGATTATTACCACTAAGTTTATGCCTGACTGGTTGGGCCTAATTATTATATCTAGATTTAAGATTTGAATACTTATTGCTAGTTCATTTTTTGAAGATACAATAAATAAATATACCCATGAAAAAAAAAACTAAGGGCCATTATTACATCTTGCCGATAGTTAAAGGCAAGATTTTGTAGGACAGATATATGGCTTAACATTATAAAACCTTCATTTATTATTTTTTTATTCATTTATTATTATTATTATTAATACTAATAACAAACAAAAATCGAAGTTGTAATAATGCAACGTTTTTCATCGGGCAGACAAAATCCTGCCTGCTTGCATCTGAAAAAACTGCATCTCTTAAAAATTATCTGGAAAACTTCGATGTCACACCAGCATTTAATTACTCTTTGTGGCGCGCTACGAGAAAGCTTAAAACACTCGTTGAGTTTAAACCACCTCTGCGCACTTCTACCGGAGGCTGGGCAAGAAGCGACACTGAAAAACACATACCCCAAACACATGCACGGGCGTTGCTGATTTGCCGTGTGTAGTTGCTCTACCCCCTCGACCTTTAAAATTTAAGATGCATGAGATACAAAAACTAATTGATGAACTCAACCCAAAGAAAGCTCCGGGTATTGATAAAATTAGTAATAAGATGCTGATGAAGTTGCCTCGTATTGCAATTAGAACCCTGTTTTTAATTTTTAATGCCGTTTTACGACTGGAGTATTATCCACACCACTGAAAGCTTGACAAGGTCAAAATGATTCCAAAGCCGTGCGAAGATCTTACCAAGGTTGAGTCATAAAGTTAAATAAGTCTACTATCAACAATGTCAAAACTTTTCGATAAACTGCTGATTTAAAAGGCCTAATTTTAAAATTGAAGACATATCTACTAATAAACATTGTTAATTTTTTGCAAAGTTATATTCTTGCCCAGAAGTTCACTATTGTGGAAGGAGACTTCATGTGTGTGCCGCAATCAATCTCATCCGGTGTGCCAGAGTGGAGTCTACGGGGCCAGTTTTGAAGTTGATTTATACTTGTGATATGCCTGTCAGCAGTAACATCCACAAATCTACATTTGCCGATGATACAGCCGAAACGAAAACTCTCACGAGGCATATCGATATCTTCAGGAACAATTTACCCAGCTGGAACTATGGCTAAACTTATGGAGAATAAAAGTAAACAAACAGAAGTGTGCTCAGGTAACATTTATCCTACGAAAAGAAAAAAAAGGAAAGATTGGTATACAGCTTGACCGATGGCTTACATGGAAACACCACATTGAATCTAAGCTAACACAAATGAAACTAAATTTAACTCAGTTACATTGGCTGATTGGTAGAAATTCCACCCTGAGTCTAGATTGTAAACTTTTGATATACAAGTCGTTTTGAAACATATATGGCGCTACGGAATTCAGCTATGGGGCACTGCTTCAGCTTTAAACCTAGAGAGAATCCAACGAAGTCAAAACAAAATTTTAAGGTTAATAACATCGGTTCCATGGTATATAAGAAACTCAAATTTACATCGCGATTTCAATATGCCACAAGTGACTGAAGAAATTGCAAAATACGCAGGCAAATATTTATCAAAACTCGAGTCACATCATAATCCGCTTGCTCGTAATATCTTGAACTTCACTGGGCACATCTATTTTTTTTTTGCTTTGCACGACTCTTATGTATAATTAACTATTATCACTAGTTTATGTCCGACACTGGTCGGGCCTAATAATTAATTTTAGATTTGAATACTTATTGTTAGTTCTTTTTAGAAGATACAATAAATACATATACGTATTTAAAAAAAAAAGAAAAAAGAGATGCCTAGAAAGGTAGCGCACGCATGCCATTGCTACAACAACAATGAGGAGAGAAAAGCAAATAAAATTATTTACTCTTGTTTGATCGTCCGCATGTGTAGTGACTACACTGTCGTCACTTGCTACTAGCCATAACTGAAAGAAATGTTCAATGTATAATGTAAGTAAGATTTTTTTGCGAAAATTACTTCGATGAAGCTGAATGTTTGGTGTGTACAAATGAATTATAGATTTTCTGTCATTTTATAGAAGCTATGTAAAAATTCTCGTCTGCCTATTTAACGTTTTTTTTTCAACTAGTGCTTATTTCGTGAATGGTAACACTTAGCTCATGTCTGATATGACAGATAATTAGTTTTATCTTTCCACTGAACGAATATGGTTGTGTATACGCTTGAACAACGCTGGGAAATATTGCCTGCGATCGACTTACAGAAGACGCCGATTTCGCCAAAAAAAATCATCTTTTGAGATGAAGCTCATTTTGGTCTTGGCGTGTATGTAAACAAGCAAAATTGTCGCATTTGGGGCACAGAAAACCCGTACGCATACATTGAAAAGCCGACGCACCCAAAACGAGTCACTGTTTGGTGCGGATTTTGGTCCAGAGGTATAATTGGGCCGTTTTTTTTTCGAAAAGTGCAAGGGTGGCCGTTACAGTCAATGGCGATCGTTATCGGGCCATGTTAAACGAATTTTTGTTCACAAAAATTGAAGAGGAGGAAGCTACACTCGATGTTTTGCGCCCTCTTTTTGAAATAAAAAGTTATCTGGCGGACCCTTTATATTGAAAACAAAAACAAATTGTGAGTGCTTTGTTTTTGTTTTCAATATATAGGGTCCGCCAGATAACTTTTCTTTTTTAAACAGGGCGCAAAACATCGAGTGTGTTGCCAATATTCTCCTTTTAAATTTTTGTGAACAAAAATTCGTTCAACCTGGCCCGATAACGATCGCCATTGACTGTAACGGCCACTCCTTGCTCATTGGCCCAATTATGCCTCTGGACCAAAATCCGCACCATACAGTGACTCGTTCTGGGTGCGTCGGCTTTCAATGTATGCGTGCGGGTTTTCTGTGCCCCAAATGCGACAATTTTGCTTGTTTACATACCCGCCAAGATCAAAATGAGCTTCATCTGAAAAGATGATTTTTTTTGGCAAAATAAAAAAAGTAATGTCGCAATATTTCCCAGCGTTGTTCAAGCGTATATACAACCATATTCGTTCAGCGGAAGGATAAAACTAATCATCTGTCAAATCAGACATGAGCTAATCGTTTCCATTCACGAAATAAGCACTAGTTCAAAAAAAACGTCAGATGGCGGACCCTATAGATAGGTAGACGAGAATTTTTACATGGCTTCTATAAACTGGCAGTTTGTCAAAAAGAGTTTGTATATTTTTCTAATAATGAAAGAAAAGAACTAGTTTTAAAACTAAAAAAAAACGTTTTATGAAAAACATCCACAGGGGTATCAAATGTACAGAAAAATGTATTTCAGTGCAAAGAGAATCAACTAGAAAAAGCATAAAGTATGATAGTAAGGGTTGCTGTTCGGTTGTAGCCGAAATCTAAACCGCGATTTTTTAGGCCAAATATTCGAAACCGAAAACCGATAAGAAAACCGTCGATTTTCGATTATTTTCTTCCTGCTATTTTAACATATATTATTTTATCAATCATTAATAATGATTTGAGAGCGGTACATAATATTAGCGCTTAAAAAAGGCAAAACTCATGAGGTAGTTATACAAAGCTCTTTGCAAAGTGAACAAAAATGAATGGACGGATTTGTAGAAACTAATGTATCAAAGCTCGCAACGGGTTGAAGTGTTTTCCATTAGAATTATAATACATTCTCAATTTATAAGATAAGCAATTGTAGCGAAGTTAAATGTTAAACCGAAACCGGTCGTTTTAAATAAATTTTAAACCGAAATCGCGGTTTTTCATTTTACCGGTTTTTAGCGTTTTTTTGGAGATATTAGGCCTAATTACGAGTGTCGTAGTCGAAGTCGAAATACGACACTCGTAATTAGGCCATTCAATAGGCTGCAACCGTATACTTTGATATTCATTTTTTGTATAACTTCTTATTGTTCAAACGTTTTTAAAATAATAATTTCTTTTTCTTCTCGTTTCAAGAAACATAATGTTTGTGCCTCTGGATGTGGTTGCCAGTGTTTGGAGCACACATCGTCAATGTTGGAGTACATCAATTAATTATTTCAATAAGTAATATTAATTTAAAGCGGATAATTAAAGGATATTTTACGGTTTTTCTTTTATTGCGACTAGAGATGGGCACATGTGGAATTTTTGTCAACACGATACTGCACAACACGCACGAAATCAAACTGAATAGAAAAAATAATTCTTTACATTGAAATAGATAGATATTTTTGTTTAATTTCAAAACTTTAAGCTTAAAGGCTTCATTACTTTCTGTTGCTGTTCTGTGCTGTGCCGTTCCTGCTTCTAAATTTGAGTACTTACTTCTTCTGTAGTACCTTATCAGCTGTTTCTGACCAGAAGAGTCGCAGTTTTCCACTAAAGCCATTAGTTTTACCTCGTCCATTGTTAAGTTTCAATATAATTTTATGTTTTTCTTTTAAAAATTTATATTTTTCCAATTCTAAAAGCACAATCACAATTTATTTCAAAATGTTTTTATTTAATTTATGCTGTCACTTACATTCACTTAACAATTTTTTGATTTTCAAAGGTTGAACCGAAACAGAACAGAACAAAACAGAAAAACTAACGACTTGTATTAGATTTATATAAGCAAAAAAGAGTCAGCTGATTCGAAACAGAACAGAAAGTAAAAATTAATTCTGGTTTAAGAGACCCATACACTGTTAACAAATTTACAAAATATGAAATTTTTTCGGGCTTTCAAGGTCATTTAAATTCATTATTTTTTTACTGGAAATTAATGCATACATATTTTACATCTAAAATCGTTTCGTGTTCTTCGTGTCAATTGTGCTCAACACAAATAGACCCACGAATACTTCGTATTGAGTCGTGCATATTCATGTCACGAAGAAAACACGATGTAATGACCATCTTTATTTGCGACACTCTTACATATAGTACGTTTATACTCAGGGCTTATTTGCAAATAAAACTGTAAATTGTTGAAATATTATTGTTTTTATTGCGACTTACTAATTCAGAAAACTATTCACGATTAACGCACTATTTGCAAATAAAATGCTGGAGGTTGCCACACTTACAAATGTTTGCTAATAAAAACAATAAATTAATAAATATTGCAAAACAAAACATTGATATAGGAAAACAATGGCAATAAAAACAAATTAATATTTCTTATTTTATACATTTACACAATTTTTTTTGTAAACACAAGTAACATTTCTATAGAAGTGCTACCAAGTTTTTATGCATTACAATGCCGTATAAACAGCGAGTTAATTTATTTGCAAATATTTTTATTTGCAAATAGTGCGTGTATAAACGTAGTATCAGTCAAACAAATTTTCATTGTAGAGACTTACCTGCACTCTCTACTAATATCCAATCTACAGAAAAATTAATCCCCCACCAAAGTGCTGAATTTAACTCAACTTCTTATACAAATGAATACACATACGCGAATACATTTTTCTCGTTGGTCAGCGCTGCTTTAACACAATCAGGTGGTATGTGATGAAAAATTATCGTTTTTAAAAGTAAAAACAATTTTAAAAAAGATTTAGATGTCCCATTTTAAATCATATTTTTTTAACGCAACCTTGCACAAAAAGCAACACTGTTTGTTCATTAAAATTGTAGTTAACATTAAAGAAAAAGAAAAGCGAAATTTTTTAAACTACTAATAAAATAACTGAAAATATCAATAATGGCGTTTCTAGTGTGGCAACATCTTTCGTTTTATTGGAGGAGGAGCATACAACTGAAAATTTAAGATGTACTCGTATGTAATTTTATTTACCCGGATTTATTTAAAGTTTTAGACTAGTATTACAGCTAGCAGCTGCATTAAGATTTTTGCGGAAGGTGGCTTCCAAAGAGATGTAGGTAATGATGTACACGTTTCAATGCATCGTACCACTATTTCAAAATAAATAAAAAGACTTGCCTGTATTGGAAAGAATATATCGCAAATTCATTAAAATAAAATCAAGTGAAGAATATCTCTTACTGTTTTCACACCTAAAGTTAAAACCTGGTTTTTACGTTAAAACCATAAACAGCTGATTTTGCGTTCCCACTGCAAGTTAGACAAATTAAGGTTTTAAACAACAGTTTGTCTATTGAATTTGTCAAAAATTAAATAAATCTACTGCAGAAATGCTTGTATTTGTTTATAATACTTATCTGACACGGTTTGTTTTTGTTTGTATGAAAAACTCAGAAATTTTACAATGCACTATAAAATATAAATTATTTTATATTTTGTAAATAAACATTTTAAAATTATGAAACTACTTACACAAAATGAAGAAAGGCTGGAAAATCATATTATTATACAAAAAAAAATGCACAAGTACATTGTAATCTAAACCTTTTTTTATCGCCAGGTGGATGTCAGTCATATCGTCTATTTTCACTTCGCAGAGGTCAATGAAACTATTTCTGTTGTTTCCGTACAAAACATAATTTTTTCCGCAAATTTTTTTATTATTATTACGGCTGCGTTGGCTGAAGTAGTTAGCACGTTGACTACAAAACCAAAGGTCCTGGGTTCGAGCCCGGTCTCTGACAGTCATTAAAAAAAAATAACAACACCAGTAGATTGTTAATGGCGGAGGACGACATGTTTTGGGAATTCAAAACCGCTGAAAAAATAAAAACGATGGCAACCCTGTTACAAATTAGGGATTTTGGGTATTTTTATACTGAGATTTCGTTAGGCTGATTGTGTGTGTGTGTGTGAGTTTGATTATTTATGTGTATGTTTGTATACTTGTGTGTACAACTTTTGTTGTTGTTACATTTGGGAAATTGAAAGACAGACAGACGAAGTTTGTAGAAGAAGGGGCGAAGATGCAGAGTGTGTAGTACACGACCCTCTGTACTGGACATTTTTTTGTTTCTCTTTTCTACTTTTCGCAATTTATTCTTGTTGCTTCATATGATTTTTCTCATTTCAGCGAATCTATGTATACTTGATGTGTATTATCAAGGCATATGGTATTTATGTGCATGTGTATGAGTAGCAATCGCGAAAAAGAAGTAAACAAACTACAAAATTTCTGTCTGTCTATTAATTTCCAATATGTAAAAGCTTCGGATAAGAACAAAAGAGAATTGAAAAAATGTCCGGCAAGAAATGTCTCAAATGTAAAAGAGGACTTACAGCGGATGGATCTATACATGGATGTTTGTATGCGTATATGTGTGTGTAAGAGTATGTGTGTGTGTGTGTGTTTACTTGTTTGTTGATGGTGTCCGATACTTTTGTTGTAGTGGCAGACAATCATTATACCCAGTAGGAAATGTTGATGGTGAAAATATGCTGACTAGCTTTTCACTTTCACTTGTCACCAGTACTACTCTCTAACTATCCTCCATACAATACCTTGTGCTATAGACATTTAGCATGTGCTTGTTATTGAAAATCTGCTAGTAACACTAAAACAATTGATTAGGTAGTGACTACGTAGTTCTTATGCGGTCATGAGACATGCCAACCAGAAAGTTAGTTACTGGTACATTTCTATAATTTACGTACATACAAATGGATGTATATTGACAAGTTATTGACAATTCCACTACAAATACACCATATCTGTTTTCTCTCCTTTTATACTGACGGATAGAAGAAAACTTATTATACCAAAATTTTTACTAGAATTTTAGTGTTGACACAAAGACACTTGCTCCCAGTCTGACTGCAGGGATCTGGGTATTTGTGTGTATGTAGTGATTGTTATTTGATAGACTTTGGTTTGCTGTTTTGAGTTATCGTTGCTATGCGTATGTAGGGTTATTGTATGTATGCATTTATGTTTGCGATCTCTGGGGAAATAATCTAATAGCTGCAGAGAGTGGCAACCCTGTTGTGAATGGAAGTGGACAGGGAATGTATTTGGTAATTATTTGGTAATATTGTTGGATTCATGTATGTGATCGTATCTATTCTTGCTTTGAAGAATATCATTGCTTGTGTGAATTACATCAACACTTTTTCATGCATATTTACAAATTAATGTATATATGTTTTCAAGGCTATTGACGTTGCTATTCTTATGGAGATAGAAAATATTGTGTTGGCATAGGTTTTATATCTACAAGTGAATTTCAGATGTTAAATGTTTTGAGTCCAATCAGGTTGATAAGAAGAGCTTTTGAATAGGGATAATGATATTTTTATTTCAGTATATTTTACTTTAATGTAACAATTATAGGAAATAGCTTTTAGAGAAATACAGCAAAAACTTATAGAAGCACCTACTTTCACATCTCCGGATTTTTCTTGTACCTTTATATTGCAAACTGATGCTAGCGATTTTGTTCTGGGTGTTGCTGTGTATATGAATTTCATCATATATCGTAATACCAACAGAGAATTGTGGAAATGTGTATGTGCGTGTGTGTATATATATATATATATTGGGTGTTTTTTATTGAGGTATAGAACTTTAAGTTGGCATCACTTTTTTAACTGGCGGCCATTTTGTCAGCTGTCAAGTGATTAATATTTAGTTTGGTTTGCCATTTCATCATGAACAGGTTGACAACAGAACAACGCTTGCAAATCGTGCAAATTTATTTCGAAGTTTACCGCAAGCTCCGTCCATTTTATGGTCGACATAATCGTCCATCAGAGCAATTAATTCGGTTAACCATGGATCGTTTTCGCACTACGTTTACTCTATGTGATAATACGCATCCGCAGAGACGTCGAACAGTGCGCACCGAAGAAACAACGCTGTAGAGCAAAGTGTTGAAGAGGACCCGAATGAATCGATTCGCCACCGTGCACAGCAATTGGAGCTTTGTCCATCAACTTTATGGAAGATTTTGCGCAAAGATCTTGGCTTGCGACCTTACAAGATCCAGCTTGTGCAAGAATTAAAGCCGCGAGACCATGCAATGCGTCGTGATTTTGGTGTATGGGCCGAAAATGAGATTGATCTCGATGCTGATTTTCATCGCAAAATTTTGTTCAGTGATGAGGCTCATTTTTGGTTGAATGGCTACGTCAACAAGCAAAATTGCCGCATTTGGAGTGAAGAGAATCCACATGAGACCCTTGAGACGCCATTACATCCACAAAAACTGACTGTTTGGTGTGCTCTATGGGCTGGTGGAGTCATTGGGCCATACTTCTTCCGAAATAATGCTGGAGAGTCAGTTACCGTTAATGGAGACCGGTATAGAGCCATGATAACCGACTATTTTGTTCCCGAATTGGATGGCATGAATGTGGATGAGTTGTGGTTCCAACAAGACGGCGCTACATGCCACACAGCGCACGTCACAATCGATTTATTGAAGGAAACATTCGATGAGCGCATAATTTCGCGGAATGGACCTGTCAATTGGCCACCAAGATCGTGTGATTTGACACCATTGGATTATTTTCTTTGGGGATATGTGAAGTCGCTCGTCTACGCCAACAAACCAGAAACGTTAAGGGACTTGGAAGCCAACATTCGTGGCGTTATTGCCAACATACGGCCCCATATGCTCCTAAAAGTGGTTGAACATTGGACCTGTAGAATTGGCTTTATTCGAGCCAGCCGCGGCGGCCACATGCCCGAAATCATATTTAAACGTTAATGGCATAAAATTATCCTTCCAATAAAGCCAAATTGATGGACATTAAAACGATTTTCTTGTGTTTTATTTCAATTCGAAGTTCTATACCTCTATATATCTAATAATAATTCAGCCAATGGATTACAATATCCTTACAGGCTAGCAATATAAATTAGTTTAATTATAAATCAGTTTAATAATATATTAGTTTAATAATTATTATTAATATAAATAAATATTCATAATCAGTGTTACCATTAATCAAATTGAAAACAAACATGAGGGAATGGAAGGTTCTTCTCAAGTAAAGCGGTTTTAAGCCTAAAAGTAGGCAACGAGCATAATAGGAAGGATGTAATAGGGTTTCTTGATTTCTACGAAGAGCAAATTTCACAAATTTTTTCTGAATTCTCTCAATTCTGTTGACATGGATAGCATAAAACGGGTTCGATACAAAGGAGCAGTAATTTTGAGCGAACAAAAGCAGTATATAATATTTTCATAGTCAAAGGACCCAAAAATTCATTACAGTTCATTCTAATAAATGCACACGCAGAATACGCTTTGGGGATTATGTAATCAAAATGTGAATTAAAATTTAATTCACAATCAAGCAGAATGCCAAAATCCAACATTTGACTAACAATCTTCAAATTTTCATCATATAACTTGTATTGGAAACCCCTAGAATTACGCAAATTTGATCTAATAAATGTCATCTGGTAACATTTATTTATGTTTAACGATAAATTATTAGTAGAACACCAATTATACACTTCATTGATGCAATTTTGTAGAATCAAAACATTCTGAATGAATTTCTTTAAAAATTTTTAGATCATCAGCATACAACAAAAAATTAGAGCTGAATGAATTTCTTTAAAAATTTTTAGATCATCAGCATACAACAAAAAATTAGAGCCCGAAATAAAATGTCCAATATCATTGATAAAAATTAAGAATAACAAAGGTCCAAGTATGCTACCTTGTGGTACACCAGATTCAGCATAATAAGGCAACGACTCAAAATCTTCTACGATAGCTGTATATTTCCTGTTACACAGATATGATTTTAACCAATTAAGGAACATACCGTGAAAGCCCATAGCTTGAAGTTTAAGGTAAAGAATATTATGTGCTACTTTATCAAACACTTTACACAGGTCCATAACAATTGTATCAACACGATTATGTCTCTCAAATACCGAGATGCAAAAATGATTGAAAACAGCACAATTAGTAGTTGTTGAACGTCCAGGAAAAAAGCCATGCTGCTCATTACAAATATGATGCTTAAGTGAAAAAATATTTTTTCTTTGATTATATGTTCAAAAATTTTGGAGATGTTAGACAATTTATAAATTGGCCGATAATTAGAAATATCCGATTTTTCCCCACTTTTAAAAATTGGTGTAATAGATGCATCTTTCCATCTGTCTATAAAACATCCATTATCTAAAGATTTATTAAAAATAAGCTGCAGAGGTAAAGTTAAACATTCAGCTAATAATTTGATTACAAATGAACTCAGCCCATCAATGTCGGTAGGATCAATCGAACTAATTCTATTTCCAAAATTTGATTGAAAAAACAAAGCAAACGAATTCGCAATCTCTAGGCCTGAATTTAGAAGCGTATCATTGAAATACATAGTAGATGGATTAACTGAACTTGATTTTTTAGATCTTATAAAACTCCAAAATTTTTTTGGATTATTTTTAATTGAAGACTTAAAATTTAACAAATATTGTTTATATAAAAATTTATCAAGAAAATTAAATTCGCTCATATAATGCTCGTAAGCCACTTTATGGTTCAATTCACCAGTTACTTTAAACTTATTGTAATACTTATTTCTAAGATTTTTTAATAATTTTAAGCCTTTTGTATACCAAGGAAGTCTATGAATCTTATTTGATGTAAGAGGAACAGAGCGTTTAAAAATATCAGTTATAGTGTTAATAAATTTATCATAACATTCAGATGTGTCCTTATTATTAAAAATAAAATTCCAATTAACTGCACTAATTTCAGAACTTAAATTTACATAATCACATACTTTGAAATTATAAAACATTTTATCTTTACCTCTAGTCGAAATATATTTAAACTGAGATAATGTTAAAATTAAGGGTACATGATGCATATCAGTCACACACATGGGAAACGGACAATCTGACAATGTATATTTTAAGGTATCAGATATAAATACTAAGTCAAGAATACGATTTAATTTATTTCTATACGAATTAATTTGTGTTAACCCAAGACTTAAGAAAGAATCAACGAGATTTATTTCGTATGACTTATTAACATTTGAGGGAGTCATAATACATTCATCAAATAAGTTAGTCCAACTAATATCTTTAAGATTATAATCACCAAGGACACAAAGATTATCAGCACCTACAGTATTTGAAAGGTGAACAACATTATCAACATGAGACGTATAAATATAATCGCCACTATTTGGTGGAATATAAGAAACACAAATATACAACTGACCCAGCCCAGTGATACATACACAAAGTTGATCCAAAACAAGGTTAGGGTCAGGTAAGCAGATTAAATTGGCATTTAATGATCTCTTGATGCTATAAAAACACCGCCTCCACGAGTCGTACACGTATTTCCGTAATCACGATCCTTACTAAATATTTGATACAGTCTTAAATCACAGAATTCGCTGTCAAGTATATCAGGTTTTAGCCAAGTCTCCACAATTACAATTACATCATAATTAGTTTGCGCAGTAAATTTAAATACATCATTTATTTTAGTACGAATACCAGAAGCATTTTGGAAAAAAAATTTTATGCTATTGTTAGGAGCTTGAGATACAGAGCATTTTTTTATTCGGTGGCTGCATTTCTGGGCTTGGTCTTGCGAAAAAACAAAGAATTATAGCATGACTCAGCAATACCGACCTTGAAGTTTACAAACTTTAGGTTTTCAATTAATGCGCCTTTATTGACTAGTTTGTAGCAAGATCTATCTGATCTGCTAATATCCAATTTCTCCCCAATATACGATATAATCTGCTCCTCGCTAACTGATGTCTTGAACGATGAAATGTGCACCCATTTTTTTCTTTCTGCAACGTCGAGACTGGCATCTTCATTATTTCCATAAACAACATTCGATCTCATATTTCTATCCAGTTTTTTGTAAGTCAACGGTTCAATATCAATCGACTTACTATTATTTGGGCCGCGGTTTTCCAACACCTGCATAGAAACAGCTATATCCGAACAATGCACATTGTCATCACTAACATCAATAGCAACAAAGTTTTCAGTTTTATTATTACAAGCATTACGTTGAGAAATATTAGCGGTAGATTGAATAGATTTAAGAGAAATTGGCACAAGTATTAAGGTAGAGGTCCATAGCTCGCTTTTTGCGCGTTACGCTTTCTATGCATCTGTCAAAAAAGTAGAATCAATGTAATAGTATGTGACAAGTTACATTGCAAAAATCGCAGAACGCGTAGGCGTAAAGTAGGTATACTTTCTACTTTTGTACGCGTTACAAGCACCATGAAAGAAAGTCAGCTGTTCTTGAATGCTAAAGATGTTAAATAATACTTTATTTCTTACGTTATCGATAAATATTATTTTGCCGTGGATAATTTTTTTCTTTTTTTTCAATAAAAAAAATTTCTTAGTAAACAATAACTTGTTTAATAAAATATGTTAATATTTTCATTAATGCGATGTATTTTAATTAACTTTTCACCACACTTTTCTCAGTAACTAATTTTGCATATAAGTTATCGATTACTTTTACGTACTGAGTGTCATCTCCGCTAAATCTGTATTAAATAGCTGCTTAGAAAAGTTATTGCTTAAGCCAATAATGTGCATACATTTATATGTAATTTTCAATTTACTTACATTAAAGTCAACAACAGCCGACAATCTGCTGGAATAGCCCTGGCCGAGTTCTTCTCAAGACTATCTTTTAAAATGCTGAATAAATTCGAAATTTCTGAGGGTCAGAAGTTTTAATTTTTTAAATGTGTTTTCAAAAAACCCACTTAAATTCCGTTCTAAATACAACGGCCGTACCCAAAACCTTTTCTTTTTTTAAATTGTTCATAGGCATTTTTTGCACGTAAAATTAAATATACAAACTCGACTAACTCCACAAATTCTTTTAAAAACTCGATTTCACTCTCCATTTTTTCTTTATAAGTATTTATAAACAAACGCTGTTACGGAAGGGTGTATCCTTCTAATATTTAAATATGTTTTCTGGAACTAACGTTCAAAACTCACTTTAAAATGTAAACTATCTCCCCATTTTCCAATAACTTTCCCGACAAAAAAACTTTCGCTAGTGTGGCAACGTCATTTCAAAAGTAAATTCCTTAATTAATCAACACTGATTTTCATAGATTCGTTTTGTTATGGCGCTTCTTCTTATGCCTAAAACATAGAATAAGAAAGAAAAAATGATGGCGTGAGGATCCCGTTACGTGATCGACCAATGATATTACGACATTTGGCATTACGAAAAACGGGATGATAGAAGATAGAGAAAATGTACTGTCTGAGAGGAAAAATGGCAAAAGCAAGGGCAGTCACAAAGTATCATTAAAAGAGTTCGGTCGAAAGAAAAAATTAATTAAAAGTTTTTGAACATAAAATAAGGAAAATAAAGATTGAAAACACAAAGTACAAGGAAAGTGAAAGGTTTAAATTAAATTAAGAAAAGAAAGTTAAGACTTGGTGTAGCAAAGGAATTAATAAAGCTCATTAAACATTTCGGGTTTTTTTTGTGTACTCATTTACATATGTACATTTGCATACGTATTAAGTGTAAAATAAGCTTACATTAATATAAGTTGTTTAAAAATGAAAATTATATAAATCCAAAAGTTACCAAGTTATTGTCTCAAAAAAAAAAAACTAAAAGCAAAAAAAAAGGGTAAAGGTGAAAAATGTGCTCCTTAAGGAACCGTACGAGGAAAAAAAAATAGTGTTGTGTCCGCTGTTGCTCGGGTAGCCATTTTTGATTCCTCCATGCAACATAACCTCAAGATCATTGAATAAAAAGAACTCTACTCTGTAAAAACAAGCTTGTGGCTAACATACGTACGAAGGCTCACAAAATTAAACTTAAAATTGGAAAAAGACAAAATTAAACTTAAAATTCGGAAAAGACAAAATTAAACTTAATTTCGGAAAATAGCAAAATTAAACTCGAAATTCGAAAAGAAACTAAATTAAACCAAAATTCTAGAAAAGAGGCAAAACTAGACCTAAATTTAAAAAGGTAACCAAACTAATCTTCAAAATCAAAAAAGGAAAAAACTAAAAGTTAAGAAAAAGAAAAACACCAGTGGAATGAAATTAAAACTAAAATTTGAAAACACCAAAATCAATCAAAAAATTGGAAAAGAAAGTGTAAAATGAAAATAAATCAAACTATAATTGAAAAATAAAAACAACCGAAAGAAACCAATTTAACTAAAAACTTGAAATTATAAAATAAAAGCTAAATGAAGTTAACATCTGGGGGAAAAAAGACAAATGAAAACTAAATTATCGGTTTAACCTAAAACCGAATAAATATATTTAAATAGAGAAAGAACTCATAGACTATAATTTTTAACCAACCCTCGTATAAGCAAATGCATGAAGAAACATGGACAACAGCAACAACCGCCTAAATAAAAAAAAACCAACAGTCAGCAACAACATGAAACCGGCAGTAACATCAGCAACCACATCAAGTCATCACAATGCACCAGCACGAGCAATTTTTTTTACCATCAACGCATTAAAATCATAAGTCAACTTACCGGGGAAGGGTATTTATAAAACAGTAGATTTAGCTTAATTTTTGTATTGCACTACCACTTAATTATTGTATCTAGTTATTATCCCTAAGTAAACATATTTTAAAAACTATTGTTTCATATGATCAAACATTAACCTACTAACCACATATACATATATGAAATTTTATGTTTAAATAAAACGATTGAATTCGAAATGTTTATGTGAGTGATATTTTAATGGAGAAATGCTGAGTTAGAAGAGGGGCAGGTGTGTAAAAGCGGTTGCATCAGGCTGGAAATATAACTAGGGTGACCAGTCTGCTTTAAATTGCATAACCCCTACGCGACTCTATCAACTAGTCGACATAATGTTAACTCGTCCACCTTTTTACGTGTTGGTAGTTTATTTCGTATTTTTTTTTTGCACAGTCTAGGGTATAATTAGATGGCATGTAGGCTGTGTTATATGCTTATGCGCCGTAAAACGGGTTAAGAACCAAATATACCGACAACAAAGCTAGCTGGGAAGAACTTTTCATGCCCTTGACCAAATTTTACTTACAAACGGCTTTTATAAATAGCACTTTGATGATAGTGCAGAAACTTATCTCAATTTTAAACTAGATTCAGCCGGTGCATAACATAGATGGCGCCCAACGGAAAGGCCAACAGTAGGCCAACGAATTTAAAACTACACAAAAGTGATGTTAAGCTTGATTACCCAGCAAACAATTGTATTTGCAATGTAAATTGTCATGGTTTTGCTTAAGTCTTTAATATTGGACTAGATTCTGATATAAACTGCGATGTAACGCCGTGCAATGCAAATATAATTATATTAATATATATTTTTTTATCCCTTAATTATTTTTTTTTTGATATTGGAAGATTATAAGTCCGAATCGACGACAATGAGGTTGTCAATTGTACGTTGCGATAATTACCCGGTTTCACAGAAGCAATTTTACGTTAACGTCATTACCATTTAAGTCCTTGACTGGGGATACAATTCACATTCAAGTTGCGAAATGGTAGTTGATCGTAAGAAGCTAATGTAGTATCCATCTATTACATATCGACGTGGATCATACTTGATAATATTTGCTTTTCCATAAACTGTTGAGACATAAATTTTTGTATATTAAACTCATAAAATTGATTTGCCAACAGTTTGGAATGAATAATATATTGCTTAACATTTTAATAAAAATCATAAAAGCAGTGCAGCCGTTTTGCTCATCGTACTTTCGATAAATCAGCATTTCTCCAACTTTAAATGATTTCATTTCAAAAATATAATAATTTCTTATTTTTTCTCTTTTTAATTTATATATATGTTATATAGAAACACACATATGCATATATACATACAAGTATATACATATTTTATTTTTTTTTATGTAAAGCATAGAAGTATATAAAATAAACTGTGGTGACGAGCACAGGCAGTAAATGTTATATTGATTAAATTATTAACGGGAAAAAAATTTTCCTTTGTTATTTATTTTATTTTTTCCTTCCTTCCATTAAGATCAGAGTCAACTTCAATCCCTTTTGTGTTCAAAATTTTTATTAATTTTTTTTTTCCTCTAAATTTTTTTTTCTCATTGTTATATTGTTAAAACTTATTGAGCTGCTGCTCTCCTGGACTGCTTCAGCGTAGTATGCAGAAAAGCACACGATCTGGTGCAAACGCAAAAGTCAATTCGGAGCGCTGAATGTGGTGCCAGACACTCTTTCAAGATTCGATGTGGACGAACTAACTGTAAGATTTAATCCACCAGAAATTGACCTCAATTCCGCTGAGTTTGATAGCGATGAATATAATAGTTTGAGGGAGAATATTCAGAAGAATGCCGAGGCATTACCAGACCTGTGTATTTCCGATAACTTTGTATATAAAAGTGTCAGATTTCGTAGCGCTGACGACGATGAGGATACTCTTTGGAGACTGTGGGTTCCTAGGAATCTAGTCAGGGACATCATTAAAGCAGCACATGATAAGGGCTGTCACGGTGGTTATACGAAAACTATTTTCAGAATACAGCAGAAATACTACTGGCCGTACATGACGCGAGATGTAAAATCTTACATTAGTGAATGCGATGAGTGCAAAGTTATAAAACCTGTAAATCAAGTGTTACGCCCCCTATGGGAAATCAATTTATTACACATCGTCCATTCCAAAGACTCTACGCCGATTTCATGGGACTGTGGTGATTGACAGCACTAATGCTAAAAAAAGTACATTTTTGTGCTACGCTGGGACTGAAATACCTTGAGTTTGATGATTATCCGTGCAGCTCTCGTTTGAAAAAGTCTTGCTTTTCCTATTCTTTATAATAAAAATATTTTGTATTAAATATAAGTTATCTTTAATTTTAAATAAATAAATTTCCTTTTGTAAATATATTGAATAATTGACTGTTAATACGAACACCCCCCATAAAGTGGTGACCCCGTCGATTGAATAAGGAATATTTCAGGATGCAGGACAGTGTTGGTGGTAGCACGCAGCAAGGCCAAACGCCAAGCACACCAAGTACCGAGCCAACAACCGTTAATCGTGTAGCTGTAAAGGTTCCACCCTTTTGGCCTGATCACGCTGAAATTTGGCTAGCGCAGGTAGAAGCACAGTTTGCTGTTGCCGGCATAAGTGGCGACACATCGAAGTTTAATACAGTCATCGCCGCAATAGAATCGAATGTTCTCGTGCAAATATCAGACGCTATTTTAAATCCACCGGATACCGACAAATATGCAAATCTTAGAAAGTGCATAATAGAACGCTATTGTGAGAGCGAACAAAAAAAGACGCAAAAATTACTATCGGAAATTGATTTGGGAGACAAACGACCGACACAACTCTTAAATGAGCTAAGCACATTGTCAAAGGACAAGGTAACAACTGATTTTTTGAAAACGCTATGGTTGCAGCGTTTGCCAGCGCAAGTCAGAGCAATCTTACAAGCGTCAGATGCTAATTTGACCGAGTTAGCGAAATTAGCAGACAAAATTATGGAGGTGGGCGAATTTCAGCATTTATCTGTTGTATCTACATTGCCACAAACTTCTAAGAGCGAACTTGATAGACGACTCGATCGCATAGAGCAACAGATAAATAGCCTTTGTGACAAGAGCAATAAAAATGTACGTCGGTCGCGATCAAGTTCTATACGACGACAAAAAACAGATGTCACTCCAGCAAAGCATATGAGCGACCATTGCTGGTATCATCGGACATTTGGCGAAAAGGCCACAAAATGTCGTCAGCCTTGTTCGTATCAGCAGAATTTATCAAAAAACTAAACACATCTTTCGATCTGGCGGGCGGATCTCAAGATAAATGCCATATAGCCCGTATTATAGTTAATGACAGCATATCGAAACAGAATTTTTTAATCGACACTGGTGCCGACGTTTCGGTGTTACCAGCTGGTAGTTTTGAAGGTTTGCGTGTAGGGATTTTTAGAAAATTGTTTGCGGCTAACGGATCCCCTATCAAAACTTTCGGTGAGAAAACGTTAAGCATTTCTTTGGGCCTACGTCGCAATTTTACATGGACTTTTTTGGTAGCGAATGTTAACTGTGCTATCATAGGCTCAGATTTTTTGAAGCATTATGATCTTTTGGTTGACATCAAGAGAGGTAAGCTTATCGATCGTACCACGCTGCTTGAAGCAAGAGCACGTCCCGCACGTACTTCCTATGTTCAAATTTTAGCATACGACAAAAAAGATAATTACGCCCAGCTGTTATACGAGTATAGAGAGTTAGGTACGATTAATGCCAACAAGCGCCCAGTTAACTCTACGGTCACGCATCACATTACAACAAAAGGTCCTCCCACATACGTTAGCGCACGTCGACTCGCGGGAGATAAGCTCCAAGCTGCAAAAAAAGAGTTCGAGTACTTGATGGAAAAGGGTATATGTAGACCGTCAAAAAGTAATTGGGCCAGCCCACTACATTTAGTAAAAAAGCCAAACGGGGACTGGCGCCCATGCGGCGATTATCGTGCCCTTAACAGCATCACCTTACCCGACAGGTATCCAATACCATTTTTACGTGACATAACGAGTATTATGCACGGAAAGAAAATTTTTTCCTCTATCGACTTACAAAGGGCTTACCATCAGATACCCGTGGAACCATGCGATATACCTAAGACGGCCATAATCACGCCGTTCGGTTTATTTGAGTTTTGTTTCATGACATTCGGTCTACGAAACGCGGCCCAAACGTTCCAACGTCATATTAACGAAGTCTTAAAAGGAATCGATTTTGCTTTTGCATACATCGATGATATCCTCATAGCGTCTGAAACAGAGGAGGAACATGCAAAGCATCTGCGCATCATATTTGATCGCCTTCGCCGATTCCACTTATGCGTTAATTTCGATAAATGTCAGTTTGGTAAGCGTGAACTCGTATTTTTAGGCCATAAAATTAGCGCCAAAGGACTTACGCCGCCTGAAAATAAAGTCGATGCGATCCGAAATTTTGAAAGACCAACAGTCGTGAAGAATTTAAAAAAATTTTTGGGCATGCTGAATTTTTACCGACCATTCATACCACATGCAATAAAAAATCAAATATTGTTGTTAGAATTGACTCCTGGTAATAAGAAGAACGATAACACCATAATAGAATGGACACCTGAAGCAATGGCTGCTTTTGATGCATGCAAAAATGATATAGCAGAAGCTACCTTTTTGAATTATATGGCTCCGAATGCATTGATAACGCTTACGACAGATGCTTCAGATGACGCCGTAGGGGCAGTACTGCATCAGATAGTCGAAGGGCAGGTACAACCACTAGGATTTTACTCCAAAAAGTTGACACCATCTCAACAAAACTACAGCGCTTACGACAGAGAACTCACGGCGATATACCAAGCCATTCAACATTTCAAATACGCACTTGAAGGAAGAGAATTCGTCGTTTTTACAGACCACAAGCCAATAATTTTTGTTTTTAAACAAAAAAGTGAGAAGGCATCACCACGAAGGATTCGGCAATTAGATTTTATAAGCCAATATACGACGGACATACGACATTTACCTGGGGCTGACAATAACATAGCAGATTTACTCTCCCGCATCAACGCCATAGAGGAGCAAGTAGTAAATTTTGAGGAGATGGCCGAGCAACAAGACAATGATATTGAACTGCAGACACTGCTGGACAGCAACACAAACACGTCCTTACAGCTCACGAAATTTGCCATCCCACAGTCGACTAAAGAACTTTACTGTCACGTTTCGAAGGATAGAGTAAGACCTTATGTTCCAAAAAATTATCGTCAGACAGTCATGCACAAGCTTCATTCGCTTTCGCATCCAGGCATAAGAGCAACAAAACAATTGGTTTTAAATCACTACGTTTGGCCATCTATATCGACAGACGTCGCTAGATATGTGCGCGCGTGTATTCCTTGCCAGAGAGCAAAGGTACAACGTCATACAAAAGCACCCTTATGTAATTATGCAGCAGTCGATGCCCGTTTCGAACATATAAACATAGACATCGTGGGTCCGTTGCCATCATCAAATGGATTCCGATATTGTCTCACATGTATCGACCGTTTTTCGAGATGGCCCACGGCGGTACCACTGATAGACATAACAGCCCAAAGTGTTGCAAGTGGCCTTATGAGAGGATGGATTGCTGTCTACGGCGTCCCCTTACGTATTACCACCGATTTAGGAAGACAGTTCGAGTCAACCATTTTCAGCGAATTAACGAAGTTACTGGGAATTAAGCATTTGCGGACAACCGCCTACCACCCACAAGCAAATGGCATAATTGAGCGATGGCACCGTACACTAAAGACCGCCATTAAGTGTGCTGAAACAAACGACTGGAGTTCTGCACTTCCGCTTATTCTTTTGAGCATGCGATCAACAATAAAAAGTGATATTGGGCTAAGCCCAGCAGAAATTGTTTTCGGTGCTTCCTTAAGAATACCTGGAGCTTTTCTCATTCCTTCCGGAAGAAATATCACGGAGACCGAGTTTGTACAAACACTGCGTAGAACCATTTCAAACTTACCAACTACCCAACCTGTCCGTCACGGGATGCAACGATGTTTCGTTCAACCAGCATTGGCTGACTGCAAGTTTGTATTTGTGAGGGTAGATCATGTACGTACACCCTTGGAGCCCAGTTACGAGGGCCCTTACGAAGTTTTAACCAAACATGATAAATATTATGTTGTAAAAATACACCAGCGAGAAGCGAAAATCACAATAGATCGCCTAAAGGCTGCGTACATTTTTAGCGAGGACGCTGCGCCAGCTGAAGCGCCACCAACAGGAGGCGGAGACGGATCCGAGAATTCAGAAAATGTTTCAACACGTGTGAACACAGATACGTCTCAGGAGACTATCATGCAAAAACAACGCCTTACGTCATCTGGACGTCACGTCAGGATCCCTCTAAAGTATCGTTAAAGTCTTAACTAGGAGCAGGGTATTGTGGTGATTGACAGCACTAATGCTAAAAAAAGTACATTTTTGTGCTACGCTGGGACTGAAATACCTTGAGTTTGATGATTATCCGTGCAGCTCTCGTTTGAAAAAGTCTTGCTTTTCCTATTCTTTATAATAAAAATATTTTGTATTAAATATAAGTTATCTTTAATTTTAAATAAATAAATTTCCTTTTGTAAATATATTGAATAATTGACTGTTAATACGAACACCCCCCATAGGACCATATCCATGTAGTAAATCAAAAAACTGCCAATTGCTTATCGTAGTAGACCACCTTACAAAGTTCATATTTCTCAAACCAATGAGATCAGCAACATCTAGTAATGTAATAGAATTCCTACAGAATGAGGTTTTTTGCACCTTTGGCGTGCCACAATACGTCCATAGTGACAATGCAAAGCAGTTCACATCCAAAGAAATAAAAGAATTCTTTTCAGCATACGGTATCAGTCACATTACGACTGGGTTCTACTCCCCACAAGCGAACGCCTCAGAGAGGGCAAATAGGGAAATAATTTCCAAAATCAGATACTTTCTTAAAAATGAACAAGATCATACTTGCTGGGATAGAAACATACCGAAAATTCTATCAGTTCTTTGTAGCGACTTTCATTCAGCCATACAATGTACCCCATATTTCGCGACTTTTGGACAGAACATGATTTCTCATGGATCTGCATATGCCATGTTAAATAAATTGAACATGTTGTCGGATGACACAATAGTAAAACATAGCGACCGTTTCCAAAGTATTCGTGAGAAGATCAATAGAAATCTATCAATCGCCCATGAAAAAGCTTTAAAAGTTTATAACACCAGATCAAAACCAGTAAATTTTAGAGAAGGACAGGAGGTTTTTCGCAGAAACTATCCTCAAAGCGATTTTAAGAAGGGCGTTATTGCAAAATTCCATCCAAAACTTATTAAATGTAGAATTAGGAAGAAAATTGGTAACTCCCTATATGAGATAGAAGACTTCCTGGGTAATTATGTGGGGAAGTACCATGCATCCGACATTCGTCAATAACAACGTAACAAGGTTTTACGGAACCGACTTTCTTTAATTTTGCCCGGCTTCGTGGGTCGTGCCACACGTTTCATATTAATCTGTATTTTTATTTATTTTTAGTCCACAAGTAGCACATGCCCTGAACTGCATTGTCTTAGGAATGTAATCGATAACTGTCCTAAGCAATAGTCACACTCCCGCACAGAAACCCATTCCTTCCTGTTCGTTCTTCGATCTAAAGGCCTCGATACGAAGCAGGTTTGTTACGGAAGGGTGTATCCTTCTAATATTTAAATATGTTTTCTGGAACTAACGTTCAAAACTCACTTTAAAATGTAAACTATCTCCCCATTTTCCAATAACTTTCACGACAAAAAAACTTTCGCTAGTGTGGCAACGTCATTTCAAAAGTAAATTCCTTAATTAATCAACACTGATTTTCATAGATTCGTTTTGTTATGGCGCTTCTTCTTATGCCTAAAACATAGAATAAGAAAGAAAAAATGATGGCGTGAGGATCCCGTTACGTGATCGACCAATGATATTACGACATTTGGCATTACGAAAAACGGGATGATAGAAGATAGAGAAAATGTACTGTCTGAGAGGAAAAATGGCAAAAGCAAGGGCAGTCACAAAGTATCATTAAAAGAGTTCGGTCGAAAGAAAAAATTAATTAAAAGTTTTTGAACATAAAATAAGGAAAATAAAGATTGAAAACACAAAGTACAAGGAAAGTGAAAGGTTTAAATTAAATTAAGAAAAGAAAGTTAAGACTTGGTGTAGCAAAGGAATTAATAAAGCTCATTAAACATTTCGGGGTTTTTTTTGTGTACTCATTTACATATGTACATTTGCATACGTATTAAGTGTAAAATAAGCTTACATTAATATAAGTTGTTTAAAAATGAAAATTATATAAATCCAAAAGTTACCAAGTTATTGTCTCAAAAAAAAAACTAAAAGCAAAAAAAAAAGGGAAAAGGTGAAAAATATGCTCCTTAAGGAACCGTACGAGGAAAAAAAATAGTGTCGTGTCCGCTGTTGCTCGGGTAGCCATTTTTGATTCCTCCATGCAACATAACCTCAAGATCATTGAATAAAAAGAACTCTACTCTGTAAAAATAAGCTTGTGGCTAACATACGTACAAAGGCTCACAAAATTAAACTTAAAATTGGAAAAAGACAAAATTAAACTTAAAATTCGGAAAAGACAAAATTAAACTTAATTTCGGAAAATAGCAAAATTAAACTCGAAATTCGAAAAGAAACTAAATTAAACCAAAATTCTAGAAAAGAGGCAAAACTAGACCTAAATTTAAAAAGGTAACCAAACTAATCTTCAAAATCAAAAAAGGAAAAAACTAAAAGTTAAGAAAAAGAAAAACACCAGTGGAACGAAATTAAAACTAAAATTTGAAAACACGAAAATCAATCAAAAAAATTGGAAAAGAAAGTGTAAAATGAAAATAAATCAAACTATAATTGAAAAATAAAAACAACCAAAAGAAACCAATTTAACTAAAAACTTGAAATTATAAAATAAAAGCTAAATGAAGTTAACATCTGGGAAAAAAAAAGACAAATGAAAACTAAATTATCGGTTTAACCTAAAACCGAATAAATATATTTAAATAGAGAAAGAACTCATAGACTATAATTTTTAACCAACCCTCGTATAAGCAAATGCGTGAAGAAACATGGACAACAGCAACAACCGCCTAAATAAAAAAAAACCAACAGTCAGCAACAACATGAAACCGGCAGTAACATCAGCAACCACATCAAGTCATCACAATGCACCAGCACGGGCAATTTTTTTTTACCATCAACGCATTAAAATCATAAGTCAACTTACCGGGGAAGGGTATTTATAAAACAGTAGATTTAGCTTAATTTTTGTATTGCACTACCACTTAATTATTGTATCTAGTTATTATCCCTAAGTAAACATATTTTAAAAACTATTGTTTCATATGATCACACATTAACCTACTAACCACATATACATATATGAAATTGTATGTTTAAATAAAACGATTGAATTCGAAATGTTTATGTGAGTGATATTTTAATGGAGAAATGCTGAGTTAGAAGAGGGGCAGGTGTGTAAAAGCGGTTGCATCAGGCTGGAAATATAACTAGGGTGACCAGTCTGCTTTAAATTGCATAACCCCTACGCGACTCTATCAACTAGTCGACATAATGTTAACTCGTCCACCTTTTTACGTGTTGGTAGTTTATTTCGTATTATTTTTGCACAGTCTAGGGTATAATTAGATGGCATGTAGGCTGTGTTATATGCTTATGCGCCGTAAAACGGGTTAAGAACCAAATATACCGACAACAAAGCTAGCTGGGAAGAACTTTTCATGCCCTTGACCAAATTTTACTTACAAACGGCTTTTATAAATAGCACTTTGATGATAGTGCAGAAACTTATCTCAATTTTAAACTAGATTCAGCCGGTGCATAACATAGATGGCGCCCAACGGAAAGGCCAACAGTAGGCCAACGAATTTAAAACTACACAAAAGTGATGTTAAGCTTGATTACCCAGCAAACAATTGTATTTGCAATGTAAATTGTCATGGTTTTGCTTAAGTCTTTAATATTGGACTAGATTCTGATATAAACTGCGATGTAACGCCGTGCAACGCAAATATAATTATATTAATATATATTTTTTTATCCCTTAATTATTTTTTTTTTGATATTGGAAGATTATAAGTCCGAATCGACGACAATGAGGTTGTCAATTGTACGTTGCGATAATTACCCGGTTTCACAGAAGCAATTTTACGTTAACGTCATTACCATTTAAGTCCTTGACTGGGGATACAATTCACATTCAAGTTGCGAAATGGTAGTTGATCGTAAGAAGCTAATGTAGTATCCATCTATTACATATCGACGTGGATCATACTTGATAATATTTGCTTTTCCATAAACTGTTGAGACATAAATTTTTGTATATTAAACTCATAAAATTGATTTGCCAACAGTTTGGAATGAATAATATATTGCTTAACATTTTAATAAAAATCATAAAAGCAGTGCAGCCGTTTTGCTCATCGTACTTTCGATAAATCAGCATTTCTCCAACTTTAAATGATTTCATTTCAAAAATATAATAATTTCTTATTTTTTCTCTTTTTAATTTATATATATGTTATATAGAAACACACATATGCATATATACATACAAGTATATACATATTTTATTTTTTTTTATGTAAAGCATAGAAGTATATAAAATAAACTGTGGTGACGAGCACAGGCAGTAAATGTTATATTGATTAAATTATTAACGGGAAAAAAATTTTCCTTTGTTATTTATTTTATTTTTTCCTTCCTTCCATTAAGATCAGAGTCAACTTCAATCCCTTTTGTGTTCAAAATTTTTATTAATTTTTTTTTTCCTCTAAATTTTTTTTTCTCATTGTTATATTGTTAAAACTTATTGAGCTGCTGCTCTCCTGGACTGCTTCAGCGTAGTATGCAGAAAAGCACACGATCTGGTGCAAACGCAAAAGTCAATTCGGAGCGCTGAATGTGGTGCCAAACACTCTTTCAAGATTCGATGTGGACGAACTAACTGTAAGATTTAATCCACCAGAAATTGACCTCAATTCCGCTGAGTTTGATAGCGATGAATATAATAGTTTGAGGGAGAATATTCAGAAGAATGCCGAGGCATTACCAGACCTGTGTATTTCCGATAACTTTGTATATAAACGTGTCAGATTTCGTAGCGCTGACGACGATGATGATACTCTTTGGAGACTGTGGGTTCCTAGGAATCTAGTCAGGGACATCATTAAAGCAGCACATGATAAGGGCTGTCACGGTGGTTATACGAAAACTATTTTCAGAATACAGCAGAAATACTACTGGCCGTACATGACGCGAGATGTAAAATCTTACATTAGTGAATGCGATGAGTGCAAAGTTATAAAACCTGTAAATCAAGTGTTACGCCCCCTATGGGAAATCAATTTATTACACATCGTCCATTCCAAAGACTCTACGCCGATTTCATGGGACCATATCCATGTAGTAAATCAAAAAACTGCCAATTGCTTATCGTAGTAGACCACCTTACAAAGTTCATATTTCTCAAACCAATGAGATCAGCAACATCTAGTAATGTAATAGAATTCCTACAGAATGAGGTTTTTTGCACCTTTGGCGTGCCACAATACGTCCATAGTGACAATGCAAAGCAGTTCACATCCAAAGAAATAAAAGAATTCTTTTCAGCATACGGTATCAGTCACATTACGACTGGGTTCTACTCCCCACAAGCGAACGCCTCAGAGAGGGCAAATAGGGAAATAATTTCCAAAATCAGATACTTTCTTAAAAATGAACAAGATCATACTTGCTGGGATAGAAACATACCGAAAATTCTATCAGTTCTTTGTAGCGACTTTCATTCAGCCATACAATGTACCCCATATTTCGCGACTTTTGGACAGAACATGATTTCTCATGGATCTGCATATGCCATGTTAAATAAATTGAACATGTTGTCGGATGACACAATAGTAAAACATAGCGACCGTTTCCAAAGTATTCGTGAGAAGATCAATAGAAATCTATCAATCGCCCATGAAAAAGCTTTAAAAGTTTATAACACCAGATCAAAACCAGTAAATTTTAGAGAAGGACAGGAGGTTTTTCGCAGAAACTATCCTCAAAGCGATTTTAAGAAGGGCGTTATTGCAAAATTCCATCCAAAACTTATTAAATGTAGAATTAGGAAGAAAATTGGTAACTCCCTATATGAGATAGAAGACTTCCTGGGTAATTATGTGGGGAAGTACCATGCATCCGACATTCGTCAATAACAACGTAACAAGGTTTTACGGAACCGACTTTCTTTAATTTTGCCCGGCTTCGTGGGTCGTGCCACACGTTTCATATTAATCTGTATTTTTATTTATTTTTAGTCCACAAGTAGCACATGCCCTGAACTGCATTGTCTTAGGAATGTAATCGATAACTGTCCTAAGCAATAGTCACACTCCCGCACAGAAACCCATTCCTTCCTGTTCGTTCTTCGATCTAAAGGCCTCGATACGAAGCAGGTTTGTTACGGAAGGGTGTATCCTTCTAATATTTAAATATGTTTTCTGGAACTAACGTTCAAAACTCACTTTAAAATGTAAACTATCTCCCCATTTTCCAATAACTTTCACGACAAAAAAACTTTCGCTAGTGTGGCAACGTCATTTCAAAAGTAAATTCCTTAATTAATCAACACTGATTTTCATAGATTCGTTTTGTTATGGCGCTTCTTCTTATGCCTAAAACATAGAATAAGAAAGAAAAAATGATGGCGTGAGGATCCCGTTACGTGATCGACCAATGATATTACGACATTTGGCATTACGAAAAACGGGATGATAGAAGATAGAGAAAATGTACTGTCTGAGAGGAAAAATGGCAAAAGCAAGGGCAGTCACAAAGTATCATTAAAAGAGTTCGGTCGAAAGAAAAAATTAATTAAAAGTTTTTGAACATAAAATAAGGAAAATAAAGATTGAAAACACAAAGTACAAGGAAAGTGAAAGGTTTAAATTAAATTAAGAAAAGAAAGTTAAGACTTGGTGTAGCAAAGGAATTAATAAAGCTCATTAAACATTTCCGGGTTTTTTTTTGTGTACTCATTTACATATGTACATTTGCATACGTATTAAGTGTAAAATAAGCTTACATTAATATAAGTTGTTTAAAAATGAAAATTATATAAATCCAAAAGTTACCAAGTTATTGTCTCAAAAAAAAAAACTAAAAGCAAAAAAAAAGGGAAAAGGTGAAAAATATGCTCCTTAAGGAACCGTACGAGGAAAAAAAATAGTGTCGTGTCCGCTGTTGCTCGGGTAGCCATTTTTGATTCCTCCATGCAACATAACCTCAAGATCATTGAATAAAAAGAACTCTACTCTGTAAAAATAAGCTTGTGGCTAACATACGTACAAAGGCTCACAAAATTAAACTTAAAATTGGAAAAAGACAAAATTAAACTTAAAATTCGGAAAAGACAAAATTAAACTTAATTTCGGAAAATAGCAAAATTAAACTCGAAATTCGAAAAGAAACTAAATTAAACCAAAATTCTAGAAAAGAGGCAAAACTAGACCTAAATTTAAAAAGGTAACCAAACTAATCTTCAAAATCAAAAAAGGAAAAAACTAAAAGTTAAGAAAAAGAAAAACACCAGTGGAACGAAATTAAAACTAAAATTTGAAAACACGAAAATCAATCAAAAAAATTGGAAAAGAAAGTGTAAAATGAAAATAAATCAAACTATAATTGAAAAATAAAAACAACCAAAAGAAACCAATTTAACTAAAAACTTGAAATTATAAAATAAAAGCTAAATGAAGTTAACATCTGGGAAAAAAAAGACAAATGAAAACTAAATTATCGGTTTAACCTAAAACCGAATAAATATATTTAAATAGAGAAAGAACTCATAGACTATAATTTTTAACCAACCCTCGTATAAGCAAATGCGTGAAGAAACATGGACAACAGCAACAACCGCCTAAATAAAAAAAAAACCAACAGTCAGCAACAACATGAAACCGGCAGTAACATCAGCAACCACATCAAGTCATCACAATGCACCAGCACGGGCAATTTTTTTTTACCATCAACGCATTAAAATCATAAGTCAACTTACCGGGGAAGGGTATTTATAAAACAGTAGATTTAGCTTAATTTTTGTATTGCACTACCACTTAATTATTGTATCTAGTTATTATCCCTAAGTAAACATATTTTAAAAACTATTGTTTCATATGATCACACATTAACCTACTAACCACATATACATATATGAAATTGTATGTTTAAATAAAACGATTGAATTCGAAATGTTTATGTGAGTGATATTTTAATGGAGAAATGCTGAGTTAGAAGAGGGGCAGGTGTGTAAAAGCGGTTGCATCAGGCTGGAAATATAACTAGGGTGACCAGTCTGCTTTAAATTGCATAACCTTTACGCGACTCTATCAACTAGTCGACATAATGTTAACTCGTCCACCTTTTTACGTGTTGGTAGTTTATTTCGTATTATTTTTGCACAGTCTAGGGTATAATTAGATGGCATGTAGGCTGTGTTATATGCTTATGCGCCGTAAAACGGGTTAAGAACCAAATATACCGACAACAAAGCTAGCTGGGAAGAACTTTTCATGCCCTTGACCAACTTTTACTTACAAACGGCTTTTATGAATAGCACTTTGATGATAGTGCAGAAACTTATCTCAATTTTAAACTAGATTCAGCCGGTGCATAACAACGCACACAGCTGATCACAATAAAAGTAAAATGGCACATGAAAAGCAGTGCATGTAACTCAACGCGAACAAAGTATAGAATAAAACAAGAGGATGAAACGCGTGTAAAGCATAACGCACAAAAAGCGAGCTATGGACCTCTACCTTTAGTTTTATTCTCGCGCGCAGTAACAGATTTACTCATAAAACCAGAATTATTTTCGTTTATGTTTTTATTCATTCCAATCAACTCGTTTAATTTACTTTTTAAATCAGTTACATCAGACAACAAACAATCCATAGATTCATGTGTTTTTGAAGCATTATTCTTAACAACAACAACATCTTCAGCAATATTATTAATTTTTTTTTTCAATAACTTGCACTTCAGTGTACATTTTTCGTAGGTCATTTACATTTATATCATGAAGTTTAAGGGCATCATCTAATTTTTTTAATCTTTCATTATATCGTTTTTCGATAGCCTCTAGGAGATGTTTAATTTCAACTTCATTTTCTTTAAGCGAAGCCTTGAATTCACCTCTATATTTAACAAGGTTTTCTTTGTTTTTGTTAACATTCTCTTGAACATTACTGAGTACTAAATCAATATTATGTATGTATTGGAGACAATCGTCACACATAAACCTGATGAAACTACCAGAATCCAGCATTCCTCTGGAGTATTGGTCTATACCCGAACATTTTTTGGCACTATGAAAAATTTTCTTACAGATTCCTTCACACATCAAGCCCGCTTCAACACGAATTGTTGTTTTGCAACGATTGCACTCAGCCATATTTGTTTGATAACAAGTAGAAAACAATTTTCTTTCAGTTATTTAGTTTTGTTTATTTATTTTAGTTTTTATTTTTATTATTTGAACTTTTAACTATTCTATTTCTAGTTGTTTAAGAACAATTTTAGAGATGCTTTATTATTCAGACAGGGGTTATTTATTTAATATATTTTTTTTTAATTTTAGCGGATCTTAGATTTTTGCTTGCTTCTCTCACGAAAATACATATATATATATGCGTTTTTTACTTTTTGAGCCTAAGGGTTCTTTAAGTCCTTATAAGAATGTGTTTAGACACATTTCGGCGTATAGCTTTTATTTTGCTTCTATGGCATTAAGATTAGTTTCGTGAATTAGGTTGTTATAGACGACTGTATTTCTATAATTGAACCGTAAAAATTTTGGACTCGCTGATTAATTTGTTTTAAGTTATGTAGGTTCCTTATTAAGGACGTTTCATTTGTTTTGTCGGAATAATGTAAGATTAAATTACTTTTTATATTTATTTTGCCAAACTAGAGGGATACCATAGACATTGAGTACTTCATTAGCTTGCCCTATTTTTTTATTTCTAATTGCCCTTAATATAATTGTCGCATAGTTTTTTCCGTCTATGTCAATAAGATATCCTAAAATTTCTTCAACATTTGTTAAAAAATAGTATAACAATCTCGGGTTTCCGTCATACTTTGCTAGGTCTTTTACCGCATCGGGAGCTCTCAGTGAGGCAAATATGTGATATTGATATGGAAGTGCGTTTGGAATTTAAAAAGTGGAACCTGAGGGTTTATTGTTATTAGGTGTTAGATGTCTAAAAATGTTTGTGTATGGTTTGACTCTATATGTTTTTCGCATAAATGAAGTACTTATTATTTAAGTTTATACTTATATATACATATGTATATACATATACATATATATATATATATATTACTTAATTAACTTATTTACTCTAGTGTTATTATTAATAATTTCATGTTCCAATGATGCTAGTTGTCCTGTGGGATGATTTGATGTGTTGTGCTGTTCTTCCTCTTACTTCTGATGATGTTCCTGTGGGATGATTTGATGTCTGTTGTTAATGTTTTTTTTCCTATATTTGTTGCTGATGAATGGTTTTAATTTTTATATTTTGTGGTGTGGTTCTCTTTTTTTATGTCTTAATTCAATATTTTAGTTTTTTTTATAAGTAGTTTTTTGATTAAAATTCATTAGAGTTCAACTAAATATTTAAAATTGTCTCACTTAAATCATCATGAGTACGTCACAAATATATGTTCAAGTGTAGAAAGCAAAAACAATGTAAACATAATATCCACGACAATAATACTTACATGACGTATGTACCGACGGTACATCGAATAAGTAAAAATAATTGTTTATTAAATAAATTTCCAAATAATTGTATTAATTTTGTACATTTTGCAGCTTAATAAATTTCGACATGCTTTTTATTGTATTCTTGTTAATTTTATGTATTTTTGCATTAAATTTCCAAATAATTTTTATTATAATATTTTATTGATTTCCTACCTTTAATTTATTTGCTTTGTAATCAAAAGTATTTAATTTAGAGCGTTAACATAAATACATTGATGTTGTTATAGTTATTGTGTTGCTATTTTTAAATCCATAAATCGTGCGAGCTGTAGGCTTCTGTCAAAAAAATTTGAAAGTGTTCTGCAGAAAATTTGTTAACTCAACTTTTTAACGCGTTATTTTGCTTTGACAACTAATCAGCCGACAATAAAAAAGTTAAAAAAATTAGAATCATGGAGGAAATGTATATTTCATTGCATAAAAAAGGAATTGAAAATGTTCCAAGTCAATTTTTCAATGTAAAAATAAATAAAACAGCTGATCGAAGAGGTGTTTATAAGGCTGAGCTTACATTTGACATTTCATGTGTTGTCATTTTGTGTTTCATATGTGTGCGATGCCATTCCCATCAATTTTGCGATAACACACAATTTTGTTGTGTCATTGTGTCAAGAAAGTGTCCACACCTGACGTTCTATGCACAGTAACACATAAAATGACATTTGATATCAAAATTAATTTATCAGGCCGTGAGCTTTGATTGACATTAAGTGTCATTTGCTCTATCATTGTGAGATTTTGTTTTTTTTTGTTTGTTAATTAATATATATATACAAATGGTTAATCGCAAAATTATTCAATTATCAATAATAAGAAAAAAATTAAAAAAATCTAAAAAATGTCAAAGGTGGTACAAAAGACCAGGGCCAGGGTTATGTATATATAGAAACACACATATGCATATATACATACAAGTATATACATATTTTATTTTTTTTTATGTAAAGCATAGAAGTATATAAAATAAACTGTGGTGACGAGCACAGGCAGTAAATGTTATATTGATTAAATTATTAACGGGAAAAAAATTTTCCTTTGTTATTTATTTTATTTTTTTCCTTCCTTCCATTAAGATCAGAGTCAACTTCAATCCCTTTTGTGTTCAAAATTTTTATTAATTTTTTTTTTCCTCTAAATTTTTTTTTCTCATTGTTATATTGTTAAAACTTATTGAGCTGCTGCTCTCCTGGACTGCTTCAGCGTAGTATGCAGAAAAGCACACGATCTGGTGCAAACGCAAAAGTCAATTCGGAGCGCTGAATGTGGTGCCAGACACTCTTTCAAGATTCGATGTGGACGAACTAACTGTAAGATTTAATCCACCAGAAATTGACCTCAATTCCGCTGAGTTTGATAGCGATGAATATAATAGTTTGAGGGAGAATATTCAGAAGAATGCCGAGGCATTACCAGACCTGTGTATTTCCGATAACTTTGTATATAAACGTGTCAGATTTCGTAGCGCTGACGACGATGAGGATACTCTTTGGAGACTGTGGGTTCCTAGGAATCTAGTCAGGGACATCATTAAAGCAGCACATGATAAGGGCTGTCACGGTGGTTATACGAAAACTATTTTCAGAATACAGCAGAAATACTACTGGCCGTACATGACGCGAGATGTAAAATCTTACATTAGTGAATGCGATGAGTGCAAAGTTATAAAACCTGTAAATCAAGTGTTACGCCCCCCTATGGGAAATCAATTTATTACACATCGTCCATTCCAAAGACTCTACGCCGATTTCATGGGACCATATCCATGTAGTAAATCAAAAAACTGCCAATTGCTTATCGTAGTAGACCACCTTACAAAGTTCATATTTCTCAAACCAATGAGATCAGCAACATCTAGTAATGTAATAGAATTCCTACAGAATGAGGTTTTTTGCACCTTTGGCGTGCCACAATACGTCCATAGTGACAATGCAAAGCAGTTCACATCCAAAGAAATAAAAGAATTCTTTTCAGCATACGGTATCAGTCACATTACGACTGGGTTCTACTCCCCACAAGCGAACGCCTCAGAGAGGGCAAATAGGGAAATAATTTCCAAAATCAGATACTTTCTTAAAAATGAACCAGATCATACTTGCTGGGATAGAAACATACCGAAAATTCTATCAGTTCTTCGTAGCGACTTTCATTCAGCCATACAATGTACCCCATATTTCGCGACTTTTGGACAGAACATGATTTCTCATGGATCTGCATATGCCATGTTAAATAAATTGAACATGTTGTCGGATGACACAATAGTAAAACATAGCGACCGTTTCCAAAGTATTCGTGAGAAGATCAATAGAAATCTATCAATCGCCCATGAAAAAGCTTTAAAAGTTTATAACACCAGATCAAAACCAGTAAATTTTAGAGAAGGACAGGAGGTTTTTCGCAGAAACTATCCTCAAAGCGATTTTAAGAAGGGCGTTATTGCAAAATTCCATCCAAAACTTATTAAATGTAGAATTAGGAAGAAAATTGGTAACTCCCTATATGAGATAGAAGACCTCCTGGGTAATTATGTGGGGAAGTACCATGCATCCGACATTCGTCAATAACAACGTAACAAGGTTTTACGGAACCGACTTTCTTTAATTTTGCCCGGCTTCGTGGGTCGTGCCACACGTTTCATATTAATCTGTATTTTTATTTATTTTTAGTCCACAAGTAGCACATGCCCTGAACTGCATTGTCTTAGGAATGTAATCGATAACTGTCCTAAGCAATAGTCACACTCCCGCACAGAAACCCATTCCTTCCTGTTCGTTCTTCGATCTAAAGGCCTCGATACGAAGCAGGTTTGTTACGGAAGGGTGTATCCTTCTAATATTTAAATATGTTTTCTGGAACTAACGTTCAAAACTCACTTTAAAATGTAAACTATCTCCCCATTTTCCAATAACTTTCACGACAAAAAAACTTTCGCTAGTGTGGCAACGTCATTTCAAAAGTAAATTCCTTAATTAATCAACACTGATTTTCATAGATTCGTTTTGTTATGTCGCTTCTTCTTATGCCTAAAACATAGAATAAGAAAGAAAAAATGATGGCGTGAGGATCCCGTTACGTGATCGACCAATGATATTACGACATTTGGCATTACGAAAAACGGGATGATAGAAGATAGAGAAAATGTACTGTCTGAGAGGAAAAATGGCAAAAGCAAGGGCAGTCACAAAGTATCATTAAAAGAGTTCGGTCGAAAGAAAAAATTAATTAAAAGTTTTTGAACATAAAATAAGGAAAATAAAGATTGAAAACACAAAGTACAAGGAAAGTGAAAGGTTTAAATTAAATTAAGAAAAGAAAGTTAAGACTTGGTGTAGCAAAGGAATTAATAAAGCTCATTAAACATTTCGGGGTTTTTTTTTGTGTACTCATTTACATATGTACATTTGCATACGTATTAAGTGTAAAATAAGCTTACATTAATATAAGTTGTTTAAAAATGAAAATTATATAAATCCAAAAGTTACCAAGTTATTGTCTCAAAAAAAAAAACTAAAAGCAAAAAAAAAGGGAAAAGGTGAAAAATATGCTCCTTAAGGAACCGTACGAGGAAAAAAAATAGTGTCGTGTCCGCTGTTGCTCGGGTAGCCATTTTTGATTCCTCCATGCAACATAACCTCAAGATCATTGAATAAAAAGAACTCTACTCTGTAAAAATAAGCTTGTGGCTAACATACGTACAAAGGCTCACAAAATTAAACTTAAAATTGGAAAAAGACAAAATTAAACTTAAAATTCGGAAAAGACAAAATTAAACTTAATTTCGGAAAATAGCAAAATTAAACTCGAAATTCGAAAAGAAACTAAATTAAACCAAAATTCTAGAAAAGAGGCAAAACTAGACCTAAATTTAAAAAGGTAACCAAACTAATCTTCAAAATCAAAAAAGGAAAAAACTAAAAGTTAAGAAAAAGAAAAACACCAGTGGAACGAAATTAAAACTAAAATTTGAAAACACGAAAATCAATCAAAAAAATTGGAAAAGAAAGTGTAAAATGAAAATAAATCAAACTATAATTGAAAAATAAAAACAACCAAAAGAAACCAATTTAACTAAAAACTTGAAATTATAAAATAAAAGCTAAATGAAGTTAACATCTGGGAAAAAAAAGACAAATGAAAACTAAATTATCGGTTTAACCTAAAACCGAATAAATATATTTAAATAGAGAAAGAACTCATAGACTATAATTTTTAACCAACCCTCGTATAAGCAAATGCGTGAAGAAACATGGACAACAGCAACAACCGCCTAAATAAAAAAAAAACCAACAGTCAGCAACAACATGAAACCGGCAGTAACATCAGCAACCACATCAAGTCATCACAATGCACCAGCACGGGCAATTTTTTTTTACCATCAACGCATTAAAATCATAAGTCAACTTACCGGGGAAGGGTATTTATAAAACAGTAGATTTAGCTTAATTTTTGTATTGCACTACCACTTAATTATTGTATCTAGTTATTATCCCTAAGTAAACATATTTTAAAAACTATTGTTTCATATGATCACACATTAACCTACTAACCACATATACATATATGAAATTGTATGTTTAAATAAAACGATTGAATTCGAAATGTTTATGTGAGTGATATTTTAATGGAGAAATGCTGAGTTAGAAGAGGGGCAGGTGTGTAAAAGCGGTTGCATCAGGCTGGAAATATAACTAGGGTGACCAGTCTGCTTTAAATTGCATAACCCCTACGCGACTCTATCAACTAGTCGACATAATGTTAACTCGTCCACCTTTTTACGTGTTGGTAGTTTATTTCGTATTATTTTTGCACAGTCTAGGGTATAATTAGATGGCATGTAGGCTGTGTTATATGCTTATGCGCCGTAAAACGGGTTAAGAACCAAATATACCGACAACAAAGCTAGCTGGGAAGAACTTTTCATGCCCTTGACCAACTTTTACTTACAAACGGCTTTTATGAATAGCACTTTGATGATAGTGCAGAAACTTATCTCAATTTTAAACTAGATTCAGCCGGTGCATAACAACGCACACAGCTGATCACAATAAAAGTAAAATGGCACATGAAAAGCAGTGCATGTAACTCAACGCGAACAAAGTATAGAATAAAACAAGAGGATGAAACGCGTGTAAAGCATAACGCACAAAAAGCGAGCTATGGACCTCTACCTTTAGTTTTATTCTCGCGCGCAGTAACAGATTTACTCATAAAACCAGAATTATTTTCGTTTATGTTTTTATTCATTCCAATCAACTCGTTTAATTTACTTTTTAAATCAGTTACATCAGACAACAAACAATCCATAGATTCATGTGTTTTTGAAGCATTATTCTTAACAACAACAACATCTTCAGCAATATTATTAATTTTTTTTTTCAATAACTTGCACTTCAGTGTACATTTTTCGTAGGTCATTTACATTTATATCATGAAGTTTAAGGGCATCATCTAATTTTTTTAATCTTTCATTATATCGTTTTTCGATAGCCTCTAGGAGATGTTTAATTTCAACTTCATTTTCTTTAAGCGAAGCCTTGAATTCACCTCTATATTTAACAAGGTTTTCTTTGTTTTTGTTAACATTCTCTTGAACATTACTGAGTACTAAATCAATATTATGTATGTATTGGAGACAATCGTCACACATAAACCTGATGAAACTACCAGAATCCAGCATTCCTCTGGAGTATTGGTCTATACCCGAACATTTTTTGGCACTATGAAAAATTTTCTTACAGATTCCTTCACACATCAAGCCCGCTTCAACACGAATTGTTGTTTTGCAACGATTGCACTCAGCCATATTTGTTTGATAACAAGTAGAAAACAATTTTCTTTCAGTTATTTAGTTTTGTTTATTTATTTTAGTTTTTATTTTTATTATTTGAACTTTTAACTATTCTATTTCTAGTTGTTTAAGAACAATTTTAGAGATGCTTTATTATTCAGACAGGGGTTATTTATTTAATATATTTTTTTTTAATTTTAGCGGATCTTAGATTTTTGCTTGCTTCTCTCACGAAAATACATATATATATATGCGTTTTTTACTTTTTGAGCCTAAGGGTTCTTTAAGTCCTTATAAGAATGTGTTTAGACACATTTCGGCGTATAGCTTTTATTTTGCTTCTATGGCATTAAGATTAGTTTCGTGAATTAGGTTGTTATAGACGACTGTATTTCTATAATTGAACCGTAAAAATTTTGGACTCGCTGATTAATTTGTTTTAAGTTATGTAGGTTCCTTATTAAGGACGTTTCATTTGTTTTGTCGGAATAATGTAAGATTAAATTACTTTTTATATTTATTTTGCCAAACTAGAGGGATACCATAGACATTGAGTACTTCATTAGCTTGCCCTATTTTTTTATTTCTAATTGCCCTTAATATAATTGTCGCATAGTTTTTTCCGTCTATGTCAATAAGATATCCTAAAATTTCTTCAACATTTGTTAAAAAATAGTATAACAATCTCGGGTTTCCGTCATACTTTGCTAGGTCTTTTACCGCATCGGGAGCTCTCAGTGAGGCAAATATGTGATATTGATATGGAAGTGCGTTTGGAATTTAAAAAGTGGAACCTGAGGGTTTATTGTTATTAGGTGTTAGATGTCTAAAAATGTTTGTGTATGGTTTGACTCTATATGTTTTTCGCATAAATGAAGTACTTATTATTTAAGTTTATACTTATATATACATATGTATATACATATACATATATATATATATATATTACTTAATTAACTTATTTACTCTAGTGTTATTATTAATAATTTCATGTTCCAATGATGCTAGTTGTCCTGTGGGATGATTTGATGTGTTGTGCTGTTCTTCCTCTTACTTCTGATGATGTTCCTGTGGGATGATTTGATGTCTGTTGTTAATGTTTTTTTTCCTATATTTGTTGCTGATGAATGGTTTTAATTTTTATATTTTGTGGTGTGGTTCTCTTTTTTTATGTCTTAATTCAATATTTTAGTTTTTTTTATAAGTAGTTTTTTGATTAAAATTCATTAGAGTTCAACTAAATATTTAAAATTGTCTCACTTAAATCATCATGAGTACGTCACAAATATATGTTCAAGTGTAGAAAGCAAAAACAATGTAAACATAATATCCACGACAATAATACTTACATGACGTATGTACCGACGGTACATCGAATAAGTAAAAATAATTGTTTATTAAATAAATTTCCAAATAATTGTATTAATTTTGTACATTTTGCAGCTTAATAAATTTCGACATGCTTTTTATTGTATTCTTGTTAATTTTATGTATTTTTGCATTAAATTTCCAAATAATTTTTATTATAATATTTTATTGATTTCCTACCTTTAATTTATTTGCTTTGTAATCAAAAGTATTTAATTTAGAGCGTTAACATAAATACATTGATGTTGTTATAGTTATTGTGTTGCTATTTTTAAATCCATAAATCGTGCGAGCTGTAGGCTTCTGTCAAAAAAATTTGAAAGTGTTCTGCAGAAAATTTGTTAACTCAACTTTTTAACGCGTTATTTTGCTTTGACAACTAATCAGCCGACAATAAAAAAGTTAAAAAAATTAGAATCATGGAGGAAATGTATATTTCATTGCATAAAAAAGGAATTGAAAATGTTCCAAGTCAATTTTTCAATGTAAAAATAAATAAAACAGCTGATCGAAGAGGTGTTTATAAGGCTGAGCTTACATTTGACATTTCATGTGTTGTCATTTTGTGTTTCATATGTGTGCGATGCCATTCCCATCAATTTTGCGATAACACACAATTTTGTTGTGTCATTGTGTCAAGAAAGTGTCCACACCTGACGTTCTATGCACAGTAACACATAAAATGACATTTGATATCAAAATTAATTTATCAGGCCGTGAGCTTTGATTGACATTAAGTGTCATTTGCTCTATCATTGTGAGATTTTGTTTTTTTTTGTTTGTTAATTAATATATATATACAAATGGTTAATCGCAAAATTATTCAATTATCAATAATAAGAAAAAAATTAAAAAAATCTAAAAAATGTCAAAGGTGGTACAAAAGACCAGGGCGCGCTACCAATGGTAGAACCATTGTACTCTGCATTTCAGTTTACGGAAGGAGGATTCAAGTTGGTTTAAAAATTTCGTGTGCATGAAGATTAATTCCACCGAAATTTCTGCTCACGCAGTTTCTTTTGCATTTATATTCCTATAAATTGCATACAGCTTCACGAAGCTCCAATAGTAGTTGAATAAGCTTTGTTGTCATGTCATGTGTCCTGTACTTTTCCACTTTCTTTTTCGTTTTCCATACTTTTAAATTTTTATACCCGCTTATATTTAAAATTCTTTCTGCATATGTATACTTAATGCGAGAAAATGTTACCCCGCTGACATTTTATTTTTGTGTCTGCAGTGCTGCCAACTAATTCTCACAACTGTCTACATCAGATGTATTAACAGTTTGTGTTGTCAACTAAAAATTTCGGAAATGACAATGATTGCCACTAGCTCCCACTTTTATTTTTGCTTGACATGTCACAAAATACTATAGTGTGTGCTCGGCATAACGCGTGTTTCGTAACTTGACATTTTTCATGTGGTAAAGTTTTAAAACGCTGTATCAAGGCATATCAAACAGGTACATGCATCAGGCAAATTGCTCATCCGCTGATTTTTTGTTTACAAGTTTATAACGAAGAATTCATTTGACAATTACTTTTGTGCCTTGTTTGATGCATACAATTTTTTGACAATTACTTTGTAACACTATGTGAGAAGCACAGAGTTGCTACAGTGTTTTCTCTAATGCGTGTACCTGTAGTAAATGTGCCTTGCGCTGTATTAATAGAAATTTGTACTTATAATAATAATAAGTCCACTGACTACTGCGACAAAAAGACTTCAGTAAACGCGCGTGGTTTTTAGAAGAGTCTTCAAGGGAATGTAAGTCTCGCAGCTACGTCACCCTTCATCTAAACCGGCTCTAAGCGTTGGCGCAGCTACATCACATTGCATCTAAAAAATCTCCACAAACTACAAAGCCGCCCTCGACGACAATTATGTCACCGCTTATTTCTAATTCTTCCTCCTAGTTGTTTTTTTACATTTGTTGAGGATGTCTTTCAGTGATTTGATAGCAAGTCTTTCAACAAATCCATATTTTGGTGCAGGATTCGGATTGTTTGGTATTGGCGCTGGTGCAGCCATACTACGCAAAGGCTTACAAGGGAGCCTTATTCTTTTGCGTCGTCATTTATTGATAACTTTGGAAGTTCCATGTCGCGATAAATCTTACCAGTGGCTTCTTCAATGGATAACTACTAGAGGCGCTCGTGAAACCCAGCACTTAAGTGTTGAAACATCATTTGTGCAAAGAGAAACTGGAAAAATAAACATAAAGTATGATTTTATTCCTAGTTTAGGAAAGCACTTTTTGTATTATCGCGGCGTGTGGATTCAAGTGGAGAGAACTCGAGAACAACAAACTCTTGATCTTCATATGGGAGTTCCATGGGAATCTGTTACACTGACGGCATTTGGTCGAAATAAAAATATTTATTTCGAAATTTTAGAAGACGCTCGCAATCTTGCATTGCAAGCAACTGAAGGAAAAACTGTTATATATACAGCGATGGGTGCTGAATGGAGACCATTTGGCCATCCACGTAGACGCCGGCCCTTGGAGTCTGTTGTTTTGGACAATGGTATAAGCGAGAGAATAATTACTGATTGTAGGGAATTCATAAACAACTCTCAATGGTACTGTGACAGGGGTATACCTTATCGAAGAGGTTATCTTCTTTACGGGCCTCCCGGGTGCGGTAAATCTAGTTTTATAACAGCATTGGCTGGTGAATTGGAATATGGAATTTGTCTTTTAAACCTCTCGGAGCGCGGACTTACTGACGACCGCCTTAATCATCTTTTGAATGTAGCACCCGAGCAAGCAATTATACTATTGGAGGATATTGATGCAGCGTTTAATTCAAGAGAAGAAGTTTCTCGACAGGCTGCAGCGTATGATGGTTTAAATAGGGTAACGCTTAGCGGTCTTCTCAATTGTTTAGATGGCGTGGCTTCTACTGAAGCCCGTATAGTTTTTATGACAACAAATTACATAGAAAGGTTAGACCCTGCCCTTATAAGGCCAGGGCGTATAGATTTACAAACCTATGTGGGTTATTGTTCTGAACATCAGTTGGAAGAAATGTTTAATAGGTTTTACAAACATGAAATTTCTTCAAACAATTATGGCCGCAATTTTGCAAAAGCTGTAGTAAATTCTAACATACCTGTAAGTCCAGCAAAGATTCAAGGTTATTTTATGAAGCATAAAATGTCATCAGCAAGAGTTGTTGTTAATAATGTATCCGAAATTTGGAATAATGATAAAAGTTCCCATACGTTCTTGGCTAGTAAAGACTAATTTCGTGTTCGTCCCTATTCCATTATTCAATGGTTTTAAAATGTTATAAATATTTATTTGAAGAAATTTATTGTTTGACATATTGTCAGAAATGTACATACAGTGGACAAAAAAACTATTCGACATATACCAAATTTTTTTTATGTTTCATCAATAAAAAACTGTCTAATTTTACAAAAAGAACTTAGAAAGCGTTTTATTGAGGAACTTCAAATTGTATTCAATAAAATAACTGGATTATTAAAGTAAATAATATAAAAATTTCATTAAATAAAAAATCAGTTAAGCAATTCAACCAAAAAAAAGTATTCGACATTGCTAATAATCTTATCGATGATCCTTTATTAAATTAATAAATGCTAAATTTCCAGGAAGAAGCCACATGTTTATAAGAGAACCACACAGTCAAGGTTACAGTTTGCAAAATAGTATGTTAATAACCAATAGAACTGGATAAATAAAATTTTTTTCTGACGCAAGCAACTATAACCTTTTTGATGATATGGACGAGTTTTAGTGTAACTTAAACCAAATACAGAACCTTAAGAGCGATAGGTCTACGAACAGTGAAACACGGCGGGATGGTATATCGTCTGGGTGTGTATGGCTGCTACAGATGGGATTTTAGCATTTATTAATTGAATAATGGATCAATTTGCAGATAAGCATATAAAAATTAGGACTGTTGGATATATTTCAGTTTTATAAAGACTATGATTATAAGCATTGCGCTATCAATACAAGACTTTGGCTTATATACACTGCCCTAAAATAATAAAAATGCCACCACGGTGCCCACACCTTAATCCTATTGAATACCTCTGGGGTTATTTCGAAAAAATAAGAAAAAATTACTACATATAATCAAAATTAAAATGAAAAAAGTCTTCTTAGATGTGTGACGAAAAATCGATCCAGAATATATAGCCAAATCCTGGACGAATTACACCAAATCGTTTAAAAGAAGTATACGTCGCAAAGGAAAAGCAATTTGCTTCTAAAACAACAACAACATACATTATATAATATTATATAAAAATATTACCAATGTTGAATACTTTTTTGTTTGAATTTCTTAAAATATTTTTTATTTGATGAAATTTTTATATTAGTTACTTTTACTCTTTTTTATAGGATACAGCTTGAAGTTCTACATATAAAAGGCTTTCTAAGTTCTTTTTGTAAAATTAGACAGTAATTCGTTTTTTATTGATGAAAACAAAAAAATCTTGGTATATGTCGAATACTTTTTTTTACCTCTGTACAATAATTGAAATATATTTGCTGATGGTTAAGCATGTTTATATATGGTTGATTCTGAGATTACGGGCCAATTTTGACATTATTTTTGGCATTTAAGTTTTTTGCACAATTTAATACAACAGATAGGTAGCTTTAATCCTTTTAAGAATGGCTACTCAATTATCGAAGGTACACATCGATATTTTAATTTTTAAATGAATTATACGAGTTTTTAAAAATATTTCCTCCAGGGTAATGACGTGTTGAGCAGGGAAATGACGAAAACAAATAAAATTACAATATTTCCTTTTAAATCAATCATTTTAATTCAGTTTAGTTAAAAATTATAAAAATAACAAAAACCACTTATTTTACATAAATTATTTTAAATTAATAAGAAGATTATCAAATTTATTTTAAAAACGTCTTTTCATTATTAGCTACAGCAAAGATGTTCACTTTAGAAGTTTAGCAATTTGTACTTTTTCATCTTTAGAGTCCTTCTGACAAATAGCAGAATGTCTGTTAAGAAAATAAAAACATTTTAAAAAATTATATATGTATTAGGTAAGGTTAAAATTAATTTTTTACCTAGATTGTTTTTTATTTTTAACACCTTGAGCCTTGGCAGCTTTCAGACTTTTTAATTGTCGAGTGCTGTTGGTCTCATCTTCGCTCGAATTGTAAACATCCGCGTATGTCCAACCTTTTTCCGCAGTTGACCGTTCAAACTTTCCACGAATATTAACGTCAAAAGAACCATTTGAGCTACAGGAAGTTAGCCTTAACCTTGGTTGGTGATAATCGACAATCCCTAGTTCAAAGTGATGACAATCTTCACAACCGAAACAACTCAAAGTTCTCATTTTCAAGCGACTATACTGATGATTACCACAAATTTGATGAACTTTTAAAGTACCAGGAAATGGTAAAATATTTTTAAACTCGCTTTCCTTTGACTTTACCTCAATATCTTCATTTTTTATTACAAAAAACCGAATTCCTGGGCAATTTTCTTCTAGTTTCTGCAATAAAATATTAAAATCCATCAAATCGGTACCCTGTGCAACAAGACGATCCGCGGTTCTTTTAACAGTTCCTCCAATACCATCGGGCGCACCTTTTCCGTGACCAGATTCACTGTAGTTCCATGTAAAGTTTTTCATTGGAGGATATATCTCGTGCAGTTTGTTGGCAAGAAAATAAAACATAGTTTTGTTTCGGTACTGTGTTGCTGGGCCATCACTTAAAAAATGTAGACTTGTCGCTTTTGTTGTCGAAGCTATGTGATACTTAACTGGATCGTCTTTAATTTTTTTATATCGGTTTTTTTCTGCTTCTCGCTTTTCTGCCAACGCCTCTTCCTTAGTTTTTGCTTTATTTTTAGCCATCACGAAATTCTAAACAAATACACTTCATTTAATAACGGTAAACTATCATTCCCCTGTAAGTCGTCATTACCCTGTGTTTCTTTGTTGCAGGGGAATGATGACAGGGGAATGACGAATAGTCACAAAACTCTTCAAAATGTTAATTTAAGTACTTACCTTCAAAAATTTGGTTTCAATCTGATGTTAAAAATCAAAAAACATTAAAAAAACACACACAAAATTATAAAATGTATTAAACTTTTTGTTTAGAACAACACCGGGGAATGACGAACGTAAGTGTGACAGCTCATTCCGAACGACAAAACGCGATTGATTTCATTTTATTAGCATAGTTGGCGAAAAACTTGCCACATATAACCGAAGTTGATATAACTTTCTTTCAAATTTGAAATATTGCAAATCAACAATGCATTGAAAATTTGAGTTTAAGAGAGTATAATATATTACAGGGGAATGATGTGTACCTTCAGGGACAAAAGATAATCATCCATAAAAATAATAATTGATAAAAAAAATTAAACATTATTAGAAAAAACAAGTCATTAAATATTATTTTTTTCTTTGCACTAATTTTTTTAAATAATTATTTACTTTTTTTGTTAGAAATTTAGAAAAATTTAAGTGAAAGTAGTGTTAGGGACAGCCAGGGGAATGATGTTTTAACACTTTGGCAGGCAATTTTTTGAAGAATCCATCAATTTATGAAACAAATATTTAAGTGACTACAAAGGACCTATAATGTTTTATTGTAAAGTATATAATAAAGTGGAATATATTTTATTTATCCTAGTTTAAATACACAAGGACAGCAAATTGGCCGGTTATCTCAGAATGAACCATATATGCATTTAGAGATGCTAATCGGGACAAGTTCTTTGAAATCCCGGGCTTCGCGATTTAGTGATGCAGTCAACTTGCAACTTGCTAAATCCCGAAAACGTTTTGAACAAATGAACGTCTATACTAAAAATTATATTTTTATTTTTAAAAGGTACATACAAACGAACATTTGTATGTACTTATATAATTCAAAAATTCATTTAATGCCCCTATTACGGTGTACAACTCAACTAATGGTAGAATTACTGAAATCGTATCGTGCTGTTGCGTGTCAGCTGACAAAATCCGTAACATTTAATAAGCATGTTGATGCTTATTGAAAATGTGTTGGCAACGTTTGCTACGTAAAAATCTACAGAAAATAGATTTTTACGTAGCAAACGTCAACTTCTGGCTTGCATACATACACACACACGTATAAAGCAAAGTAACAGCTGACACTTGAGCTGGCAGCCTCACGTTTTTACCAAAGTAAATTTATATAAAGTATATGCAAGTACTCAGGTGATTAATTTTTTTCTCGTGTAGTGTGAATGCCTGAATGTCAAAAGTTGTTTACAATTGTTGTACTCCATTTTGTTTTGTTTTGCTTTGTTATACACAATTGTGTATACTGAAATCGTATGTATGTGAAAAAGTTTAAATAAATGTGTTACAAAACATTTAATAATAATTATATTTAATTATTAAAGTACATATGTATTCTTTATTATACTTATTTCACATATTAAAGGTTTATCAATTAATAAATTTACTTTGGTTTTGTCTATCCATACATTTTCTTTTTGTTGTATGCAGATCTGGGACTATTGCATTAAATAAGCAAATGCATTGACCATTTTCCCAAACCAAATCAATGCAAATGCAAATTTATTACATTATCACTAACTTTAATAATATTAGTGCAATTTTTCTTGCATATTACTAAAATCCCTTCAAACTACTATTTTTTGCACCACTAAACACATTATGAATAGTATTATTGCATTATCAGTGAAACATATAGTGCAAAATATGACGTAAATGTGTATATACATAAAAACATACGTACATACTTAAATATGTAAATTTTTTCCTATGTACATATCGTCATCCAAGACGAAAAATCATATCACTACGTTTTTTATAATTTTTCGAGAGAAAGACAAAACTTGATGAAATTGATCCATTTGGTAGTATTTTTCGTTTATAACGTCACCATTTATTAAGATATAACTTTACAATAAACGAAAACCTAAGTTCTGATCTTTTTTCAATTGCACGGTTTTTCATATAAGCTCGAGATGCAACGTACTTGAATTTTTTTTAAATTGGTTCTGTAATCTAGTTTGTATTTATATTGACAGTTTTTTTTTCGTTAATTTGTATGTACGTACTTATAAAAGTGCCCTCAATGAACTTTAGTGTATTTTATATTTTTTATTTGTGCTATCTCCTAAAAATGTTTTCACGTTTTATTCAATTTTACTGTGTACAATATGTGATAGTGCAATAATATTGCATCACTTCATGATGTGCTTAATGGCAACACAAAATTAGTGTATTTTTTGTCATGCGATTAGCTGCTAATGCAATATTAATCAATTACTTTTAAGATATTTTATTTAAGTGCAAAAAATAGTGCACTACAAGCATCAAATTTAAATTTGCACTAAAATTTTTGTTTTTCAATCAGTGCTTATGCTGTTTTTGACATTCATCCATTATTCTTACACAAACAAATCGCCTGTTGTTTTTGTACTTTCTTAGTTGTTGTAGACCTGCATATACTTTATATAAATATGCTTTGGTTTTTACTAACTAACATACAGACTTAAACGATACGACAACTTCAAAATTAAGACGATACGATTTGACTAACGAAGCCATTAATGTATTTTAAATATACTGTGCCACTAACCAACCGACGATAAACATGATTCAGAGAGCGAAGCAGGTGATTCAACTCGTCGTCTGAACATACTATTATGGCGATTTCTCTTCTAAAAAAAATATGTTACACTATATGTATGTAACATTTTTAAATGTTACCTAGAGTCACTCAAAGTGCTACATATTATATTGCTACAATCGAACAAAATTAGCTGCTTTTATTTTCAACAGTTACAAATTTATCATTAATGTACTTCATTAGCGATTTTTAAGGCTATTTACACACACACGTATAAAGCAAAGTAACAGCTGACACTTTAGCTGGCAGCCTCACGCTTTTACTAACTAACATACAGACTTAAACGATACGACAACTTCAAAAGTAAGACGATACGATTTGACTAACGAAGCCATAAAGCCGGGTTTACATCTGTGTGCCATGTGCCACACATGCGTAAGAAAAGCGTAACCACTAATTACTAATGTAAAACTGTTTGATTCAGACACGTATTTATTAAGTTAAACAGTTTCATACATAATTAATAGAAAATTTTATAGAATCCAATATGATTGGAAACAGTTGAAATTAATAAATACATGTCTGAATCAAACAGTTTTTCATAAGTAATTAGTAATTACGCTCTTTTGGGCACATGGCACACAAGAAATGCGAGATGTAAACTCAGCCTAAAGGCTCAGTTAGCCGTCTGTAATGCAATGTAACTGTAATGTAGGAAACAACTGATCGATATCTTTATATGAAAAGTAGGTTACGTTACATTACACCTCTATAACCATTTCCATTACTTTTCACATAACAATATCGATCAGCTGTTTCCTACTGTTGCAGTTACATTACATTACAGTCGGCTAACTGAGCCTTAATACTATGTTCAGACGGCAACATGAAGCACTTGGTTCGCTCTCTGAACCACGATCACTGAAGCACAAAGTAGACCAGAGTTGTAGAAAGTGACATGAAAAAAGCTAAAATCCGCTGATTTGATCACAAAAAACATTTCCTTCAAAAATATTAATTTTTAACTTCAACTTGCAAAAAGCAAACAACTAATGAGACCACAAAGCATAAATTGAAAATACATTTGAGCACATGAACATTTGCACAAAATTAAATGGAGGAATTTGTGGTAATGAATTAAAAAACACAATGCGAAAAGGATTATTAGTATTAATAAAGTGATTAAAATTTGTTTTAAAATGATTAGAGACTTTGTTTTAAGTATTTTCGTTCGCAAATATTAATTTTTACCATTTATTTACAAAAACTAGGCTGCGAGTGGGACCACAAGGAATAATATGTAATTACTTTAAAATAATACCACGCGAAAGAAAACGTAAAGAGGATTTGATGACTGTGTGAGCGAGACCTCTAAAAACACCACAAAAACACAATTATCTTCCGTCCTGTGTCACCTCTGGTCTACTTTGTGACAGAAGTGAAGAAAGTGACAGGTAAAAAAGCTTCAATCAGGTTTTTTAAAATTCGTTGAAAAAAGAGAAAAATATAGTATATTTGATATTGTAGTGTATTACCACAGAATACACAGAAGTGGAGAAATTGACAGGTAAAAAAATCTTCAATCGGGGTTTTTAAAATTCGTGGAAAAAAGAGAAAAATATAGTGTATTTGATAATGTAGTGTATTACTACGTATAAATTAACAGGGCTAATAAAAAGCGTTGTAGTTTTATTGCACCAGAAAGAAGAATAAAAAAAAACTCCGACAAAATTTTAGGGAAAACGAGAGAAACAGAAAAATACCCTTATCTTCCGTTTCGTGACACTTCTGTATGTTCTGTGGTATTACTACTTAAAAATTAACACAGCTAATAAAAAGCGTTATAGTTTTATTGCATTAAAATGAAGAATAAAAACAAAAACGCCGACAAAATTTTAGGGAAAATCTTCCGTCCCGTGACATTTCTGTATATTTTGTGCCACGATTGCGAATCATGCCGTTCACACGACACATTCGTGATTCGTTTGACAAATCTAGGCTAGGGCTAGGTTTAACCCAAACTAAAAAACGCGCAAATCTAACACTTTTTGCAATTATCTTTTAGCCCCTTTTTACTTTTTGTTCAATATGGCTTTATTTTAATCTTTGTGAGCTTTTTCTTCTTTTAATCTAGCAATATCGAATTTTTACTCATTTTATTTTGCTAGATTGCTTTACCAATTAAGCAAAATATAGAATAATCTATTTCTTCCAATTTTTTTGTGCTTTAAAATTTATTCGTCTACAACAGTTTTGTCCTAGATTAAAGAAAACTCGTACACATTTTATTTAATCAACAAGAGAATCCTCGTAGACGAATATTTGACTCGACATACGCAATTCAGGTGAATGTATGTATGTTTTTTGAAGAGCGAGAAATCAAAATTTTATTTAAAAACAAATTTTATATGTATGAACTTATGTAAACATAGATACACACATATATATGTATATATACTTCTGTAATTTCACAAAATTATATTTAAAAACTAAAAGATGTTTTATTTTTTGGTTTTTTCTCAATTGAACAATTTTTTAATAATAAAAATAAAATACAATATTTAAAAAAAACTATATTAAAAATTTTATAGTTCAACTAAAGTGTATTAGGAGAATCTCCATACTTCTATTATATATGTATGTATGTACACTATACTCGTATATATGTACCTTATTGAAATGTAAAATTTCAAGCTATGTACATTGTGTTGATCTCATTTATTTATTTTCTAAAAAATATTTTACAAAAATGTTTTTGATGTTTTGATTTACAACAGAAACATTTTAAAACTAGCCCCTTTTCGCGAATGTTCGAAAAATGTTACTTTATTTTGCGCTAAACGTATATTTTTTTCAATTTAGCCATTTAAAAAAAACAAATTTACGGGTTTCGAGTATCAAAAGTTGGCATCACTGTTTTGATGTATATTCATACATGCATACATACATACATACGTGAATAGTTTGCACGAGTTTTATATTATGTGTTATTTGCCTTTTTACAGTAGCTAAACAAATTAAGTAAAAAATAATAAATAAAATGTGTTCTAATTTTTTTAATCAATCCATTTTTTGGTTTGTTTTTTGTTTACACATGTGTATGCGTATGTGTATACTTCTTTATTTTGATAGCTAGTTCAGATAAATTAGCGATAATTTGTTATCAAAACTAGCGATGATAGCAATTTCTTCATGGTTCGCAGCTAAGTTCAAAATTAACCAAAATGGTTCGCTCTCAAAAATTTCTATGGCGAACCATGTTGATTCAATCAAGATTCGACCGCGAACCTCGAATGTGAGAGGGAATCTCGATAATTGGTCTCCGTATGAACATGCTATAAGTTTAGTTGAAATTGTAACAACTTAACTTTAAAACAACTTAACTTTTTTTTGTATTCTGAATTACAACTAATTTTAGTTGTATTCGAAACAATGCTCGAAAATAAAAGGTTTTTATCTATACTCTGTTTATGGAAACCATAGTAGCCATCACAAAACATTTTAAATATTTTAAGTTTTGGCCTTGTATTTTATTTTTAGATTTCATGATCATGGCAACAATATTGGTTGACAAATGGGATTAGTTGGCATCTGGAATAATGAAGCAAAACTAATTCAACACTCGAAACAAAAACCAAATCACAACTGATAAAAAGCAGTTGTCTCATGGTGAAAAAAGTTGTAATCCATAATAGAAATTTGACAACTACAACTAAACTATCCATTTAGTTGTAAATCATAATAGGGGCCTAAATATACACTAAGGTCGTTTTCGTTTCTAGAAAAAGTGTCACATTTTTTAAATTTTTTTTAAGAAAAATTATATTTGGCGTTCGTTTTAAGCAAAATTTTACGTTCGTAATTTTGATACAATAATTTCTAATAATTTCTCTATTTCAAAAACCAATTTTTTTTACGAATTTTCATTAAAAATTGTAGTATATGTAAATATTTTTCTTAGAAAAGCAAACGCCATTATATAATGTGTATATATACTATGTACGAGTGTATGTGTATATAATATTATCTACTAAAATATTTGATTGTTGGTTTTGTTTTTGACCAATGAGTTCTTTTAGTATTACTAGGGGTTACCTTATAGTATGCTCACACGGTACCTGTTTCGCTCTCTATTCATGCTTCATACCCCAATCCCGCACGAATCGACTTGTTTCGCCATACAAAATTATGAGAGCGAATCAAGTAGATTCAATATGAATCTACTTGCGAAGCATGTAAAATTGGTATCTTCTCTAATTTTTATCGCAAGTTTAGCTGAAATAGCTATCAAAACAAAATAGGTATATGTGCATGTGTGTGTTTGTGAACAAATAAAAACAAACCAAAAAAAAAATAGATGTGAGTTTAAAATAAATAAATTTAATTAAGTTATGAATAGTATAAAACGGAAAAATAAGAAGAAAATGTAGGGATGCCTTCAAATAAAAGATTTTTAATGAGTTGAATATATGTAAGCATATACGTGCGTATGATACGTATGTATTTGTGAATCAGTGATGCCATTAGGATACGAAAGATAAATTTTTCGTATCTTTTAATAACTTCAGGTACCATGTGTAATCCCTACAATTTTCGTACCTTTTGAATCCGTACGTAAAATGTACAGAAAATATGAACATCTTTTTTTTTGAGGAAATATGAACATTGTCACTCGTTTAAATGGTCCAACAAGAATGAACAATAACAATTTTGCAGTTATAAAAGGGAGCTGTTTATTCTCTGTAATTAATAAGTTTTACAATTGTTAATATGTTTAATTTATATTATCTTACTCGGTCGAACTTTATAAGACAAAAACGAGGACAAATTAACCTTTACTAAGACGTGACAATACTGACTTTAAAATGGCTTCTAGTACTGCACATACTTAGGTATTTACAATTTACGTATATATATATATATAAATGGCGCGTACATAGTTGCAGTTTCTTAAGTAAATAAGACATTTGCTTTCCATTAAAATTATGCCAACTCTGATTAATTTTCAAGGTTGCCATCACCAACACCCCCACCCCCGTGAATCGACTCCATTTGCTGAGATTCACCACAGCCATCCGATACGTCTAGGACCGCTAATTTGTTAGTAAGCCTATTGAAAATACCTGTAGATGTTCGTATCTCTGCGGATCTGGCTACTTCATCTTTTCCGGCTATTAATTTTGTCACTCTGCCTCTCTTCCACTTAGAACGGGGCTCATTAACTTCACAAATTAATACAAGGCTTCCAACACACAACGGTTTAGACGGCCGAAACTACTTTGTACGTCGGGTTAGCTCTGGAAGGTATTCTTTCATCCATCTTTTCCACACGGCATTTTTCAAGTTTTGCAGGATACGTCATTGTTTTCTTGAGGCACAGATTCTATTTTCATATTCGGCAGGCGTTTGAGTAGAGCTGGCACTTCCGAGTATGAAATGGTTGGGTGTAAACGGCTCGGGCTCATCTGGAGTTACTGGAAGATGCGTAAGTGGCCTCGAATTCACTATATTTTCGGTTTCTACCAACAGGCTGTACAATGTTTCTTGACGGGGAGCGTGGTCCTTTAGCGTTAGGTACAGTGATTTTTTAACGGATTGAACTAATCTCTCCCATGCCCCACCAGCAGATGGGTCCGATGGCGCATTGAATTTCCATTTTATACCAAGAGGAGCGAGACTGGTTGTAATAGCGTCGTGATCCAAAAAATTACTTTCTCCACGCAATTCCTTCTGTAGTCCAACAAAGTTGGTGCCATTATCGCTTCTTATCTGAATTGGTACGCCACGACGATTTATAAAATTCCTAATACATAACAAACAGGCATCACTTGAAAGGTTTGTTGCTATTTCGAGATGAACCGCCCTGATCGTTAAACACGTAAATAATGTGATCCATCGTTTTTCTCTTTGGCGTCTGATAGTGACCTCCACCGGTCCGAAATAATCCAGTCCTGTGTACGAAAAGGGTCTTAAATACGGTGTGACCCTATCTATAGGCAGAGGGCCCATTATCGGCTGACTAGGATTTGTTCGACGTATTTTACACACGTAGCATTTTGCTCGTACTTTATTTAAAACAGTTCTAATTGAGGGGACCCAAAATTTTAATCTTATTTCGCTTATTACGGTGTTATTATTGATATGATTAAATTTTTGATGATACCAGGAAACTATGAGGTCAGTAAAAAGATGTTTTTTTGGTAGTATACACGGTCTTTTAGCGTTCATAGCAATGAACGGTGCGTTGTCTAATCGACCACGAACACGCAACAAACCAAAGTCATCTATGTAAGGACACAAAGTTTTCAGATTACTACATGCATCTATCGGTTTATTTTTCTGAAGGCTCGAATACTCAGAGTGAAATGCTGACTGCTGTACCATACGACACAATATATCTTCTGCGCTCTTTTCTTCCTCAGCTGAAAGCTCAGTTGTAGTTCTACTCACTTTCTTTTCTTTGCGTTCTCAATGAATCTCAATGTCCAAGCCATGGCTCTCTTTAATCTGCGGTAGTTCGAAAAACGACTAAATTCAAATATAGATAAGTATTGTGCAATTGTTGTCAATACATATTTAGTCCGGAGTTCAGCGTCTGAATTATCATGATGATAGTTATTTTTCATGGATGGCCATGAGTGTTCTGGCTGGTGTAAGAAATTTGGGCCATATTTCCAACGATTTTCAGTTTGAAACTTAGATTTTGAACGTGTGGCCTCATCAGCGGGGTTTTCATTTCCTGGTAGCCATCGCCAGTCATCCTCTGTAGAGCTTTCACCGATTCGGTTCGCTACATACTGTTTATATTTACGTGAGTCAGATTTAATCCATCTTATCATTGTATGTGAGTCTGACCAAAGGTATACACCATTAGGCCTTATAGAATAATTTTGCATTATTTGGATTTGAAGACGAACTGCTATTACGGCAGCTTGAAGCTCTAATTTGGGTATAGAGTGGTATCTTGTCGGCGCACAATTGGTTTTACCGCAAATAAACGAAATTGTATACCCTGGAGGTGTTTTAATTCTCCAATAACTAACGACAGCCATAGCCTCTTCGCTGGCATTGCTAAATATGTGTAGTTCTTTGTAACTAGTGCTAAATTTATAATAATGGCAACGAGCAATTTCAAAGTCACTCACCTTCAATTCATACAACCAGGCAGCCCACCTACCGTACAAATTCTCTGGCACCTCATCATCCCATTCCAGATCGTACTTCCAGAGTGCCTGCATCAAAATTTTTCCGACTATTGTAACATTGGCTATAAAACCGAATGGGTCAAAAACTGACATTACTACACTTAGCATTTCTCTTTTCGTCGGCTTACGGCGAAGCTCAATTATATCTTTCGATATTCGATAAAATTTTAACATAAAAACAAATTTGTCTGTGGCTGGATTCCAATGTAATCCTAATATCCTCTCTACTTTGTCTATCGATATATCTACTGAAGGCACTTTAGGACCACGAAAAACGTCCATAACGCGTTGGGAATTTGAAATAATTTTACACAAATCAAAGCCAGCCTCTTGATGAATTTTTTTTACTTCTGTTACAACCTGTATGGCCCCAACTCCGACTGAAAACAATCTACATAATCTTCAACGTAGTGGCGACAAGTAATAGCGTTGACAGAGCGAGGATATTTATCGACGGATTTCGGAGTATTTATATTTTTGACGTATTGAGGAATAGTAGGAGAGCAGGCCGCTCCAAAAATCATTCTTGTCATTACGCAGTGTTGCACAGGCTCGTTAAAATTGACACCTCTCCATAAAAATCTTTGAGCATTTATGTCTTCCCTCTTTATGGCTATTTGCAAAAACATTTCGCGAATGTCACCACATATTGCTATCGGCGCCTCTCTAAACTTACACAACACTGCCATTAGAGAGTTGTTTAAATCAGGACCAGAGAGTAACGCATCATTCAGAGACATGCCGTTTACTTTGGCTGCTGCATCAAACACTACACGAATACTATCCTTATTAGGATTTTTGACTGCAAAATGTGGCAAGTAAAAGGTGAGGTTGTTTGTTCTTCTATGCTCAATCGCCGGGCGTATCCGTTTTTAAACAAGTCTTCCATCTTATTACAGTAATTTATTGCAAATAACGGATCGCCTTTGAACCTTTTTTCTATTGATTCTAGTCTTTTTCGGGCCATTTCGAAAGATGACGGAAAGGAGATGTTGTCAGACTTCCACAATAGTCCACATTCGTAACGACTATTTTTGTACTTTGTTGTGCTTTGCATTATGCTTATTGCTCTCTTGTGCTCATTTGACACCACAGCTTTAATGTTATCTTTCACGGCGCAGGATTCAATTTCAAAGTATTTGTGCATCATCTGTTTCGTTTCTTCATTTGCATCTCGACATTTCACTGATGTGTAGCATATTTGTTTATTATTTGATTCACTGTTTTCTACGGGCCCATAGACAATGAATCCCAACTTACACCTAGTCACAATTGGTCCATACGATGGACTTTCGATTACTTCGGTTGGTACCGTCAAAAATGCATGGGCGATGCTTATTATCATTTTTGGTCCTTTTTACTCGTATTCGTTTATTGGGATATTTGCCAGGTAAGGATAGCTTTCGACCAGCTGTTTCTTAATGATTGACTGAGCTGGCGACTCTAAATTCTTTGACAAGTAAACTTTTTCATTTCATATTTATTTTGTTCATCATTAATCGCACTCACATAAACATTAACAATTTCTGTTGATTCCGATGAGGAAAGCCCATTTAACCATTGCAATTTTAGTGTGTCTGTTCTACCGTATAGGTCCAGTTTACGAGCAATGTCCAAATCAAGCATGGTGGCATTAGCCCCGTCATCAATGAACGCGTATGTACAAACCACCTTACCCTTGTTATAAAGCTTAATTGGGATTATTTGGAACAACATGTCATTTACTTGGTCATCTACATGACAACTAATGCGTTCACTATTTGTATTTATAGACGATGAGTTCGTCGGGTGGTCAGAGTTCATGCTGTGCAACAGGTTATGGTGCTTTTTGGCGCAATTATCTACACCACATGGATTTTTTACGAAGCAAGTTCTTACTTGGTGATTTGGTTTTAGACAGCAAAAACACAATCGCAGCTCTTTAACCTTTTTCCAACGCTCATTTACTTGCATATCAATGAATTTTTCACACTTTTTAATATTACAGCATCTGCCATCACAAACTATGCATTGTTCTTCTGCGACACTAAGCATTGCATATCTGTTTTGTTTCTGTGCGGTATGGGGTGCATTGATAGGTTTACGAGTGATATTTTCTGATGAAGCCGGCAGTGAGTCAGACACCATGTTTGCGAGTTTTCTCATGCAGCTGAGCCAAGTGCTGAAATCTGATATATTAGGGTTTCTGTTAAGTCTTAAACACTTTTCTGCCCATTGCATTTGTGGGGTTAGGCAGATGATGTTCTCCGTCTACTGATTTTAAATATGTAGCCATGTTGTTTACTTTATTGGCAAAACTAATAAGTTGATCTAGCTTACCATCAGTAATGTTCGGGTATAACCTCACCTTTTGGATTTGGCTTTTTATAAGTATTTCGGGGCGACCGTACGTTTCTTTTAATGTTTCGATTATACAATTTACGTTCCTTGAGCTCGATAAAAGTGATTCTACGGTTTCTCGGGCAGCTCCCACGAGGGCTTCTCTAATTCTGATAATATTATGCAAATCCGTATATTCAAACTCGCTTGTAGTAGACACGAAGTCTTCATAAAACATTTGCCAGTTTTCAGGCTGGCCTTCGAATTTGGGGAGAGGATATATTTTCTTTGCTTTGGTAGGGTGGCTGTTTTGGCTATGGAAAGAAAGATTGGAAGATGACTCACCTGAAACTGAATTACTATGACTGGGCCGATTCTCTGATTCTGTTGTTGGGCGTGCTGCTGACGGTATAGACATGGCGATGGTCTGAATTTCATTTCTTAATTCTCCTACGGTGGCCTTTGTTTGGTTATTGTTGGTGATGATAAGGTTTTGAAGTGCCAACATTTGGCGTTGAAACTCTCTTTGCATTTCAGCAATTTGTTTTGACGCGTCAGGCGGGTTGTTTGGCGTTACAGCTTGCGTCTTAGACGTACTCGCAGCATTCTTTGGCCTTTGCGAGTTACTACTTTCCATTATAAATCGACTAGGCGGTACTCCCTTGGTTTCTCTATTACTTCTTCTAATGGGTACGGGTTCAGACATACATACACGTAAAATTAGGCAAATATACACGTAAAAGGGGCGACAGATACGTGTATGACAACTGGACAAATATACGCGTAAAAAGGCGGCAAATACGTGTATGGCAATAGGACAAATCTACACTCAATACGGCAAATACGTGTGGCAATTCGTCAAGTATACACTTGGAAAAGACGGCAAATACGTGTATGGCAATAAGACAAATCTACACGTGAATAATTCGGCAAAAACTGGTGCAATTGATCAAATATACACGTAGAAAAGACGGCAATACGTGTATGGCAGTATGACAAATCTTCCAGATAGTTCACGAAGAATAAAGTTGTCACTCGTTTAAATGGTCCAACAAGAATGAACAATAACTATTTTGCAGTTATAAAAGGGCGCTGTTTATTCTCTGTAATTAATAAGTTTTACAATTGTTAATATGTTTAATTTATATTATCTTACTCGGTCGAACTTTATAAGACAAAAACGAGGACAAATTAACCTTTACTAAGACGTGACAATACTGACTTTAAAATGGCTTCTAGTACTGCACATACTTAGGTATTTACAATTTACGTATATATATATATATAAATGGCGCGTACATAGTTGCAGTTTCTTAAGTAAATAAGACATTTGCTTTCCATTAAAATTATTCCAACTCTGATTAATTTTCAAGGTTGCCATCACCAACACCCCTCCCCCGTGAATCGACTCCATTTGCTGAGATTCACCACAGCCATCCGATACGTCTAGGACCGCTAACTTGTTAGTAAGCCTATTGAAAATACCTGTAGATGTTCGTATCTCTGCGGATCTGGCTACTTCATCTTTTCCGGCTATTAATTTTGTCACTCTGCCTCTCTTCCACTTAGAACGGGACTCATTAACTTCACAAATTAATACAAGGCTTTAAACACCAACGGTTTAGACGGCCGAAACCACTTTGTACGTCGGGTTAGCTCTGGAAGGTATTGTTTCATCCATCTTTTCCACACGGCATTTTTCAAGTTTTGCAGGATACGTCATTGTTTTCTTGAGGCACAGATTCTATTTTCATATTCGGCAGGCGTTTGAGTAGAGCTGGCACTTCCGAGTATGAAATGGTTGGGTGTAAACGGCTCGGGCTCATCTGGAGTTACTGGAAGATGCGTAAGTGGCCTCGAATTCACTATATTTTCGGTTTCTACCAACAGGCTGTACAATGTTTCTTGACGGGGAGCGTGGTCCTTTAGCGTTAGGTACAGTGATTTTTTAACGGATTGAACTAATCTCTCCCATGCCCCACCAGCACATGGGTCCGATGGCGCATTGAATTTCCATTTTATACCAAGAGGAGCAAGACTGGTTGTAATAGCGTCGTGATCCAAAAAATTACTTTCTCCACGCAATTCCTTCTGTAGTCCAACAAAGTTGGTGCCATTATCGCTTCTTATCTGAATTGGTACGCCACGACGATTTATAAAATTCCTAATACATAACAAACAGGCATCACTTGAAAGGTTTGTTGCTATTTCGAGATGAACCGCCCTGATCGTTAAACACGTAAATAATGTGATCCATCGTTTTTCTCTTTGGCGTCTGATAGTGACCTCCACCGGTCCGAAATAATCCAGTCCTGTGTACGAAAAGGGTCTTAAATACGGTGTGACCCTATCTATAGGCAGAGGGCCCATTATCGGCTGACTAGGATTTGTTCGACGTATTTTACACACGTAGCATTTTGCTCGTACTTTATTTAAAACAGTTCTAATTGAGGGGACCCAAAATTTTAATCTTATTTCGCTTATTACGGTGTTATTATTGATATGATTAAATTTTTGATGATACCAGGAAACTATGAGGTCAGTAAAAAGATGTTTTTTTGGTAGTATACACGGTCTTTTAGCGTTCATAGCAATGAACGGTGCGTTGTCTAATCGACCACGAACACGCAACAAACCAAAGTCATCTATGTAAGGACACAAAGTTTTCAGATTACTACATGCATCTAGCGGTTTATTTTTCTGAAGGCACGAATACTCAGAGTGAAATGCTGACTGCTGTACCATACGACACAATATATCTTCTGCGCTCTTTTCTTCCTCAGCTGAAAGCTCAGTTGTAGTTCTACTCACTTTCTTTTCTTTGCGTTCTCAATGAATCTCAATGTCCAAGCCATGGCTCTCTTTAATCTGCGGTAGTTCGAAAAACGACTAAATTCAAATATAGATAAGTATTGTGCAATTGTTGTCAATACATATTTAGTCCGGAGTTCAGCGTCTGAATTATCATGATGATAGTTATTTTTCATGGATGGCCATGAGTGTTCTGGCTGGTGTAAGAAATTTGGGCCATATTTCCAACGATTTTCAGTTTGAAACTTAGATTTTGAACGTGTGGCCTCATCAGCGGGGTTTTCATTTCCTGGTAGCCATCGCCAGTCATCCTCTGTAGAGCTTTCACCGATTCGGTTCGCTACATACTGTTTATATTTACGTGAGTCAGATTTAATCCATCTTATCATTGTATGTGAGTCTGACCAAAGGTATACACCATTAGGCCTTATAGAATAATTTTGCATTATTTGGATTTGAAGACGAACTGCTATTACGGCAGCTTGAAGCTCTAATTTGGGTATAGAGTGGTATCTTGTCGGCGCACAATTGGTTTTACCGCAAATAAACGAAATTGTATACCCTGGAGGTGTTTTAATTCTCCAATAACTAACGACAGCCATAGCCTCTTCGCTGGCATTGCTAAATATGTGTAGTTCTTTGTAACTAGTGCTAAATTTATAATAATGGCAACGAGCAATTTCAAAGTCACTCACCTTCAATTCATACAACCAGGCAGCCCACCTACCGTAGAAATTCTCTGGCACCTCATCATCCCATTCCAGATCGTACTTCCAGAGTGCCTGCATCAAAATTTTTCCGACTATTGTAACATTGGCTATAAAACCGAATGGGTCAAAAACTGACATTACTACACTTAGCATTTCTCTTTTCGTCGGCTTACGGCGAAGCTCAATTATATCTTTCGATATTCGATAAAATTTTAACATAAAAACAAATTTGTCTGTGGCTGGATTCCAATGTAATCCTAATATCCTCTCTACTTTGTCTATCGATATATCTACTGAAGGCACTTTAGGACCACGAAAAACGTCCATAACGCGTTGGGAATTTGAAATAATTTTACACAAATCAAAGCCAGCCTCTTGATGAATTTTTTTTACTTCTGTTACAACCTGTATGGCCCCAACTCCGACTGAAAACAATCTACATAATCTTCAACGTAGTGGCGACAAGTAATAGCGTTGACAGAGCGAGGATATTTATCGACGGATTTCGGAGTATTTATATTTTTGACGTATTGAGGAATAGTAGGAGAGCAGGCCGCTCCAAAAATCATTCTTGTCATTACGCAGTGTTGCACAGGCTCGTTAAAATTGACACCTCTCCATAAAAATCTTTGAGCATTTATGTCTTCCCTCTTTATGGCTATTTGCAAAAACATTTCGCGAATGTCACCACATATTGCTATCGGCGCCTCTCTAAACTTACACAACACTGCCATTAGAGAGTTGTTTAAATCAGGACCAGAGAGTAACGCATCATTCAGAGACATGCCGTTTACTTTGGCTGCTGCATCAAACACTACACGAATACTATCCTTATTAGGATTTTTGACTGTAAAAGGTGAGGTTGTTTGTTCTTCTATGCTCAATCGCCGGGCGTATCCGTTTTTAAACAAGTCTTCCATCTTATTACAGTAATTTATTGCAAATAACGGATCGCCTTTGAACCTTTTTTCTATTGATTCTAGTCTTTTTCGGGCCATTTCGAAAGATGACGGAAAGGAGATGTTGTCAGACTTCCACAATAGTCCACATTCGTAACGACTATTTTTGTACTTTGTTGTGCTTTGCATTATGCTTATTGCTCTCTTGTGCTCATTTGACACCACAGCTTTAATGTTATCTTTCACGGCGCAGGATTCAATTTCAAAGTATTTGTGCATCATCTGTTTCATTTCTTCATTTGCATCTCGACATTTCACTGATGTGTAGCATATTTGTTTATTATTTGATTCACTGTTTTCTACGGGCCCATAGACAATGAATCCCAACTTACACCTAGTCACAATTGGTCCATACGATGGACTTTCGATTACTTCGGTTGGTACCGTCAAAAATGCATGGGCGATGCTTATTATCATTTTTGGTCCTTTTTACTCGTATTCGTTTATTGGGATATTTGCCAGGTAAGGATAGCTTTCGACCAGCTGTTTCTTAATGATTGACTGAGCTGGCGACTCTAAATTCTTTGACAAGTAAACTTTTTCATTTCATATTTATTTTGTTCATCATTAATCGCACTCACATAAACATTAACAATTTCTGTTGATTCCGATGAGGAAAGCCCATTTAACCATTGCAATTTTAGTGTGTCTGTTCTACCGTATAGGTCCAGTTTACGAGCAATGTCCAAATCAAGCATGGTGGCATTAGCCCCGTCATCAATGAACGCGTATGTACAAACCACCTTACCCTTGTTATAAAGCTTAATTGGGATTATTTGGAACAACATGTCATTTACTTGGTCATCTACATGACAACTAATGCGTTCACTATTTGTATTTATAGACGATGAGTTCGTCGGGTGGTCAGAGTTCATGCTGTGCAACAGGTTATGGTGCTTTTTGGCGCAATTATCTACACCACATGGATTTTTTACGAAGCAAGTTCTTACTTGGTGATTTGGTTTTAGACAGCAAAAACACAATCGCAGCTCTTTAACCTTTTTCCAACGCTCATTTACTTGCATATCAATGAATTTTTCACACTTTTTAATATTACAGCATCTGCCATCACAAACTATGCATTGTTCTTCTGCGACACTAAGCATTGCATATCTGTTTTGTTTCTGTGCGGTATGGGGTGCATTGATAGGTTTACGAGTGATATTTTCTGATGAAGCCGGCAGTGAGTCAGACACCATGTTTGCGAGTTTTCTCATGCAGCTGAGCCAAGTGCTGAAATCTGATATATTAGGGTTTCTGTTAAGTCTTAAACACTTTTCTGCCCATTGCATTTGTGGGGTTAGGCAGATGATGTTCTCCGTCTACTGATTTTAAATATGTAGCCATGTTGTTTACTTTATTGGCAAAACTAATAAGTTGATCTAGCTTACCATCAGTAATGTTCGGGTATAACCTCACCTTTTGGATTTGGCTTTTTATAAGTATTTCGGGGCGACCGTACGTTTCTTTTAATGTTTCGATTATACAATTTACGTTCCTTGAGCTCGATAAAAGTGATTCTACGGTTTCTCGGGCAGCTCCCACGAGGGCTTCTCTAATTCTGATAATATTATGCAAATCCGTATATTCAAACTCGCTTGTAGTAGACACGAAGTCTTCATAAAACATTTGCCAGTTTTCAGGCTGGCCTTCGAATTTGGGGAGAGGATATATTTTCTTTGCTTTGGTAGGGTGGCTGTTTTGGCTATGGAAAGAAAGATTGGAAGATGACTCACCTGAAACTGAATTACTATGACTGGGCCGATTCTCTGATTCTGTTGTTGGGCGTGCTGCTGACGGTATAGACATGGCGATGGTCTGAATTTCATTTCTTAATTCTCCTACGGTGGCCTTTGTTTGGTTATTGTTGGTGATGATAAGGTTTTGAAGTGCCAACATTTGGCGTTGAAACTCTCTTTGCATTTCAGCAATTTGTTTTGACGCATCAGGCGGGTTGTTTGGCGTTACAGCTTGCGTCTTAGACGTACTCGCAGCATTCTTTGGCCTTTGCGAGTTACTACTTTCCATTATAAATCGACTAGGCGGTAGTCCCTTGGTTTCTCTATTACTTCTTCTAATGGGTACGGGTTCAGACATACATACACGTAAAATTAGGCAAATATACACGTAAAAGGGGCGACAGATACGTGTATGACAACTGGACAAATATACGCGTAAAAAGGCGGCAAATACGTGTATGGCAATAGGACAAATCTACACTCAATACGGCAAATACGTGTGGCAATTCGTCAAGTATACACTTGGAAAAGACGGCAAATACGTGTATGGCAATAAGACAAATCTACACGTGAATAATTCGGCAAAAACTGGTGCAATTGATCAAATATACACGTAGAAAAGACGGCAATACGTGTATGGCAGTATGACAAATCTTCCAGATAGTTCACGAAGAATAAAGTTGTCACTCGTTTAAATGGTCCAACAAGAATGAACAATAACTATTTTGCAGTTATAAAAGGGCGCTGTTTATTCTCTGTAATTAATAAGTTTTACAATTGTTAATATGTTTAATTTATATTATCTTACTCGGTCGAACTTTATAAGACAAAAACGAGGACAAATTAATCTTTACTAAGACGTGACAATACTGACTTTAAAATGGCTTCCAGTACTGCACATACTTAGGTATTTACAATTTACGTATATATATATATATGAATGGCGCGTACATAGTTGCAGTTTCTTAAGTAAATAAGTGCCCTTTTACATTTGGGAAATTGAAAGAAAGACAGACGAAGTTTGTAGAAGAAGGGGCGAAGATGCAGAGTGTGTAGTACACGACCCTCTGTACTGGACATTTTTTTGTTTCTCTTTTCTACTTTTCACAATTTATTCTTGTTGCTTCATATGATTTTTCTCATTTCAGCGAATCTATGTATACTTGATGTGTATTATCAAGGCATATGGTATTTATGTGCATGTGTATGAGTAGCAATCGCGAAAAAGAAGTAAACAAACTACAAAATTTCTGTCTGTCTATTAATTTCCAATATGTAAAAGCTTCGGGCAAGAACAAAAGGAAATTGAAAAAATTTCCGGCAAGAAATGTCTCAAATGTAAAAGAGGACTAAGACATTTGCTTTCCATTAAAATTATGCCAACTCTGATTAATTTTCAAGGTTGCCATGACCAACAAACATCTTTTTTATTTTCAGGGAATTTATATGAACTTTTTGATATAATCGCCTTAGTATAAGCGCCTTAACTCGTATATTAATTTTTACAGAAAGAATTTGTTTTGATAACATTCAAATATAGTTATGTACATTTAATTAATTTTAAAGTTTGATTACTGTATTTTTAAAAATTACATGCCCACGGTCTAATTCATAAAAAATATGTTATGTTTATTACAGGTTTATTTAACAAATTTCCCATAGAAATATGTCAAATAAGCGCTTAATAATCCTGAAATATTTTTTATGAATAAGGCAGCTAATATTTATGACTTGAATAAATATAAAAATGAATTTTTTCAATCGTTAAGCAGCTCCGGGTTGAAGAACAGCTATAGCGATATCGTAATTATTTCTTAAGTGTGGTCAGGCTTTTGTGTGTTGTTTGGCCTTTGAGAGTTTTTCGTCTCGCTACTGGTTGACTGATCTGCCACGGATAACCGCATATTCTTGAGGTTCTTTTGTGGAATTTCTTTAACAACCACGTTGCGATTTCCTATGTGAAGGCATAGGTCGTGTATAGCCAGTCACAAGAACTGTTAATACCATCTTGGGCATATCGGCTAGTTACCCTGCCCATATTTGTACAACAATACTTTGCAAATTTACTTTGTAAAGTATTTATAAAATAAATAAATAAAAATGAATTTATATGATATCATTTTCTTTACAATATTCATTAAATATGGAATAAAAATGTTATGTTAATAAATGTTAAACGTTAAAAATGGAATTTCAAATTTTTTACAAAATGTATCTTTTTGGGAACAAATGTATCTTTTTGGAAACTAAAATGTATCTTTCTGGAAATTTCACTGGCAACGCTGGTGTGAATATACATAAAAAAGGCCACACGAACAGTGATACCAACTTTTTCAGAGCAAAAAGCACTAAATGCAATACGTATATTTGTATGCAGAAAGCTATATTTTTATTTTTTATTTATTTATTTTCAATACTGAGAAAGCCCACATGGCCAATTATATATGTATTGAATGAGTAACAATTAGAAATTAAGTTAACTACAATTTTAAATTTACTACATTTTATAGGTTTTTTTTAATAATTTAAATTATATCGATTCGATTTTGCTTATACATAAGTAGAATATGAGTAGGAAAATAATTCAAGTTAATTTGGCAAAACACTCCAATTATAGTGTAATATTTTAACCAAAGAGTGATCAACGATAGACGTACGGCCTAAGGCAACAGATATTTGAATGTTGCATGTAGAATTCATGAAATCTGCATTTCAGAAACAATTGAATTTTATTTGCAGGATAAAGATTTCAATTAAAATTTTATTTGTACTCTTTTATATAACTGCCTAAATTATTATTAAATCATTCCGTATAGACGAAATATCAAAACACTTGAATAAAATTTACGTGGAAATGTTTTAGGATTTTAGTAGATATCGAATCCCGCAATTTGTTACCGGAGGTAGATTGTAACTCGAAGCGAAATAAAATGCATTCTGCGTGTAATTAGCATACAAATCGAAAGAATTTTCCTTTGTTTCAAATTGCAGAGTACACTTAATTATATAGATGTATATATATTGCTGAGTAAATTTTCTTCATTAATTGTTGCGAGAACTACTTCTAAGGCTTTCGTATGCTTCGTACGTGTGTTTGTATAACACGTTAAAGAAAGAAATTCGTTGAATTTATTGCAATTTACAACAGGACGCTTGATTTTTAACTTTTAAACACTCTAATTTTTTTTTATTTATAATAGCACACAACACAAATAACTTTTTCACAATGTACAAAGTTAACGAACCCGTTAACGATATGTACATATAGTTTTTTATTTGAAAACAAACAATAACCAAATTTCTTAATATCGTGCTATAACCGCCAAAGAAATTTAAGCGACATAATTTCAAAACTTTGTTTTTTGAACGCAATTGGATATTTGCGTCCATAAATAATCAATTTTCGTTAAATAAAACGAGGTACAAAAATGTGTCGCTTAAGCTATTTTAGCGGTTATGGCTCGATATATTCAGTTATGTGATGGAAAATTATTAATTTCAAAAACGTTAATTCTCAATACGTTTTTACATTATTTTTATTTTCTACCAAAATTCTTCTTAGTTCCTAAAAACACACAAGCAACTAATCAAAAATAATTTTAGTATAAACGTATTAAAAACGAAATAATTTTTCATCACATAAGTGACGCATAACGTATTCGTATTATGAAAATTGGTTATTTGAAAAGAAATATGTACATATATTAACTCATCTAGGGAAAATCGTCTTCTTGATCTGTTTCAGGCAGCAAATCTTTTACGAAAATATCATGCTGTAATTTTAAAAATTCGTGATGAAATTTTTCGGGTATGATATTGTCATATAGTATTTGTAAGTCTTTGTACTTTACTGAAGAAATTTTCAATTGACTTTTATATAATTCTGTAGCGCTCTTGGCGAGCAATTCCGAGTTCCGTCTGGATCGTGAAATCTGTTTGCTATTATAATATTTTAAGGCCGATGTTCGGGTTATCTTTTTCAAAGCATCGCCCAAGAAAATATTTTCCATTCTTTAAATTCGGAGTATTTTATTTCCATGCAATCATATTTTTTTGGATCAGTCCGTACGTTGGATATTAAAGTATACCATTCACTTGGTGCCAAACAGTTCTATTGCGTGTAAAAGATTCAATGGTACTATGGATTGAATCCACTGGCATCATTGTATGCCCCGGTAGCAAATACGTAATTTTTATATTTTTAATGTAATTTGAATTTTCAATAAAATACATTATTGTCGCAAGCGTAGCTTTGTTACGATTTTGTCCGTTACAGCTGTCACAATATAGACTGATAGACGAAACATTTTCTTTCATCAACAAGTTTCAAGTATTTGAAGACAAGGGTTGAAATTTCATTACAACCTCATTTTCCATCAAAAACAATACCCGCTTCTGGTGCCACTTTCGTAAAACTTTCATTATAGAATGCATATTTTCTGGAGTAAAACAGCGTTATAGCATTTCCGTGTGGAGTATTAAGTACTTTTTGCAAATCAAAACTAACACACAGACATGAAGAATCAGCTTTGCTCTTCTCTTGACCATCTAAAAAAGTTTCCTTAGATATCTCTTTATTCTTTATGTGCATTTGATATGCTTCTGTTGACTGAAATGTTTTTTTTGGATTCACTATTTAAGCTCTTGACACTTTCACAGGTAGTACATTTATCTTTTTTAGGCATATGGATGCCTAGATGGAAGTTATTTTTAAAAATGTTACGAAAAACTTAGTGACAATTGTGATGATACTTTTTCTATAGTTTTCAAATGTTCGACATAAATCTGATATTTCTAAACATCTGCGGTAAATAAAGTTTATTGCTTTTATTTCGACAATAATGAGATGGGACTGCTGACAATTTTTTAATGCTTCGTCAGATTTATTGTGAGGATTGAATTTTTTGATAATTTCAGGGTATATATTTAGTGAGCTGAAATTTCCAGATCTTAAAAACATTTGAGAAACATGAAGTGTTTTCAATATAAATTGTTGCTATACTTTAAAATTAGTCTCTTTAAAATTTATTACATAATGATAGGTGTTATGTCTTTTTTTGTCACTTGTTCTTCGATTTTTAACGTTGGTTCTTCTAATACTTTATTTCAACAAGTTTTTTTGTCGTATCTTGCTAATGCCCCAAAAACGCTCATTTATTTCTATTCTGTCAGATTCAAAAAATTTTTCGGTGCATGAATTTTCACATTTTTTGTTCTTACATGGATTAGTCAGAACACTTTTATCGAGAACTTTTAAATTTTGGAGCCTTTTGGGCAGTTTTCTTTGCCTTTTACAGCCTCTCTGTCCCACACATGTTTCCTCTTCAATCTCGTTTTCCGAAACTGAACAAAACTTTTAAAATTTCCATGTACAACATTTATTTACCTCTGTCATATTGCATAAATTTTTCTTATCAAATGTTTTATACTTTTGTGGAAAATTTTACCTCAAGCGACATGCCGCTGTCACAGAAAATACAAACAAACCATAAATGTGCGCTTTGTGAGACCATGAAATTTTAACACATGATGCAAATGTTGCCAATGAATTCATTTATTAAAAAAAAAAGCAAAATTGAAAATTATGTCGTTCAATCTATTTTTGAGGTTAAGACTCGATATACGTGCGTATGATACGTATGTATGTGTTAATATACATAAAAAATGCCACAGTGATAACAACTTTTTCAGAGCAAACAGCACTAAATGCAATAAGTATATTTGTATGCACATACCTATACTTTTATTTTTTTATTTATTTATTTATTTTCAATACAGTGAAAACCCACTTGGCCAAATATATGTATATGTATTGAATGAGTAAAAATTAGAAACTTAAGTTAACTACAATTTTAAATCTACTACATTTAAAAGGTTTTTTTAATAATTTCAATTATATCGATTCGATTTTGCTTATGCATAAGTAGAATATGAGTAGGAAAATAATTCAAGTTCATTTGGCAAGACACTCCAATTATGGTGTATTATTTTAACAAAAGAGTGATCAACGAGAGACGTACGGTCTAAATGAACAGATATTTGAATGTTGCGGGTAGAATTTATGAATGAAAATAAATTAACCAATTGTAACGGGCTATTTGATTTAATAATTTTGTAAAAATTAAGTAGAACTCGTAGGCTTACATAATCCTTAAAGCTACATTTTAGAAACAACTGAATTTTATTTACAGGATAAATATTTCAATGAAAATTTAATTTGTTCTCTTTTATATAACTTCCTAAATTAAATCGTTCCATATAGACGAAATGTCAAAGCACTTGAATAAAATTTTCGTGCAAATTTTAAAAGATTTTGGTCGATATCGTGTCCCTCAATTTGTTACTGGGGGTACATTGCAACTCGAATCGAAATAAAATGCATTCTGCGTGTAATTTGCATACAAATCGAAAGAATTTTTTTTTTTTAAATTGCAGAGTACAAAGTACACTTAATTATACACATGTATATATATTTATGTGCATGTACATTCGTATAAATATGTATGTATGTGTCAATATTAAAATAAATTATAAACTATTTATGTATAGATGTGCATATATAAATACATATGTACATATTTATATTAATATATTGTTACGTTCTTATTCTTTAAAAACGGTTTTCCGTGGACTCGAAGATTTGCAAATGAATAAAAGACCCCAATGTACTAATTAGGGTTAAGAATAACACTTCATTTACAAATAAACGCACTTATACTAATCCAATTCAAGAGCTTAAATACACATATACAGCTTAAATTACTTCAATATACCGCAACTGGTTACCAATACGTCTTCCTCGCTGTTGTATGCACAGGTCTCACTCAAGTGACTGCACTGGTTTTGTAGCGAAACTCCCTCTCGGCTGTTTTTCACACACAAGACTTATTCTGCGGATGCTCACTGTTTATACAACACTAAAGACTCACTGTCTTTACTTTACTTCTTAACTGCTTTTATCCACCGCACGATGTCTTTACTTTCAACGATCTTGACTTTACTGTTTACTTATTAACACCGATATAACCTTAAGGTGTCTTTACATGGTAATACAATGTATTACGACATGTCAAAAAATGCTGTAGATTATACAAAATCTTATCATATAAAAGCAAAACGTTTCGAGTAGGAGATAATACGGATAGAAAATTTGACAAGCGGTCGGTAAATGTTTAATATCTAAACCATTTTAGAAACTTTTTTATTCTCATCACACCAGAGGTGTATTTTAAAGTAAACATTCGCAACACTGATGGTGTTTATTGAAGGTGTTAACACTTTTACAAAAACAACCAAAATCAACTCAGGAAATCTTCATATTGTTTTTGTAAATATTGTACAACTGCAACCACCAAGTAGCTGATGACGCATCAAAAACAAACAAACAATAAACAAACCTATACAAAAAATTATATTTTGTAGTAAAATTACATTGAAATAATAAAATGTTTCCTCCAATATTTAGTTTTATTAGTACACATATTTTATTTTGGAATTTTCAGCAGTTTAATATATTTGCTTGCATTTTACTTATACTGCCATATTCATAAAAAATATTTCAGGTTTATTTAAACGCTTATTTGACATATTTCTATGGGAAATTTATCAAATAAACCTTTAATAAACCTAAAATATTTTTTATGAATTAGACTGATAGTATCAGTGTCAACATGAAAAATACCTACAACAGACTGTTGTTTTTTTTTAAACACGTAGAGAATTTCATAATATTTTGATTCTACAAAGTCGTAATACTTTGTATTACCATGTAAAGACAGCTTTATCAACATTGAACTGAACCTGCCACACAGGGTGCCTCTTTTTATACTACAGGTAGCGGATATAGAATGTTCGCCATGTACTTGTAGATGGCGTAATGAAATGTAAAGCTATATTTCTGCATACAGATGTTGCACTTTTATGTATACGTGTGTACGTTTAGTTTTCTAGATAATTCTTTTTATTTATAAAAACATTTACATTAGCTCTGTTCGAATATTTTTACATAACAATATAATTATACTCCTCGTTTCATCTGAATTAATTTTTACATGAACATGGTTCAGTATGTTACATTCTGAACAACATAAGTCTTTTCTTTTTAGTCCGCTTTTTATATGAATTAAACAATTTGATGAACCAAAAAACTATTATTGTATTTCAAACTTACTTTTAAAATAGTTAGCTGTAAAAGTTATTTCTACCTCAGCATTTGAACATGGTAATGTTAATAGTCCTGGAGCAAATATTGACGGTTTTAGAAATGGATTATCATTAGTTGCACTTTTATAATTATAAACTTCAATCCAAAATTGATCAGTTCGTAGTAAATTTTTCCATTTCTGTAGCCTTAATTTTCTGATACTTCGTTCTATTTCTTCAACTTCACCATCCTAGCACAAGTTACCGCTTCCCAGAACAGTTTTTGTAAGCTAGCTAGAAGCGAAGTAGTAGGGAACTGGGCTTTCTCGCACCGATTAAAATTGTGAAATTTCTAAAAATTATGGACTGAAATTTTTTAAATTTTAAAATTTTGCTGAAATTTGTCTGAAATTTGAGAAATTGTGTTTTTTGTTTACATTAGGAGTTTTTTTGTTTACATTAACTGTTTTTTGTTTATATTAAGTGTATGTATGTATATATGCATGACCATAGGAATTTGTGCGTGGAATATTTTGTGGGAATACATTAAGGGGGTTTATAGGTTTGAGACTTTTATATGTGTATGATATCCAAATGCCGACGGGAAAACATGTTTATTTTTTTCAAATGCCGACGGGAAAACGTCATTATTATTTTTTTCAAATGCCGACGGGAGAAACATGGAAATGATTTTTCCTAATGCCGACGGAAAATTTGTGGGTGTGTCTTGCTGTAGGAATTGAAGTCTGGCTGTGCTTGGTGGAGGGTGGGGTGTGTCTAGATTGTGAGACCTTAAGGCTGACCGTGATTTGGGTAGGTGAGGGTGTTTTGTATTTGAGGTAGATCGACTGGTGGAGGGCGGGGAGTTGTTGTAATATGTATCTGTGGGAATCTGTGTACATATATGTATGTATGTCTGTAAGAGTTTAAGGCTGTCTGTGATTTATGAAACGCGAGATGAGAGTGTTCAGGTAATACATATCCGTGGGAATCTGTGTCTATGTATGTTTTTAGGAGTTTAAGGCTGATTGTGATTTGTGGTGGGGGAGGGTGTTGTTGTGATAGATAGATAAAATGTGCGTATGTGTGTGTGTATGTATGTATGTATATGTAGCAGTTTAAGGCTGTCTTGATTTGAGCTAGGCGGGGGGTGTTATTGTAATATGTATCTATAGAAATTTGGGTGTTTATATGGCTGTAGGAATTTTTGTGCACGTATGTATGTATCTCTGTAGAGTTTAAGGCTGCTCATGATTAATGAGAGGTGAGGTGAAGGTGTTCATGTATATATATCCGTATTTGTGTGTATGTATGTCTGTATGAGTTTAAGGCTGATAGTGATTTAGGTTGTTGAGATCAGCGTTACCGTTGTAAAATTTCAAAAAGTGGCACAAAAAGTGGATTTAAAAAAAAAAGTGGCACCAAAAAGGGAATTTTAAGAAAAAAAGGGGCAACCTTAAAAACAAGAAAAATTAAAACGAATCTGCTTATTTTTATTTTTTTCAGTCTGTTAGACAACTTATTTTCTAATGATGCCAATTTAGAAAAGAAAACGCTCAGCGGGAGCACTAGTATGCAGAAAACTAAATATAATGATTATAAATTTTTACCAAGCAATTTGAGAAATTGCTTTTTTCATACCAACATTTCAAGTTGAGATATTTTGAAAATTGCATCTCAGCTTTTTTATGCACTTAGCTTTCATATACGCGTAACTTTTAAGCTTAAATTAGTCGTGCCAAAGCCATAATGTCATAGAAATAACCAAACCAAAATTCAATTAGCTTGGGTATGGCGTTATGGCGAGTCACCTATAATCAAATACAGTGTAGGTTATCGCACGTCTTATTGAACCTTAACTCTTTTACAAAAACCTCAAGTTCACTTATTATCCTCGATTTAGAAAAATTAAATCGGTTTCGGTTTACAGAACATGGCCATATATTACTAAAAACGAAAACAATTTCAAAGTAGTTAGTGTCCTTCCTCAATTGATTTAATAAATACCGTATCTAAATAAATTCTTTCATACAATCAGTCTTTTATCGCTTCTATTAATTCTTGGCAAAATTTCACTAAATAATTTTGACTAAACAAGTTTTTGAAGTATATAAAAATTTGAATAGGAAAAGTTTTTTAATATATTGTCTGTATGTATTTATATTTACATATCCATACAGACATACAAGCGAGGGCATATTAATTATTCGAAATATATGCATAAGCGTACAAAGTATGACAAAAACGATTTCGTATAAGCTTGCTTACATATCAATAAGTATATTAAAGCAGCATAACTTTTATAGGTATTAATAAAACCGAAAGTACGCAAAAGTGCATCTTCCTTCAGTAAAAAGTATCAAAAAGTTGCAAAAATGAGAAAAAGTGTCAAATTTGGGTGCATTTTGTAAAGGTAGCACAATAGTATCCAAGCAGTTGAAAACGTGGCAAATTGATACTTTAGTAGCACCAACGGTAACGCTGGTTGAGATTGTTAGATTGTATGTTACCTTGAGATTTTGTGTATGTATTTCTGTAAGTGCCCTTTTACATTTGGGAAATTGAAAGACAGACAGACGAAGTTTGTTGAAGAAGGGGCGAAGATGCAGAGTGTGTAGTACACGACCCTCTGTACTGGACATTTTTTTGTTTCTCTTTTCTACTTTTCACAATTTATTCTTGTTGCTTCATATGATTTTTCTCATTTCAGCGAATCTATGTATACTTGATGTGTATTATCAAGGCATATGGTATTTAAGTGTATGTGTATGAGTAGCAATCGCGAAAAAGAAGTAAACAAACTACAAAATTTCTGTCTGTCTATTAATTTCCAATATGTAAAAGCTTCGGGCAAGAACAAAAGAGATTTGAAAAAATGTCCGGCAAGAAATGTCTCAAATGTAAAAGAGGACTAAGAACTTTAGGCTGACTGTGATTTGTGATGATGATGAATTTTAGTATGAGTGTGTGTATGTGATTTTCTCATCCTAGTATTTATATGTATGTACATACGTCGAAATAAATTGTTTCTCATACATTTTTTGCTAGAAAATATTATCATATATCTGAACTTCCCTAATCCTAGTATGTTTTCTACGAATTTAGGTCTATCCTCTCGACGGTTCCTCTAATATACAAGATGACTTTGCATGTCGGAGTTTCTGGCTGTCCTTTGTCGGCGTTATGGGTAATTAAATGTAAAATTTTAATTGCCCAAATTGTGTTACTTGATAATGTTACTATGCTTACATTAATAGGCTATATGTTTATTTTATGAAAGGTGATCACCTATCCCTTTTATTTGATGATCTAGATGATATATTTTTTTTTCTCATGGTATTAAAGTTTAGCGTATTGTATACATATTTCTGCTATGTTTAAGTATGCTTTGTTTTCATGTGAGACAGACTTTATATGTATATCAGGTGGTCAGTCAGTCTCTTGTTTTATTTATTTTTTTCTTTTGATGTATAACTACTTTTTTTGATTTTACTACTTAAAATAGAGAACATTAATATAATTTTTAATTTCATTATTTTTAATGAAAATATATACATATGTGACTGTGTGCATATGCAAATGTATTCATATCTAAATACATACATATATGCGAATATATGTATGTATGTAGAAATTAGTTTACATACAAAGAAATACATGTTTAATAAACAAGTATTGCACCAAATCAATCTTCAAAAACCCAGTCACCTGCACCATGAATTCAGCCTAGGTGTTTTCAGAAACATTGGAATATCTACGTTTGAAGCAATTTTTGCTTCAAATATTTCTACATCAGATTTGCTGGTTGACCCCTTGAAGTTATTGTTGGTGATGTAGTTTGAGTTGTATCGGATTAAGATATTATGATTTCTCACTTAAAAAAGGCCCTCATCACCTTCTATCAGGTTTTTATATTTTTCTAACATGCATGTCTTAGCATGCTTTTGTCCATAGTGACGCAAGCGTCCGAGATGTAGTGGTTTTTCAGTTAAAATTCTATACTATTAGAATTTACGATTTCGCTCTTTTTATTCTTTTACAAAGTAGATACATATTTATGTATTTCATTTAGCATAGAGTCATAATATTTCTTTGCTTACAAAATTATGTGACGTGAGGAATTCTTTCAAATTTGCATGCTTCGGCATGCTTTCAATATTTTTTATGTAAATTTATTTAATACTCATACAGATAAACACATAAAGTAAGAACTGCTTACATTGCATTTTACAGTTTATGTATGCTTCAGCATGATTCCAGTTGAAGTCCATATTTATTCAGTAAGTTTGTTTGATACTAATTCATACACATGTACATTCTTAAAAATTGGAAATCTAAGTCCAATTTATGTAGTTTATCTATATTTTCTAAAGACTTGATAGTAGTAGGGAAATAGCGGTTCTGGGACAATTAAAATTGTTAAATTGTGGGCTGAAATTGTTAAATTGTGGCTGAAACTGTTAAATTGTGGCTGAAATTGTTAAATTTGGGTAATTAAAATTTGAAAATTTTAAAATTCTTGGAAATTTGTGAAATTTGATACCTACGAGGGTGGTTCAATAAGTCCGTCCGATTTTTTGTTTACATTAAGTGTTTTTTGTTTACATTAACTGTTTTTTATTTATATAAGGAGTTTTTTTTATTACATACGAGGGCGGTTCAATAAGTCAGGTTTTTTATGACCGTGGGAATTTATATGTATGTATGTTTGTGGGTATACATTAAGGGGGTTTAAAGGTTGGAAGCTTTTATATGTATATGATTTTCTAATGCCGACGAGATAACATCTTTATTTTTTTCAAATGCCGAATGGAAAACATCTTAATTTTTTTCAAATGCCGACGGGAAAACATGTTTTTTTTTTCCAAATGCCGACGGGAAAACATGTTTATTTTTTTCAAATGCCGACGGGAAAATCATGGAAATAAATTTTCCTAATGCCGACGGAAAATTTGTGGGTGTGTCTAGCTGTAGGAATTGAAGTCTGGCTGTGATTGGTGGAGGGCGGGGTGTGTCTAGCTGTAGGAATTGAAGTCTAGCTGTGATTGGTGGAGGACGGGGTTTGTCTAGATTGTGAGACCTTAAGGTTGATCGTGATTTGGGTAGGTGAGGGTGTTTTGTAATATGTAACCGCGGGAATTCGGTGAAGTTTATGCCTGTTGGAATTTAAACCAAGCTGTGCTTGTGGGGGGGGGCGGGATGTATTTGCGGTAGATCGACTGGTGTAGGGTGGGGAGTTGTTGTAATATGTATCCGTGGGAATCTGTGTACATGTATGTATGTATGTCTGTAAGAGTTTAAGGCTGTCTGTGATTTATCAAAGGTGAGGTGAGAGTGTTCATGTAATACGTATCCGAGGGAATCTGTGTATATGTATGTTCGTAGGAGTTTAAGGCTGATTGTGATTTGAGGTGGGGGAGGGGGTTGTTGTGATAGATAGATAGAATGTGCCTATGTGTGTGTGTGTGTGTGTGTGTATGTATGTATATGTAGGAGTTTAAGGCTGTCCTTGATTTGAGGTGGGGGAGGGTGTTGTTGTGATAGATAGATAGAATGTGCCTATGTGTGTGTGTGTGTATGTATGTATATGTAGGAGTTTAAGGCTGTCCTTGATTTGAGGTAGGCGGGCGGTGTTATTGTAATATGTATCTATAAGAATTTGGGTATTTATATGTCTGTAGGAATTTTTGTACATGTATGTCTGTACGAGTTTAAGGCTGATCGTAATTTGAATTGTTGAGATTGATCGATTGTATGTGACTTCGAAAATTAGTGTATGTATATCTGTAGGAAACTTAAGGCTTATCGTGATTTATGAGGGGCGAAGTGTTCATGTAATATAACCCCGCAATTTGTGTATATATCTGTAGGAGTTTAAGGCCGATCATGATTAATGAGAGGTGAGGTGAAGGTGTTCATGTATATGTCTCCGTATTTGTGTGCATGTATGTCTATATGAGTTTAAGGCTGATCGTGATTTAAGTTGTTGAGATTGATAGATTGTATATTACCTTGTGATTTTGTGTATGTATATCTATAAGAACTTTAGGCTGAGTGTGATTTGTGAGGGGAGGGGCGTTGTTGAAATAGGTTTAATTATTCGTAGATGAATTTTAGTATGTGTGTGTGTATGTGATTTTCTCACCATAGTATTTATATGTACGTAGAAATAAATTCTTTCTCATATGAACATTTTTTGCTAGAAAATATTATCATATATCTGAACTTCCTTAATCCTAGTATGTTTTTCATATTGGAGGATGAGATTGCTTTATATTTTATCAAGCTTAAATTTGTCCAGTGTTAAAGTCTGTCGCTCAAAAATTTGTTTATATTTGTATAAATATTAATTTCAGATTTTGCAAAATTCTTGTGTGCGATCGTGGCGATTTTGTGTGTGTGTATGTGTGAATGCGCGATAGAGTTTGACTGGTCTGTGATAAGTTTGTTTATTTAAGTACATTTGTCTTCTTCGACTTTCGTCTTCAAGCGTCAATAGCTTGGAGAACGGTTTGTATGTTTTCATGATGTAGATATGTAAATGTGATTGTTAAAATCCAATAAATACTTGAACATGGGTAAGAAATTTGATAATATGTGTACATATGTACATATGGATCTACAAATTGATTTTATGTATGTATGTATGTACATACAAATAAGTCTGGGGCTCCCTGTTTAAATACATTTTTTTTTATCATGTGCTATTGTTGCTGTTGTAAATATTCGCGTGGTCTTTTGTGTAGATGTGAAATATCTCGGTAGTTTTTTTATTTGAAATTAAAGTTAGTTGTTTTAATTTTTAGATGTATTTACTTAAAAGTTTGTGAGGAGTTTCTGCTTTAAGTAAAATTGAATTCCTCTCTAGTTGTAGTAACTATAGTATAAATATTTAATATTTTTTATTTCCGTTTGTTTAAAGTTGATGTAGCCTATATAGTCAACGTTAGAAATTTTTCGGTGTAAAATTTTTTCCAACTATCATCTTTTTTCTTCACCTTTTTCATATATTTAAACATCTTGCATTGGCTTTAAAAAATGACAAACGCTTTGAAATGAAACTGATCCAGCAGTCCAGCTTAGGTGATGATAGTTTTTTGTTAACCACTTTGCTTCTCTTTCCTTTTTTATTGATAAGCATTTAAAATCAAATGGCGGTTTTATAATGAAATTGTTATACTCATTATTGTTAAAAACATCCGCTACTTCTTTTTGTAATGAAAATCATTCGAAACCTTACTCGTCTATTAAAACCATTTTTTCATTCATATTACTTAATTTATAAGACTTTCAGGACTTTCTATTATTCGATCATCAGTAAAAATGCAGTAGCTGAGGTCCTTGCTTACTGTTTCATATTAAATTTCTATATCAATTGGGCCGCTATTGAATAAAAGAAACTTTTATTTTAAACTTTAGTGCATTTGGAAGTGCTTGAGATTCTTTCATATAATAGCTTTGTTGGAATCTTAGATAAGAGTACATATAATATAGAATTGCATAACGTTTATTTTTAATTTTTATGTTAAGATCATTATCATTTGGATATGTACTTTTAAATTAGTTAAATCATAATGAGGAAACTTGTTTTCTTCTTGAATAGCGATCAACAGAAAACGAAATCGTTTTCTTACAATTTAGGTCTGGCCTCTCAGTTCCTCTAGTATATAAGATGACTTTCTATGTCAACATATCTCTCTACTCTTTGTCAGCGTTAAGGGACAATTAAATGTTAAAATTTTAACTCCTCAAATTGTGTTACTTCATACTGATAATATGTTTTCATTAATAAGGTATATGTTTATATTATGAAGGTTACTCGCCTATGGCTTTTATTTGATGTTCTAGATGATTTTTTTTCTCATTTTATTAAAGTTCAGCGTATTGTGCATATATTTCTGATATTTTTAAGCGCGCTTTATTTACCTGTCAGACAAAGTGTACGTATCAGTTGATCACTCAGTCTTTTTTTTTAATAATTTTTTTCTTTTAATATGCCACTACTATTTTTTCAGATTTTACAACTTGAAAAAGAGAATATTTATATAATTTTTAAATGTATTCATATATACATATAGGTAAATATATGTATATATGTAGGAATTACTTTATCTACAAAGAAATACATGTTTAATAATCAACTATTCTAGAAAATCGATCTCAAATAACGCAGTTACCTCCACCATCAATTCACCGTCGGTGTTTTTATAGTGTCAGAAACATTAGAATATCTATGTTTGAGAGAATTTTTACATCGAGTTTTTCTACATGAGGTTTGCTGGTTGACCTCCTTGAAGTTATTGTTGACGTAGGCTGGGTTGTATCACATTCAGATGTAATCATTTCCTACTTAAAAAAGGTCCTCATTACTATCAACTATATCTGTATACATTTCATTCATGAGTTGGGTTGATCCAGATACAATTGCTGTCTACAGATTAATGATTAGAAACAAGTTTCTCATCACCTTCTAACAGATTTATATATTTTGCTAGCATGCATGCCTTAGCATGCTTCTATCGATAAAAATCTATACTATTAGATTTTACGATTTCGCTCTTTTTATTCTTTTACAAAGTAGATACATATTTATGCTTACAAAATTGTGTGACATTCTTTTAAATTTGCATGCTTAGGCATGCTTTCAATATTTTTTCTGTAAATTTATTTGATACTCATACAGATACAGATATAAAGTAAGATCTGCTTACATTGCATTTTACAATTTATGTATGCTTCAGCATGATTCCAGTTGAAGTCCATATTTATTCAGTAAGTTTGTTTGATACTAATTCATACACATATACATTCTTAAAGATTGGAAATCTAAGTCCAATTTATGTAGTTTATCTATATTTTCTAAAGATTTGATAGCTATAGAAATGAATAGAGTAAAGATCTATTATAATAGCTCATGGGCATATTTTAAAATTTCGCTTGCTAGAACTTTCGAAATGGAAAATGTAAAATTTTCACTATAAAAAGTGATAATATTAGGTGTTACTGAATATTACACTGTGTTGTAATTTATTTTGAACACTTAAGTTTTCACAATATTTCATACAGGCCAACAAGTTTAGAGAATTTCCAGTATATTAAGTTAATTATCTTTCTTAAGACCTATCATTCCTAATCATTCCTTCAAAAATACAAACCAAACTAGATTTTTCCTGTTTAATTTTATTTTTTACTTTCATTAAATTTCAACATTTTGTTCATCTTCAAATTATTATATTTAGCAGCTTTTTCTCATTTGTTGAGTTAACTTTAATCGGAAACATTAAAATAGTGAGATGAACTTTTATATTGTATACGAGTACATTAAGTAATTCTTTGTATATTTCATTTATATGAACCATCATCACATAATTCCTTTGGATGATCTATTAAATCATTCTACTATTGATGCTTTCATATTAAGTAATGTTTAATATTCTACTTATGCATGAATTTTCCAGTGTCTATTAAAAAATTCTTTACAATCATCCATTTGTAAGTTTTTTGTTACTCATAACATTTCAAAAATATTTTCCACAGCCTAGGTTTTTTCGAGTGCAACTTTTATTTTCAACGGTATTGACCATAGAAACTTTGTGAATGAATCATTTACAGTCTACAATAATCAATAATTTCTATTTTCTGTAGAATAGTTTCCCATTTCACCTAAATCAGCTCCATAAAAGATCAACTATTCCTTTCATTACATATCTACAATGCACAAACAATTTTCGAGATTTATTATAGAGTTCGTCTACTAAATTTCTTTTTAAAGACATTGAGTTATTTTAAAGATTTTTTGGAGAGTGTTGTGATCTACTTGATGCACTTTCAGCTATTTATACTATCATGTAGTTCATTTTCCAATCTATAAATTTTATCGTTCAGCTGTTCAATTTGTTTTTTCAAAAGATGATTTAATTTTTAGTATGTATTTTATCAATTTTATAACTATCTTCTATCTCTAATTGTATTTCACGTTGTACTCTATCAATTTGCATTTTAATATATTCTTGAATTATATTAATTCCTTAAGCTATATTATTAATTTGTCCTATAGTTTATCGTTTGGAGTTTCCAGAAACAATTTACTGATAACATCATTCTCTGTCAGTGAATGATGATGATGATTAGTAGAAATTATATATTTTATATAGTTTTCAACATCAAATTTCTCATAGTATTTCCATGTTTTATTATCAATCATTAAAGAAAATAAAGCTACTATTAGGGCCTATATTTGACCATCAACTTGCATTTTATCTTCATTTAGTTTTAGGTTACTATCACCAAACTTTCATTCATTATTCAAATCTTGATGTGGGCCATAGTTTGTATCTAATTCAATTCTTCCTTCCAAGACTGATAAATGAGTATAAGTGTCTTCAGAATTGGAAGTCTATGAGTAAAAATCATCTTCATCATCCTCATCATCATTCTCAGTATTAGCATCATTAAATAAGATGATATCATCAAATATTGTTCCTTCTGAAAGTTTCTTTGGTGTACTTGTCCCTATATTGACTGATGGCTTTAAACTTGTATTATTTTCAGCTTCTATCGTGATTTTACTTTCTTCTTTCTTGCGAATTCTTTCAATATTTCTAGAACTATTTATGAATTCTTTGAGAGGTTCTGTTATAGGTTTAAATGTATCTTTTATTGCTCACATGTATATATTTCACCAGTTTTTATACTACGAAGCTTTTTCTTCAAGACATTTCTTGTCAACACCAACTATTTTAAAATTTTCTCATCCATGTTTAATAATAGTAAATAACAGGTATCAGCTATTAGATCAGGTATCAGCTATCAGATCAGGTTATCAGGTAACTGGTCTGGTTTTCAGATCAGCTTATCAGGACCTGGTCTGTTTTTCAGATCAGCTTATCATGACCTGGTCTGGTTTTCAGATCAGCTTATCAGGACCTGATCTGGTTTTCAGATCAGCTTAATAGGACCTGGTCTAGTTTTCAGATCACAGCTTATCAGAACCTGGTCTGGTTTTCAGATTAGCTTTTCAGGACCTGGTCTGGTTTTCAGATCAGCTTATCAGGACCTGGTATGGTTTTCAGATCAGCTTATCTGATTCAGATTGGGTTATCAGTTTACAAGTAGCTGCCCATTTATAACATTTAGATGAATACAGTTTAAGGTCAGATGAAAAACGAAAAAGTAAACTTTTATGTAGTCAAATTCTCTTTTTTCTATAACGATCATCGTTCAATTCAATATCGTTGCTTATAATCAAAATCCATATTTATCCTTCCAACATGCTTTATATTTGTCTCATCTTACTTAAAAATTATAATTATATTATGATTATCTAGTATCAAATGTTTGGTGATTCTGGTATAAGTTTGACATCAGCAGAATGCATCAACATTCTTATCTCACTCCATACAAAAATATGTTTCTCACATCTAACATCGTTAAATATCATATCGGAATTACTTTTAGCTTTGTTAGGAGAAATAACAATTTCAGTATCTGTAAATGTGTAATATCCCATGCCCTTAATAAATGAAATTATGTAATATCTTTAAGTATCCATATTTGGGTTGATAGAGAGATTTTAAGTATTAATATGTAGATGTTTTAAAATTTTAGTTCATTAAGACTTTTTAGCAAGCCAATCATAATATATTATTTTTTATTTTATTTTTTTACAATTTGACAGACCAACTATTTTTGAGCAAATAAAATTTCATAGAGGGGGAACTATGACTTGTTTTTCAACTAACGTTTGATGAATCATCAAAATTTTATACAAAAATTTTGTACCAAAAATTCCAACAAAGCTATTATATGAAAGAATCTCAAGCACTTCCAAATGCACTAAAGTTTAAAATAAAAGTTCCTTTTATTCAATAGCGGCCCAATTGATATAGAAATCTAATATGAAACAGTAAGCAAGGACCTCAGCTACTGCATTTTTACTGATGATCGAATAATAGAAAGTCCTGAAAGTCTTATAAATTAAGTAATATGAATGAAAAAATGGTTTTAATAGACGAGTAAGGTTTCGAATGATTTTCATTACAAAAAGAAGTAGCGGATGTTTTTAACAATAATGAGTATAACAATTTCATTATAAAACCGCCATTTGATTTTAAATGCTTATCAATAAAAAAGGAAAGAGAAGCAAAGTGGTTAACAAAAAACTATCATCACCTAAGCTGGACTGCTGGATCAGTTTCATTTCAAAGCGTTTGTCATTTTTTAAAGCCAATGCAAGATGTTTAAATATATGAAAAAGGTGAAGAAAAAAGATGATAGTTGGAAAAAATTTTACACCGAAAAATTTCTAACGTTGACTATATAGGCTACATCAACTTTAAACAAATGGAAATAAAAAATATTAAATATTTATACTATAGTTACTACAACTAGAGAGGAATTCAATTTTACTTAAAGCAGAAACTCCTCACAAACTTTTAAGTAAATACATCTAAAAATTAAAACAACTAACTTTAATTTCAAATAAAAAACTACCGAGATATTTCACATCTATACACAAAAGACCACGCGAATATTTACAACAGCAACAACAGCACATGATAAAAAAAATGTATTAAAACAGGGAGCCCCAGACTTATTTGTATGTACATACATACATACATAAAATCAATTTGTAGATCCATATGTACATATGTACACATATTATCAAATTTCTTACCCATGCTCAAGTATTTATTGGATTTTAACAATCACACTTACATATCTACATCATGAAAACATACAAACCGTTCTCCAATTTATTGACGCTTGAAGACGAAAGTCGAAGAAGACAAATGTACTTAAATAAACAAACTTATCACAGACCAGTCAAACTATCGCGCATTCACACATACACACACACAAAATCGCCACGATCGCACACAAGAATTTTGCAAAATCTGAAATTAATATTTATACAAATATAAACAAATTTTTGAGCGACAGACTTTCACACTGGACAAATTTAAGCTTGATAAAATATAAAGCAGTCTCATCCTCCAATATGAAAAACATACTAGGATTAAGGAAGTTCAGATATATAATAATATTTTCTAGCAAAAAATGTTCATATGAGAAAGAATTTATTTCTACGTACATATAAATACTATGGTGAGAAAATCACATACACACACACATACTAAAATTCATCTACGAATAATTAAACCTATTTCAACAACGCCCCTCCCCTCACAAATCACACTCAGCCTAAAGTTCTTATAGATATACATACACAAAATCACAAGGTAATATACAATCTATCAATCTCAACAACTTAAATCACGATCAGCCTTAAACTCATATAGACATACATGCACACAAATACGGAGACATATACATGAACACCTTCACCTCACCTCTCATTAATCATGATCAGCCTTAAACTCCTACAGATATATACACAAATTGCGCGGTTATATTACATGAACACTTCGCCCCTCATAAATCACGATAAGCCTTAAGTTTCCTACAGATATACATACACTAATTTTCGAAGTCACATACAATCGATCAATCTCAACAATTCAAATTACGATCAGCCTTAAACTCGTACAGACATACATGTACAAAAATTCCTACAGACATATAAATACCCAAATTCTTATAGATACATATTACAATAACACCGCCCGCCTACCTCAAATCAAGGACAGCCTTAAACTCCTACATATACATACATACACACACACACACATAGGCACATTCTATCTATCTATCACAACAACACCCTCCCCCACCTCAAATCAAGGACAGCCTTAAACTCCTACATATACATACATACACACACACACACACACACACATAGGCACATTCTATCTATCTATCACAACAACACCCCCACCTCAAATCACAATCAGCCTTAAACTCCTACGAACATACATATACACAGATTCCCACGGATACGTATTACATGAACACTCTCACCTCACCTTTGATAAATCACAGACAGCCTTAAACTCTTACAGACATACATACATACATGTACACAGATTCCCACGGATACATATTACAACAACTCCCCACCCTACACCAGTCGATCTACCGCAAATACATCCTGCCCCCCTTTAAACATCTATTTATTCTCAAAATCTCTATAATATTTGAAGAAATTAATTTCATCAATTAAAGAAATGGGGGTCAAACAAAAGAATTCCCAAGCATTTAATAAGAGACAATGCTAATGTTATAATAATGTTTAAACAAGATCAGACATATATGAATCACGTTTATAGGGATCACGTTGCCAGCGATCTGTAAAACAGACCAGCTACCTAATAATCTAATCTGATACCCGATAAACTGATCTGAAAACCACACCAGCTGCCTGATAATCATTACCTATCTACTGATGATGACGATAATGAAGATGATTTCTACTCACAGACTTCCAATACCGATGACACTTATACTGACTTATCAGTCTTGGAAGCGAGAAATGATCTAAACTATGGTCCACGTAAAGTTTTCAATAATGAATGGAATTTTGGCAATAGTAATCTCAAATTGAATGAAGATAAAATACAAGTTGGTGGTCAAATATGGGCTCTAACAACCGGACTACTTTCCCTAATGTTTCATAAAACACCAAAAAACTATGATAAATTTGAACTCGAAATCTATAAAAAGATTTTAATTACTACTAATGCATATAGAAGAGACTATAAACCTGGTGGTCCAATCAAGGGTACTAGAGGATACAAATATAAACATATTATCAAGAAATTTTTCTACTCAAATCGAAAAATTAAAGGACAAATTAATAATATAGTTTACGGGAGACAATAATATAATTCAAGAAATAAAATAAGTGAAATAAAAATAGAGATAGAACACAATTACAAAATTGAGAAAGATATTCTAAAAATTAGATCATCTTTTGAAAAACAAATTGAACAGCTGAACGAAAAAAATTTATAGATTAGAAAATTAACTACATGTTAGTATAAATAGCTGAAGGTGCATCAAGTAAACCAAAAAAATCTGTAAAACAACTCAACGTCTTTAAAACGACATTCAGTAAACGAACTCCATAAGCAATATCGAAAATTATTTTGAGCACTAGTAGAAATACAATAAAAGAAATATATGGTAATTGTAATTGATACAGTCTCAAAGTTTATATGGTGCACTCGAAAATACCAAAGCAATGGAAAATACTTTTGAATTGGGATGAGTACCAAAAAACGTACAAACAGGTGGTCTTAGAGAATTTTTTAATAAACACTTAAATTCATCTCTAAATAGAAGAATAAATATTACTCAATATGAAAGCACCTATAGTAGAACGATTTAAAAGATCAATAAAAAGAATGATGTGATGATGGTTCATATAAGTGTATTGAAATATACAAAAAATTACGTAATGTACTCGTATACAATATAAAAGTTCATCTCACTATTAAAATGATTCCGATTAAAGTTAACACAACAAATGAGAAAAAGCTGTTGACTATAGTATACAGTAATTTAATGAAAGTAAAAATAAAATTTAAAAGGAAACATCTAGTTTGTTTTGTTTTTTTGAAGGATTGATTAGGAATGAAAGGTGTTAAGAAATATAATTAACTTAATGTGCTGGAAGTTCTCTAAACTTGTTGGCCTGTATGAATTATTGTGAAAACTTAAGCGTTCAAAATAAATTACAACACAGTGTAATATTCAGCAACACATAATATTATCACTTTTCGCAAGCTCTAGCAAGCGAAATTTTAAAATATGCAAATAGGCTATTATAATATATCTTCACTCCATTCATTTCTATAGCTATCAGATCTTTAGAATATATAGATAAACTACAGAAATTGGACTTAGATTTTCAATCTTTAAGAATTTACATGTGTATGAATTAGTATCAAAAAAACTTACTGAATAAATATGGACTTCAACTGGAATCATGCTGAAGCATACATAAATTGTAAAATGCAATGTAAGCAGATCTCACTTTATATCTATATCTGTATGAGTATCAAATCAATTTAAAGAAAAAATATTGAAAGCATGCCGAAGCATGCAAATTTAAAAGAATTCCTTACGTCACACAATTTTGTAAGCAAAGAAATTTTAGGACTGTGCTAAATGAAATACATAAGTATGTATCTACTTTGTAAAAGAATAAAAAGAGCGAAATCGTAAATTCTAATAGTATAGATTTTTAACTGAAACGCCAGTACATCTCGGACGCTTGCGTCACTATTGACAAAAGCATGCTAAGACATGCATGTTAGAAAAATATAAAAACCTGATAGAAGGTAATGAGGACCTTTTTTAAGTGAGAAATCATAATATCTGAATCCGATACAACTCAAACTACATCACAAACAATAACTTCAAGGGGTGAACCAGCAAATCTGATGTAGAAATTTTTGCATATGTACACAGTCACATATGTATATATATTCATTAAAAATAATGGATTTAAAAATTATATTAATGTTCTCTTTTCTCTATTTCAAGTAGTACAATCAAAAAAAGTAGTGACACATCAGAAGAAACAAATAAATAAAACAAGAGACTGACTGACTAACTGATACATACAGCCTGTCTGACATGAAGACAAAGCATACTGAAACATAGGAGAAATATGTATACATATGTGTATATGTAGGCATATTAATATTATCAAGTAGAACAATTTGGACAATTAAAATTTTAACATTTAGTTACCCATAACGCCGACAAAGGACAGCCAGAAATTCCGACATGCAAAGTCATCTTGTATACTAGAGGAACCGTCGAGAGGATAGACCTAAATTCACAGAAAACGACTTCGTTTTCTGTTGATCGCTTTTCAAGAAGAAAATAAATTTGTTCATTGTGAGTTGAATAATTTAAAAGTACATTTAAATTCAGTCTCATATCCATATGATGATCTTAACATAAAATTAAAACATGAACGTTATGCACTCGTATATGAAAGAATTTCAAGCGCTTGTAACTGCATCAGAATTTATGATAAAAGCTCCTTTTATTCAATAGCGGGGCCAATTGATATAGAAATTTATTATGAAACAGCAACCAAGGACCTCAGCTACTGAAATATTTCTAAAGTTGACTATATAGGCTACATCAACTTTAAACAATTGGAAATAAAATATATTAAATATTTCTATATACACAAGACCACATCTATACACAAAAGACCAGGCGAATATTTACAACAGCAATAAAAGACCGCACAAATTAAAGTTTTACACTTTCTTTTGAATGAAAAAAATATTTATTTTCTTAACTCGGATGAGTTATTCTTAGTTCTTATGCTAATAATAAACTGACTTACAATTTAAAAAGAATATATTTCTTTAATACTAACAAACACATGTCTTTTCTTCTTTGTTTCTTACATTTAAGTATTATCTTTATCTTTATATATCTTTGTTTCTTATATTTAGGTATCAGAATAAACATATCTTTATTTTTTAGGTAATAAAACATATCTTTGTTTTTTAGGTAACTTCTTTGTTAGTTAAACAAGATTCAACATGGTTTATTTCTTATCTTACAATTTTGTAATGTTATTATATTTTAGAGAAAGTATTTTAGAAAATATTTACAATGACATATCCATAAAATTAAGAACAATGCAATGTTTGTATTTTATTATCTTTTAGTAAAAGTGTTTTTTGTATCATGACGATGCATGATCATTACTTATTATTGTGTGTGTTTGAATGAGTGTTCTACCTAAAGTCGTTAACTCACATGACAAAAAAAATGTACTTAAATAGGGAGCCACAGACTTATTTGTATGTACATACATACATACATTAAATCAATTTGTAGATCCATATATACATATGTACACATATTATCAAATTTCTTACCCATGCTCAAGTATTTATTGGATTTTAACAATCACACTTACATATCTACATCATGAAAACATACAAACCGTTCTCCAAGCTATTGACGCTTGAAGTCGAAGAAGACTTAAATAAACAAACTATCACAGACCAGCCAAACTCAAGATCGCCACGATCGTACACAAGAATTTTGCAAAATCTGAAATTAATATTTATACAAATATAAACAAATTTCTGACCGACAGACTTTCACACTGGACAAATTTAAGCTTGATAAAATATAAAGCAATCTCATCCTCCAATATGAAAAACATACTAGGATTAGGGAAGTTCAGATATATGATAATATTTTCTAGCAAAAAATGTTCATATGAGAAACAATTTATTTCTACGTACATATAAATACTAGGGTGAGAAAATCACATACACACACACATACTAAAATTCATCTACGAAAAATTAAACCTATTTCAACAACGCCCCTCCCCTCACAAATCACAGTCAGCCTAAAGTTCTTACAGATATACATACACAAAATCTCAAGGTAACATATAATCTATCGATCTCAACAACCTAAATCACTATCAGCCTTAAACTCATACAGACATACATACACACAAATACGGATACATATACATGAACACCTTCACCTCACCTCTCATTAATCATGATCAGCCATACAATCTCAACAATCCAAATCACGATCAGCCTTAAACTCCTATAGACATACATGCACAAATATTCCTACAGACATATAAACACCCAAATTCCTATAGATACATATTACACTAACAGCCCCCGCCTAGCTCAAATCAAGAACAGCCTTAAACTGCTACATATACATACATACATACACACACACATACGCACATTTTATCTATCTATCACTACAACACCCTCCCCCACCTCAAATCACAATCAGCCTTAAACTCCTTAAAACATACATAGACACAGATTCCCACTTGTATTACATGAACACTCTCACCTCGCGTTTCATAAATCACAGACAGCCTTAAACTCTTACAGACATACATACATATATGTACACAGATTCCCACAAATACATATTACAACAACTCCCCGCCGTCCACCAGTCGATCTACCTCAAATACACCCCGCCTCCCCCCCCCCCCAAGCACAGCTTGGTTTAAATTCCAAGAGGCATAAACGCCACCGAATTCCCACTGTTACATATTACAAAACACCCTCACCTACCCAAATCACGGTCAGCCTTAAGGTCTCACAATCTAGACACACCCCACCCTCCACCAAGCACAGCCAGACTTCAATTCCTACAGCAAGACACACCCACAAATTTTCCGTCGGCATTAGGAAAAATCATTTCCATGTTTCTCCCGTCGGCATTTGAAAAAAATAATAATGATGTTTTCCCGTCGGCGTTTGAAAAAAATAAACATGTTTTCCCGTCGGCATTTGGATATCATACACATATAAAAGTCTCAAACCTATGAACACCCTTAATGTATTCCCACAAAATATTCCACTCACAAATTCCTATGGTCATACATATATACATACATACACTTAATATAAACAAAAACAGTTAATGTAAACAAAAAAACTCCTAATGTAAACAAAAAACACAGTTTCTCAAATTTCAGACAAATTTCAGCAAAATTTAAAAAATTTCAGTCCTGAATTTTTAGAAATTTCACACAAATTTCAGAATTTTAATCGGCACCAGAAGGCATAGTTCCCTACTACTATGCAATAAGCTGGGATCTGAATTCCAAAAAGCCATTAATTTTTTGCTTTACTAAATCACTTCACAGAAGTAATAATGTATAGTTTTTGTGTACTCAGATGCAAAAGTTACTTAGCGTGTATGGTATCCTCTGTGAAAGAGAAAGTTTTTCTTGCTCCGTATTTCACCCAACTGATTTATAAAGCCACCTATCACAAGCCACCAGACTATCACAAATTAATATTTAGTAGATTTGTAAAACACGCTAGGCACTAAAATCATAGGTGAAAAAGCACTAATTAAAAAAAAACACCAAGTTGTTATAAATTAAAAAGCACTAAATTTAGTGCGAAAAGTACTAAATCTGGGGCGAAAAGCACTAAATTGGAACGCTGCACAAAAACACGAATGAACAGTGTAAACAGCAACATTCATACCGTCGGTTGGTTTTTGGTTTGCTGCAGACTTATGGTAGAATTACTGAAATCGTATCGTGCTGTTGCGTGTCAGCTGACAAAATCGTTGTTGGCAACGTTTTTACGTAGCAAACGTCAACTTTTGGCTTACATACATACACACACACGTATAAAGCAAAGTAACAGCTGACACTTGAGCTGGCAGCCTCACGTTTTTACTAACTAACATACAGACTTAAACGATACGACAACTTCAAAAGTAAGACGATACGATTTGACTAACGAAGCCATTAATGTATTTTAAATATACTGTGCCACTAACCAACCGACGATAAACATGATGAGAGCGAAGCAGGTGATTCAACTCGTCGTGTGAACATACTATTATGGCGATTTCTCTTCTGAAAAAAATATTTTACACTATATGTATGTAACATTTTTAAATGTTACCTAGAGTCACTCAAAGTGCTTCATATTATATTGTTACAATCGAACAAAATTAGCTGCTTTTATTTTCAACAGTTACAAATTTATCATTAATGTACTTCATTAGCGATTTTTAAGGCTATTTAAGAGGTTTTTCGCACACTATTATGATTTTTAAACACACATTGACATCATTAATTACGTCTAAAAATATAATAAAATATATATATAATAAAAACTGTCACAATATTTAAATAAATATTTATTTATTTTCATTTTTATAATAATGATTTTTATATTTTGTATTTAAGAAACCTTCTCTCGAAATTATAAACATGATATGCAAAATAAATCCTTCGTTACCACAGTTAGAAAAAAGGGCATCGCCAATTAAAAATAATAATTTCATTTGTCTGGTATCGCCAATTAGAAGTAAGAGTTTTCAGGGCGAATTCATATATATTCATATTAATTCGCCTTGAGAGTTGTAAGGAATAATGAAAAGAATAGAACCACAAAGTATACAGAGATGTCACGAGACGGAAGATAAGGTTAGTATTCCGTTTGTCTCGTTTTCCCTCAACATTTTTCGGCGTTTTTGTTTTGATTCTCCTTTCTAGTGCAATAAAATTACAACGCTTTTTATTAGCTGCGTTAAGTGGTAAGTAGTAATATACTACAATACACTACATTTGTCTCTTTTTTCCATGAATTTTAAAAAACCTGATTGTAGCTTTTTTACCCGTCACTTTCTTCACTTCTGTGTATTCTGTGATAGAACAAGACCTATTTATCAGGTCAATGCAATCGTCCTGATGATATTCTGTGTTTTGGTGTTTAAACTGTCAAAAGTTGTTTGCACCATATACTTTAGTTCATGTTTGTGTATGTTTCTGACAACTTAAACATAAAGTTGTTTTTTGTGTATTGCTGTGTTTTTGTAGAGTTGCATAGACACAATAAAAACTTTGACAACACTCACTTTTTGTTTTACTGCTTTGTTTAATGCATAAAATACATCACAATTCGATAACTCCCATGCTCCTTACTCGTTTTTTATGTACATTTGCCAAAATTTTAATAAAACTTTATTTTCATGAGAGTTTGGCAATAAAAAAATAAGATAATTATACCAACTGATTGTCAAAGCACTCAAAAAGTTGAGAGTTGCCTAGCTTTTCGCTTCGCTTTGCGTTAAAAGTTCTTTATGTGACATGTTTCATATAAGTATGTACATTTTATCTTAGATGTCAAAGCGAATCTTTAACGCAACGCGAAGCAAAAGTTGTAAATGACATGGCCTTAAAAGAATCATGGCCGTTAAACTTCGCCTTTTTCAACTGGCAGCTAAGTTGAAATACATGGTTTTTTATGAGGTCTGTGACATTCAGTAAGTGTCCGTCAACGCAAAATACAAAAATTGGTCATCTTTTAACTTTTTGCTCACGTTGAGTAGTTTGTGCCCTTTTACAGTTGGGAAATTGAAAGACAGACAGACGAAGTTTGTAGAAGAAGGGGCGAAGATGCTACACACTGTACACGACCCTTTGTACCGGACATTTTTTTGTTTTTCTTTTCTACTTTTCGTAATTTATTCTTGTTGCTTCATATGATTTTTCTCATTTCAGCGGCTGTATGTATACTCGATGTGTATTATCAAGGCATATGGTATGTATGTGTATGTGTATAAGTAGCAAACGCGAGAAAGAAGTAAACTCACTACAAAATTTCTGTCTACCTATTAATTTCCAATATGCAAAGGCTTCGGGCAAGAACAAAAGAGAATTGAAAAAGTATCCAGCAAGAAATATCTCAATTGTAAAAGAGGACTTTGACAGATATTAAGTGTGTTCGTTTACTTTTGCAGTAAAATGCAGTAAATGAGTAGTTACTGCAAAAATTTTAAAATTTGCTCTAAAAAAGAGTTGTTGACGATAAAAGTACGCGAACAGAAAAATAGTAAAAATTTGCAAGATTAAGGAAACAGCTGACTCCAAATCCACATAGTGCTGAAAATATATGCACTTTTGACCATTCAATTGTTTTTCTTATTGGTACCCGATACAATATTTTGTATAACATGACCAATCTAAGAATAAATTTGTAATTTATTTTATGTTATATTTGCAATTAAATTCTTTTTGATTTTTCTGAGTTGGTTAAATTTATTAAAAATTACATGACTGCTTGTTAATGTTACTGACTACCTTAAATATAAGTGCAGTACTAAGTAACCAGATACTTTACAGTTTTACAACTCTGAATAATAAAGTCATCCACAAAACAAAAGAATTAATAAATTAAAATATAAAAAATTTATATTAACAATTATTATTACCATTCTTTATAAATTGTCTATTTTGAAATGACTCACAATTTTTAATTAACTTTTTTAAAAATTTTTACACTTTTCGTTTGCTTACTTTTCGTTTGTTTACATTTGGAATCATATGTTTTTACTTTACTACGACAAATTTCTGCAGTAAAAATTTGCAAAATACTCAGTCAAGAATTGTCACTTTACTCTCTCAATTTGTGTTCTCATTTACTGCATTTTGGGTAAACGAACGCAATTTAGTAAAATGCAGTAAAGTTCAGTAAAAATTTGTAAAAACTTTTGCGTACGCGAACGCACTTATTGGCTGGTTGTTTCGGTATGTTCTAATTTAGATTTTTTGTTTTGTGTCAGCAAAAATAAAATTAAACAAAAGAAATAAGCGAAGTAAATAAAACAACTTGAATTTAATACATAAAATGGAGAATCTACCTATTGAAGCTGTTCAAATGCTTCCGAAATAAAGTGCTCATTGTGCCAAACTTCTCCGTCGCACAGTGGTTCAGAATCGTTTTTCATCGGCCAAAACTCTAACTTTTGAATTAATGAAGATTTTTTTAAATTATTTTTTCGTGGATAGATCACATCTTAAGCTTTTATTTTAGTTTCATTAAAATCAGTACAGTGGTTGTGGAGAAATTTAAGGTTAAAGTTAAACTTTCACATTTTTTTAATATGTTGAAAAAAGGCCTCATAATGAAACTTAAATAATTTTTATAAAAAAAAACCAAGTAAGTTTGAAAATTTGGAACAAATCAAGTTTAGGGGCACCTCCCAGAAATTAAAAAAAAAATATGCTATCGTATAGAAAATTAAAAAATAAGAAGAAAATAATAAATAAAAAAGTTGGCGGCAACGCTTAGTTTCCGAGTTATGGGCCTCTGAAGTTCTAGCAAAATATTCTTATCATACGATGTTTTCAAACGAATATGACCAATATTGGTATCTTAAAAATTAAAAAAGTACTCTATCCTATAGAAAATTGAAAAATAAGAAAAAAAAATTAAATAAAAAAATTGGCGGCGAGGCTTAGTTTCCGAGTTATGGGCCTCTGAAACTTTAGTACAGTACTGTGAGTATGTATAAGGTTTTTTTAAGGATTTTCTCCACCATGGTGTTTCTCGAGACGGCGCAGCCTAGTAAAGGTTTTCTGCATTGCAAAGTTTTCCTGCTTACTAACGTTTTCTTGCATTGCCGGCCTTCGGCCGGGCTTAAGGATTTTCTCCACCATGGTGTTTCCCGAGACGGCGCAGCCTAGTAAAGATTTTCTGCATTGCAAGGTTTTCTGGCCTACTAAAGTATTCCTGCATTGCCGGCCTTCGGCCGGGCTTAAGGATTTTCCCCACCATGGTGTTTCCCGAGACGGCGCAGCCTAGTAAAGATTTTCTGCATTGCAAGGTTTTCTGGCCTACTAAAGTATTCCTGCATTGCCGGCCTTCGGCCGGACTTAAGGACTTTCTCCACCATAGTGTTTCCCGAGACGGGGCAGCCTAGTAAAGATTTTCAGCATTGCAAAGTTTTTTGGCCTACTAAAGTATTCCTGCATTGCCGGCCTTCGGCCGGGCTTAAGGATTTTCTCCACCATGGTGTTTCCCGAGACGGCGCAGCACAATAAAGATTTTCTGCATTGCAAAGTTTTCTGGCCTACTAAAGTATTCCTGCATTGCCGGCCTTCGCCCGGGCTTAAGGATTTTCTCCACCATGGTGTTTCCCGAGACGGCGCAGCACAATAAAGATTTTCTGCATTGCAAAGTTTTCCTACTTAATAACGTTTTTCTGCATTGCCGGCCTTCAGCCGGGCTTAAGGATTTTCTCCACCATGGTGTTTCCCGAGACGGCGCAGCCTAGTAAAGATTTTCTGCATTGCAAAGTTTTCCTGCTTACTAACGTTTTCCTGCATAGCTGACCAAGAGTTATTTTTACCATTTCATGAAAGGTATTATTAAAAGTTTTAAGATGATACCAATATTGGTCATATTCGTTTGAAAACACCGTATGATAAGAATATTTTACAGAACTTTAGAGGTCCATAACTCGGAAACTAAGCGTTGCCGCCAACTTTTTTTATTTATTATTTTCTTCTTATTTTTTAATTTTCTATATGATAGCATACTTTTTTTTAATTTCTGGGAGGTGCCCCTAAACTTCATTTAAGCCGAAAATTTAATACATAAGCCTAATTTTTTCAGTCATAAATAGCTTATAGACTCTTGGTTATTTGAATATATGTATACATAAGTAAGTAAGACATGTGCAGACATAAATAACTGAACCGTTTCTACTAGATGAATATCTGCAAGACACTGAATTAAAAAAAATTACTTAAACACTACTTATGAGAATCATAAAACTAGTTTAAAATAATTAAGTACAAATTATAGCACAAATTACCTGTTAATATTTAAAATATAATTAGGTATCATAAAGCCCTTACGCTAAGTATTATATAATAAGGGATTTTTCCCAAAATCTGGCTATTAGATTTTTCTTATGATGGAATTATGAGACACTTTAACCATAATTCAAAACTAAATATTAGTACCTGAAGAAATCTTAATCTATGGATATATTATAGATATTTATATTTGACCTCCTTTTATACAATGCACAAAAACGTTAGAAACACATTGCTTTAATATCATTCATTAAATATTAATATTTTTAAACTTTATTTCACTCAAATAATAGTAAATGTAAATTATAATTATTATTCATTTGGCTGGAATATTGCTTGCAAATATTCATTATTTAGTTCTGTATTACTTCTGTCGTGTAGCAGTCCCTTAGCTTCGGCTTCCACTTTCGTTAGTTGTTTTTGTGATTTTTGTGATTGGTAAAGTAAACTATCTGTAATGTTTTCAGTTTTCACCTCTTAGATCTATAGCTACACTTATCTAGCGATTTTTGTGGTCGTCCTGCACTGTTTTTACTTGTAGTTTCAGAAGTTATCTGGATAGTAAGTTCACCTTGTAACCATTTGCAAAGCACATATTGAATTTACTTTTACTCCAATCAGCTTCCTTGTAGCGTTTTTTTTCTTCAAATTTATGACAAAAGCAGATACATTTTTTTGTAAGTCCAATTCTGTTTCACTGCTGTAATAATTTAAGTTTAATTTCTATGAAAGTATCGTGTTTCCTAAAATGCTATAAAGTAAAACTTGCAAAGATTTATGAATCTTTTAGAATCAAATATTTGAATGAAACTTATTTTTATTTCCAAATTATTGTCCTTATACTCAATATAAATTTTTTAAAGCTAATCTAGGTTACCTGCTTAAATTCTCAATTTTCGAATAAAATTAACTCCTCCGCTCGCTCCCTCTCGCTCTTCTTTATTTTCTTTCAGGTAAGCATGAAAATACCTTCTTAATGAACATGACTTTATAGCTATATCTTCCCAACAACCTGTCTACCCAACATAATATTCAAAAATCAATTAACTATACAAAATTGCAGGAAAACAATCAAAATAATACGTTTTGCTACCTGCCAGTTGGACTTATGATTGTTTATTTGGAGTGTGCCGTATTCGGTTTTAAATATAAATCTCTATTTTTTTAAATTCAAAGTTATGTATATAAAAATAAGTTTGCTATTGTTATTTTTATTTTGTTCAGGTAGAATGGCACTTGCATGATTGCTAAGGTAGATTTTCTAGCAATTTGGGTACAAATTTTTGTTTATAATTTTTGAGTATTTTCATTAAAATAAAAAAAGTGTTCCACAGGCGGGTCGTGGCGGGTGCAAAAGTATATATACGCTTAAAGAAGACACTTTTGTCTTTCTCTGGAGGGTTACGGTTTTTTGATCCCTTTTGATCTTCAAAAGTTATGCACTACTAAACTTCAAGTTTTACGAAAATATGGGGGATTAAAATTTCTTGCATCGCACTCTAACTACAAACTATAAAGGGTGTGCACATATCATTTCTTAAAAATAACAGCTTACCCAACACAACAAAAAAGACCGCAGTACTTTATCGTTAATAGTTTTCGAGGAATTGTAATTTATTTCAGATAAAATATGAGAAATTTTTGTTGTTTTAGAATTAACGTAAATTTGTTGTTTTTGGAAGCATGCCACGTCCAGTACTAATTATATTTTGACCAAATTTTTTGGCTACCTTAGTTTTAATATGTTTCCTTTCTAATGGCGTAAAAATTTTTAGAATCGGTGTCAAAAAAAATATAGGTTTTGGCCGATGAAAATTGATTCTGAGCCACCGTGCGTCGTTGCGTTAATGCCAGTTGAAAAATGCGAAGGCGTATGAGGGATCATTGTGCCCCGGTTTTCAGTTACATTTTGACAATTAAGCACGGCGTTTCATTTATTTTAAATGATCACATTCTTGGCGAAACACGTTGAACGTCGTCCAACATAGAATTGACAAACAAATTTATACAACCTCTTTAAACAAAATCTTGTAAAATATAAACAATTTAATAACACTGTGCTCGCTGGTGCTAAACATTTTTTTATATTAGCTCTTGTTTAAATAATTCATATTGAAAACTTGGTTAAGAGCATCACAAATCACAATCTTTCCTAGTTTTCTACCATTTATTAACCATTATATTGATATATATCGATTGAAGAGATATGTATTGACGAACTTGCGTCCTGAAAAAACTTTTTGGAAAAATTTAAGTTTTTTTTCATCAATTCTTTGGGCCAATTTTTTTTAATTGGGAATTTTTTTATATTTTTTTTGGATTTCTTTTTTCAAACATTTCTTGAGGAAGCATGTTCATCCATAATATGTTATTTTAATTGATTTAAAGATTAATGAATAGTCCTAGTTTACACTATGCAAGTCTTATTGCTAAGCTGATTAGTTTGATAGGAGAGAGAGACGAGGGGAAAAGAAACGTTACTGTTCCCCTTGTTTCTCTCTCCTTCAAACTAATCAGCTTAGCAATAAGACTTGCATAATGTAAATATGGACATAGTAGAAAATTGGGAAAATTTTGATTTTTAGCTGTTTTTAACAAAGTTTTCAATCTTAATTATTTTTAAGCAAGAGCTAACCTAAAAAAATTGTTAGCACCATTGGATTCAGCGTACTCGAATTAGATTTACCCACCAGGTCCCCCTCTTGTTACATTTTTCAACTAGCTCAGTGAGTATGTAATCATAAATAATAAGATTGAAGGTGTACGATGTAACGTTCCGTCACAAATTACTATATTTTTTCGCACACTGTATGTATGGCTTCTACTTACATTTTATATTTTTATTATTTTACAACTACACAGAAATAATACCACCAACTACACACATGTTTATATAAATACACAACAAATACAACAACCACACGCATGCAGTGTAGTTGCGTTCGTAAGAACAGAAACAAAGCAACTATTACGTTAGTTTTTCATGTCGTTCTGTTCTGTTTAAAAAGTACATGTTTTTTATTCAAACTTAAAGTTGATAAACTTTTTACATCCAACATTAAAAGTTATTAGGAATTAGAGAATAAATGACAAAAACGCATGTCCCAATTATAACAAAAATATTGTTCACTGCCTTTCAAGTAAGTTAAATTACTGTATATATTTGAGTAGAAAATATTAATTTTATTTATATAACATGACTTTTAAAGGAAAAACAACGGAAGGAATAAAAGACACTTTGAATATATTTCCCATAAAGCACAAAATATTGCTGGAATTTTGGAGGAATATTCTTTCGTAACGTAATGTCGCAGGCAATATTCCTGCAGTTTTCCTACAATATTCCTATGTCCACTTTTTTTCTTGCCAGCAAGATTGAGGAAATATTGCACTGCAATATTGCAAAATTATTGCAAAAATTTATAATACACTTTGATATTATTTATTTAAACTGATGAAAATAATAAATACAATCAGAAATAAATTAACGCTGAAATTTATGTATATTAAAAAATTTTGTTTTTTGGGAATCGACGTAGTTTTACCAGATACGTAAAGAAAAACAAAAAAAATGGTTCCCTCAAGTTAAAATTTTTTTTGGACTTACAAAAAATATAATTTTTAGTGTTCGTCCTTATGCCTTTTCATTGGTACTTTTGCCGGTATATGCCTTTGTGCCATCTGTAACGCGATATATTAATTTAACAAAAACAAATTTTGCTAGATATATCATCTAATAATTTTTGTAATATTTTCATAATATTGGTACTATATTGCAAATGTAATATTACCAAAAACTAATCCGGCAATATTCCTGCAACATTACCGATTACTTGCAACTTAATAAGATTCCAGCAAAATTCCAGCAATATTTTGTGCTCTGTGGGTTATTAATAAAAAATAAATATCAATTCATTTGATTAAAACATAGCACAATAATTAAATTTTTGTACTTTGGTTTGATTAACGTTCTTTTAGTAGATTATGAATAATAACAAATTCGAATAACAATATTAATACTTTTACGTTTATAATTTGCCACATATCCCAATAATTTTCGTTTGCGGCAAAATAATTTTTTAAATGTTGAACAATTGTGGAAATGACGCCATATCGCAGTTCTATATTTCCCGATATATTCAAGATATCGGAAAACTGATGAAGAATTTGAAAAGAGGACACATTATTCATATATAATCCAAAGTGTATTAATAAAAAAAATCAGTGCAGCTGATCGTCAGCTGACTTAACCCTATCCTTCAAACTCCATATAAAACAGCATAAAATCTGAACCCGAATTGTCAACATTCATATAAAAATAATGCTACAACAAATTTGTATGTAGTTGTAATGATAAGGCCACTTGGTATTAATACACTTTGATGTAACCAATCAACAACTACATTTATTTCTAAAGTTCCATACATTTAATCAGTAACCAACCGACGAATTGGTAAACCAATTTTTTGTACCTAAGGTCGCAAAGTGTGTAGCTTGGATAAGAGTGCGGCGCAGCTGACAAAAATTTAACCTTTCGGTAAACGTATTTTGCGATCTCCACCTGACATAAAATGAGTAACATTAACATTAACATCAAGTTAATGTTATGAGTAGACTGCTCAAGTTAATGCATTTGTTTTAACAACTCTGGTATAACAAGTGAAATTTATTTGCTGGTGGTTAAGCAAATAAATTTCACTTATAAATTAATTATGACAATATGTCGTATAATAAATCTCTTGAACTCTGGTATAACTTCAAGTTAGTCCTGATTCACACATGTCAAGTCTGACTCGTCAATTCTTGAGTTCTTAGGACAGAGAGGAAAAGAGAATGGACCGTACCAGTCAAGTTTAATTTTTCGCTTTGTTTGTCATTCGTAATACTCTACGACAACGTAAATTGATGAAACAAACTTGACGGTGTGTATGAACGCAAATGCACGTTCAAAAGAAAATTGAACAAAGACTGATCAGGTAAACTTGATGTGTGTGAACCAGGACTTACTAGCCGTCCACACGTGCAATAATCTTGGCATTTATTGCCTAGGCAATTGTCAATTTCGATTGCCGACACATGATATCAGCGTATGGACCGTATGAATACGCGTTCAAATATATATTAAGCAACAAATGTTAAAATGCATTGCCGAAAATAATCTCTTAACACATGCTGTCAAATTAAAATAATATTAATTATTTTTAAACAAAAAAGTAAATAAAAATATTTTAAACAAATAAAATAAATAGAATTTCAATTTAGGTTACAACAAAACTTCATGTCAGGTGGAGACGTAGAGTATGGCGCAAGGCGCACGGACTTCAGGTGATCTTAATTCACCAACTGACATAAATCATTGCTGTCAATCAATACAAAACGCTAGGAAATATTCTGACAGCAGGAAATTTTACACTAACAAATATACAAGGCGAATACGCCGAGTTGCAAATTAGGACCACCTGGTATCACATGCCTTGGTATGGCGTATGCAATTTTGTCGTTGCCGACCAATTAACATCTCAGCCGCCGCCGAAAAAATATCTGGGATCATACAATCACCATCTACCACATCTTCAGCAAATCAAAGAAAATAGGTGTTTAAAAACATTAATTATTATGAGAAATACCAGTCGTTTAAAAAACTTTTAAAAATTAATTTAGCAAGATTGCTTAAAGATCGGATTGTAAATGTTATTTGCACTGCTAGCTGTAGACGCAATTTTAAAAAAATTATTGAGGCGTAGTTCTTCCAAAAGTGCTCTAGCATCCAATTCGAAGCTTCCAACAATTTTAGAGGTTCCGCAAAATCTTAATTGTACAATAAACGGAAAACCCAACGTGTCTGCTCAATTTATCAACCATATTATAATGAGTTCAACTGGCCAAAAAACTCCTGTGCAATTGCCATCAAAAACTATTACCGAAAACAACGATAATAAAATAAACAAAAATTCAACGCTAGTGTAAGTTTTCGCAGAAGGAACAATTTAGTAACTAATTTATGGTTAAATCAAGTTAAGGGACACCTTTCAAAAATTAAAAAAAAGTACGCTATCCGAGTTATGGATAATTGGTATTGATATAATTTTAAAGCATGCTTGTTCGACCATGCAGAAAATCTTTATTAAGCAAGAAAACTTTATAAGGCAGAAAATCTTTATTAGGCTGCGCCGAATCGGGAAATACTACGGTGGAGAATATCCTTACGGCAGGCATTGCAGAAAGACGTTATTAAGCAAGAAAACTGCAAGACAGAACAAATAAAGCACAACGAAGTGAAGCTACTCCAAATAAAATAAAAGTTATCTTATATGATAGAAAATTTAATTTTAAGAAAAAACTGTTATGTCCAAAAATCCTCGGAAAGGCATATTTACGGAATTACGTACCTGCAAAGTTTTGATTGCCTTTTGGCTTTTTCTCGGTTAATTTTTGATTTGGTACAACAATATGGTAGACATGGTAAACATATTTTCATGGAAAATGAAGTTGTATTTTTTTTCTCACTGCCGGAATGTTACTTTTGTTTTACAATAAAAACATAAACAGAATTACATGTAAGAAGCATTTGTATGCACGGAATCTTTAGTATTCGCGCCGTGTCGGCAAATATCATAGAGGATAAAATCCTTGAGCCCGGGCGAAGGTCGGCTATGCAGAAAATCTTTAGTATTCCCGCCGTGTGTTATACTAAATCAGAAATTTACCACGAAAATGCCAAAAGACATTCAAAACTTTGGAGGTCCGTAATTCCGTAAATATGCCTTTCCGAGGATTTTTAGACATAAGAGTTATTTCTTAAATAAAATTTTCTATCATATAAGGTAAGTTTTATTTTATTTTGAGTAGCTTCACTAAAGTAAATTTAAGCCCTGCGAAAAATTAAATTTTCTATCATATAAGATAAGTTTTATTTTATTTGGAGTTGCTTCACTAAAGTAAATTTAAGCCCTGCGAAAAATCTCAAAATAAAAATTTAGATAGCTTACCTAATAGAAAATTCATAAATTAAAAAAAAAAACAATTGGCGGCTAGCTTTAGTTTACGAGTTGTCATTTAATTTTCTATCGGATGGGATAGTTTTTATTTATTTTTGAGAGGAGTAGCTAAAGCCGATTTAAGCCATGATATTAGATAATGTAAGTTAAATGTTTCAAACTCGGATAAATAGTGCAAATACCTTAAAAGACGGATTGGGGTCATATGACACAATTTATATATGGCTGGCAATATTTATTTTACAGTTTTAGGAATTTTTATTTCTCAACATAATTGCTACGAGGCAAACACGTTTTACGTTTTTTTTTTATCAAGAAGCTGTTATGTCTTTTATTGTTTTATTAATTTTCATCAAAGTGTAATTTTGCAAAATTAAGATCTCTTTGCGAAAAAGATATTGCAGCATATTTGCAAATCAATCTGGAAGGAATTGATAGCTTAGTTCTAGTAATAGTTCGAATGATATAAGTATACATACCATTATGTGCATAATATACATTAAGCTAGTACATACATACAAAGTCATACTCAAGAATATGGCCAGTGCAAGTTTTTGTGTTTCAACATATTGGAGTTAGGAACCCTTCACATATTACGTAAGGCTGTTTTCCCAAATCCCAAAATATTTGAGGGGTCTAGCGATGATCGTTCGTGAGCTGGATCGTGTCTAAAAAAGGTATACTTTTGAAGTTTTTGCATGTTTTCGTATTTTGTCTCAAGACAATATATTAAAAAAAGAACATCATCTGAAAGATTTTTTCAAGCCGCTTCCAATGGTATATTAAACTTTACTATTTTTACCATTAGCAATGCGTTATTCCATAAATACTACGATTTTCTGAGCATTTTCATAGCAGATGCTAACTGTATTAAAATAAATTCTATTATTTTTTAAGGATTATTATTAGTTCTCGCGCGATCTTTTGCGAAGACTATTAATAGAAATAAGTTAACAATAACTCAAACCAAATAATATCAAAAAAATAATAGAATTTGTTTTAATACAAGAAGCACCTGCTATGAAAAAGTTTAAAAAATCTTAATCGAATGGTAAATACACCATCCCGTAAAGTCTGTGACACATTCTCGACAACTGGGAGGAAAACTAAGTGATATTCGGAAAAAATATCGTACATTTTTTTACTTCAAAATATGTCAAATTGTTTAAGAGAAGTCCTCTGATGAGATAAATATCCTTAAAAGGTATAACTGTAATCAAAACGGTTCATACTCTCTTGATTTTTTCTTTACTCAAAAAACCCGAATATTAATGACGCTACATTTTTTGAAGTACTTCAAATAATCTGTCAGTTTTTACCTACTGATATAATTTTTTCGATTATTTTTTATGAATTCATTTCGTACTCAATTTCTAAATAAAACAACCCACGCAGAAAAATACAATGGGGTTAACGTTGGCAAAGCGTTTCCTAAGGTGGTTCAAACTTTGGCAAAACATCACAAATTCTACTTTTGGAGTGTTGTGCCAACACACAAATGATAACCTCATGATGGGATTGCCCAACTATTTTTTACGTCGTTGGCTAAACACTATGAAAACCACAATTTAAGTGCTTTCCCAACATAATTTTTTTTTTAAGTGTAATACATTCCCAATACTTCAAACTCAAAACACTGAGTTCGTTTTAGAAGCCAATAATTTCATTAGCGCAGGTATAAAGAAAAACTTTCATATGTTAAACCCGATATGTATATATTTTTTTTATTCTTGCATAGGTATACACAATATACAATTGAACGGAAAACTTATAAAATTTGTAATTTTAGATTTTTGTTCCAATATGCCAGCCCGTACTTTTATTAAATGCTACGGAGGATTTCTTCCTGCGAAACGTGTACCGTTAAGGGGAGACAGCCAATAAGACACGCGAATTTAAGGAAACAAATTACGAGGAACCGCTCATATTCATTAAAAATAAATCAAACCCTCAACATCACTTAACAAAAGAAGATAGCCCACTATTGGACATTGTTAATTTTGATCCCATAAAACATGTCGTTATTGATGAAATGCACATGCTTTATCTTGGAATTAGTAAACAATTCCTTCAAAAGCTAACTGTAAAAAAATTAATTCTCTTATATTTCACAAGAAAATGTATCAGCACTTCAACAAAACCTACTAATGGTATCTAAAAGTATATCTAAAAGTATATCTTTTAACGAATTTAGCAAACTGGAAAGCTTCACAATTCCTTTTCTTCTTGTTATATACTGGTGCAATTACTATAAAAAATGTATTAGATGTTGAAATTTACAAAAAATTTTTACTTTTATTTACTTCGTCGTATTTTGTCGTCAACCAAGTTAGCCACATTAAACTCAAAATACGTTCAAGAATTGTTAAAATCATTTGTTGAACTTATACCTCGATATTACGGCCCTAATTCGCAAACCATGAATATACATAATCTAATCCATATACCAGATGATGTAATTAACGTAGAAGCTTCTTTATCACAATTTTCAGCTTTTGACTTTGAAAATAGTTTGGGGTATTTAAAGTCAATCAACTACAAATCCAATAGGGCAAATTCAAAAGAAATTGCACATTTTCCATACTAACAGTTTCTCAAATAATATACCATTAGTATTTCCTTTTGTTAAAAATAGAAAATATGGGAAAAATTATAGACACAGTTGAATCGAAAACACTATTTTCTTTTGTAAACATTTATGCCTATAAAATTACAACCGTTCCTCCTAATAATACCTGTTTACTAAGTAATGGAAATGTCATGGTAATATCAGAAATTTTTAGTAGCAAACTTTCAGTATACAAATGTGATAATATTTACTTAAAAGGCAATATATTTAAAGTAACTCTTGATTTTTTACTTATCCACTGTTATCCAGGGACGTAGGATTATATATCGTTAAAGATTTAGATAAAAAAAATTTAAATAGAGCTAAGCATGGAGATGTTAAGTGTATTCTTACCAAATGCCCAAATGAAACAGTTCCTATCACCCTTTTACATAAAGAACTTAATGTACATTAATATAAAAATAAATAAAAACTAAAAAAATAACAAATAAAATTTTTTTAAAAACATTGGCAAATAATTTTTCAGATTTTAAACCGTAACGTTGGCAAACGGTTCTGGTTTCTTGAGTAAAAGTGCTTTCCCAGTACTACAATTTTTGTACGGTTGGCAATTTCTGCCTGGGAATGAAAGAAAATTTTCAGTTTAAATGGTTGACGAATATTAGTGACACTAACTGTATATTTATTTATTGTATCTTCAATCTAAATATAATTATTATGCCCGACCAGTGTCGGACATAAACTAGTGATAGTAGTTAATAATACATAAGCAAAGCAAAAAAAAAAATATTTTCAAGCAGTTTCATCTGGAGTGTTAAGTATTAGAGCCCTTGTGTCCCTCTTTTTTAAGCGGATGTGTCGAGTGAAGTTCAAGATATTACCAGCAAGCGGATTAGGGTGTGACTCGAGTTTTCTTAAATATTTGCCTGCTTATTTTCAATTTCTTCATCACGATGTAAATTTGAGCCGATTTTATTTACCGTAAAATTTTTTTTTTTTTTTTCAAGCAGTGCCCCATAGCTGAATTCCGTAGCACCATATATTTTTCAAAAGCAACTTGTATATTAAAAGTTTATAATCTAGGCTCAGGGTGGCATTTCTACCAATCAGCTAATGTACCTGAGTTACTTTTAGTTTCATTTGTGTTAGCTTAGATTCAATGTGGTGTTTCCGTGTAAGCCGTCGGCCAACGAGTATACCAAGGTATTTCACATGTGAGTGTTGAGGAACAGTTTGATTATTGATTCTAATGGGGGAACAAAAATCTTTTCGGAGGGTAAATGTTACCTGAGCACACTTCTGCTCTTTTATTTTTATCCTCCATAAGCTTAGCCATAGTTCCAGCTGGATAATATGTTCTTTAAGATATCGAGATGTCTTGTGAAAAATTTCGTGCATACTAAGTCATGCTGTATCATCGGCAAATGTAGATGTGTGGATGTTACTGCTCACAGGCATATCACAAGTATAATTCAAATACAAAACTGGCCCCAGTATACTACCCTGTGGCACACCGGATGAGATTGATTCGGGCACACTCATCAAGTCTCCTTCTACAACAGTGAACTTCCGGTCAATAATATAACTTTGCAAAAGATTAAGAATGTCTATTGGTAGATCTTCAATTTTAAAATTAGGCCTTCATGCCACACTATCAAATGCCTAAGAAACATCAATAAAGAGGTCAGAACAATATTTCTTTATTTTTTCAAATGTTCTTTTTATAAATTGAACCAATCTATGCGTTTGTTCAATGGTGCTATGCTGACTTCTAAAACCAAATTGATGAACCGGTATGCACGCATTATCATTATTTATTATTTTATTATTTATTTATTTATTATTTCAACCGAGCCCATGGGGCCATGTACGATTGAAGTAGTAGTACAAAAGAATAGAAGTATGAAAGATATATGCTAATAATATATATACAAAATGTACAGTTGATAATATGTACAATATATAAAAATATAATAATGCTAATAAAAATATTTACAGATGATATGCAAAATATCCTTTAAATAATTAATTGAAAACATTAGTGTGTAACATGTGCTTAAAATTGCTCATTGAAAGTTCAAAATTTCTAAGGTTAATGGGTAATTCATTGAATAATCTACATGCTCTAACTAGAAACGATCTTTCAAAAACTGAGTTATTAATTTGTGGACTGATTAGCTGTAAGTTGCGAGTAGATCTTGAAAAACGAAACAGTTGCTGTAAACAGGTATTTGTGTTGTAATTGATAACCTGAAATAGTGTGCATAAGATTCGAATTTGATAAAGTCTTGGTATGCGTGCATACCGGTTTGCTGGAGGTCAAGCATTGTCTAAGCACCAATGAAATATATAGACAATGCTTGACCTCCAGCAAATAAATTTCAAATTAAAATAAACTTATGACAATATGTCGAATAATAAATTTCTTAAATGTTAAATTTAGATTTTATTTTTCATTTTGCCTTATAAATACTTTTATTGTTATCCAATGGATTTCTAATTGTATAAAGGTGTAGAAAAATAAAATAGACTCATATCGAATATAAATTATTTGCTGGGATTTTGTTATAGTTTCTATGCCTATTGCTTGTGTTTCGCTTGTGATTTTCAGAAATATTATTATTTGTGATTATTATTTGTGAATTCTCAAATAGTTTTTGAAAGTCTGTGCATAAGATAAGAGGTTTGTGACTGTTCAAAATGTGGTTAAAGTCTACTGATGATTTGGCTAAGCACCAATGAAATATATAGACAATGCTTGACCTCCAGCAAATAAATTTCAAATTAATAAAGAAATAGTATTATATTACAAATCTCAAATAAACATTTAGTACATTGACATTGTTTTGAATATTTAAAGTTTTCTGCTGACCAATCGTAAACATAAAAAAAAAGAATAAAGAAAAAAAAAGGGTTCTTAAATAACTAAGTGTGTGTTAAATAAGTGTGTGTCTCATAATTAACAAAGTAAAAAAAAAATATAATTAAAAATAAATTCTTAAAATTCTAACAGTGATGTACATAATTGTACATTCACTACACCCTCACCCTTTTGGATTTGGGCATTATTAAAATAAAACAAAATTTTTTCTTTTATAACTTTAATTATGGATAATTTTGTTTCAGTTTAAGTATTTTTTTAGTAAATTTTTATGTACCGTTTTTGTTTTTGTTTCATTAATTTCTATAACTACATTTAAATTGTCTGTGTCTAGTACTTTATATGGACCTTTATAGGGAGGTTCAAATTTTCTTCTATTCTCGACTTTCATTAAAACAAAATCACCTACTTTTATCTCTATACTATTTTGTTTTTGTTTAGAATCTTTTTTTCTTCGGTCTTTAATTTTTAAAGTCATATCATGTGCTCTTTGTAGTGAGTAGTAGAGTCTAGTTTTTAATTCATTTGAATAGTTGTCCAAATTATAAATTGGCCTTGGGTTTTTCAATTCGTCACTTGGTAGTCTAGGAAGTTTTCCGAATACTAACTCAAAAGGCGTGTAGTCTGTATCAACGTTTGGAGTTGTGTTGTAGGCAAATGTGTAGAATGGTATCCATTCATGCCATTCATCATCTTTCACAAAGCTTAGTAAGTATTCGTTTAGAACACGATGGTTGCGTTCAATTGTTCCTACTGTTTCATGGTGGTAGGGAGTAGAAAAGTTTTGTTTTATTTTTAATAATGAACAAATCTCTTTCATCAGTTCATATGTAAATTCTGTACCTCTATCTGTTTTAAGAATATTAAATAAACCGTACTTCAAAACTACTTGCTTCATCAAGACTTTCGCTACTGTTTTTGCATCTTTGGATTCTATAGGATGTGCGATTACGTATTTTGTTAATTCGCATTGCATAGTGAGTATATATCTGAAATTGTTAGATGGTCTTAAAGGACCTACAGTGTCCATTACTATAGTGTCAAAACTTTTTGATGGTGTATCTGTTGTGATATAAGGTTCTTTTGTGTGTTTTATTTGCTTATTTAATTGACACGATTTACAAGTTCTTACATAATTTTTAACCATTTTGTTCATATGTTTCCAAACATATTTCTGTTTTAATTTTGTTAGTGTCTTTTTTATACCGAAATGTCCACTGCGTGGCAAATCATGGTATTCCTCAATCAATCTATACTGTTTTGTGGTGTCATGTATTCTCTTTGGCATTTTATATATAATTATTTTAATATCATTATTTTCTAAATTGTTATATTTCTCTTTTAACTTTTCGGCCGTTATATATTTAAAAATTTCATCATTATCATATATTACGTACGTTTTATGATCTGCTCTTTGTAATTTTAATAAAAGTTTCTCCAAAAATGTTTCTGAAAACATAGGATTTTCGCTTTTACTACACATTATGCGCATAATATCATTATTCAATTCTTTAGATTCTTGCTGCAGCTTTTTATCATATATAAATTTTATTTTTTGGAGCTTCTTAATATCATTTATTGACGTGCATTCCCACATACGGAGGTGATCAGTCTCTTTTGGAGATATGCAATCCTTAGTATTATTATTATCTTTATCGTTTTTATTATTTTGGTTAACCATACTTCGCGTTATTGCCAAAGTTTTCTTTTCTTTTTCATCAACATAATTTGGAATCATATCTTTTAGAATTTGCGAATTTATTTCAATTCTTGATAATGCATCTGCGTTTGTATTATTTGAACCTTTTTTGTATACAATTTCAAAGTCATAGTCTGATAGTTCTAGTCTCATTCTGGTTAATTTTGAGGATGGGTTTTTATGAGAAAATAGTGCAATGAGTGGTCTATGGTCCGTAACAACTGTAAATTTTCTACCGTATAGGTAAGGTCGGAAAAATTGTATGCCCCAATATATTCCTAATAATTCTTTCTCGATTACTGACTTATTTCTTTCATGTTTGTTTAGTGATTTACTCGCATAAGATATGGGCAAATCACTTCCAATATTACCCTGTGAAAGTACTGCACCTAATGCAACATTTGATGCGTCTGTGGTTAGTATAAATGGTTTATCGAATTCAGGATATTGTAGTATAGGTGGGTTTTTTAGTCTCTCTCTTAATGTATCAAATGTTTTTTGGCAGTCTTCTGTCCAGTTGAACATTACTTTTTTTTTGAGTAAATTATTTAAACAGTTGGCCGTTTTCGCAAAGTCTGGAATGAAACGTCTGTAGTAATTGCAAAAAGCAACAAATCTTCTAACGTCATCTGCGTTTTTGGGAACAGGATACTGCTCGATAACTTTATATTTTGTTGGATCGGTTTTGATGGCATCCTTTGTAATTAGATGCCCTAAATATAAAACTTCTGGTTTCAGGAAACAACATTTCTCAGCATTGAGTTTTAAATTATGTTTTAGTCTTTTGAATACTTTTATGAGATTCTCATTGTGGTGTTTCAGATTGCATCCAAAAACAATTATGTCGTCAACATATAAAAATGCTTCTGTTTCCAGCCCTGATAGTGCTATAGTCAACATTCTCTGAAAGCTATTTGATGATATTTTTAGTCCGAACGGTAACCTATTATATTGGTAATGTCCGCTGTTGGTGGAAAAAGCTGTAAGTGGTCGTGATGAAGGGTTTAGTTCGATTTGATGGAAAGAACTTGTCATATCTAGAGTTGAGAAATATTTAGCCATTCCTAATTTATCTAATATATCATCAAGTCTTGTTAAGGGAAATTTGTCATTTACTATTTTATCGTTCAATCGTCTGTAATCTACAACTAAACGCCATTTCTTTATACCGTCTTGTTGTTTTTTTGGTACTAAAAGTAAAGGTGAATTATATGGGCTAGTGGATTGTTCAATGATATTTTCCTTTAGTAGTCCTTGTACTTGTTTATCTATTTCATTAAGTTGTGTTTGTGGTAGACGGTAGTTTTTTATATATACTGGTGTATTATCTGTAAGTTCAATGCTTTGCCTTTAGAAATTATTTGTTGTTAACTTTTCATCTTCAAGGTGAAATATTTCCTGATATTCTCTTAAGATCTTGTATAAAGTATGTTTATTTTCTTGGTCAAAGTCTTGGAAATTTACTGCTTTAAGTAGTTTCTGGAATCTTTGTTCCGAATAGTTTTGATGTGTGGTTTTGAAAATGTAGTAGTGTTTAAGTGGTATGGTAGAAATTTTTACGTTTGAAAGTCTTGCAGGTGAATCTGTAGTGTTTAAAATTCTGACGTGTCTATTGCCTTCTTTTGGGATAATTGTATTTGCTACAAAAATACCATTTTCTATTTCTTTATTGCATACTAAACTATCCTCATCAATTTTAATATTTATTCTTACTACTTTTTCTGATCTTGGGGGTATAATAATATTTTCTAAATGTTCTGCATTAATCTCTAGTGGAATTGTTATTCTTTCTCCATTGATAAACGCATTTATTTTACATGTATCATAATCTATTTTGCAACTGTATTTATAGAAGAAATCAATTCCTAAAATTCCATCGGTTGCGATTGGAAAGTCACCGTTAACTATATAAAATTTATGTTTTACTTCATGTTCATTTAGTTTAAGATTTAAGTATGTCGATCCGATGGTATTTATGGAATCTTGTGTTATACCATTTAATTTACATATGTCTTCATTAAGTATATTGTAGCCGTGTAGTATATTTTCTTTGCATAGAGATATATCTGAGCCGGTATCTATTAAGAAAGTTAAGTTGTAAGTTATATTTTTAATTGATAAGTAAATAAAATTTGATGTGTTAGTTTTTATGTTGTAGATTCTTAGTTTTCCCTTCTCGGAGTATCGTTCTGAAACTCCAGGGTATGGTCGTTTCCCTGTTGTTGTATTGTACGTATATTTGAATTTCGTTGATTAGTATTGAAGTTTCTATTAAATCTGTTGAAAGTATTATGCTGGCTTGAATTTCTGTTATGTCCAGTAAAACTATTATTGGTTGGGGTAAAATTCCTATTTCTTATATTGAAGTTACTGTTATTGTGATTATTATGGTTTGTGTAGCTAAAATTTTTGTTTTGTCGATTAAAATTTTGGTTTCCCTGGTTGCTGTACGTGTTGTAAGTGTACTTTTTTCTGTTATGGTTGTTAAAGTGCGTTTGTCGTCTGTTACTAATGTGAAAGATTTTTAATGCATCTGTTGTATTCAAGATTCTTTCTTGTGTTATTGCTATATCGTAAGCATCTGTCAGTGTTTTGGGTTGTGCAGCTATGACTGCTATTCTTATATTTTCATTGAGGCCTTCTTGGAAAGTTTCTAATGCTAATTTTTCATTCATGTTTTTTATAGTTTCAATAGCTATTTCATTGGGATTTTCACCTAAGTCTTTAATTTGTATTATGGTCAACTCTGTTATTAATGAATTAATTTTTTCCCTGTAAAGAGCTACACTTCCTTTCTGCTTCATCTTTCTAAGTTCTGTGTGAAGACAACTTGCTGTTTTAGTGTGCTTAAAGTTTGTGGCTAACGATGTTTTTAGTTCGCTAAAAGTTGTTGGTAGTTTTTGTGTCAATAGTAAACTTCTGACTTTGTCGTTTAATTTCATACAGATTACATATTTTATAAGTTTCTTTTTACCTTCATCATTTAACTCGTCATGAACCATTTCTACCATGGTTAGGAATATGTCTAGATGGAGTGGCTTTCCATCAAATGTCGGGATTGTATCCGATGCCTTTTTGCTGTCGAAATTAGACATGATTGTAGGTATTTTTGTGACCAATGTGCTTTTGTGTTCTAAAAGTGTTTCAATTGCTTTTCTCTTCAGTATTCGAAATTCTGATATTTTATCTTCCCTTAGTGATCTTGGTAGTTGGCTTGCTACTTTGCCAAATTGCCTACCTAATTGCTCACCTAAATAAAGCTTTTCTTTAAGTGTTTCTTCTGTGTACTTCCTACTTTTCGATTTTTTTGCATTTACAATTATTCTGTTGAGTTCTTCTATAATTTGATCCATAAGTATGAAACAATTTTTTTTTGTAATGGTTTTTGTTTCATTTTAATATATGTTTTCATGCATTTTGTACATTATTTCTTACTACTTGTTTCTTTATATAGTTTTGAATAAATTTCCATAATGCTATTAGTAAGATAATTATCAATAAAACTATTACTATTTCCTGACTTATCGTTATTTTGTTGTCGTTTACTGCATATGCATTTGCATGACCTTCAACTTTAGCATCCGCGATACCCATTTCTATGTTTTTAATATTATAACATGATTTCTTCGGGTGTTAAACTAAAAGTGTGCATAATTTTAATTGAAATGAATTGTGTTGTATTATTTCCATCCTTTCTTCTTTAGTTCCGCTAGTTGTTTTATCAATGCTCGTTTTTGATTGCCCTTGCTGATGTTTATGACTCTTTGTAAATCTCTGCAGGCTGCTTCGAATTTTCGTTTTTTTCCTCCTCTCTTTTTGGGTTTTGTTGTCACTGTTTCTACTTCTGGTTTTATGGATTTTTTTACTTGTCTTGCTCTGTATTGCTCGATTGTAAGTGGCTTGGGCCCGGCATCTTTAGGTGTTGGTATATAAGGTGGTGCTTCCTCAGTGTTCTCAGTTGTGGAAGTTGGAAAGTATTCTTTTGAAAGTTCTATGAATTTTTCGTATTTTTTGAAAATTTCGTCTATTTCTTCTTTCGAAGTCATTCGGGAAACTTTTCTATTAGGATTGATGGTGATGAATAATTAGAAGTCAATATAGGAAAAAAAAAATTTTTTTTTTTTGTTAATAATGGTTGGCATAACAGGATCGAAAATTTTTAAAGGATCGATACCAGGATCGGTGGCAGGATCGCCATGTAGTGTAATTTTAAAGGATCGACTGTGTTTGATTTGTTTATCGGTTAAAGTATTACTTAGCTCTTCATCCGCATTAACAGAGCATCAAAATGCCCACTTGAGAATTAAAAAAACGAATCAAGAGCTTTTTGATTGTCAAATTAATTCTGAATTTTATTCCTAAAAATCAATTGCTTATATACTAAATTATTGCATTGGTCAGCTCATAAATTTCATAAGAGAAATTATTATTTCCCACGTTTTTACTTAATAAAGAAATTTAAGAAATTTATTATTCGACATATTGTCATAAGTTTATTTTAATTTGAAATTTATTTGCTGGAGGTCAAGCATTGTCTATATATTTCATTGGTGCTTAGCCAAATCATCAGTAGACTTTAACCACATTTTGAACAGTCACAAACCTCTTATCTTATGCACAGACTTTCAAAAACTATTTGAGAATTCACAAATAATAATCACAAATAATAATATTTCTGAAAATCACAAGCGAAACACAAGCAATAGGCATAGAAACTATAACAAAATCCCAGCAAATAATTTATATTCGATATGAATCTATTTCATTTTTCTACACCTTTATACAATTAGAAATCCATTGGATAACAATAAAAGTATTTATAAGGCAAAATGAAAAATAAAATCTAAATTTAACATTTAAGAAATTTATTATTCGACATATTGTCATAAGTTTATTTTAATTTGAAATTTATTTGCTGGAGGTCAAGCATTGTCTATATATTTCATTGGTGCTTAGACAATGCTTGACCTCCAGCAAATAAATTTCAAATTAAAATAAACTTATGACAATATGTCGAATAATAAATTTCTTAAATGTTAAATTTAGATTTTATTTTTCATTTTGCCTTATAAATACTTTTATTGTTATCCAATGGATTTCTAATTGTATAAAGGTGTAGAAAAATAAAATAGATTCATATCGAATATAAATTATTTGCTGGGATTTTGTTATAGTTTCTATGCCTATTGCTTGTGTTTCGCTTGTGATTTTCAGAAATATTATTATTTGTGATTAGTATTTGTGAATTCTCAAATAGTTTTTGAAAGTCTGTGCATAAGATAAGAGGTTTGTGACTGTTCAAAATGTGGTTAAAGTCTACTGATGATTTGGCTAAGCACCAATGAAATATATAGACAATGCTTGACCTCCAGCAAATAAATTTCAAATTAATAAAGAAATAGTATTATATTACAAATCTCAAATAAACATTTAGTACATTGAAATTGTTTTGAATATTTAAAGTTTTCTGCTGACCAATCGTAAACATAAAAAAAAGAATAAAGAAAAAAAAGGGTTCTTAAATAACTAAGTGTGTTTTAAATAAGTGTGTGTCTCATAATTAACAAAGTAAAAAAAAAAATATAATTAAAAATAAATTCTTAAAATTCTAACAGTGATGTACATAATTGTACATTCACTACACTCTACTTGTCAGTTAACTGTAGTTTGAACGTAATATATATATTGTTTTTCAATTAAAGACTAACTGCCTTATTCATAAAAAATATTTCAGGTTTATTAAGCGCTTATTTGACATATTTCTATGGCAAATTTGTCAAATAAACCTGTAATAAACCTAAAATATTTTTTATGAATTACACCGTATGTAGTTAATAATCTTCTAATCCCGTTAAACTCACATTAGAACTGTCAAATGATAAAAATATGAAATAAATATTGCGCAATTGAAAAAAATAGTTTTAATAAAAAGTTTAATAATAACATTCATACCTATAGTATATGTAAATAAAATGGACGTTTCTTATGACGACGAAGGTTTTAGTGATTATGAAACCTATAATAACTTGGATGAATATGGCCAAATAATTTTTATGTGTATAATGAAATGGAATTTTTTCAAATATTTAGTTGGATTAAAAATTTTATGTTCTTTTTTAGTTTATTTTTAGAGCACACGATTTTTTAAGTCATACTATTAAATAAATTAAAAGAATTGTCATATCGCTTTTTAAGTGCTGCCCTATTTACATAAAATATTTTCAACAATGCCACATCTAGATTGAAAACAAAGTATGGCATATCAGCTAAATTGTCAACTCTAAATCCATTATTCATAAACAGCATACGCTGTTAAACTCCGCTTAAATTTGTTTCGTGGTTAACTCAAAGGTATGTTATCTAAGTTTAACTAAGAAACTAACCCTTAATCGTCTATCGCTTCTATCTTTGGCGTTCACAAAATGGTACTGCAAGAACATTGAATGGCAAAGATCTATGAAAAATTCAATTAATTAAAAGAATTACATTATTTTAAAAGCTTTTTACGTACCTCCAATAATTTAATAAATATTTGATGTAAAATACCAAACACATTAAATTAATATGTACTTCACTTTAATATATCTTTAATTATTATAAAAATAAAAACACACTTGAAACAACCGAAGAGATTCTTGTTCAAAACTCAAATGAAAGCATCAGCGAAGAAATTAAGAAAAAACTAACAGTCTATAACAGTAAATAAACAAATAATAAAAAATAAAAAAATAAAAAAGAACAAACATATTTTAGATAAATGTATCGTCGATTAAACAGAAATGCTACAATATCACTATTCAAACAATCAGCAGAAGTTTCGTTTAGGAGTTGTATATTAAACACCATCGCATATAAAACAGCTCAAAAGCTCCCATACTTGCCCAAACTTAGAGTACGGCAATAGTTTTCGGTAAAATTGGGATCCCGCGGGCTTCCAATGTGGATTACGGGCTCAAACCAAAGAATATTTAAACAAGTAAAAGTCGAAAGATGAGGAAATGAAGTATATGGGTTTTTACCACAATTTGGTTCAATATTTATTAAAGAAACTATAATTTTCAAATGTTATTTAATGACAACCATTAAAATTTTGGATAGTTTTTATATACTTTAGTGTACGCAGGAGTATGAAGATCTGTTTCATAAAATTTTTTCCGTATTTCATTTACGAATATCTAAAAATTACCGAATATTCGGAAATTCGAGAACGAATCCGAACATTCGTGCATCACTAGTATGTACATATTATAGGTAATGCGTATTAGAGATTTACAAATGTCGTGATTTTATCGTGTCACGTGTGATTCACGCGTAATCGTGATCAACATTATAATTAATCACGCGTGAGTGCTTGACCGTGACTTAAAACAAACTACTCGTGCGTGATCGTGCGTGAATTTTTTTAAGAATCACGCACGAATTATCACGCTCTTACGATATAACACTTATGCGTGGGTACATAACTGTATTGAAAATTTAAAATTTTCTTATAATAAATACTCGTACTATAATCTATGTCTGAGCTGCCCAAAGTAGCACCAGAGTGCCGACCATTAATCGGCTTCTTATACAAATGAATACTCATACGCGAATACATTAATCTCGTGTTTCTCTCGGTGGCCAGCTCTGATCTATGTACATACATATGTATATACATACATATAGGTAGAATGAGCCTGCAAACATAATTCATACATACATACGTATGTACATATGTATGTGTAAGAAACAATTTTTCAACCAACAAACATAAAAAATTAATTATACATATATTTTTCGTAAGCGTGCGTGATCGTTAAAAGTTGTACACCCCTTGTGTGTGATTAAGAAATAAATGAAAAAAGATGTGGACTTTGGTAAGAAACTACACCTTTTTAAGTTGAAATTCAGGAAATACAAATTTGCATTGAGAAAACGCAAATTCATAATGAGAATTCCAAAATGATATTGAGAAAATAGTAATTGATATCGAGAAATCAAAATTATCAATTGAGAAAATACTAATTTATATCGAGAAATCCAAATTGTTTTTGAGAAACAACAAATTGATAAATAGAAATCCAACTGTTATTGAGAGAATACAAATTGATAATGAGAATTTCAAATTGATATTGAGAGAATTCAATTTGATAATGAGATATCCAAATTGATATTCGGAAAAATCAAATTGATATTGAGAATTCCAAATTGATATTGAGAGAATTAAAATTGATATTGAGAATTTATAATTACAAATTTTTATATTTTTGTAATGAAAAATTTATATTTTTATAATTAAAAATTTATATTTTTGTAAATAATATATTTTAATTGCATATGCATGGGCATTATTAACACTAAGTAATGTATGTGTAAGTTTGGCCTTTTAGGCTTTATATTACTTTGAATAAACAAATAAAATAAAATAAAAATAAAAGACAAAATGATATTGAGAATTCCAAATTGGTATTGAGAACATTCAAATTGATATTGAGAATCCCAAATTGGTCTTGAGAGAACACAAATTGATATCGGGAGATCCAAATTGATATTGAGACAAACCAAAATGAAATTGAGAAAATCCAAATTTATATTGAGAAAACCCTATTTGAAAATGAGATATTCATTAATACACAATTTTATTAATACAAATAAAAAACAACAAATAAAGAAACAAATAAAGAAAAATCTTTAAAAACAAAATCATTTATGAACATAATTATGTATAGGTACACGCATCGCCAGCAGGCATGTTTTCTAATACTATTGCCCTTTGGTAAAACGTTGTAGAATGTTGCACTGCTCTTGCACAGTCAACAGTTGTGATGGTGATCTTAGCGTTGTCGATAATATCTTCTAAGCAAGATCGAAAAAATAGCAAATTTTATAATTGAAAACTTTTGGTTTTAAATTATGTACAACATTCTCTCAAAAAAATTAAAAAAAAATTCTGAATATGAATTTGAATTTTCTCAATTTCATTTTGGTTTTTCTCAATATAAATATGAATTTCTCGTTATCAATTTTAATTCTCTCAGTATCAAATTCGAATTCTCAATATCAATTTGAATTCTCTCAATATCAATTTGAAATTCTCATTGTCAATTTGTATTCTCTCTATATCAGTTTGGATTTCTATTTATCAATTTGTTGTTTCTCAAAAACAATTTGGATTTCTCGATATAAAATAGTATTTTCTCAATATCAATTTTGATTTCTCGATATCAATTAGTATTTTATCAATATCATTTTGGAATTCTCATTATGAATTTGCGTTTTCTCAATGCAAATTTGTATTTTCTGAATTTCAACTTAAAAAGGTGCAGAAATCTAAATATAAGACCTACCTGGATTTTTTTAAGTATCTGTCTCTTGGTCAACTATAGCATTTTCTTAGTCTGTAACTTTTTCAATTGCTTTCTTTGGCACGGTTTCGAGTTGTACAATAATGCACACTCAAATTTTAAGATATTATAACCTTACTAGAAACAGCAAACGAGGTTTTAGATTATTTGCTGTCATAAGCCGCCGAAGTTTTTCGCGGTCGTACTCAAAACTGATCATACGTAATTATCCTGCCGACCTACCCATTAGAAAACTAGGGATATATTTTTATTACACTTTTAAGTAATAAACAGCCACTTTTCTTATATATTTAGACCCTTCACTTTTTAAAGATTAGAAAGTTCAGCAATATCTACTCTTTCCCATTCTTTCTACATCAACCAGCATCAACAACATTTAGAAACGAATTTTAAAATCTACTATAAGAAATAATTAGTACTGTTAATCCTGTTTGGCTTTGGAATTATAGCGCTATATCGAAGAATTTATTGATAATTTTGACATTATTTGAGAATATTAGTTATTTCATTTTTCAGGAAATATCAATATTGAAATATTATTTTTTTTATGCTTATATTTATTTATTGTATCTTCAAAAAAATGAACTAACAATAAGTATTCAAATCTTAAATCTAGATATAATAATTGGTTCCAACCAGTGTCAGGCATAAACTTATTGATAGTAATCAATATTCCATAAATGTCGTATTAAGCACAAAATATTTTCAAGCAGTTTCATCTGGAGTGTTGAGTATTAGAGCCATAGTGTCTCTCTTTTTCAAGCGGATGTGTCCAGTAAAATTCAAGATGTTACGAGCAAGGGGATTAGGATGGGACTCGAGTTTTGTTAAGTATTTGCCTGCGTATTTTGCAATTTCTTTAGTCACTAGTGGCATATTTAAATCACGATGTAAATTTGAATTTTTGATGTACCATGGAGCCGATGTTATTAGTCTTAAAATCTTGTATTGCCTTCGTTGGATTCTCTCTATATTGGAAGCAATCTAGACTGAGTGTTGAAATTCTACCAATCAGCCAATGTATCTGAGTTAATTTAAGTTTCATTTGTGTTAGCTTTGATTCAATGTGGTGTTTCCATGTAAGCCGTCGGTCAAGGTATATACCAATGTATTTCACATGTGAGTGTTGAGGAACAATTGATTATTTATTCTAATGGGGGAACAAGTATCTTTTCTTAGGGTAAATGTTATCTGAACACACTTCTGTTCGTTTACTTTTATTCTCTATAAGTTTAGCCATAGTTCCAGCTGGGTAATATGTTCCTGAAGATATCGAGATGCCTCGTGAGAGTTTTCGTGCATACTAAGGCAGGCTGCATCATCGGCAAATGTAGATGTATGGATATTGCTGCTCAAAGGCATATCACAAGTATAAATCAAATACAAAACTCGCCCCAGTATGCTTCGCTGTGGCACACCGGATGATATAGATTCGGGCACACTCATGAAGTCTCCTTCTACAACAGTGAACTTCCGGTCAATAATATAACTTTGCAAAAGATTAAGAATGTCTATTGGTAGATCTTCAATTTTAAAATTAGGCCTTCATGCCACACTATCAAAATGCCTGAGAAACATCAATAAAGAGGGCAGAACAATATTTCTTTTCTTCAAAAGTTTTTCGTATAAATTGAACCAATCTATGAGTTTGTTCAATGGTGCTATGCTGACTTCTAAAACCAAATTGATGGTCCGGTATGCACTCATTATCAGTTAGAATTGGGGACAATTTTATCATGAGTAACTTTTCAAAGAGCTTTGACATTGTTGACAGTAAACTTATTGGCCTGTATGACACAGCCTTGGTAAGATCTTTGCCCGGCTTTGGAATCATTTTGACCTTGGCGAGCTCCAGTCGTAAAATGTCATTAAAAATTAATAACAGGGTTCTAATTGCAATACGGGGCAACTTCATTAACATCTGATTACTAATTTCATCAATACCCGGAGCTTTCTTTGTGTTGGGTTCAACAATTAGTTTTTGTACCTCAAGCATGTGTTTGTAGTAAATACGGATTTTAAATGCTCAGGAAATATGTTACCTTTTTAAGTATCACTTCTTGCCCAACCTCCGGTAGAAGTGCGCAGAGGTGGTTTAAACTCAACGGGTGTTTTAAGCTTTCTCGTAGCGCGTCTTTGAATAACAGGATTCTAATTGCAATACGAGGCAACTTCATCAGCATATTACAACGCCCGTACATGTGTTTAAGGTAAATACGGATTTTAAATGCTCAGCAAATATGTTACCTTTTTCAGTATCGTTTAAGCTCAACGGGTGTTTTAAGCTTTCTCGCAGCTCGTCACAAAGAGTAATTAGATGCTGGTGTGACATCGAGGTTTTCCAGATATTATTTAAGAGATGCAGTTTTTTCAGATTCAAGCAACTTTTGGAGTCGTTTAGTCTTTAAACCTGATTTTATGTTGGGGTGATCTGTGTTGTTGCCATTCCCTTCTAGCTCTACTTTTTTCTAATACGAGACGTTCAATATCCGTAGAATAAATTCTATTAAACCCAGTCTGCGGGTGGGAGGTAGTAGCATGTTCAGCAGCCTGCTTAATATTTTCGTTAAGATTCGCAATGTTAGATTCAATATCATCGGATGTTCTTAGCGTTATGTTTTCCGTACAATGACTACTAATATATTTTTTGAATCTCAGCCAATTAACACGATTGATCATCTTCACAAGTGAGTGAGGTAAATCACTTCTTAGTGAGTTACAGATTGTAACGATAGTGGGAGAGTGATCGGAGGAGAGATATAGAGAAGCTTCAACATGAACTAAATCCGTAGAAATATTTTTCAAGACGCCAAGATCTATAACATCCGGAATTTTTTGTATGTCTGTAGGCCAGTAAGTGGGCTCCCCACTCGAAATGACGTCCAAGCCCATTTTTGAAATTGTGTTGAACAACGCTCTACCTCTATGTGTAGTAAGGCGCGAACCCCAAAACGTATGTTTTGCATTGTAGTCTCCAGCTGCTACGTAACAAGATCCAAGCGATTTGTAGAAATCCTCGTATTGATCCTCAGAGAATCTTGGAGGGGAGTAAATTGATGATATAACGAAATTTGTACAAAAATTTTTAACACAAATATTAGTTGTTTGTAGATGTTCTGCACAGATCTTATCAAGAATATGGTGGTTGAGTCTTGAGATTATTAAAATTGCTGATCCACCGCATGCTCTTCCTCTCGGGGGTCATTAGAATCATATAAGGTGTAGCCATTTATTTAAATAAACTTCTCGAAGTCAAATAAGTCTCAGAAACCAACATTATATCTATATTTTTTTCCGAAAGGAAGTGCTCGAGCTCATATTTGTGTTGGCGAATGCCGTTTGCGTTCCAGAAATATATTTTTAACGTGTTCATGCCTTGTTAATTAATACTTGAAGCAGAGTATTCTGCATTCGCAGCATTTCTTGCATTATACTAGTCATATTTGTAGTAAAGTTGTTTATAGTTTGAACCAGATTATCAATAGCGGCTTCAAGGCGAATGAAATTAAAGCTTGTGTTAGCATTTGTTGAATTACATGGAGGGGACACTTTCTGCGTGGGAAACTAATTTGTCTTAACAGCATCGGCATCTGATACACGTGAAGTACTTGGTTGACTCATTGGAGGAAAATTGGTGAGAAAGCGTTTGCTGATTGAGCTGGAGCTAATTTAGGTTTATGTCCCATAGTCTGTTTAACGAAAGAATATACTTGACATCTTCTGTAGTTAGCAGTGTGATTACCTCCACAATTACTACATTTTTTTCAGCTTGATCTTTTGGTTTCGTACAACTAGCAGAACCGTGCAATTCACCGCAGATAACACAAACTGTAGGTAATTTGCAGTAAGTTTTTGTGTGGCCATATTCTTGGCAATTAAATTATTAAATGCGAAAACGTTTTCTAGTATGATTGCCTACAAGTGTGTAAAAAGAGGTGCTTGAAATAATCAAATGTCCAAAATATTAAAATTTTAAGTCAAATAGGAATTTTGTTGCTTTTGTTCTGCACAGAACTGTATGTATGTACATAGGTAACGCGTATGATCCTGCATTGAATGTATTTCTTCAATCTATTAAATAAATAAATGAAAAATAAAACATCTGTATTTTTGTACGAAATTAGCCATTTTACTTAACATTAATATGTGAACAGCTCCTTAGCTGCAATAAACGCATTGGTATTCCAAGAAGTAAGGGGAAAATTTGTAGAAGGGACCTCATTTTACAACTGCCATCTGAACTCAGCCGTTTTGCAGAAGTAGATCTACAAGCAGTGAATATTAAACCACAAGTTTCACATATTTAACCATGAAAAGTCAGTATTTTCATACAACTGGCTGCAAAAAAAAATTGTGAAATCTTTCAAAAATTCATAATACATATTATGTTAAACCTGCAAAAAATCAAGACATTTGCTATGTGCTGGTTGCATGCAAGATAAAGAGTTCTAAAGAATTTAGATTTAAAATTTACTTTTAAAAGCAACTACTATTTTTCAATTACTAAATTAAATTAAATATTACTAATTTTTGTTAAAAAAAGGGGCCTATATATATAAAGGGTCCTATATTATAAAGCTAATTTTCTTGGAAAATGGAAAATTAAGTTTTAATGATGTTTTTGCAATAAATATATAAATTAAATTTTTTTTTTGCTGTTAAAATTAATATAAAAGTAGTGTTAATGTATTTTTTATTTTTTTTTTGTAATTTGGAAAGTATTATTTCCGCAAATTAGATAGCAGTAGTGTCAGTGTGGCTAATAATTTTTTTTGTTTTCATAATTTCTAATAAATACCGAAAAAGTTAACAGTTATTATAAGTGGCAAAATTTATAAAAAAAATTACATTGAAAATCACACTATGATTTAATAGTGGGTTAAAATTACATTATGCGCCAATTTTTAATATCAAATTGTATGGAGGATCTCGTTAACACTTCCTCACATATGCTAAATTCATGCCAGTTTTTCATTATAATAAGCTTTCATATGATACACATATTGTTAAACTAAATCAAAAATTCAAGAGATTTATTATTCGACATATTGTCATAATTATATTATAAGTGAAATTTATTTGCTGGTGGTTAAGCGATGTCTATATGCATTTCATTGTTGCTTTAACAAATCGTCAGTAGACTTCAACCACACATTTTGAACAGTCACAAACCTCTTATCTTATGCACAGACTTTCATAAGCTTATTTTTCTTTTGTGATTTTCAAAAATATTAATATTTGTGAATTTTCAAATAGCTTATGAAAGTCTGTGCATAAGATAAGAGGTTTGTGACTGTTCAAAATGTGTGGTTGAAGTCTACTGACGATTTGTTAAAGCAACAATGAAATGCATATAGACATCGCTTAACCACCAGCAAATAAATTTCACTAAATCAAAAATTTACAAAAAAAAAAACACCAAAAGGCATCCAAAACTTTGGGGACCAGTAACTTCGTAAATATGCATTTCCGAGGATTTTCGTACATAACAGTTGTTTCTTAGAATGCAATTTTTTATAATTTAAGATATATATTTTATATTTGAATCTGCTTCGTTAAACTATATTTAAGCCTAAACTTTTATCTCATTTTTACTTTTATAGTTCTTTTAAAACTGGAGACAAACAATGTTGCCAGGAAATTCAGAGTAAAAATGTCAAAGTTATTGCTAATCCTGGTAAACATGATCACGGTTCATCTAAAGTTAAGTTAAAAAATATAGTTGATTATATATGGGAAGTAAAAAATTACCCCGGACATTTGATTGCAGTGCATATAGATACAAAGCACATTGCTTATGCCATAAATGGTGAGTATTTTATTCATACGTACATATTTATTCATATACATATAAATGCCTAAGACCATTATTATAACTTGACATTAGTTACAGTTAGGATTTTATCGGACGGTTAAATTTTTTTCATTAATACAACTTCACTTTAACCTAAAGCAGGCCACAGACGAAGGAACATTAGTAGAAACATGGGCATGTTCCACTAAATGTTCCATGTTGTGTAGCAATGTTTCTTGTTAAAATTCGAGTTTCCTCTTTGGTCTCTCAAATATCAAAACTTTTTGATATTTAATTTATGTGTCTGCACTGCTCTACAAAAATTTTGGAAGAGTCGTAATTTTGTATTTATAGTCTTGTGGTGGTACGTATTTTCTGCGTAAAGTCACAATTTCTGCCTGGAAATAATTCTATACCGCTACAACAAAAATTTTACTTTAGCTTCCCAAATACAATACAATAAATAAAAAATTTTACTTAAGTTTGGAAATTTCTATTGTGACGATCTTATAAATTTGTATTTAGAGTATTGTGACAACAGTGAAAATAAGAGTTGGAAGACGGTCATTCGGTGTTATCATTTTAATGTTATAAGTACATTAAAATTTTGGTAAACAGATGTTGTACTGATGTAAGTTCTACCCGCAGACCATCGTAGCACAGTGCTTTGTTCCATAGACAAAAATACAAATATTTATCATGTCTTATGTTGCAACAAAAGCTATGTTGTTCGATTGGTGACAATCTAATTCAATCTAATTTTAAAGAATTTTGAAGTGTTAGTTCTTATTGAACTCACCAGATGGGGTAAAATTCAGTAAATTTTGTGCCTTAATTACTAAGCAAAAAGTTTAGTTTTGACCGTTTCATTCAAACAATTGTATTAATTTCAGTTTATTGAATAGAAGATTAAAGTTTAGATTTTCTGATAGCTAAGGGCGACTTTTTGGGTTCGAAATTAAGATTAGTTTATTTCTCCAATTAGCTAATCCGAAAATTAACTTAATTTCACACTAATATCAATCACAGAAATACTGCTCGTCCCTATTTGTCAGATAGTGCTGTAGCAGCCGAAATAACTGGTTTAAAAAATAAATAATTGACAACTTTGGTATGTATTATAAAAAGGACCATTATTACAACTTGACGATAGTTAAACGCAAAATTTTGTCGGACTGATAAATGGCTTAGCACTATAAAATCTTAATTTATTATTTTTTTATCAATTAAATACTATTATTATTAATAATAATAACAAACAAAAATTGAAGTTGTAATAATGCAAAACTTTTTATCGGGCAGAAAAAATCCTGCCTTTAACTATCGGCAAGTTGTAATAATGGCACTACGAGTGCTATCATGTGGCTTGCAAATAAACATAAAATCTTTCAAAGACTTCTTAACAGTGACCAGAAATATGAATTTCTTCTTAGAACATTAAATATTTTTAACTGAAAAAAAAATATTTTTGGTTATTTTTTTACCCAAATTTTTTTTTTCAATTTCCAAACTTTGATTTTTTTGGTTTTTAATACTAATTTCTTTCTTTCTAAAATATAGAATATATTTAATTACCAAAGAAATAATTAGTTTTATTTAATTAGTTTTATATATCACAAAAGTGTAAGTTTCCCAACCCTGGAATCATTCGATTAGATTTTTCTGATTTATTACACCAATATATTTCTTCAAAGAATGTAAGATAGAGAAAAAGGAAAAATTTGTTTTAGGATGTTATTTTTATATAAAAAAAGTTAAAGTGTTCCAGCCCTGGAAATGTCTTTTTTATTTATTTTTTATTGTTTTTATTTTTAATACCAATGAAACAAAATAAGTTTATTTAAAAAATAAAATAAAAATTAATTTTAGCGAGTTACTTTTATGTGCATGGCAAAATCAAGTTTAAGTTTTCCAATTCTGAAATCGTCTGCTCGATTTTACTGATTTTCAATACCATTATAATTTGGATAATTTCTGACACACCAGTCCAAGACCGAAGTCTAGCTGTTCTGGGAGCTTCGGAAAACCGATTCACGTACATCAGACGGACAGACGGACATCGCTTATTCCTCTTGATTATTCATAAGGATGTATATACTTTATGGGTCCCATATGAATATTGTGAAAATTACACACGGAATGATAAACCTATATATACCGTTCACCATTTTTGGTAAAGTGTATAAAAAAGCGTATTTTTATTTTGAAGTGAGAGTGAGTGACAACTCAAATACATGTTTTTCATGCGTAAGAGCGTGTGAAACTGAAACATATTTAACTTAATTGTGCGTAACCATTTAAGAATAAATATGTTTTTAAAGAAAATTTGCGTGGCAGTCACGCTCACTTGTGTGACTATAGATATTCTCACCGTGAGTGTGTGTGACAGTAAGTCAAAAACAGACACGCGCTCTTCTGTGCTATTTTATTTGTACAAATATTCCAACTTTCATGAAATTCTGTTAATTTTTGTAAAAGTTATTGCATATTTTCTTCAAAGGACACTTGACAGAACGAAAGGTTCTTTTCACAGTTGTGGTAAAAACAAATATCACAAAGTGCGATTAAGATGGTTCCAAAAAATATAAGTTTATACAGTTTTATTTTGAAAAATATAGCAAATTTAAAAATTTTGACTTTTTGTGCGGTAGGCGTGTCCTTGGTCCGATTTTGTTCAAAATTTGAATTTTTCTTAACTAAGGTAAATATAAATACTATGCTTTCCCATCGTTTTATGTGAACAAAACACTGTGCGTCGTATTGATTGTCTTTTTCTGCCTGTGTAGTTACTCCGAAAGCACAAAGTTGTAAGCTGAAGGAGCAAAATTTATATCTCAAAAAAGAGTAAAATAACCAAACCAGCCAACTTGCATATACAAATATACAACCAAATAAATAGAATTTCGATTTAAACATTGCCGGCCACCTTGCGAGAACATCATTCGGAGCAATTAAGATATACACAATTATTATAAAAAAATCATACATTCTAATATAAGGTAGTATATACTATATCATTTTTACGTGTATGATTTTTAAAACAGACCCATTAAATGAATTGCGAATGGTTTTTATGACAGATTCATCAACTGAAATATGAATGGTTTTTACGACAGATCCATCAACTGAAACGTACATTTAAATATGTGATGTACCAGATACGACGTGGAAATTTGGCAAAAAGTCCATCTTACTAGGAAACAATAAAGATATTACATAAAAATCTTTAATAAGTCAATATGACCAATTTAGTGATTGGTCGCTTCAAAACGTCGTTTGCAGTGCGTATGTCCGCGACCGTCCTAGTTTCTAGGAAGTCGGGGAAAGCGGTTCATGGCAAATAGCTACTAAGTCCTCAACTTGTATATCCATTTCAGGGAATTTCCATTTATATCTTTTGTGCAAATTGTGAAGATATTCTTCTTTCCATCGTCGACAGAAATCATGAGAGAATGCCTTGATTTTTCTGACCGGGAGTCAGAGCTATGGCCTCGTTGGGGTTATCTGACATAGGACACAGTGGACGGGAATTTAAACATGCCCTTATTCTTGCTAGTATAGTGGAAAGCTCTTCAAAGGTAGATTTAACATACTGAGCCTCCTTACGAAAGTGCAGTTTAAAACTTGACAGGCTTTTCCCATAAACCACCCATGTGGGAGCACCCGTCGGTATAAATCGCCACGACAGACCCTTAATACCAAATGTCTAACACATTCTGGCTTTACTTTCTGAAAGAAATGTACGTAATCTCGCGCTACCATAAAGCTCTTTTCACTTTTTATTATTTTTACTTAAATTAATTTAAATTCATTTTTTATATTGTTATTTTTATTAATCGGCCCTGTTCTGTAAACCGACTGCGAGTAAATTTCCTGTTTTCAAAAAATTAAGAATGGTCCTGCAGACGTGTTTAAAATCATATATGATAATTTTCTTTCATATATGATATTTGAGAATCTATATAATAAAAAAAATTTTTAAAAATATTTCTATTGGCGGAGTTAGTTTTCAAAAATCGTGCTATTTCAAATCGATCGATGAATTTTTATTATATTGTATTTCCAAAACGTTGATAATACTGTTGTTTCATTATGTTCAAACATGGTGAATTAAAACATAACTTAATGTACTAAAAGACCTTTGATGTAATGAAAAGAAAACAATAAATTCTTCACACTTGTAAAACGATCTCACTGGTAAGCAACTCCTGCTCTGTCATTTATTTAATCAAACTAATTCCTTTGGTTTGTTTTCATCTTTTATATATTTTCATCAACACCAATCATCCTTATAATTTCTCATCCCCTGAGAAGATACACATATATGCCTTCGTCATTTTTCAACTTCTACCAGTAAAATTTCGCATATCAAACTGTCCAGGAAAATCAAAACCTGTAGTGGTAAAGCAGAATAAATCATTTTGAGCTAAGCTCAAAATTTCTAAGAAATAGTTTCCTAAGATGTGTTTCCGTATCTCTCAAAACTTAGAATATATTTGACTTGAAACAAACAAAAAACTTTTTTGCCTTGACATTTTTTAGTATTTCGCACATAACTTTTTAGTTTATTGCTGCATTTTAAATTAAAAGACAGAATTAAATTTTAAATAAAAATAGAAGAAAAAAACATGAATATCTGCATTCGTGAAATCGGGAAAAGGCTAAGAAATCAAAATTTTAAAATTTTAAAATTTTGTAAAAAACTTTGTTTAACACATTTATGTGCTTATATCCAATTATTTTTTATTTTGGACATGTACCCTACATTCAACAATGTCCGAAAATCATAAATTTTAAAAATACTTGGGTTTAAGCATATGTAAAAAGTTGTGACGGTAGATTTTGAAATTTAAATTTTACAAAATTAAATTAAATAATTTGTGATTAAAATGGTTTTAAAATTATTATTTTTCACCATGTATTTACAAAAATCGCGATACCTCCGAAAACACAAATTATCTTCCGTCTCGTGACATCTCTATAAAGGCAGAATTAGTTTGTATAGCCTTTTTGTTTCTGTTCAATTGAAAGTCTGTATGTGTGGTTTGTTTTTCCTTTTTCGTTCTGTTCTGTTGCGGACAAATCGTTAAGTGACAGCCAAAAGTGTGTATGTATTACATAGTTTGTTGTGATATTAAGTGCGTTCGAAAACTTAAAAGTTTTTAAAAAATTTTAATATTTTTTACTGGATTTTACTGGATTGTGTTCGCGTACACAAAATCCAGTAAATGAGAGGATCCAGAATTGAGAGAGAAAAATGACAGTTGATTTACTGAGTAAATAGAGGGTGGCGTTGGCTGAAGTAGTTAGCACTTTGACTACAAAACCGAAGGTCCTGGGTTCAAGCCCGGTCTCCGACAGCCATTAAAAATAACAACACCACGCATTTTTCAGATGTGAATTAGTGTCCTTTGTATCAGTTGTTGTGGGAAAATTCTAGTGATGCAGACATAAGGCACTGGTCACTAAAAACTATACCGAATTCATCAGATACTAATCCTAATGTAACATCAGAGCGCCCTCCTTCGTTGTGTAGCAGAATCATCGGCGAAGTAAAATAACCAATAAAATGGCTACTAAACACAGCTTCAAAAATTTAATACGCTTCATTTGGCACCACCTATCTTCCTTCACCACCTATCTTCTCTATCACTATCCCTTCCCTATCACCCTCTCTCACAACGGGATCATTGTATTGGACCCAAGTGAGCTGGACTCTAAATTTCACCTTTCCTTACCAGCAGCCTGCTAACCTAACCTAACCTACTGAGTAAATGCAAATTTTTACTGGACAAATTTTTGCCAGTAAAACAAAACCATATGTTCTGAAATACAAACAAACAAAAGCAAAGGGAAAAAGTATTCTTAATAAATGTTCTCGAAAACACATATTTGTTCCATGCGACTAACCAGTAAGTACCCGACGGTATGCATATTTTTTGCATATACATACATATTTATGGTTTTGTATATTTTTTTGCATATACGAGTATGTCGTCGGTTGGTTACTGGTTTGATGTATTAAACATTTAAAAATTAATTGAGTTATTGATTGATTATGTATGAATAATATGTCCTCTTTCCAAATTCGTTATCAGTTTTCCGATATCTTGAATATATCAGAAGATATTGAGCTGTAATATTGCGTCATTTCCACACTTTTAAACATTTAAAAAATTGTTTTACCGCAATCGAAAGTTTTTAGGATAAGTGACACATTTCCAACGTAAAAGTTTTAATATTGTTGTTCGCAATTGTTATGATGCATATCAATGCATATTCTACTCAAAGAACGTGAATCAAAGCAAAGTACAAAAATATAATTATTATGTTATGTTTTATAGATAGATAGATTTATTAAGTAGTATTTGAAATACTTTTTTAGTAACAATTAAAAAAATTGTAACAATTTAGTAACAATTTAGAGTTCTCGCTGAACCTTCATAGTGAACAGACGTCTTAGCGGAGTTTTTTTTTCATATACATATTAAACAAACAAAAAATCATACAAAAAATATTCGTAATACATAATAACAGTAATACATATTAACTTTGATAAATAAGCAAAGCAAATATTGCTGATATTTCTTTTACATAGCAAGAAACAAAAAAACAAAAACCGCAAACAAAGTGCCCTTGAGGAATACTCTACATGAGTACCTCAAAAACAAAAAATTGTGAAGTGAGTTCAAACGGCAGAAATGCATATTTTACTGTGAGTTCTGAAGCTCTTAATGTTAACAATAAAAATAAAAAAATCTGATGATAGTCTTTTTCTAACGGCAAAGCCACTTTTTCGTCAGCGATCAACTTCGCTTTGTCCAATGCCAAGTAGTGATTCGTTAACATTACAATTGCCTAGTACTTCTTCATATAAGTCAGCGATATCATCCCCTTCGGGCTCGTATACATCACTTAACAAGGTTATCACTACAGATAACAGTAGCACTAAAGCCAAGGTCCAAGTCGGAATGGATAGGTATATAACTGTGGTAAAGCGTAAGAAGTTCTTCAAAAATTTCATCTGCTCCAAAGATGTCTAGGGATAACAGCGCATCATCTACTAATCGTCAAAATCGGTTTTCACTATTGCAAGACAATAACGACAAGCCCCCTGCATTATCGCTAAAGTCTTTTAAGCCACCACCTATCTATCTGAGAGAAAAAAACTCTAACACGCTTTTAAAAAAACTATTGTCGGCCATTGGTGAAAATACTTTTCACGTCATTCCAATTAAACGAGGTAATATTGATGAAACTAAGATCCAAATATATGATGAAAAAGATTTCCGGAAAATTATTAGTGAATTTGAAAAAAAACAAAACAAATTTTTACACCTATCAACTTAAAAGTGCTAAAGGCCTACAAATAGTATTAAAGGGCATAGATTCATACGTTGACCCCGAAGAAGTAAAATGTGCTCTTATCGACAAAGGATTTAAGGTTAAAAATGTTACTAATATAATTAACAGAGAAAAGGTCCCCCAACCCCTATTTCGGGTCGAACTGGAGCCGAATGACACACAATTGAAAAAAAATGAAACCCATCCAATTTATAGCGTAAAGTTTCTCTTGCACCGAAAAATCACAGTTGAAGAGCCACGTAAGCGTTCAGGTCCCGTACAGTGCCACAATTGCCAAGAATATGGCCATACAAAAACTTACTGCAAATTACCTACAGTTTGTGTTATCTGCGGTGAATTGCACGGTTCTGCTAGCTGTACGAAGGCAAATGATCAAGCAGAAAAAAAATGTAGTAATTGTGTAGGTAATCACACTGCTAACTACAGAGGATGTCCTGTATATTCTTTCATTAAAAACTCAATCAGCAAACGCTTTCTCCGCCAATTCTCCTACAATGAGCCAACCAAGTACTTCACGTGTATCATATGCCGATGCTGTTAAGACAAATTAGTTTCCCACGCAGAAAGTGTCCCCTCCAAGTAATTCAACAAATGCTAACACAAGCTTTAATTTCAGTCGCCTTGAAGCCACTATTGATAATCTGGTGCAAACTATAAACAACTTTACTACAAATATGACTAGCATGATGCAAGAAATGCTGCGAATGCAGAATACACTGCTTCAAGCATTAGTTAACAAACCATGATCACGTTAAAAATATGTTTCTGGAACGCAAACGGCATTCGCCAACATAAAAATGAACTTGAGCACTTCCTCACGGAAAAAAATATTGATATAATGTTGGTCTCAGAGACTCATTTGACTTCGAGAAGTCTTTTTAAAATTTCTGGCTACACCTTATATGATTCAAAGGACCCAAGAGGAAGAGCATGCGGTGGATCAGCAATTCTAATAAGGTCAAGACTCAAGCATTATATTATTGACAACATTTCTGAAGAACATCTACAAGCAACGAATTATTTGTATAGAAAATTTTTGCACTAATTTTGTAATATCAGCAATTTACTCCCCTCCCAGATTCGCAATTACTGAAGAGCAATACGAGGATTTCTTCAAATCTCTTGGCCCTTGTTTCGTAGCAGCTGGGGACTATAATGCCAAACATACGTTCTGGGGTTCGCATCTTATCTCACCCAGAGGTCGAGCGTTCTTCAACACAATTTCAAAAATGGGCTTGGACGTCATTTCGAGTGGGGAGCCCACTTACTGGCCTACAGACATACAAAAAATTCCGGATGTTATAGATTTTGGCGTCATGAAAAATATCTCTAGGGATTTAATTCAAGTTGAAGCTTCTCTAGATCTCTCGTCCGACCACTCTCCCACGATCGTTTCAATTTGTAGCCCATTAAGAAGTGACTTACCTCATCCTTATGTGAAGATGATAAATCGTGTTAATTGGCTGGGATTCAAAAAATATCTTAGTAGTCATTGCACAGAAAATATTACGCTAAGAACACCAGATGATATTGAATCTAACATTACCAACCTTAATGAAAATATTAAAATATTAAACAGGCTGCTGAACATGCCACTACCTCCCATCCGCAGACTGGGTTTAATAGAATTTATTCTACTGATATTAAACGTCTCGTGTGTGAAAAAAGAAGATCTAGAAGGGAATGGCAACAGCACAGATCACCTCAACATAAAACTAGGTTTAAAGAGTGCACTAAACGACTCCAAGAGTTGCTTGCATTTGAAAAAACTGCCTCTCTTAAAAATTATCTGGAAGGTCTTGATGTCACACCAGCATCTAATTACTCTTTGTGGCGCGCTGCTAGAAAGCTTAAAACACCCGTTGAGTTTAAACCACCTCTGCGCACATCTACCGGAGATTGGGCAAGAAGCGACTCTGAAAAATGTAAATTATTTGCTGAGCATTTAAAATCCGTATTTACCCCAAACTCATGTTCTGGTGCTGTTGATTTGCCGAGTGTAGTTGCGCTACCCCCTCGACCCATAAAATTTAAGACGCGTGATGTACAAAAACTAATTGCTGAACTCAACCCGAAAAAAGCTCCGGGTATTGATGAAATTAGTAACCAGATGCTGATGAAGTTGCCTCGTATTGCAATTAGAATCCTGTTATTCATTTTTAATGCCATTTTACGTCTGGAGTATTATCCAAACAGCTAGAAGCTTGCCAAGGTTAAAATGATTCCAAAGCCGGGCAAAGATCTTACCAAGGCTGAGTCATATAGGCCAATAAGTTTACTGTCAACAATGTCAAAGCTCTTTGAAATGCTACTCATGATAAAATTGTCCCCAATTCTAACTGATAATGAGTGCATACCGGACCATCAATTTGGTTTTAGAAGTCAGCATAGCACCATTGAACAAACTCATAGATTGGTTCAATTTATACGAAAAACTTTTGAAGAAAAGAAATATTGTTCTGCCTTCTTCATTGATGTTTCTCAGGCATTTGATAAAGTATGGCATGAAGGCTTTATTTTAAAATTGAAATCATATCTACAAGAAAATCCTCACGAGGCTTCCCGATATCTACAAGAACATATTACACAGCTGGAACTATGGTTAAACTTATGGAGAATTAAAGTTAACGAACAAAAGTGTGTTCAGATAACATTTACCCTGCGAAGAGATACTTGTTCCCCAATTCGAATCAACAATCAAGTTGTTCCTCAACATTCACATGTAAAATACCTTGGTATACACCTTGATCGACGGCTTACATGGAAACATCATATTGACTCAAAGCTAACACAAATGAAACTTAAATTAACTCAGATACATTGGCTGATTGATAGAAATTCAACACTCAGTCTAGATTGTAAACTTTTAATATACAAGTCGCTTTTGAAACCCATATGGTGCTACGGAATACAGCTATGGGGCACTGCTTCAGCTTCCAATATAGAGAGAATCCAACGAAGGCAAAACAAGATTTTAAGACTAATAACATCGGCTCCATGGTACATCAAAAATTCAAATTTACATCGTGATTTAAATATGCCACTAGTGACTGAAGAAATTAAAAAATACGCAGGCAAATACTTAACAAAACTCGAGTCTCATCCTAATCCACTTGCTCGTAACATCTTGAATTTTACTGGACACATCCGCTTAAAAAAGAGGGACACTATGGCTCTAATACTCAACACTCCAGATGAAACAGCTTGAAAATATTTTTGTGCTTAATACGATATTTATGTATTATTGATTACTATCACTAAGTTTATGCCTGACACTGGTTGGGCCTAATTATTATATCTAGATTTAAGATTTGAAAACTTATTGTTAGTTCATTTTTTGAAGATACAATAAATAAATATACGCATGAAAAAAAAGTAACAATTTAAAATTTTACATACAAATATTATAAAATTTTTATACACTGTTATTTTTTATAAAGTTTACAATTTTCCTTCTAAAAACTTGGATATTTATTTCATTTTTGATGTGATTACGGAGCATGTTGTTAAGATGTAGACCTTTATGAAAGCCTAAAGTTGTTAACATTTCTTAGGTGGTTATGGTTGTACTCCTCCAACATAGTTAAGCTGATCTATTAGGTATTCTGGTGCGTTTCCCGTTTTCATATTTTGAATAAAGTTAAGTGTATTCATCTCGTATCTCGGTTTTATACTTATCCATTTTATAGTATCAAGCATAAATTCAATTGGTGTATAAATATTACATCTTAATATTGATCTTATAGCGTTGTTTTGTAATTTCTGGAGCCTTTCTATTTGTGTTACCGTGCAACACGTATGTATATATGATTGTTGAACAAAATTCAAAATGGGGTTTTATTATAACGTTGTATTATTTATAGCCGTTATTGTCGATATCTTGCTACGTATTCTTTTAAAAAACCTATCTGTTTATTTTAACAACGTTAGCGTTGCGAAAATAAAGAAATTTCTCATGATGACCTTCGATCGTCAATGAGAGCTTAAGGACAATTGTGAAGGGAGTGAGGGTAAATGTATATTGGGGTTAAATATACTTATCTCAGGAAGGGGTGCCTGGATCGGATGGAATAAATAAAACAAGTTGGAGTAAATTCAACTTACATTAGGTTTATTTACAAAGTATGATGGTTTTTTTAAAAAAAATTATGTATGTAGATTGATGCTTGGAACAGCGGAGTCCGTGTGGTCTTCTTGAGCTTTAAACAGGAAGTGAAGTTACAAAAATCTTTAATTAATTTAACTCGACCACAAGGCTCGTTAAGTTCGTTAAGTTATTACAATAATTCACAATATAAGCATCAAAGATGAAAAAAAGGTAAGATACATTTTTTAACACTTCAAAAGGGTCAGTATAAATACAAAGCAATTCAATAATACAAACAGGTAGATATGGATACAAAAGTGGTAAGTATAATTTCGTATGCAATTCAATATTCAAATAAAAAGCTAAGTATAACTTTAATAAAAAGTAAGTATGATTATAATTGGCTTAAAAAAATACATTTTTTAAACGATTCAATTCAAAAATCTAAGGATCAACTTTCAACATCCTGGGCGTCTTGGTCAATATGGCCAAAATATAAAAATGTAAAAGATACTTATGGTAGTTCAAAAAAAAAATATATATATATTAAAAAAAAAACAAATTTAATAATGACATTATGAAGTGAAACTTTCAACATCTTCGGCGACTTGTCCAATATGGCCGTGCCACTACAGTGTTTTGTGCAGCCGCTTGAGTGCTCGCAGGGCAAATTCGTCTGGGGTTAGATGGGCGTGCCCTGCGCCCTTCACTATTGTCCTCAGAGGATCTCCGACCACTTTGACGCTGGCTAGGGTTCTGGCCTAAGCGGCCCTGCACCCTGGTTGACCTGGCTATTACTTGAGTGGAACTGGTATCAGATCTGGGCTCACAAGATGTCCTTTCTGTTGGTATTTGTTGTGCCGTGCCTTGTAAATTTCTCCTTAGCTGGTGAAGAAGGCTATGGTGCGCCTAACCGCACTTTTGGCAAACGTCAGCCGAGCTGCATTCTCTTGTTTTGTGGGAAGTCGCCAAACAGTTCCGGCAATAACCCAGTCTGCCTACCCTACGTTTCCGTTCTTCAACTGTCATATCAAGAAAGCGTTTGCAATACCTAAAAGGGTGATATCGCTTGCAAACGCGGCACTGATGGATATCAGGATTTCGGGGTGACCTGTGAATTAAAAGAGGAATTATTTACAGTATACTGCATAACTTCGGTCGGAAAGGAACTATAGATGGGATTATGGGTGGGATTAGGAAACGAGTTTTGGGAAATGAGGGTATGAGTAACTAACTAACTATAAAAATTAACTAGTTTCTCCATACAATTTGACATTAAAAATTGGCACATAAATCTGTTGCAATAAATAATAATGGCTTAAGTCGAAATTTCTTGTTTTGAGATATTAATTGTTTTGTCTTATTTTGTGTTTAGTTTTTACATAAAATGTTTCCATGTACAGACCAAACGGCTGGCCGGATTTTGATTTATTTTTTTTCTGTTTGAAAGGTGTCTTGATCGAGAGGGTTCTTAGCTATGTTTTAAGAAAATCGGTCCAACCGTTTAGAAGATATCACATCTTTTCTAGATATATCGGGAGTTTTTAATATTTTAATTTTTGTTATTAATAATAACATTTTATAATTAAAATTTAGCTGAATGATAGATCTTGAAGAAGAGAATAAGAATATGTAATAAAACGAAAAAGCACTTATGTCAACTTAAGCCATTATTTCTATATTTTATGATTTTAGCAGGCTAAAGTTCGTATCGCTTTCTAAGCCAAATTACATTTGATAATTATTAATGAACAAATAACACCAAAGTTAGTTCTAAATATTCTGACAAACACGTAGTTGAACGGAACAACCGGCTGTTTTCGAAGGCCACTAAACCTTCCTCATCAGCGTTCTTTTGTATGTGGTGTCAGTTGATGTAGATTTTCTGCTTTATATACTCAACTTTTTATTGCAAATGGCATATGTGAATTGTTTGGATTAATCGTATTACAATTTGCTGAAAGCTTTTTTGTAATGAAAGCTCATTTTTACCATCTCTAAATTTACAACAGTCTGGCCATTGTCGTTTTTTCTTTACTAATTATGCACATGTTAATTTGCTTATTTTTGTTCTACTTAAGACAAACTTCTTTGGTTTGATACTATAAGTATATTTTTGTTTTAGTTTTTTTGCCACAGGCCCATGGCTATTAATTTTAGTTAATTTTTTTAATTATTATTGTTCGAACTTCATTTGTTTCTATATTTTATGATTTTATCAGGCTAAAGTTCGTATCGCTTTCTAAGAAAATTTTTTATTTATAAACATTGTAAACACTGTCAAAAGGAAGCAAATGCGTCGTGTAAATGGCATGATTCGCAACAGTGATGCATCTTGAGTTTTTTTATTTAGGGCCAAATTATCGATTTAAAAGGGCCAAAATACCTTTGATAGTGCCAACAATATTTTAATGTACTTGACTTGACTTGACTTCAATATTTTATTTAAATAAAAACAAAATTATGATTTGTTTTGATTCCTTTGGAAAAATTTTAATAGCAAGTGGTGCAATGCTATTTATTTATATATAAAACATAATCTGGCGCAGATTTGGAAACCAGTTTAAATAAAAATCTACAAAAATAAAAGTAGTTTTTAAAACAGAAAACTTAATTTAAAAGTGTACTCAAAGGTTTGAAAAATTTTGACCTGAAAAGGCCAAGATAGCCTAGAGAGTACCACAGTTTAATTGAGAGAGTGAAGTAAGTGCTTCATTGCGTCGTGTGAATATAGTATAAGAAGCAAATTTTCCTTTTTTAATGTCAGCAATATAATTTTTTTAGGTAAACTTAAATCAGAAAACTATGATAGTCCTGTTCTAACAAATTTATCAATATTGATTTGTCTGTATGATAATAATTTCAAACATAATCTTTTCACAGTCAACAATAAGGTATCACGAATGGAAGGCATGATTCGGGTTGTAAATACAGCTATGGGCATGCGCTCTTTAATCAAAGGAATGTCGGGAGAAGTATTAGATTTACAATTTGCTCACATTGAAAAGGAGCATATATTGGCATCGATTGATGCAAGTTCATTGTATGTGCATAAAATAATTTTACTTGATGGAAGTCTCTTGTGCAAGTTAATTCTAAATATTGAAGATCCATTGAAAAATTATACTCCAAAATACGATAAGATTTCTTGGTGCCCATTTATCGAAATACCTGGCGAGGATGACGAAGATAGTCAATTGATTGTGTGGGCACGTGGTTCATTGTTTCAGTGTTTCAATGTAAATATTGTAGTTGCCGACCAAGGGGTATGTGTCATTAAAAACCCGTGATTTAATTCGCAATAAAAACATAAACTTTGAGTTATGAATTGCAGATTGGTAAATTTCTAGCAAATGAACTAAAATCCGGATATATAAAGCATTGCGATGAGACGAAAATAATTACATGGGTTGCCTTATCACCGGATGGATCTACTTTAGGTGTCGGTAGCACTGACGGAGTTATATGCTTCTATCAAGTATATATACACGACAAAGATCCTCGATGTCTCCATGAATGGAAACCATATAATAAAAAAGCTATATCATCATTTTTCTTTCTTGACAATTTAACTAAAAATAATTCAGAGTAAGTTTTTTTATATTGTATATGTTTATAAATGTAAACGTAGTAACATGATCCACTGATTTTTTGAGTAAAGTACTTATTGGAAGTTCGCCATAACTGGTGCCGACAATAACACAGAATTTAAAGTTTGGGACTGCGGAACTTGGAATTGTTTGCAAACTATCAGTTTTAGTTGTAGCTTTGAAAAGCCTTTACGCTTAATAGCAGAACTGGATAGAACTTCTTCGTATTTCGTTGTATCTAGCTTAGAAACTCGCACCTGTTATGTGATGCAAATCGTTAATAAAAGCAATTGCTATGCGGATGTCAAAGAAGAGATGTTAGGCGATGAAGATGTAATCAATAAAGAAAGCAGTAGTAGCACTGCAGCTAATAACTCTTCGCCGATTGAAGTCTACATTAAAAGCATCTCCGAGTTTCCTTTAAGTTCTGGCATATTATCGTTTTGTATAGTTGACGCAGCCATAAGACGCTACAAATGTACAAACGATAACTATATGTGCGAAGAACTAGATGACTACGATGAAGAAACTTCGTCAATTTATTGTGTGGTAGTACATATGTATATTGTGCAGGCCAAAAGTATGCAAGAATGTCATATACTGTACCAACCGACTGTACCAGATATTACTGATGTGAAAAGTACCTTATCTAGTAGTGATGTCAGTAATGCAAGCAATAAAAATCTCCCATCCAAGTCAGGTGAAAAAAAGCGAACTGACAAAGACGATGAAGTAAAAGTGAACATAATACGGAATAAAAAAGATGCAGATCTCAATTGCAATATTCCCCCCATAAGAGAAAAATTTTCGTCGAGTAAACAAAATACTTTGGAAATGTTGATGGACATATCATCAGTTTCAAACATGACATCCACGACTAATATTGTATCTAGTTCTAGCGGATCTACTGTAGTGGCAGTTGCAGTAGCAGCTGCTGCTGCGCCAAGTACTATTGCTACAGAAAATAAAGTTGAATCTCGGAACAGCTCTCCGAAGGCATCTACTATAAATAAGAATTACTCCCAGTTAAATTTGATGACTCCTGATGCATTCACTTCAACGTCGTCGTCCAATAATGGTACAGATAGAAACATTAAAAAACAATATGTTCTACATTCAATTGATTTAATATATTTTCTTTTTTAGAACATAAAACTCCAGAAAATGTCAGTAGTGAAGTTCTTAACACAATATTGATGTTGGCTGGGGTTGCGGGCCAGAGCGCAACCGCTGGTAAATCGGAAAATATAAATCTATTGAATTTAGTAAATAACAAAATTATTGAAGACAAAGAACAAGAGAAGATGCAATTGAAACATCATAATCCTGAATCACAAAAGAATTTTATGGGTAAGTATTGTTACTAAAAATATGTCTTCAAAAATAGCACAATTATATAAAAAATGTAAATAGCGATTGACAGAAATCCAGGTCGAGTTATTGGGGAAAATTTGGCCAGCGGTGGTTCAAGTCCCAGTCGTGAAGTTCAAGAAATAATGTCATTGCAGGAGTATGAAAAAAGTTCGTATAGTGGCGACGAGTTGCTGGAGGAAAATAATGATACTACTGAAACGGATGCGACAGGAACTCAAGACAATAATGTGTTAGGTTGTTGAATTAATTGGATTGTTAAACTTTCAAATATAGATATGAATGATATAATTATTCTCTTAGTTACAGATCCGAATACGAATTTAGGACAAACCACTGCATCCACCACCAACTGGTCAAAAGGTCCGGATGCCAACATGAAGGCTTCACATAATAAAAATTCAGCTGAGCTACAAAATGCAGCAAATTTAATTTCACAAGCAGTAAATGCCTCCTCAATATCAAATCTCAGTAAAAGTCATGTAGCAACCAAGATCATACCAAATGGTATGAATAACTTTGCCAATGATTTAAGTGATATTAATGGAAAAATAAGTGAACTAATAGGTAAGTTTTTATTTTTCATTTAAAAGCCATCTCACTGCCTTCGACTCTCTCTCAGAAGCATTAGATCATAACAAATAATAAAACTGTTTAAAAACATTCATTTATGGTAGGGATGTAATAATAATACATTTTAATTTCTGCGAAAGCGAATGCAAATTTTTACAATTCTTTTAAAAATCACATGAAAATCAATATGTATAACAACATGAAGTTGAGCTGTGTTGTATAAGTTAATAACTTATAAATTTAGAGTTCTAAAAAAAATTTTTTGTTCTGGTCAGAATGACCTTTCTTTATTAATTCAACATAACAACTGACTTAAAACTACAAAATTTCTTATTTTATATTAATAAAATTGACATAATTAAAAAGGCGGCGTGATTAAATTTCTTATTAATTTTAATATTGATTTAGCAATAATTGCAGAAGCTGATCTTGCATTTTTAATACTTTTATTGTAGATATTAGTATTATTATCCACTAATATATCATATTGGTTTAAAACCAAGGACTTATTCATTGCATCGGGAATAGGTACAAATTTTATTTTGGATAATATATTACTAGAGAATTGGGTATCAATAAGGTTAGGATAATACTATTGTCTTCGAAGACTACAGCAATTTTCATTTTTCTGTAACTGTCAAAGTTGCTAATTAAATCAATTTCTTTTTCTGTTAGTATGTCAGAGGGAATTATGCCTAATTTACAAGAAAATATGATCTGTCCGATCGCGTCAATGTGGTTTCGAAGGAGGGATATGTCGTTGTCAATTCTGTATGTCTGTTCTATAAATTCTACTTCGTCCTCTAAGGTTGTTATACTGTTCTGTGAATAGTCTTTAAATTTATTTATATAACCACTAATAAGAATCTGCTGTTTATTGATATGGGTTGTGATATTTCTAATTTCGTGTGCAATGCTATGATTAATGTGTACTAATTCGTTTAATATCTTGTTGGTACCGTGTTCATTGTTTCTAATGTCAGCTATTGCTTTGTATATTAATTTCTCATCGTCACTGTCCATTGATCCTGCAATGTATTTAAGTCCTTTTCCTAAAACATTCATCAGTCCTCGCTTTTGTTTTGAATATACGTGCAAACTGTTTATTTTTGCTTTTACTAGGATAAGGTTTTTATTTATAGTGTCCAAAAGTCGTTTGTCTTCATAAGTTGTGGATTTTAGTGTTTTTATGTTTTCAGAAATTAAAAGTATGGTTTGTCATAGCTTCTTATTGTCTTTGATTGTATATGAAGTTGTTGGGTATCTATTACTACGACCAATGTAAAGATAATCGTTAAAGTCCACATGATTGGTCCTGTAAAGAAAATAAAGTTTGTTTGTTTTTTTAAAGATTTTTTAATGTTTTTTTATGTACAATTCTACCGGATTGAGTTTTGACAGTTGTGTTGTAATTCTCCGCGACAATTTCTCTCTTGTATCTAGCAGACAATTTAGTTTAACGAAAATTTCTTCTCCCTGCTTAAATTCCTTTGGAGGAGTTCTATGCGCATTGTGATAAGTAAGGTCGGCCTTTTGCTTTTCGGAAAGTTTCTTTATCGTCTCATTCCTATTATTTTCCAGTAATTGGGGATCGGTACTTACGCGTCGACCGAAAAATATTTCAAGGGTCTTTTCCCAGTAACCGTGTGAATAGAATCATTGTATTCTTTTACGGATCTATCCAATAATTCTTGAAATGTGCGATGAGTTTGGTCAACCTGAAGGCAACGCATAATTTCTTGTAATGTAGAATGGAATCGTTCCACCTGTCCATTTGAGCAACTAGTATATGGAGGAGTTCTGAATATTGAAATGCCTAACTCATTTTCTATCATAAATTTTATGGAATCAGAATTAAAAGATTTCTCATTGTCAAACACTATCGATTCTGGTATCATAGAAAAAAGGATGTCCCTTTGGGGTTGTTTTATGTCCTCCACTGCTCTTGATTTAATTAGCTTTGCCATAGCATATTTTGAGAACTTATCCATGGCTGTCAGTACTAATATTTTCCCATTAAAAATATATCCCAATGGACTAATTGCCCCGGATATTGGGGAATAGGTGTTGCTTGTATTTGCGTTTTTGGCGGATGCCGATCATACTTATTCAATTTACAAGTTTTACAACTCTTAACATTTTTTTTGATTTTGTTTGCCATGGAGGGAAAATAATATTTTTCTAAAATTTGAGTTCGATTTTCTTCAGCGTTCCTCTGCGCTCTGTTATGGAATCTAATTATAATATCCTCCTGGTGTTGACTGTCTACTATGTCTTCGACTTCCACCTGTGTGAATCTTATTTTGTATGTGTTAAAATGCAAGGGGTACACTTGCTGGATTCTTCCCACTATGCTTTCTTCAGCTTTTATACAATTTATCACTGAATGGTTAAGATAGCGTTTTAAAATAGAGGTTATTATTTCCTCTGAATAATCTGGTTCTGTAATTATATGTCGATGGTAAGTTGGGAACACAATTTTTAATTGATATGTTGAAGCTATGTCTTTGTTTTTAAACATCTGATTCTTAAATGCATTTATAGGGACTTCGACACTAACCGTGAGATGAGCTCTCATCAGAATTTGTGGCTATTGATAATGTGTTAAGGGGTGATTTCTGTGGCGGTATTCTTGACAGGGCATATGTCACGACATTTGTTTTACCAGGTTTGTAAAACAATTCGTAGTTGTATTCCTCTAAGATTGCCTTCCATCTTTTCATCTTACTATTGTTGTTTTTATTGTTCAATGCGAAGGTTAAAGGCTGGTGGTCTGTGTATATTTTGACCTTAGCCGAACCATAAAGGTAATTCCTCAACGAACTCAGAGCCCATATTATGGCTAGCATTTCCTTTTCATTAGCGGCGTAATGCTCCTCCGCTTTATTCAAAGTTCTGGAGATAAATGATATTGGCCTACCATTCTGCGATAAGACTGCTCCGATCGCAAAGTTTGAGGCATCCGTTACTAGCTCAAAATCTTTGCTGAAATCTGGGTACGCAAGAATAATATCTTCAGATGTGAGTGCGTTCTTAATTTTAGTAAAGAATTCCTTATCCTCATCATCTAAACATATTCTGAATTTCGCGGACTTATTTTTGGACGTTCGTCCGCCCTCCCCCTTAAGAGGGATGTCAGGGTTTTAGCAAGCTTAGAGTAGTCCTTAATAAAACGACGGTAGTATCCTGACATGCCAAGGAAGCTACGCAGTTCTTCAAGGTTTTGTGGCTCTGGAAAATTTTTTATGGCCTTTACCTTTTCCTTATTAGTTTTTATACCATGAGGCGTAATTATGTACCCTAAAAAGTCAACCTCCTCTTTGAAAAATTGATGGCGCGTTTTTTAACCCGAATGGCAGCCTCGTAAATTCTTATTTGCCGTTGTTTATACTGAACGCAGCTTTTTCAGTGTAAGATTTTTTCAGTGGAATCTGATGAAAACCACTTTTCAGATCGAGAACAGAAAAAAATTTACTAGAGCCCAATTGAGAGATGACTTCTGAAATCTCCGGAATTGGATATCTGTCGGCAATTGTGATTGAGTTTAATTTTTTATAGTCTATGACCATTCTGTACTGTTTATTCCCAGCCGAGTCTGGTTTCTTCGGGACTATCCATACAGGGGAATTGAAAGGAGATCTAGATGGTTTTATAATTTCATCTTTCAAAAGTTTTTCTACTTGATTCTCCACTTCGGTTTTTAGCGAAGCAGGATAAGGATAAAACTTCGTATATAAAGGCGAATATGTTGTGGTTCTTATTTCGCCCACAACTCTTGTTGTATACGTAAGCTTTTCGTCCGGTTCGGAAAAAAGCCTGGCATACGTATTTACTAATTTTTCTATTCCTTTCTTTTGTTCTATTGACATATTTTCCTTCATAATATTAATTGCGTTCACGCTTTGCGTTGGGAGCTGTTTAAGGCTTATTTCTAGACCATTTTTTAGTACCATAACATTTTTGTTTGTATGAATAATCGCCCCTAATTCTCTAAGGGTATCAAATCCCTAAAATACCATCGAAGGTTTCCAAAGAGGGCATGAGGTAAAATTTTATCTTATCATCTAATTTGAAAATTGTAACTAATGTGTGTTCGCTAATTTTTATATCTCCCATGATTGACCTAGCAAAAAATGGATTTTTATTTAATATACGTTTTTTTACCAATTCAGGTTTTGCATAATTTTTACTCGATCCCGTATCCACCAAAAAGTTTAAAATTTTTCCGCTCTCCGTCTTCACCTCAAAATATAGTAACGAAGAACTAATCATACTAAAAAATTAATATCGGTGGGTTCACCGAACTGCTTATCCTCGTTTAAATTTTGCTCGTTACCTATTGCGGATGTGTTAATATGAAATGTTCTCTGAGTTTCCTCTGTTGCTGGTTTTCGAATTGCTTTGGCCTCTTTCCGAAATTCTGGTTCGGTTGCGGCCTGTTCATGTAGTTTATTCTACGGGAATGAATGCTCGAATCCACTTCCATTGGTTCTGGCCGTGGCTGTGGCTTAGGTGGACGAGGAGGATTTGTGTTATTTGGTTCCCGTTGGTTAGAGAATGGTCGGGATGGTTGTGGTATGTAGGCTAATTGTGGATAGAATGTTTTTTGTTTCTGCCCAAAGTTTAACTTTGAGGATTTTTGTGGTGGCTGACTCCATTTTGTGTTGTAAGCGTAGTTTGAACGAAAATTTTGATTCTCCAACTTGAGGCAAAGGTGGAGGGCCTGCGGTAAGTCCGCAGATTCCTAGAAGACGAGGCAAGTCTCCATTCAAACCCCTTACAAAGGTGTCTAAGGCCTTGTCTCTGTAGGACTTAGTAAGCATGCTAAGAGATTCATTGGCCATCTCAAGGCATCCTAATCTATTCAAAATAAGTGAAAGATGTGAATATACCTTCTGCTAAAATTGCTGTGTGCTATTATTACCCTGTACCAAAGTTGTCATTTGGTATTCCAGAGTCGAAAGATCACGTTTATCACCATAGTGCGTGAGTAAGCATTGCGAGATCGCATGCCAATTTAGAGGAGTGTTATAAGATTCTAATGCTATGTCGACGTTTCCCGTAATTTTGTTCCTAATTACACTTAGAATCCCATAGTATTTAGGCGTTCCTTTTATTGGTTCATATATTGTCAATATCTTGTCACACTTCTTTTTCCAAGAATTGAATTCTCCTGGCTGCCCAGAGAATTTTTTTAAGCATTTCACAACGTCTGATATTTTGTCCATGTCGTTCAAATGGTCTGTATTTGTATCTATTGGTTGGTCACTAATGTTTGTTAGTGTGGCATTTGGGTTAAGAGTTTCTTGTATAACCTGCGGTCCTTGATTTCTAAAGACTTCCACCGCGATATTCTAGATAAGTGTCTTTAAGTCTTCCATGTTTAACTGAGCATTTTGGGAAGTACTAGGAGTCGTATTAAATTATTTGGGGTTGCCATTTTTTTCACACAATATTAATATTAAGAAAATTTTTACTATATTTGATGCAGCTCTTATTTATTCTTAATTCACACTTTAATAAGTTTACTATACTTAATATATATGTATGAATAAAAATTTCTAATGAACTAAGTATAAAAATACTATACCTCTTTTTTAACTGTTGTTTTAATGCCGGTTTGCTGTTGCTAGCGACTTTTTTGTATGATGGTATTTTCTTTTGGGTGATGGTTTCTTCCTTTTTTTTTTGGATGATGGTTTCTTCCTTTTTAATGATGGTTTTTTCCTTTTCCTTGTATGATGGCTTCTCCTTTTAATGATGGTTTCTTCTTTTGGCACACTGGTACTGAAGACAACTTCTTTTGGTAATGCTGAGGATTTGTTGAAGACAGGCACTAGATGATTTTTTTATTTTAGTTTAGTTCAATATGTTTTGCAAGATTTCTTTCCGCACACTTTTGTACTTTAGTTTTCATTTTTCTTTTTCTTGCTGGTCGCAGTATTTCTTCTATTTAATGTCACAAAATTTACTTTGTAATCTTTGTTGTATCTTAACTTTTTACTTATATTTTGTTATATAGCTATTATATTTGTCCTTTACGGAATTTTTTATATTTGTCCTTTGCGAATTTTTTTTTAATTTGTGCTTTACGGATTTTTTTTTTTATATTTGTCCTTTACGGAATTTTTTTTTATATTTGTCCTTTACGGAATTTTTTTATATTTGTCCTTGTAGTACAGGCTGGCACATCACATACCCCCGGTTTCCTTTAGCTACTAAGGAGCCTACGTACTAACAAAAAGGACTTTTTTTTATTATTATTATTCGGACGCCAGTTTTTTCTACCGGACCTTATAAATTTAAAGTTCTAAAAAAAATTTTTTTGTTCTGGTCAGAATTACCTTTCTTTATTAATTCAACATAACAACTGACTTAAAACTACAAAATTTCTTATTTTATATTAATAAAATTGACATAATTAAAAAGGTGGCGTGATTAAATTTCTTATTAATTGTAATATTGATTTAGCAATAATTGCAGAAGCTGATCTTGCAATTATTGCCAAATTGAGGTAAAGAAAAGAATAAAGAAAATGAAGTTGCAATATTTAAAATAAAGAATAAATTTACAATTTTGTTTGTGTTGACAATTTTGTTTGTGTTAACTTATACATAGATGTACTATATACAGTACTTAATTGAAATTGAGTTTTGAATTGACCAAATATTTATTATTTTATTAAATATACAAATGCTTAAAACAGAAAGATATATAAAATCGTGTTAAAATAACAATAATTAAATTTTAAAAACACCCGATATATCTATTGGGTGTTTTTTATTGAGGTATAGAACTTTAAGTTGGCATCACTTTTTTAACTGGCGGCCATTTTGTCAGCTGTCAAGTGATTAATATTTAGTTTGGTTTGCCATTTCATCATGAACAGGTTGACAAAAGAACAACGCTTGCAAATCGTGCAAATTTATTTCGAAAATAATGGTTCAGTTCGCGAAGTTTACCGCAAGCTCCGTCCATTTTATGGTCGACATAATCGTCCATCAGAGCAATTAATTCGGTTAACCATGGATCGTTTTCGCACTACGTTTACTCTATGTGATAATACGCATCCGCAGAGACGTCGAACAGTGCGCACCGAAGAAACAATTGCCGCTGTAGAGCAAAGTGTTGAAGAGGACCCGAATGAATCGATTCGCCACCGTACACAGCAATTGGAGCTTTGTCCATCAACTTTATGGAAGATTTTGGATGGCATGAATGTGGATGAGTTGTGGTTCCAACAAGACGGCGCTACATGCCACACAGCGCACGTCACAATCGATTTATTGAAGGAAACATTCGATAAGCGCATAATTTCGCGGAATGGACCTGTCAATTGGCCACCAAGATCGTGTGATTTGACACCATTGGATTATTTTCTTTGGGGATATGTGAAGTCGCTCGTCTACGCCAACAAACCAGAAACGTTAGGGGACTTGGAAGCCAACATTCGTGGCGTTATTGCCAACATACGGCCCCATATGCTCGAAAAAGTGGTTGAAAATAGGACCTGTAGAATTGGCTTTGTTCGAGCCAGCCGCGGCGGCCACATGCCCGAAATCATATTTAAACGTTAATGGCATAAAATTATCCTTCCAATAAATCCAAATTGATGGACATTAAAACGATTTTCTTGTGTTTTATTTCAATTCGAAGTTCTATACCTCTAAAAAAACACCCTGTACAAAAGATGTGATATCTTATAATCCGCTGGACCGATTTTCTTCAAACATAGCTAGGAACACTTTCGATCAAGTCACCTTTTAAACATAAAAAACCAAATCAAAATCGGTCCAGGCGTTTGGTCTGTAAGTAGACTCGTACATACACACAGCTAAACGGACCCATACTACAAACTTATAACACCGCTTTTTTAGTCGGTGGTTAATAAGTATATATAAAGAGGGTGGTGTTGGCTGAAGTAGTTAGCACGTAGACTACAAAACATAAGGTCTTGGGTTCGAGCCCGGTCTCCGACAGCCATTAAAAATAATAACACCACGCATTTTCCTGATGTGCATTAGTGTCCTTTGTATCAGTTGTTATGGGAAAAGTTCTAGTGATGCAGGCATAAGGCACTGGTCAGTAAAAACTACACCGACTTCATCAGATAGGGTGCCCCTGTGGCTGAGTGGTAGCGATGCTAACCTCTCAGTCCAGAGGTCGTGGGTTCGATTCCCGCCATAGACCCTGGGTGTTTTCTGCAGACAAGCTAATCGCTTTGCGGGGTTGTGTTTGTTTGTTTAAAAAAAAAAAAAAAAAAAAAAAAAAAAAGATACTAATCCTAATGTAACATCAGAGCGCCTTCCTTCGTTGTGTAGCAGAATCAGTGGCGAGGTAAAATAACCAATAAAATAAAAATGGCTACTAAACACAGCCATTTTCACAACGAAAAAAAGTATACTTTAAGAGTTTTACTAGTAGTTTTACTAGTATTTCAATACAAAATACTGGTTTTAAATTCTTAAAGTTTACTTTGTATCGTTGTGAAAATGGCCCTGAGCATTATAAAACCTTCATTTATTATTTTTTTTATCCATTAAATATTATTATTATTACAAACAAAAATTTATGTTGTAATAATGCAAAGCTTTTTATCGTGCAGACAAAATCCTGCCTTTAACTATCGGCAAGTTGTAATAATGGCCCTAAGTTGTTTAATTTTTGTTATTGATTTTTATAATGAACTACGTTTTTAGTTTTTAAACTAATTATTTAATTTAATTTATTGGTTCAAGCCATGCCATATTTTTTATTTTACTTACTGTCAAATGATGATAATGAATTTTGTATTTTTAAAACATGTCCGCGAGCGAAGCCGCTACGCTTAGAATGTCAGAACAAGTATTTATAGAAATTCATAGCCTTTTTAAGGTTCTAAGTCAACTTATAACAATGACGCCGTTAATCATCTTTGGGTATTGCCAACATCTCCCCTTCTTTTCAAGACATAGTCTGGGCCCAGAATGGAGGTTTGCGAGTCCTGTAGAATAATCGCCACAGATTCTAAGTTTACCAGATGGTTTTTTTACCACTACTATTGGGGCTGCCCAGTCTGAATAATTAATTTGTGTTATGATTCCTTCTTGTTCTAGTGTGTCTAGTGTTTCATCTAGAGATTGCCTAACATCATAAGGAACTTGGCGTTTAGGTCGGAATATTGGTGTTGTGTTTTGTTTTAATGGTAGATTGATTTTAAAACTCGTGACGTGTACAATTTCCTCCCTAAATACTTCCGGAAATTGCTTACGCAATGTTATTGATAATCGCTTTGTTCCACAAATTAAACTTATCTATCAGATCTGACCCGAATAGATTTAAATCTGGAATAGATGACACTAAAATGTTGCAGTTTATTTCAAAATTGTTAAAAACAACGCTTGCTTCAAATTCTCCCAAAATATTTATTTTGTTTGTTGAGGCATCACATGGTTTTAATGTTGATATTTTCAATAAGGGCTTACCAAGTTTTCCCCATGTTTTTGTACATATTATTGTGGCATCTGATCCACTGTCATGTTGCATTTTTAATACTTATGTTGTTAAGACATACCGTGTCATATCTTCGATTTTGGTTTAAAAATTTATTTGTATGCACGCTTTTTACATATTTGTTTTGATTAAACTTATTTTTCTTATATTTATTAAAACACGAGCAGAATCCTTCTTTATGGCCAATTCTTCCACATTCGCTGCATTTATGGTTAGTATATTTGCAGTTTCGAACGAAATGCATTTTACAACATTGCCAGCATGGTCTTTTCGGAGTTTCTGCTTCTACATCTTGTTTCCATTTCGTGGTTTGAAATGTTTTCATGTGCACTAATGTCATGTTTTAAATTTTTCATACGTTGAATTTCTGAAACTAATTTGTCTATAGTTATTGTAGCGGCATCAGATTCACCTTCAAGCAAGGTTAAAATGCGCGCTTTAATTTCACGATCTTTCTCCATCTTTAATCCGTTCACGAATATTAGGCACTTGAAATTATCTATACTACATTTTTGAAGCAAAAATTTTCGCAATGGCAGTTTACAATAGCGGCATAACTTACGATGTCATCCATTTCACTTCGTTCATTTTGCATACACTTTACTCGTAAACTAAATAGGGTTTCTTTTCTATCATACAAATTTTTTAAAATTTCAAGAATGTCAGCAAATGTTACATCACGAAGCTTCTTGGGTAGGATGTAGTCTTTGTAAAGGGTGTTTTTTATTGAGGTATAGAACTTTAAGTTGGCATCACTTTTTTAACTGGCGACCATTTTGTCAGCTGTCAAGTGATTAATATTTAGTTTGGTTTGCCATTTCATCATGAACAGGTTGACAAAAGAACAACGCTTGCAAATCGTGCAAATTTATTTCGAAAATAATGGTTCAGTTCGCGAAGTTTACCGCAAGCTCCGTCCATTTTATGGTCGACATAATCGTCCATCAGAGCAATTAATTCGGTTAACCATGGATCGTTTTCGCACTACGTTTACTCTATGTGATAATACGCATCCGCTGAAGTCGCTCGTCTACGCCAACAAACCAGAAACGTTAGGGGACTTGGAAGCCAACATTCGTGGCATTATTGCCAATATACGGCCCCATATGCTCGAAAAAGTGGTTGAAAATTGGACCTGTAGAATTGGCTTTATTCGAGCCAGCCGCGGCGGCCACATGCCCGAAATCATATTTAAACGTTAATGGCATAAAATTATCCTTCCAATAAAGCCAAATTGATGGACATTAAAACGATTTTCTTGTGTTTTATTTCAATTCGAAGTTCTATACGTCTAAAAAAAACACCCTATACTTATTGAATACCACTGTACTTACTTTCCTTAATAGTAACCTTAATTTTGATGCATCGTCAAGTTCCCGCGCTTCGGTTAAAAAAATGTCTTCATACCTCTCGTACCACGTTGAAAAAATTTTACCTTCTTCTGGATCGTAATTGAATTCTCTAATGTTTTTGGCTATTATGTCCATTAGAGCTTCTGGTGCGGTGGATGAAAAAGTAGGTGTTGTTGTTAGTCTCTGTTGCCTATCCATTGATTCCTGTTGGCGTACCAAAACTTCGCTTACCACATTTACTAACAATCTTGTTGCCATTTTATTTCATTTATCCTCGTCGCCACTGTTGTATATTACCAATTTGTTCAATTAAAACGTCTATTTAAAATAAGTATAAATGTCTTTATTTGCTCAACGCTACGCTTAGAATGTCAGAACAAGTATTTATAGAAATTCATAGCCTTTTTAACGTACGTGTACATATGTATGTATGTAAATATAATTACATACATTTAAAATTGGCCGTTATTAAATAAACTTTAGATTTCTTGCTCTTCCAAAAACATGCTATACTGAAAATCTTTCAAAACACAAAAAAATTAGAAGAAATATAACATTATTCTATATTATTCTTCTCTTTTAATTTGTTAAAGCAAGCTTACAAAATAATATGAGTAAAACAATGCTGCCACGCTATTTCGTAAGTCGATATTGCTAGATTAAAGGAACAAAAAGTTCGCAAATATTTAAATGTAGCCATAGCTCTGATTTATACGGGCATAATTGTGCTAGCATAACATGCCAGTTTGTAGGTGAGAGAGGCAAAGAAAGTGGTTTTGTGGATACCATAAAGGCCCAACTATAATATGAATAAGCTGGCTTAAGCTAATGCCAGAATTGAACGAAAAGCCTGTCAAATGCTTAAGCAAATTCGAAGAGACTTTTAGGTGGCTATAATAAACTTATTTCACATAAAAAATTATTCAGCCATAGTTGCACATATGTGTACCTTACGTAATTTTCGAAAAATTTTATTTCTTCTTATTTTCAGTAAATTAATTAAATTTTGTTCATTAAAGACTATAAAATGATTATAATTTAAAAAAATTATTTTAAAGTATTATAATCTGCAATTATTTTGTATTAATTATGAGAAAAGTTTGAAACCGAAATTATGTACCTAGTACATTTTTTTTTGTTTAAGGGCAAAAGTACTAAAATATACAACAATGGCAGGCAAAAAATGTATCATAATAAAAAAATGTCAATGTTTTGGTAGTTTGTTTACCTACAAATTTTTTTTTTGCAACACTTTTTAATTAAATATAAAATAAAATGACTGAACAATAAATCCAATGTGTATACGAAATATCCAGTTATTGAGATACAAAAAAAAAATGACTCAGTACGGAATGTGCGTTCAGTTTGGCACTTTACTTAAGCAAATGACATTTGACGAAACTTGACGAAAAGTTTCATTAAGTACATTATAGTTGCACACATACGTATTGAATGTAATCGCACAGTTGCTTAAGTTTGCTTATTCATATTATAGTTGGGCCTTAACTTTTCAACCAGCTAAAACCCCGCATTAGCACCATAAAATAAATACACAAGCAACTTAAACGAATACGAAAAACACTAAGGGCCAAATTTACAGTCATTAGTTAATTATTAGTAAACTAAAATGATAACTAATGTTTAACCCATAATTCATATTCACAGTGCATTGTTTAACTAAAGTTCTTAATATGAGCAAAGAATGGTAACCCTATCTAATTATTAAGTTTCAGTATTGGCAGCTCTGCTATAGCATATGATTTTTGTTTACATTTGTTATATTATTTCTTAAAAATAGATAAAACAGTGCTCGCTCGTCTAACTTTACGGTGCAAGATATTGAATTAGTGCTGAAATTGGTTCGGAAAACCAAAATATATTAAAAAATAAATAAAAAGAATGTGTTACAGCTAAATACAAAGGAGATGCTTCACAACTTATGTACACCCAAAAAACAAAGTTTTAAAATCAACAAGAAACATTTTGATTTTAAAAACGAATCCTTTATGAAATAGAACTAAGTTTGTTTTGTGTTATTTTAAAAATTTTCATTCTTTGCTTAAAAATGAAAACTATTTTGGAATGAAAAATTATTATTTTTGTTTTAAGAAACAACAACCTTGATTTAAAATTGAACATACTCAAATTAAGAAATTATGTTTTTGAGTTAAGAATAAAATATTCTTGAAGTAATAATGAAGCATTTTTATTTTAAAACTAATTGTTTTTATATAAAAAATTAAATGTTTTGAATTAATAATGGAGAGTTCTTAAATTAAGAATGAAACGTTTTAAATTAATAAAAGAGAATTTTCAAATTACCGATGGTTCGTATTAAAATTAAAAATTTTTTTTTTTGGAATCAAAATGCCTTTATTATGAAAAATTTTCGGTCTTGCGACTATAACTATAGTTCAGTCCAAAGTGCTAATCGAACGAAATTTCATTTGGGTCATGACGAGCATTCAACAAAAAATGTCGCTATTATGAATACCGTGTTTTTTAAAATTTCTCAATAATTTTAAGATATTGTGCTCAAGGATCATACAGGATAATGGACATTAATATACACTTGGTCATAATAAAAAATTAATTCTCTTTTTTTTTAACACGACACAAATATAAAATGTTACTCGGGGAAAAATATGTTTTTTTTATTTCAAAAAATTAAAAATTCTTGATATAATAATAAGATATTTCTGTTTTTAGAATTTTTAAAATACATTTCCTTTTTTTATTTAATAAGAAAACATAATACTTTTTGAAATTCTTAAAATGAAATCGCACATTTTTGTTTTAGAACTGCTTCGTTATAAAAATAACAATGTTGTGTATTAATATTATAAGAAACATTTATATTTAAAAAATGATTTTTAAAAATGCAGCATTTTTAAAACAAAAACGCAAAATTCTTGTTTTAAGAATGCTTTTTTGGTTCAGTGTATGAAATGTGTCTAAAATTTTTCACAAAACAACAATACTAATAAAGTTTACATCGAATCAGCTGTTGTCTAACTATTTGTTAACCAATAACATTTGGTGGTTTCACTAATAGTAAACAAAGAGCTGTGAATTCAATATTAATGGTTAAACTATTGATATTAGTTAACTACTGACTGTGAATTTGGGCCTAACACACACAAAGTTGTGTATGCGTATACATTTTGTGCCAGATGAATTATGACCAATTATTGTTTATTGTCCGTGCTAGAAGGTTGGTGTATTTGCTATGTGATTTTGTTCTAAACATTGGCGCATAACCATAGTCAAAACAAAGTATACTTTAAGAATTTAAAACCAGTATTTTGTATGGTAATACTGGTTTTAAATTCTTAAAAGTACACTTTGTTTTGACATGGATTTAAATTTTTTAATCCCGGTATTTGCGGGATTCAGTCAATCCCGAAATTTTTTACTAAGTTTTGTATGTTTTTAAAAAATAAATTTATCATGACCTTCCCCAATGTAAATATAGTAACCGTGGCAACACAATATTGATCTTTTATAATTGAAATTTATTTGCCAGTGGTTAACCATTGTCTATATAAGTCTTTCATTGATGGTTCGCCAAATCATTAGTAGACTTCAACCACATATTTTGAACAGTCACAAACTTTTTAAGTTATGCACAGACTTTCAAAAACTATTTGAAAATTCACAAATAATAATATTTTTAAAACTCACAAAAGAAAAATAAGCGTTACTACAGCAAATAATTTATATTCCGTATCAATTTGGGTTTAGTTAAAGTTTCTAAGCCTGGTACGATAATTTTTCTTTTGTGATTTTCAAAAATATTATTTGTGAATTTTCAAGTAGTGTTTAACTATATAATATGAAATAATTACAAAGCTTATGTTTGTGAACCTCTTTTTAGTAAATACCTATAAAAAGAATGTGTCTTTTAATATTCAAAAAACCCAGAGTCCCGAATAATTCCTGAATCTCTCGGGATCCCGAAAAATTCCGAAATCCCGGGATTTGATTTTTTGAAATCCCGAATCCCGGGATCGTAAAAACCAGTCCCGATTGGCATCCCTAATTGCTAGTAGTTAGGCTGGTAGTTAGTGGTAACGATTGATAGTTAACGAAATAGCTAGACATTCGCTAGCTACGCCGACTGCAGGGTATGTACATACATATGCACATATGTATGTATGTATGTACCCAGCGCGAACAAGAAGGAGTAAGAATACCTTCTAGAAGGCCTTCGCACTACTTCTTTTGGATGTACAAAGCCTGCTCGCTCCATTCCATACTTAAGTCTTTTTTACACGCGTTGAAATTGTGGGGTAGGTCTTCTGTTCTTACTTCTTTCGCCAAAGATTCTGGAAGGCCTTCAAATTACTGGATTTTGCTTTTGCTTTGGTAAAAAAAAACAAAAACAAATTATTCAAGAAATTTATTATTCGACATATTGTCATAATTATATTGTAAGTAAAATTTATTTTCTGGTGGTTAAGCGATGTCTATATGCATTTCATTGTTGCTTTAACAAATCATCAGTAGACTTCAACCACACATTTTGAACAGTCACAAACCTCTTATCTTTGGAAGTTTGTGCAGTCTAAACAATGGGTTTCTCCGGGTGAACCTGCTCCGAAGAAGGCCAAGGTAAGTTTGTCGGCCAATAAAGTGATGGCAAAAGTTTTTTGGGATGCACGCTGGATAATCCACATCGATTACCTTCAAAAGGAAAAAACAATAAACGTCGAATATTATGCCAACTTTTTAAACCGATTTAATGAGGATTTAAAGAAAACGACCGCATATGGCCAAGAAAAACGTTCTTTTTCATCAAGCTAGTGCACGGGTGCACACGTGAGCAGTCTCAATGGTGAAACTCTATGAATTGGGCTACGAATTAGTACCTCATCCGCCATATTCTCTGGATTTAGCCCCTAGTGACTACTTTCTATTTCCAAACCTAAAGAAAAGGCGCGGTGGAAAGAGATTTAGCTCCAACGATGAAATTATTTACCAAACAAATGCCTATTTTAAGGACCTCGAAAAATCCTTTTTTTTTGGAAGAGATACAAAACTGGATAATCGTTGGCTTAGTCTATTGCGTTAAAAGGAGATTATGTTGAAAATAAATTTTTGTATTGCAAAAAAACTGTGTTTCATTCAAAAAGTCACGGACTTATTCATCCGCCCTCGTATTATTCCTCAGCTTTCCTATCCAATATGTACTAACTTTTTAAAATATGCCACAAAAAGTGAAAAAAGAGTTCGCAAATACTTTGTTTACACGATTATTTTTTATTCAAAATATCGCAAATAATCTCAAGTACGATGAAGTATTAGATGACATTTCTGAAGTAACTGATAATGTTTTATTAACAGATCTAAAAAATATGATCAATAAAGTAAGAAATTTATTTAAATTATTTGTAAACATCAAAGAAAGGATTAAGCAAATTGTATATGCTTTTTAATACTATTTTAACTATATCACCAACATTAACAATTTGCGAAAGAAACTTTTCCACTTGATCTTTTATTAAAAGTAAAAAAATAATCGTCTACAAGCTAAAGAGTGGGATTATCTGCGGTTAATAAATGACTTTTTTAAAAGAAATCAATGACATATTAAAAAATGTTTGTATGTGTACTCGCATAAATACGTATACTTTTAAGTTAATTTTGTTTCGATTTTTAACCCCCGATAAAAAAAAGTTTGTTATAAGTTTGTAGTGTATGTCTGTGTATACGGCATGGTCGATTTTGGTTTAGTTTTTTCTGTTTGAAAGGTGACTTGATCGATAGTGTTCTTAGAAATTTTTGAAGAAAATCAGTCCAGCCGTTTAGAAGATATCACATCTTTTTTAGATATGTCTGTTGAATCTGTGTGTCTTTGACGCCGTTGCTCCCAAATGGCTTGACCGATTTTCATTTGGCTTAAAAGGTTGCTTGATCGTATATATTCTAGTGTATACTTGAAGAAAATCGGTCCAACTGATTTTAGGTTATCATACATTTTCTATATATTCAATTACTGTTTTCTTTTTTGCGATTCTGTTACTTCAATTATACTAGTGGAACATAAGGTTCTTAGCTTATACTACAGCATCAACTGTGTCGGAGGTTTTCAATATTTAATTTGTGTTATTAATATTTTTATTTATTAATATTATTTCTAAGTTTGTTATTAAAATTATTTGTTTTTCTTGTGTAGTGAATTATTTTTCGTTTGTTAGTGAAAAAAAAATTTAACTAATACACATGCGTGTCGTTGCTTTCAAACTTTTTAAAATTATTCGAATAAATTTTTTATTCTTTGTTCGTTCGAATATTCGAACAAAAGTTCAAAATTATTCGTCCGTTCGAACAAGAAAAAAATCAGGAAATTTCATTCGAACAAATATAAAAGACGAATAATTAACAACACTAATGTATACATACCTGTGTACAATTACCATCCAAGAAATTCAACTAGATCAAACGCTAAAAAGTAAGGCTGAGTAGCTGGCTGGCATTTCATGTGTTGTTATTTTGTTGTGTAATTTTCATATGTGTGCAAACTATATGAGTGCAAACAACACAATTTTGTTGTGCCATTGTGACAGAAAAGTTTTCCATCCCTAAAAAATGGCAATGCGGCACCATTGTCTACATCAAGAACCTAATTTTGATATAATGACATTTAGTGTCATTTGTTTTAACATTGTGAGACTTTGTTTTTCGTATTTTATGTTAATTAATATTTATACAAATTGTTATCGCAAAATATTTAATGTGTTAGTGCCACTGTATGTTTATCAATAGTAAGAAACAAATTAAAGAAATCTAAAAACGGCAAAGAAAGTGGTGCAAAAGATCAGGGGCCTAATTCCCGCATTCGATTGCAAGCAAATTATTACTCGAACGTGCGAGTTTTTAAACTTTTGGGATTTTCTCAACATAATAAACTAGGCATATCGACGGACGGACATCAAACCATCATTATCTCACACTTATGCTCACAAAAAAAAACAAACCATCATCATCACGTACATTTCTATCTACAAACCAGTCATAACCCTCGTCACTTAACACCATTGACATTAATTACCCAAAGTTTTATTTTTTTGCCCATAAAATTCAAAGTTTTTATTTTAATTACCCAAATTTGACAATTTTAATGGGTCGGGCACATACATTAGCCTACTACTATTAATAACTTAATAATAATTAATTGGAGTAAAGTTAGAGAATAGAGCACTAGCCACATTTTCTATTCTATGCCAAATCCATCTTTTTCTAACACTGTCTGCCTTATTCATAAAAATTATTTCAGGTTTATTAAGCGCTTATTTGACATATTTCTATGGGAAATTTTCCAAATAAACCTTTAATAAACCTAAAATATACTTTATGAATTAGACCGTATATCTATACCTCTCTGATACGGACACACATAGATCAACACTAAAAATTTACACTCCCACTACATACATTTGTAGTAGGAGAGCGAGCTTGTATCCCAACTGAATTTATTTTCAATGAGGTAGTTTACACGAGAACAATTTTTAAGCCGCACAATTTTTGTTCTTTTCCAAATTACACGAGACTTATCTGGCACAAAACAAAGTAAATTTATATCAAGTATATGCAACTACTCAGGTGATTCATTTTTTTCTCGTTTCGTGGCAATGCATGAATGTCAAAAGTTGTTTACAATTTGCGTACGCCATTTTGTTTTGTTTTGCTTTGTTATACACAATTGGGTATACTGACAACGTATGTGAAAAAGTTTAAATAAATTTTTACTTAAAAAATGTGTTACAAAACATTTAAAAATAATTATATTTAATTATTAAACTACATATGTATCTTTTATTATACTTATTTCGTGTATTAAAGGTTTATCAATTAATAAATTTACTTTGGTTTTGTCTATCCATACATTTCCTTTTTGTTGTATGCAGATCGGGGACTATTGCATTAAATAAGCAAATGCATTAACCATTTTCTCACAATAAACTAAATCAATGCAAATGCAAATTTATTACATTAGCACTAATTTTAATAATATTAGTGCAATTTTTTTTTGCATTTTACTAAAATCCCTTCAAAGACGTTCATCAGCATTGCATTGTTACTTTTAGTGCACTATTTTTTGCACCACTAAACACATTATGAATAGTATTATTGCATTATCAGTGAAACATATAGTGCAAAATACAACGTAAATGTGTACATACATAAAAACATACGTACATACATAAATATGTAAATTTTTTCCTATGTACATATCGTCATCCAAGAGGAAAAATCATATCACTACGTTTTTTATAATTTTTCGAGAGAAAGACAAAACTTGATGAAATTGATCCATTTGGTAGTATTTTTCGTTTATAAAATCACCATTTTTTAAGATATAACTTTACAATAAACGAAAACCTAAGTTCTGATCTTTTTTCAATTGCACGGTTTTTCATATAAGCTCGAGATGCAACGTACTTGAAGTATGAAACTTTTTAAATTTTTTCAATTGGTTCTGAAATCTAGTTTGAATTTATATTGACAGTTTTTTTTCGTTAATTTGTATGTACGTACTTATAAAAGTGCCCTCAATGAACTTTAGTGTATTTTATATTTTTTTATATGTGCTATCTCCTAAAAATATTTTCACGTTTTATTCAATTTTACTGTATACAATATGTGATAGTGCAATAATATTACATCACTTCATGATGTGCTTAGTGGCAACACAAAATTAGTGTATTTTTTGTCATGCGATTAGCTGCTAATGCAATATTAATCCCTTAATCCATCTGTTTTTGACATTCATCCATTATTCTTACACAAACAAATCGTCTGTTGTTTTTGTACTTTCTTAGTTGTTGTAGACCTGCATATACTTTATTTAAATATGCTTTGGCACAAAATGTAAAACTACACAGCTTTGTGGGGGTTAGTGTTTTTCGTATTCATTTAACACTTGCTGTTTTTAAGTTGTATGTGTATTGGTTTTGTGCTGCTAAAGGCCATGACCAGTGTTGCCGTTTTGGTCGGATCCGACCAAATTTGGTTGGAAAAAATTAAAAATTTTAAATTTGGTCGGATGGTCGGACCAATTCAATTTTGGTCGGTTTTTGTCTCTAATTACAAACTATTTTTTTCTTTGCATAATTTATTTAAAATCTCATATACTTTATCTTAAAAATATTTTTTCCACACTGTTTACCATTTACCAATAAATTATGCACTTCGATGCCGGGTAAGTAGTTATTAACGACGTTTATATTATATCAGTGACAGTGAACTGATATACTGAAAACGATAGTATAAAACTTTTAAATATGATAACTCCTGATAAGGTACTTTCAAACGACGACTTACCAATTCTGGATCTTTTTTTAAAATTCCCTAAGTTAGTTGACTGTGATCCCGATTTAATAATTACTGAGTGGAATTTGCTACGGCTCAGCGGTATAAAAACTTCGGCCAATTTATTAATGCTTTTTGGAAAAAAATAGCTTCTTTAAAAAAGGTATTAAACGAGAAAAGTTTCTCAAATATTTCGTAATTTATTTTTAATTTGTTATCTCTGCCACATTGTTTCGCCGCCGCTGAACGCAAATTTTCCACACTAGCGCTAATAAAAACTAAACTAAGGAATAAACTAGAAGTAAATACTGTCAACGGTATTATGTCGTGTAAAGAAATTATCAAAATGAATAATCCGCACTATGTTTGGTCAGCCAAAAGGGACCTACATAACCAAATGTAAAATCAAGAACTTTAAATTTTTATTTTTAATGTGATGTATTTAATACATGCCTGAATTATAACATAAGTAAATGAAAACAACATATGTTAAAAAGACTGAATAGATTTTTTTTAACATGTGTAGGTATTTTTTCGAGAAATCTACTAGCAATACTGCCAACCACAAAACCACTCCTTTGCCTCTCTCACAAACAAACTGGCATGTTATGCCAGCACCAAAGCATATTTATATAAAGTATATGCAGGTCTACAACAAGAAAGAAAATCCAAAAACAACAGGCAATTTGTTTGTGTAAGAATAATGGATGAATGTCAAAAACAGATGAATACAACCAGACCTGGGCAACTTGCATTACTTTTGCATAAGCGCTGATTGAAAACCAAAAAATTTAGTGCAAAATTTATATTTGATGCTTGTTATTCAATATTTTTTGCACTTAAATAAAATCTGTTAAAAGTAATGGATTAATATTGCATTTGTATTACCACTAAGCACATCATGAAGTAATGCAATATTATTGTATTACCAAATATTGTACACAGTTATTTAAAATAAAACGTGAACCTATTTTATCAGATAGCACAAATAATAAAATAAAAAATACAGTGAAGTTCATTGATGACTCCTTTATAAGTACGTACGTACAAATTAAAGAAAAGAGAAACTGTCAATATAAATACAAACTACATTTCAGAACCAATTGAAAAAAATAATAAGTTCCATACTTCAAGTACGTTGCATCTCGAGCTTATATGAAGAACCGTGCAATTAACGAAAGATCAGAACTTAGGTTTTCGTTTATTGTATAGTTATATATTAAAAAATGGTGATTTTATAAATGAAAAATACTACAATTTCATAAAATTTTGTCTTTCTTTCGAAAAATTATAAAAAACGCAGTGATATGATTTTTCGTCTTGGGTGACGACATGTATTGGGTGTTTTTTATTGAGGCATAGAACTTTAAGTTGGCGTCACTTTTTTAACTGGCGTCCATTTTGTCAGCTGTCAAGTGATTAATATTTAGTTTGGTTTGCCATTTCATCATGAACAGGTTGACAACAGAACAACGCTTGCAAATCGTGCAAATTTATTTCGAAAATAATGGTTCAGTTCGCGAAGTTTACCGCAAGCTCCGTCCATTTTATGGTCGACATAATCGTCCATCAGAGCAATTAATTCGGTTAACCATGGATCGTTTTCGCACTACGTTTACTCTATGTGATAATACGCATCCGCAGAGACGTCGAACAGTGCGCACCGAAGAAACAATTGCCGCTGTAGAGCAAAGTGTTGAAGAGGACCCGAATGAATCGATTCGCCACCGTGCACAGCAATTGGAGCTTTGTCCATCAACTTTATGGAAGATTTTGCGCAAAGATCTTGGCTTGCGACCTTACAAGATCCAGCTTGTGCAAGAATTAAAGCCGCGAGACCATGCAATGCGTCGTGATTTTGGTGTATGGGCCGAAAATGAGATTGATCTCGATGCTGATTTTCATCGCAAAATTTTGTTCAGTGATGAGGCTCATTTTTGGTTGAATGGCTACGTCAACAAGCAAAATTGCCGCATTTGGAGTGAAGAGAATCCACATGAGACCCTTGAGACGCCATTACATCCACAAAAACTGACTGTTTGGTGTGCTCTATGGGCTGGTGGAGTCATTGGGCCATACTTCTTCCGAAATAATGCTGGAGAGTCAGTTACCGTTAATGGAGACCGGTATAGAGCCATGATAACCGACTATTTTGTTCCCGAATTGGATGGCATGAATGTGGATGAGTTGTGGTTCCAACAAGACGGCGCTACATGCCACACAGCGCACGTCACGTCGATTTATTGAAGGAAACATTCGATGAGCGCATAATTTCGCGGAATGGACCTGTCAATTGGCCACCAAGATCGTGTGATTTGACACCATTGGATTATTTTCTTTGGGGATATGTGAAGTCGCTCGTCTACGCCAACAAACCAGAAACGTTAGGGGACTTGGAAGCCAACATTCGTGGCGTTATTGCCAACATACGGCCCCATATGCTCGAAAAAGTGGTTGAAAATTGGACCTGTAGAATTGGCCAAATTGATGGACATTAAAACGATTTTCTTGTGTTTTATATCAATTCGAAGTTATATACCTCTAAAAAAACACCCTGTAGTATTACACACATATTATACATGAATCTCATTACATGGTCTACAGATAAGAGTAAAAATTACACACTGTGTATTACACACATATTGGCAACACTGAATGACTATAATCATACATGAATGCCGCCTCTGCAATTGTACTTTAGTTACCCTGTGATTGTTATTTTTAAAAACAAAAGACATCTGCTTCTGACAATTATAGGTATGTTTCTACCAACAAAATACGTGTGTTTCTTGGTGTTGCAATTTTGTTGTAGTCGTGCAAGTACCTTGTATAATTGTATCATGACATGTTTCATATAAGTATGTACATTTCATCTTAAATGTCAAAGCGAATTTTCAACGCAACGCGAAGCAAAAGTTGTATCCAAGGCATATCAAACAGGTACATGCATCAGGCAAATTGCTCATCCGCTGATTTTTTGTTTACACGTTTATAACGAAGAATTCATTTGACAATTACTTTTGTGCCTTGTTTGATGCATACAACTTTTTGACAATTACTTTGTAAAACTATGTGAGAAGCACAGAGTTGCCACAGTGTTTTCTCTAATGCGTGTACCTGTAGTAAATGTGCCTTGGGTGTATCTGACATGGCCAAAGTATATTTATATAAAGTATATGCAGGTCTACAACAACTAAGAAAGTACAAAAACAACAGGCGATTTGTTTGTGTAGAATAATGGATGAATGTCAAAAACAGATGGATACAACCAGACCTGGGCAACTTGCATTACTTTTGCATAAGCACTGATTGAAGAAAAAAATTTTAGTGTAAATTTAAATTTGATGCTTGTAGTGCATTATTTTTTGCACTTAAATAAAATCTCTTAAAAGTAATGGATTAATATTGCATTAGCAGCTAATCGCATAACAAAAAATACACTAATTTTGTGTTGCCACTAAGCACATCATGAAGTGATGCAATATTATTGCACTATCACATATTGTACACAGTAAAATTGAATAAAACGTGAAAATATTTTTAGGAGATAGCACAAATAAAAAATATAACATACACTAAAGTTCATTGAGGGCACTTTTATAAGTACTTACATACAAATTAACGAAAAAAAACTGTCAATATAAATACAAACTAGATTACAGAACCAATTTAAAAAAAATTAAAAAGTTTCATACTTCAAGTACTTTGCATCTCGAGCTTGTTTGAAAACCCGTGCAATTGACAAAAGATCAGAACTTAGGTTTTCGTTTATTGTAAAGTTATATCTTAAAAAATGGTGATTTTATAAACAAAAAATTCTACCGCTTGAAACAATTTCATCAAGTTTTGTCTTTCTCTCGAAAAATTATAAAAAACGAAGTGATATGATTTTTCGTCTTGGATGACGATATGTACATAGGAAAAAATGTACATATTTATGTATTTACGTATGTTTTTATATATGTACACATTTACGTTATATTTTGCACTATATGTTCCACTGATAATGCAATAATACTATTCATAATGTGTTTAGTGGTGCAAAAAATAGTGCACTAAAAATAACAATGCAATGTTGATGAATTACTTTGAAGGGATTTTAGTAAAATGCAAGGAAACTTGCACTAATATTATTAAAGTTAGTGCTAATGTAATAAATTTGCATTTGCATTGATTTGGTTTATTGTGGGAAAATGATCAATGCATTTGGTTATTTAATGCAATAATCCCAGATCTGCATACAACAAAAAGGAAATGTATGGATAGACAAAACCAAAGTAAATTTATTAATTGATAAACCTTTAATACACGAAATAAGTATAATAAAAGATACATATGTAGTTTAATAATTAAATATAATTATTTTTAAATGTTTTGTAACACAATTTTTAAGTAAAAATTTATTTAAACTTTTTCACATACGTTTTCAGTATACACAATTGTGTATAACAAAGCAAAACAAAACAAAATGGCGTACAAAAATTTTAAACAACTTTTGACATTCAGGCATTCACACTACACGAGAAAAAAATTAATCACCTGAGTACTTGCATATACTTTATATAAATTTACTTTGGACATGGCCTTTATTGTCATTTAATTGGTGCTTTTTCGGAGACGTTCCAATAAAATCGTCAATCAGCATTTCAATTTTGTGTTCGTTGTGTGCGAATGCAGTATGTCTTTGTCGGCAAGTGCAGTTTTGTTAACAAAAAAAAATTTTTTAAAATATACCGTTTTAAATAATAATTTTTCTATCTCGTGTTAAATAACAATTTTTCTATCGACTGTGTTTGGAAGTTTTATTCGCCTCCAGGGCACTTAAGCGAAAGAAATCGGACGATATCGTGGAATGAAAATTTGTTAGAATTCGAGCGACTGGTTTTATTTAGCAGGGTTTTTCTTTCGAGATAGTGGAAGAGGCAGTAAGTTGAAAATATTTTCATACAAAAAATAATTTATTTAATAAAACTTATAATGACTTCATTAAATTTATTAATTTTATACACATATGTATGTACTTATGATATCATTTTGCGATAATGAATTCCAGACTTAGTGAAGATGCAATCAATTCAGATAAGTAGTTTAGAAAATCAAATATCTGATCTAAGAAAAGCGAATGGAAGTTTCAAGCCCAAAAACATGAACGAATTTGGCTATAAATTGGAAATGCAGCTGTCTAAAGTTATAGAGAAATATTTGATACGTTACGAAAGCGAGCACAATCGTAAATTATCTTCCTTTTTGGCTGGAAAGTGAGTTTTCTTCTCATTTTTATTTCAATATCAAAATAAATATTTTTGTAAATGAATTGTTTCAGAGATATGCAGAACCGCGAGTTACGCGATAGTATAATGCAGATAATGAATCAATATGTGCTGACACAATTCAGTGATATGGTATCTAAAGTGATGACTATGGAGATACAGCGCCAGCTGGCACCAATGTTAGCAGCTAAACTCGATAATATGCAACAGCAAATACAACTAAATTTGGGACAAAAACTGACCGCCTTTGATTTAATGCTCAAAGAGAACATTTCACAGGCATGCAAGAGCAAAGTATGTTTTAGAAATCATTTTTAAATTATGATGTTTGGATATTCTTTGGTGTTAACCTAACCTAACCTTATATTTTAGACAATTATAGATACTTTTGGCAAATCGGTATTAGTTGGAGTACAGGGAAGTCTGCAAGCTGCTTTCATTGAGTCTATGTCCAGCACTTTAATTCCCGCCTATGAGAAATCCTCTCAAAATATGTTCCAACAATTGCACGAAGCATTCTCTGTCGGCATAAAGGAATGTAAGTAAAGAATTGTCTGCCTTATTCAAATAGAATTGGAAATTTGTACATGTATATGTATGTACACGTATGTGTGTATATAATAATATTATTTATTTTTCTTTAGTCATGGAACAATTTGATAACTATTTGCAACAACTGCAGCCAATGCACGACTCTACAGAAGAAATATTGAATAAATTCTCAGGATTTCGTCAACATTTAGACTCAATTTTAACTAAACATCGCAGTGGAGTACAGGATGTGATGCTGGAAACACGTAAAGATATAAAAGGATTAGAGCTTTTGCTTTCGCGACAAATCCAAGAAACTATACGAACAGAGGTAAAGAGAGAAAAATACAATTATGTAGTTATAATAATTAACAAATATGAGTTTAGGTGCGAAAATCGTTTGAAAACCAAGTAGCCGCTATACGTTCACAGGCAAATACTCCTGCTCCCATGTACGGTATTAAAGACACTATTAGACATCTTTTGTTGCAAGGGCAAATAAACAAAGCATTTCACCAAGCATTGTTGGCCAATGACTTAAATTTGGTGGAATTTACCCTTAAGAGCGCTGATCATAATGCTGTATTTACGCCAGACTGCTGTTTGGAGCAAAAAGTTTTGCTTTCCTTGATACAGCAAATCTCGGCCGACATGAGCGATCACAATGAGCTTAAACAGAAGTAAGACGACCTGAAACAGAAATTTTTAATATATCTGAAAACAATTTACTATTCCATTTTTTTAGTTATTTAGCTGAAGCTTTACTGGCCATAAATCCAATCGACCCCATTACAAGAGAACATGCTCCGAAAGTTTTGCAAGAACTTTTCCGAAATTGCCAAATGTTTCTTATTAATTATCCCAAGAGTTCACAATGCAGTAATGTTCGCATGCTAATGAAAGCTGTACAAGCGTATAAAGATCAATTTTAATACGCGGCCTTTTCAGTCGCCCATTTAACCCCTCACAAACATAATTTTAATTTAAATTTGAATTCTTGAAAAATATTTGATGTGTTTCTTTCCCTTTTACATTCTAATTTAATTGTTTAACTGCTTTCTTCCTTATTTAGTTCAAGAAATATATTAATCATTCTCAAAATGTTTATACTAATTTTACTTGCTACTTAAACAATTTTAAATTAATTTTTTATTGATTTAGGAAGAATTTTTCTTTTAAGACTTTATTTTTGAATTTGAAAGATGTATTTTGTGTGTGAATATTTTTTAATGAAGAAGGGAAGAAAACAAATTAATGAACATTGTGTTTAAAGAAATTTTCAAGTAATTTTTCTGCAGATTAGCAGTGATATTCTCGAAATTGTGGCAACTATTATTTGTGAGTTGTTCGTAAATCTTTTCATGCCACGGTTATTTTAATTACCTATTCTGGAAATTATGTGACAATATAAAAAGCATTTCTATTTCAAAAACTGTAGTATTGTTATTAAAATAAGAAATATATTTGAAGAATCTTTTGCGTTTGTGGATAATAAACTGAGTTCAATAATTATTACACTGGTAAGACTATTAGGCAATTCACAGAGTACTATACTGCCACATAAAAACTTGTCATAAACGATAAATTCAAACGACAAAAAACTATAGAAACAAAGAAAAACAATGACCAGCAACACTGAAAAAAGCAAATTGATTATTACTAAATTAAAATATTTTATTGGCATATAACATTTTTGTATGAAAAATATCAACAAAATTTTTATGACAGTCACTCAATTTTAGGCAACATAACAAATATAACGCATATATGCCCAAGCAGAAATTGTTTGCGCAAACAATATGTACCACCACAACACTGTTAATACAAAATTACGACTATTCCAAAATTTTTATACCTCCACAGTACTGCAAACACAAAAATTTGACTTTACGTTTACCGCGTTCTTAGTAATCCTATATCACTAAAACACTGTATATACAAAAATTCGACGTTAGTTTCCCAATACTCCGTTTACAATAATTCTATACCGCTACAACACCGTAAATACAAAAATTTTACTTTAGTTTCCCAAATACCCCGTTCACAATAATCCTATACTGCTACAACACCGTAAATACAAAAATTTGACTTTAGTTTGGAAATTTCCTTTGTGACGACCTTATAAATTTGTATTTAGAGTATTGTGACGACATTGAAAACAAGAGTCGGAGGACGGTCATTGGGCGTTATACCCTCAGACCCTCGTAGCAACGTCGTGCTTATTGTCTTTTTCTGCCTGGGTAAATTGGCTATACATATGTGTTTTTAATGTCATAAAATTAATAAAAATAAAATTTAACTGTAATGGAGTCAAAAATGTTTAATAATTTTAAAATATCCATACTTATGTCTATGAATTAATTTTACTAATCTTTAATAGCAAAAAAAAAAAAAAATGGAGGCATAATTTTTTGTTTAAACAAATTATTTACTATTTAAGAAATTTATTATTGGAGATATTGTCATAAGTTTATTTTAATTGAAATTTATTTGCTGGTGGTTAAGCATTCATAAGTCAACCACATATTTTGAAAAGTCACAAACCTGTTACCTTATGCACAAACTTTCAAAAACTATTTGAGAATTCACAAATAATAATATATTTGAAAATCACAAAAGAAAAATAAAATAGAGTCATATCGAATATAAATTATTTGCTGGGTTTTGTTAAAGTCTCTTAGTCTACTACTCTTATTTTTCTTTTGTGATTTTCAAACATATTATTTGTGAATTATCAAATAGTTTTTGAAAGTCCGTGCATAAGATAAGAAGTTTTTGACTGTTCAAAATATGTGGTTGAAGTCTACTGATGATTTGGCTAAGCACCAATGAAATATATAGACAATGCTTAACCACAAGCAAATAAACTTCTTTCAAATTATTTACTGTAATTTTTTATATAACAACTATAAATGTGAAATAAAAGAAAAAGCCTTTTTAGTTAATATCGAGAACAAGGAATTTAAGATATTGTCACAACTTTTTTTTAATATCACAGTAAACATGCTTGTCATTCAATCGAGAATATCACTGTAGATATTAGTAGAGCAATTTATCATACCTCTCTATTATTTGAATATGCTAGTGGTACTGACTAATTGATTGAGTATCTTTACTTTAAATGAATAATAGTAATTATAATAAAAATTGTCTTAAATTATAAACTAAAAATGTGCAACATTTATAAAGATCATATGTATTGTTTTGTAACAAATTAGTGTCGTAATATATACACATATAAAAATACGTATTAACTTGAAAAATAAAAACAATAAAATCAGCTTAAACTATCCACATATGCATAAAACATAACATGTGCTTGAAGTGTCAGTTAAACCGTTTCTTCTATGAAAATTTTGTGTTAATGTACACTTCAAGCACACGTTACTTTTTAGTCTTTAATGTAGGACAAAACATCGTAGCCAGTGAGATTAGAAGTCTAAAGCTACCCAGGTAGAAATTGTGACCTTGCGCAAAAAGTATGTGCCACCACAACACCGTAAATACAAAATTATGACTTCCAAAATTTGTGTACCACCACAATACTGCAAACACAAAAGTATGACTTTACTTTTACAACTACTGCGTTCTTAGTAATCCTATGCCACTACAACACTGTATATACAAAAATTCGACGTTAGTTTCCCAATACCCCGTTTACAATAATTCTATACCGCTATAACACTGTAAATACAATAATTTGACTTTAGATTCCCAAATACCCCGTTCACAATAATCCTATACTCCTACAACACCCTAAATACATAAAATTGACTTAAGTTTGGAAAGTTTCATTGTGACGATCTTATAATTTTTTTTTAATTCAAAAATTTTTTCAAGTAATTTTCAAGTTTGAAAATATTTTGAAATAAAAAATTAAACCCCATACATACGAAAATTCGAACAACAAATCACTCGCAAGCTCAGTGGAAACACTTTAAAGTGATTTACTTAAACCTACTTGATTTAAAGTCGGTGGAAACATACTATAATAGTAAATTATTTATCATATATGTATAAATCATTCAGTTCTTGTTGAACCTCCATAGTGAACAGACGTCATAGCGAAGTTTTGCTTACATACATACGAAACAAAAAACAACAACAAAAAATCATACTAAAAAATATTCGTAATATATATTGACTTTGATAAATAAGCTTTATTTGCTTTAATATTTTTTACATAGCATAGCAAAAAAAAAAACCCAAACAGAGTGATACTGAGGAATACTCTATATGAGTACCTCAAAAACAAAAAATTGTGAAGTGAGTTCTAACGACAGAAATTCCTATTTTACTGTGAGTTCTGAAGCTCTTAATGAAAACAATAAAAATAAAAAACCTGATGATAGTCTTTTTATTAACGGCGAAGCCATTTTTTCGTCAGCGATCAACTTCGCTTTGTCCAATGCCACCTAGTGATTCGTCAACATTACAGTCGCCTAGTACTTCTTCATATAAGTCAGCGATATTATCACCTTCGGGCTGGTGTTCATCAATTAACCAAGTTATCCAAGGCATATCAAACAGGTACACGCATCAGGTATATTGCTCATCCGCTTATTTTTTGTTTACACGTTTATAACGAAGAATTCATTTGACAATTACTTTTATGCCTTGTTTGATGCATAACATTTTTTGACAATTACTTTGTAAAACTATGTGAGAAGCTCAAATTTGCACCTAATGCGTGTACCTGTATTTAATGTGCCTTGAAATTAACACTACAGATAACAGTAGCTCAAAACCCAAGGTACAAGTCGGAATGGACAGATATATAGCTGTGGTAAAGTGTGGGCGAAGCCCAAATTCTTCGAAGATTTCATCTGCTCCAAAGATGTCTAGGGATAACAGCGCATCCTCTACTAACCGTCAAAACCGTTTTAAAATTTTGCAAGATGACAACGACAAACCCGATGTATCCTCGAACAAAACTTCCAAACCACTACCAATCTATTTTATTTAATTTTCACATTGTTCCAACAAAACGTGATAACATTGATGAAACGAAAATTCAAATTTATGAAGAAAACATTTTTGCAAAATGGTTACTGAATTTAAAAAAAAAACAAGTTTCAACACTTACCAGCTTAAAGAGTGCTAAAGGCCTGCAGGTCGTATTGAAGAGCATAGATTTGTACTTTGTTCCCTAAGAAATTAAAGATGCACTCGTCTTCGGCTAGATGTACTAAGCCGAAAGATCAAGCAGAAAAAAAAATTTGTAATTGTGGAGGTAATCACACCTCTAACTACAGAGGATGTCTTGTATATTGTTTCGTTAAACAGACTGTGGGAGAAACCCCTAAATTAGCTCCAGCTCAATCAGTCAACGCTTACTCCGCTACCTTTCCTCAAATGAGCCAACGAATTACTTCACGTGTATCGTATGCCGATGCTGTTAAGACAAATTCTATTCCCGCGCAGAAAGTGTCCTCAACAAGTAATTCAACAAATGCTAACACAGGCTATAATTTTAGCCGCCTTGAATCCACTATTGATAATCTGGTTCAAACTATAAACAGCTTTACAACAAATATGACTAAGATGATGCAAGAAATGTTGCGAATGCAGAATACTCTGCTTCAAGCAATAGTTAATAAGCCATGAACACGTTAAAAGTATGTTCGCCAACATAAAAATGAACTTGATCACTTCCTCATGGAAAAAAATATTGATATAATGTTGGTTTCTGAGACTAATTTGACTTCGAGAAGCCATTTCAAAATCAAGGGCTACACCTTATATGATACAAAGGAGCCGAGAGGAAGAGCATGTGGTGGATCAGCAATTCTAATAAAGTCAAGACTCAAGAACTATATTCTTGCCAACATTTGTGAAGAACATCTACAAGCAACAAATATTTGCATTGAAATTTTTTTTAAATTTCCTTAGATCATCAATTTACTCCCCTCCCAGTTTTTCAATCTCTGAGGATCAATACGAGAATTTCTACAAATCTCTTGAGCCTTGTTTCGTAGCAGCTGGAGACTACAATGCAAATCATACGTTTTCCGGTTCTCGTCTTATTACACCTAGAGGAAGAGCGTTGTTCAACATAATTTCAAAAATGGGCTTGGACGTCATTTCGAGTTGGGAGCCCACTTACTGGCCTACTGATATACAAAAAATGCCGGATGTTATAGATTTTGGCGTCATGAAAATCATCTCTAGGGATTTAATTCACGTTGAAGCTTCCCTAGATCTTTCCTCCGATCACTCTCCCACGATCTTTACAATTTGTAGGCCACTAAGAAGTGATATACCTCACCCATATGTGAAGATGATCAATCGGCTGGGGTTCAAAAAATATCTCAGTAGTCATTGTACGGAAAACATTAAGCTAAGAACATCCAAAGATATTGAATTTAACGTTGCCAATCTTAACGAAAATATTAAACAGGCTGCTGAACATGCCACTACCTCCCATCCGCAGACTGGCTTTAATAGAATTTATTCTACGGATATTGATCGTCTTGTATGTGAAAAAAGAGAGCCAGCAGAGAATGGCAAATACACAGATCAACCCTAAATAAAATCAGACTTAACGAATGTACTTAACGACTCGAAGAGTTGCTATCGTTGGAAAAACTGCATTACTGGAAAAATGTCTAGAAGGTCTCGTTGTCACGTCAGCATCTAATTACACTTTATAGCGCTTTGCTAGAAATCTTAAAAGGCCCATTGAGCTTAAATCACCACTGCGCACTTCGTCCGGAGGATTGGCAAGAAGCGATACTGAGAAAGGTAACTTATTTGCTGAGCATTTAAAATCTGTATTCACTCCCTATTCATGTACGGGTGCTGTTAATTTGCCGAGTGTAGTTTCTCTACCCCATCGTTCCTTAAGGTTTAAGCTGCGTGAAGTACAAAAAAATAATTGTTGAACTCAACCCGAAGAAAGCTCCAGGTATTGATGGAATTAGTAACAAAATGCTGATGAATTTGGTTCTAATTGCAATAAGAATCCTGCTATTTATTTTTAATGCCATTTTACGAATGCAGTATTTTCCACATAACTGGAAACTTGCGAAGATCATAATAATTCCAAAGCCGTGCAAAGATCCTACCAAGGCTGAGTCATACATGCCTATAAGCTTAAGGCCATGATACACTATCCTACACAATCGCGCTATATACGAAAAAATACAACCCTGATCTGATGAATTGTTTTTGTCTTTTGAAAATGTTCATAGACTCAATCACACCAGGGCTGTATTTTCTCAAAAATCGCACGATCGTGTAGGGTAATGTATCGCAATCTCAAAGCTTTCGAAAATCTGCTCATGACTAAATTTTTCAATAGTTTAGCTGATAATGGGTGCATTCCTGACCATCAATTTAGTTGTAGAAGTCAGCATAGCACAATCGAGCAAACTCATAGATTGGTGCAAGTTATTAGGAAGACATTTGAAGAAAAGAAGTATTGTTCTGCCCTGTTCTGTTCATTGATGTTTCTCAGGCATTTGACAAAGTACGGCACGAAGGCCTAGTTTTAAAATTGAAGACATATCTGCCAATAAACATACAAAAATGTTTGGAAAGTTATATTACTGCTAGGAAGTTCACTGTTGTGGACGGAGATTTCATGAGTGTGCCTGAATCTATATCTTCCGGTGTGCCACAGGGTAGTATTCTGGGGTCTTGTATTTAATATATACTTGTGATATGCCTGTGAGCAATAATATCCATACCTCTACATTTGCCGATGATACAGCCTGCATGAGTATGCATGAAAACACTTATGAGGAATCCCGAAATCTCCAGGAACATATTACACAGCTGGATATATGGTTGAACTTATGGAGAATTAAAGTAAATGAGCAAAAGTGTGTCCATATAACATTTACCTTAAGAAGAGATTCTTGTTCCCCGATTCGAATCAACAATCAAGATATTCCTCAACATTGACAAGTGATCGAAGGCTTAAATGCAAACATCATATTGACTCTAAGCTAACGCAAAACTTAAGTTAACTCAAATACATTGGTTGATTGGCAGAAATTCAACACTCAGCCTAGACTGCAAACTGTTAATTTTACGTTTGATAACATTGGCTCCATGGTACATTAAAAATTCAAATTTACATCGAGACTTAAATACAGTTACAGTTCATTGTAATATCTCGTAACATCTTGAATTTTACTGGACACATCCGCTTAAAAAAGAGGGACACTACGGCTCTAATACTCAATACCCCAGATTTAACTGCTTGAAAATACTTTGTTTTGCCTAGAAATACTATGTATTATTAATTTACTATCACTAAGTTTATGTGCGACACTGGTCGGGCCTAATAATTATATTTAGATTTAAGATTTGAACACTTATTGTTGGTTCATATTTGAAGATACAATAAATAAATATACTCGTATGTATAAAAAAATATATATGTATATGTATGTATAAATATATATATATATATATATATATATATATTTATAAATATGTATATACTAGATGAGCCCAGCAAACGTCGTACCCTCAATTATTATTTTTAACTACAAATTAATGCATACAGTGGTCATTTGTTGGGTCAAAAACAAAACTAAAACCTACCCGGTATTGACCCGAACCTGTGTTGAAAATTTCAGCTTGACAGGTCTTATAGTTCCACAAATCATGCGTTAGTAACAAACACAAACTGCGATTTTATATATATAGATATACATATGTACCTTATCATTAAGAAGATAGTACTAAAAACGGTTACGGTGTTACTCCTCATAAGTGTAAATTTTCAGAAAGTGCCAAAACTTATTCGTTTATCTGTTCAGAAAAAAGAAGTAGCTAAAAATGTTTCTCCTATGTACCTTAGAAGAAGTGTCGAAGTTTCTTTTTCTAAAAAGACATTTTTCCAAAAAGTACCTTTACCGAAAAGTATTTTTTGAAAAGTACAAAATTAATATTCAAAGTAACCCTTTGATGACAGTGTTTAAGAATACAGTATCACTAATAAAATTTAACTCAAATTTAAAATGTTTTAATTATATGAATTCTTCCGAATTTAAAATTCTTAGCGTCGTATTTACCCTTTTTGTTACCTTTTTTGGACCCTTAGAAAAAACATACATTTTATTTAACCCTTTTAAGTAGGAATAGGTCTGTCTGCGTACACATATTTTGCATAATTTTGTGCAAAATGTTGCAAAATCTTGCAAAATGTCTGCGTACTCCAAATCTCTTGCAGCGAGAGAGCCAAAAAGAGAATTTTTTGACAGTTGGAAGTTAGAGAACTTGCAAAATGTTTGCTGGAGAAATTTCTGCTTGCAAGATTTTGCAACTAGTTTGAACAGCTGTTTTTATTTATTGTTTGAATGAAATAATTTTTTGAAATGAAAATAAAAATTGAAATTTAACAATGGCAGAGGTAAGTAGTTAGAATTGTGTTGAGTTTTAACGTTTATAATAAATTATAACAAACAAAACATTTTATTTCATGCTACAAACGTCCAAATATACAGTGCGACCGTGGCGTAAGTGGATTGGAGATGGCAGAACCAATAGAACCAGCAGAACTTTGTGGGACAAACTTTGCAATTGAAGAGGCGAGTATTTGGAATGGATGTTAGTGTAATCAAAGTATTATGAACAGTACTTTATTTTTAATGCTAGAATCCTCCAAAGAAACAGTGCGTTCGTCGTGGAAACAGAGACATGAGGAAGCACATAATAGTTACTGCAATGATGGTGCTGGATTCTTCGTCGTCCGAGAGTGAAGAAGATGATTCAGAGCCAATTTTAAGTATACTACTAAATGGATGCATAGGCAATGATATATATTTCCGTCTAAAGCCTTTTCTTATGCAGCCAAAAGAAAGAAATTGTGTAAAGCAGTATATGGAAGAAATAGTGCCCAATTACAGCGAAAAGGAATTTCGAAGACATTTCCGGATATCGAGGCAACTGTTTGAAAACCTATGTGATCGGGTTTCAAACTGGGAAATGTTTAAAAAAATGCGTTGCGACAAAAGGCTACCCGAAAGTGCTCAAATGTTGGTATTTTTATGGTTTGCTGGGCACGAGGCATGCAGCTTTAGAGATGTATCAGATCGCTTTGACATGAGTCTATTTGCAGTAGGTGCAATAATAGAAAGAGTGTCAATGTTTCTAAGTTCAGTTCCCTTAGTCCGGAAGTCATACGGTGGCCAAGCGAACAAAAAAAGGAAATGTCAAGTAAATTTTTCGCCGACAAATGTTTATTTCGAAAGGCTATAGGTAGGTGTCATGACTGATATACACATAATCAAAAATAATGAATATACTAAACAATATCTTCATTTAGGATGCATTGATGGTACGCACATAGTCATTGATCCTCCGTCTACTTCTAAAGATGACTATATCGACCGGAAAGGCAATACAACAATTTGTATGAAAGGAATCTGTCACGAAAACAAAAAATTTAAAAACATTTTTGTTGGATACCCTGGGTCGTGTCACGACAGTTGGGTGTTGAAGAACTCACCTATCTATGAAAAGCTACCATCGTATTGTAAAGGTAATAGCGATTATAAAAGTTTAAGCATTATTATTTTAACTTTTTTATGCTTTCAGATTATTATTTACTGGGGGATTCTGCTTATCCATGCAATAAATATTTGATAACAAAATACAAAGATAACGGACATCTGACAAGAGCTCAGATACAGTTTAATATAAAACTAAGCTCTGGTCGTGTCCGTATCGAACATACGTTCGGTATTTTAAAACAGAGGTTTAGGCAGTTGTACTACTGCAAATTACGAGGAATTAAAAAATTATGCCACTTTATTAGAGCGTGTTGTGTTTTACACAACATTGCAAATAAAGATGACCTAAACTTTACATCCGAGATATCACCAGATGGTGATGAAGAATTTCTAAATCATGACCAGGTTTCTCGTGGAAATAGGGTGCGAGATGAAATTTGCCAAGCACTGCAAATTCTGACAGATAATAATTAAAAATTCATTTCATTCGAGTATTTATATTTTTATTTTTAAGTTTATACATTTTGTAATCGGCTTCAGTGCCATTTAGGCAATATTTTTATTTTGATTTTATTAGTCACTGTAAAGAAACAAAATTAAATAAAATAATTTACTTAAATTCATTAAACAGAAACAACAAAAGTACTCACTCTTTTTTTAAAAGCAGAACCAATGATTCCAATAATGCTATTTTTCTGGCATCATTTGCTTCCTTTCTCTCTGCCCATTCTTTCCTTTCTGCCCTTCCCTTCCTCTGCTCCTCTATATTAGCTTCTAATAGTTTGTAGAGTTTCTATTCATTGGCTTCCTTCTTCTCCGCATGTCTCTCTGCATTTTCCACGTACTCTTGTAAAGACGTTTTCCTTCGCTTAGAGCATGAAGCCGTCATATCCAGATTTTCTGTAAATGCAAATGTAAAATATACATACATAAGTAAATGAAAAATAAATAATGAAATAATAAATAACCACCTTGCGGAGAATTCGGGGGTTCAGATACGCGGCAGTTATTTGAGTTGACTTCCGTTTCACTATCCAAAAAGTATTCAGGATTCACCGATCTTTTCTCCCGAAGCAGGTCATCCAATTCGCTACGAAAATGCAATCAAAATAACTAACATAATCATCAAATATATACTAATCTTTTTTACCTTTGGAAAGGGCACACTTGTCTACTTCTTCCAGTTTGCTTGTTGTTAAGCTGCGCTCCAACGTAAAATATCTCCCCTCCACCTGGGAGGCGTTGAAATTGTGGCCATTAGCACAAAGCTTTGCAGCAATGGCCACCCACATTTGCCGCTTGTTTTTTAGGTGCAGTGACTTACCCACTTTTGGACGCATTTCCTTTACCAAACTAATTAACAATTTGGTAGATGCATCCAACCAAATTGTTTTTTGAGCGTCCGTCTTACTGTTATTGTTAGGTACAAATATTATTTCGATGTACTCATTCATGCCCGCCATTTGGCCTGCCAGAACTTGTCCATATTCTTCGTCTGCAAGCATAAAATATATTTTCAAATACTTAAGTTGTAATTTCATTATACATACTTACCATCTTGAACCCTTTTAAACGTCCCTGGCAAGCACTCCACTTCCAAATTATTTTTCTCCGTTGTCAAGCTGTTGGAGGGCACTGTATTGTGAATTTAATTATTTTTTTCCATTGTTAAGCTGGCACTATGTTGGGCAATGTAAGCAAAAGAAGTTTTGCGTACACATAAGCTAAAATTCTTTTGCTTTGTTATTTCAATTGTTTACACACCGATCAGCTGTTTTCTTGCAAGATTTCACTGTATTCTGTCTGCGTACTTTTTGAGATATTTTCACCCAACAGAGTAAAATTGGTCTTACTCTCCCAAAAAAATTTACTGAGTATTTGCTACTGGAAAAGTACGCAGACAGAAAGTACGCAGTTCAGAAAGTACACATATTGAAAAAGTACCAAACTCGAGTCCGCTTATTTTTTTTAGCAGAATTTGTGTGCTTTTGGAATTTTTAGTGTATCTAATGTAGTTTCCGAGATATAAAAATACCGATTTTACCTGTTTTTACCCCTTAGCATTCGAGTTTCCAAAAATCCCTTCTAGGTGAATCTATACATCGGAGGGGAACACACCAAATTCAACTGTCTAGCTATTTCATTTGGGCTGTGCGATGATACATCAGTCACTCAGTTACTCTTTTATGTATGTATGTATATACAAGAATGATAAAATAAAGATTACGCCATCGCGCAAGAATAGAAAAACTTCTCTGCGCATGATGGAACTCTGACGTCACTCACCCTGTGTTCTCATTGGCTAGTAAAATTTAGCTGTAGAACTATTACACACACACAAACGCACATTTCATATCTGCTCTTTTTCTTATCTCTTCACTTTATTTTGTTTTTTATTTTTCTTAGATTTGCAGCTTTTAAACAACCAAATTTAAACACTTTCTATATACATATGTAATTTTAATTATTTTAATATTATTAATATGTATTTATTATAAAATATTACACAAAACTTGCAGTTTATGTAATCTGATTTAATTTTCGGCGTCAATTAAAATTGTAAAATTTTCAAATTTTAATTACCCAAATTTTAAAATTCTTGGAAATTTGTGAAATTTGATACCTACGAGGGTGGTTCAACAAGTCCGTCCAATTTTTTGTTTACATTAGGAGTTTTTTTTGTTTACATTAACTGTTTTTTTGTTCACATTAGTTGTGTGAACGGGTGATTTTTTTGTGGTGACATTAATTGCATGTGAAAGGGTGTTTTTTTGTGGTAATGGATTAAAAATCATGAAATTGATTTTTCCATGGGTGTCCTTTGTCGTTGTAATGGGTAATTAAGCATTAAAATTTCAATCTATGCCGTACGCCTTACTTAAAATATCTATATCAAGTCAAATATGAATATCTGAAGAAATTAATTTCATCAATTAAATGTTCAATGATTCAATTATTATATTTAACGCTGTTGCGCATGAGAAGCAATACGTGTATATTTTTGTATTGGGCGACATAAGAATGATACTCATTCTGCTTGTGCTAAACTTATAGCATAATTCCTAATACACACATGCATACATACATACAGGCAAAGTTAAAAATGCAAATAAACATGAAGCAAAATTTTAACAAGGTCAACTCAAAATTATTTTAAATATGGATGCAGTCAATTTTAAAATCTGGTGGTTTACACCAGGTTTAAAAAAAGTTTTTAAGCTAAAATTCTATTACGAATTTTAGTGAATTTTGCTTAAACAACATTCGAAATGTTGTTTAAAATTTTAATGAATTCGGCTGTAAGCATTTAGTCCTAATTTACACTATGCAAGTCTTATTGCTAAGCTGATTAGTTTGTTAGGAAAGGGGGACGAGGGGAAAAGAAACGCTACTCTTCCCCTCGTCTCTCTATCCGTCAAACTAATCAGCTAGCAATAAGACTTGCATAGTGTAAATATGGACTAAATAAGAGCCAATGCAAATGTTATTATAATGTTTAAGTAAGATGAGAAAAATATTAAGCACGTCTATAGGGATCATGTAGTCAGTAATATGAATTTTAAAAAGGTTTAAGAAATTTATAAAGTGTTGGAAGAATAAATATGGAATTTTTAATATAAGCACAGATAATGAATTAAATGATGGTCGCTACAGAAAGCAATTTGACTATTTCATAACTATATAAACTACAGTTCATAAAAATATACTTTAGTTATTAATCTAACTTTAAACTTGATACATCTATTTGCTATAACCTCATCTGATACTTGATAAGCTGATCTGAAAACCAGACCAAGTCCTGATAAGCTGATCTGAAAACCACACCATGTCCTAATAAGCTGATCTGAAAACCAGACCAGGTCCTGATAAGCTAATCTAAAACCAGACCAGTTCCTGATAAGCTGATCTGAAAACCAGATCAAGTCCTGATAAGCTAATCTGGAAACCAGACCAGGTCCTGATAAGCTGATCTGATACCTGATCTAATAGCTGATACCTGTTCTACTATTTGCTATTAGCAAACATGGATGAGATGGTGTTAAAGCATCGATAAGAAAGTATCTAATGAAATTTAATGGAATTTCATAATATTGTGAAATTCAATTCCTCTTGTGTAGAACTTTTCAAAGATAATAAAACTGTGCATGTTTAAGCGATATGAAAACAAACAACAAAAATTTGCAAATAAACAAAAAGAAAAATTTTTTGATCTAGTGAAGTAAAGCCAATAGATAAGCAAAATATAAAAATGTAGACATTTGTAGTTAAAATTTCTATTAAGTAAATTTAAGCTGAAATAAAAACCATTTACATATTTTATTATTTTTTCAATATTTTATTTAACAGTTTTTCTTAAAAATCTTAGTACTAATACAAATTCAACTCTATGTATAAATAAAAATATACAGATATAAAAAGAAAAATACATCATTAATATAATAATTTATTTTTATTTACAAATAATTTAGGTATAGGTAAAAAGATAAAAGTTTTAAACCATTCAATTTTAACATGCTTTTGGGTGAATAAAATACTAAAATTAATAAATACATTCATAAATAAATATATAAACAATAAATAAATAAATAAATAAAATAATAAATAAGTAAAGAAATAAATTAATAAATAAATTAATAAACAAATAAGTAAATAATAAATAAATTAATAAATAATTAAATAAATACATTAATAAATACATACAATTAGTACAAAATTAAATTCTCGTTGTCATCTTACATGCAATTTAGTAGGAATCATTCTATTCTATATCCATTGTTTCATTGTTTCGGTCTATGTAATGTCCCCAAGCGCGCGTTTTTATTTTATCTTTCATTATATTTCTTTTATCATCAGAAAAGCTAAGTGCTATTTTATGTAGTTTTTGGGTATATAGTTGATGTGTTTTAGATCTAAACAAAAACATTTCATCCGAGATAACTTTGGATTCGAATAAGCAACTTTTGTAATCATTAATGGACAACTTTTTAATTACAGACTTTTTGACCCCTTTTGATTTTTTAACAGCTTCCGAGCGAAGAGTCGACAGAGAATACATTTTTGCTCTTAAACCAACAAACTCTGTCATTATATCCCCATTGTTTTCATCTTTCATCATTCCCAAAACCTTCTTATTGAGTAGCGGCAAACGAAATTGATTATCTATAGGATATTCTGACGTATCAAAATTCAAACTAATATCATTACGGATGTCATCATAAAAATCATCAGTTTTAATTGAATAAATAAATGAGTCAGTATCCATATAGTTGAGAGAAATGTTCTCTCCAAATTTAGGCTTCATGAAGCCATAATGGAAGTCATACATTCTCCACTTCGATAACTCCAGTACTGTGAAACCAACATATATGGGTTTATCATATAATGGTTCCATTTTTTCTAACTCTACCGCATACATATCATCAGAAAATTTTGTCAACTGCTTAAAATTTGGTTTCGCAATTAATGTTCTGAGACCTAAATGATTCCTGTTTGTCGTTTCCCAAGATGACGTAATTCTAATGTCCCTACGTTTTTCAATGTTTTCCATTGTCTTCCCGTAAACAGCATTGTTTAAAAGTTTGAAGAAATCTTTTTCAAAATTATTTTTAGCATTTGCCCTATGAAATGTGTTTAAGTCAATATATTTTTTAAGCCAAGGGGATTGCTTAAATCTGAGTATTCTATGTTTTAAAATTCTATAGTGTATGGTGTAATTTGTTTTTGAGTGTAAGTCTGCAACTAATTTTTTGATTTTGGATCCCTCAGCGTGCTTGTTTTGAGGGCAAAATGGCAAATCATTATGTAGATCATGCACTGAATCGGGATAATCTATATCCACTTCCAAAATGTACCCATACTCTGCAGTATCAGAAATTTTTTTTAACATCAAAATCAGTATCACATACCCACTCAAATTCACCGCAAGGAAGATATTCCGGCATCGCCCAACCATACAAGTTGTTAGCGTCTAAGTATACAAGAAATTATGATGGTTTTGATGCATCAAAATCTTCCAAATATATGTTATTCGCCTTCGAATATCTTTGCGATCATTGAACTAGTCCACCTCTAATTCCGTTTTGCATAAACATATACATTTCGGAATCAGTGAAGTGTTCCAGTGAAACTTCTGTGGTTTTCAACATTGCATCCCAAGATAAGCCTGGTGCTGTATAATAGTGGCAGGGGTCCAAATCGTATATATCTCTACAAATTTTTCTAAAATTTTCAAACACGTCGGTTAGAAGAAGAACATCTGTCTTTAAGTAGAGTTCAGTATAGTCAAGGAGAGTTTTACAGTTAAATTCTCTCCATATTTTTTGAGTATGTTCATACTCGACTACATCACATTCTTCATTCGTTAGAATATTGAAGAACTCTTCTCTACTAGGGAGTTTAATTTCCTTAAACTTAGTCATGGAATCCATGTAAGAGTACGGAAATACACCCTTTCTTCTAATCAGGTTGAAATGAGCTTCATCAACGAAACATGACCGAATAGTATTAAAATCATTGCTATCAAGATTTTTCGCTAACGTATCTAAACTCGAAGCCATAAATCTAAACGAGTCTATAAATCTTATTTCGAATCCATATTTTTCATCTAATCTGATGAAAATTGAAAGAGAAATATAACTCTCTGTGTCTGGGGAATCACTTTTATTGTAGAATATTTTATAGAAGAAAGTTCTTTGAAAAATTGGTGCATATCATATGCGAAAAGATTATGCAAAATAACCGGTATAAACTGAGGTGTTTTATAATTCAAATTACATTCGCTATGAGCTGCCCACGATAATTGCCTGTAAGATGACAATGATCTCTAACTTTATCGTTATTTAATATTTTCTTACATATATGACAATTTTTTGCATTATTATATTGAGCTATTTCTATTGGGGTTATGAACATTTTCTTAACTTTAAGTAAATAATTTAAATAAATATCTGTACACTCTACAACAATTTTTTTGATAAATATATTCGCCGAATCTTCACCAAAATAATGTCTATATAAATTATTTTCTCTCTTGAAACTACAATTAATAAAATAACCGAATGCACAAGCATGATGTTTCTGTACATTTGTGGTGCTTTTACTTACAGCATTATCAACTTTTTCTAAAATAGACTCAAAGTCTGCGTAGATTACAAATGGTACATCTGTTTGTAATAGTTCTTAAACTTGATAATAGATTCATCTTCTGGCATTCTGATGACTTTTTCCCACAAACATTTTTATGATGATTATACACATAATCATCATGTGTATGATATAGGCAGGTGTTGCATATCATGATCTTACTTCTGTGTGATGTTATGCTGGAACGAAGGAGTCTGAAGAAAATATAGAAAATACCAATACGATATAAATAAATATAACAATAAAAAGTAACTTTTTAAATAGAGATGAAAGCAGATTTTTCATAAATGCACAAATGAAACTTACTTTGATATATCCTTGATGAGTACATATTGGGAGTTTTCATTGGACTGGAGCAATAAGAGATTAATATGAATGTGTTTTTCTCCTTTTGTTATGTAGTATGGTCCTAATGCTCAGATCATTTTGATTTTCGAATTGTTTTATCTGCTTCAGTGGGAGTGGAAACTCTAGGCCTTCAAAATTTAACACAATTGCTCCTAAATTAATATTCTCATCAGAAATGTTTGTTATATTATAGTTTCTATAGTTTTTCCGTTGTCTTCGATCTAAAGTACTATTAGTGTACAAAGCCGCAATGAGACACCATTTAAAGCAATAAATATCATTGCTCTCGATATTTATGCATGCACATTTCACTGCAATATTTTTTGGGAGAGGGATAAAGCTCGATCCTCTTATTATGGACGCCATGTTTATATTAACTTCAAGGGAATTTATTGAAATCAATGTCCATCCGCTATCCCTCTCTTGAAATTCTTCCATTTTGGCTGTTAGATCCTCGGCTTGTTTCTTGTACATATACTTTATGTCATCAGACAAAGTCACCAACATCATTTTCGAAATATGTACAAGTTGGGAAACATTCATCTCATCATTCACCATTTTCATATAACCACATGTGAGCTCCATATTAAATTTAAACGTATTATGTATCCTACTACGTTCATTGAGTTGTTGTACTATGGAGCTCTTGGTAGATGCGAGAAACTCCTCCGGAAACAAGACGCCCACATTTTTGTTGAGGAGAATATATGTCTCGATCCTCCCATTGAAGTTACTTATTCTTTTAGTGAGAAAATCTTTAATCTGTTCTTGCTGACAGCTGTTTTTGTGTTTTATGGTTCTGACGTGAGCCATACAACCATTTGATGGAATCATCTCATCACAATCCTCACAATATTTGTTTTGAAGACTTAGCTTAATAGTTCCAAGCATAGCCTTCGATTGGTTAGCATATGAGTGCGTTTCCATATGCTGATTTAGTTTTGTTTGAGTCATAAAGACTTTATTGCAGATGGTACAATTTGTAGTATTCATTTTATTTAATTTTTTATTTGTTTATTAATTAATTAAATTATTTTATTTATAAACAATTTATTTAATTATTTTATTTATAAGCAATTTATTTTAGTTATAAACAATTTATTTAATTATTTTTTATACACTATAAACTTGTTTAACAAACAGTAGTTGGTTCTAGCACTTTTATAGTGTTTGGATTTCAATCACTTTAGAAATTTTGGTTGGCAGACTGATGACAATCTACATTATTTCTTCTAATTATATACTTTATATGAGAATCGCGTAGTAGTCATCGAATCTAATTTATTACGGCATATGATGAAATTCATATACACACACACAAACATATATATATATATATATATATATATATATATATATATATATACACCTTCTCGAACTTACCAACCAATAGTAAACAATCCAAAAAGACTTTCCCAACAATTTTCGAGACAGTACTACCCAACTATACTACCATATCCAAATAATATGGTTAGATATCAGAATTCAGTCAACAACGGTCACAGAACAAAAACTTTAATACATACCAAAAGAACATACCAAATAACGGATTCGAACAAAACAGAAAACTGTACAACAATTCCCTTAATCCCAACCTTGGACAGCAACAGTATCGTCCACAAAATGTACCACCCAAAGAACCAATAGCTGGAAGCTCAGAATATACTCAATTAACGAAACCATCAAGCATGCAGACACAAAGAGTAAAAAGTGGTTTTAAGCCCCACGAAATGCATAACATTGACACAGAAGGAACTCCTTACACAAATTTAAAACAGTACTACTATTACTACCCGAACGAATATGTTCAACAGGATATAACGTATGATCTGAACGATTTCAATGCAAGTTTACCTTTGGATAAAATAAGCAATACGACGAAGACAGTAGTAACACAATTGATGACAGTGAAAATTTTCTAGTACATGCCTCCCTAGACCAACTGAATACTTAGACATAAATAAACATGGACATACATTACCATATATAAATATATTTTCCCCTTTCGGTAGACCATTAAAATTTCTAGTTGACACTGGAGCCTCTTCATCATTTATAAATCCAGAATTTGTTGACGAGGACCAATGTCAGAACTGTGAAGCAATTACGATTACCACAATTTTAAATAAGCACTCCTTAAAAAAAAATCAGTTTACCATACTTTGTGGAATTCAAAGAAAAAGTTAAGATGGAACTATTTGTATTTAGATTCCAAAATTACTTCGAATGATTAATAGGACTTGATATTTTAAATGAACTGAAAGCTAAAGTAGTCTTGAGCAGTAAAACTCTAATCACAAATAATTCAATAATACCACTACAATTTAAATCTAATCTGACTTCAGGAAAATTTATAATTCAACCTTGTTCAAAAACTATTATCAAGATACCAGTTGATTCTCGAAACGGTGATTTTTTTATTACAAAAAACATTTTTAGCACCTGACTTATTCATTTCAGAAGAAATTTATTCCTCAAGAGAATGGTATAGTTATGTTGAAGTAGTAAACATATCCGACCACGAAAAGGTTATCTATTTTGAACAACCCGTAAAAACTGTTCCATATCAAAATTTCATTGAATTTAATAGCTTCACTGTACATTCAGACACACCCTATCAAAATGATAATATAACTAAATTTCTGAGAACAGACCACTTAAATAACGAAGAAAAAAACGCTAATAAAAATTGTTAAACGTTTTCGATGATTTACCCCCATATGCAAAAAAATAAAGTTTTCTTGAAGTGTACGTTAAAACAAAATTTCCATACAAAAACCGGTTTTAACGTACACTTGAAGCACACATTATTTTTTTGCATGTGGGGGTTATTCTTTAAAGAAGGAAAAACTCTTAGTTTTTCTAATAAAATTAAACATAAAATCAACACCATGGACGATATCCCTATTTTTACAAAATCCTATAGATACTCTTACGTTCATAAGGAAGAAGTACAGACACAAATAAACAAAATGCTACAAAACGGCATTATAAAGTTTTTCACCTAGGAGTGCTCCTGTATGGATAGTCCGTAAAAGGAAACATGGTAATAATGTACAAAAATGGAGACTAGTAATCGACCGTAGGAAATTAAATGAAAAGACAATTTGTGATAAATATCCCATACCCAATATTAGTCACTACAAGAACACATGTTAAATTTGCAGAAAGTTTTTGAAAGGCTAAGAGAATCAAACTTAAAAATTCAGTTAGACAAATCTGATTTGTTTTGCTCTAGGAGCAATTCTTTCCCAAGGACCAATCGGAAGCGATAAGCCTATGTGCTATGCTAGTAGGACATTAACGAACAGTGAAATAAACTACTCAACAATAGAAAAATAACTGTTAGATATTGTTTGGGCTACAAAATACTTTAGACCATACCTTTGCAAATATAAATTTAAAATTGTAGCCGACCATAGGCCATTAACATGGATTATGAGTCTCAAAGAGCCAAATTCGAAATTATAAGATGGCAAACTTAATACGAACGCATACGCTCTAAGCCGCATCATAATTCGCGAGCATAATTAACATTAATACACTCGACAATGACTCAATTCAAGGAACAGCGGGAACGACTATTCACTCTGCCGACGAAAATAACGATGATGGTATTCCAATTTCAGAAAAGCCAATAAACAGAATCAATCTCCAAATTATCTTACAAGTGAAAAACTAAGGTTCTCCGCTAACACTCGAGACTGTGTTTAAAAACAAACTGAGAAAGACAATACGCAGACCAGAACATAACGAAACTGTAATGACTGATATATTTAAACGGTACCTTGCAACCAATAAACTCTGCTATAATGACAGACGATGACACATTCAAAATTTTTTAAATAGTAAACTTTTTAAGCTCATTCGCTGTAAAATTTTATTACAAGATATTCGAAACACCGATGATCAGGATAAACTTATAAACGAGTACCACATCAATCACAATCATAGAGATATACAAGAAACCTTTGAACATCTAAAACGTGAATATTTTTTCCTTATATGAAAGAAAAGATAACCAAATGTACTAATCATTGTGATATATGCCAAGCGCCTAAATATGACAGAAGACCTCTGAAACCTATATTTGAAACCCCAGAAATACCCAAAAAACCATTGGACATTGTCCACATTGACATATACTACATAAATAAACGAAATATTCTCACCCTTGTCGACAAATTTTCGAAATTCGGATTAGAACACCTTTTAGATTTTAGAAATAGCATATCAATTTTAAAAAATATTAAACTTTATATAAGCCTACACGGCTTCCCGAAAAAAATAGTTTGTGACCAAGGCTCGGAGTTCAGTGCGTCTATAATAAAAGACTTTTGCAAAATTATTATACACTACACCTCATTCCAACAAAGCACTAGTAATTCACCAGTCGAAAGACTACATTCGACGATAACAGAAATTTACAGAATCATTATGCAGAAATATAAAGAATCAGAACTACCATTAGATCACGAAGAAATACTTTCCGAAATAATCATTACATATAATAATTCCATACACAACGCGACAAAGTTAACACCATTTGAATTGTTCTATGGAAGAACACCCCCATTTGAAGAGATTAAATTAAAAGAATTTCAAAGCAAACTACATGAATCGATTACGGAAAAATTAACACATGACACAGACAAACGCATCGAACGATTAAACAAAGATAGAGATGAACGCGAAATTTTTCTAGAAAATTACAACATCTATAGGAAAGAATGTAGGAGAAACAAATTACCAATAGATTTTCAAAGAGAATTGTAAAATAAAATAACAGAGTGACTCTTCTAACACTAGACAACCAAAAACTCCATAAATCCAAAGTAAAAAGAAAACATAAGACTCAAAGCTCACGTTTCTTTTATTTTTATACTGACACAGGCAGCGCTGCTAGAAGATTTGGGATAAAAATCATCATTTGCAGGGAAAAAATCATATTTTGAAGAAAAAATTATCACAAATCCAATTTTGTTTTAAAATAAAAAAGGAACATCAATTTCCATAAAATTAAAGTTCAACATTATCAGAAGATATGGGAAGAGAAAATAAATTTTTAATAAATTTCAAAAGGATCATAATAGCTGGGACATTGTCAGCACGAGTGATGTTTGACATTATTGACCAAAACTCTTCACACCTAAGATTAAATATACTTGCAAAATTATTACTAAATTAATAAAACAAAGTTCTATAAGCTCGTCATTCATGTTTTGAATCATCAATTAAAATTGGAACATGTTTGTATTAAACCTGTAAAAATTTAACGGTATTTACAAAAACATCTTTAAAATTTAATCGTTTTAGTATTCGATTACATAACTCGATGTAAAATTTAACACAATCCTCAATAAATTGATTTTTTCATTTGCATTGGATAGTACGCATAATAAAATATGTATTTGCTTTTACTCAAAAATTTATTTTAAAACACAAAATTATGAAAACAATTGAATATAAAACTTACAATTTTAGGTTTTAAAACGAAACTTTTTAAGTAAAAAGCAAATACTTTTTATATTCATATGTACACACGGTTGTCAGATCTTACAATATTGTTAGTAAAATGTGCTAAAAAATTCTTACAACTGTCTGAACTGGCAATTTTTGTCTGACATCTTTGCCAGAAAAAGCATTGTCAGTTCATTGTAAAACTAACGGGGGACAACAAATTGTCAGACATCTTACAATCGTGCGAACACATTGTACATTTAATGCCAGATATTTGTCAGACATTTTAATATTGTCAGATGTGCGAACTTTATGCATCTCACAATGGCGTCATTGTAAGAGAATTCTTTCAATGGGCAACACTGCATACGCTTTATTTTAAAGAAAATATAAATAAAAAAAATGTATGCCGACAAAATAATAATAATAATAATAATAATTTATATTTTCACTTTTTACAGTTAACACAACCAAAAGTGATTGATATTTAACAATTTCTAATAAATTCTTTGAGTCTGGCAAAGCAAAACAACAGATCTGAAAAATTTTGTATATGACAACCGTGTGAACTGACAATTTTTCGACTGACGATTTTGTCAGATGAATTTATTGTCATACAACCGTCTGGCAATAAATTGTAAGATTTTCTGACAAATTTGATACAACCGTGTGAACTGACAATCTACCTTTTGCTGGCAATTTTTTATTGCCAGTACATTGTCAGCACATTGCCAGATCTGACAATATTGTAAGATCTTACAATCGTCTGTACATAGTTGTTTAAAGGTACATTTGCAATATTATTGTGCAGTAATTGATATTAATTATATATAAATTTTATTTTAGCTTTAGGTTTTTTGTAATCAATTTACAATTTTATTTATTTTTATCGATATTTCGCTTCAATTTTGTGTAGCTTCGTCAGGAAATAAAATTATTCTAAATTTACTAACACATAGATACATACAATGAAAAATATTTGTTAAAATTTAAAAAATACATAAGTTCAAAAAGCTTTTTCAATACAAAAAAAGGTATTCAAAAGAATTTAAATATTTAAAATAATAAAATAAATGCATTTGTTCATAATTATAATTGTTAATTAAACATATGTGACAGCGCATAGAGAAAGGGACCTAAGGGTAAAAAAAAAATCAATTTTCACTTTTTTTTTTATGTGGACAACATCTGAGCATCGAATGAGACCGATCCCATGCCCCAAAAGTTTTCCCTCCCAGAGATATGCGCGTTTTATTCAGTGATGGTACACGAAAGATACATGTATTTAAAACTTATATGCTCATCACAAACCTGCAGAAAATGCGAATAGTGAAATTGTAGTGATTTATTAGGGACATTGTCAGTAGTACTACTCACCAGGTGTACACCATCCAATGTAATCATCTATTGACATTTAACATTAGCTTGTCATTGAAAATCCACCACTAGGCTGTAGCACTACTGACTAAGTAGTTATTTTGGGACTACATGGAGACATTGGCACCAAAGATTCACTAGTAACTTTGAGGGGCTCTAGTCTACAAATGTAATCGCCTATTGACATATAACATAGAGTTGTTATTGAAAACCATATGAAGACATTTAAATTAAAGATTCACTAGTACATTTTAGTAACCCTCGTCTACAATTTTATAAGGGTTGGATCATGTAGTGTACCACACTTATAGTAGTGCACTGTAACATAAATTACTTGCATTGCTTTAATAGCAGTTCAATGCATAAGCATTACAACACAACCCAAAATAATAAGAATGCTGAATGCAAGAAATTGAGTGACATACTTTTGAGTCACAATATTACCAAATTCCCTTATTTTTGATTGGTTGTTTAAAATAATGAATACCATTGTAATAGTAAAGAAAAAAACAAAAGATAATTATAAATATGCAAACGTAAGTTAGAAAGGCTAATTAAGAATTATAAAACTAGTATATAAGTAGAGCAAAATATTAAATAAATCAGACTTTAATTTCTAAACGCAAATCGGCAATAACTTGCCTTGTTTTTTAATTAAATTCTCTAATCTTTTAGCACCTCTTTTGAGCGCCTACTGATTGAGCTGGTCTCCCTGTCAGCTTTATAAACTAAACAAGGGGCTATAGGGCAAATCCACCACGACATGACGCACGCTAGGACTAAACACAGATAGTTCAACCTTTACATGGCGATCCTGCCAAATAAAACAGATGCTTTAACCTTTACATGGCGATCCTGAGATCCTGCAACCACGATCCTGAGACCAAAATCCTGCAACGTATAAAAAAGAACTTTCTGACAAAAAAAATAAAAAATTGCAACGGAACAACAAGAACTTTTGATAAACAATGAAATAATATCCTGCAATCCGCGGACACTAAAAACATTCGTTAAAATTTGTACATACTTACATGTAATCCCTCCTACAAAAAAGCTTTGCAACACGAAACAACAACATGTCAAATATAAAATACTTGCAAAAGCTTTGCAATAAATTTGCAAAACAAAGCAACAAGATGTATGCAATAAATACAGAATTTTACATTCGAAATAAGTTTTTGAAATTACAAACTAATAATGAAACTAAATCACACTTTTCAAAGGCTAAACGGAAAAGTACTTTAAACGTTTATGTAGATGACAATAAAAATTTTTTTAGGTGTTTGTATTAAATTGTACACATACTTAACTTTTCTCAATATTAGAATAAAGAATAATTTTTTTAAAACAAAAACATTTTGAACTCTTATAAAAATATAATTATGTATCATTAACTTAAAAACATTAATATGAGAAAAAAAATATATGTTTATCTACAAATTTTGAACACATTAAATTTAAAAGCTATTCATTCAATTTAACACTAAAATACTTAAAGACTATCAGATATTAAATTACAGAAACATAAACAATGACGAACGTTTTAATAAACTATAAAAAGACCTGCTCATTGTTACAGAAATATTAATGACGACTATACAAAAATAGAATTGACAAACAAAGTGCATTTCACTCATGTATTATAGGAAAAGAATAATGAAAAGTAATTCTACATAAAAAAATCATGACCTCAGACGACACTACAGTGGACATAAAAAAACTACAGACTACGACCTAACCGTACAGAAATAATTAATGAACAATTATAAAGAATGCTTACCGACGACATAATAGAAGCATCAATTAGCCCATACAGTGCTCCACTCCTCTTGGTACCCAAGAAGAACACGGAATACAAAAGGAAATGAAGACTAGAAGTAGACTTTAGGAATCTGAACGATAGAATTGTTAACAACAAATTTCCACTAACTAGATTTGGATTTAGACTTTTAAACTGTATGTAAAAAAATAAACTCGGACATACTAAAACAAATAATACCACTAAAAAAACAATGAAAAAGAAATAAAATTATTAATAACTACAAGGCAATGAAAAATAAAACTAATGAGGCAAAGGAAAGTATGAATGTAAAAGACAATAATAAGGCAATTGACAATAATAAAAATGAAAACAATACGAGCGCAACAGAAAGAAATATGGAACAATATGTTTCTCAGAAGTCTGATCAACTCCAAATATGGGAATGCATATCCATTTATGAAGTCAGAAATATAAAGAAATTAAAATATAAAAGGAAAAGATATATTTATTGAAAATAATATTGTGCACATAGGACGTAATGATAATTCATTGAACATAAACTGGCAACAACTTGCCTTGTTTCTTATTAAATTCTCAAAAACTAAAAAAAGAGTGTTGACAGAGACACATACATATGGTTCTAGGCTGACTAGAGGGCATCTACATATGCATACATACACAATCTTATATTTACATCATTGTTGGACACTGTGAATGTATTGGTGAACTGTCAATGTATTGAGGTTGCGAGCTACCCACCAAACACAAATCAACACAGTTAAAATATTAATTGAAAATAAAACATTTTCTAAGCAAACAGTCAACTGTAAAAAACTTTTTCATACTTTATTTTTGTAAATACACTCATACAAATTATTTATTTTTTTCAAAATAAATATTTGTATTTTGATTTAAAATTTCTCTCCTTCCTTACCATTAAACTTATGAATATCGCTATGAAAAGCATCATAATGTGTTTTAATAGCATATTCCTTTTTTTCCTTAAATATTTGATATCATAAAAGGCATTGTATGTTAAGGTAGGATCACACGATTGACGCAATGTACCAATTATCGCTCCATTTTATATGCCAATCGTGTGATTTCACAATTTTTTGTCCCATACGACAATCGAGAACAATATTGTGGTGATTTGACGCAATCAAATGCAACTCTGGTGCGGCAATCGTGTGAACGATTGATAGACAACCATGCCCCAATAAAAATGCTAAAAATTCACCAATATTTATTGTGTTCTCAAGCGGCAATCAAAGAAGCCAATACGCGACAATTTTTGAAGTGTTTTCGTAAGTACTGTAAACTTCAACTTACTTTATGTATAATTATAACTTATTTGTTTAAAAGAACGAAAATCGCCTCTGCTTTGTATATTTAATGAGCACAAAATATACAAAGCAGAGTCAATTTTCTTTCTTTTAAACGAATAAAACATTTTCACGTACAAAATAAAACAGAAAAAAAGTATTTCTTTTTAAAAGAAAACTATTTGCACGTAAAACAAAACAAACTAAAAACTACCACGACAGCTGTTTGTTTGTGTTGCCGCAAGTTAGACCAATCGTATCTTCGAAAATTTGTGGCAATCAAATTTTTAAAATCTATTATTGTGCACCAATTCACCACAATAAAAATTGGGTCAGATTGGTGTATTTGCGGCAATCGTGTGATCCTAACTTTACCAAATGCGTTATTTATTATCAAATATTTTTCGCATATCATAAATTTGAAAGCCAACACGTATGTTTGCTGGACAAATATACTAGAATAAAAAAAATATGTAAGCATCCGCCTCATGCGCATTCGTCGCTGTCTCATCGACGACTAAATTAAAGAGGGTAAGAATACGTGTGAATACTCTCAACACAAATGAGCAAAGAAACGGGCATCAATGATTTACATATAATTATGTGAATATACACGTACACATACACATATATATACAAATATTTCAATACATCCACACATGTATCCGGTGGCGAAAGTCACAATGATTCATCGTGACAAACGCTGACAATGTTAAGTCATTGATGACAAGTGCAGAATTTTCTTAGGTGTCATATATGAATTTTTGAAGTAAATGTCCAATCTGTCATGCATGAAATAGGTTGATTTTGTCTGTTAGCCTGCGTCATATTACTGACTTCTAGCAGACAATATCATTAACTTTCATTAGTTAATTTTTGTATTAAGTGTCGCTAATGTGGAGACTACTAGCGCACAATATCACTTTGAATCATCTGTGAATTATCACGTGTTTGTCGTTACAACCAACACTTTTACAGGACTTTTTCACAAACGATTCACATATGAAACAGGTCATATAGGTCGCTATGATAGGGAAACATGTATGAAAATGTCCGCAAGTTTCTATACAACAACAAACGGCTTTTTTCCTTAAAAACAAAAAAGAGTGCATATGCATACATATGTATGTAACATATTTATTTTATTTAAAAAGTAATTAAATACACTCCAAACATAAACAAATAATTTTAGTTAATAAAATCAAAATGTAAAAGTAAATTTTCAATCGGCACACGCAGCAGATGCAGATTTTTCAATATCGCTTTTGGTTCTATAGTGGCGCTTAGCCTCACGATTTTTTAATTTTTTCACAGCTGACCGGAAATAGGCCAGGAATTTTTAAAAATGCCGAAGCTTGTGCAATCTATGAAAATAAAAAGTAAATGTAAATATGTATATGAGATGGTATTAATTTTCAAAACCAACTTGTCAATAAAACCCACCTTTCAAAGCCGTTATTAGATTGGAATAGAGTTTCAATGCTTTCTTTCCCTTGGTGCCATCGTAGTTTAATAGAGATATCAGATCGGCGTCAAAAATTCTCTCCAAATTCTTATTTCAATCAACGCAAAGCAAACGTCGCATAGAAGTCACCTTGAGAAAATGGAAACATATATATGAATATTTTCCTGTTTATTTAATTATTTTTAACTTACTAGATTTTCGCGATTTTCACCCATAAGCTCGTCTTCTATTTTTCTGAGGTTCTCATCAGACTTTATGGGAAAGTTGTTGAAAGCCGTAGAAAAATTGTTAAGGTTTCTGCTTAATAAAATATTGTTTTCTCCCAACATTTTTGCTAATTCGTCTTGCCTCTTTAAACATTGATCGACCTTGTTTCCCAATTCGACTTGTTGTCTCAAAACTACATCAATTGTTGCAGGTAAAGCTTCCAGTAGCTGCATGTTTCTCAAAATGTTGTCCAATTTATTTTCAAAATCCATGTCTAAGTTTTAAAAATGCATTAAGTAAACGTTTTGGGCAGAATACATATACATACATATACATCTATACATGGACACAAAAACACATGTATGTATAAATATGTATATTCACAAATACATAGTCATATACTTAAACATACATTCATACATGTATATACAACCCTACATAAACATGAGTACATATATATATACGTAAATACATATATACATTAATAGGTACATAGAATCAACTTTTAAATCTTTTAAAAAATATTATAAACTTGAAAATTTTTTTGATCGTTTTATGTTTTTATATTACAATCAATAAATAGATAAATATGTATACATATACGGGTGTTTTTCTAGAGGTATAGAACTTCGAATTGAAATAAAACACAAGAAAATCGTTTTAATGTCCATCAATTTGGCTTTATTGGAAGGATAATTTTATGCCATTAACGTTTAAATATGATTTCGGGCATGTGGCCGCCGCGGCTGGCTCGAATAAAGCCAATTCTACAGGTCCAATTTTCAACCACTTTTTCGAGCATATGGGGCCGTATGTTGGCAATAACGCCACGAATGTTGGCTTCCAAGTCCCCTAACGTTTCTGGTTTGTTGGCGTAGACGAGCGACTTCACATATCCCCAAAGAAAATAATCCAATGGTGTCAAATCACACGATCTTGGTGGCCAATTGACCGGTTAACCGAATTAATTGCTCTGATGGACGATTATGTCGACCATAAAATGGACGGAGCTTGCGGTAAACTTCGCGAACTGAACCATTATTTTCGAAATAAATTTTGCACGATTTGCAAGCGTTGTTCTTTTGTCAACCTGTTCATGATGAAATGGCAAACCAAACTAAATATTAATCACTTGACAGCTGACAAAATGGCCGCCAGTTAAAAAAGTGATGCCAACTTAAAGTTCTATACCTCAATAAAAAACACCCTATATATACATATATATATTTCCTGCAGGGTATAGATGTATATGTACATGTGTGGATGTATTGAAATATTTGTATACATATATATATGTGTATGTGTACGTATATATTCACATAAGTATATGTAAATATAAGATTGTGTATGTATGCATATGTAGATGCCCTGCAGAAAATGCGAATAGTGAAAATGTAGTGATTTTCTAATGACATTGTCAGTAGCACTACTGACCAGGTGTATCCCAGCCAATGTAAACGCCTATTGACATTTAACATTAGCTTGTCATTGAAAATCCACCACTAGACTGTAGCACTACTGACTAAGTAGTTTTTTTGGGACCACATGGAGACATTGGCACTAAAGATTCCGTAGTACATTTTAGTGACCCTCATATACAATTTCATAATGTTAGGGCAACAAACTTAAACACATACATACATGTGTATTTTAACAGTATTGCACAACATAATAAAAAAGAAAACCAAACTATTGACGCGTTCATTGACAATGTCTCTAACGTATCTCTACTAGCGTATAAAAGGAAAGTTGTCGACATTTCAACTAGTGCAATTGTCGCTATAGAAAAGAGTGTTGACATGGACACATATGATTCTAGGCTGACTAGAGGGTGGTTATATGCTCATGTGTATGTGAGTACACCCTGCGGGAAATGTCAATAGTAAAATTATACTGATTACCTATTGACGATGTCACCAGTACTACTGACAAATGGGGTATACCCAACTAATGCTATATACTATTGACATTTAACACAGGCTTGTCCTACGAAATCTACCAGTAGACTGCGTCAATAGTGACTAGGTGGTTCTTGTGGGACCATATGGCGAAAATGTCAATAGTAAGATTGTACTGATTTACTATTGACGATATCACCACACTGTGGGATATGTCCGTAGTAAAACTATACTGATTCACTATAGGCGCTGTCACCACCTGCAGGAAATTGTTTGTCATTTCTATTAAATACATACATATGTATGTATATGTAAATCAAAAATTTTATGTTTCGCCGAATTAGTAAAGTCAAACACTTATGTATGGATCTGAAAATGTGACAGATCTTTACCTGATGGCACAAAATCTTCCACAGGGTCGAACAAAAATTTCCATAATTGGGACCTTTCACCTAAAATTGTTAACTTTTCACATTTTCTATTTTTATACAATATGGATTGTTATTTTATATTTTTTTTTAAATTTCTTTTTGTGTATTATGTTTTTAATTATTGTTCAATACATTTATATTACTCTTTTAATTTTATTTCTTAAATAATATTTATAAACACTTAAATTTTGGTTGTCGCCACGATTATTTTCAAAAAACCAATAAAACATTAAGAAGAAGCATAGTTGTGTGTATTTGAAAAAATGTTTTCTACGCATTAAAACCATTATTAATGGACGCTCTGTTGACAATGTCACCAAAATAGTCGACAAAACTGGTGACTTGGGGACACTTAACCCTAAGGGTATGATCATGTAGAAATGTGTATGTGTATATGTTTGGGCATGTATATATGTATGTGTGCATACATTAATGAGTACATATCTCTATATGTTTAATTAACAATTATAATTATGAAAAAATTTATTTGTTTTATTATTTTAAATATTTAAATTCTTTTAAATACCTTTTTTGTATTGAAAAAGCTTTTTGAACTTTTGAATTTTTTCAATTTTGACAAATATTTTTCATTGTATGTATCTATGTGTTTGTAAATTTAGAATAATTTCGATAAAAATAAATAAAATTGTAAATTGATTACAAAAGACCTAAAGCTAAAATAAAATTTATATTGTACTAGACGTTTCTTTTATTTAATTTATTTTCGCAATTTACAATTATATATATTACACGTTTTTTGATCTTTCTTCTTAGTCTCACCGGAAAATAATAATCTGTCAGAAGTATGCCTTGAAGGTAGCTGCAAGCAACAGCCTCAAGTGTCATTGCATGACACATCAGTGCTGCCAATTCGCAGACCACTACATCTCGGCCGACCTGACAAAAACAATCGACCTCGATTGTCAGTTCCCCTCTGAAAATTCATCCTCCAAAAACTCATAATCCACACATTCAGAATCCCTGACCTCAGCAGAGCTATTCCCTCTTTCCAAAAACTCATAATCCAGGCATTCAGAATTTCTGACCTCACCAGAACTATTTTCCTCTTCTAAAAACTCATAATCCCTATATAGGGAAGTGTTGCCTTCAGAGATCGATATTCCCTCATCAATGTTCCCATCCTGCTCCACCCACTTTTTAATACGGCTAGCATCGACTATTCCCGAATATGGCATCTGTGTAATCTGACAGTTCTCTATATCAGTCACCACATAACGGTCATTACCCAAATGCTTCCGAATAACATATGGGCCGCGGTACTTCGGTATCAATTTTTTATTCTGACCAGTAGTAGTATCAACATTCTTTAATACTATAAAATCTCCCACTTGAAACTGTTTACCCGGTTTATGATGTTCTTCGAAATATTTCTGGTTGCGTGATTGAGGCTTCTATACGATAAACGGTCCCGTCGGTTCCGTACGCATCTTGTATATGTTCGGTCAATTCATCCACCATCTCACCCCGCTGTTCTACCCCGAAAAGTACCCTGGAAGGTGACTGACCCGTTGCACAATGAGTCGTGTTATTCACCGCGAACTCTACCTGTGTTAATTTTTCCACCCAGTCAGAATGTTCCATAGGCTCATTTATCTTAGCCAACATTGCCCTTATGTCCCTGCTTATCCTCTCGACCTGACCGTTCGATTGCGGTAATGCAACCGAGACCTTCACGTGCACGATATTACGCTCTTCCAGAAACCTAGCAAATTCATTGGACGTGAAAGATGTCCCGCGGTCACTAGTTATGCGTCGCGGTCTACTGTAGTACCCAAAATACTTCTTCAGAGCACATACGACCTATTTTGTCCCTGGAGAGTTTACCGAATACAACTTAGTGAATTTTGTAAAAGCGTCTACTATTACCAGGACGTGCTTTCTTTTGGACCTTAACGAAGGTAAAGGGCCGTAATGGTTCACATGCAATGTGTCGAAAGGCACCGGTCTCTTCTCTATACTGTACAAATTCCTTTCCTTCTTCCTATGGGGCGCCGAATAGTAAATGCACTTCAGGCAATACTTATGAAATGATTCAGTCTACTCCTCATATTAGGGAACCAATAATTCTTCTTTATTTGGTTCATACACTTTTCAATCCCCACGTGGCCATATTTTTCATGCGTTAAGCGCATGATATTCGCCACCATTTCCTCTGACACATATAATTGCCTCTGTCCCTCTGCCCCACGATGAAAAATTAGCCCATTGTCCATTTCATATCCCTCCATATCTCCTTCTTCCAATCTAATCCGAATACACTGAATGTCTTTGTCCCTATTCTGCGCAATCTGTATATTCTGGTCCACGTCATAGTCATCTACAAAAGCTATCACCAGCGGTGGCGTACGACTGAGGGCATCAACATGCGATATCAACTCACCCCTGCGGTGCCGTATATCGTAATCGAAGTTCTCTAACTCCAATGCCCACCTGGCTATTCGATGATTAATAGACTTTTTGCTCAACGTCAAAGTAAGTGAGTTACAGTCGGTGACTATCGCGAATTTAATTCCCTCTAAGTACACCCGAAACCTTCTAATGGCGTATATAATAGCCAGCGTTTCCAATTCGAAACTGTGGTATCTTGATTCCACCTATGATGTACATTTAGAATAACAAGACACTGGGTGAAATTTTCCATCGTCCTGTCTTTGAAGTAAAACCGCACCGAAACCTTTCGCGCTAGCGTCAGTGTGGAGTTCCGTCTCGCGGAGAGGGTCATACACCGAGAGTATTGGTGTACTGACCAGTCTTTCCTTCAATGTCATGAAGGCTCCCGTACACTCAGTCGTCCAATCAAAACCCCTATTCCTCAGCCCCGTCAATGGTTTTGCTATTCTAAAGAAATTAGAGACGAACCTGCGGAAAAAGGAAAATAATCCTAAACACCGTTCTAGTTCCTCATGATTTGATGGTATCGGGTACAGCTGTATTGTCCTAATGTGTTCGTTGCTCGGGCAAATCCCCTTCTCACTAACACTGTACCCCAAAAAATCCAGTTCGCGATAAGCAAACTTACATTTATTCAAATTCAGCTTTAAGCCTGCACGTCTCAAAGTCCGCAACACCTCGCCTAAAATTTCTAGATGCTCCTCAAATGTTCTGGTCCCAATGCTTATATCATCTAGGTATACTACTATCTTCCTCTTATCGATAAGGTCCCTTAATACCATATTGATAAATCTCTGAAAAACGGCGCCCGCGTTCTTGAGGCCAAACGGCATATAGCAATATTCAAATTGACCGAGCGGTGTCACAAAAGAAGTGTACTGAATCGAATCCTCGTGCATAGGTACCTGGTGAAAACTATTCTCCAGTTCCAGAGTTGAAAAGTACCTTTTACTACCCAAGTAATCAAGACAGTCCTCAATAAGTGGGAGAGGATAATTATCCTTCAGCGTAATTCTATTCAATGACCGGTAATCAATGCACATCCTTAAATCCCCATTCTTTCTCTTGACCAATACAATTGGTGAGGCGTAGGGTGACTCACTTGGTCGTATTATCCTCTTAGCCACAAGTTCCTCAAGCTTCAATCTAACCTCCGTTCGCTCCCGATAAGAAAGTCTCCTCGGTCCGCTATAAAGTGGTACGTCATTCGTCAACCTAATCCTCATACAATAGTCTGTCGGCCTAGATATAGTTTCTGCACCCGAAAAATAATTCTCATATACAGCCAACCTCAACAAGTCAGCATGCTCTGAAATCATACCACTATCTACGTCCTCGTTAGGCTCTGCCTCAATCTCGCATACAGCCTGAATTATTTCTTCACATCCATCATTGGGGCAGCCAACTTCAGCACAAATAAAGCAAGAGTTTGCCGGGCACTTTGGCTTCGGGCACTGGCTTTGATAGTGCCCAAATTGTGAGCAATTAAAGCATCTTATTTCCGCATCTGGTTTCTTATCAGTCGTACTTATTATACTATTAGACACTTTCGATTTGTTGGCTGCGGTTGTGTTGACCAATTTTGCTATGCTGCTTCGCATTTGTTGACGTCGGTGCTCGTAGCGGTCTAGCTTTTTGACTAGTTCGTCAATGGTTTCGGCACTATATAAAAATGTTATAGAGTTACTGGCGTCCGGTATCCCATCCACAATAAAATCGACGAGCTCCCTTTCGTCTATATCGGTCTGGGCAGCAATAGACTGCATTGACACCACGTAGCTTAAGCACGATTGATTTGGCTTTAACGTACGTGAGCGAAGCTGACAGTAAACGTCCTGACGAGATACGGTACGTTTGAACATTTTCACCAATTGTTTTTTTAGGTAATCGTAACCTAATAGACCTAAATTATTTGCGTGCTTCTTCGCTGTACCTTCTAATCGGCGGCGTATCCGTACAATTCGACATAATTTTCGAATTGTGTAAACCATTTGTTGATGTCGTAATGGTCGTCCCCGCTAAATGGTGGTACAGCTTCGTCCAGCTCTGCCAAATCTGTGCGACGGCCGCTACATTGCATGTTGCTCTCTAGGAGACTCACTTGTTTTTGGAGTTGTAAAATCTCCATTCTCATTCTTAAATTTTTTATTTCTTCTTCTAGAGCTGTACTGACACCCCGTAGGGCTAAGTTTGCCTCATCAGTTGCTGGTGGGCCATGACTCACATTAGCAAAAGAAAATTTTGGACCGTCTGAACGCGCTTCGGTTGACCCAGCATTTGCAGCATTCGACGTCGGGACATCAGTAACAGCGTGAACATCATGCTTACTCGAAACAGCAGGCACATCATTAGCATTAGCAGCAGTCACATCATCAGCAGTAGCAGCAGTCACATCACTATTGACAGCGGTGACGAACGAAACGTCGTTAACGGCAGCAAACTTATTACTATAAGCGTTATAGTTATTTGGTCCAGCGGCTTTATTATCGGAATCAATTTCTTTATTGGCGACCATGCCGCCGTCAATATCAACGGCGTGGTCGTATGTGGTTCTATCTTCAACCACCTTTGGTTTGGCATTTTCCAAATTCCCGTACAGCAGCCTAAGCTGACAAATGGATGCAGTTTCGGGAAATTCAATCCCCGCTGCAGTTAGCGATGCCATGATTGTGCTTCGATTTGGCCGAAGCTCCATTTTGCCGGCACATTCTTTGTTGCTCATTATTTCTGATCCTTGTCGATTATTATGGATTCCCGTAAATTACACTATATATTCACGCCAGTTGTACCCCACACCTGAGTTGTACTAGACATTTCTTTTATTTAATTTATTTTCGCAATTTACAATTATATATATTACATGTTTTTTAATTTAATGGTTTTTTGATCTTTCTTCTTAGTCTCACCGAAAAATAATAATCTGCCAGAAGTATGCCTTGAAGGTTGCTGCAATCACCCTGCAAGAAATGAATGACTGAAACTAATACAAACGTAATTTGTTCACTAACACATTTACAACAATTTTATATTGAAATCAACAGTGACAGTCAATTGCTCTAGTTGCTTTACTCTAACATACATGTAAGAGTGGTACATCTAATGTACATATACCAAATATTTTAAAACATCGCATTTTATTGTAAAATGTACAATTCGTTCGGTCTGTGAAAATAAAATTTATGGAAGTGTTAAAAAAGTTAAGTAGAAAAAATAGTGAATAAAAGAAATCCCCAAAGTTTAATTAAATATACATATATATTTTTTTTCAAATTTTAGATATTTCTAAAAATTAAGGCGTGTTGGAGATTGAAGAAAGGGTGAAGAGGATAGATGACACCAACGTTTTTTGTGTTTTTGCTTGTTTTTATGCCTTTAAATATTTAAGTTATGTATATCTTTATTATTTTGTAATAAAAAACAAATAAAACAGTGTAAAAATTGTGTTTATTAATATTATTATGCAGGTTTGACTAGTTTGCTATGCCGGTTATATACATCAAGTGTGATCAGTCAGACGTGATTGCCGCATGCATCATTAATGATAAGTAAAAATACGGCAGAGTAAGCAGGTCAGATATATATGGTCCATAGTAGATATTTTTAATTAGTTAGATAAAGATGCAAAATCACACGTACACAAAAGTTTACATCACTTTTTCCACATTGCTCTTAACAAACTGATAGAAACTTAGATAGACAAATACATCACCACTGTCGGTCAAATGACCGGTCATTTGACTGGGAGTCTTCTTGCAGGGCAACAGCCTCAAGTGTCATTGCATGACACATCAGTGCTGCCAATTCGCAGACCACTACAATATATAATTAATAAAAAAAGGTCGAATAAATTATTATAATATTTAGAATTGATATTGTACAATAAAATTGCCTGTGTGTATATTATATTGGTATATGGCACAATACATTGGATAAAATCAAAATCCTTTTGATTTAGATTGGGCAATTAGAACTATTTTGTAATGTGTTGACAACATTGTACATAATAGAATGAATAAATGAAATGAAATGAAAAGGCAATAAACAACAAGCAACAGAACAATAATGAAAGTTTGTACATATCGAGCTTTTTTTTCGATTTAAACGTAAGAGAGAAAAATTTAATTTTTCAGGAGAAGGTTTTTTTAAAATATTCAAATATGTTGTTGTACGTAAATTGTCGCTTACGATAAAAGTTTACAGCCCGTATCTTAAAAGCTATCAATAATTTTGGATGTTGATAATTCGGGCCCATAAAATTTTAATTTCAATAAAAAATTATATTTTCGATAACATGTCGCTTACGATAAATTCAAAAAAAGGCTCGATATGTATGTACGCTGACAATATACAAGAAATAGAAAAAGCCATAACCAATTTTGGAACCACACAATTTGCCAAAATCGCCTTAAAAACGACAAAACTAAAACTGAAACTGAATCTAATAACACCCAGAAATAGACATAAAAGAGGACTAATAAGCGCATTGGGTTCAACAATAAAATTTATAACTGGAAATATGGATTACGAAGATGCGGAAAAATTAAATAAAGAAATTGAATCCCTACTAACGGAAAATGGACAAATAAATACTACACTAAACCAACAACTAATCCTTAACACTAACATGATAAAAAAGGTTTGAAAACATAACCAACCATATAAAGAAAGAACAATATATTATTACACAATTCATAAAAAACATACAAGATCAAACTCGTAATTCACTAAACCCTACAATTAACACAATAACATAATATATTTAATAATAAAAATATATTATTTAACATAAAAATTCCAATAATATCACGCAATAATTTACATTATATCATATTGTTCCAACACCAATTAATAAAACTTTAGAAATAATAAGCGAAGAATACGCATTAATATAGGACAAAAAACTGATATTATTCACCCGGAACCTAACTGTATTATCCTCATTAATCCTTCAATACAACAGATTATTACTATATGCAATAAGGTAACCAAACAACACAAAGTTAATAGCACAACTCTAATACAATTCATCAACTGCAAAGTCGTAATTAATAAAATCTGGTACAACAACGAAAATTACATATATTGAGACAAAGGAAACTTCATGGAAATGCCACCCAATTTCAACAATGACATTACAATCGCACTCCCAAAATTAAACGGATACTGATTCCAAGACAAACGAATAATAGAAAACCTGCAAACACAGAAATACACGACAAAACCACATACGAGTACACTGAAAAAACAGTTTTACATAAATTCAACGAACTCGCATTCATTGATTTAAATTCATTGAAATTCAACGTACTATATGTACGTTGTTTAAAAAAATTATTCCTTGAAATTCAACGTTAAATTTTATTTAAATATGAACGGATCGTTGAAACCATTCCTTGATATTATTCGTTGAATTTAACAACGAACTAGTTTTTTGATTTAACGTACTATACGTTGAATTTAAGGAACACGTTCATTCTCATATAAATAAAAGAAAAAAGTTTAGCAAATTTCAAGAAAGTGTTTCGGATTTCAGAAGTTATACCACTTCAAACCTACAACTTTTTAAATATTTTCCAATTCGCACACTTTATATAAAATGTCAGTAGTATTGTGCAGGTACTGATAATACAGGGTATAAGTTGTAAATAGTAATGATAGCACAGTTTTATGTTGCTGCACAAATAAGAGCTACCAATACGAATTGGAGCTAATAATGGGGGCTATTCTGGAATACGCGTCGAATTGGTGAAAGTTACATGCAACACAAAAACAAAACTGTGTAAATGTAAAAAAAATTGTTTTTGTTTCGCATACAAAATTAACCGTTTTTAAAAGAGAGCGAAACGCGTTGAAATTCTCACGTTTATTTCATTTTAGAAATGTATTACAAACAAAAACAATTTTTGAAAATCTGTTTTTATTTTAATGTAAAGTTTCACTTTTTCGACGCGTTTGTGTTTGTTACGTTATATATGCAATTATTAATAAATATTTCACAATTTAAACAATAAAATTTTCTTTTTAAACTATGTCAATAACACGGAAGAGAAGAAAAAAAACTTTTTTTACCAAACTTTTTTCCGCAGAGTTGCAAAAAAAGGAGTATTTTTGTTTTTGTTTACATTAAAAGCATGTGCTCGTGGACGCGTAATTGTTTTGTTTGCATTGATCGAGCACGTGCTTGGGCAAAATACCATGAAATTTCGATTTTACCAAAACAAAACATTATTTCTGTTAACATTACAACATGTGCAATGCCAATATCAATTCAAACATATAAAATAAATTTATATATATACCCTCGTATAGTAATTAAAGTGCTAAATGTACAGTATTGATTGTGCCTTATTGCTGCACATACCAATGAATAAAGGACAAAAATACCTTTCAAAGTTGATAACTGTCACATTTAGATTTACTTAAGTTCTGATGTTATAGCCCCGCAAACTTTTTATTGACAAAAAAAGTTTTGCTTTATAGAACCAAAACGGTTACTTGTGCGCTATTGAGATATATATTAGTCTATTGGAAATAAAAATAGCTTTCATAACTAATAACTGCCATATCCAGATTTACTTTGGTTCAGAAGTTATAGCCCCAGCAAACTTTTTAGTGCCAAAAAAAGTTTTGCCTTATAAAATCAAAGCCGTTAACTGTGCACTTTCAAGACATATACTAATCAATTAGAAATCAAAATGTTTTTTAGAACCTGTATTTGCTATATTCAGATTTACTTTCGTTCAGAAGTTATAGCCCAGAAAACTTTTTAGTGGCAAAAAAAGCTTTCCCTTATAAAACTAAAACGGTTACTTGTGCGCTATTGACATATATATTAGTCTATTGAAAATAAAAATACCTTTCATAACTAATAAATATCATATCCAGATTTACTTTGGTTCAGAAGTAATAGCCCAGCAAACTTTTTAGTGACCAAAAAAATTTTTCCTTATAAAACAAAAACTGTTACTTGTGCGCTATTGGCATTTACATTAGTTTATTAGAAATAAAAATATCTTTCAGAACATGTCTTTGAAATATTCAGATTTACTTTAGTTCAGAAGTTATAGCCCAGGAAACTTTTTAGTGCAAAAAAAACTTTTGCCTTATTAAACCAAAACAGTAAAGTGTGCGCTATTAAGATATATACTAATCAATTAGAAATCAAAATATCTTTTAGAACCTGTACTTGTTATGTTCAGATTTATTTTAGTTCTGAAGTTATAGCCCAGCAAACTTTTTAGTGGCAAAAATATTTTTGCCTTATAAAACTAAACCGGTTAGCTGTGTGCTATAAGCACATATACCAATCGAAAGCAAATAATACCTTTCAGACGGTGTATTTACTATACGCAGATTTACTTTCGTTCAGGACTTATAGCCCAGCAAACTATTTAGTGGAAAAAAAATTTTTGCCTTATAAAACTAAAACGGTTCGTTGTGCACTATTGACATATACACCAATCGATTAAGAATTAAAATACCTTCCAGAACCTGTACTTGTTATATTCAGATTTACTTTAGTTCTGAAGTTATAGCCCAGCAAACTTTTTAGTGCCGTAAAAATAGAAAAAAGTTTTCGCCTTATTAAGCCAAAACGATTCATTGTGTACTATTAAGACATATACCAATCGATAAAGAACAAAAATACTTTTCAGAATTGGTGACAGTATTTTTCTGAATTACTTTAGTTCAGAAGTTATAGTCCAGCAAATTTTTAAAAATTTTCATAATTTTTGTGATAATACAGGTTTTCCCATTAAGTGTGCAAGTGGCAACCTCGTGTTAATTTGCCTAGTAAAATATGTAAACAAACTTTGGAAAAAAATACTGATTTTGCAAATCAAAAAAAATTGGTAATTCTTAACTTTATTTAGGAAAAAATTATAAAGTTTTATGGTGTCGTATGAGTAGAATCAGATTTAATAGATGTCATTATTTTTATTTGAATAACTATGGAAAAAAACACTCTCGAAAATTACTCCAAGTAAAAGTTTGTTCTTGAATATAAATTAAAAATTATTGATTGTGCCGAATTAAGACATATACCAATCGATAGGAAATAAAAACATCTTTTAAAATTTGCCACTCCTATATTCTGAATTACTTTAGTTCAGAAGATATGTCGAAATAAAAAATTTTATATCATTAAAATTTAACAAAAAAGTTGAATGCCTATAAAATAGTAATTACTGATTGTAAGGTATTCGGTTATATATCTTTCAATAGTTAATAAAATTACCTTTCAAAATTGGGGACTGTCATTTTCTGAATTACTTTTTTTCAGTTGTTATATCCTAGAAAACTCTTGGAAAGCACTAAAATAAGGACAAAAGTTTTCTGCTCATGAAATAGAAAACATTCACATTATCGTATTGCAACATATAACAATCGATTGAAAACAGAACTACTTTTTTAAATTGGTGACTGTCATTTTCTGAATTTGTGGAATTCAGAAGATATTCAACTTCAAACTTACAACTTCGTAAATATTTTTCAATTCGCAGACTTTATATAAGTTGTCAATAATAGTGTGCAACTGTAGATAGTAATGTGCTTCTATTGATAGCACAGTTATATGTGGCAGCACAAAACAGAACTACCACCACGAATTGGAACTATTAACAAATATTATTATTAATAATGTTTATTATTAGCTTATATTTGCAATTATTAGTAAATATTAAACAAGTTAAACATTAAAAATACCATTTGTTGAGATGTCGATAACAGTGGTGTAACGCCAAAACAGGGGTTGCCAATGAAGTTAGTTGCATAGGCTCCATGAAACGTGGCCTCAATACAAAATTTTCTATTCAATAAAAAATTTTTTATTGTTTGCACATAATTTAGATTTTACGAGCAAAGTTATTTTAAGCATTTTTTCTTATGTTAATGCGGTGATACACTAGACTACACGATCGTGCGATTTTTGAGAAAATACAGCCCTTGTATGATGGAGTCTATGAAGATTTTCAAAAGACAAAAACAATTCATCAGATCAGGGGGGTTATTATGTAATTCGATTCGAAAAGAAAACTGTTCGAATGTGTATGTCATTAACATTACAATTCGAAAGCATTTCCGTTGGAATCGGATTACATAATAACCCTCAGGGTGGTATTTTTTCGTAGATCGCGCAATTGTGTAGGATAGTGAATCATGGCCTTTAATCGTTATTTGGAAAAAATTTTCTATTTAAATATATATATTAAAATTTTGATTGTTTTGCACATAATTTAGATTTTTCAAGCAAATTTATTTTAAGCCTTTTTTCTTACGTTAATCGAAATTTGCAAAAAGTTTTCTATTCAAACATTTTAAAATTTTGATTGTTTTTTATTGATTTTTCTTATGCTAATCGTAATATGAAAATAATTTTGTATTTACAAATTTTGATTATTTTGCACATATCTTAGATTTTTTGAGCAAATTTATTTTAAGCCTTTTTTCTTACATACATATGTTAGTCGTAATTTGCAAAGCATTTTAAAATGTTTAAATAGAAAATTTTGTATTGAGGCCACGTTTCATGGAGCCTATATAATCAACTTCTTAGGCGCAGTGCTACCAACCATCGAATATTATCTTCTTCAGCCACCCCTGTTTTTGTGTTTCTCCACTGTTATCGACATCTTAACAAATAGTATTTTTAATGTTTAACTTGTTTAATATTTACTAATAATTGCAAATATAAGCTAATAATAAACATTATTAATAATAATATTTGTTAATAGTTCCAATTCGTGGTGGTAGTTCTGTTTTGTGCTGCCACATATAACTGTGCTATCAATAGAAGCACATTACTATCTACAGTTGCACACTATTATTGACAACTTATATAAAGTCTGCGAATTGAAAAATATTTACGAAGTTGTAAGTTTGAAGTTGAATATCTTCTGAATTCCACAAATTCAGAAAATGACAGTCACCAATTTAAAAAAGTAGTTCTGTTTTCAATCGATTGTTATATGTTGCAATACGATAATGTGAATGTTTTCTATTTCATGAGCAGAAAACTTTTGTCCTTATTTTAGTGCTTTCCAAGAGTTTTCTAGGATATAACAACTGAAAAAAAGTAATTCAAAAAATGAATTTAACGAACACGTTCATTCTCATATAAGTAAAAGAAAAAACTTTTGCAAAATTTCAAGAAAGTGTACTTTGATTCAAGGAACCCGTTCATTGATTTTAAGTAATGTACGTTGAATTTGACTTCAAGAACAAGAAGAAGATGTTTTATTAAATGAACGAGTACTTTACTTTGATTCAAGGAACTACCATTTGAATTTTTGTTTTACTTGGTTCAATTCAACGTACTAGTTCCTTGATTAATAAGGAGAAAAAGACATACTAAAATGAAAAAATAAATACTAAGCAATCAGTTATTGCTCTTCGTTTAACAAATAAGTTTTTGCGCAATTAAAAAAGAACGTAAAAAAGTGCCAAAAAGTAAGTTAATAATAAGAAGTGATTACAAATAATTTTCATTGCAAAAAGAAATATAGTTGTATAATATCCCGAGTATCAGGAATTTGCTGAATTACTTCAAAGTTGGAAAGTCAGAAAATCAGTTCCAGATGCCCCTTCTGCTGACATTATTGGTTCCAATTCTCAAGTTTTATGTAAGTAATTATTTTGGATGCTATTTAGATAGTATAATTTTATACATATGCTATACATATTTATGTATGTTAATTTTAAAGATTCAGGAACCAACGCAGAGGTTTGCATTAAGGTAGGATCACACGATTGCCGCAAATACACCAATCTGACCCAATTTTTATTGTGGTGAATTGGTGCACAATAATAGAATTGTCCCAATCAAATACGTTGCAGTCACATGATTGCCCCGCTTTTTAAAAATTTGATTGCCACAAATTTTCGAAGAATGAATTTGTGGCAATAATTGCCGCATCCTATTCATACGATTGGTCTAATTTGGGGCAACACAAACAAACAGCTGTCGTGGTAGTTTTTAGTTTGTTTTGTTTTACGTGCAAATAGTTTTCTTTTAAAAAGAAATACTTTTTTTTCTGTTTTATTTTGTACGTGAAAATATTTTATTCGTTTAAATGAAATAAAATTGAAATCGCCTCTGCTTTGTATATTTAATGAGCACAAAATATACAAAGCAGAGGCGATTTTCGTTCTTTTAAATTAATAAAAGCTAAATATATGGGTTAAGGATTCGATCAGAGTTACATGTTAACGTTTCAAGTCAGTTATAATTACATAAGAAGTAAGTTGAAGTTTACAGTACTTACAAAAACACTTCAAAAATTGTCGCGTATTGCCTTCTTTGATTGCCGCTCGAGAACACAATAAATATTGGTGCATTTTTATTGGGGCATGGTTGCCTATCAATCGTTCACACGATTGCCGCACCAGAGTTGCATTTGATTGCGTCAAATCACTACAATATTGTTCTCGATTGTCGTATGAGACAAAAAATTGTGAAATCACACGATTGGCATATAAAATGGAGCAATAATTGGTACATTGCGTAAATCGTGTGATCCTACCTTTAGAAGCCTCAGATACGTCAATTTCAGTGCAGAGGAATTCAATAGCACTTAGCAGGCATGCAGCAATTTCAGAATTAATGAAGTAAACCAAGCTTCCACTTTAGCCGAAGTTTTTAATAGATGGCCCAAGTATAAGAAACCGAGTAGATTGCGATATGAGATTATATAAATTTTTACTGTTTTATACTTTAGTATTTATTGCAAAATAAATATTTATAACTATATTTCAGATTGACAAACACTTTGGCGTTGCTTTTGGGAAACGTGAAGGAGTTTTCTTTAACTGGCCGGAACGATTGGCGAAGAGAACAACATCAAAGAAAAAGCTTTGATAGATATGTTGAATAATCTGGATGAGTCGGAGAGCATCCAAAAATTTAAGTTTGTTTTATTTTAAACTAACAACTGCATTTTTAAATTTATACAAGAATTATAAATTAACAATATAATTTATAAAAATTATTAAGGCTTTATAAAGGGGTTATAAAATAGATTTCCATATTAACCCTTTATAAAGCTTTAATAATTTTTATAAATAAGGCAGTAATAATTTAGTAGACTATGATATTATCATAACCAAATTTTTTTATGTACATACATATTTACATACATATATATGTGTAAATTATTTCTTATAATATGAATTTTTAAATAAAATATTAAATTTAATATGAACTTGTTTATTATTATAAAGGGTCCGCCATCTAACGTTTTTTTTCAACTAGTGCTTATTTCGTGAATGGTAACACTTAGCTCATGTCTGATTTGACAGATAATTAGTTGTATCCTTCGCTGAACGAATATGGTTGTGTATACGCTTGAACAACGCTGGGAAATATTGCCTGCTTACAGAAGATGCCGATTTTGCCAAAAAAAAAATATTTTCAGATGAAGCTCATTTTGATCTTGGCGGGTATGTAAACAAGCAAAATTGTCGCATTTGGGCCACAGGCCCGCACGCATACATTGAAAAGCCGACGCACCCAAAACGAGTCACTGTTTGGTGCGGATGGTCCAGAGGCATAATTGGGCCAATGAGCAAGGAGTGGCCGTTACAGTCAATGGCGATCGTTATCGGGCCATGTTGAACGAATTTTTGTTCACAAAAATTTAAGAAGAGGATATTGGCAACATTTGGTTTCAACAGGACGGCGCTACGTGCCACACAGCCGAAGCTACACTCGATGTTTTGCGCCCTGTTTTCAAAAAAAAGGTTATCTGGCGGACCCTATATTTATTAAAATTGAAATTTTGAATGTATAGGTGCATTGGGTCGAGGAATAAGTAAATAAAAAAAATCAATGAATGCGTTCATTGGGTCAGGGATTAGGTTCCTTCATTGCATTTAATATATAGGTTTAATGAATTTACGTAAGTTTTCAACGTATGGATTCTTAACTTCAACGAACTGGTGCGTTGAATTCAACAAGCCAATGATTGGCATACTTTGAATTCAATAAACCTGTTCCTTAGGTGAAAAATAAGGAATAAATTCTTTGAATCAACGAATTTTTTCGTTGTTTTTATGTACCTTTTTGGTTCAGTGTATTCAGTTTTCGGGTCCGTAACAATTCTCATCATAAGTCCATAGTTACACTATGCAAGTCTTATTGCTAAGCTGATTAGTTTGACAGAGAGAGCGACGAGGGGAACAGTAACGTTTCTTGTCCCCTCGTCCCTCTTTTCTAACAAACTAATCAGCTTATCAATAAGACTTGCACAGTGTAAATTAGGACTAATATTAACAATTGCAGTGATAAAAAGAAAACCAACTACAATAACATATTCACTCGATCAAGAAATTAATGAAGTTCCGGCATCAAATAACGCAAAGCCCCTTTGGACGGTACTTCATTTTAGGGAGGGAGGAATTATGGATTTACCAATAACAACACTACAACTATAACAACATCAATATCTTTATGTTAACGCTCTAAAGTGCACTTTCTTTACCTGCACTTTTAAGATAAGTGTCCTAAAATGTTGGCAATTTTAAATTATTTTCATATAAAAAATCAAGGTTAGCTGCACATTGACTTAACTGCACAAGTAGTAGGGAACTGGGGGTTCTGCCCCAATTAAAATTGTGAAATTTTGAAATTTTAATTACCCAAATTTTAAAATTCTTGGAAATTTGTGAAATTTGATACCTACGAGGGTGGTTCAATAAGTCCGTCCGATTTTTTGTTTACATAAGGAGTTTTTTGTTTACATAAGGAGTTTTTTGTTTACATAAGGAGTTTTTTTATTATTACTACATACGAGGGCGGTTCAATAAGTCAGGTTTTTTATGACCGTGGGAATTTATATGTATGTATGTTTGTGGGGTGGATTAAGGGGTTTCATAAGATTAAGATTTCACATGATTATTTTTCCTAATACCTACGGCAATGCATGATTATTATTTTTTTCAAATGCCGACGGCAATACATAATTAGTTTTTTCAAATGCTAACGGCAAAACATGATTACTATATTTCTTAATGCCGACGGGAAAATGATTTTTCCAAAGGGAAAATTTCCAGTGTTGCCAGACTGTATAAATTTGTTATCGTAATACTATATCAGTAATATCGGAGAAAATAGATTTGATGACTACTAGGCGATTCTCATATGAATCGTGGGAATGTGTATGTTCGATTTCCACCGCTAATAAATTGTTTATAAATAAAATAATTAAATAAATTAATTTAATTTATTTAATTATTATATTTAATTATTATTAAATAAATTAATTTAATTTATTTAATTATTTTATTTATTTATTTATAAAATGTTCTCATGTATATGAACACCCTAATGCTTGTGTGTGGGTGGTCCAGCTTGATTGTCGCTGGTAATTGTATATTGTGTTTATTTGTTTAAGAAATATATTTGTATGTATGTATGTATGAATGTATGTATGTATGTATGAATGTATAAATGAATGTATGAATGTATAAATGTGCGATCGTGGGAACTTGTGCGTGGAATATTTTATTGAATGTGGAATCACAAGTCTTTTAAGGGTTTCTATCTAGAATTCCCTCAGACCTGTGATAACTCAGGGTCCGCGGGATCGTCAATCCCGTTATCCTCATAAGAAGATACCCTTGCGTTAATGTATGTATGTATGAATGTATAAATGTATGTATGCATGTATGAATGTATAAATGAATGTATGCATGTATAAATGAATGTATAAATGTGCGATCGTGGGAACTTATGCGTGGAATATTTTATTAAATACATTTATATTTTGCAACGTAATCATTTTCTTTGTCTACGATTATTTTAAAGCAGAGGATTTTCAACTAAATACAGTCATCAGCAGAGAAACAAAAAGTAGAAATTTGCAAGTAAGCAGAGCTACTGCTACTAATTTTCGTATAAATACGCCAACTTTTCTAATCAACACATCAGTACTTTATTGTATTAGCAGCATCATCAGTTGTGTTAAAGTGAAATAATAATAATAAAATAATTAAAAATGAGTTCTTCAGGTTATATGTGTAATAGATGTAACAAAGTTTACAAATATCAAAAATCCTTTTTCGATCATCTTAAGACCCATTGTGTGCTGAATCAAGGGGTGGTAAGCAAGGGCACATCTCTTCAAAATCAGCAGCAGCAGGTAAACACTTTTCATCATCATCATCAGCAACAACCATCTCTACAATACCCTCAATATCAACTACTAATGAGTTATCAGCAATACGTTATGCCTAACTGTTAGCCAACACCAATGTCATGGAATAATCAGTTTTTGGGATCAGGAGTGCCAATGCAATATGAGCATTCAAATTACAATTATAATCCCAATTTGATGCAATGGCAACCTCTTAATTATTATCAACAAGAGCAGCAGCAACAACAACAACAAGCTCAACAACAAGGTGTGGATATCCATGAAGGGATTTTATACAACGATGCTACGGATATAAGTTTACCGGAAAGTGATAGAGAAGTAGAAGTAGAAGAAAGAAGAGAAGAAACTCTGCCAACTACAATGAGTACTTCACATGCTAGGACAGAAGAAGTCAAAGAGAATGTGAGATATTACAAAATATCGAAAGCCTTCAAAAATCATATCGCCACATACGCAATTCTAAATAAAAAGATCAACTTCTCTTGGAAGAATTTATTAAGGAAAACAAAAATATTTTTATTGGGAGGCTTCAAATGAATTTAACTAAGCATATAATTATTAAAATTCATGTGAGTATTGTGGCGGAGTACATCAAAATTGTTGAAGAAGAATTGGAGTTGTGTATAATATCACATGTAGCCAAAATGAGTTTGCTGACGAAGGCAGATAACATAGAAGAGTTATTCCGTAAACAGGTTGAGGAGATTTCAACCAAAATGTCCGAATTTTAAGAGCGAGATTCTGGTTGGACCTTGTCACGCATGGTCCGAGCAGAAATCAACATCAACAAATCGTCGCTCGTCAAAGGCTCGAATTGGATATCCACACCTCAAAAATTAGAAGGAAGAAAAGCTTGCACCAACATAGAAAACAGTGATGCATATTGCTTCAAGTGGTGTCTGATTGCTGCAATGGATACTACCAAATATCATGATGCAAGACGCTGCAGTTCGTATAATATCCCTGAAATTGCTGCAGAGACGATTGTTACGCGAAATGGTGTAGCGTTAAATTTCAAAAATTTAACGTACCCATTAGCACTAAACAAAATCAAGGAGTTCGAGGTGAATAGTCCGGCAATAAGTGTGAACGTATTTGGGTGTGATGAGGGAGCAAATCAGATCATTGGTCCGTATTATGTGCCCAAATATGAGAAAATAAATCATGTGAACTTACTGCTTTTAGAAAATTGTGAATGTCATCACTACATATTGATAAAGAATATATCAAGGTAAGTTAAAAAATTATACAACTCTTTATTTTAAGGATACATATACTTGCTGTATACTTTTTATAAAATATGAACGTTTTATTTATAAACTTTTTTCTATTTTTATTACTCACAGACTTTTACAGAAGCAGACTACCAGGAATGGACACAAAGTAATTTTCTGCAATAGCTGTCTCCAGTACACTCATAGCGAGAGTGGAATGACTAATCATAAGGAGGAATGCGGCAAAATCGTTACAACTATGCCATCAGGTGCGGATGCTATTCTGCAGTTTAAGGGATGTCAGAGAAAAATGGATGTACCCTTCGTGGTATATGCGGACTTTGAGTGCATCTTAGAAGACATTAGTGATAGTGTAAGTAATAAAACCAGTCTTATTAAAAAGCACACTCCTTGTGCATTTAGCTATTATATTAAGTGTCTCCATAGCAGTAAGTTAGATAAGTTAAGGATTTATACAGGGAAAGATGCCTCAAAAAAATTCGTGACATATTTAATTAAAGATTGTGAGGATATTTATAATAATTATTTAGTAAATAATAGACAAATGAATACTGTATCCCCTTCTGATATTTATAATTTTTATAGTGCAGTGAATTGTCACATTTGTCAAAAATTTCTAGGTAAAGATCGCGTTAGAGATCATTGCCATATTAGTGGTAAATTTAGAGGTGCAGCCCACAATAACTTTAATTTAAATTACCAAATCCCCAAGTTTATACCAGTTTACTTTCACAATTACTCAAATTATGACTCACATCTTTTTATTAAAGAACTAGATGAAATTTCAAAGCAACTGAAAGTACTCCCTCTCAATAAGGAACTTTATATATCTCTCTCCCAATTTACAGAAATGAGCGACGGTCATAAGCTTGAAATAAGATTTCTTGATACAATACGGTTTATGGCTGAGAGTTTGGAATCATTAGCTTGCAATTTGTCGGATAATGATTTCAGCACTATAAGGTTCTTATTTCAGTCAGAAAAAGAAAAAACGTATTTTCCGCTATGAGTACCTAAATTCATTCCAAAAATTAGATGAGTGTCAGCTGCCTTCACGCAGTGATTTCTTTAATAAGTTGAACAATAAAGAGTGTTCTTTAGAGGAATACTCACATGCTTAAGAGGTATGGAATACTTTTGGTTGCAAAACTATGAAAGATTACATGGAACTTTACTTAAAAACAGATATCCTCTTACTGACAGATATTTTCGAGAACTTTAGAAAAGTTTGCAAAGGTATTTATGAGCTGGATACATGTCAATATTATACAGCACCTGGACTTTCCTGGGATGCAATGCTCAAATACCCAAAAATTTAATTAGAATTATTGACAGACATAGACATGTACAATTTTATGAAAAAAGGTATACGTGGGGGAATCGTACAGTGTAGCCAAAGATATTCGAAAGCGAATAACAAATACTTGGAAGATTTCGATAAAGAGAAGCCCTCAGAATTTCTCGTCTATTTAGACGTTAACAATTTGTATGGTTGGGCGATGTTGGAATATCTTCCTCATGGTGGGTTCAGATGGTTATCGCAAAAATAAGAAACCTATGCAAGCGAAGTATAACAAGTTGATAACCGATTTCTCTACAAAGCAATCATACGTAAACACTTTAGAGTTCTGAAACAGTGCTTAGAATATGGCTTCATTTTAAAGAAAACTCATCGTATTCTAGCATTTAAACAATCTCCATGGTTAAAAGGCTATATTGACCTAAATACCAGATATAGGGCCACTGCTAAAAATGCTTTTGAAAAAAAAATTTTCAAACTACTCAATAATGCAGTGTATGCTAAAACAATGGAAAATGTGGATAAGAGGAGAGATGTTAAAATTGTCAATAGTTGGGAGAGAACGAATTGTAATCAATTGGGTGCCCAAGATTGGATATCCAAACCAAATTTTCATAGTTTATCTATATTTTCTGAAGATCTGGTAGCTATCGAAATGAATAGAGTCAAAACCTGCTACAATAAACCAATTTACTTAGGATTTTGTGTACTGGAGCTTTCCAAATGGAAAATGTATAATTTCCATTACGGGTACATGCAACCTAAGTTTAAGACAAAACTCTCATTAACTTATATGGACACGGACTCTTTTATATATTTAATAAAGACGGTCGACTTTTACGCTGACATAAAAAATGACATACAAGAACAATTTGATACATCGGACTATCCTACAAACAATATTTATAATTTTCCACTAGTAAATAAAAAAGTAATTGGTATGATGAAGGATGAGAATGACAGAGTTTGTTAGGCTGCGATCAAAAATGTACTCATTTAGTGTACAGAACCAAAATGACACTAAAAAATCGAAGGGGGTAAAGAGGGCCATATTAGATAAATATAGTTTAGCTACTTATAAAAATTGTTTATTCAACAAGACTAACGTATATGATAATATGTTAACATTTAAATCTAAGCTGCATCAATTATATACTAGTGAATTAAGTAAGGTAGTCTTAAGTTATGGAGACGATAAGAGAAAAATTAGATCAAATAACATTAACACATATGCATGGTATCATTTTCGTATTAAGGAAATTAACCCTGAATACGAACTTGACATGTTGCTAGATGAGATTGCTAGAATGCAAGAAAATGGTTAAAATTAATTTTTAGTTAATTAGTTAATTTTTAAATTGTACATAAAATCTTAGTTATTAAGAAAAATTATTGTAAGTAAAATCCTATTTATTTATTAAGAAAAACTATTGTACATATGTAAATGAATTTTTAAGAAACAATTTTAAATAAAATATTGAAAAAAGAATGAAAATGTGAATGGTGTTTATTTCTTTATTGGCTTTACTTCGTTGGATCAAAAAAAAATTTTATTTTTGCTTATTTGCAAATTCTTGTTTTCATATCGCTTAAACATGTACAGTCTTGTTTTCTTTGAGAGGTTCTGCACAAGAAAACTTGAATTTCACAATATTATGAAATTCCATTAAATTTCATTAGATATTTTCGTAAAGACCAAAAATTTAGATAATCGGATAAGTCCTTATATTTTTCACTACATACAAGTTTCTGTTATTTTCTATTCGAACAGATGATTCCTAATTTTCCTTTAGAAAAAATAATACAAAACAAGGAATATTTTAATAATACAATTTTATTTTATCTTATTTCTGTTAATAATACCATATAATTTAATTTCTTAAATATTTTATTTATAATGATGGAAACATTTCATAGTATCCAATTATTAGATGTTCTAATATGCTTTTCCGTAAAAAATATATTTTACATCTACAAGTGTCAGGTCCTTCCTCACAGTTCGGATCGTACCATGGGCAGTTTCCAAAATGCCCTTCTGTGTTGTCTTCATCTTCTATTATGCCATATTCTTCGTTCTCATCCAGCATATTTTGGATAAATTTTATCATCTCCCAATGATCAAAAAGCCTGAAGCTTTCAAAATCTCTTATAAATTGGTTTAGAGTACGTCTAATTTGGCTCATTTTATTTGCTGATAAATGAATGATGATGAATGTTGGAAGGTTTTTTAAGACTAATTTGTTCCTTAAATTTTTAAAATATCTATACTATCATCTCTATTCCATATTTATTTTCAGCACTCTATTTCTCTCTAACCCTTTTCTCTCTTTTCTCTCTATCACTATCCCCCACTTATTCAATATTTCACCATAATTATTTTCGATTAACCTTCTTGAAGTCATCATCGCTACTTTTAAGATCATTTCCAGTTAAACATTCAAAGTGAGAAGAACTAAATAAAAAAATGGACTCCACAACAAATCTAATTTCAAAATTTAATTCTCTAACACGTCCATGAAATATACTATTCGAAATGTGGAACGTGTAACAACAAAATATGGACCATACTTTAACAGATGACGATATTAAAGATCTCTCGAGCGGATCATATTGCCTAAGTAGAGAAGGTGAAAAAACCTAATCGTTGAGAATGAGCTGAGTGAATTTATAATTCAAAATTCCCAATATCCTGTCTGGCAATAAATTATATTAATTACGTTTTTTAAATTATGAATAAAAAGACATTAAAGAGTTTTGTAAAATATAAATGTTTGTGTTTTTATTTAATATTTTCAGTTATTTCATAAAGAAATTTAAGACATAAATGTCCACAGGTAAATGTATTAAAATTCTGATGTTGATTATAGTTGTATTTGTACCAAGATATTTGACTAGTTCTGAAGGAGGTTGTAAGTTTCCAAAGCTGTCGAAATATTCTTTTTCATTGATGTTTTTATAATATGCTACCCAATGTGTACCAGGTCCTGTTGATACATCTAAATTGATTATTCCACATTCCACATAGAGTATTCAACATGAAAACTCCTCTAAAATATGGAATATTTATAGAGAAACGGTTTAGGTTCACATCAGAAAGTGGTCTGTTGGGCAGCATCTCTAAGAGTTTTTTGATTCCTTTTTATGAACTAAACCATAACCCTTTTTATATGGTTTTAAGTAAAGTCCTTTTCCAACTGCTATAGATTCCATCGCTCTATTATGTCTAGTTGCTTCATCAAGTTGATTTTTAGCATTCTTTGTTGCATTTACAGCTTTAGCTATGGCAGCACCTCCAGTTGTTAGACTACCAATTGCACCCAGAGCAGTTAAAATCGGTATTAGAGGTAAAAAAAACCACCAATTTTTGGAACACGTATTACACGTGGTACTATAATTTGAGACTTTCTTCCTTTTAATGACTTGTTAATAGTTTTTCGTGCAATTTTACTAGCTGAGTTAATATCTAATGGTCTTTCTTTTTTTTAGTATTTTTGTTGCAGCTCTAATTGATGTTCTAAATAGTGTTTTAACATTTAGTTTGTTCTTTTTAACATTTTTCTTTTTCTCTACACCCATACCAAATTTTGTTTTGGCTTTCATTGCTTTAGTAAACATATATGCAAATGATTTTTCAGCAAGACTACTATCTTTTGATAAAACTCGATCCCAAGCGGAGTTTTCAAGTATTTTATCAGCTTTATGTCTGCTACTTAAATCCTTATTTTTGGAATAAGCAATATCGTGATTTTTACACGCAGAGTCCAATAAATTAATTCCTTTATCACCTCGATTTAAACGTTTTTGTAGTTTTGTTCCAGGTCCACAGTACTGATATCTAGGTAGATGAAGTTCAACAGGTAGAGAGTTTATTATTTTGTCTACTAGACCTCCTCCAACGACGGTGTTTTTATGACTAAAAGTTTTCTGATATCGTATAACCATATTATCTAATTTTTCCTATATAACAGGTAATATATATGAAATGCATTTAGTTACAAAAATGCAGTTAGTAAAACAACATAAAAATATTTTAGTTCGTAATATTGATGATTCAGCGAACATCAGTTCAAAAATAAAGCATAGTCCTCTCTTACCAAATTCTATTCGTGCTCTAATAGTGGGACCATCAAATTGTGGAAAGACTAATGTTATGATTGGCTTGCTAGAAAGTCCTAATGAACTCAAGTTTGAAAACATCTATTTATACTCAAAATCTCTCTATCAACCTAAATATGAATACCTAAAGAAACTAATTTCACCAATTAAAGGTATGGGTTATTATACATTCACCGATAATGAATTAGTTATTCCACCTGACGAAGCTAAAACTAATTCAATTATGATATTTGATGATGTTGCATGTGAAAAGCAGAATAATATACGTACATATTTTTGTATGGGGCGACATAGGGATGTTGATTCATTCTACCTGTGTCAAACTTATACCAGAATTCCCAAGCATTTAATAAGAGACAATGAAAATGTTATTATAATGTTTAAGCAAGATGAGACAAATATGAAGCATGTTTATAAGGATCATGTTGCCAGCGATATGAACTATGAAAAGTTTCAAGAAATTTGTCGAGAATGTTGGAAGGATAAATATAGATTTTTGATGATAAGCAAAGATAACGAACTAAACGATGGTCGCTACAGAAAGCAATTTGACTATTTCATAACTATATAAGCAACTACTCATAAAAAATTACCTTTAGTTATTAATCTAACTTTAAAATTGATACATCTTTTTGCTATAACCTCATCTGATACCTGATAAGCTGATCTGAAAACCAGACCAGGTCCTGATAAGCTGATCTGAAAACCAGACCAGATCCTGATAAGCTGATGTGAAAACCAGACCAGGTCTTGATAAGCTGATCTGAAAACCAGACCAGGTCCTGATAATCTGATCTGAAAACCAGACCAGGTCCTGATAAGCTGATCTGAAAAGCAGACCAGGTCTTGATAAGCTGATCTGAAAACCAGACCAGGTCCTGATAAGCTGATCTGAAAACCAGACCAGGTCCTGATAAGCTAATACCTGATCTAATAGCTGATACCTGTTATTTACTATTATTAAACATGGATGAGAAAATTTTAAAACAGTTGGTTTCCACAAGAAATGTTTTGAAGAAAAAACTTCGTAGTATAAAAACTGGTGAAATAGATACACGTGAACAACTAAGAGATACATTTAAACCTATAACAGAACCACTCAAAGAATTCATAAATAGTTCTAAAAATATTAAAATAATTCCCATAAAAGAAGAAGGTAAAATAAAGACAGAAGTTGAAAATAATAAAAGTTTTAAACCTGAAAAAACATCAGGAAGACAGAGACAAGTACACCAAAGAAACTAGCAGCAGGAACAATATTCGATAATACCATCTTGTTTAATGATGCTAATAATGAGAATGATGATGACGATGATGAAGATGATTTTTACTCACAGACTTCCAATACAGAAGATACTTATACTGACTTATCAGTCTTGGAAGGAAGAAATGATTTAGATACAAACTATGGTCCACATAAAGATTTTAATAATGAATGGAAATTTGGTGATAGTAACCTCAAACTTAACGAAGATAAAATACAAGTTGGTGGTCAAATATGGGCTCTAACACCAGGACTATTTTCTCTAATGTTTCATAAAATACCAAAAAATTATGATAAATTTGAACTCGAAATCTATAAAAAGATTTTAATTACTTTGAAATTTATTTGCTGGAGGTCAAGCAATGTCTATATATTTCATTGGTGCTTAGCCAAATCATCAGTAGACTTTAACCACATTTTGAACAGTCACAAACCTCTTATCTTATGCACAGACTCTCAAAAACTATTTGAGAATTCACAAATAATAATCACAAATAATAATATTTCTGAAAATCACAAGCGAAACACAAGCAATAGGCATAGAAACTATAACAAAATCCCAGCAAATAATTTATATTCGATATGAATCTATTTTATTTTTCTACACCTGGGATTTTGTTATAGTTTCTATGCCTATTGCTTGTGTTTCGCTTGTGATTTTCAGAAATATTATATTTGTGATTATTATTTGTGAATTCTCAAATAGTTTTTGAGAGTCTGTGCATAAGATAAGAGGTTTGTGACTGTTCAAAATGTGGTTAAAGTCTACTGATGATTTGGCTAAGCACCAATGAAATATATAGACATTGCTTGACCTCCAGCAAATAAATTTCAAATTAAAATAAACTTATGACAATATGTCGAATAATAAATTTCTTAGATTTTAATTACTACTAATGTATATAGAAGGGACTATAAACCTGATGGTCAAATTAAGGGTACTAGAGGATATAAATACAAACATATTATTAAGAAATTTATTGACGAGAAAAATCAAAAGAATTTAGCCGAATCAACAGGATCTAAGCCAAAAGGTAGCTATTTAGGTGATGGAATGATGGAATTTAACGTCCATAAGCCAAACTATATATACTAGGACGATCCAAATGAGTTAGAAGATCGTCTTCGACTACTGCTTGCGTCACAAGCTGCAGGTCATACTAATCACAATAACGAGATTGTATCAATTATTGAAGAACTACGTGAAGCAAATATAATACATTAACTTTAATAAAGTATATAAAGTATGTCTGTTGATAAATTTGGACACTATTTAAACGATACTAGCAGTATAATTTCTTTGAAAAATGCACCTAAACTGCTGGGGTTCTTTATGGATACGAACAACAACATTGATGTCCAAAACAAAAGAATCAAAAATGTTGCAAAAGTTTTGGAGGAAAACGATGTTATCAATAAATTGTTTCTGCAAACTCAAATCGAAAAATTAGAAGAGAAATTATTAACATACTTTAAGGAAGATAATACTATAATTCGAGAAGATATTCAAATGCAAATTGAGGAGCTACAACGCGAAATAAAATTAGATATAGAAGAAAATTATAAAATTCAAAAAGACATTCTATGTACCTCTAAAAATGCTTCTAGGACTCGCTGAAGACTACAACAAAGTTATATTAAATGGAAAACGTGAACTGATAGTCTTGCGCAATAAGAACGACGAAGATCTTGTACGCTCGAGTGTTTCTACTGAAAAAGCTAAACTTACAATTTCACTCATCTCATGGAGAATAGCTCATGTTCAATTATCTGACCTTAGCAAATTGAATATGATTAAAATTATTAACAATGGTGCTTCTATACCCATGGCATTTCGCAGTTGGGATTGTCATATTAATCCACAATTAAACACAGGAACTAACCATATTTGGAATGTTAAACTGGCTGCAAATAGAGAACGCTCCCGTTTTGTGTTGATTGCTTTTCAACAAGAAAATAAGTTTGTTCATTGTGATTTGACTAATTTAAAAGTACATTTAAATTCAGTCTCATACCCGTATGATGATCTAAACATAAAATTTAAAAATTAACGTTATGCAATTCTATATGATATGTATCTAAGATTCCAACAAAGCTACTATATGAAAGAATCTCAACCACTTCTAACTGCATCAGAGTTTAAGACAAAAGCTCCTATTATTGTAGTAGATGTTAGTCATCAGAATGAATCACTCAATAATGGACCGATTGATATAAAAATAGAATTCGAAACAGCAACTAATATTGCAGCAAAGACATCAGCTTACTGCATTCTTATTCATGATCGTATAATAGAATATATACCCATCAAAGGACAAGTTCGAAAAGTGTTATAAATTGAATAACATAGAAAATAATATAATTTTTATAGACGTACAAGGTTTCAAAACTAATTCAAACGAGTTCATCGCAAAAGAAGTAGCGATTGTTTTCAACAATTATGAATATAACAATTTCATTATAAAACCACCATTTGATTTTAAATGCTTATCAATAAAAAAGCAAAGAGAAGCAAAGTGGCTAACAAAAAACTATCATCACCTAAGCTGGACTGCTGGATCAGTTTCATTTCATAGCGTTTGCAATTTTTTAAAAGCCAACGCAAGATGTTCTAAAATTTACGTAAAAGGTGAAGAAAAAAGACTATGGTTGGAAAAAATGTTACACCGAAAAATTATTTCTGGAGTTTTCCGTTGGTATTAGGAAAAATCATTTTCATGATTTTCCAGTTGGTATTAGGAAAAATCATTTTCATGATTTTCCAGTCGGCATATATACTTATGAAATCTTAATCTTATGAAACCCCTTAATCCACCCCACAAACATACATACATATAAATTCCCACGGTCATAAAAAAACTGACTTATTGAACCGCCCTCGTATGTAGTAATAATAAAAAAACTCCTTATGTAAACAAAAAACTCCTTATGTAAACAAAAAATCGGACGGACTTATTGAACCACCCTCGTAGGTATCAAATTTCACAAATTTCCAAGAATTTTAAAATTTCGAAATTTCACAATTTTAATTGGGGCAGAACCCCCAGTTCCCTACTACATGCACAAAATATATCTTTTCTGTAATTATTCTCCAAAATCCTTTTTTAAGTGCAATTTTTATACCTGTATATTTACCTTCTTTTTTTTGGCAATTTTAAATTATTCTCATATAAAAAATTTAAGTTAGCTGCACACATTAAAAATATGTGGCGGCTACATAAATATGCAATCATGTATGTGTCTCCAACTGATGTCGGGTTTGAAACAAAAGGCAGCTAAATCAAAATTAATGTATTAATAAATTAGAATATGAATGCATTTATATATATAAAAAATAAAAATATTTTATGTTTATTATAGGTTTGGTTGACAAATTTCCCATATCAAATAAGCGCTTAATAAACCTGAAATATTTTTTATGAATAAGGCAGATAGTATATCGCAAAATAAAAAAATATTTCGTTCTTATTGCAAGTGTAAAAAATATTTTATTTTTATATTTGTTTTTAAATAATTCGCGAACATACACATTTAAAAAAGAGCTTCTAACGAAATAAATAAGATCCCGAGCCTGGGGGGTTATTATGTAATTCGATTCGAAAAGAAAACTGTACGAATTTGTATGTTATTAACATTACTATTCGAAAACATATCCGTTCGATTCGGATTACATACTAACCCCCCTGTTACCCGAAAATAATGCCAATTTGGATAATTTCTAATGATTTTAACAAATTAAGAAAACTTCTTAATTTCTTTTTTCGATACATATTCAGTAAACACGAAGTCTGTTCATGATGTTAAGTAAATCTGATTTATTGAATGCTCTGTTTTTCTTTCCCAAATTTCTTTTATGTCAATATATTTTTTATAGAAAAAACTTATTCTTCATGAACACATCAAATTGATTTCTAGACATATTTACGAAAACAAAATTTTAAAATTCTTGGAAATTTGTGAAATTTGATACCTACGAGGATGGTTCAATAAGTCCGTCCAATTTTTTGTTTACATAAGGAGTTTTTTGTTTACATTAGGAGTTTTTTTTGTTTACATTAACTGTGTTTTGTTTACATTAAGTGTATGTATGTATGTATGTACGTATGTACATACATACGGGATAACATCTTTATTTTTTTCAAATGCCGACGGGAAAACATGATTATTTTTTACTAATGCCTAAGGCAAAACATGATTATTTTTTTCAAATGCCGACGGAAAATTTGTGGGTGTGTCTAGCTGTAGGAATTGAAGTCTGGCTCTGCTTGGTGGAGGGGGGGTTGTGTCTAGATTGTGAGACCTTAAGGCTGACTGCGATTTGGGTAGGTGAGGGTGTTTTGTAATATGTAACCGTGGGAATTCGGTGACGTTTATGCTTGTTGGAATTTAAGCCAAGCTGTGCTTGGTGGGGGGCGGGATGTATTTGAGGTAGATCGACTGGTGAAGGGCGGGGAGTTGTTGTAATATGTATCCGTGGAAATCTGTGTACAAGTATGTATGTATGTCTGTAAGAGTTTATGGCTGTCTGTGATTTATGAAAGGCGAGGTGAGAGTGTTCATGTAATACGTATCCGTGGGAATCTGTGTATATGCATGTTCGTAGGAGTTTAAGGCTGGTTGTGATTTGAGGTGGGGGATGTGTGTATGAATGTATGCATATGTAGCAGTTTACGGCTGTCCTTGGTTTGAGGTAGGCAGGGGTGTTATTGTAATATGTATCTATAGGAATTTGGGTGTTTATATGTCTGTAGAAATTTTTGTTTATGTATGTCTGTAGAAGTTTAAGGCTGATCGTGATTTGGATTGTTGAGATTGATCGATTGTGTGTGACCTTGAGAATTTGTGTATGTATATCTGTAGGAAATTTAAGGCTTATCGTGATTTATGAGGGACGAAGTGTTCATGTAATATATAACCGCGCAATTTGGGTGAATATCTGTAGGAGTTTAAGGCTGATCATGATTAATGAGAGGTGAGGTGAAGGCGTTCATTTATATAATCCGTATTTGTGTGTATGTAAGTCTATATGAGTTTAAGGCTAATCGTGATTTAGGTTGTTGAGATTGATAGATTGTATGTTACCTTGAGATTTTGTGTATGTATATCTGTAAGAACTTTAGGCTGACTGTGATTTGTGAGGGGAGGGGCGTTGTTGAAATAGGTTTAATTTGTCGTAGATGAATTCTAGTATGTGTGCCTGTGTGTATATGATTTTCTCACCCTAGAATTTATATGTACGTAGAAATAAATTATTTCTCATATGAAAATTTTTTGTTAGAAAATATTATCATATATCTGAACTTCCCTAATCCTAGTATGTTTTTAATATTGGAGGATGAGATTGCTTTATATTTTATCAAGCTTAAATTTGTCCAATGTTAAAGTCTGTCGGTCAGAAATTTGTTTATATTTGTATAAATATTAATTTCAGATTTTGCAAAATTCTTGTGTACGATCGTGGTGATTTTGTATGTGTATGTGTGTATGCGCGATAGAGTTTGACTGGTCGGTGATAAGTTTATTTAAGTCTTCAAGCGTCAATAGCTTGGAGAACGGTTTGTATGTTTTCATGATGTAGATATGTAAGTGTGATTGTTTGTGATTGTACATATGTACATATGGATCTACAAATTGATTTTATGTATGTATGCATGCATGTATGTATATACATACAAATAAGTCAGTGGCTCCCTGTTTAAGTAAATTTTTTATTTTTTTTGGTCATGTGCGGTCTTTTATTGCTGTTGTAAATATTAGCCTGGTCTTTTGTGTATAGATGTGAAATATCTCCATAGTTTTTTTTTTAAATGAAAAAACGTTCTTTTAATTTTTAGATGTATTTACTTAAAAGTTGGTGAGGATTTACTGTTTTAAGTAAAATTGAATTCCTCTCTAGTTGTAGTAACTATAGTATAAATATGTAATATATTTTATTTCCATTTGTTTAAAGTGGATGTAGCCTATATAGTTAACGTTAGAAATTTTTCGGTGTAAAATTTTTTCCAACTATCATCTTTTTTCTTCACTTTTTACATATATTTTAGAACATCTTGCATTGGCTTTTAAAAAATGACAAACGCTTTGAAATGAAACTGATCCAGCTACTTCTTTTTGTAATGAAAATCATTCGAATTAGTTTTGAAACCTTACACGTCTATTAAAACCATTTTTTTCATTCATATTACTTAATTTATAAGACTTTCCGGACTTTCTATTATTCGATCATCAGTAAAAATGCAGTAGCTGAGGTCCTTGCTTGCTGTTTCAAATTAAATTTCTATATCAATTGACCCGCTTTTGAATAAATGGAGCTTTTATCTTAAACTCTGATGCAGTTACAAGCGCTTGAAATTCCTTCATATACGAGTAGTAGATACATATCATATAGATACATATCATATAGAACTGCATAACTTTCATCTTTTAATTTTATGTTAAGATCATCATCGGGATATGAGACTGAATTTAAATGTACGTTTAAGTTAGTCAAATCACAATGAACAAACTTATTTTCTTCTTGAAAAGCGATCAACAGAAAACGAAGTCCCCAAATTATGTTACTTGATAATGTTACTATGCTTACATTAATAGGCTATATGTTAGTTTTATGAAGGGTGATCAGCTATGCCTTTTATTTTTTTATGATCTAGATGATATATTTTTTGTTTTTCTCATGGTATTAAAGTTTAGCGTATTGTATACATATTTCTGCTATGTTTAAGTATGCTTTGTTTTCATGTGAGACAGACTTTATATGTATATCAGGTGGTCAGTCAGTCTCTTGTTTTATTTATTTTTTTCTTTTGATGTATAACTACTTTTTTTGATTTTACTACTTGAAATAGAGAACATTAATATAATTTTTAAATCCATTATTTTTAATGAAAATATGTACATATGTGAGTGTGTACATATGCAAATGTATTCATATCTACATACATATATGTGAGTATATGTATGTATGTAGAAATTAGTTTACATACAAAGAAATACATGTTTAATAAACAAGTATTGCACCAAATCGATCTTCAAAAACTCAGTCACCTCTACCATGAATTCAGCCTAGGTGTTTTCATATAGTGTCAGAAACATTGGAATATCTAAGTTTGAAGGAATTTTTGCTTCAAATATTTCTACATCAGATTTGCTGGTTGACCCCTTGAAGTTATTGTTTGTGATGTAGTTTGAGTTGTATCGGATTCAGATATTATGATTTCTCACTTAAAAAAGGTCCTCATTACCTTCTATCAGGTTTTTATATTTTTCTAACATGCATGTCTTAGCATGCTTTTGTCAATAGTGACGCAAGCGTCCGAGATGTAGTGGTGTTTCAGTTAAAAATCTATACTATTAGAATTTACGATTTCGCTCTTTTTATTCTTTTACAAAGTAGATACATATTTATGTATTTCATTTAGCATAGAATCATAATATTTCTTTACTTACAAAATTAGGTGACGTAAGGAATTCTTTTAAATTTGCACGCTTCGGCATGCTTTCAATATTTTTTCTGTAAATTTATTTAATACTCATACAGATACAGATATAAAGTAAGATCTGCTTATATTGCATTTTACAATTTATGTATGCTTCAGCATGATTCCAGTTGAAGTTCATATTTATTCAGTAAGTTTGTTTGATACTAATTCATACACATATACATTCTTAAAGATTGGAAATCTAAGTCAAATTTATGTAGTTTATATATATTTTCTAAAGATTTGATAGCTATAGAAATGAATAGAGTGAAGATCTATTATAATAGCCCATGGGCATATCTTACAATTTCGCTTTCTAGAGCTTTCGAAATAGAAAATGTACAATTTTCACTATTGAATATTGAATATTGAATATTACACTGTGTTATAATTTATTTTGAACGCTTAAGTTTTCACAATATTTCATACAGGTCAACAAGTTTAGAGAATTTCCAGTATATTAAGTTAGTTATCTTTCTTAAGACCTATCAGTCCTAATCATTCCTTCAAAAAACAAAACAAACTAGATTTTTCCTTTTTAATTTTATTTTTACTTTCACTAAATTTCAACATTTTCTTCATCTTCAAATTACTATATTTAGCAGCTTTTTTTCATTAGTTGAGTTAACTTTAATTGCAAACATTTTAATTGTGAGATGAGCTTTTCTATTTTAGGCACTAAGTAAATCTTCATATATAAGTGGCATCACTACGTGTTACCGACTACCATGCTGCAGTACAGATTACTAATATTTTCAACAAATCTGATCGATCAACCATTTTTTCTTCTCTCTTTTTTTTACAACACTTTTGCCGGCAACACGTGAAATTTTACATTCAGTATTTTGTTCTATTTGATAATAAATTCTAATATCAATTTTAATTTAAAAACAAAAATGGTTATGAAGTAAAACCAAATAATAATTAACAGCAGTGTTTTTTCTATTTGTACGAACAAAACCTACCTCATAACCAAATTGGTGACACCGACGTCCGTATAGTGGTGGCAAAAATTTTTTTTTCCTTCATAGTTGATACGAAAAATTTCGGCCATTTTGTTCTGTGGCGAACTTTTGCACGCCATTTTTCCGCCATAGTTTTTCCACAGGCAGTTTTAAAAAAAGACAAGCGACATGCCTAACGAAGACGTTGCACAACAGATCGTAAACGACAGCGGCATTCCACAGTCACCGGCTGGAAACATCTCTGTCGTGTACGCCAGATTGCCAGTTCCACAAATGTCGAGCTGCAACATAGAAGCGTGGTTCATGACTATGGACTTCTGGTTTTCAGCGTCTGGTATATCGGCAGATAAACAGAAAACAGCTACGGTGCTGGCGGCATTAGACCCAAACATCATTTCACAACTCTCTGATGTTATAGCGATGCTCCCCCAGACTGACAGGTATGAATACATTAAAAGAAAAATTTCTGAACACTTTGCCGATAGTGAGCAACGTCGTCTCAATCCCCTCTTGTCAGACCTGCCGTTGGGTGATAAAAAGCCTTCGGAGCTCTACTTCGAAATGAAACGTGTAGCCGTAAATACTCTGGAGGATGCGGCATTGAAAGGCCTGTGGGCTAAACGTTTGCCTGAACTCGCGCAGCCTGTCGTAGCAGCATCATCAGGCTCTCCGGCCGAATTTACAAAAATTGCTGACTCAGTTGTCGACGCCATGACACCTCATCAAATTAATCGTGTTCAAACGCAGCCTTCGGCTGAAGTTAATGCACTACGTGCAGCCGTGGTAGAGTTAAGCAATAAATTTGAAAATTTTTCTACGCGCTCACGTTCTCGCGGCCCAGCTATTCAACGTCACCGTTCAAAGAGTCGCCCAACGTACAATACCAACACAACAGGCCTAGAGTGCTGGTATCATAAAAAATTTAGACGTCTTGCTCAAAAATGTCGCAGCCCCTGCCGGCATAAGAAACGCCAGGTTAACGCGTTAGTGTCGGACGCGTCGTCCACGAGTAATTGACTGCCTAATCGGGTAGCGGATGTACGCGAAGCATCCCCTGTCTAACGGAAAATTTTTCGCCTCAAAATAAAAGACAAGCTCTCCAATAAACAATTTCTAGTCTATAGTGGCGCTGACGTTTCCGTCTTGCCGATTACCTCCAAGCCGACTGATGTCCGTCCAACTGCCGTCCTTTTATATGCTGCCAACGGGTCCCCGATTAAAGTAACTGGCGAAAAGCGCATTAAATTGGATCTTGGTTTACACCGAAACTTCAGTTGGTCATTTGTAGTTGCGGACGTAACATCTCCCATCATTGGCTCCGATTTTATAAAATTTTTTGATTTGCTAATCGACCTCCGCCGCAATCGTCTAATCGACAACACCACAGGCAATGTAACCCACCTAGCATCAGCAATTCATCAAGAAGCGGCAACAATTAAAGCTTCCGATACAAAAAACATTTTCGCAGACATTTTAGAAAAATTCCCCAACATCACCAAACTGTCACCATACGGATCAAAGACGAAATCATCAATCGTACACAAAATCGAGACAACAGGACAACCCGTCTTTTATCGCCCCCGCAGACTGTCGCCGGAAAAACTAGCAGCCGCCAAAGCTGAGTTCGAATTCCTGCTAAAAACGGGCATATGTCAACCATCTAGCAGCAACTGGTCCAGCCCCTTGCATATGGTCAAAAAAAACGACGGCACATGGAGGCCGTGTGGCGATTACCGCGCCCTCATCGCTCAGACATCGCCGGATAGGTACCCACTGCCATACTTGACAGATTTCACAACTAATTTAAGAGGTAAGAAATATTTTTCAAAAATTGACCTCCAAATGGCCTTCCACCAGGTACCTATTCACCCCGACGACGTCCCGAAGACAGCCATTAGCACCCCATTCGGACTATACGAATTTTGCTTCATGACGTTCGGCCTATGTAACGCCGCGCAAACGTTTCAGAGGCTCATAGATGAAGTGCTAAGGGGTTTAGACTACGTTTTCCCTTACATCGACGACATTTGTGTTGCATCCTCATCGTTCGAACAACATCGCCACGACCTCGCCGAAGTGTTCCGCCGCCTACAAGACAACAACCTCGCTATAAACCTAAAGAAATGCGAATTTGGCAGAAGTGAAATCAAATTCCTAGGACATCTTGTAGATGCAGATGGTATTCGACCCTTACCGGAAAAAGTTGCAGCTATAAAGGAATTTCCTAAACCAAAAGTGGCACAGGATCTAAAGAGATTCATCGCCATGATAAATTTTTATAGGAAATTCCTGCCACACGCCCTAGCTTACCAGATGAAACTGCAAAATCTTATTGTAGGCAACAAGAAAAATGATCGAACAATAATAAAGTGGGACGCAACAACTGAAGCCGCCTTCGAACGATGTAAAGTCGAACTGGTTAATGCAACTGTTCTGGCACACACTGCTGCTGATGCAGAGCGAGCGCTATATGTGGACGCATCCGACACAGCTGTTGGAGCAGCTTTGCACCAAAATATCGGGAATAGCCTCCAACCCTTGGCCTTCTACTCAAAAAAACTTACAAGCACTCAGCAGAAATATTCGACATACGACAGGGAGTTGACAGCGGTTTACCAAGCTATATGTCATTTTCGTTATTTAATAGAGGGCCGAGCCTGCTATATCGTCACTGACTAATTTTTGCATTTAAAGAGAAATTAGAAAAATCATCGCCACGCAGGATTCGACAGCTAAATTTTATCAGTCAGTTTACAACTGATATTCGTCATACGCCCGGTGTGGAAAACGCTACTGCGGATGCTCTTTCCTGCATCGAAACAATAAACAGCGTCGTAGATTATTCCCGCATTGCAGCCGCTCAACGCAACGATGACCAACTTCAGCAAACGCTCCAGGTTAAAGTTTTGCAAAACAACTCACTGGTATTAAAATATTTCCCCATACCAGGGAGTAACGACCAGCTCGTCTGTGATACATCGACATCACACATTCGCCCGTATATTACTAAAGATTTTCGTCAACAAGTGCTCTCGACAGTCCACAACCTAGCGCATCCAGGCGTGCGAGCGACGACCAAACTACTCACGCACAGATTTTGCTGGCCAAGTATGCGCAAGGATGCTGCATCTTTCGTGCGAGAATGTGTACAGTGCCAAAAATCAAAAGTACAACGGCATACGTCGTCCGCTACGGTAAAATACACCCCACCTAAAGAACGTTTTGCCCACATAAATATTGACGTCGTTGGTCCACTGCCACTCTGTGAGGGACATGATATTGCCTCACGATTATTGATAGATTCACACGCTGGCCCGAAGCAGTGCCAATGCCCGACATGTCGACAGAATCAATAGTCATAGCACTTCTAGCACACTGGATTTCGAGATTTGGCGTCCCGTCAAAAATTACGTCCGATCGTGGTCGCCAGTTTGAATCGTGCATATTTGCAGAGCTGATGAGAACTATAGGCACGACACACCTCCGCACGACGGCGTACCATCCACAGTCGAATGGTATCATTGAAAGATGGCACCGCACTTTCAAAGCAGCGATATTGTGTCACAACCCAACAAAATGGGTACTCCATCTGCCGACGATTTTGCTCGGGTTAAGAGTCGTTTTTAAACCCGATCTAAATGCATCCCCTGCAGAGTTAGTGTATGGCACTACACTAACAATCCCTGGCGAATTCTTTCAACAAATCAAAATTCCTGATTCCACCAGCGATTTTGTCTCCGAGTTTCGAACAACAATCCAAAACATTAAACCTACTGATACCTCGCACCACACAACGCCACAGACTTTTGTATCAAAAAAATGGCAAGAGACTTCTCATGTTTTCGTCCGTAACGACTCCGTCCGACCGTCCCTTACGCATCCGTATGATGGCCCATATCCTGTATTGAAACGTTTCGAAAAGTTTTTTACAATACAAATTAGAGGTCGTCAAGCTAATATTAGCATCGACCGTTTGAAACCAGCATTTTTTTTTCTAGTCAAGATGTACACAATAAAGTACCAACTCCAGAGTCATCTGCTCCGCAAAATAGCACCATGCAACAACAAAACGTACCTGACATATATATATCAATCTACTTATATGAACCATTAATGCTAAATTCTTAACACATAATTCGTTTGGATGATCTATTAAATCATTCTACTATTGATGCTTTCATATTAAGTAATGTTTAATCTTCTACTTATGCATGAATTTTCCAGTGTCTATTAAAAAATTCTTTACAATCATCCATTTGTAATTGTTTTAGTACTCGTAACATTTCAAAAATATTTTCCTCAGCCTAGGTTTTTTCGAGTGCAACTTTTATTTTTAACGGTATTGACCATAGAAACTTTGAGAATGAATCATTTACAGTCTACAATAATCAATAATTTCTATTTTCTGTAGAATAGTTTCCCATTTCACCTAAATCAGCTCCATAAAAGATCAACTATTCCTTTCATTACATATCTACAATGCACAAACAATTTTCTAGATTTATTATAGAGTTCGTTTACTAAATTTCTTTTTAAAGACATTGAGTTGTTTTAAAGATTTTTTGGAGAGTGTTGTGATCTACTTGATGCACTTTCAGCTATTTATACTATCATGTAGTTAATTTTCCAATCTATAAATTTTATCGTTCAGCTGTTCAATTAGTTTTTTTTTAAATTATTTAATTTTTAGTATGTGTTTTTCAATTTTATATCTATCTTCTATCTCTAATTGTATTTCACGTTGTACTCCATCAATTTGCATTGTAATATATTCTTGAATTATATTAATTCCTTAAGCTGTATTATTAATTTGTCCTATAGTTTATCGATTTGAGTTTCCAGAAACAATTTACTGATAACATCATTCTCCGTCAGTGAATGATGATGATTCTCTATCCATGTATTAGTAGAAATTATATATTTTATATCAAATTTCTCATAGTATTTCCAGGTTTTATTATCAATCATTAAAGAAAATAAAGCTACTATTACAGCCTATATTTGACCATCAACTTGTGTTTTATATTCATTTAGTTTTAGGTTACTATCACCAAACTTTCATTCATTATTCAAATCTTAATGTGGGCCATAGTTTGTATCTAATTCAATTCTTCCTTCCAAGACTGATAAATGAGTATAAGTGTCTTCAGAATTGGAAGTCTATGAGTAAAAATCATCTTCATCATCCTCATCATCATTCTCAGTATTAACATCATTAAATAAGATGATATCATCAAATATTGTTCCTTCTGAAAGATTCTTTGGTGTACTTGTCTCTATATTGACTGATGGCTATAAACTTGTATTATTTTCAGCTTCTATCTTGATTTTACTTTCTTCTTTCTTGTGAATTCTTTCAATATTTCTAGAACTATTTATGAATTCTTTGAGAGGTTCTGTTATAGGTTTAAATGTATCTTTTGTTGGTCACATGTATCTATTTCACCAGTTTTTATACTGCGAAGCTTTTTCTGCAAGACATTTCTTGTCGACACCAACTGCTTTGCTAACAGCAAATAGCAGAACAGGTATCAGCTTATCAGATCAGGGGGGTAATTCGATTCGAAAAGAAAACTGTTCGTATTTGTATGTTATTAACATTACAATTCGAAAACATTTCCATTCGATTCGGATTACATAATAACCCCCAGGTTGTCAGGTACCAGATCAGGCTATCAGGTACCTGATCTGGTTTTCAGATCAGCTTATCAGGACCTGATCTGGTTTTCAGATCCGCTTATCAGGACCTGGTCTGGTTTTCAGATCATTTTATCAGGACCTGGTCTGGTTTTCAGATCAGCTTATCTGATTCAGATTGGGTTATCAGTTTACAAGTAGCTAGCCATTTATAACATTTAGATGAATGAAGTTTAAGGTCAGATGAAAAACGAAAAAGTAAACTTTTATGTAGTCAAATTCTTTTTTTTTTCTATAACGATCATCGTTTAATTCACTATCGCTGCTTATAATCAAAATCCATATTTATGCTTCCAACATCCTTTATATTTGTCTCATCTTACTTAAATATTATAATTACATTATGATTATCTAGTATCAAATGTTTGGTGATTCTGGTATTAGTTTGACATCAACAGAATGCATCAACATTTTTATCTCACCCCATACAAAAATATGTTTCTCACACGCAACATCATCATCATATCATATTGGAATTACTTTTAGCTTTGTTAGGAGAGTTTAAAACCACAATTTTTATGATTCATCAAACGTTAGTTCAAAAACAAGTCATAGTTCAATATTAAAAATGAATTACATGTTAGTATAAATAGCTGAAAGTGCATCAAGTAAATCATAAAAAAAAATCTGTAAAACAACTCAACGTCTTTAAAAAGACATTTAGTAAATAAACTCCATAAGCAATATCGAAAACTGTTTGTGTATTGTAGAAATATAATAAAAGAAATATATGGTATTTGGTAAGTTGATTTAGTAAAAATAGGGAGCTATTCTAAAGAAAATATAAATTATTGATTTTTGTAGACTGTAATTGCTACATTCTCAAAGTTTATATGGTCAGTACCACTGAAAATAAAAGGTGTACTCGAAAATACCAAGGCAATGGAAAATACTTTTGAATTGGGATGAGTACCAAAAAATCTACAAACAGGTTGTCTCAGAGAATTTTTTAATAAACACTTAAATTCATCTCTAAATAGAAGAATAAATATTATTCAATATGAAAGCACCTATAGTAGAATGATTTAATAGATCAATAAAAGAAATGATGTGATGATGGTTCATATAAGTGTATTGAAATATACAAAGAATTACTTAATGTACTCGTATACAATATAAAAGTTGATCTCACTATTTAAATGTTTCCGATTAAAGTTAACTCAACAAATGAGAAAAAGCTGCTAAATATAATAATTTGAGGATGAATATAATGTTGAAATTTAATGAAAGTAAAAAATAAAATTAAACAGGAAAAATCTAGTTTGGTTTGCATTTTTGAAGGAATGATTAGGAATGATAGGTCTTAAGAAAGATAATTAACTTAATATACTGGAAATTCTCTAAGCTTGTTGACCTGTTTGAAATATTGTGAAAACTTAAGCGTTCAAAATAAATTATAACACAGTGTAATATTCAATAACACATAATATTATCACTTTTTATAGTGAAAATTGTTCATTTTCTTTTTCGAAAGCTCTAGCAAGCGAAATTTTAAAATATGCCCATGGGCTATTATAATAGATCTTCACTCTATTCATTTCTATAGCTATCAAATCTTTAGAAAATATAGATAAACTACATAAAGTGGGGTTAGATTTCCAATCTTTAAGAATGTATATATATGAAGCATACATAAATTGTAAAATGCAATATAAGCAGATCTTACTTTATATCTGTATCTGTATGAGTATTAAATAAATTTACAGAAAAAATATTGAAAGCATGCCGAAGCGTGAAAATTTAAAAGAATTCCTTACGTCACCTAATTTTGTAAGTAAAGAAATATTATGATTCTATGCTAAATGAAATACATATATATGTATCTACTTTGTAAAAGAATAAAAAGAGCGAAATCGTAAATTCTAATAGTATAGATTTTTAACTGAAACACCACTACATCTCGGACGCTTGCGTCACTATTGACAAAAGCATGCTAAGACATGCATGTTAGAAAAATATAAAAACCTGATAGAAGGTAATGAGGACCTTTTTTAAGTGAGAAATCATAATATCTGAATCCGATACAACTCAAACATAAATCACGATAAGCCTTAAATTTCCTACAGATATACATACACAAATTCTCAAGGTCACATACAATCGATCAATCTCAACAATCCAAATCACGATCAGCCTTAAACTTCTACAGACATACATGCACAAAAATTCCTACAGACATATAAACACCCAAATTCCCAAAGCATATTTATATAAAGTATATGCAGGTCTACAACAACTAAGAAAGTACAAAAACAACAGGCGATTTGTTTGTGTAAGAATAATGGATGAATGTCAAAAACAGATGGATACAACCAGACCTGGGCAACTTGCATTACTTTTGCATAAGCACTGATTGAAGAAAAAAAATTTTAGTGTAAATTTAAATTTGATGCTTGTAGTGCACTAATTTTTGCACTTAAATAAAATCTCTTAAAAGTAATGGATTAATATTACATTAGCAGCTAATCGCATGACAAAAAAATACACTAATTTTGTGTTGCCACTAAGCACATCATGAAGTGATGCAATATTATTGCACTATCACATATTGTACACAGTAAAATTAATAAAACGTGAAAATATTTTTAGGAGATAGCACAAATAAAAAATATAAAATACACTAAAGTTCATTGAGGGCACTTTTATAAGTACTTACATACAAATTAACGAAAAAAACTGTTAATATAAATACAAACTAGATTACAGAACCAATTTAAAAAAAATTAAAAAGTTTCATACTTCAAGTACTTTGCATCTCGAGCTTGTTTGAAAAACCGTGTAAATGACAAAAGATCAGAACTTAGGTTTTCGTTTATTGTAAAGTTATATCTTAAAAAATGGTGATTTTATAAACAAAAAATTCTACCGCTTGAAACAATTTCATCAAGTTTTGTCTTTCTCTCGAAAAATTATAAAAAACGAAGTGATATGATTTTTCGTCTTGGATGACGATATGTACATAGGAAAAAATGTACATATTTATGTATGTACGTATGTTTTTATATATGTACACATTTACGTTATATTTTGCACTATATGTTCCACTGATAATGCAATAATACTATTCATAATGTGTTTAGTAGTGGAAAAAATAGTGCACTTAAAATAACAATGCAATGTTGATGAATTACTTTGAAGGGATTTTAGTAAAATGCAAGGAAAATTGCAATAATATTATTAAAGTTAGTGCTAATGTAATAAATTTGCATTTGCATTGATTTGGTTTATTGTGGGAAAATGGTCAATGCATTTGGTTATTTAATGCAATAGTCCCAGATCTGCATACAACAAAAAGGAAATGTATGGATAGACAAAACCAAAGTAAATTTATTAATTGATAAACCTTTAATACACGAAATAAGTATAATAAAAGATACATATGTAGTTTAATAATTAAATATAATTATTTTTAAATGTTTTGTAACACAATTTTTAAGTAAAAATTTATTTAAACTTTTTCACATACGTTTTCAGTATACACAATTGTGTATAACAAAGCAAAACAAAACAAAATGGCGTACGCAAATTGTAAACAACTTTTGACATTCATGCATTGCCACGAAACGAGAAAAAAATTAATCACCTGAGTACTTGCATATACTTTATATAAATTTACTTTGCAAATTCCTATACATACATATTACAATAACACCCCCCCGCCTACCTCAAATTAATGACGGCTTTAAACTGCTACATATACATACATACATATACACACACATAGGCACATTCTATCTATCTATCAAAACAACACCCTCCCACACCACAAATCACAATCAGCCCTAAACTCCTACGAACATACATATACACAGATTCCCACTGATACGTATTACATGAACACTCACACCTCGCCTTTCATAAATCATAGACAGCCTTAAACTCTTACAGCCATACATACATACATGTACACAGATTCCCACGGATACATATTACAACAACTCCCCGCCCTCCACCAGTCGATCTACCTCAAATACACCCCGTCCCCACAAGCACAGCTTGGCTTAAATTCCAACAAGCATAAACGTCACCGAATTCCTGCGGTTACATATTACAAAACACCCTCACCTACCGAAATCACGGTCAGTCTTAAGACACACCCCGTCCTCCACCAATCACAGCCAGACTTCAATTCCTACAGCTAGACAAACCCACAAATTTTCCGTCGGCATTAGGAAAAATCATTTCCATGACTTTCCCGTCGGCATTTGAAAAAAATAAACATGTTTTCCCGTCGGCATATAAAAAAAAAATAATAATAGAAAATCATATACATATAAAAGCTTCAAGCCTATAAACCCCCTTAATATATTCCCTTAAAATATTCCGCGCACAAGTATACAAACATACATACACTTAATATGAACAAAAAACAGTTAATGTTAACAAAAAAACAGTTAATGTAAACAAAAAAACACTTAATGTAAACAAAAAAACTCCTTATGTAAACAAAAAATTGGACGGACTTATTGAACCACCCTCGTAGGTATAAAATTTCACAAATTCCCAAGAATTTTAAAATTTGGGTAATTAAAATTTCAAAATTTCACAATTTTAATTGTCGCAGTATTGGCAGTCCCCTACTACTCAGGTACTTTTATCCTGCAGTTAAGCTTACCGAAACATTGAACTAATAGCTCACGACAGTGTTTTATTTTACTAAAAATTTATGCATTATCAATGTTTAGCGAACTTTTCAAATGTGTTTTTGCATATTGTAATATGGAATTGTAATTTTGGATTAGTAATTTTTATATTATTAAAACTTCTGATCAATTCTGTAAACTTTTCATTGTCAAAATCTGACATGTGTTAAATTTCTATATACATATGACATAAAATTAACTTTTATAAAAATGAGAAAATTTTTAAACTTTTAGTTGAACTGTAGTGAATTTTAATCAGAAATAAATTCTTAGTCAGGCTTAAGTTCATTAATTTAAATTCTTGCTGAATGAAATATTTTTATTAATTAATGTGAGTTTCTAAAGAAGAGAAGAAAAATTAAATTAGACTTTATTAGCTGGGAGAAATACCGATATTTTTCTGTGCAGCCACGCACTTCATCAGCACCAAAGTCTATCTACTGGGGTAGAGATTGTTATTAACATCAGCTATTTAGCGCAAATTTTCAATGAAATGGAATATGAGAAATATCGTGTATACAATTATTGATTTACCTTTGGTAAACACATTTGTAAGTATCACTATTCATTTTCTGTTTATCCGTTTTTTCATTTTATATTCAGGTTAGCACGAAGTTATGTCACTCTACCTAAGTATGTTTAACTATTCTATAATATATATATAACTATGTATATGTTTTCTTGCACTTGTTAAGCTTTTTATTTAATAAATTTAACAGATTGTTTTATTTTTATTTTGTTTTTTCATTGTCTTTTTGCATTTCGACGATACCCAAAAAAAATTTTTCCCTTAAAAAGATATTAATTAAATATTTTTTTCAAAATTATCTTTATATACTTGATAATATTTGACATATTTGATTTCATTTCTCTTTACATTTCGTTATTTTCTCTCTTATTTTGTGTATTTATTTCTCTTGAAAAATATTTATGAGTGTCGTTTTAATTTCTCACTTTTGCTTTATTCAAAGATACTTTCCTGGTAGACAAAATTTTATTAAATTAAAAAAAAGTGTTTTATTGTATACTTACATATGTACATATATATGAAAATATTATGTATAATCATACATATACGAGTATACATATTAGGGCAGGTCGATTTCAAAATCGCTCAAATTACAAGGAAAATCGTATTCTAGGGATCAAAATAAGAAACTTTACCGAAGGAACCATACCTCTAAAATGTATTTTGATGTCCCGACTTTCGATCCGAAGGGTCAAATTTTTACAAGAAAAAATCAGCGAAATGGCTATGTTTTTTATTTTTGGAGTTAATTTTTCTCTTTAGAAATTTATTTAGTCAGAATGAAATGAAAAAATGAATTTTACTTAGTAATAGGAAAGAAAATAAAAAAAATATTGTTTGAAGTCTTTTTTGCTTTCAAGTCTGGGCAATTTCGTACGCTCTCTATGGGGAACCCTCCAGGGGTCGTTCCAATGGGTGTGCCACCGGCATAGGTGGGTCGGCCCTCCAAACTTAGTGGGAGTCGGTCATACATTTTGACTCGATTGAGGAACTCTAAATGGATCAAAGTGAGATTTTTCAAAATTTTGACCCTTCGGATCAAAAGTCGGGACATCAAAATACATTTCGGCAAAGTTTCTTATTTTGATCCCTAGAATGCGATTTTCCTTGTAATTTGAGCGATTTTTTTGCCTCCATACAAATCGACCCGCCCTAATACATATGTATGTTCTTATTAATATATTTAATTTTATTTTGTTTTTTTTTCTTCTCTTTTCCCAGAAGTGTATAATAAGAGAAATTATCAAATTATTATGTACTTACATATACTAGGAGACATTGTGAATAAGTTTCAAATGTTCTACAATTATACATACATATGTATATATTTAAGTATACATATGTATGTATGTAAATGTTTACTTATGTACGAAATGTTTGTAAGTTGTAACTCAGTGTAAGTTTGTAAAAATTGCTTAAAATTTATATACTGGCGGTCTAATTCATAAAATATATTTTAGATTTATTACAGGTTTATTTGACAAATTTCCCATAGAAATATGTCAAATAAGCACTTAATAACCCTGAAATATTTTTTATGAATAAGGCAGTGGATATTTAGTATATACAATATGTATGTATGTACATAGGTAAGAATATGAAAATATTGTTTTTTAAGACTTATTAATATGTATGAACATTATCATAATTAGAAATTAATAAGTATATCTTTGACTCTAAATTAAAATTAGTAAAATCAGAAAAACATCAGTATACATATTTAGAAATTAGTGCATATACTATGCTTACACGTACATACATATCATTGTACATATCGATGCCTTACTTCCTCAAGCTCGTAACTTAAAAAAACACGATTTTGACTTTTTCATATCAAACAATTACTATTTTTGTGTTCTATTACTGCAACAACTTATTATCGCAATACGTTGTCTCAATTATGTAAATATCAATAAAGGGCCACTCAGACTATTATACATGTATAAAGACTTTCATCACACTTTACGAGAAAAAAATCTAAAGAAATTTGTTTCGACTGTCAAAAAATCTAACGTAAAGTTACATTTTGTTTTCACACCATCACACCTCTTATTACATTAACAACCAGTGTTGCCGTTTTGGTCGGATCCGACCAAATTTGGTCGGAAAAAATTTAAAATTTTTAATTTGGTCGGATGGTCGGTCCAATTCAATTTTGGTCGGTTTTTGTCTCTAATCACAAACCATTTTTTTCTTTGCATAATTTATTTAAAATCTCATATATTTTATCTTAAAAATATTTTTTCCACACTGTTTACCATTTACCAATAAATTATGCACTTCGATGCCGGGTAAGTAGTTATTAACGACGTTATTAAATCAGTGACAGTGAACTGATATACTGAAAACGATAGTATAAAACTTTTAAATATTATAACTCCCTTTTTAAAATTCCCTAAGTTAGTTGACTGTGATCCCGATTTAATAGTTACTGAGTGGAATTTGCTACAGCTCAGCGGTATAAAAACTTTGGCCAATTTAAACATTAATGCTTTTTGGCAAAAAAAATAGCTTCTATAAAAAACGGATTAAAAAAGATTAAAGATTAAAGTTTCTCAAATATTTCTTATTTTATTTTTAATTTGTTATCTCTGCCACATAGTTTCGCCGCTGCTGAACGCAAATGTTCCACACTAGCGCTAATAAAAACTAAACTAAGGAATAAACTAGAAGTAAAAACTGTCAACGGTATTATGTCGTGTAAAGAAATTATCAAAATAAATAATCCGCACTATGTTTGGTCAGCCAAAAAGGACCTACATAACCAAATGTAAAATCAAGAACTTTAACTTTTTATTTTTAATGTGATGTATATAATACATGCCTGGATTATAACATAAGTAAATGAAAACAACATATGTTAAAAAGACTGAATAAAAATTTTTTCTTATAATTTACAATTTTAATGTATTTAATTATTAATTACATTACATAAATATTAATTTACATGCCTGAATTCTTTAATGCAAATATGTTATATCTGACATCTTTATTTTACTTAAATATTAAATAAAATGTATATCAAAAAACACAAATATTAATTAAATTTTAAAATTTGGACGAAGCAGGCGATTTTGGTCGGAAAAAAAATTTCAAACGGCAACACTGTTAACAACACAAGTAGAAAGCAAACAGCTGTGTAGAATTAACATGCCTACATTAATTGTTTACTTCCGACGGCAGATCAGTTTCAAGCAAGCCGTGGTCGTGCCGGCCTTTGAAAATAAACGGCGGTTAAAATACGTCATATAAAGAAAATGAAAATACGACAGTTTTGTTAACTTTCAGGCATGCCTTAGACGAAAAATTATTCAATACGATAAGCATATTCAATATTTATATCGGGTTTAAGACAAAGACATATACAATAAACGACGGCACGGCATCGGCGTCGAAACAGGCGACTATTTAGTTTGGTTTTGTAATAATGCAACTCTGATCAGATGAAAAGTATAGGGTGTATTTTATTGAGGTATAGAACTTTAAGTTGGCATCACTTTTTTAACTGGCGGCCATTTTGTCAGCTGTCAAGTGATTAATATTTAGTTTGGTTTGCCATTTCATCATGAACAGGTTGACAAAAGAACAACGCTTGCAAATCGTGCAAATTTATTTCGAAAATAATGGTTCAGTTCGCGAAGTTTACCGCAAGCTCCGTCCATTTTATGGTCGACATAATCGTCCATCAGAGCAATTAATTCGGTTAACCATGGATAACCTGTCAATTGGCCACCAAGATCGTGTGATTTGACACCATTGGATTATTTTCTTTGGGGATATGTGAAGTCGCTCGTCTACGCCAACAAACCAGAAACGTTAGGGGACTTGGAAGCCAACATTCGTGGCGTTATTGCCAACATACGGCCCCATATGCTCGAAAAAGTGGTTGAAAATTGGACCTGTAGAATTGGCTTTATTCGAGCCAGCCGCGGCGGCCACATGCCCGAAATCATATTTAAACGTTAATGGCATAAAATTATCCTTCCAATAAAGCCAAATTGATGGACATTAAAACGATTTTCTTGTGTTTTATTTCAATTCGAAGTTCTATACCTCTAAAAAAAACACCCTATATTATCGTTTAGAAAATTTTCAAAAAATGGTCAAGTATTATGTGATGTCAGATTTTTATCGTATTATTTACCATTCGTTATGACATTTTGCATTCACAATATCGCACTTGTACGTATTATTTGATTTTTTGACATGTATAAATACAAAGTATAATAGTCTGAGTGGCCCTTTAATATGACACTAGTTCCCACTTTTATTTTTGCTTGCGATGTCACAAAATGCCATAGTGTGTACACGGCATAAGTGATGTATGCATGGGAGTCCCGTTATTTATGGTTTTTTGTAGTATTTTTCTGGTTTTATTTTGTAGTACTTGTGTTATAAATTCTTGGTGCCTATATATTAGGGGTCCAGATCTAATTTTTTCGACGGCGTGACAAGTTTGAAAAAAAACATTCAAATCTAAAGTTTATTAGTCTTTTATTTATTATAGGTAGTAAGTTCTTGACACCGACAAGCTTTCTAAAAATATTTTTTTATTTTTATTATTTTTGAAGTTATTAATTTTATTAAATCCAAAAATAAGTCATTCATTGCCTTTTCAGATCTCGATTTTTAAATAATTAAATAAATTTTAAAATAAAAAATAACAAAAAAAAGTTATTCATTGACTTTTCAGTTCTTGATTTTTCAATCATGTAAACACAACAAAAGCGTATTAAAAATAAAAAATAAGTCATTCATTGACTTTTATTACGATTTTCAAATCACAAATAACTAAAAATAATAAAGGAACAATTATAACTAACCTAAAGATATTTATCACTTAATTTCACTTTTTTCAAAAGTAAAATCACTTCTTCGGTGTTTAAATATTTTTGGAATTCAGTGCAGCTAATTTTAAATTTTGTTTTATTATGAGCTCTGCTTCCACTGTTTCTAAATACATTCGGTTTCTCTCTTTTCTCCAAGAATTCCCCATCAAACTGAAAATTCTTTCGGAAGATGCATTGGCATGTGGAATTGAATAGATAAAACTTAATACTCTTAAAATATTTTTTGGCTCCGGAAATTGTTGAAAGAATTTTAGCCATATTTCTTCGCTACAATTCTTTTCTTGGTAAGCGTCAATTGAAACTGCCCAAAATCTTTTTAATTTTATACATTCTTCGAACATCGCATCAATATCTACATCAGGTATTTTATATTTTGATACAATATTATTAAATTTTTCCAGTGTGGGAGCCGCAGTACTATTCAATTTTAATGATCTAAAATCTTTGAAGCAGTTTTCATCGAAATTAAACAATTTTTCTAAATAAGAAATTGATGTTCGCAAACAATTCATCGCTTCTATCTTAAATCGTGTAACTGCATCTCCGTTGCTACATTTGAGCAAGGTGGATCGTGCAATTGCACAGAAGAATTTATTTTCAACTCTTTCGTTGAGGGCTTGACGAACATTTTCCTAAAATAAAACAAGCAAAGCAATAAAAACTTTTATTAAATAACAACAAATTATTTACCATTATATCAAAAGTTTCTAATATAACTCCACTATCTTTTTCCAGAAATTTTATGGCTGGTTGAAATATTGTACAAATGTTCATTACAAATCCTAAATAAGCCATAGAAAGTTCATCTTCGAAAAAACGTGTAATGGAATGCGCCACATTACTTTTAGGAAGGAAATATGCTTTCAATGGCTCAAAGTTTTTTATGAGTCTTTCAATCGCAGGGTAGAGGCTAAGCCATCTTGTTGTTACATGGCGTAGCGTTTTCGACTATTCCACTTCAAGCCAATCAAAAAATTCTTTAAGTTCTGTTGTGCATTTAGTTGAAGAACTGAATTCGTTAAATATTTTTATAATTATCACATCCACGTAAACTTTTAATGCACATATTCCTTTCTTCAAAGTGTTGGAACAGGAACTATGTTAACATTTTGTTTTTTTAACTCTGTATAAACACTCTGATTTTTGCCAAAATTAACATTAGCTTTATCAGCGCAAAATGATGAAATTAATTCAGTTGATAAGCCATGGAATTCAATTTTGGAAACGAGTGATTTGGCTATTGCTATAGATGTCTCATCTTCCAGCGAGTAGAAACTCAGAAGAGCTGATTTTGTACCAAGAGTCTTATCAAAGAACCGCACGATCAAAGGAAACGTTTTTGATTTTGTACCAAGAGTCTTATCAAAGAACCGCACGATCAAAGGAAACGTTTTTATATTTCCTTTATTGGAAGCGTCGGTGCTCATGGAAAAGTACTTTGCCTCTTGAATTTCTCTTAAAATCAGTCTCTGCGATTCAGGCGCTAGTACCTTCCTTACTATTCTAGCTGCTTTTGTTTTGCCACAACTATACATTTTAGCGGTGTTCGAGTCGCCAAATAGAGTGGAAAATAATTTTCCGGCACAATCCGCTGAATTGTAGGATTTCGAGGGCTTAACTACATGGAAAATAAAAGCAGTTTCGGCAGCGATCACCTTCAGTTCATTTTATATTCAGGTTAGCACGAAGTTATGTCACTCTACCTAAGTATGTTTAACTATTCTATAATATATATATAACTATGTATATGTTTTCTTGCACTTGTTAAGCTTTTTATTTAATAAATTTAACAGATTGTTTTATTTTTATTTTGTTTTTTCATTGTCTTTTTGCATTTCGACGATACCCAAAAAAATTTTTCCCTTAAAAAGATATTAATTAAATATTTTTTTCAAAATTATCTTTATATACTTGATAATATTTGACATATTTGATTTCATTTCTCTTTACATTTCGTTATTTTCTCTCTTATTTTGTGTATTTATTTCTCTTGAAAAATATTTATGAGTGTCGTTTTAATTTCTCACTTTTGCTTTATTCAAAGATACTTTCCTGGTAGACAAAATTTTATTAAATTAAAAAAAAGTGTTTTATTGTATACTTACATATGTACATATATATGAAAATATTATGTATAATCATACATATACGAGTATACATATTAGGGCAGTTCGATTTCAAAATCGCTCAAATTACAAGGAAAATCGTATTCTAGGGATCAAAATAAGAAACTTTACCGAAGGAACCATACCTCTAAAATGTATTTTGATGTCCCGACTTTCGATCCGAAGGGTCAAATTTTTACAAGAAAAAATCAGCGAAATGGCTATGTTTTTTATTTTTGGAGTTAATTTTTCTCTTTAGAAATTTATTTAGTCAGAATGAAATGAAAAAATGAATTTTACTTAGTAATAGGAAAGAAAATAAAAAAAATATTGTTTGAAGTCTTTTTTGCTTTCAAGTCTGGGCAATTTCGTACGCTCTCTATGGGGAACCCTCCAGGGGTCGTTCCAATGGGTGTGCCACCGGCATAGGTGGGTCGGCCCTCCAAACTTAGTGGGAGTCGGTCATACATTTTGACTCGATTGAGGAACTCTAAATGGATCAAAGTGAGATTTTTCAAAATTTTGACCCTTCGGATCAAAAGTCGGGACATCAAAATACATTTTAGAGGTATGATTCCTTCGGCAAAGTTTCTTATTTTGATCCCTAGAATGCGATTTTCCTTGTAATTTGAGCGATTTTTTTGCCTCCATACAAATCGACCCGCCCTAATACATATGTATGTTCTTATTAATATATTTAATTTTATTTTGTTTTTTTTTCTTCTCTTTTCCCAGAAGTGTATAATAAGAGAAATTATCAAATTATTATGTACTTACATATACTAGGAGACATTGTGAATAAGTTTCAAATGTTCTACAATTATACATACATATGTATATATTTAAGTATACATATGTATGTATGTAAATGTTTACTTATGTACGAAATGTTTGTAAGTTGTAACTCAGTGTAAGTTTGTAAAAATTGCTTAAAATTTATATACTGGCGGTCTAATTCATAAAATATATTTTAGATTTATTACAGGTTTATTTGACAAATTTCCCATAGAAATATGTCAAATAAGCACTTAATAACCCTGAAATATTTTTTATGAATAAGGCAGTGGATATTTAGTATATACAATATGTATGTATGTACATAGGTAAGAATATGAAAATATTGTTTTTTAAGACTTATTAATATGTATGAACATTATCATAATTAGAAATTAATAAGTATATCTTTGACTCTAAATTAAAATTAGTAAAATCAGAAAAACATCAGTATACATATTTAGAAATTAGTGCATATACTATGCTTACACGTACATACATATCATTGTACATATCGATGCCTTACTTCCTCAAGCTCGTAACTTAAAAAAACACGATTTTGACTTTTTCATATCAAACAATTACTATTTTTGTGTTCTATTACTGCAACAACTTATTATCGCAATACGTTGTCTCAATTATGTAAATATCAATAAAGGGCCACTCAGACTATTATACATGTATAAAGACTTTCATCACACTTTACGAGAAAAAAATCTAAAGAAATTTGTTTCGACTGTCAAAAAATCTAACGTAAAGTTACATTTTGTTTTCACACCATCACACCTCTTATTACATTAACAACCAGTGTTGCCGTTTTGGTCGGATCCGACCAAATTTGGTCGGAAAAAATTTAAAATTTTTAATTTGGTCGGATGGTCGGTCCAATTCAATTTTGGTCGGTTTTTGTCTCTAATCACAAACCATTTTTTTCTTTGCATAATTTATTTAAAATCTCATATATTTTATCTTAAAAATATTTTTTCCACACTGTTTACCATTTACCAATAAATTATGCACTTCGATGCCGGGTAAGTAGTTATTAACGACGTTATTAAATCAGTGACAGTGAACTGATATACTGAAAACGATAGTATAAAACTTTTAAATATTATAACTCCCTTTTTAAAATTCCCTAAGTTAGTTGACTGTGATCCCGATTTAATAGTTACTGAGTGGAATTTGCTACAGCTCAGCGGTATAAAAACTTTGGCCAATTTAAACATTAATGCTTTTTGGCAAAAAAAATAGCTTCTATAAAAAACGGATTAAAAAAGATTAAAGATTAAAGTTTCTCAAATATTTCTTATTTTATTTTTAATTTGTTATCTCTGCCACATAGTTTCGCCGCTGCTGAACGCAAATGTTCCACACTAGCGCTAATAAAAACTAAACTAAGGAATAAACTAGAAGTAAAAACTGTCAACGGTATTATGTCGTGTAAAGAAATTATCAAAATAAATAATCCGCACTATGTTTGGTCAGCCAAAAAGGACCTACATAACCAAATGTAAAATCAAGAACTTTAACTTTTTATTTTTAATGTGATGTATATAATACATGCCTGGATTATAACATAAGTAAATGAAAACAACATATGTTAAAAAGACTGAATAAAAATTTTTTCTTATAATTTACAATTTTAATGTATTTAATTATTAATTACATTACATAAATATTAATTTACATGCCTGAATTCTTTAATGCAAATATGTTATATCTGACATCTTTATTTTACTTAAATATTAAATAAAATGTATATCAAAAAACACAAATATTAATTAAATTTTAAAATTTGGACGAAGCAGGCGATTTTGGTCGGAAAAAAAATTTCAAACGGCAACACTGTTAACAACACAAGTAGAAAGCAAACAGCTGTGTAGAATTAACATGCCTACATTAATTGTTTACTTCCGACGGCAGATCAGTTTCAAGCAAGCCGTGGTCGTGCCGGCCTTTGAAAATAAACGGCGGTTAAAATACGTCATATAAAGAAAATGAAAATACGACAGTTTTGTTAACTTTCAGGCATGCCTTAGACGAAAAATTATTCAATACGATAAGCATATTCAATATTTATATCGGGTTTAAGACAAAGACATATACAATAAACGACGGCACGGCATCGGCGTCGAAACAGGCGACTATTTAGTTTGGTTTTGTAATAATGCAACTCTGATCAGATGAAAAGTATAGGGTGTATTTTATTGAGGTATAGAACTTTAAGTTGGCATCACTTTTTTAACTGGCGGCCATTTTGTCAGCTGTCAAGTGATTAATATTTAGTTTGGTTTGCCATTTCATCATGAACAGGTTGACAAAAGAACAACGCTTGCAAATCGTGCAAATTTATTTCGAAAATAATGGTTCAGTTCGCGAAGTTTACCGCAAGCTCCGTCCATTTTATGGTCGACATAATCGTCCATCAGAGCAATTAATTCGGTTAACCATGGATAACCTGTCAATTGGCCACCAAGATCGTGTGATTTGACACCATTGGATTATTTTCTTTGGGGATATGTGAAGTCGCTCGTCTACGCCAACAAACCAGAAACGTTAGGGGACTTGGAAGCCAACATTCGTGGCGTTATTGCCAACATACGGCCCCATATGCTCGAAAAAGTGGTTGAAAATTGGACCTGTAGAATTGGCTTTATTCGAGCCAGCCGCGGCGGCCACATGCCCGAAATCATATTTAAACGTTAATGGCATAAAATTATCCTTCCAATAAAGCCAAATTGATGGACATTAAAACGATTTTCTTGTGTTTTATTTCAATTCGAAGTTCTATACCTCTAAAAAAAACACCCTATATTATCGTTTAGAAAATTTTCAAAAAATGGTCAAGTATTATGTGATGTCAGATTTTTATCGTATTATTTACCATTCGTTATGACATTTTGCATTCACAATATCGCACTTGTACGTATTATTTGATTTTTTGACATGTATAAATACAAAGTATAATAGTCTGAGTGGCCCTTTAATATGACACTAGTTCCCACTTTTATTTTTGCTTGCGATGTCACAAAATGCCATAGTGTGTACACGGCATAAGTGATGTATGCATGGGAGTCCCGTTATTTATGGTTTTTTGTAGTATTTTTCTGGTTTTATTTTGTAGTACTTGTGTTATAAATTCTTGGTGCCTATATATTAGGGGTCCAGATCTAATTTTTTCGACGGCGTGACAAGTTTGAAAAAAAACATTCAAATCTAACGTTTATTAGTCTTTTATTTATTATAGGTAGTAAGTTCTTGACACCGACAAGCTTTCTAAAAATATTTTTTTATTTTTATTATTTTTGAAGTTATTAATTTTATTAAATCCAAAAATAAGTCATTCATTGCCTTTTCAGATCTCGATTTTTAAATAATTAAATAAATTTTAAAATAAAAAATAACAAAAAAAAGTTATTCATTGACTTTTCAGTTCTTGATTTTTCAATCATGTAAACACAACAAAAGCGTATTAAAAATAAAAAATAAGTCATTCATTGACTTTTATTACGATTTTCAAATCACAAATAACTAAAAATAATAAAGGAACAATTATAACTAACCTAAAGATATTTATCACTTAATTTCACTTTTTTCAAAAGTAAAATCACTTCTTCGGTGTTTAAATATTTTTGGAATTCAGTGCAGCTAATTTTAAATTTTGTTTTATTATGAGCTCTGCTTCCACTGTTTCTAAATACATTCGGTTTCTCTCTTTTCTCCAAGAATTCCCCATCAAACTGAAAATTCTTTCGGAAGATGCATTGGCATGTGGAATTGAATAGATAAAACTTAATACTCTTAAAATATTTTTTGGCTCCGGAAATTGTTGAAAGAATTTTAGCCATATTTCTTCGCTACAATTCTTTTCTTGGTAAGCGTCAATTGAAACTGCCCAAAATCTTTTTAATTTTATACATTCTTCGAACATCGCATCAATATCTACATCAGGTATTTTATATTTTGATACAATATTATTAAATTTTTCCAGTGTGGGAGCCGCAGTACTATTCAATTTTAATGATCTAAAATCTTTGAAGCAGTTTTCATCGAAATTAAACAATTTTTCTAAATAAGAAATTGATGTTCGCAAACAATTCATCGCTTCTATCTTAAATCGTGTAACTGCATCTCCGTTGCTACATTTGAGCAAGGTGGATCGTGCAATTGCACAGAAGAATTTATTTTCAACTCTTTCGTTGAGGGCTTGACGAACATTTTCCTAAAATAAAACAAGCAAAGCAATAAAAACTTTTATTAAATAACAACAAATTATTTACCATTATATCAAAAGTTTCTAATATAACTCCACTATCTTTTTCCAGAAATTTTATGGCTGGTTGAAATATTGTACAAATGTTCATTACAAATCCTAAATAAGCCATAGAAAGTTCATCTTCGAAAAAACGTGTAATGGAATGCGCCACATTACTTTTAGGAAGGAAATATGCTTTCAATGGCTCAAAGTTTTTTATGAGTCTTTCAATCGCAGGGTAGAGGCTAAGCCATCTTGTTGTTACATGGCGTAGCGTTTTCGACTATTCCACTTCAAGCCAATCAAAAAATTCTTTAAGTTCTGTTGTGCATTTAGTTGAAGAACTGAATTCGTTAAATATTTTTATAATTATCACATCCACGTAAACTTTTAATGCACATATTCCTTTCTTCAAAGTGTTGGAACAGGAACTATGTTAACATTTTGTTTTTTTAACTCTGTATAAACACTATGATTTTTGCCAAAATTAACATTAGCTTTATCAGCGCAAAATGATGAAATTAATTCAGTTGATAAGCCATGGAATTCAATTTTGGAAACGAGTGATTTGGCTATTGCTATAGATGTCTCATCTTCCAGCGAGTAGAAACTCAGAAGAGCTGATTTTGTACCAAGAGTCTTATCAAAGAACCGCACGATCAAAGGAAACGTTTTTGATTTTGTACCAAGAGTCTTATCAAAGAACCGCACGATCAAAGGAAACGTTTTTATATTTCCTTTATTGGAAGCGTCGGTGCTCATGGAAAAGTACTTTGCCTCTTGAATTTCTCTTAAAATCAGTCTCTGCGATTCAGGCGCTAGTACCTTCCTTACTATTCTAGCTGCTTTTGTTTTGCCACAACTATACATTTTAGCGGTGTTCGAGTCGCCAAATAGAGTGGAAAATAATTTTCCGGCACAATCCGCTGAATTGTAGGATTTCGAGGGCTTAACTACATGGAAAATAAAAGCAGTTTCGGCAGCGATCACCTTCAGTTCATCGGATGATTTTTCAACAGGCAAAATTGATCAAATTGAAGCCGCGGAATCGTTAACATTTTTTAGATGTTGCTGAGTCTTAGAATGTTTTAAACGTCATATTCTCCACTATGGCCAATTTTAAATGTTGTGTTGCAAATTTTACATTTTGCAGCATTTTCTTCTTGACAACAAACCAATGGAACTTTTTCTCCCATTGTACATTGTATTTAGCTAAACGTTTTAAATTTCAACGTTTTGCCAAATTTTTGTTAGATGATGATTGCATTTTTTGTGTTTTGGAAGTAGACGATATTTCAATCTAAATTTTATTTACATTTAAAAAAATTTAAGTAAATTGTCATGTTTTCTAATTCTAATAAAAAATTATTCTCTTCGGGATAGTCGGTTTTTTTTTGTTTATATTTTTCTTCCCTATCCATTTTCCGTACCGCACACTGGTAACTTTTCGATTTGTGCTCGGCTAAGGCTCGCGGGCTTGGGCGGTGGTTCATCGCGGTACTAGAAAATTGGAGTGACAGATTATTTGTACCAGTGTCCTCATACACACTAAGCTCATCGCAGGCATAGTTGTAATTGCCTGTACAGTTCCCTCCCCTATCCGTGGCGTTCCAAACACCACATCTAGAACACCCCTAACCTCACCTCACTCCTTGATACTCACCTCTCTAATCGGACTTAAGATTGATTTAGGTCATTACCAAAAGTACCTCATCACTTCAAATAAAAATTTCTTTAATATTCCTTTAATTTCATTTACATAGAAACTTTTTTTTTCCTTAGAATCTAATCTACCTAAGTTCAAACTTGGTTGTGTTTTGTTTGCTTGTAAATTTTTGTTTCTTATTTCTCCCTTTGTTTTTACAATTTAATAGTAATATGATTTAATATAATATAATATCATACAAAGTAATTTAATAGAATATAATTTAATATAATATAATATGGCCTTCTGGTGCCATGAATCTTCAAGTTACAAAAGGTTAATGCTGTTTACCGGTTTTAGAAACTTTTGTTCAATAGTGACTGTTCCGATATTGTACTTCAGCCCTATTTACTCTTCAGAATATTTATTATTGTAGATTTTATAAAACTGACTATCCAAAAATTTGACGATTCTTTATTTTTACCCCTTCACAGGCAACTTCAATACAAAATTCAAGTTGGTTCTCGGGTTATTCAAGCAACAAAGTGAATAAAAGGGAAACTCGAAAGTTTGTGGATGGTTGATCAAAACTCGTGTTAATAGATTTATAGAAAGAAATTTTGAATTTGAAAGGTTGTTTAAATTATCTTAACTTGAATCCGGATGAAATTTATAATGTTTAGCTCGAAATTGATTTGAAATATTCTTAAGTTTGTTTATGAGAATTTGTTTTTCTTGTTATATCTTATTGAAACGTGGAAAATTGGCGAAAGCTTTCTGAAGACACGCCACGTCTTCAGAACATTACGATTTTTTTTCTTAGTAAAAAAAGTTTAAAAAAAAGCTTTAAAAAATTTAATAGGCATAAAGCACTAAAGTTGGCGAAAGCTTTCTCAAGACACGCCACGTCTCCAGAACATTACGATTTTTTTTCTTAGTAAAAAAAGTTTAAAAAAAAACTTTAAAAAAACATTTTATTCATACACATGTGCGCGATGGTGTCTCCTTGACCGTGTAGGCGACTGTATATTTACAACTGGTAAAATAAATAAGTTTTAATTATCTGTTTATGGCTGCTAGTGGTGTTGGGGATGTTGATGCTGATGTGCGCTTTTTCTTGGATGCTGGTTGAGTATGTGTCTGGCTATGGATGGTGTGCTATTTTATTTTTCGTTGCTCAAATGTGTGCGTCTTGCTATGGATGGTGTGCTATTTTATTTTTCGTTGCTCAAATGTGTGCGTCTGGCTATGAATGGTGTGTGATTTTATTTTGACTGCTGTTTGATCGTCATCCTTGGGTACCGGCTATGGCGGTGATTGCCGTCATGTTTGGCGTGGCTGCCCTAAATGAAGATTTTCCCATAGGCGCTGTTGGCTTTTGCCTATGCTACTGGGCAACCCAGCTCCAGCAGCCGTAAGAGCCACTTTCGCTCCAATCAACCCTAGCTGGAGTGTTCCCCTTTATTGCTGCCGGAGCACTAACAAAGATCAAAATTTTAATCTTTTGCCATCTCCGCCATCCTTTTAAAATCATTACGCTTACCTTTTGTGGGTCGTTTCGTTGGTCCTATTACTAATTCCTCGTTGGTATTGGTCAAGTGGGCTTTATTTAAACTTTTTATTTATTTTTTTTCTGCTCTTATGCCCAAAAACTTGACCAGTTATTTCTTACCACAGCCTGCTGCCTCGACGTCCAAAATTAAAAAGGCCGGAAATAGGTAAAGTCATTTGCCATGACCTGTCATATGCTTATGTCACTGTCAAATTGGTTTGCCAGGGTTGTAATTAACGTCCTTTACACCATTATTAGAATTGATAGCGTCAACTGGTGTAGTCGCCGTTTGTGCTACCATTTGCTATTGGGTGTTGCCGGATCAGTACACACATCCTTTCGTGGGAGGGGTTACTTTATCATATTAGCAAATTTTATTTGCTAATATGATAAAGTTCAACATTTTGGCTTCTATATGCCACATCATACTTTGAACTCTCATGTCGCATCATGCCTTCAAATCTTTCGCATGGAAGACTCCATGGCTCTTGCCCTGTAAATTTTCAACTTCGTATAGGCTATGCCCCACCCGCTTGACGATTCTGCATTTAACGAACCTTTTGCACAGCTTCGCTGAAACCTGCTTCGAAAAGTCTGATAACTGAAAATTTCTCCGAAATATCTCTTGCCCGATTTTAAACTGTGTCTCTCTGCATCGGGTGTTGTATCTTTTGGCGTATACTTCATAACTTTTGTGTAACTGCTTTTTCACCTTGTCTCTTATTAATTCCAAAAATCCACCACGACTGTCAATACGATTTTCTGAATCCTCAAGGAGGTCCAATTTTCTCGCTAATTTGTAAGATGATGCGTGTGTAATCATATTCGTCCCGAATAAGAAATATGGGGTTACTCCTGTAGCTACATGCACGGATGACATAAGAGCACACTCGATCTCGCACAAATATTTATCCCAATCTACCTGATTTTTTCGTCAAATACGATCGTATGGCCGCCAATACCGACTGGTTCACCCTTTCCGATGCGTTTGCTAGTGGTGCATAATTTCCGGTCTTCAGATGCTCTATTCCACAAACTGCTTACCGTTATCCGAAATCAGAGTCTTTGGACACCCGAATTTATAGAAAACTTCTCTTATCAAAAATTCGATCACGTTCTTAGAGTTAGCTTTAGGCATGGCTTTCAATAAAACATATTTGGAAAAATAATCCAAGACTATAAATATGAAACTGTTCCCCTTTTTCGAACGAACATACGGCCCCAAGAAGTCTATGTATATGCGCTGAAAAGGTCGGTTGACATCAGCCTCTCGTCCCATCGTTGGCTTCAGAACTGTATTGGCAGGTTTGTTTTCTTTGCAAATATCACATTGGTTCACATACTCACGTACTTGCACATTTAAGTGTGGCCAATAGAAATTTTTGCGAAGTCTATTAATGGTTTTACCTATGTCGCCATGGGCTGTTGTTGGTGGCTCATGGGCTTTAATTATTAGTTCATGTGGAAGGCCTGCTGGTACCCACAACTTCCAAAAATGTTCTTCTCGCATTGTATTCCAGTCGTACGGTATAGTGCGTTTATACACACGCCCCTCTAGAATTTTTATGTCAGGCAGGCTATCTTTGTTGCCCTCTATAGTTTTTATTAAACTTTGGTAGTCCACTGATTGGAATTCTGAAGAATCTAAATCTATTAACGGCGTAAACTCCATTGCGTCCATATCGTATCTTGACAGAGTGTCTGGGACAATATTTTGTGCGCCTTTGCGATGTTGTATTTGAAATGAAAAGGCCTGGAGCTGCAAGCTCCATCTGGCTAAGCGTCCCGTCAAGTCGCGTTGCTCCATTAACCATTTAAGGCTTGCATGGTCAGTAATGATCACAAAGTTCAAGACCTCAACGGGCGGAAACGTTTTACGGCTGAGACAACTGCGAGACACTCGCGCTCCGTGACAGAATAATTTTTCTGTGCCTTCGACATTTTCTTAAAGAAGCACGCTATTGGGTGTTCACCTCCATTGTCTTCCATTTGAAACAAAACGGCTCCTATCCCCACGTCGGAAGCATCGCATTGTATATAAAAAGTCTTATTAAAATCGGGATGGACCATTGGTTAAACAAGTCTTGAGTTTGTCAAACGCCATCTTAGCTTCTTCTGTGAAGATGAATTTCCTGCTTTTCTTGAGGGTTTCGGTTATAAGCGCTGTAACGGTGGCATAGTCAGGTATGAACCTGCGGTACCATCCCGTGGTTCCCATAAAGGTACGAGCTTGTTTAACTGTTTTCGGATAATTGAATCCCAATATCGCCTTAACTTTATCTGGGTCGGGCTTCAACATGCCTTCTCCCATAATGTATCCCAAGTACCGCAGTTCCCTGCAGCAAAATTTTGACTTATTCACGTTGATGGTAAGACCGGCTCTATCAAGACAAATAGCAACTTCTTCCAAAAGATTAGCATGTTGCGCAAAGTCTGAAGATACCACCAGCAAATCATCCAAATAAACGAAAACTTTTTCCCTTAAGCGTGCTGGTATGACCTTGTCCATTAGACGGCATAATCTTTGGGCTGCGTTGCACAACCCGAAAGGCATGACTGTAAAATAGTACAAGGGTCTACAAGGCACGGTAAAAGCAGTCTTTTCTCGGCACTGATTTGCCAGGGGTATCTGCCAGAAAGCATCCTTGAGGTCGATACTGGATATTAAATGAGTATCTCCTAAGCGACTCAGTAGACCTTCTATGTGGGGAAGTGGATAGGCGTCCTTCACTGTCAGTTCATTGAGCCGGCGGGCGTCTAAACAAATCCTCACTTTCTCTCCTTTTAGTACTATAGTAACGCGATTGTTCCAAGGACTTTCGCTTGGCTCAATGACTCCCAGTGAAAGCATTCTATCCAGCTCCCCATACATTAGGCTCTGAACCGCTGGCGACACCGGGTAGTGCTTTTCCTTTATAGGGACGGCATCTTTCGTGTCGATATAATGCACCTCCAAGGATGTCTTGCCTAGTCCTTTTTTCGTAAAACAAGGAAATAAATTAATAATTATATCCAACTGATCCTGCTGTTTCTTGTCTAACGCATGCATTCTAGGGAACAAGTCCTCACTATCTTCAACAGAGTTCTCTCCTAGTGATTGCAAGCCGCTAACTTCAAAGCGAATTAATTTAAAAATTTTCATAAAATCTGCCCCAAAAAATAAATTCTGGCGCAGGGTTGGTACTAAATAAAAGTCGATAGAGTGGGAAACACCATTGAATTGAATGTCTGCCCTAACTCGTCCTATAATTTCATTCAAACGTCCATCAGCTGTTCTTATTGCTGACTTAAATGGATAAATCACCAACTTGCCTTTTCTACGAATTCCAGACAACCCTTACCGAGACACGTCACCGTGGCCCCACTGTCAAGTAGACCTTGAATTGGCTGTCCATTTATCTCTATAGTTGTGTAAATTCTTGAATCTGGATCTTCGTAAATGCTATAGGCAGCAATCTCAACCCTAGTCTTTTTCTCTTTTCATATCTTTCACGAGTCTTCAAAATTTTATTCGACGGGCGTTTAGGCGTGTTTTCATTTTCTGTATTGTTCAACTCCTGTGCTTTAGTTCTTGTTTCTTCTATTATTGGTGTTGTTGATTGGGATATGTGTTCTTCGAACGGGTCTCCATCCCTGGCCGAGACACGTTCGAAGCGCTGTTTCCCTGACAATTGTGACACCTAGGCGTAACTGTGTCTGCTAATCCGCATTTATAACAAAATAAGGCTCTTTTTTCTTCCGTACAATCAACAAAAACATGTCCTTCCGCTTGACAATTCCAATATTGAAGTTTCCTAGTGGATTTCTTCCTTCATGTTGAGGTCGATGTCCAGTGACTGTACTGTGCGCGGGGGGTACCTATTACTGAACTGCCTTTGATTATTGAGCAAGTTTTCTGCTCGCCTACACTCTTTTGCAAAATGTGCCAGACCGTTTACTGGTACTGAGAAAAGTAATTGCGCCATGAGTACTTTTAAATTGCCTCTCATTATGTTTACTAAGTCTTGCTCTCCTAATGGTCTGCGTAATTGGTTCCTTAATTTCATTAACGAATTATAAAATTCATCTAATGATTCCTGGTTGTTTTGTCTCCTATCCAAGATTTTTCTTTGTACGTCAAAGTCGCTCTCAAAGCGATGGAATTGCGCGATCAGGGCTGCTTTGAGATCCCTCCACTTAGCTATGTTGTTGAATCTTTGGAAATCTCAAAACTATTCCCTAGCTGGTCCACTTAAAAGCTGATGAAAAGATTTCAGCACTTCTCTCCATTCGTATCCGAAATCAGCTTGTAAAGTTTCTTCGATACTAATCGTCTTGCTCGTGCCGTCAAAAACTATTCCCCACTTATCTATTTTCAACCCATAATTCCCAGTGTTGTGTGGACTCGAGCACTGCTGTATAGGTGGGACTAACGTTTCTGTTCTAAAATTGTCATTGTAGTTCGACGGATTATTGTCGTACGGGTTAAAATGATTGTTTGACCCAAGCTGAGCCTGCAATTGTGGAGCTGGTACTCGCGGCACACTTGGTGGTGGTTGGCTTAAATCGGGGAAATTGAAATCACTGCTTTGCCGAAATTAGAAGAGAAAAAACTTTGAAAACTAAAAAATTCGGTAAGCAGTGCAACGAAATTACAGAAGAAGATAGAAAGAATATTTTGGTCACTCTCCTGGGAAGAGAAAAAAGCGTATATCGTTGCAATGGTGTCTCACAAACCGGTCACTTTGAGAACAACTGGTACTTCTTCTCGGCGAGTAAACACATTAGTCTACACTTTAAAAATTTCTGGGGAGATCAAGGTTGTTTGTAAACAAATGTTTTATTGTACACTCTCTCTGGGTGAATGGAGCGTGTCCAAATCGGTTACTGGATGGTAAAGAAAAGTGGACCAGTCAATCGTCAAAGCAAAACAAACATCGCCAAAGTAAATCACATAAACTTTTTTCTACAAAATTTGCCTAAGATGCCATCCCATTATTGCCGACAGAGTACAACTAAAGAATAGATAGACGTTCAGTACAAGACTTAGACAGAAGTGTACACAGATTTTGAAAAATATTTGATGGATCGCAACATTGATAAAGTTGAAAAACCAACGTACAAATGCTTCTTAGACACAGTACACAAGGCCAATATTAGTATATACAGACCCAAGAAAGACCAATGTGATATCTGCTTTGCTTATAAAAATAAAAACGTTTCAGAAAATGAATATCAACTTCACATAACAAGTAAGGAGCGCGCCAGGAAAGAGAAGGCCAAAGACAAGGAACGTTATTCAAGAGGTGACATTCAAATGTTAACGGTGGACTTGCAAGCAGTGCAAACAATTCCTCTACTTTCAACTGGAGCAAACTACTTTAAAACAAAACTGTGTGTGCACCAATTCACAATTTATAACGAATTTGACAAAAATGTTGCTTGTTACGTATGGCATGAATCTGAAGGCGGCATGGACTCGAATGTATTTACTTCTTGCTTGGTGGACTATTTACAGAATTTTAAAGACAAATCAAAGCCTATAAAAAATCGAAATACGACACTTGCGAATGCCTTGCAACGTTATGCAAATACCCATCAAGCAGAACTTCAGCAAAAATACCTGGTAGTTGGCCACACTCAAATGGAGTGCGATTCTGTGCATGCCTCCATAGAGCGAAAGAAGAAAGGAAGAGAACTATATGTGCCAGCTGATTTCAATATGATTATAAAACAATCCAGATTGTTGCAACCGTATCACGTACATTATTTAAATCATAAATTTTTCCAAGATTTATCTTCACTCGATTACATAAAATCAATTCGACCAGGCACAAAAAAAGGCGACCCATGTGTTATAAATTTACGAGTTCTTAAATATACATTTAATGAGGGAGTTCAATATAAATTATGTTTTGATGGAGAGTGGCAACTATTACCTCATCGTAAATTGCGACCACAAGTGCAGCACAATGATAACATTTTACTACCGGGTCTCTACAATCAACAAATACCTATTTCAAAAAGAAAATATGAGGACTTGCAAGATTTAAAACGTATGATTCCAGCCGACTATCATTCATTTTATGATAATTTGCCACGCCAATGATATTATTACTTTAATATGAATTCTTTTATCTTTTTTATACTTTCATGAAAATAAGACATTTATTCTATATTAAATGATGTTTTCATTGGATAATGAGTGCAACAAACGAGTAACTTATTCATCAAGTATCAAGAATTAAAATTAATTTTAATGCAGCAAACTCGTATCTCAATAAATGCGTTTCATTCTTAAACTAAAAAAGGTTACTGCTAATATACATAGATGTAATCAATTCCTTAATAATTGCATTTGAAATTTTTCCCAAACACCGAAGCATAAAGGGATGAAACGTTTTTTTGCTCTCCTGAAAATTTGTATTTTTTGACATACGAAATTGAGAAAGTAAGGCATCGATTGTATATAATATTAATATTTTGAGGACGTTTAAGAAGTACCTATTATGCTTATAACTAATTAATTATTCATTTATATATGTAGGTATTCTACTAACATATACCAGTTTTATAATATAATGTTATACTCTTTTCACACGGGAAGTTAAAACCTGGTTTGAACGTTAAAACCATAAATAGCTGATTTTGCGTTCCCACTGTAGGTTTGATAAATTCAGGTTTTAAACAACAGGCTGTCTTATAAATTTGTCAAAAATAAAATAAATTTACTGTAGATATTGTATCGTCGCTAGCATTAAAATTCAAATAATAACGGAAAGCAATATTTTGCCACTGAAAGTTGCTGTCAAGTATGTTTGCAGGTACTAGTTTTATCCCCCAATGATCGTCTCAAATTTTAGGAATCCGTTTTCCTAAAGCAAAGTTAGTATACATACTCTTTTTAGTGCAAGTGTTAGTGAATCGAGCTTTGCTTTATTCAGCAATTTAGCCTGGCACTTTAGAAACCAATAAATACCGGCCATTACAGGTTTTAGCCACCATTTTTGCACGAGGACTTACTTTTATCAAGTGATTTTGGCAGATTCATAATTATAAATTTTAAGTGATACAATTTGTGCTTTGTACGATTGGGAAAAAATTACTGGGAAGCATAGTGATTCTTCACAATAGTCCATTATTCATGCAAGGAAAAAATAAAGAATTTCGGATAATTCGCACGGCAAAACTTCAACTCGGTGCCTTTTCCAATTGTGGTAAGAGGAATATTTGTTATTTGTGTCTTCCTAAGTTATTTTGATCAATTGTGGAACTTTATTTTAGAATCGGCACCGAATAAGTTTCCTTTTTGACTCCACAATCACCTGACCAGGCAGAAGGTATAGCGTAGCCCAAATTCTGCCATTGTCCTCAGTAAGCAGGCGAACGTCCAAGTGTCGTAAATATTGGATCATTAATTAATTTGCAAGGGCAGAAAACTATAATTAGGACAATTAGGCGATTCGACCTTCATAGTTGGTGCATCTAAGCGCAGAAACCCATTAGTGTGGAATCGGAAGCCAGCGCAGTTCCCCGTTGTAGCTCCATCCTGCGTACGACACGAATTGTAAAAAAAGACAAAAATGTTCATTTCATATTGTATACAGACGCCATATACTGAGTTTCGTAGTTAACCAAAAAAAAAAAAAAAAATTTATTTAACAAAAACACATTTGAAAACGTTAAAAAAAAAAGGAATAATCTAAAAAGTGAAGAAAAAGGGAAAGCATACATGCATAAGAATTTAGTATATAATTAAATTACAAGTAAAGGTACATGTTGCTTTAATTCGTGCGGGATTCTCAATGTTGATAAGCAAATAAAAATTTAAAAAGCCAATAAGGAATAAAAACCCCGACAAAGTTCCCATACAATGTTGCAACCAATTGGTAAAATACTCATGTAATCAAGAACAAGCATATAACTCTACAAAAAAATAACACAACAGGCTACTACATACATTATATTCTACTCTTTATATCTTGCCTACTCTTACGCACGCGCACCCTTAAGCTGAATGTACATTCATCGTGGGATCAGCGGCAAATCAAAGTAAGTTATCTCATTTCTTCCTTTTACCTAACATTGAACATTATAATTTGAAAAAAAAACAACAAAAACATCATCAAAAATAACGGAGAAACATTTATAATTGTAGCTTTTTGTTTCTCGTGAGTTTGCTTTTGCACAAGGTTAATCTAAATATGTAAAATAAATTAATTGCAAAGAAATTATCAGTTATTGCTAAAAATTTAAATATTTCCGATAGAAGTGAATTACAGATTTACCTTAAACAAGGGTAGAAAGTTTTTGGTGATGTTTTAAAATATGTACAAAGTGTCTAAAAGATAATATTTAAATAAAACAAGAAGAAGAGATTTGGAAGTTGAAAGAAAACCAAAAGGAAAATATAAGAGTTGCAATTCAAGTTAAAAGAAAAATTAATTTTTATTAGAGTGGAAATGTTAATGGACTTCAAAGAATTTTTTATAAAAAAAGTTGAAGAGAAATTATATGTAACTATATTTTGATCGGTGGACGCTCCCGCAGTATTTAGTGAGGAATGAAGGTAAACTTTTATTGTCGATCTATTAATTGTATATATACATACTAACAACATATTCTGGGAAACTTTTGTCTCGGTGTAATTCCCAGTTCAATTCTATTGGAATTGATATAAAAAAAAGAACATATAGACCTTTATTTCATTGATTTACCAAAGCTTAGCGAACTTTGGCCAAATTTTTTTTCTACTTTGAGATTCATTTGTGTAACCAATAACATGTTTCTAAACATTGTATGGAATCTTGCACGAAGACACAACATAAGCCCAAACTTTATATGTAAAAACAAAAAAAGAATACTAAGACTGGTAAATTTTTACTCCGGTTTAATATACCTAGGTGATTTGTAATAAGTTTTTTTGTAACTACTAATAATAGAATTATTTATTGTGTAATTAGGATAAGTTATGAAAAATATTGGATTTAATTTGAATTTTTATTTGTGAATAAAAATACCATGAATTTCTAAATTCGTAGTATTTGATTTCAAGTGGTTGGTGATGTAAATTGTGGTAGCTTTATCTTAAATTTGGGATCATCGAATCTTGGGAATTGTCGGTATGTAAACGGTGATCATGGTTGGGTGGGCAGAAGGTTGCAACGTTAACATCAGTTGTAACGATCAATAAAGTAACTGATTTGAATTGTATCATGATTTTTTTTTGTTATCACACATATTTACACCTCATTTAATTTTCCAGAATGTTATGTAGTTTCCGGTATTTCAGTTCCAATTGCTTGTTATTTTACCATAGTTTCGATAGCAGGGATGTAAATTTTCTTTTATTTCGCATGCATATTAGATATTAGATTCTCTCGTGGCAGGTACCAGTGCCGATTAGGTAAATTTTCACACCCCCCTTTTTAGCCGACGAGCCAGAGCCGGAACTATGCATGCCTATATCTAATCAAGCCTTACAACAACCTCATTATTTTTTCCATATATGCTACAGAGAATTAATATTTTTGGCGCCCAACGTGGGGCCCACATAAAAACTTGTTGTTTCAACTTCAATATTTTCCATCTTTTGTTTCGTGGGCCGCTGGCAAAGTCACTGCTATCTATTTTTGATAATATTTTTAAACACAATAACCAAATTAAGAAATTAATAGAAATTTTGTATATATTTGTAAACACTTTCGCAGGTATTTGTTTATTTTTGTCTTTGCTGGAATACAACATTAATGCACATGTTTTGTACCAGTGTGGATATTGAGGGACAATTACACGCAGACATAAGATGTTAGGAACGGATGATCTAGAGGGAAAGCAAAATCTAGGTTGTTGCCAACATCGTTTTTTTTGCTTCATGTACCTTATTTTTTTGTTGTCTGTCTTGGAATCTAGACTCTGAGTTATTTTTGGTATCTTGCCGACAGAAAGCAACATTTTCGACTTATACAAATTGAAATTACAAGTTTAAGGAATCGCCTTCTTGGTTGAAAACGAAACCGAGATGCGCCATTAAACGGTGTTTTCATTTTAATTTTTTTTACCTGCTATTTTTATTTTTTTTGAGAATTTGATTAAATCTACATTTTTTTTTTCAACCTTTCGAATTAGTTCTATATTTGGCACCACTTTGAACATCATCACCACAAGAAATCGAATATAGACTATTGTATTTGAACTACCGAATTTTTTTTTCTTTTCTTCTTTTTTTTGCGTAAGGTTGGTTAGGGATATGAAAATTTCCTTATTACCCATTTTATTTTAATATTTCTTATTAAAGAATTTACACAACCCGTTCGTACTTTATCGTTTTACATTATTTGATCATTACCATTTATCTTTCCTTTTGAACTACTGAATATTAATCGATCAAATGCCCTTGAGACATAGCAACGAGAATTTATCAGCAATCCCAGCTGTAGATACTTTGGCTACTGGCTCAACTGCCGCACCCTTAGCTCCGCCTACGACTTTATCTTGTGAGATTTGCAAGAACAATATATCACTTAAGGCAAACTCAATCCGTACTTCGTGCAACCACACCTTTCATAAATCGTGCTTCTCAAAGTCAACAAATAATAAGTCTACTTGTCCCACCTGTGGTACAAGGATTGAATTACCTAGGAACCCAAAGCCTTCGGTGCCAAGCAATATGGTTACCCGTCACCAAACGCGTAAGAATGTTTTCGATGACAATCGGCTAGCAGGCAGTTCGTTAGTGCAGGTCGAGCAATCTCCTAGTAATACATCCAATGTTTCCGGATCCTCTCCTCGTAGTATTGATGAAGACAGGAGAATGATAAGGAATTTGGTGACAGCAGCTGTTGGCGCTCAACAGGCTGAAATGTTATCAACCTTGAATCAGACTTTAGCTCGGTTAGTCGAGTCGAATATTGAATCAGGATTTAGACGATTGAATTTAGAAAACGTGAATAACTCACCCAACCTTCATGGGGATCAAGTTGTTCCTCCGCAAGGTAACAGGGGAGCAAACGCAATGAATAGAAACCGGTCCCTTGATCAACTCCTAGGACTCCCACCTACCACTGAGACTCGCAACCGGAATTTGGACATCAGTAACTCTCCTAATAATTTCAGAGGTTTTCCTTCGGGGTCGGCAGGTGATTTATCTTTACGTCCAGACAAATTAAGCCAGATTATTAGCAATTGGAAGTTGAGATTCTCAGGAAATTTAGAAGGATTATCCGTTGATGCTTTTCTCTACCGGGTTGAGGCGTTGACAAATCAGACTTTAGGGGGAAATTTTAGTCTGCTTTGCGACAATGCTAGCACTTTGTTTGAGGGAAAGGCGAATACCTGGTTTTGGCGTTATCACCAATCGGTAGGGACGATAAGGTGGCCTGAGCTTTGCGCCGCTCTACGTAGTCAATATAGAGATACTAGAACGGACATGGACTATAGAGAAATGATAAGGGACAGGAAACAAAAACCAGGTGAAAGCTTCGATTCCTTCTACGAGTCTATAGTGGAGCTTACTGATCATCTCGAGCAGAACATTAATGAAAACTTACTGGTGGAAATATTGCGTCGAAACTTACTTCCGGAAATACAACACGAAATATTGAACATGAGTATATCTTCGGTCAGCGAGCTACGGAAAATATGCAGGAGAAGAGAATTTTTTTTGCAAGACTTAAAGAAAAGGAATATGCCACCAAAATTTTTAAGTTACCCTAAACGCGTTGCTGAGCTGCTTGAACCTGAAGTTGACGTGAGTGAGTTGAGATCGGAGGGAAGTGATTGTGTCGTCTCCGAAATCGGCCTATGTTGTTGGAATTGTCGCGTAATAGGACACCGTTATCAGGAGTGCTTAGCTGAAAGAAGTATTTTTTGCTATGGATGTGGGACCGCAAATGTATACAAACCCTCATGTCCCAAATGCAATCCGACAAAAAACTCGTTACGGAGTGCACAAATAAGTGCACGCAAAACCTCCGACAGAAAGACAACAGAACGTGCCACGAGCACCGATCAGATTTAATTTCCAATAAATTTGATAGAACATTAGTTAGTAGCGATAATAACACCCATTTGCGACAGTTTAAGCCAATAATACCTTTGGACATTAAGATGCAGAATTATGAGAGAGTGAGAAAGAGAATTTTTGAGGACCCAGCTGAAGGAAAGAAAATAGCTAGATCATCCATGCGCGCTAGAAAATTTTGGAATAGTATAAAAGAGAAACAAAAAGTTGTATCGGCTTGTGTGATTGGAGCAGCAAATGATATCCGGCCCTACGCTGAAGTTGAGATTTTTGGAGAAAAAGTGTCAGGGTTATTGGACACGGGAGCTTCGATTAGCTGTATAGGGAGCGATTTGGCGAAGAAGTTTCTTGACTCGGGCAATCCATTTAGGAGGCTTAGTTCGAAAGTTCGTACGGCTGACGGCATGCCGCAGAGTATTGTAGGTTTAATTAGATCGAAAATAATATTTAGATCTAACGAACATATTTTGGATATTTATATAATTCCATCGCTATCCCAACCCCTATATCTCGGTATAGATTTTTGGAGAGCTTTTGGGCTGTTACCAGACAATTTTCTATCAGCTTTTTCATTACCTCTCCCTAGTGTTGCCTCTTTAAATAGCTCATTGAAAACGTGTGTACTAGATCAATCTCAGAAAATTATGTTGGAAAAGGTTATAGAATTGTTCCCTTCGTTTTCAAAAGAAGGTTTGGGTAAAACCTCTTTGGTTAGTCATTATATTGATACGGGTAGTGCGAAAGCGATCAAACAACGACACTATCCTGTCTCGCCCGCTATCGAGAAGCTAATGTATGACGAGGTCGACAGGATGATTAGCTTAGGAATAATAGAGGAATCAAATAGTGCCTGGAGCTCTCCTGTGGTACTCGTACGGAAACCTGGCAAGAATCGACTATGCTTAGATAGCAGAAAACTGAATGAGGTAACGATAAAGGATGCATATCCCTTACCCAACATCGACGGAATTTTGAGCAGACTTCCGAAGGCTAGGTTTATCACCGGACTGGATCTTAAAGATGCCTTCTGGCAAATCCCTTTAGATCCAGATTCTAGGGACAAAACAGCGTTCACAGTTCCCGGGCGACCTTTGTATCAGTATAAAGTAATGCCCTTTGGGCTCTGTAACGCACCCCAAACTATGTCCCGATTGATGGACAAGGTGATACCTTCACACCTTCGGAATGAAGTTTTCATATACCTGGACGATCTATTAGTGGTTTCGGATAGTTTTCAGAGGCATTTAGAGGTGCTCACAGAAGTGGCTAAACACTTAAGTAGGTCTGGTTTAACAATAAACGTTGAGAAGAGTAATTTCTGTGTGGAAGAAGTGAAGTATCTTGGACATTTACTGGGAAATGGTGTTATACGCACTGACCCCGACAAAATCTCAGCAATTATCGAGTACCCGATACCCAAATCAATTAAGGATGTAAGACGTTTTCTCGGAATGGCCGGGTGGTACAGAAAGTTCATAGGGAACTATGCTTCATTGACGACCCCCCTTACTGATCTTTTGAAAAATAGAAAGAAATTCATATGGAATGACATGGCCCAAAAGGCTTTTCACGAGTTAAAATGCCTATTGAGCTCGGCTCCTGTTCTGCATAGCCCCGATTTCGCAAAACCGTTTTTTATACATTGCGATGCAAGCCAGACAGGTATAGGAAGTGTCTTGGTCCAAGTGAACTCGGAGGGTGATGAAGTTCCAGTGGCATTCATGTCAAAGAAACTCAATAAAGCCCAAAGAAATTACTCCGTGACCGAACAGGAATGCTTAGCAGCAGTGTTAAGCATAAAAAAATTTCGGGCATACGTTGAAGGACATGAGTTCACGATAGTGACCGATCATGCATCACTAAAGTGGCTCATGTCCCAAACTGACTTAAGCTCCAGGTTAGCAAGATGGGCATTGAAACTCCAAGGCTATGATTTCAAAATTCTTCACAGGAAGGGAAGTCAGAACATAGTTCCAGATGCACTTTCTCGTACACATTCGGACCATTCAGACCTCGATTGTATTGATAGCCGGACTGATTTAGTTCTTAGCGGTCTGTCAGACAGAGACCATATTATTGACCTAAAGTCACCACATTTTTATTCAGAAGAATATATGAATCTTGTTAAAAATATGACCGAAAACCAAAGCAAGCTCCCCGACGTAAAGATTGTAGATAATTTGGTGTATCGACGAACAGAACACACAAACGGAGACTCTCTTCACGATGATTCATGTTGGAAGTTATGGGTACCACAGGAGATGATCCAAGAAATTTTAAAATCGGCACACGATAACCGGTTATCAGCACATTTTGGTATTAACAAGACGGTAGAACGCATAAGAAGATACTATTTCTGGCCTGGATTAGTGAAGTCTGTTACGGAATACGTTAATGCATGTGATGTATGTAAGGGTACGAAACACCCTAATGTTACTCTGAGGCCGCCTATGGGAAAACCTGCTATGTCGGATCGGTTATTTCAGAAGTTATATGTGGACTTTTTAGGACCTTACCCACGCTCACGAACAGGGCATGTTGGTATTTTTGTTGTATTAGATCATTTCTCAAAATATCCTTTTCTGAAACCAGTAAAAAAATTGACAGCAGAGGTTGTATGCAGATATTTAGAGGAAGAAATTTTTCACATGTTTGGAGTACCAGAGACGGTGGTCTCTGATAATGGCGTGCAATTTAAATCAAAAGTTTTCCAAGACCTTCTGAAAAGATATAATGTATCCCATACGCTTACTGCAATACATTCACCACAGGCTAATGCATCTGAGCGTATAAATAGGTCCGTTTTGGCAGCAATTCGTGCTTATGTGTCGCCTGACCAGAAAAACTGGGACGAAGCTCTCAGCAGTATAGCTTGTGCGTTACGATCTAGTACGCATGCTTCAATTGGGGTGGAACCCTATTACTTGACGTTCGGGCAACATATGATAACAGATGGACATACGTATAGACTATTACACAAACTTAAAATCCTGGACGACAGGTCAGTTAATTTTAATCGAGAAGATTCAATGGACTTGGTACGGACTAAGGCTAAGCAGCTCATGGAAAAACAATTTAAACGAAATGAGAGAGCATACAATTTGAGATCTAGAGAAGTTAGTTTCAGGGAAGGTCAGGAAGTATTTAGGCGGAACTTTAAGGCATCTAATTTTGAAAAAGGCTATAGCGCAAAGCTTGACCATGCATTTATTAAAGCTCGTATAAGAAAAAAAATTGGAACCTGTTATTATGAAGTTGAGGATCTTCACGGAAGACCAGTAGGAAAATATCACGCCAAAGACCTCAAAATCTGATGATATTACCTGAATCGAATTTGATGGAAAATTTCTTAGTAGTGAAAACAAAATATCGTCAGAACATATTTTGTTCTTATGAATAGGCTTTTCGTTCGAGTTGACACATCGATTTCAAACTTATTTTCTTTTGCTCCCATTTTTGGAAATTGTTCTTAAAACAAAGTACCATACTCATATTGACTTTTCATTATCGTTTTATAAAAACATCTTTGCATTCTGACAGCTAGGAATATTTTTTATTGTACAGTGCCCTAGTAAATGACTTAAATCTCTTATTGCTAGCGGGATCAAATTTTGCCACCCCAAAATCTGATCTTGGTTGGGGAGTTGTGTATCGTCGCTAGCATTAAAATTCAAATAATAACGGAAAGCAATATTTTGCCACTGAAAGTTGCTGTCAAGTATGTTTGCAGGTACTAGTTTTATCCCCCAATGATCGTCTCAAATTTTAGGAATCCGTTTTCCTAAAGCAAAGTTAGTATACATACTCTTTTTAGTGCAAGTGTTAGTGAATCGAGCTTTGCTTTATTCAGCAATTTAGCCTGGCACTTTAGAAACCAATAAATACCGGCCATTACAGGTTTTAGCCACCATTTTTGCACGAGGACTTACTTTTATCAAGTGATTTTGGCAGATTCATAATTATAAATTTTAAGTGATACAATTTGTGCTTTGTACGATTGGGAAAAAATTACTGGGAAGCATAGTGATTCTTCACAATAGTCCATTATTCATGCAAGGAAAAAATAAAGAATTTCGGATAATTCGCACGGCAAAACTTCAACTCGGTGCCTTTTCCAATTGTGGTAAGAGGAATATTTGTTATTTGTGTCTTCCTAAGTTATTTTGATCAATTGTGGAACTTTATTTTAGAATCGGCACCGAATAAGTTTCCTTTTTGACTCCACAATCACCTGACCAGGCAGAAGGTATAGCGTAGCCCAAATTCTGCCATTGTCCTCAGTAAGCAGGCGAACGTCCAAGTGTCGTAAATATTGGATCATTAATTAATTTGCAAGGGCAGAAAACTATAATTAGGACAATTAGGCGATTCGACCTTCATAGTTGGTGCATCTAAGCGCAGAAACCCATTAGTGTGGAATCGGAAGCCAGCGCAGTTCCCCGTTGTAGCTCCATCCTGCGTACGACACGAATTGTAAAAAAAGACAAAAATGTTCATTTCATATTGTATACAGACGCCATATACTGAGTTTCGTAGTTAACCAAAAAAAAAAAAAAAAATTTATTTAACAAAAACACATTTGAAAACGTTAAAAAAAAAAGGAATAATCTAAAAAGTGAAGAAAAAGGGAAAGCATACATGCATAAGAATTTAGTATATAATTAAATTACAAGTAAAGGTACATGTTGCTTTAATTCGTGCGGGATTCTCAATGTTGATAAGCAAATAAAAATTTAAAAAGCCAATAAGGAATAAAAACCCCGACAAAGTTCCCATACAATGTTGCAACCAATTGGTAAAATACTCATGTAATCAAGAACAAGCATATAACTCTACAAAAAAATAACACAACAGGCTACTACATACATTATATTCTACTCTTTATATCTTGCCTACTCTTACGCACGCGCACCCTTAAGCTGAATGTACATTCATCGTGGGATCAGCGGCAAATCAAAGTAAGTTATCTCATTTCTTCCTTTTACCTAACATTGAACATTATAATTTGAAAAAAAACAACAAAAACATCATCAAAAATAACGGAGAAACATTTATAATTGTAGCTTTTTGTTTCTCGTGAGTTTGCTTTTGCACAAGGTTAATCTAAATATGTAAAATAAATTAATTGCAAAGAAATTATCAGTTATTGCTAAAAATTTAAATATTTCCGATAGAAGTGAATTACAGATTTACCTTAAACAAGGGTAGAAAGTTTTTGGTGATGTTTTAAAATATGTACAAAGTGTCTAAAAGATAATATTTAAATAAAACAAGAAGAAGAGATTTGGAAGTTGAAAGAAAACCAAAAGGAAAATATAAGAGTTGCAATTCAAGTTAAAAGAAAAATTAATTTTTATTAGAGTGGAAATGTTAATGGACTTCAAAGAATTTTTTATAAAAAAAGTTGAAGAGAAATTATATGTAACTATATTTTGATCGGTGGACGCTCCCGCAGTATTTAGTGAGGAATGAAGGTAAACTTTTATTGTCGATCTATTAATTGTATATATACATACTAACAACATATTCTGGGAAACTTTTGTCTCGGTGTAATTCCCAGTTCAATTCTATTGGAATTGATATAAAAAAAAGAACATATAGACCTTTATTTCATTGATTTACCAAAGCTTAGCGAACTTTGGCCAAATTTTTTTTCTACTTTGAGATTCATTTGTGTAACCAATAACATGTTTCTAAACATTGTATGGAATCTTGCACGAAGACACAACATAAGCCCAAACTTTATATGTAAAAACAAAAAAAGAATACTAAGACTGGTAAATTTTTACTCCGGTTTAATATACCTAGGTGATTTGTAATAAGTTTTTTTGTAACTACTAATAATAGAATTATTTATTGTGTAATTAGGATAAGTTATGAAAAATATTGGATTTAATTTGAATTTTTATTTGTGAATAAAAATACCATGAATTTCTAAATTCGTAGTATTTGATTTCAAGTGGTTGGTGATGTAAATTGTGGTAGCTTTATCTTAAATTTGGGATCATCGAATCTTGGGAATTGTCGGTATGTAAACGGTGATCATGGTTGGGTGGGCAGAAGGTTGCAACGTTAACATCAGTTGTAACGATCAATAAAGTAACTGATTTGAATTGTATCATGATTTTTTTTTGTTATCACACATATTTACACCTCATTTAATTTTCCAGAATGTTATGTAGTTTCCGGTATTTCAGTTCCAATTGCTTGTTATTTTACCATAGTTTCGATAGCAGGGATGTAAATTTTCTTTTATTTCGCATGCATATTAGATATTAGATTCTCTCGTGGCAGGTACCAGTGCCGATTAGGTAAATTTTCACACCCCCCTTTTTAGCCGACGAGCCAGAGCCGGAACTATGCATGCCTATATCTAATCAAGCCTTACAACAACCTCATTATTTTTTCCATATATGCTACAATATGCGTGTATTTGTTGCTGTATTTTTTCCAGCTTTTTATAATACTTAACTGACACCCTGTACAACGATTGTTTTTGTTTGCATGAAAAACTGAGAAATTGTGCAACGCACTCTAAAATAAAATATATTTTATATTTTGTAAATGAAAATTTTAAAATTATGTACTTATACAAAGTGAAGAAGTGCTTGGAAGTCATATTATTATATAAAAAAATGCATAAATATATATTATAAGATTAACTTTTTTGTCCGCAGATGGATGACGGTCATATCGTCTATTTTCACTTCCCAGAGGTCAGTGAAAATATTTCCGTTGTTTTCAGTCCAAAGGATACTTTTATTAAATTTTTTTTATTGATAATTATTGCCGCTGCATTTTTTTTAAGTTAAAAATGTATCAATTGGTATCCTTTTTCACTGGCATAAACATTATCAGCTGCATCCGGTAATTTTAACTTGGCAGCACTAAATTTATTACAGCAAGAACAGGGTTGCATTTCATAAAACCAACTTAAAACCAATTCAAAAATGATTTAAGTTGGTTTTAACAAAAACAATTTGTATGGTAAAACCAGTTTTTAACAATTGGTTTTAACGGTAAAACCAACTTTTATTAAAACCATGTCAGTAGGAAAACACTATTAGGTACATTAATACATATGTATATATGTACATATAAATAAAAAAATTCTGGATTGCTTCGCCCTTGATGAGTCGCTGCTGACTTCTCTTACTTTTTTTTATGTAAACGGAGACGTCGAATTTCTTCCAGATTTACACATGTAACTGTTTTTCATTTCTTTGTTTAAGTTGATATTTATTTTTCCATTTATGCAATACATATATACAGAGGCTGCTGAACATGCCACTACTTCCCATCCGCAGACTGGCTTTAATAGAATTTATTCTGCGGATATTGAACGTCTTGTATGTGAAAAAAGGAGAGCTAGAAGAGAATGGCAACAACACAGATCACCCCTAAATAAACTCAGACTCGGAGAATGTACTAAACGACTCAAAGAGTTGCTATCGTCGAAAAAAACAGCATTACTAGAAAAATTTCTAGAAGGTCTCGATGTCACGTCAGCATCTAATTACTCTTTATGGCGCGCTGCTAGAAATCTTAAAAGACCCGTTGAGCTTAAATCACCACTGCGCACTTCGACCGGAGGATGGGCAAGAAGCGATAGCGAGAAAGGTAACTTATTTGCTGAGCATTTAAAAGCTGTATTCACTCCCTATTCATGTACGGGCGCTGTTGATTTGCCGAGTGTAGTTTCTCTACCCCCTCGTCCCATAAGGTTTAAGCCGTGTGAATTACAAAAAATAATTGCTGAACTCAGCCCGAAGAATGCTCCAGGTATTGATGGAATTAGTAACAAGATGCTGATGAATTTGCCTCTAATCGCAATAAGAATCGTGCTATTTATTTTTAATGCCATTTTGCGATTGCAGTATTTTCCACATAACTGGAAACTGGCGAAGATCAAAATGATTCCAAAGCCGGGTAAAGATCTTACCAAGGCTGAGTCATATAGGCCTATAAGCTTACTATCAACAATCTCAAAGCTTTTCGAAAAGCTGTTCATGACTAAATTTTCCAAAATTTTAGCTGATAATGGGTGTATCCCGGATCATCAATTTGGTTTTAGAAGTCAGCATAGCACAATTGAGCAAACGCATAGGTTGGTGCAAGTTATAAGGAAGACATTTGAAGAAAAGAAATATTGTTCTGCCCTCTTCATTGATGTTTCTCAAGCGTTTGACAAAGTATGGCACGAAGGCCTAGTTTTAAAATTGAAGACATACCTGCCAATAAACATTCAAAAACTTTTGGAAAATTATATTGTTGATAGGAAGTTCACTGTTGTGGAAGGAGACTTCATGAGTGTGCCCGAATCTATATCTTCCGGTGTCCCACAGGGTAGTATTCTGGGGCCAGTCTTGTATTTAATATATACTTGTGATATGCCTGTGAGCAATAATATCCATACCTCTACGTTTGCCGATGATACAGCCTGTATGAGTATGCACGAAAACCCTTCTGAGGCATCCCGCAATCTCCAGGATCATATTACCCAGTTGGAAATATGGTTGAACTTATGGAGAATTAAAGTAAATAAACAAAAGTGTGTCCATATAACGTTTTCCTTAAGAAGAGATACTTGTTCCCCCATTCGAATAAACAATGAGAATATTCCTCAACATTCTCACGTGAAATACCTTGGTATTCACCTTGATCGAAGGCTTACGTGCAAACATCATATTGACTCTAAGCTAACTCAAATGAAACTTAAGTTATCTCAAATACATTGGTTGATTGGCAGAAATTCAACACTCAGCCTAGACTGCAAACTGTTAATATACAAGTCGCTTTTGAAACCAATATGGTGCTACGGAATTCAGTTATGGGGCACTGCTTCAGCTTCAAATGTTGAGAAAATCCAACGAAGACAAAACAAAATTTTACGTTTAATAACATCGGCTCCATGGTACATTAAAAATTCAAATTTACATCGTGATTTAAATATGCCACTAGTGACTGAAGAAATTTCAAAATACGCAGGCAAATATTTAACTAAACTCGAGTCCCATCCTAATCCCCTTGCTCGTAACATCTTGAACTTTACTGGACACATCCGCTTAAAAAAGAGGGACACCAAGGCTCTAATACGCAATACCTCAGATGAAACTTTTTGAGAATAATTTTTTTTTGCTAGTACATAATTATTGTATTAATAAATACTATCACTAAAATTGTTTTCGGCATTGGTCGGACACATTAATTATATCTAGACTTAAGATTTGATTACTTATTGTTAGTTCATTTTTTTGAAGATGCAATAAATAAGTTATATGTATTAAAAAAAAAAAATATATACAGTTAGTGCCATGTATATGCATATTTTATTTAAAAATTTTTTGCCTGAATTTTTTTACTTGCGGTTCGTTATATCTTTTTGCAGTTACTTTAAATCTTATTTTAAAATTTTTCTCAATTTTGAAAAAAAAATTCCGCAAATCACACGTTTTTTGTCAAATCCATACGTTTTTATATTTTCAGGGTTTGTACCAAAAGATGATTATTTAATAAAAAACTATAGTGCTTTTAATAATTTTAAATATTAGTTTGTTTACTTTTAGTATTTTTCATGCAGTGTTTTTGTTTTTTTTATAAGTATATGTATTCATTGTTTTTTTTTATTTTAATTTTAATTTTGTATTTAAGTATATCACCAAGTATATCACCAAGCATACGGCGTCTTCTTAACTTTTTACTCCGTTCAAAAAACATTTCCATGTTCTATTCACACTGCCTTTAACCAATTGTTTTTTTATGGCAGGATCGCCATGTACCATATTAAAATTGATTGTTTGATCATTAATGACTGTCTACTTTATTATTAATTATCTTATTATATATATTATCATTTAAAGTTATTGAGAGTATCATAGAGAGAGAAAAATTAACAACATTCGTGATATACTTATGTCTAACAGAATAACAATTATCATTACGCACATGTGCATGTGCAAATTTTTTATTATTTTAATGCACACGCATATGAGTGTGCAACAACTGTAGAAACTAATGTGCACTTGCAGATGTGCAAACAAAAATTAGAACACCCATACTCACTCATCCAGCATCCATTTTTGTTTTTATCCACATTAAATACAGTGTTGCCAGAAGTGCAGATTTTTAGTAATTTTGCCGACTTTAAATCTAATAATAATATGAAAATTTTTTAACCGCAAAATTCAAGGTTTTGAAAACTATGAATACATTATTCGCACGTATGTATATGTATAAATTCAATAATATAATTGTATTTCATCACTGATTTATACAAATGTAAATTAAAAAATTTAAAACGTAAGTGCAAAGCGTTGACAAGTTTTATATGGAAAAATATAAATGTCAAAATCAAAAATTCCTACAAAATTTGTCAACGGTTTTTTTGATTTGATTAATTATAAAAAATAAAAAGTAATATGAAAATTAATAATATCAATTATTAAATGATATACATACATATCTACATAACAAATATTTTTAAATATGCATTTTTCTTTAAATGAGAGGTATTTTCTGTGACTATAATTTTTATGTTACACTGTATGAAGATGCTTGATTTTTTGACATATTTCCTCACATATTTATGACTGTTTTTGTTTTATTTTAAAAACATCAATTGCGGAAAAGTAAATTTTATATGAAAATGACATATTTGATCTGTTTTCCCTACACAAAAAAAATTAATTTTTTTTATTTTATTTTTGTTTATGGAATGTCATTTTCTAATATTTGGCAGACAATTTCAAAACAACTTTACATAGAGACGCGTATATATTTTTAACGTATGGTTTAATTGCTTACCGAGAATTTTTGTGTGGTAATTTTACAACGCAAAAAACTCGCTCAAAAGGATCATTTTCATTTCATGAAAATTTTTATAATGTTAGTGTTGGTTTAATATTTCCCATATTTTACCTATTTTTGCTCGAATCAAGTCATTTGGAATTTTTGTTTATGAATGAAAAACATTTGAATAGCTAAATTTTACTCTTGCACGCAAGAAAAATAGGTTAAAACTGGACTGTTTTAATATTCTTTTGAATATGTATGATTTTAATACCACTATTCTTAACAGTACGTCGTTTTCATTTTTCATTGGTTGCAATTTTGTAAACTCTACAAATTTCCTCACAGCAATAGAGGGGTTTTCTGCAATTAATGATTCTCATTTATTTTCATAAATGCGGTTAATAAATTGAAACAAATAATGTCGTTTCGTCGCAAGCATCACTTATACCTTAGCAATCCCTCAAAAGGATTGCAAAATTCCTAGAATTGTGCCAATCAGGACCGAAAACACATGTTTAAACAGATTTCTTGACGGACAATTTAAAGAGTGTGCTTTGTTTTTGTTGTTATGGAAATATGTAATAATGAGATCATGAAATTGCAAAAACTGCAATAAAAAATTAAAAGGAAACATGCACAGGTAAAAAAAATGTGTTTTTTGACACTAAGGTGGAAAAGCACTGATTTTTTCAAGGTAAAAACAATATGTTCTTCTCTTTTTCTTCTCACAATATATTTGATAGTCATACAATACAAGTGATTTTAATTAAAGAAAAATTTTAGTGTTGAAAATTATTTTTTTAACGCTTTAAAAGATGTTAATAAAACTGTTTGCCTTGAATGTGGAAAGCAAATTAGTGAAATCAATAATTTCAAAATTAAGAGAAATTATAAGCTTATTCATAAAAAAGACATTACAAATATTCCAATGCAAAATGATGAACGTATATACATTAAAATTAGAAAAGTAGAAGAGGTTGTAAAAATTAATATTGACAAAACCCAATTTTTTAAATGTTGTGTTGGAATAGTAGCAGTAAAAAAATTTACCATTTAGAATTTTCGGTGATATTGACTTCTTTAAAGTTTTGATCTCACCCTATGAAAATAAATTTGGTACGAGCTTAAATTCTAGAAATATAGTTGATGTTATTAAAAATTCCTGCGCAAATATTCAACAAGTAATAACAAAGCGCGTGAAGAATAAAATGATTTCTCTCAAATTTGATATTGCAACTAGAATGGATAGAAGTATACTTGGAATAAATATACAATATATAAAAGATTTCAGGATATATATCAACACAATTGGTAATATTACTTGTTTCTCTTTTACCAAAATTGTATAATGCAATTATTAAATTATTTTGATAGGAATGGTACTATTAAAAAAAGACACAACGCTACATACCTGAAAGAAAAAATTTTGACATGTTTAAGAATTTTTTTTTGTTGTTAAGCAATTTCTAAAAATTATAAGATCAGGAGGCATTCAAAGGATATTGCCAATTTTGGACAATGCTACACGGTGGAGCTCAACATACGAAATGCTTGTCTCTTTATTAGATGTTAGATGCCATATAGAATCATTTTTCACTGAAAAAAAATACTGTTCCCGATATAAATTGGGAATTTGTAAGAAATTTTGTAGCCGCATTTAAACCTTTGACGTTATGTAGCAAATATCTACAAAAAGAGCAGTACGTAATTGGACATTTCTATAGAGATTGGCTTTGTTGCGTAATTGAATTGGAGGAGCTGTTTCCTGTTATACCATATGCGTCATTATTGTATGGAAAAATACTGCTTCTTAAAAATTATGCTTTCATAGCAGCACTATACTTAAATCCCCGATTTATTTTTGTTAATACAACCTTTTTATCCGAAAAACAAAGGACTACAGCAATAGTAAGTTTACATTTAAATCGAAGTCAACTTTTATATAAAAACGGTCTAATTTATAAAAAATATTTTAGGTTTATTACAGGTTTATTTGACAAATTTCCCATAGAAATATGTCAAATAAGCGCTTAAGGCCGTGATACACTATCATACAAAGTCGTGCGATCTACGAAAAAGTACAACCCTGTTGTGATTAATTGTTATTGTCATGATGCATTAAACAAGGTACTTGCACAAGCCCAGCCTGTTAATGTATACAATGCAGAAAGTTGTCAAACTTTGTTTGCAAGCCGCAAAAATGTTAGTGTATGTGTGTGAATAAAATGATTACAGTGTTGCCAATGAATTTGCATGTGACTGTGTCTCCAATTACACTATTATAGTTGTTGCATCGGTTGCTCGTGTGTTATCACGTCTTTTTACTCACATTGGTGTTTCACGTCCGTGTCCATGTGATGTTTTACACTATAGCCAGATTTGTCGGCCTCGCTGGCATGCTGGCGTTCAGCTCCGGCTGGGCTCGCCGTTTTGGGGGGTGTTCTTGCCGACGACATCAGGCACTGGGCAACAACAACAATAAACCATGCCAGCTATACTCAGTAAGATGTAATACCGAGAAAAAACAAATTTCAAAATATATATATTTTTTTGGAGCCCGAAAGCGGAAGAAGAAAAAAAATATCGAATCACAAAAAACTCATTCCACAAATTTTTAACACCTATACTTACAAGCTTGTTTCAATAGAAAAAAAATCGAGTTAGCTGGTTTTATTTTGCTAACTGCGGCAACTCCCTCCCTCTGAAATCTTATTGATTCTCCGTTATCCCCAATCCTTCATGGTGGTCACTTACTTCTTCATCCTATAGCCTAAAAAAAAAGTTCTAGCCCCTCATTGCCAAAAAAACCAAAAGAACCATCTATTCAATTTTTTGTCTCCAAAATAACATATTTTAGATTTATTTTACTTCTACTAGAAAACTAATATGGGATTCTAATTATAACATTTTTTTTTTGTTTTATATAAAAAAAAGGTATGAAATCTGAAAATCACACAGGTTATACAATTATTTTAAAAGAAAAGCTACATACAATTTGAAATATAAAATAATGTATGATTACAAATCAAACTTAGCTACTACTCTCGAGCAACATTTATTTCTTTCTTCAACTAACCTGCCGTCCGTTCGTGGCGTGTCTTGAGTCCTAGTATAAGTCAATGGTCTTCTCAAATGTGTTCCTTTTCATATATACATATAAGTGTCTGTTTTGTTCAACCTTTTAAGGAAAAAACAACACCTCAATTGTTTTGGGGGTAATCACCCTCGTATTGGGTCAAATCAAAGTCCTAGGGTGAGCTCAACCTACTCTCTGATATGTTTCGATAATCTAAATAAATCCAAAAATCGATATATATATATATATATAATATATATATATATATAATAAAATAAAAAGGTATGTGTTTTCCCTAGTTAGCCAATAAACAAATATACATATGTATATACGTAATATTATAACTTTTTGTTCGTCTCAGTCCAGTGTCCAATGTCATATAAAGGGTACCTGGCACCACCAGAAATGGTGACGTGTCTTCTTCTCTTCGTTGGGGAGGGGTTGGGTGAGTTCCTTCGTAGGCTGAAAATACGGGTGAGTACTGGTAGAGCTTCTCCTTATGTTACGCTTCACTAAGCTGGCTTTCAATTAGTGTTTCCATTCGTTGTTGTCGTTGTCGCTTATTCAAAGAAGTTTTATGCTTTAAGTTTTGTTTGGGCTGATGCCCTTTTGGCATTTAAACTTTTATTTCCATACACACTTCTTATTCGGCTTTAAAATGTTCTTTTTCAACTGTTTTTTTTTTCTTTAATTCTATGCTTCTATTTTAATAATCTTTAATACTTTGTACAATTATAAAATCTTAGTTAAACATTAATTTCAGTTTTCTTTTTGTTGTTGTTGTTTTTAGTTCTTTTTATAATGTTGCGTTCTTTTATTTATTTATTAACTTTAATAATTTTTTCGTTTTATTTTCACTTTAAAAATTTCTCCTCAGTTATTGGTAGTTTAATTTTGTTGCGGTCTTAATATTCAGGATTTATGTTTAAAAGTCTTCTATCCTTTCCTCTGACTTGTTACGTACTGCTTGGACCGATGACGTTCCTGACTAGCTCATTTGGTTTCTCAGGCGGTTCCAACCCTGTCATCCGGCCAACGAACGAACACCAAAAAAAAAGTTGTATATTATTTCTCTTCCGAAAATCAAAATACCACACTCAACTCAGGAGACAAGGTGTTAGTCTCTTTATTGCCCTCCCAGCCATGTTGCAGGAAAATTCCTTATATTTTACGGTCTGCAACCCGAAATCCGTTCGACCGATCTACTTCACTTACCGCTTCATTATTGCCACGCACCTGTTGAGTTTTAAGCTAACATCATATTTTCATATTACATTCAACATAACTTTTGCATTTTATTTATAAAGTTATCTTAGGGCCTAATTTGCTATATATATGCAGTTTTCGAGTCTTATACTATATTACAATTAACAAAACTATTTCTATGACATATAAACTTTCCTAATCTAATTTGGCCGTTTTAAAATTCGCTATTGTATCTCCGTATTTTTACGTCTTAGACTTTAAGCCATCCAGCTGCAATTTAACTTTTCTATCAGCGCTCAAATCGTTTTACCCCCTTATTTGGGTCTCGTATTCGCCCGAAATTTTTCTACTCTTAAAGGAGCTCCCTGAAGCGTAACCTGAAGCTCTTGAAATAAATTATCTTTTTTTTATGTGGTATTGTCTTTCCGTGTTATCGCGTCTAATCTGAGCACTAATCTATCTATATATTTTTTTTTCTTTCTGTTCAAATTGCAACTTTACTTATTTACTTATATGCGGCCCGGGTTTTCTATCGATTTTACTAACTTATTCTAACACGTACTAACACTCACGAATCACACAGAATTTCCACAGAACACTATTACTACAAATTTTTATTTATTTTCTATTTTGTATGATTACGGCTTTATAGTCGTGTACACATTCCCCTGTTTATTTTAGCCTTTTTATGTAGGACGTTTCCTATTACGCCTGGGAATTTGGCTTAATTTTTTTATTTTTATATTCTGGCTATCACCCTTTCGTCTCTTAACTTGTCTTCCACTTTGGAGAATTTTATTTGGATCTGAATCCCAATTTTGTCCACCGGTAAGTAGCCAGGGCTGTTTAATTAAATATTTAAAGTTTATCACTCTATGGGTCTTATCTTTCTTTTTTCTTCATATAATCTGCACTTTTCACTTACGCTGTTTCTTTGCTCAAAACTAACTTTTTTATTTAAGTTTTCAGATTTTTATATTTCACTGCTCAATTGTACTGTACTGGGTAACTTTCACAGGTTTATGGCCTTTCCAGTCATTTCCCTTTGCTTATATACCCTCACCAGCTATATGTATATAAAACTTAAATTTTCCCGCCTAATGTATTCTTTCCATTACATATTAACCGCTTATAATTTACTTTTCCTTTTCTAGCTAATGCCATTTCTATAAAATATTTTCTCCCGCTAGAGATATTACTTCCCTTTGTAGAAAAATTATCCTTTTCTAGCTACTGGTTATACCAACAACCTTTTCTACCGCTAGAATTGTTATGTACTATATAACTTACATATTTCAATATATTTTAATTATTACTTGGTTCCGTTTTATTTGCCTATTTCTTAGCCTGTTTGCCTGATTAAAACCCGCCTAAACTTAGTTTCCATTCCTTTGCCCTCCTTAGTTTCCATTCCTTTGCCTTATTCCTCCGTAATCTTGTAAAGCATGTTACCATTGCATCAGGTCTTCAGCAAAGCAGCAAGTGTATTTCTTTTTTCTTATTTTTTTTTTGTGTTCTACTATATGTAAAAAATTTTCTTTTTTTCATTTGACGAATTCCGTTTGAATTTTACTATCATTCATTCATCAATGACCCATCCCTAATACACGTTGCCAACCTCATGCAATTTTCTCTTCGCTTACGAAATGCCATCCCTGTTCACAGCTGTCATGTATTTGCACATTTTTCCTTTGGCGTTTGGATCACATGCACACGTAAGTATATTCTACTTTATATTTTTCTTGTATTTCAGGTTTCCAAGCTGTCTCATTTCCCACTGTCCGTATTGGGTATTCCTGGTATCGTTCCTAGTCTTTGCAGTCATGTGTGTGAATAATTATTGCTCTTTTTTTTTCAGCTACGCCCCCATTGCCTGCCTGATACTGTCTGTATTTATGTATGTATGTACGTGCCTTTTCGTACGCTCGTATATGCTCCGTTTCTACTAATTATGGGACTCGGGCTAGATCCGCTCCCAATCAGATTTTCTTATGATGAGGGACTCGAGGCCTTATGAATGTCTAGCCTCCTCCCGCAACGCTTTTCCCCGGCCTTTCCACGCAAAATTATTTTTTTGTTTCAGTAGCGTGGCATTTTAAGGGGTTATTGAGAGTTATACTCTAGTGGTACCTATTAGCCATAAGATATGACACAGGGCACCCGCAACAAAACTCCGTGGTCGCTGTCGTTAGCCAGAGGGAACGGTGTGCGGGTATGCCAAGAATTTGTTTTGATGGTGTGTACAACCAACGTGGGGAACTCTCACACCCTGAACACGAGGTCTCATATATTCCTAGCCGGGCACTTAGCATCCAGTTCTGCCTTAATATAATTATTTTCCGATGTGGCTACGACTACCCTTTTAATTTTACTATGCAGTCTGCCTGTATAAATCCGGAACCTAATCCTTTTATCACCAAGTCATACTATCTAAAAGAAGGATTTCCTGCACTTGGTACATGTGTGACGCTATGATTTGTGTGGGGTATCCGACGGGAAGTATTGTTATTCTCTTGCAACGACAATTATTTTACTTTGTTACCTTCTTTCAGATTTCCTTGTAAGACAATACCTCTGTGAGACTGTGGTCTAGTTTGCTTCCATCTACAGCATATTTTAATAAGGCTATCTACATCACAAGTAATGTTGCAACTATAAGTGTTTTATAAAGTCGGATCCATTCAAGTAAAAACTAAAAGAACCAGGTACTTTGTGATATCTTCCTACTATCACAAATGTTGCGACATACATGCGCGTCGTTAGTCCCTTATCCTAATATTGCACACTTTCGATTTCCTTGCGAGATACAATTTCCTCTTTTCGCTCCTAGATTTTAATATCTTTTATATGGTATATGCCGATTGGCCTTCCCTGTAAATCCTCCAACTCACACATATTGTTACCTACAGGCTTTGTTACCCGGCATTTTAAAAATTTTCTACAAAATTTCGCGTTTCGGTTTTTCCCAAAGTCGCTAAGAACTGAGTTTCTACGAAAGACTTCTTGCCCTGGTATCAATTTTACTTTCCGTGCCCCTCTATTAAATCTAGCTGCACTTTTCTCATATGCATCGTTCATATTTTTCTTAATCTTTTCCCTAATCACTTCAAGCTTATCGTGATTGTTTGTATTGTCTATTTCGTGGTCAGTGAGGGATGTCAATTTTCTAGCTAGTTTATAGTCAGCTCCATTTGAAAACATATGGAACCCAAACAGGGCGAAAAACGGGGTAAATCCCGTAGCAGAATGGACTGAATTCCTGAGTGCGCACTCTATTTCGGCTAAGTACAAATCCCAGTCTCTATGATCTTCATTGAGGTAAGCCCTTATCGCGGCTAGTACCGATTGGTTGACGCGCTCTGAGGCGTTTGACTGAGGAGAATAAATGGCAGTTTTCAGGTGCTTTATTCCAAATGTTTCCAGTAATTTGCTGAAACTTTTGGACACGAATTGGGAACCATTGTCGCTATGTACTACCTCGGGTACTCCGAATTTATAAAAGATTTCTTGCGTTAGGAATTTAATTACATTCGCTGCGGTAGCTTCCTTCATGGCCTTTAAAAAAGTAAATTTTGTGAAGTGTTCCATCACGATGAACACGTAGCAGTTTCCACTTTTGGATCTAGGATACTTCCCTCAAAAATCAATATATAATTTCTGGAAAGGTCTTTCCGTTATCACTTCTTGACCCATTTCGGGCATTAAGTTTTTATTAGCTGGTTTTGTTTCTTGACACGTTTGACAATTCTTCACAAATTGTCTGATTTGAAATGTCATTTTCGGCCAATAAAAGAATCGCTTTACTTTCTCCATGGTCTTTGCCATTCCGCCGTGTGCGCAAACATTTGATGAATGTAGTTTTTCTATTACGGCGTGAGTTAGGCTCAGTGGTATCCACAACTTACATTTGTATTCACCCTCTGCATCCCGCTCGCAGCTAGTACGTTTAAAGATTTTTCCTTGGTCGATTTTAAGGTCTGGCAATTTATCTTTGCTATCTTCTATTTGTTTTATCAAGGATAGATACTCTTCCGATTCAAATTCGTTTGTTTCAAACTCTAACAAATTTTCCACATCTATTTCTTCGGCGTATGGTTGCTGGGGGTTGCGTGATAGCATGTCCGCTACCACATTTTCTGACCCTTTGCGGTGCTCGATCTGAAAGTCGAATGCCTGTAGCTGTAAGGACCACCTAGCCAATCTTCCGGTTAAATCTTTGAGGGTCATCAACCACTTTAAGCTGGCGTGATCCGTGATTATTGAAAACGGCATCATTTCAACGTATGGGCGAAACTTGCGTACGGCCATAACAGCTGCTAGGCACTCCTTTTCTGTTACAGTATAATTTTTTTGGCATGAATTCAACTTTTGAGAATAGAACGCAATGGGGTGTTCTTCATTCTTGTTATTCAGTTGGTACAAAACCGCCCCAATTCCATAATCTGATGCATCACATTGAATATAAAACCGCTTGCTAAAGTCTACGTGACGCAATACAGGAGCCGATGTTAGCGCCTTTTTCAATTTCTCAAATGCCTCTATCGCTTCGGGTGTGATTATAAACTTTTTAGACTTTTTGAGTGTATCAGTTAAGGGTGCAGAAATGGTGGCAAAGTCTTTAATAAAACGTCTATACCATCCTGCTATCCCGAGAAAACTCCTAACTTCTCTAGCCGATTTCGGTATTTTAATATTCTTTATAGCTATTACCTTTTCTGGATCTATCTTTAGGGTACCTCCACCTATAATAAAACCTAAATACTTAAGCTCCTGAAAGCAAAACTGGGATTTCTTTAGGCCTATAGTTAAGTTTGCGTCTTTCAGACATTTCGCTACTTCACTTAATAGTTTTAGATGCTCTTCAAAAGTGCTGGATATGATCAACAGGTCGTCTAGATAAATAAATACATTTTCCCTTAGATGGTTCGGTATGACCTTGTCCATTAGTCGACAGAGTCTGTGCGCCGCGTTGTATAGCCCGAAGGGCATCACGCGAAACTGATATAAGGGCCTGCCCGCTATCGTGAACGCCGTATACTCTTTACTCTCATCGTCTAATTCGATCTGCCAAAATGTGTATTTGAGATCAACGCTGCTCATGAAATGAGTTTCGTCTATTCTACTTAGTATTCCTCCGATATTCGGGAGTGGATACGCGTCTTTCACTGTTAACTTGTTCAACTTACGTGCGTCTAAGCAAAAACGATTTTTACCAGGTTTTCTCACAACTGTAGTTCTATTCGACCATGGGCTATCACTTAGTTCAATTACGTTTAAAGCCAACATAGTATCAACTTCCTTGTAGGTTATTTCTTGAACTGCTGGGGAAATCGGATAATATCGATCCTTTACTGGTTCTGCGCTGGTATGTTTTTCTAATTGTGTCCTACCCAATCTCTTTTCCTCAAAAGTATTGAATTCCTTAATTACCTCATTTATCCTGTCTTCTTGTTCTTTATCCAATACATGTGGTCCGAGCTTATATTCATTTCCTACCACAAAATCTCTTTTAATTCTCTCCATATCTATCTCTTCAACTCCGATCACTTCTGGGGCTAAGTGAAATAATCTCCAAAAATCTATTCCTAGGTAAAGAGCTTGTTCCAAATCGGGACAAATATATAGGAGTATTTCATTCTCCTGATCATTGTACTTTATGGATACTTTTACTTTTCCTAATATTCTATGATATTGACCACTGGCTGTTTTCACATTAGTCAATAATGGTTGAATATTTAGGTTTAAATCGTCTATAAGCTCTCTACATCCTTTTCCTAGTATGCTAACGGATGCACAGGTATCTAGTAAACCTTTTAAATTTTTCCCCTCTAGTAAAATATCCGCGAAACACCTATTATCCTTACTTTCACTACCTGCTCTTTTTATGGACTCTATAACTAATCTTCTTGATTTTCGACGTTCTATGAATTTTTCTCTGACTGTACGAATTCTGTCAGAACTTGGTGTGGTGTCTTTATCGTTTCCAAAAATCCTAGCTCTGACAGCGTCGTAATTTTTTTGCCTCACTTCCCTCGGTAAATAATGTCGCACTTGTGGCATATTAATATTTTCCTTGTTGTTTATTGTTTCAAAGGGGATATATTTCCCGATGAGTGTTGGTCTCCCTTCATTACCAAGCCCTTGGATTGGTTTCCCGTTTTACAATTCGGGCACTTTGGTGTTATGGTATTGGATCTGCCGCATTTATAGCAAAACAGCGTTCTCTCCTCCTCTGTACAATCCATAAAAACATGTCCTGGCTGCTTGCAGTTCCAACAGATGACCGGTTGTTTCCTTTGTTGGGTTTTCATATTTAATGCAGCAATTTGCTCATACTCGTCGCCCTTACTTTCTATATCAATATCTTTTCCCTCTTCCTCTATATAAACTTCATTTACATGCCTGACCTGTCGCTGTGCTTGTTGCATATTCCTAATTTCCCGCCTCGGGAAATTTCTTTCGGCCTCGTTGCACTCCACTCTCAGTTGCTCCACAGATGAAACCGCAATGGGATAAACTATCCTACCAATGCTCTCTTTAATGTTTCTTTTAATAATTTTAATTAGGTCGTACTCCGAAATGGGTTGACGCAACTTGGATCTAATTTGTGACATTGCGTGAAAATAGCTATCAACTGCCTCGCCAACTTGCTGTTTACGCTCCACTAAATCTGTCAAATCTCGAAATTTGAACGTGATATTTGATATTGGCTCATTAATGCGTGACGTAACTCTGGCCAATCCATAACACCATGTGTACGAACGTAAAGCCAATACCACTCGCGGGCTGTACCGGAGACTAATAAGTGAAAGTCTCTTAGGATTTCTGGCCAAGGTATTTGGTAATGTCTTTGTAAATGTTCTAACCTAAACACAAAGTCATCAATCCCCAAGTGTGATGGATTTCCATCGAATAGAACCCCCAATTTATCCACCCGAATCCGAGCTGGCTCCGTATTTATTACATTCGCTGGTAGCTCATATGTCCTTTGGTATTGTAAGGGCAAATGTCCTTGATTCTTAGTGGTATTACTTTCCGAACTACTATTAGATACTATCCTTGGATTTATTCTATTGTCTGCTTGTGACGTGCTTTCCCTATTTCCAGAGCTTAGTACATTTTGGTTAGCTGCTGTGGTATTTTGATTTAGTGCCGGTCCCGATGACAACCACGTTACAATTCTGGTCAATTCTGGCATTTTGGATATTGACTGCACCATTCGGGTGCGTACTGGGCGCCTGATCGCCTGAAATTATACTCCCAGACAGGTCTATAATTTGCCTGCTGGGTACTTCGTTCGGTTTGGGCATTTTTGTATCGATGTTCTCAGTTCTCCTAACTTTTGAATCTGTGGGTGCTATAGATCTGTTCAGATCAAAATCTTTTTGTAGGGCTCTCTTCCTTGTTTCCTTCTGTAACCGGGTCTCTATATTCATACTCTATACCCTACACTATTTTTCCACTTTTCCCTTCTTTTCTTTCTTGATTCTAAACTTTGTTTCTGGTTGGACTAACTTTTAAAATTTTATATTATTTAAAACAAATTTACGGACTTGGTTGCACAGCAAAATACTTGATTAGGAAATCAGACAAACTAAGTCGGCACACTAAAACTATATTTTGTTTTTTTAATCGTAATAGGGCGATATTAGGGACACAATTACCCAAAATTATAAAACGCTGTTGTGATAATAATATCTAATTAATTATTAAGGAGTATATCTAACTATTATGTGTTAATTAAATTTAAATGTATTAAAATTATAAACTATATAAAGGTAGGTATGTATATATTAAAAACTAAATGTGGTTTTAGTAATACAATTATATTTATAACGAATTATGTTTCAAGGCGATAACTACAAAATTATATAGAACGATTTACAATTGCTTGAAAACAACAAATGATGTAGACCCTAAATTTACTGCAAAATCTAAATTTCCTGAAATATTACTCTACTTTAATGAAAATTAGCTATTATTTGACTTCCTGTAGAATACTAACCAATATCAACAGAACGATTATTTATTTTCTCTGACTGTAATTTAGGTTTGGGCAATAATGAACGGATCCGACAGTCGTTACGGTTCAAAACTAGTTTCTAAGTTAGGGTGTGGTATAAATCAAATTTTAATCTTTCTTTTGCCTTGCGTCAGTGCTCATCGTACTGCATTCGTTATGACTTATAAACAGCAATGGTTTACGATAACCAGAATTTATTCAAATACAACTTCCCTTCCTACACTATGGTTGGAAGAGGTTATTTGAGTTAATATCTACCTCATGACGCATTCATAATGAATTATATCAAATTTACTCTACTGAAAAAAACGAGACGTCAGCAGTACTATTAAACATAAAAAAATTTTCTGTTAAGCTACTGCTTATCCAACCCTTAAATTCGTTTTCACCGAATCTTGAACAGCACAAAATTTTCTCTGATACAACTCTATTTTTTCCTTTCTCCATTCTAGAGGTTAAAAGACGAAATTTTGTTTTGCTCATAAGATTCTGATTTGGACTATTTTACATGCTAATGGTCTATTGCCACATGTCTAGTTATCATACATGTATCGTTTCACGCATCTAATAAAATTTTCTATCGATGCTATATTTTCGTTTGGGCGCCATTTAATGTTACGTACTGCTTGGACCGATGACGTTCCTGACTAGCTCATTTGGTTTCTCAGGCGGTTCCAATCCTGTCATCCGGCCAACGAACGAACACCAAAAAAAAAGTTGTATATTATTTCTCTTCCGAAAACCAAAATACCACACTCAACTCAGGAGACAAGGTGTTAGTCTCTTTATTGCCCTCCCAGCCATGTTGCAGGAAAATTCCTTATATTTTACGGTCTGCAACCCGAAATCCGTTCGACCGATCTACTTCACTTACCGCTTCATTATTGCCACGCACCTGTTGAGTTTTAAGCTAACATCATATTTTCATATTACATTCAACATAACTTTTGCATTTTATTTATAAAGTTATCTTAGGGCCTAATTTGCTATATATATGCAGTTTTCGAATCTTATACTATATTACAATTAACAAAACTATTTCTATGACATATAAACTTTCCTAATCTAATTTGGCCGTTTTAAAATTCGCTATTGTATCTCCGTATTTTTACGTCTTAGACTTTAAGCCATCCAGCTGCAATTTAACTTTTCTATCAGCGCTCAAATCGTTTTACCCCCTTATTTGGGTCTCGTATTCGCCCGAAATTTTTCTACTCTTAAAGGAGCTCCCTGAAGCGTAACCTGAAGCACTTGAAATAAATTATCTTTTTTTTATGTGGTATTGTCTTTCCGTGTTATCGCGTCTAATCTGAGCACTAATCTATCTATATATTTTTTTTTCTTTCTGTTCAAATTGCAACTTTACTTATTTACTTATATGCGGCCCGGGTTTTCTATCGATTTTACTAACTTATTCTAACACGTACTAACACTCACGAATCACACAGAATTTCCACAGAACACTATTACTACAAATTTTTATTTATTTTCTATTTTGTATGATTACGGCTTTATAGTCGTGTACATATTCCCCTGTTTATTTTAGCCTTTTTATGTAGGACGTTTCCTATTACGCCTGGGAATTTGGCTTAATTTTTTTATTTTTATATTCTGGCTATCACCCTTTCGTCTCTTAACTTGTCTTCCACTTTGGAGAATTTTATTTGGATCTGAATCCCAATTTTGTCCACCGGTAAGTAGCCAGGGCTGTTTAATTAAATATTTAAAGTTTATCACTCTATGGGTCTTATCTTTCTTTTTTCTTCATATAATCTGCACTTTTTACTTACGCTGTTTCTTTGCTCAAAACTAACTTTTTTATTTAAGTTTTCAGATTTTTATATTTCACTGCTCAATTGTACTGTACTGGGTAACTTTCACAGGTTTATGGCCTTTCCAGTCATTTCCCTTTGCTTATATACCCTCACCAGCTATATGTATATAAAACTTAAATTTTCCCGCCTAATGTATTCTTTCCATTACATATTAACCGCTTATAATTTACTTTTCCTTTTCTAGCTAATGCCATTTCTATAAAATATTTTCTCCCGCTAGAGATATTACTTCCCTTTGTAGAAAATTTATCCTTTTCTAGCTACTGGTTATACCAACAACCTTTTCTACCGCTAGAATTGTTATGTACTATATAACTTACATATTTCAATATATTTTAATTATTACTTGGTTGCGTTTTATTTGCCTATTTCTTAGCCTGTTTGCCTGATTAAAACCCGCCTAAACTTAGTTTCCATTCCTTTGCCCTCCTTAGTTTCCATTCCTTTGCCTTATTCCTCCGTAATCTTGTAAAGCATGTTACCATTGCATCAGGTCTTCAGCAAAGCAGCAAGTGTATTTCTTTTTTCTTATTTTTTTTTTGTGTTCTACTATATGTAAAAATTTTTCTTTTTTTCATTTGACGAATTCCGTTTGAATTTTACTATCATTCATTCATCAATGACCCATCCCTAATACACGTTGCCAACCTCATGCAATTTTCTCTTCGCTTACGAAATGCCATCCCTGTTCACAGCTGTCATGTATTTGCACATTTTTCCTTTGGCGTTTGGATCACATGCACACGTAAGTATATTCTACTTTATATTTTTCTTGTATTTCAGGTTTCCAAGCTGTGTCATTTCCCACTGTCCGTATTGGGTATTCCTGGTATCGTTCCTAGTCTTTGCAGTCATGTGTGTGAATAATTATTGCTCTTTTTTTTCAGCTACGCCCCCATTGCCTGCCTGATACTGTCTGTATTTATGTATGTATGTACGTGCCTTTTCGTACGCTCGTATATGCTCCGTTTCTACTAATTATGGGACTCGGGCTAGATCCGCTCCCAATCAGATTTTCTTATGATGAGAGACTCGAGGCCTTATGAATGTCTAGCCTCCTCCCGCAACGCTTTTCCCCGGCCTTTCCACGCAAAATTATTTTTTTGTTTCAGTAGCGTGGCATTTTAAGGGGTTATTGAGAGTTATACTCTAGTGGTCCCTATTAGCCATAAGATATGACACAGGGCACCCGCAACAAAACTCCGTGGTCGCTGTCGTTAGCCAGAGGGAACGGTGTGCGGGTATGCCAAGAATTTGTTTTGATGGTGTGTACAACCAACGTGGGGAACTCTCACACCCTGAACACGAGGTCTCATATATTCCTAGCCGGGCACTTAGCATCCAGTTCTGCCTTAATATAATTATTTTCCGATGTGGCTACGACTACCCTTTTGATTTTACTATGCAGTCTGCCTGTATAAATCCTGAACCTAATCCTTTTATCACCAAGTCATACTATCTAAAAGAAGGATTTCCTGCACTTGGTACATGTGTGACGCTATGATTTGTGTGGGGTATCCGACGGGAAGTATTGTTATTCTCTTGCAACGACAATTATTTTACTTTGTTACCTTCTTTCAGATTTCCTTGTAAGACAATACCTCTGTGGGACTGTGGTCTAGTTTGCTTCCATCTACAGCATATTTTAATAAGGCTATCTACATCACAAGTAATATTGCAACTATAAGTGTTTTATAAAGTCGGATCCATTCAAGTAAAAACTAAAAGAACCAGGTACTTTGTGATATCTTCCTACTATCACAAATGTTGCGACATACATGCGCGTCGTTAGTCCCTTATCCTAATATTTCACACTTTCGATTTCCTTGCGAGATACAATTTCCTCTTTTCGCTCCTAGATTTTAATATCTTTTATATGGTATATGCCGATTGGCCTTCCCTGTAAATCCTCCAACTCACACATATTGTTACCTACAGGCTTTGTTACCCGGCATTTTAAAAATTTTCTACAAAATTTCGCGTTTCGGTTTTTCCCAAAGTCGCTAAGAACTGAGTTTCTACGAAAGACTTCTTGCCCTGGTATCAATTTTACTTTCCGTGCCCCTCTATTAAATCTAGCTGCACTTTTCTCATATGCATCGTTCATATTTTTCTTAATCTTTTCCCTAATCACTTCAAGCTTATCGTGATTGTTTGTATTGTCTATTTCGTGGTCAGTGAGGGATGTCAATTTTCTAGCTAGTTTATAGTCAGCTCCATTTGAAAACATATGGAAACCAAACAGGGCGAAAAACGGGGTAAATCCCGTAGCAGAATGGACTGAATTCCTGAGTGCGCACTCTATTTCGGCTAAGTACAAATCCCAGTCTCTATGATCTTCATTGAGGTAAGCCCTTATCGCGGCTAGTACCGATTGGTTGACGCGCTCTGAGGCGTTTGACTGAGGAGAATAAATGGCAGTTTTCAGGTGCTTTATTCCAAATGTTTCCAGTAATTTGCTGAAACTTTTGGACACGAATTGGGAACCATTGTCGCTATGTATTACCTCGGGTACTCCGAATTTATAAAAGATTTCTTGCGTTAGGAATTTAATTACATTCGCTGCGGTAGCTTCCTTCATGGCCTTTAAAAAAGTAAATTTTGTGAAGTGTTCCATCACGATGAACACGTAGCAGTTTCCACTTTTGGATCTAGGATACTTCCCTCAAAAATCAATATATAATTTCTGGAAAGGTCTTTCCGTTATCACTTCTTGACCCATTTCGGGCATTAAGTTTTTATTAGCTGGTTTTGTTTCTTGACACGTTTGACAATTCTTCACAAATTGTCTGATTTGAAATGTAATTTTCGGCCAATAAAAGAATCGCTTTACTTTCTCCATGGTCTTTGCCATTCCGCCGTGTGCGCAAACATTTGATGAATGTAGTTTTTCTATTACGGCGTGAGTTAGGCTCAGTGGTATCCACAACTTCCATTTGTATTCACCCTCTGCATCCCGCTCGCAGCTAGTACGTTTAAAGATTTTTCCTTGGTCGATTTTAAGGTCTGGCAATTTATCTTTGCTATCTTCTATTTGTTTTATCAAGGATAGATACTCTTCCGATTCAAATTCGTTTGTTTCAAACTCTAACAAATTTTCCACATCTATTTCTTCGGCGTATGGTTGCTGGGGGTTGCGTGATAGCATGTCCGCTACCACATTTTCTGACCCTTTGCGGTGCTCGATCTGAAAGTCGAATGCCTGTAGCTGTAAGGACCACCTAGCCAATCTTCCGGTTAAATCTTTGAGGGTCATCAACCACTTTAAGCTGGCGTGATCCGTGATTATTGAAAACGGCATCATTTCAACGTATGGGCGAAACTTGCGTACGGCCATAACAGCTGCTAGGCACTCCTTTTCTGTTACAGTATAATTTTTTTGGCATGAATTCAACTTTTGAGAATAGAACGCAATGGGGTGTTCTTCATTCTTGTTATTCAGTTGGTACAAAACCGCCCCAATTCCATAATCTGATGCATCACATTGAATATAAAACCGCTTGCTAAAGTCTACGTGACGCAATACAGGAGCCGATGTTAGCGCCTTTTTCAATTTATCAAATGCCTCTATCGCTTCGGGTGTGATTATAAACTTTTTAGACTTTTTGAGTGTATCAGTTAAGGGTGCAGAAATGGTGGCAAAGTCTTTAATAAAACGTCTATACCATCCTGCTATCCCGAGAAAACTCCTAACTTCTCTAGCCGATTTCGGTATTTTAATATTCTTTATAGCTATTACCTTTTCTGGATCTATCTTTAGGGTACCTCCACCTATAATAAAACCTAAATACTTAAGCTCCTGAAAGCAAAACTGGGATTTCTTTAGGCCTATAGTTAAGTTTGCGTCTTTCAGACATTTCGCTACTTCACTTAATAGTTTAGATGCTCTTCAAAAGTGCTGGATATGATCAACAGGTCGTCTAGATAAATAAATACATTTTCCCTTAGATGGTTCGGTATGACCTTGTCCATTAGTCGACAGAGTCTCTGCGCCGCGTTGTATAGCCCGAAGGGCATCACGCGAAACTGATATAAGGGCCTGCCCGCTATCGTGAACGCCGTATACTCTTTACTCTCATCGTCTAATTCGATCTGCCAAAATGTGTATTTGAGATCAACGCTGCTCATGAAATGAGTTTCGTCTATTCTACTTAGTATTCTTCCGATATTCGGGAGTGGATACGCGTCTTTCACTGTTAACTTGTTCAACTTACGTGCGTCTAAGCAAAAACGATTTTTACCAGGTTTTCTCACAACTGTAGTTCTATTCGACCATGGGCTATCACTTAGTTCAATTACGTTTAAAGCCAACATAGTATCAACTTCCTTGTAGGTTATTTCTTGAACTGCTGGGGAAATCGGATAATATCGATCCTTTACTGGTTCTGCGCTGGTATGTTTTTCTAATTGTGTCCTACCCAATCTCTTTTCCTCAAAAGTATTGAATTCCTTAATTACCTCATTTATCCTGTCTTCTTGTTCTTTATCCAATACATGTGGTCCGAGCTTATATTCATTTCCTACCACAAAATCTCTTTTAATTCTCTCCATATCTATCTCTTCAACTCCGATCACTTCTGGGGCTAAGTGAAATAATCTCCAAAAATCTATTCCTAGGTAAAGAGCTTGTTCCAAATCGGGACAAATATATAGGAGTATTTCATTCTCCTGATCATTGTACTTTATGGATACTTTTACTTTTCCTAATATTCTATGATATTGACCACTGGCTGTTTTCACATTAGTCAATAATGGTTGAATATTTAGGTTTAAATCGTCTATAAGCTCTCTACATCCTTTTCCTAGTATGCTAACGGATGCACAGGTATCTAGTAAACCTTTTAAATTTTTCCCCTCTAGTAAAATATCCGCGAAACACCTATTATCCTTACTTTCACTACCTGCTCTTTTTATGGACTCTATAACTAATCTTCTTGATTTTCGACGTTCTATGAATTTTTCTCTGACTTTACGAATTCTGTCAGAAATTGGTGTGGTGTCTTTATCGTTTCCAAAAATCCTAGCTCTGACAGCGTCGTAATTTTTTTGCCTCACTTCCCTCGGTAAATAATGTCGCACTTGTGGCATATTAATATTTTCCTTGTTGTTTATTGTTTCAAAGGGGATATATTTCCCGATGAGCGTTGGTCCCCCTTCATTACCAAGCCCTTGGATTGGTTTCCCGTTTTACAATTCGGGCACTTTGGTGTTATGGTATTGGATCTGCCGCATTTATAGCAAAACAGCGTTCTCTCCTCCTCTGTACAATCCATAAAAACATGTCCTGGCTGCTTACAGTTCCAACAGATGACCGGTTGTTTCCTTTGTTGGGTTTTCATATTTAATGCAGCAATTTGCTCATACTCGTCGCCCTTACTTTCTATATCAATATCTTTTCCCTCTTCCTCTATATAAACTTCATTTACATGCCTGACCTGTCGCTGTGCTTGTTGCATATTCCTAATTTCCCGCCTCGGGAAATTTCTTTCGGCCTCGTTGCACTCCACTCTCAGTTGCTCCACAGATGAAACCGCAATGGGATAAACTATCCTACCAATGCTCTCTTTAATGTTTCTTTTAATAATTTTAATTAGGTCGTACTCCGAAATGGGTTGACGCAACTTGGATCTAATTTGTGACATTGCGTGAAAATAGCTATCAACTGCCTCGCCAACTTGCTGTTTACGCTCCACTAAATCTGTCATAATCTCGAAATTTGAACGTGATATTTGATATTGGCTCATTAATGCGTGACGTAACTCTGGCCAATCCATAACACCATGTGTACGAACGTAAAGCCAATACCACTCGCGGGCTGTACCGGAGACTAATAAGTGAAAGTCTCTTAGGATTTCTGGCCAAGGTATTTGGTAATGTCTTTGTAAATGTTCTAACCTAAACACAAAGTCATCAATCCCCAAGTGTGATGGATTTCCATCGAATAGAACCCCCAATTTATCCACCCGAATCCGAGCTGGCTCCGTATTTATTACATTCGCTGGTAGCTCATATGTCCTTTGGTATTGTAAGGGCAAATGTCCTTGATTCTTAGTGGTATTACTTTCCGAACTACTATTAGATACTATCCTTGGATTTATTCTATTGTCTGCTTGTGACGTGCTTTCCCTATTTCCAGAGCTTAGTACATTTTGATTAGCTGCTGTGGTATTTTGATTTAGTGCCGGGCCCGACGACAACCACGTTACAATTCTGGTCAATTCTGGCATTTTGGATATTGACTGCACCATTCGGGTGCGTACTGGGCGCCTGATCGCCTGAAATTATACTCCCAGACAGGTCTATAATTTGCCTGCTGGGTACTTCGTTCGGTTTGGGCATTTTTGTATCGATGTTCTCAGTTCTCCTAACTTTTGAATCTGTGGGTGCTATGGATCTGTTGAGATCAAAATCTTTTTGTAGGGCTCTCTTCCTTGTTTCCTTCTGTAACCGGGTCTCTATATTCATACTCTATACCCTACACTATTTTTCCACTTTTCCCTTCTTTTCTTTCTTGATTCTAAACTTTGTTTCTGGTTGGACTAACTTTTAAAATTTTATATTATTTAAAACAAATTTACGGACTTGGTTGCACAGCAAAATACTTGATTAGGAAATCAGACAAACTAAGTCGGCACACTAAAACTATATTTTGTTTTTTTAATCGTAATAGGGCGATATTAGGGACACAATTACCCGAAATTATAAAACGCTGTTGTGATAATAATATCTAATTAATTATTAAGGAGTATATCTAACTATTATGTGTTAATTAAATTTAAATGTATTAAAATTATAAACTATATAAAAGGTAGGTATGTATATATTAAAAACTAAATGTGGTTTTAGTAATACAATTATATTTATAACGAATTATGTTTCAAGGCGATAACTACAAAATTATATAGAACGATTTACAATTGCTTGAAAACAACAAATGATGTAGACCCTAAATTTACTGCAAAATCTAAATTTCCTGAAATATTACTCTACTTTAATGAAAATTAGCTATTATTTGACTTCCAGTAGAATACTAATCAATATCAACAGAACGATTATTTATTTTCTCTGACTCCGACAGTCGTTACGGTTCAAAACTAGTTTCTAAGTTAGGGTGTGGTATAAATCAAATTTTAATCTTTCTTTTGCCTTGCGTCAGTGCTCATCGTACTGCATTCGTTATGACTTATAAACAGCAATGGTTTACGATAACCAGAATTTATTCAAATACAACTTCCCTTCCTACACTATGGTTGGAAGAGGTTATTTGAGTTAATATCTACCTCATGACGCATTCATAATGAATTATATCAAATTTACTCTACTGAAAAAAACGAGACGTCAGCAGTACTATTAAACATAAAAAAAATTTTCTGTTAAGCTACTGCTTATCCAACCCTTAAATTCGTTTTCACCGAATCTTGAACAGCACAAAATTTTCTCTGATACAACTCTATTTTTTCCTTTCTCCATTCTAGAGGTTAAAAGACGAAATTTTGTTTTGCTCATAAGATTCTGATTTGGACTATTTTACATGCTAATGGTCTATTGCCACATGTCTAGTTATCATACATGTATCGTTTCACGCATCTAATAAAATTTTCTATCGATGCTATATTTTCGTTTGGGCGCCATTTAATGTTACGTACTGCTTGGACCGATGACGTTCCTGACTAGCTCATTTGGTTTCTCAGGCGGTTCCAACCCTGTCATCCGGCCAACGAACGAACACCAAAAAAAAAGTTGTATATTATTTCTCTTCCGAAAACCAAAATACCACACTCAACTCAGGAGACAAGGTGTTAGTCTCTTTATTGCCCTCCCAGCCATGTTGCAGGAAAATTCCTTACATTTTACGGTCTGCAACCCGAAATCCGTTCGACCGATCTACTTCACTTACCGCTTCATTATTGCCACGCACCTGTTGAGTTTTAAGCTAACATCATATTTTCATATTACATTCAACATAACTTTTGCATTTTATTTATAAAGTTATCTTAGGGCCTAATTTGCTATATATATGCAGTTTTCGAGTCTTATACTATATTACAATTAACAAAACTATTTCTATGACATATAAACTTTCCTAATCTAATTTGGCCGTTTTAAAATTCGCTATTGTATCTCCGTATTTTTACGTCTTAGACTTTAAGCCATCCAGCTGCAATTTAAATTTTCTATCAGCGCTCAAATCGTTTTACCCCCTTATTTGGGTCTCGTATTCGCCCGAAATTTTTCTACTCTTAAAGGAGCTCCCTGAAGCGTAACCTGAAGCACTTGAAATAAATTATCTTTTTTTTATGTGGTATTGTCTTTCCGTGTTATCGCGTCTAATCTGAGCACTAATCTATCTATATATTTTTTTTTCTTTCTGTTCAAATTGCAACTTTACTTATTTACTTATATGCGGCCCGGGTTTTCTATCGATTTTACTAACTTATTCTAACACGTACTAACACTCACGAATCACACAGAATTTCCACAGAACACTATTACTACAAATTTTTATTTATTTTCTATTTTGTATGATTACGGCTTTATAGTCGTGTACATATTCCCCTGTTTATTTTAGCCTTTTTATGTAGGACGTTTCCTATTACGCCTGGGAATTTGGCTTAATTTTTTTATTTTTATATTCTGGCTATCACCCTTTCGTCTCTTAACTTGTCTTCCACTTTGGAGAATTTTATTTGGATCTGAATCCCAATTTTGTCCACCGGCTGTTTAATTAAATATTTAAAGTTTATCACTCTATGGGTCTTATCATTCTTTTTTCTTCATATAATCTGCACTTTTTACTTACGCTGTTTCTTTGCTCAAAACTAACTTTTTTATTTAAGTTTTCAGATTTTTATATTTCACTGCTCAATTGTACTGTACTGGGTAACTTTCACAGGTTTATGGCCTTTCCAGTCATTTCCCTTTGCTTATATACCCTCACCAGCTATATGTATATAAAACTTAAATTTTCCCGCCTAATGTATTCTTTCCATTACATATTAACCGCTTATAATTTACTTTTCCTTTTCTAGCTAATGCCATTTCTATAAAATATTTTCTCCCGCTAGAGATATTACTTCCCTTTGTAGAAAATTTATCCTTTTCTAGCTACTGGTTATACCAACAACCTTTTCTACCGCTAGAATTGTTATGTACTATATAACTTACATATTTCAATATATTTTAATTATTACTTGGTTGCGTTTTATTTGCCTATTTCTTAGCCTGTTTGCCTGATTAAAACCCGCCTAAACTTAGTTTCCATTCCTTTGCCCTCCTTAGTTTCCATTCCTTTGCCTTATTCCTCCGTAATCTTGTAAAGCATGTTACCATTGCATCAGGCCTTCAGCAAAGCAGCAAGTGTATTTCTTTTTTCTTATTTTTTTTTTGTGTTCTACTATATGTAAAAAATTTTCTTTTTTTCATTTGACGAATTCCGTTTGAATTTTACTATCATTCATTCATCAATGACCCATCCCTAATACACGCTGCCAACCTCATGCAATTTTCTCTTCGCTTACGAAATGCCATCCCTGTTCACAGCTGTCATGTATTTGCACATTTTTCCTTTGGCGTTTGGATCACATGCACACGTAAGTATATTCTACTTTATATTTTTCTTGTATTTCAGGTTTCCAAGCTGTGTCATTTCCCACTGTCCGTATTGGGTATTCCTGGTATCGTTCCTAGTCTTTGCAGTCATGTGTGTGAATAATTATTGCTCTTTTTTTTCAGCTATGCCCCCATTGCCTGCCTGATACTGTCTGTATTTATGTATGTATGTACGTGCCTTTTCGTACGCTCGTATATGCTCCGTTTCTACTAATTATGGGACTCGGGCTAGATCCGCTCCCAATCAGATTTTCTTATGATGAGGGACTCGAGGCCTTATGAATGTCTAGCCTCCTCCCGCAACGCTTTTCCCCGGCCTTTCCACGCAAAATTATTTTTTTTGTTTCAGTAGCGTGGCATTTTAAGGGGTTATTGAGAGTTATACTCTAGTGGTCCCTATTAGCCATAAGATATGACACAGGGCACCCGCAACAAAACTCCGTGGTCGCTGTCGTTAGCCAGAGGGAACGGTGTGCGGGTATGCCAAGAATTTGTTTTGATGGTGTGTACAACCAACGTGGGGAACTCTCACACCCTGAACACGAGGTCTCATATATTCCTAGCCGGGCACTTAGCATCCAGTTCTGCCTTAATATAATTATTTTCCGATGTGGCTACGACTACCCTTTTGATTTTACTATGCAGTCTGCCTGTATAAATCCTGAACCTAATCCTTTTATCACCAAGTCATACTATCTAAAAGAAGGATTTCCTGCACTTGGTACATGTGTGACGCTATGATTTGTGTGGGGTATCCGACGGGAAGTATTGTTATTCTCTTGCAACGACAATTATTTTACTTTGTTACCTTCTTTCAGATTTCCTTGTAAGACAATACCTCTGTGGGACTGTGGTCTAGTTTGCTTCCATCTACAGCATATTTTAATAAGGCTATCTACATCACAAGTAATGTTGCAACTATAAGTGTTTTATAAAGTCGGATCCATTCAAGTAAAAAGTAAAAGAACCAGGTACTTTGTGATATCTTCCTACTATCACAAATGTTGCGACATACATGCGCGTCGTTAGTCCCTTATCCTAATATTGCACACTTTCGATTTCCTTGCGAGATACAATTTCCTCTTTTCGCTCCTAGATTTTAATATCTTTTATATGGTATATGCCGATTGGCCTTCCCTGTAAATCCTCCAACTCACACATATTGTTACCTACAGGCTTTGTTACCCGGCATTTTAAAAATTTTCTACAAAATTTCGCGTTTCGGTTTTTCCCAAAGTCGCTAAGAACTGAGTTTCTACGAAAGACTTCTTGCCCTGGTATCAATTTTACTTTCCGTGCCCCTCTATTAAATCTAGCTGCACTTTTCTCATATGCATCGTTCATATTTTTCTTAATCTTTTCCCTAATCACTTCAAGCTTATCGTCATTGTTTGTATTGTCTATTTCGTGGTCAGTGAGGGATGTCAATTTTCTAGCTAGTTTATAGTCAGCTCCATTTGAAAACATATGGAAACCAAACAGGGCGAAAAACGGGGTAAGTCCCGTAGCAGAATGGACTGAATTCCTGAGTGCGCACTCTATTTCGGCTAAGTACAAATCCCAGTCTCTATGATCTTCATTGAGGTAAGCCCTTATCGCGGCTAGTACCGATTGGTTGACGCGCTCTGAGGCGTTTGACTGAGGAGAATAAACGGCAGTTTTCAGGTGCTTTATTCCAAATGTTTCCAGTAATTTGCTGAAACTTTTGGACACGAATTGAGAACCATTGTCGCTATGTATTACCTCGGGTACTCCGAATTTATAAAAGATATCTTGCGTTAGGAATTTAATTACATTCGCTGCGGTAGCTTCCTTCATGGCATTTAAAAAAGTAAATTTTGTGAAGTGGTCCATCACGATGAACACGTAGCAGTTTCCACTTTTGGATCTAGGATACTTCCCTAAAAAATCAATATATAATTTCTGGAAAGGTCTTTCCGTTATCACTTCTTGACCCATTTCGGGCATTAAGTTTTTATTAGCTGGTTTTGTTTCTTGACACGTTTGACAATTCTTCACAAATTGTCTGATTTGAAATGTAATTTTCGGCCAATAAAAGAATCGCTTTACTTTCTCCATGGTCTTTGCCATTCCGCCGTGTGCGCAAACATTTGATGAATGTAGTTTTTCTATTACGGCGTGAGTTAGGCTCAGTGGTATCCACAACTTCCATTTGTATTCACCCTCTGCATCCCGCTCGCAGCTAGTACGTTTAAAGATTTTTCCTTGGTCGATTTTAAGGTCTGGCAATTTATCTTTGCTATCTTCTATTTGTTTTATCAAGGATAGATACTCTTCCGATTCAAATTCGTTTGTTTCAAACTCTAACAAATTTTCCACATCTATTTCTTCGGCGTATGGTTGCTGGGGGTTGCGTGATAGCATGTCCGCTACCACATTTTCTGACCCTTTGCGGTGCTCGATCTGAAAGTCGAATGCCTGTAGCTGTAAGGACCACCTAGCCAATCTTCCGGTTAAATCTTTGAGGGTCATCAACCACTTTAAGCTGGCGTGATCCGTGATTATTGAAAACGGCATCATTTCAACGTATGGGCGAAACTTACGTACGGCCATAACAGCTGCTAGGCACTCCTTTTCTGTTACAGTATAATTTTTTTGGCATGAATTCAACTTTTGAGAATAGAACGCAATGGGGTGTTCTTCATTCTTGTTATTCAGTTGGTACAAAACCGCCCCAATTCCATAATCTGATGCATCACATTGAATATAAAACCGCTTGCTAAAGTCTACGTGACGCAATACAGGAGCCGATGTTAGCGCCTTTTTCAATTTCTCAAATGCCTCTATCGCTTCGGGTGTGATTATAAACTTTTTAGACTTTTTGAGTGTATCAGTTAAGGGTGCAGAAATGGTGGCAAAGTCTTTAATAAAACGTCTATACCATCCTGCTATCCCGAGAAAACTCCTAACTTCTCTAGCCGATTTCGGTATTTTAATATTCTTTATAGCTATTACCTTTTCTGGATCTATCTTTAGGGTACCTCCACCTATAATAAAACCTAAATACTTAAGCTCCTGAAAGCAAAACTGGGATTTCTTTAGGCCTATAGTTAAGTTTGCGTCTTTCAGACATTTCGCTACTTCACTTAATAGTTTTAGATGCTCTTCAAAAGTGCTGGATATGATCAACAGGTCGTCTAGATAAATAAATACATTTTCCCTTAGATGGTTCGGTATGACCTTGTCCATTAGTCGAAAGAGTCTCTGCGCCGCGTTGTATAGCCCGAAGGGCATCACGCGAAACTGATATAAGGGCCTGCCCGCTATCGTGAACGCCGTATACTCTTTACTCTCATCGTCTAATTCGATCTGCCAAAATGTGTATTTGAGATCAACGCTGCTCATGAAATGAGTTTCGTCTATTCTACTTAGTATTCCTCCGATATTCGGGAGTGGATACGCGTCTTTCACTGTTAACTTGTTCAACTTACGTGCGTCTAAGCAAAAACGATTTTTACCAGGTTTTCTCACAACTGTAGTTCTATTCGACCATGGGCTATCACTTAGTTCAATTACGTTTAAAGCCAACATAGTATCAACTTCCTTGTAGGTTATTTCTTGAACTGCTGGGGAAATCGGATAATATCGATCCTTTACTGGTTCTGCGCCTTCAATCAATTTAATGGCATGTTTTTCTAATTGTGTCCTACCCAATCTCTTTTCCTCAAAAGTATTGAATTCCTTAATTACCTCATTTATCCTGTCTTCTTGTTCTTTATCCAATACATGTGGTCCGAGCTTATATTCATTTCCTACCACAAAATCTCTTTTAATTCTCTCCATATCTATCTCTTCAACTCCGATCACTTCTGGGGCTAAGTGAAATAATCTTCAAAAATCTATTCCTAGGTAAAGAGCTTGTTCCAAATCGGGACAAATATATAGGAGTATTTCATTCTCCTGATCATTGTACTTTATGGATACTTTTACTTTTCCTAATATTCTATGATATTGACCACTGGCTGTTTTCACATTAGTCAATAATGGTTGAATATTTAGGTTTAAATCGTCTATAAGCTCTCTACATCCTTTTCCTAGTATGCTAACGGATGCACAGGTATCTAGTAAACCTTTTAAATTTTTCCCCTCTAGTAAAATATCCGCGAAACACCTATTATCCTTACTTTCACTACCTGCTCTTTTTATGGACTCTATAACTAATCTTCTTGATTTTCGACGTTCTATGAATTTTTCTCTGACTTTACGAATTCTGTCAGAAATTGGTGTGGTGTCCTTATCGTTTCCAAAAATCCTAGCTCTGACAGCGTCGTAATTTTTTTGCCTCACTTCCCTCGGTAAATAATGTCGCACTTGTGGCATATTAATATTTTCCTTGTTGTTTATTGTTTCAAAGGGGATATATTTCCCGATGAGCGTTGGTCCCCCTTCATTACCAAGCCCTTGGATTGGTTTCCCGTTTTACAATTCGGGCACTTTGGTGTTATGGTATTGGATCTGCCGCATTTATAGCAACAGCGTTCTCTCCTCCTCTGTACAATCCATAAAAACATGTCCTGGCTGCTTGCAGTTCCAACAGATGACCGGTTGTTTCCTTTGTTGGGTTTTCATATTTAATGCAGCAATTTGCTCATACTCGTCGCCCTTACTTTCTATATCAATATCTTTTCCCTCTTCCTCTATATAAACTTCATTTACATGCCTGACCTGTCGCTGTGCTTGTTGCATATTCCTAATTTCCCGCCTCAGGAAATTTCTTTCGGCCTCGTTGCACTCCACTCTCAGTTGCTCCACAGATGAAACCGCAATGGGATAAACTATCCTACCAATGCTCTCTTTAATGTTTCTTTTAATAATTTTAATTAGGTCGTACTCCGAAATGGGTTGACGCAACTTGGATCTAATTTGTGACATTGCGTGAAAATAGCTATCAACTGCCTCGCCAACTTGCTGTTTACGCTCCACTAAATCTGTCATAATCTCGAAATTTGAACGTGATATTTGATATTGGCTCATTAATGCGTGACGTAACTCTGGCCAATCCATAACACCATGTGTACGAACGTAAAGCCAATACCACTCGCGGGCTGTACCGGAGACTAATAAGTGAAAGTCTCTTAGGATTTCTGGCCAAGGTATTTGGTAATGTCTTTGTAAATGTTCTAACCTAAACACAAAGTCATCAATCCCCAAGTGTGATGGATTTCCATCGAATAGAACCCCCAATATATCCACCCGAATCCGAGCTGGCTCCGTATTTATTACATTCGCTGGTAGCTCATATGTCCTTTGGTATTGTAAGGGCAAATGTCCTTGATTCGTAGTGGTATTACTTTCCGAACTACTATTAGATACTATCCTTGGATTTATTCTATTGTCTGCTTGTGACGTGCTTTCCCTATTTCCAGAGCTTAGTACATTTTGATTAGCTGCTGTGGTATTTTGATTTAGTGCCGGGCCCGACGACAACCACGTTACAATTCTGGTCAATTCTGGCATTTTGGATATTGACTGCACCATTCGGGTGCGTACTGGGCGCCTGATCGCCTGAAATTATACTCCCAGACAGGTCTATAATTTGCCTGCTGGGTACTTCGTTCGGTTTGGGCATTTTTGTATCGATGTTCTCAGTTCTCCTAACTTTTGAATCTGTGGGTGCTATGGATCTGTTCACATCAAAATCTTTTTGTAGGGCTCTCTTCCTTGTTTCCTTCTGTAACCGGGTCTCTATATTCATACTCTATACCCTACACTATTTTTCCACTTTTCCCTTCTTTTCTTTCTTGATTCTAAACTTTGTTTCTGGTTGGACTAACTTTTAAAATTTTATATTATTTAAAACAAATTTACGGACTTGGTTGCACAGCAAAATACTTGATTAGGAAATCAGACAAACTAAGTCGGCACACTAAAACTATATTTTGTTTTTTTAATCGTAATAGGGCGATATTAGGGACACAATTACCCGAAATTATAAAACGCTGTTGTGATAATAATATCTAATTAATTATTAAGGAGTATATCTAACTATTATGTGTTAATTAAATTTAAATGTATTAAAATTATAAACTATATAAAAGGTAGGTATGTATACATTAAAAACTAAATGTGGTTTTAGTAATACAATTATATTTATAACGAATTATGTTTCAAGGCGATAACTACAAAATTATATAGAACGATTTACAATTGCTTGAAAACAACAAATGATGTAGACCCTAAATTTACTGCAAAATCTAAATTTCCTGAAATATTACTCTACTTTAATGAAAATTAGCTATTATTTGACTTCCAGTAGAATACTAATCAATATCAACAGAACGATTATTTATTTTCTCTGACTGTATTTTAGGTTTGGGCAATAATGAACGGATCCGACAGTCGTTACGGTTCAAAACTAGTTTCTAAGTTAGGGTGTGGTATAAATCAAATTTTAATCTTTCTTTTGCCTTGCGTCAGTGCTCATCGTACTGCATTCGTTATGACTTATAAACAGCAATGGTTTACGATAACCAGAATTTATTCAAATACAACTTCCCTTCCTACACTATGGTTGGAAGAGGTTATTTGAGTTAATATCTACCTCATGACGCATTCATAATGAATTATATCAAATTTACTCTACTGAAAAAAACGAGACGTCAGCAGTACTATTAAACATAAAAAAAATTTTCTGTTAAGCTACTGCTTATCCAACCCTTAAATTCGTTTTCACCGAATCTTGAACAGCACAAAATTTTCTCTGATACAACTCTATTTTTTCCTTTCTCCATTCTAGAGGTTAAAAGACGAAATTTTGTTTTGCTCATAAGATTCTGATTTGGACTATTTTACATGCTAATGGTCTATTGCCACATGTCTAGTTATCATACATGTATCGTTTCACGCATCTAATAAAATTTTCTATCGATGCTATATTTTCGTTTGGGCGCCATTTAATGTTACGTACTGCTTGGACCGATGACGTTCCTGACTAGCTCATTTGGTTTCTCAGGCGGTTCCAACCCTGTCATCCGGCCAACGAACGAACACCAAAAAAAAAGTTGTATATTATTGCTCTTCCGAAAACCAAAATACCACACTCAACTCAGGAGACAAGGTGTTAGTCTCTTTATTGCCCTCCCAGCCATGTTGCAGGAAAATTCCTTATATTTTACGGTCTGCAACCCGAAATCCGTTCGACCGATCTACTTCACTTACCGCTTCATTATTGCCACGCACCTGTTGAGTTTTAAGCTAACATCATATTTTCATATTACATTCAACATAACTTTTGCATTTTATTTATAAAGTTATCTTAGGGCCTAATTTGCTATATATATGCAGTTTTCGAGTCTTATACTATATTACAATTAACAAAACTATTTCTATGACATATAAACTTTCCTAATCTAATTTGGCCGTTTTAAAATTCGCTATTGTATCTCCGTATTTTTACGTCTTAGACTTTAAGCCATCCAGCTGCAATTTAACTTTTCTATCAGCGCTCAAATCGTTTTACCCCCTTATTTGGGTCTCGTATTCGCCCGAAATTTTTCTACTCTTAAAGGAGCTCCCTGAAGCGTAACCTGAAGCACTTGAAATAAATTATCTTTTTTTTATGTGGTATTGTCTTTCCGTGTTATCGCGTCTAATCTGAGCACTAATCTATCTATATATTTTTTTTCTTTCTGTTCAAATTGCAACTTTACTTATTTACTTATATGCGGCCCGGGTTTTCTATCGATTTTACTAACTTATTCTAACACGTACTAACACTCACGAATCACACAGAATTTCCACAGAACACTATTACTACAAATTTTTATTTATTTTCTATTTTGTATGATTACGGCTTTATAGTCGTGTACATATTCAACGGTTTATTTTAGCCTTTTTATGTAGGACGTTTCCTATTACGCCTGGGAATTTGGCTTAATTTTTTTATTTTTATATTCTGGCTATCACCCTTTCGTCTCTTAACTTGTCTTCCACTTTGGAGAATTTTATTTGGATCTGAATCCCAATTTTGTCCACCGGTAAGTAGCCAGGGCTGTTTAATTAAATATTTAAAGTTTATCACTCTATGGGTCTTATCTTTCTTTTTTCTTCATATAATCTGCACTTTTTACTTACGCTGTTTCTTTGCTCAAAACTAACTTTTTTATTTAAGTTTTCAGATTTTTATATTTCACTGCTCAATTGTACTGTACTGGGTAACTTTCACAGGTTTATGGCCTTTCCAGTCATTTCCCTTTGCTTATATACCCTCACCAGCTATATGTATATAAAACTTAAATTTTCCCGCCTAATGTATTCTTTCCATTACATATTAACCGCTTATAATTTACTTTTCCTTTTCTAGCTAATGCCATTTCTATAAAATATTTTCTCCCGCTAGAGATATTACTTCCCTTTGTAGAAAATTTATCCTTTTCTAGCTACTGGTTATACCAACAACCTTTTCTACCGCTAGAATTGTTATGTACTATATAACTTACATATTTCAATATATTTTAATTATTACTTGGTTCCGTTTTATTTGCCTATTTCTTAGCCTGTTTGCCTGATTAAAACCCGCCTAAACTTAGTTTCCATTCCTTTGCCCTCCTTAGTTTCCATTCCTTTGCCTTATTCCTCCGTAATCTTGTAAAGCATGTTACCATTGCATCAGGTCTTCAGCAAAGCAGCAAGTGTATTTCTTTTTTCTTATTTTTTTTTTGTGTTCTACTATATGTAAAAAATTTTCTTTTTTTCATTTGACGAATTCCGTTTGAATTTTACTATCATTCATTCATCAATGACCCATCCCTAATACACGCTGCCAACCTCATGCAATTTTCTCTTCGCTTACGAAATGCCATCCCTGTTCACAGCTGTCATGTATTTGCACATTTTTCCTTTGGCGTTTGGATCACATGCACACGTAAGTATATTCTACTTTATATTTTTCTTGTATTTCAGGTTTCCAAGCTGTGTCATTTCCCACTGTCCGTATTGGGTATTCCTGGTATCGTTCCTAGTCTTTGCAGTCATGTGTGTGAATAATTATTGCTCTTTTTTTTTCAGCTACGCCCCCATTGCCTGCCTGATACTGTCTGTATTTTTTCAAGTAAAAACTAAAAGAACCAGGTACTTTGTGATATCTTCCTACTATCACAAATGTTGCGACATACATGCGCGTCGTTAGTCCCTTATCCTAATATTGCACACTTTCGATTTCCTTGCGAGATACAATTTCCTCTTTTCGCTCCTAGATTTTAATATCTTTTATATGGTATATGCCGATTGGCCTTCCCTGTAAATCCTCCAACTCACACATATTGTTACCTACAGGCTTTGTTACCCGGCATTTTAAAAATTTTCTACAAAATTTCGCGTTTCGGTTTTTCCCAAAGTCGCTAAGAACTGAGTTTCTACGAAAGACTTCTTGCCCTGGTATCAATTTTACTTTCCGTGCCCCTCTATTAAATCTAGCTGCACTTTTCTCATATGCATCGTTCATATTTTTCTTAATCTTTTCCCTAATCACTTCAAGCTTATCGTGATTGTTTGTATTGTCTATTTCGTGGTCAGTGACATCAATTTCTAGCTAGTTTATAGTCAGCTCCATTTGAAAACATATGGAAACCAAACAGGGCGAAAAACGGGGTAAATCCCGTAGCAGAATGGACTGAATTCCTGAGTGCGCACTCTATTTCGGCTAAGTACAAATCCCAGTCTCTATGATCTTCATTGAGGTAAGCCCTTATCGCGGCTAGTACCGATTGGTTGACGCGCTCTGAGGCGTTTGACTGAGGAGAATAAACGGCAGTTTTCAGGTGCTTTATTCCAAATGTTTCCAGTAATTTGCTGAAACTTTTGGACACGAATTGGGAACCATTGTCGCTATGTATTACCTCGGGTACTCCGAATTTATAAAAGATATCTTGAGTTAGGAATTTAATTACATTCGCTGCGGTAGCTTCCTTCATGGCCTTTAAAAAAGTAAATTTTGTGAAGTGGTCCATCACGATGAACACGTAGCAGTTTCCACTTTTGGATCTAGGATACTTCCCTAAAAAATCAATATATAATTTCTGGAAAGGTCTTTCCGTTATCACTTCTTGACCCATTTCGGGCATTAAGTTTTTATTAGCTGGTTTTGTTTCTTGACACGTTTGACAATTCTTCACAAATTGTCTGATTTGAAATGTAATTTTCGGCCAATAAAAGAATCGCTTTACTTTCTCCATGGTCTTTGCCATTCCGCCGTGTGCGCAAACATTTGATGAATGTAGTTTTTCTATTACGGCGTGAGTTAGGCTCAGTGGTATCCACAACTTCCATTTGTATTCACCCTCTGCATCCCGCTCGCAGCTAGTACGTTTAAAGATTTTTCCTTGGTCGATTTTAAGGTCTGGCAATTTATCTTTGCTATCTTCTATTTGTTTTATCAAGGATAGATACTCTTCCGATTCAAATTCGTTTGTTTCAAACTCTAACAAATTTTCCACATCTATTTCTTCGGCGTATGGTTGCTGGGGGTTGCGTGATAGCATGTCCGCTACCACATTTTCTGACCCTTTGCGGTGCTCGATCTGAAAGTCGAATGCCTGTAGCTGTAAGGACCACCTAGCCAATCTTCCGGTTAAATCTTTGAGGGTCATCAACCACTTTAAGCTGGCGTGATCCGTGATTATTGAAAACGGCATCATTTCAACGTATGGGCGAAACTTGCGTACGGCCATAACAGCTGCTAGGCACTCCTTTTCTGTTACAGTATAATTTTTTTGGCATGAATTCAACTTTTGAGAATAGAACGCAATGGGGTGTTCTTCATTCTTGTTATTCAGTTGGTACAAAACCGCCCCAATTCCATAATCTGATGCATCACATTGAATATAAAACCGCTTGCTAAAGTCTACGTGACGCAATACAGGAGCCGATGTTAGCGCCTTTTTCAATTTCTCAAATGCCTCTATCGCTTCGGGTGTGATTATAAACTTTTTAGACTTTTTGAGTGTATCAGTTAAGGGTGCAGAAATGGTGGCAAAGTCTTTAATAAAACGTCTATACCATCCTGCTATCCCGAGAAAACTCCTAACTTCTCTAGCCGATTTCGGTATTTTAATATTCTTTATAGCTATTACCTTTTCTGGATCTATCTTTAGGGTACCTCCACCTATAATAAAACCTAAATACTTAAGCTCCTGAAAGCAAAACTGGGATTTCTTTAGGCCTATAGTTAAGTTTGCGTCTTTCAGACATTTCGCTACTTCACTTAATAGTTTTAGATGCTCTTCAAAAGTGCTGGATATGATCAACAGGTCGTCTAGATAAATAAATACATTTTCCCTTAGATGGTTCGGTATGACCTTGTCCATTAGTCGACAGAGTCTCTGCGCCGCGTTGTATAGCCCGAAGGGCATCACGCGAAACTGATATAAGGGCCTGCCCGCTATCGTGAACGCCGTATACTCTTTACTCTCATCGTCTAATTCGATCTGCCAAAATGTGTATTTGAGATCAACGCTGCTCATGAAATGAGTTTCGTCTATTCTACTTAGTATTCCTCCGATATTCGGGAGTGGATACGCGTCTTTCACTGTTAACTTGTTCAACTTACGTGCGTCTAAGCAAAAACGATTTTTACCAGGTTTTCTCACAACTGTAGTTCTATTCGACCATGGGCTATCACTTAGTTCAATTACGTTTAAAGCCAACATAGTATCAACTTCCTTGTAGGTTATTTCTTGAACTGCTGGGGAAATCGGATAATATCGATCCTTTACTGGTTCTGCGCTGGTATGTTTTTCTAATTGTGTCCTACCCAATCTCTTTTCCTCAAAAGTATTGAATTCCTTAATTACCTCATTTATCCTGTCTTCTTGTTCTTTATCCAATACATGTGGTCCGAGCTTATATTCATTTCCTACCACAAAATCTCTTTTAATTCTCTCCATATCTATCTCTTCAACTCCGATCACTTCTGGGGCTAAGTGAAATAATCTCCAAAAATCTATTCCTAGGTAAAGAGCTTGTTCCAAATCGGGACAAATATATAGGAGTATTTCATTCTCCTGATCATTGTACTTTATGGATACTTTTACTTTTCCTAATATTCTATGATATTGACCACTGGCTGTTTTCACATTAGTCAATAATGGTTGAATATTTAGGTTTAAATCGTCTATAAGCTCTCTACATCCTTTTCCTAGTATGCTAACGGATGCACAGGTATCTAGTAAACCTTTTAAATTTTTCCCCTCTAGTAAAATATCCGCGAAACACCTATTATCCTTACTTTCACTACCTGCTCTTTTTATGGACTCTATAACTAATCTTCTTGATTTTCGACGTTCTATGAATTTTTCTCTGACTTTACGAATTCTGTCAGAAATTGGTGTGGTGTCTTTATCGTTTCCAAAAATCCTAGCTCTGACAGCGTCGTAATTTTTTTGCCTCACTTCCCTCGGTAAATAATGTCGCACTTGTGGCATATTAATATTTTCCTTGTTGTTTATTGTTTCAAAGGGGATATATTTCCCGATGAGCGTTGGTCCCCCTTCATTACCAAGCCCTTGGATTGGTTTCCCGTTTTACAATTCGGGCACTTTGGTGTTATGGTATTGGATCTGCCGCATTTATAGCAAAACAGCGTTCTCTCCTCCTCTGTACAATCCATAAAAACATGTCCTGGCTGCTTGCAGTTCCAACAGATGACCGGTTGTTTCCTTTGTTGGGTTTTCATATTTAATGCAGCAATTTGCTCATAGTCGTCGCCCTTACTTTCTATATCAATATCTTTTCCCTCTTCCTCTATATAAACTTCATTTACATGCCTGACCTGTCGCTGTGCTTGTTGCATATTCCTAATTTCCCGCCTCGGGAAATTTCTTTCGGCCTCGTTGCACTCCACTCTCAGTTGCTCCACAGATGAAACCGCAATGGGATAAACTATCCTACCAATGCTCTCTTTAATGTTTCTTTTAATAATTTTAATTTTAGTTGGTTGACGCAACTTGGATCTAATTTGTGACATTGCGTGAAAATAGCTATCAACTGCCTCGCCAACTTGCTGTTTACGCTCCACTAAATCTGTCATAATCTCGAAATTTGAACGTGATATTTGATATTGGCTCATTAATGCGTGACGTAACTCTGGCCAATCCATAACACCATGTGTACGAACGTAAAGCCAATACCACTCGCGGGCTGTACCGGAGACTAATAAGTGAAAGTCTCTTAGGATTTCTGGCCAAGGTATTTGGTAATGTCTTTGTAAATGTTCTAACCTAAACACAAAGTCATCAATCCCCAAGTGTGATGGATTTCCATCGAATAGAACCCCCAATTTATCCACCCGAATCCGAGCTGGCTCCGTATTTATTACATTCGCTGGTAGCTCATATGTCCTTTGGTATTGTAAGGGCAAATGTCCTTGATTCGTAGTGGTATTACTTTCCGAACTACTATTAGATACTATCCTTGGATTTATTCTATTGTCTGCTTGTGACGTGCTTTCCCTATTTCCAGAGCTTAGTACATTTTGATTAGCTGCTGTGGTATTTTGATTTAGTGCCGGGCCCGATGACAACCACGTTACAATTCTGGTCAATTCTGGCATTTTGGATATTGACTGCACCATTCGGGTGCGTACTGGGCGCCTGATCGCCTGAAATTATACTCCCAGACAGGTCTATAATTTGCCTGCTGGGTACTTCGTTCGGTTTGGGCATTTTTGTATCGATGTTCTCAGTTCTCCTAACTTTTGAATCTGTGGGTGCTATAGATCTGTTCAGATCAAAATATTTTTGTAGGGCTCTCTTCCTTGTTTCCTTCTGTAACCGGGTCTCTATATTCATACTCTATACCCTACACTATTTTTCCACTTTTCCCTTCTTTTCTTTCTTGATTCTAAACTTTGTTTCTGGTTGGACTAACTTTTAAAATTTTATATTATTTAAAACAAATTTACGGACTTGGTTGCACAGCAAAATACTTGATTAGGAAATCAGACAAACTAAGTCGGCACACTAAAACTATATTTTGTTTTTTTAATCGTAATAGGGCGATATTAGGGACACAATTACCCGAAATTATAAAACGCTGTTGTGATAATAATATCTAATTAATTATTAAGGAGTATATCTAACTATTATGTGTTAATTAAATTTAAATGTATTAAAATTATAAACTATATAAAAGGTAGGTATGTATATATTAAAAACTAAATGTGGTTTTAGTAATACAATTATATTTATAACGAATTATGTTTCAAGGCGATAACTACAAAATTATATAGAACGATTTACAATTGCTTGAAAACAACAAATGATGTAGACCCTAAATTTACTGCAAAATCTAAATTTCCTGAAATATTACTCTACTTTAATGAAAATTAGCTATTATTTGACTTCCTGTAGAATACTAATCAATATCAACAGAACGATTATTTATTTTCTCTGACTGTATTTTAGGTTTGGCAATAATGAACGGATCCGACAGTCGTTACGGTTCAAAACTAGTTTCTAAGTTAGGGTGTGGTATAAATCAAACTTTAATCTTTCTTTTGCCTTGCGTCAGTGCTCATCGTACTGCATTCGTTATGACTTATAAACAGCAATGGTTTACGATAACCAGAATTTATTCAAATACAACTTCCCGTCCTACACTATGGTTGGAAGAGGTTATTTGAGTTAATATCTACCTCATGACGCATTCATAATGAATTATATCAAATTTACTCTACTGAAAAAAAACGAGACGTCAGCAGTACTATTAAACATAAAAAAAATTTTCTGTTAAGCTACTGCTTATCCAACCCTTAAATTCATTTTCACCGAATCTTGAACAGCACAAAATTTTCTCTGATACAACTCTATTTTTTCCTTTCTCCATTCTAGAGGTTAAAAGACGAAATTTTGTTTTGCTCATAAGATTCTGATTTGGACTATTTTACATGCTAATGGTCTATTGCCACATGTCTAGTTATCATACATGTATCGTTTCACGCATCTAATAAAATTTTCTATCGATGCTATATTTTCGTTTGGGCGCCATTTAATGTTACGTACTGCTTGGACCGATGACGTTCCTGACTAGCTCATTTGGTTTCTCAGGCGGTTCCAACCCTGTCATCCGGCCAACGAACGAACACCAAAAAAAAAGTTGTATATTATTTCTCTTCCGAAAACCAAAATACCACACTCAACTCAGGAGACAAGGTGTTAGTCTCTTTATTGCCCTCCCAGCCATGTTGCAGGAAAATTCCTTATATTTTACGGTCTGCAACCCGAAATCCGTTCGACCGATCTACTTCACTTACCGCTTCATTATTGCCACGCACCTGTTGAGTTTTAAGCTAACATCATATTTTCATATTACATTCAACATAACTTTTGCATTTTATTTATAAAGTTATCTTAGGGCCTAATTTGCTATATATATGCAGTTTTCGAGTCTTATACTATATTACAATTAACAAAACTATTTCTATGACATATAAACTTTCCTAATCTAATTTGGCCGTTTTAAAATTCGCTATTGTATCTCCGTATTTTTACGTCTTAGACTTTAAGCCATCCAGCTGCAATTTAACTTTTCTATCAGCGCTCAAATCGTTTTACCCCCTTATTTGGGTCTCGTATTCGCCCGAAATTTTTCTACTCTTAAAGGAGCTCCCTGAAGCGTAACCTGAAGCTCTTGAAATAAATTATCTTTTTTTTATGTGGTATTGTCTTTCCGTGTTATCGCGTCTAATCTGAGCACTAATCTATCTATATATTTTTTTTTCTTTCTGTTCAAATTGCAACTTTACTTATTTACTTATATGCGGCCCGGGTTTTCTATCGATTTTACTAACTTATTCTAACACGTACTAACACTCACGAATCACACAGAATTTCCACAGAACACTATTACTACAAATTTTTATTTATTTTCTATTTTGTATGATTACGGCTTTATAGTCGTGTACATATTCCCCTGTTTATTTTAGCCTTTTTATGTAGGACGTTTCCTATTACGCCTGGGAATTTGGCTTAATTTTTTTATTTTTATATTCTGGCTATCACCCTTTCGTCTCTTAACTTGTCTTCCACTTTGGAGAATTTTATTTGGATCTGAATCCCAATTTTGTCCACCGGTAAGTAGCCAGGGCTGTTTAATTAAATATTTAAAGTTTATCACTCTATGGGTCTTATCTTTCTTTTTTCTTCATATAATCTGCACTTTTTACTTACGCTGTTTCTTTGCTCAAAACTAACTTTTTTATTTAAGTTTTCAGATTTTTATATTTCACTGCTCAATTGTACTGTACTGGGTAACTTTCACAGGTTTATGACCTTTCCAGTCATTTCCCTTTGCTTATATACCCTCACCAGCTATATGTATATAAAACTTAAATTTTCCCGCCTAATGTATTCTTTCCATTACATATTAACCGCTTATAATTTACTTTTCCTTTTCTAGCTAATGCCATTTCTATAAAATATTTTCTCCCGCTAGAGATATTACTTCCCTTTGTAGAAAATTTATCCTTTTCTAGCTACTGGTTATACCAACAACCTTTTCTACCGCTAGAATTGTTATGTACTATATAACTTACATATTTCAATATATTTTAATTATTACTTGGTTCCGTTTTATTTGCCTATTTCTTAGCCTGTTTGCCTGATTAAAACCCGCCTAAACTTAGTTTCCATTCCTTTGCCCTCCTTAGTTTCCATTCCTTTGCCTTATTCCTCCGTAATCTTGTAAAGCATGTTACCATTGCATCAGGTCTTCAGCAAAGCAGCAAGTGTATTTCTTTTTTCTTATTTTTTTTTTGTGTTCTACTATATGTAAAAAATTTTCTTTTTTTCATTTGACGAATTCCGTTTGAATTTTACTATCATTCATTCATCAATGACCCATCCCTAATACACGTTGCCAACCTCATGCAATTTTCTCTTCGCTTACGAAATGCCATCCCTGTTCACAGCTGTCATGTATTTGCACATTTTTCCTTTGGCGTTTGGATCACATGCACACGTAAGTATATTCTACTTTATATTTTTCTTGTATTTCAGGTTTCCAAGCTGTCTCATTTCCCACTGTCCGTATTGGGTATTCCTGGTATCGTTCCTAGTCTTTGCAGTCATGTGTGTGAATAATTATTGCTCTTTTTTTCAGCTACGCCCCCATTGCCTGCCTGATACTGTCTGTATTTATGTATGTATGTACGTGCCTTTTCGTACGATCGTATATGCTCCGTTTCTACTAATTATGGGACTCGGGCTAGATCCGCTCCCAATCAGATTTTCTTATGATGAGGGACTCGAGGCCTTATGAATGTCTAGCCTCCTCCCGCAACGCTTTTCCCCGGCCTTTCCACGCAAAATTATTTTTTTTGTTTCAGTAGCGTGGCATTTTAAGGGGTTATTGAGAGTTATACTCTAGTGGTCCCTATTAGCCATAAGATATGACACAGGGCACCCGCAACAGACTTAACTCTTTTCTTTACACTTTTTAAAACTTTGATCTTTATTTAATTTTTCGTTACCACGTTTCTGTTCAACCTCGCTCCTGCAAACTTTTTCACCGACTCACTCCAAAATGGCTCTATCCCTTCTTTGTCCTCTGTCGGCTCACGCCATCTTTTCTTTTTCACACTTTCTTGAAGTTTCTATCCAAAAAAAAGATGGCTGTGTCCCGCCAGATTTCTATCTTCCATCGGTTTGTCTTTCTCTGCGCCTTGCACTCATTGCAGCAGGACCGAGGCAGCCGGTGGTAATCTTTGCATTTGCTTATTTCTTATATATTTTTTTCTTATCTTTTCTATACCTCCCTCATTTCTCTGTGAAAACAGTGCTGCCACTAGTACTGCCGGGCTACTACAGGGTGCACACTACAACACATTGAAGAAAATTACACTACACATCCTTTGTGTAGGTTAAAATTAAAACAAAAATAGAAGTCAGAGTAGAATTACACACAGATTATACATGAATCTAATTATAGGCCTACACATGTGAGTAGAAATACACACTCTGTATATTACACACATATTTGCAACACTGAATGACTATAATCATTCATGAATGCCGCGTCTGCATTTGTACTTTAGTTACCCTGTAATTGTTATTTTTAAAAACAAAAGACATCTGTTTTTGACTAAATTCTATTTGTTTCTACCAACAAAATGCATGTGTTTCTTGGTGTTGCAATTTTGTTGTAGTCGTGGAAGTACCTTGTATAATTGTATCATGGTTATTGTCTTTTGAAAATTTTCATAATACCCATCATACCAGGGTTGCGTTTTTTCGTAAATCGCACGACTTTGTATGATAGTGTACCACGGCCTTTAATAAACCTGAATTATTTTTTATGAATAAGGCTAAAAGTGTTTACTTTTAGAAACACCTAATCAAATCTTTTAATACTTTTGTAAGTCTACAAAATGTGCCACAGAAAAATCATACTGTATTCAATTTTGTTAACCTTAGTTCCGTCATTCTAACGAAATCAGAGTATTGCAAAATTAGAGTAACATGCACTAGAAACAATAGCGAATGCACCTGCAAATTTACAAACACGTTATCGCTCCTTCATAGAAAAACTGATGCTACTTGCAAATAAACTAAAAATTCCGTTTGATGCTGATGTCCTTAATTATTGGAAAAATAGTGCTGAACGTGATATTAAAAGTATTGTAGAGGTCACATTAGCAGTGCTAGCCAGACAGGTATCAGTGGAAAGAGCTTTTAGTGCATTGCCTGTCGTATTGACTAAATTAAGATCAAAGCTGAACAAGAAAACATTAAAGGCCATGATTCACTATCCTACACAATCGCGCGATCTACGAAAATATACAACCCTGATCTGATGAATTGTTTTTGTCTTTTAAAAATGCTCATAGACTTCATCATACCAGGGCTGTATTTTCTCAAAAATCGCACGATCGTGTAGGCTAGTGTATCACGGCCTTAAGCAATTTGCTTATAACCAAATTAAACTTTAAAGAGCCAAAGGCAGAAAATGCTTTTTTTGATGTTAGAATTTCGGAAAATACAAACTAATTATGCAAATAAATGATTAATCAATACATAACATATTTTTTTTTTGTTAAACAAAACAAATAACATATCAAAGAATGTTAAAAGCCATGACTCACTATCATACAAAGTCGTGCGATCTAGGAAAAAGTACAACCCTGGTGTGATGAATTGTTATTGTCTTTTGAAAATTTTCATAAACTCCATCATACCAGGGTTATATTTTTTCGTAGATCGCACGACTTTGTATGATAGTGTATCACGGCCTTAACGGGTACGCAAAACAAAAACAACAATAAAACTGTTAGCATTGTCCACGACTGATGTGCTTTTTAAAATTTATAATAAAAAATTTTAAACAGAATAGAAAAACTGTCAACCAAATACCTGAGGTATCAATAAAACTGACCACATTACGTAACATTGACGTAATTGAATGAAAAAAAACATTTCAGTAGCGCTGAGCTTGCATTCATTTCCTTTGTTGTTGTAAAGTTAAGGCCGTGATACACTAGCCTACATGATCGTTCGATTTTTGAGAAAATACAGCCCTGGTATGATGAAGTCTATGAACATTTTCAAAAAACAAAAACAATTCATCAGATCAGGGTTGTATTTTTTCGTAGATCGCGCGATTGTGTAGGATAGTGAATCATGGTCTTTAACAAATATATTTCTCGGCAGGTAATGCGTCTACCTGCATACATAGAACGTTGTGTTATGGCGTTAGCAGCAAATTTAAATATATGATAATACTGCAGTCACATTGACTCAACGCTCTTATTTTGGTTATGCCATAAAAAGTTAATATAAGAATTTTCAAGGGCAATAAATTTTATATAATATAATAACCTACATAAAAAATAGATCTGCTATATAAAACCTTTTAATATAAAAAAACACATAAACTGAAAAAACATATTACTTCATTTAAAAAAAATCTACAAAAAATTTTCAACATAAAGAAGTCAAAAAAAGAAAATTAGGTAACACTAGAGATTTTGCAACGCTGAAATAAATTAAATACGTCTACGGCCGCTCATGTGCATTGATGTGCTACAAATTTCGTGTGCTGCACACAAAATGAATAGTGAGAATGCACAGTGTGCAATAAGCAAATATAAAAAACCCCTCTTCCTCATGTGCGTGTGCATCGATTTTGTGTGTACATTATTTGGCTCATGCACATGAGTGTGCAAATGCGAACGCTGCTAATAAGTTGATATTAATTACAGCTGTCACCGCCTGTAATTCACTAACAATATACCCTGTAGTTTTAAGATATCCTAGTAGCATAAATTTCGTTAAATAAAGAAAAGCCCTGTATATATTCTTAACACCCAAGAAAATAATTATTTTATGTCAGAGGAAGTGGCCCTATGAGTTCGAACCTGGACAGACTGAGTCATACCCCAACTGGAAAGGAAAACCACGTTACAGCAAATCCGTCAAAAAAGTACTAAAATACAAGCGCATGGATAACCTCCTCTTTTCTGGAAGTCCGTTAAAAAAGGAACTAATTCATTAATTTCTTCATTGTTACCAATAAAGGCCATGTTTCACTATCCTACACAATCGCCCTATCTACGGAAAAATACAACCCTGATCTGATGAATTGTTTTTGTCTTTTGAAAATGTTCATAGACTCCATCATACCATGGCTGTATTTTCTCAAAAATCGCACGATCGTGTAGGCTAGTGTATCACGGCCTTAAGTAGGGATATTAATATATAGGCACTGCGGTGACAATGTCAAAAAGTCAACAAAATAGTTGACAAAAGTGGGACTTGGAGACACTTTACCCCAACCTTCCTACATTGTAAATATAATTGCCAAATGTGCAGGTTATCTGTTTTTCTCAGTTTTTTTTAATTATTGAGCAGTCGTGCAATTTTTTGTTTAAAAAATACGTTTCAGTTCATGTAGTTTTTATAGTTAACACTAATTGTTTATTTTATTATGACCAGACAAAAACCTTCGAAAACAAAATTAAATTTTTTTAAACAAAACAATGATGCAATGATGTGTAAGAATCTACATTTCAACCCAAATAACGTACAAATTAAACTATATACTTTTCGAAAACGTGCGTGATCGTGATAAGTTGTAAACCTCTCGTGAGTGATTAAGAATATTTTATTCGTGAGCGTGCGTGATCGTGAAAATTCAAGAGCATTCGTGCGTGAAAGTGCGTGAGTAAAATATTTTTCTGCGTTAGCGTGCATATCGTGAGCTAAAAACGCTCACGTGCACATCTCTACTTATGAGAACTTATTGATAGAAAAGTTTTCCGCTAAAATATTAAAGCTTTGATTAGAATGCTTTAATTGTAAGTATATGAATGTTTTTCTTAACTTAAACTAATTTTCGTCTTCTTGATGTTTGTTAATCGTAAACTATTTTCGTAAAAGAAGTATAAAATTTTTTTAGATTTAGTATTCGCTTGAAATATTCGCATACATTTTAGCGAATGCAAATAGCTAAAGTAAGCGAATAATTTGTGAATGCGAATGCGAACATTCCTTACATCCCTAGTATATATGTGTGTATAGCAAAAAGATTTGACAAAACGAACCAAGAATTTGTCGTGTGATTGTCATGCAGCGTTACCATATATACTTTTTTAAAAACATAACTGGAACAAAAAATTTGCAAAAAATAAAGTTTTTACTACAAAAGTACCAAAATTTTAAAAGAAAACATAAAAAATGTATGTAATTCATTTTATTTAAAAATATATATATATGTTGAACAAAATATCACATACATTAATTAATATATCTCTTTCGTGTACATTGTTTTATTAAAATTTAAAGCCATTTAAGCGGTATAGTTGTACATAAGAGGGAGTAAACACAATTAGGCACTGTTGCAGTAATAAGGGAATGAATAAATATAGGATCGTTTTATTGCATACAAACATCACTTAATATTTTCATCCAATATACTGCAAAATTAAAATTATGTATTTATAAAAAACTTTACATAACTCTATATTTTCAAAAAACTTTTTATCATCTCAAAAAACTTCAAAGAAAAAAGGATTGACAAATGGAAACGCTGTCAGCATGATTCGCAATCGTTCAGAGAGCGCACTTAGTGTTTCATGTAGCATTCTGAACATAGTATTACTTATTCTACCCTTACGGTACGAATAGATGAGCAATTTTTATTTCTGAACAGTTCAATAATGTCGTGACGTCGCAAAAAAGTTTGTGATGAAACTAATTTTAAGGGGTGAATAGACTTATACTTGTAAAACTTATAATTTAGGTTGTCTTATGCAAACAAAGTGTGCGTTTTAAGTTTTTATTTTTTAATTCTTCTGACAATTAAATAGCCGGCAAAAGCTTAAAATTATAAACTTAAAAAGCCTGTGTAACTTTGCGATTTTATAGCGTTAAACGTTTATTGCCGTGTTCATAAATATTTTAGGTTTATTACAGGTTTATTTGACAAATTTGCATAGAAATATGTTAAATAAGGCCTTAATATACCTAAAATATTTTTTATAAGTACGGCACTTAACAAGATATAAACGCGTTGCCGTGTAACGCAAGATATGTACCACCACCGTCAGTGTTCAATGATATCGAAAGTAATTGTATTTTTAAAAAAGTATCGATATACCTAAGTTTCAAATGTTAGCGATATATGTCGATTATAATGCTTATAATCAGCGTTACCGTTGCACAATTTCAAAAAGTGGCACAAAAAGGGGATTTTTAAAAAAAATCTCCACCAAAAAGAGGATTTTAATAAAAAAAGTGGCAGCCTTATAAATAAGAAAAATTAAAACAAAACTGTTCATTTTTAAAAAACATCAAGAATAAAAATTATGTTTTGCATGTTTAAAGACTAAAATACACTATTTTTGTTATACAATAAAGCTACAAAATGTAAAAATAATTCATATAATAAAAAATATCTTACTCACCTATTAACCGAAATAACAAATTTTTAAATATTTTTTAGTATTAAGTACTTGTTTCGTTTCAAATACAAATTTTTCATACAAACAAAGAAGTATGTTCAGTGATTCTCACCTAAGTAAAACTTCAAAATCTTTGGACGTCGTGCGATCTACGAAAAAATACAACCCTGGTATGATGGATCTTATGAAAGATGCTTTTCGTAGATGGCACGACTTTGTAAGATAGTGTATCACGGCCTTTAATACCGAAATTATCCGTTTAAGCTAGAACCTTGATTAATTAATCGATTAGTTAGTGTCCTAAATTGACTTAACAAATACCGGATCTAAATATATAATATAATACAATCAGTCTTTTATCGCTTCTATTAATTCTTGACTAAAACAATTTTCTGAAGTATGTACATATGTATATAAAAATTTTAATAGGAAATTTTTTAAATATATGTATGTATGTACCACAAAGAAGACCAGAGTTGTAGAAAGTGAATTATGAAAAAAGCTAAAATCCGCTGATGTGATCACTGTTAAAAATGGACAAATATATTGTGTTTGTTATTTTTAGTACAATAATCAAAACAAACAGCAGAAATGTATACTTAGTGAAATGAACAATTGAAAATTTTTACAAAATTAAATGAAAGATTTTGCAGTGTTGAACTAAATAAAACAATGTGTAAAATATTATTAGTATTATAAAAGTGATTAAAATTAGTTTAAAAATGCTTACAAACTCAATTTTAAAAATTTTCCTTCAAAAATATTAATTATTAACTTCAACTTGCATAAAGCAAACAACGAATGAAACCACAAAACATAAATTGAAAATACACTTGAGCACATGAACGTTTGCACAAAATTAAATGGAGGAATTTGTGGTATTGAATTAAAAAACACAATGCGAAAAAGATTATTAGTATTAATAAACTGATTAAAATTTGTTTTCATATGATTAGAGACTTTGTTTTAAGTATTTTCGTTCGCAAATATTAATTTTTACCATTTATTTACAAAAACTAGGCAGCGAATGAGGACACAAGGAATAAAATGTAATTACTTTAAAATAATATCACGCGAAAGAAAAAGTAAAGAGGATTTGATGACTGTGTGAGCGAGACCTCTAAAAACACACCTGTGGTCTACTTTGTGGTATGTACATTGCACATACATACATAAATATGTATGACAGAGGTATAGGAATATAAGCATGCGTGGGCGTATTAATTATTCGAAAGATATGCATAAGCTGACCTTGCATGACAAAAAAAAAAGATTTCGTATAAGCTTGCTTACGTATTGATATATTAAAACAGCACAACTTTTATATTAATAAAACCGAAAGTACAACAAAGTATATCTTCATTCAGTAAAAAGTATCAAAAGTGGCAAAATTAGAAAAAGTATCAAATGTGGGTACATTTTGTAAAGGCAGCACAATAGTATCCAAGCAGTCGAAAAAGTGGTAAATTGCTACTTTAGTAGCACCAACGGTAACGCTGCTTATAATGCTATATTTTGATATATCGATATATTTTGTCCATGCCTAGAAAAAATTATGTATAACAGTCTCAAGTCGAATCCCTGTTTATGAGTAAAAACCAATTGAGGAATTTTTATTAAATGTATTTAAAATAAAAACTCTAGTAACTTGTGCAAATCGCGGAAAAACAACTGTTTACTTATTAATGTCGAGATCGGGAAAAAGAATATACAGCAAAAAAGAAAAAAGTGACGAAAATGATTACAATTAATTAAATGCAATTCTAAAAACGTTCTGATTTGAACAATATATAAAAAGGAAAAATAATTTATCGGATATGCGATGGTGCAGTAAGTACACATTTTGTTGACAGATTGGTTCGATAAATGGAATGTAATAATCTAGTCTACATAAATTTTCATATTTGACTAAATATATGTATATTAACATGTATGTATGTACATATACATCTGTTGTGTACATACATATGGTTGCATGTACATGGAAATTATATATACATATATACAGTATGGACAAAATGAAAGCACCCTCTCTGACCGTTTCTATTAGTGGAAATTTTTTTAAATATTAAAACGAAATGTTTTCCCATTATATCTTTACAACTAGAAGAAGAAATTCAAATTTCGACCGAATACTGATTTAATAGGAACTCTTAGCATTAAAAAATGTATTTGTTGTTGGTTTAGCACGTCTAGATGCATTTCGTTGCTATTAAGCAACACATCCGTAGACCTCAACTAGAATTCAAAAAAGCTTACAAAACTTCAATGCTTGTAGTAAAAGTCCTGTTTTATTTTCAATTGTCTTTAAAAGTTGCATCCAAAAACATTTTACATTCATATAAAAATGCCGCTTTTTTAAAAATAATTTTTGAGGTATAAAAATGTTACTTTTAACATTAATATACATACATATACTAAAATTTTCTTTTTATAGCGAAGCAGTTTATAAACAAAAACGTGCGCTTTTATTTTAAAAATGAAACAAACTTAGTTCTATTTCATAAACTTTTCTTTTTAAAATGAAATTGTTTCATCTTTATTTAAACAATTTTTTTGGTGGTATGTGTTTGACTTGTTAATATACCTAACCCTTAAAACCTTTATGAAATAGAATTAAGCAAGGTGTATCTAACCATGGAATTAAGTTTGTATTGTGTTATTTTAAAAATGTTAATTCTTGTCTTAAAAATGAACTTATTCATATAAAATATTTCAGAATTATTATTAGGCGCTTTTTTGACATATTTCTACGGGAAAATAAATGATCAAATAAACCTGTAATAAACCTAAAATATTTTTTATGATTTAGACCGTAAAAAACTCTTTTGAAATCAAAAATAATTATTTTGGTTTTAAAAAGACAGCAAGCAACCTTGATATAAAGGTACAATTCGTAAGAAGAATTAAAAATTATTTTCAATTTTCTTTATAGTCCATTCAGCGTGCCACCAAATCAAGTAATTTTAAGATAAAATTACGAACCATATTAAAATTGTTCATGCTGGTCCTGAATGACATTTGAGTTAATTTCGCAAACATCTCATTCATTGTGGCATTCATTAGAGCATTATTTTCAGCTGAATAAAGCCTTTTTAACATTTAAATAAGCTTTTCACATTACAATGTTTTTCAATATAATGGTTTTTACTCATATTTTTATTTTATATTTAATAAACAATAATACAATTTCTAACCAAATTGACGGATCGTGGTTGTAAACATATTCATGGTTGAAAAAAAGGAGTTTTTCATACAAAAACTGCGTTCCCTATTGTAATTTCATATTGATTTCGCTAAAATTAAGTAAAATGGGGATATGTCAAAATAAATGGAAAATTGTTTAATTTCAACTTGATTTCGGCCCATATCATGAAATTACTTGATTTCGAGGCACGCTGAACCAGGCTATTAAAAATTTTACATTGCATTACATGCTTTAAAAATTTCATTTTCATTTGAAAATGGTATCCGGTTTTTCACACGTTAAAAAGTTTCCGCTACGTAATTTTAATTTAAAGAAACATAAACGGGAAACATTATTTTATTGGAGCTACAGTAGGTTATTTAAAATTTCATATGTCGCCCATTTACTCAAACAACGTCAAAACTTAAAAAAAAAAACAGTTTGCCAGAAAACGAGCTTAAAGTTTTCAATTTACACACAACTTAATGGAAAAAGAAAATTTTATTTTTCTCTAGATTTGATTAAATAAGATATTTGTATGAAATTTTTACACAATCGGCTATGTCACAGAGTTCAATTCCGTTCGGAAACGGAATTCAATCCACCCCATTTTTATAGGAGATGGTATTTAAAAAAGAAAACTTAAATACGGAAATTTGTCAGTTGTGTCCAGACTGTTGGGGGCCTTGTATGCTGGGGTATGCTCCTGCTAGGGCTTAACATCTTGAGATGAGAATTGAACTCTGTGAAATGGCCGAATATGTAGAATGATATGAGAATTATATCTGTCTCACTAATTTAAAAATTCCATTTTTTGAGTTCTTGACGTTCTTTGAATAAATGAGCGATATGTAGTATACTTTTGTATTAAATTATTTACTACCAGTTCATAGAAGACAAGTGAAATTTCTCGGCTGTCTATTTATATTGAAAAGAAAAACAAAATTTTAGTGTTTTGTTTTTGTTTTCAATATAAATAGGGAGACTAGAATTTTTACTTGTCTTCTATGAACTGGCAGTTAAGCAGACTTCTTGTGCATTCGAAATGAATGCATACTTTTCTATAGTTTTGCAGAAATTATCTTATAATACAAATCTAAAATACAACTGTATTTGGGGTTTCTCCACTAATGGATTTGATTAAGACTTAAGTGTTGTAAGTAATTTTTTTAATTATTAATCATTTAATTAAGTTTATTTAATGCAGATTTTCTATTTTATTGAGCAAAAACAGATTTTGAAACGGTTTATGAACAAAAATATATTTGGAGTATAGTTATTTTTACATTTGTACACAAAAAATTCAATCTGAGAATAAAAAATACCTACATTTTGGCCCAAATAAAATATCAGTCCGGTATTCCCTACAGTCCTATATTAGTCACAAAAATACCTACATGTAGTAATTTCCCCATACTGTTTTGTATTATAAACTGTTGTCTAGGGATGCCACTCAGGATTGATTTTTGGAAATCCCGGGATTCGATGTTGAGTAAAATAAATTATTTTTTTAATAAATATTACTTTAATAACAATTTTTTTTATGCATTTAAAAGCTTTTATGTTGATAATATATCATTACACAATTGTCAATCAAAAGAATTTCTCTCATCTATTTTTAAGTTGTTAATCACATTTGATATTCGAGAATTTATACTAAAAACAATAACTAAATATGAAAATTTGTGTTTGTTTTCAATATTAATATTTTTCTATAATCTAAACTAAAAGGAACCCACGCAGAAAAATACAATGGGGTTAACGTTGGCAAAGCGTTTCCTAAGGTGGTTCAAACGTTGGCAAAACATCACAAATTCTACTTTTGGAGTGTTGTGCCAACACACAAATGATAACCTCATGATGGGGTTGCCCAACTATTTTTTACATCGTTGGCTAAACACTATGAAAATCACAATTTAAGTGCTTTGCCAACATAATTTTTTTTGCTAAGTGTAATATATTCCCAATACTTCAAACTCAAAAATGAATATGTTATCCAAAAATGTTAATCTTTTTTCATCTAGGCAGTTTTAAGCAGAATTCGTTTTAGAAGCCAATAATTTCATTAGCATAGGTATAAAGACTAAACTTTCAAATGTTAAACCTGATATGTATATTTTTTTTTTATTATTCTTACATAAGTATACAACTGAAAGAAAAACTTTAAAATTTGAAATTTTGCTTTTTGTTGCCATAAGCTAGCCCCAGGTTTTGTTAAATGCTACAGAGGTCACACTGGATTTTTTCCTGCGAAAGGTGTATCGTTAAGGGGAGACAGTCAATAAGAATTTAAGGAAACAAATTGCGAGGAACGCTCATATTCATTTAAAAATAAATCAAACCCGCAACATCACTTATCAAAAAAAGGTAGCCCACTACTGGACATTATTAATTTCGATCCCATAAAACACGTCGTTATTGATGAAATGTAAACAATTACTTCCAAAGCTAACTGTAAAATAAATTCATTCTCTTATATTTCACAAAAAAATGTATCAGCACTTCAACAGAACTTACTAATGGTATCTAACAATATACCCTTTCAGTTTGAGGAAAGCTACAGAATTCCGTTTCTTCTTGTTATATGCAGTTGCAATTACTTTAAAAAAGGTATTAGATGTTGAAATGTACAAAAAAAATTTTATTTTATTTACTTCGTATTTTGTCGTAAACCAAGTTAGGCATATTAAATTCAAAATACGTTGAAGAATTGTTAAAATCATTTGATGAACTTATGCCACGATATTACGGCCCTAATTCGCAAACTATGAATATGCATAATGTAATCCATATACCTGATGATGTAATTAACTTAGGAGCTCCTTTATCACAATTTTCAGCTTTGACTTTGAAAATAGTGTGGGACATTTAAAGTCAATTGTTAAATCAACTACAAATCCAATAGGGCAAATTCAAAAGAAATTGCACATTTTCCATACTAACAGTTTCTCCAATAATATACTATTAGTAGGTATTTCCTTTTGTTAAAAATAGAAAACAGTCACTTCGAAAATTTATAGACACAGTTAACTCGAAAACACCATTTTCTTTTGTCAACATTTATGGCTATAAAATTACAACCGTTCCTCCAGATAATATCTGTTGACTAAGTAATGGAAATATCATGGTTATATCAAAAATTTTTATTAGCAAACTTTCTGTAAACAAATGTAATATTTACTCAAAAGGCAATATATTTAACGATACTCTTAATTTTTTACGTATCCAATGTCATCCAGGGACCTACGATTATGTATCGTTGAAGATTTAGACCAGAAAAAAGTTAAAATAGAGCTAAACATGGAAGATGTGACGTGTATTTTTACCAAATGCCAAAATGAGACAGTTGCTATCACGCTTTTACATAAAGAACTTAATGTACATTAATATAAAAATAAAATTAAATAAAAAAATAAAATTTTTTTTAAAAGCACTGGCAAATAATTTTTCAGATTGCAAACCGTAACGTTGGCAAACCGTTCTGGTTTCTTGAGTAAAAGTACTTTCCCAGTGCTAAAATTTTTGTACGGTAGGCAATTTCTGCCTGGGAATGTACATACATATCTGTGGACTTTTGACACTACCGCTTAAGTTGACTTACGAAAATTTTAAGATTCACTTTTATTCAAATAAATTGCAAAAACATTATTTTCTTCAATTTATCTATTAATGTTTTTTTTAATAGCGATTGATCAAATACAAGTGGCCTTTACGATTGTAACATATACCAAGCATTATCTCTTTTTTTATATATTTCGTCACGACTACGACCATAATAAGGCTGAGATGGTTGAAAAATTAAAAAAAATGTAAGCACAATTCTAATCAAATTCAATTAATTACGTCTGATTATCACATTTTTATAAGCACATATGAACATACAAAGTTTGCTTGAGCACGAACAGTATTTTTGCTCTACTAAAAAAATTTTAAAATCATACATAAGTTGTTTTCTACAAGTTCGACAGATATGTATGTATTCCTATAGGTTACGTTTTTAAAATCAAAATGTTTCTTGGTTTTAAAAATTTTTTTTGGGTGTAGGAAATGGTTTGTGTGCCCATCTAATTTTAATGTATTTTTTAAGGAATATTTAATGATATTAATTTTTAAATAGTCAAATATTGTCAGACAATTTTAAATGTTTAGTTGAACTTTAGTGAATTTTAATCAGAAATAATTTCTTAGTCGGGCTTAAGTTCAGTAATTTCAATTAAATTAGACTTTATTAGCTGTGCCAAATACCGATATTTTTCTGTGCAGCCACGCACTTCATCAGCACCCAACTCTATCCACTGGTGTATAGATTGTTATTAACATCAGCTATTTAACGCAAATTTTCAATGAAATGGAATACGAGAAATGATTATATTGTGTATACAATTACTGATTTATCTATGGTAAATACATTTGTAAGTATCACTATTCATTTTCCGTTTTATCCGTTTTTTCATATTCTATTCAGGTTAGCACGAAGTTATATCACTCTACCTAAGTATGTTTAACTATTCTCGCTTATCTTTTACGATCATCACATTAATTATTTTTATTTATTCGCTGTACCGTCGGTACATACATGTAAGTATTATTGTAGTAGATATTATGTTACATTGTTTTTGCTTTCTACAGTTGATTTTACTTTCCTGTATGTGAAACTGTGATTGCCAAGTGAACATATCGCACTTGTTCCTCAAAAGCGTAACAACTCAAAATTCATGAATTTTCAGTAGAGGCCAAAAACTGTTTCTGTTAGTATATAGTAGTTATTCTAACAAAAAAAAAGAGAGTCAACGGTTATTTCACGGAAAAGGAGACAAATCAAAGGGAGATTTTTACAGTGGGTAGATATGACCTCTGTTGTTTGTTTTTTTTTTTGCAAGTGAAAATTTGAAAATTTTGAGTTGTTACGCTTTTGAGGAACAAGTGCGATATATATTTGTAACGTGCCCATGATTATTTAAATGACACAATTTTAAATTTTTAGTTGAACTTTAGTGAATTTTAATCAGAAATAATTTCTTAGTCAATTGGTCAAATATTATCTATTAAAAATGTAATGTTGTAGAAGGGACAAAAGTTAAGACAAAAAAAAATTACATATCTTTCGTAATGGACGTCATTTTGAGTCATTTGATCTCTCAAAACACCCCAACAATGGTATGTTTAAAGCCCTCCCACTAAGTGCTCTGGTTAAAAAATTTTCACTTTTGGAAAATGAAATATTTTTACCGCGCTAACCTTTATTGATCCAAGATGTAAAATTATTTATTTTTTAGTTTCACGCACATTTTAGATTTATTTGAAGATGGCCAAACAGTCATATTCAAGCTGTTTTAATCAAAATCCAAAACCTACAAGATTAGATGTAAATAAAGATTCCGAAATTCAAAATTACACGATGACTTAAGTTATAGACACTAGTGAAACTGGTACTATCTGCAGAACAATAATCATTGGAAGTAAAAAAGTTATAAAAAAATATTTTTTTTTTGCTATAATAAAAATAAAATAAATTCATCTAATATATAAAAATAAGTCGGGTTATCCTTCCTGACGCTATAACTCCATAACGCAAAAACCGATTTCCACGGTTTTGCATTCGTTGGAAAGTTATCGGGCTCCGTGAGGTTTATAGCAAAAAAAAATTCAGGGAAAATTTCAAGAGAAAAGCAGGAAAACAGGGAAAATCATTTTTCACATACAGCGCCATCTCTGATACATAGCATGTAGTACAACGGCGCAAGTACGTGGTGTGTGAGTATACTTCACGAAAATAAGTACGTTTCATTTTGTTTCATTTTAAGTAGATGGCGCCGGTGCGTGATACATTGTTTGACAGTTTGTAATACAAAAATTCAAGTATGTTGCATATTTTAAGGCGTTAGATTATATATCTTCTATATATACAAAATCGCAGTGTGTGTTTGCTATTAACGCATGATTTGTGGAACTATAAGACCTGTGAAGCTGAAATTTTCAACACAGATTCGGGTCAATACCGGGTGGGTAGGTTTTCGTTTTGTGACTACTGTTAAATACAATAAACATGCGTTTAATAAAGAAGTTAGTCGTACGTTGTGATATAATGATATTGAAGAATTAAATAATGAAATTTGCAATATTGATGAATGCATGGAAAGTATAATAAAAAAATTCACGTTTAAAAAATCAATTAATGAATATAATAACATTAAAAAATGGCTTAACAGAGAACTGAAATTGCTCAAACGAGATAAAATTATTAAATATAATATTGCAAGAACATATAATACAATTGAGGCATGGAATAATTACAAATTATTCAGAAATAGATACAAAACGAAAGTAGAACAAGAGAAAAACAACTTTATAAAAAAAGGAAGGAGATAAAAGGCTTAATAACAAATAAGAAAAGAAATGTAATACGAAATGTGATATTTGAATAAGTAGAATTTAATGAAAACTATTCAATAGCCAACAAATTTAATAATTATGGAGAAGTTCTGCACTGCCAGTACCAACAGTATGGTTACAATCGATCTGACAGGTAGTGGTAACCACGCTGTCACCACTGTCCGGAGAGGCCTTAAAATCTTGTTTTGCCTTCATTGGATTCTCTTTACATTGGAAGGTGAAGCAGTGCCCCATAGCTGTATTCCGTAGAACCATATTAGTTTCAAAAGCGACTTGTATATTAAAAGTTTACAATCTAGACTGTGTGTTGAATTTCTACCAATCAGCCAATGTATCTAAGTTAATGTAAGTTTCAATTGTGTTAGCTTTGAGTCAATGCAATACGAGGCAAATTCATAAGCATCTTGTTACTACTTCACCAATACTTTCTTCGTGTTGAGTTCAGTAATTAGTTTCTGTACGTCACGCACCTTAAACCTTAAGGGTCGAGGGGGTAGAGTAACAACACACGGCAAATCAACAACGCCCGTACATGTGTTTGGGGTAAATACGGACTTTAAATGTTTTGCAAACAAGTTGCCTTTTTCAGTATCAGTTCTTGCCAACTTCATATATGGGTGTTTTTTATTGAGGTATAGAACTTTAAGTTGGCATCACTTTTTTAACTGGCTGCCATTTTGTCAGCTGTCAAGTGATTAATATTTAGTTTGGTTTGCCATTTCATCATGAACAGGTTGACAAAAGAACAACGCTTGCAAATCGTGCAAATTTATTTCGAAAATAATGGTTCAGTTCGCGAAGTTTACCGCAAGCTCCGTCCATTTTATGGTCGACATAATCGTCCATCAGAGCAATTAATTCAGTTAACCATGGATAACCTGTCAATTGGCCACCAAGATCGTGTGATTTGACACCATTGGATTATTTTCTTTGGGGATATGTGAAGTCGCTCGTCTACGCCAACAAACCAGAAACGTTAGGGGACTTGGAAGCCAACATTCGTGGCGTTATTGCCAACATACGGCCCCATATGCTCGAAAAAGTGGTTGAAAATTGGACCTGTAGAATTGGCTTTATTCGAGCCAGTCGCGGCGGCCACATGCCCGAAATCATATTTAAACGTTAATGGCATAAAATTATCCTTCCAATAAAGCCAAATTGATGGACATTAAAACGATTTTCTTGTGTTTTATTTCAATTCGAAGTTCTATACCTCTAAAAAAAACACCCAGAGGTGGTTTAAACTCAACGGGTGTTTTAAGCCTTTTCGCAGCGCGCCACAAGGAGTAATTAGATGGTGGTGTGACATCGAGATTTTCCAGATAGTTTTTAAGAGATGCAGTTTTTTCATATGCAAGCAACTCTTGGAGTCGTTTAGAGCACTCTTTAACCCTGATTTTATGTTGGGGTGATTTGTGTTATTGCCATTCCCTTCTAGCTCTTCTTTTTTCACATACGAGACGTTCAATATCCGTAGAATAAATTCTATTAAACCCAATCTGTGTGTGGGAGGTAGTACCATGTTCAGCTTAATATTTTCGTTAAGATTCGCAATGTTAGATTCAATATCATCGGATGTTCTTAGCGTTATGTTTTCCGTGCAATGACTACTAAAGCCACGGCATGTAAAAAGCCACATGCGTATGTGGCGATGACATCACAGGAATTTTCAGCATGTTGCTTGCATTTTTTAAAATTACTAGAAGTGGCTACAGGCCAAAATACAAGTGTGGCACATGTAGCCGAATCGAACGCACATCCTGAGGCAGCACATATGTGAATATCTACATGTACATATGTTACTAGTACACGGAATGTAGCAAATGTAGCTTCGTGATGACGTCAAAATTACGTCAGAAACACATGTACATGTGGTTTTTTACATGCCGTGTACTGTAGGCTTAAGATATTAACACGATTGATCACCTTCACATATGAGTGAGGTAAAACACTTCTTAGTGGGTTACAGACCGTAACGATAGTGGGAGAGTGATCGGAGGAAATAAGGAGCTTCAACATGAACTAAATCCCTAGAAATATTTTTCATAACATCCGGAATTTTTTGTATGTCAGTAGGCCAGTAAGTGGGTTCCCCACCCGAAATGACGACCAATCCCATTTTTGAAATTGTGTTTGAACAACGCTCTACCTCTAGGTGTAATAAGGCGCGAACCTCGGAACGTATGTTTTGCATTGCAGTCTCCAGCTGCTACGACACAAGGTCCAAGCGATTTGTAGAAAACCTCGTATTGATCCTCAGTGATTGAAAATCTGGGAGGGGAGTAAATTGATGATATAACGAAATTTGTACAAAAATGTTCGACACAAATATTAGTTGCTTGTAATTAGATGTTCTGCACAAATGTCAAGGACATAGTGTTTGAGCCTCGAATTGCTGATCCACCGCATGCTCTTCCTCTCTGATCCTTTCAATCATATAGGGTGGTTATTAATTTTAAAAAGACTTCTCGAAGTCAAATGGGTCTCAAGGATCAATATTATATCAATATTTTTTCCATGAGGAAGTGCCCAGGTTAATTTTTATGTTGGCGAATGCCGTTTGCGTTCCAGAAACATATTTTTAACGTGTTCATGGCTTATTAACTAATGCTTGAAGCAGTGTATTCTGCATTTGCAGCATTTCTTGCATCATGCTAGTCATATTTGTTGTAAAGTTGTTTATAGTTTGCACCAGATTATCAATAGTAGCTTCAAGGCGATTAAAATTAAAGCTTGAGTTTGTATTTGTTATTTTATTTGGCGAAAAAACTTTTTGTGTGGGAATAGAATTTGTCCTAACGGCATCGGTATACAATACACGTGAAGCAATTGGTTGGTTCATTTGAGAAAAAGTGGCGGAGTAAGCGTTTGCTGATTGAGCTGGAGATAATTTAGGTTTTTGACCCATAGCCTGTTTAAAGAAAGAATATACAGGGCATCCTCTTGTTAGCGGTGTGATTACATCCACAATTACTACATTTTTTTCTGCTTGGTCTTTTGGCTTCGAACAGCTAGCAGAACCATGCAATTCACCGCATATAACACAAACTGTAGGTAATTTGCAGTAAGTTTTTGTATGGCCATATTCTTGACAATTATGGCACTACTGGACCTGAACGCTTATGTGGCTCAACTGTGATTTTTCGGTGTAAGATAAACGTTACCCTATAAATTGGATGGGTGTAATTTTTTTTCAATTGTATGTCATTCGGCTCCAATTCAACCCGGATAGGGGTTGGGGGACCTTTTCTTTGTTAATTATATTAGTAAAATTTTTTACCTTAATTCCTTTGTCGATAAGAGCACATTTTACTTCTTCTGGGTCAACATATGAATCTATGACCTTTAATACTATCTGTAGGCCTTTAGCACTCTTAAGTTGGTATGCGTAAAAACTTTTTTTTTTCAAATTTACTAAAAAATTTTCGGAAATCTTTTTCATCGTATATTTGAATTTTAGTTTCATTAATAATCAAGTTTATCGCTGACAAAAAAGTGGCTTCGCCGTTTACCAGAGTTTGTACAAAAGAAGAACAAGGTACATACAAATACTCTCAGAGAGTCTCTGTTTGAATTGATCAATAAACATTTTTTACAAGGTCGCTCACGCTTTTACGTTTAAAATCGTAGTATATTTAAAAGGGCTTTAAATTTAACAGTTTAACAGTGAATTCCGCTATTATTTTAAGAAATATTTGAAATTTTAAACGTTATGCAAAAATATATATATATGTATACATACAAATTTTTCTTCAACGACAACTAGACAACAATTAATGAGCAGTTGTAAGTTTTTCACATAATTGCAAGAAGTTCAAAAAAGACAACTAAAATTAAAACACTCAAATAAGTGGTGTAAATCGTAATCGCAATTTGAAATATGGGCATTTCCTGAGAAAATTCTGTTTTTTTTTTGTAACGCCTGGTCATATTTTGTGTATATTTATCTTGAAATCCTTAGGTTTGATTGTTAGCATTTTTCACTCTATATAGAGCTATTTAATCACTTCTCAAATGTAAGAAAATTTTTTTTTAAACGTGATTTTCAAATTGTTTTTCAACATTTTGCGTACAAATGTCAGGTAACGCCAGAAAAGAATGTAAAATAACAACAGTTGTAAACCATATTTGGGCCAAATTAAATAATAAATCGAGGGCAACAAATTACAAAATCTACTTGAAAATCATCGTGCTAGTTTCGCCGAGAATACATATATCGGAGTTGGGTACATGCAAATTAGTTGAAATGAAAATTCAGCTGACAACCGATTAACCCGTGTAGACACGACCATATTGTATTGTGCGCTTCTGGTATAGTAGGGTATGTAGGGTTTTGCCAAAAAATACACGAATGTTAGTATGTAATACATTTTCGATGTGAAAATTTGCACATAGCATAGAGAAAATGTTTTCAAAATTCAATCAATCGAAAAAAGAACAATAACTACTCAATTTTATGGATGTATGTATATCAAACAAAATTCAAAAATTTTGTAAAAATCCTTAAATTCACTTAATTGTAAATAACTTCGAAAAGAATCAATCGATTTTTGATTTTGTTTCTATTACATGTGGCTTTGCGATAAAGTAATAAATCTGAACATTTTTTGCCGTTTTCGATTTTTCATGATTTTTTTTTAAACAAAAAAAAATTTGCTATTTCCACGTAAATAATATATTTTTGGCTACAATTTTTTATTATAATTCGGAAACTACTGAGCCGATTGAAATGCTTATTAGGTTTAACCATTTGAAGCGTGGCGTACATTATAATGTTCGTTGATTTTATCAACCCGTCACTGATTTGAATTCTAGCATACATGTAATTAATTTACATTTATCGGTTCTTTGTTTTGTTGTTGTTTAAATTCTTAAGAGACTTTAAAATTTCAAAACAACGTTAGCTAAGTTTTTTAGATTTGGTGTCTTGTCCTCATAAAAACATATTGCTATCCTATTTTTTTATCTATATTTTACCTTACCATAAATTTTGCTCGCTTCTTTTTTTTGATGAATTTTTAATGTTGCGAAAACGCAACAGTGGGCCTAAATGATATACAAATTATATAAAATTATCAAATGCAACTATATTTATGCAAGCAAGAAAAAATGGTACTTGCCACTTTTTACTAATGCTGTAGATGCTTTAGTAAACTCCTGGAAATTACATTGCATATTGCAAAAACGGGAAAAACAAGCTCTAATGCCTCAACTAGAATTCAGAATGTTTAATATTGCAAATTGTGAGAGAATCTACCGCCAGTAGTGTTACTAATTCAATGATTCGAACTGATCGAGTCGATCATAAAATTATTCGCCACGGAAAACGTTTGAGATGTCGGCAATGTAGCAGCCAAACAATTTACAAATGTGAGAAATGTGACGTGGCAGTGCCACGTGCCTATCATAATTGAGTTAAATATAAAATTTATATGTATACTTTTTTAGTTTTTTTCTAAAGACGTGAATAAAATATTTTAATTTAAAATTTTTACAAATGCGTTTAATTTTTATATCGTTTAGGCCCAACGTTGCGTTTTCGCAACGGGTGTTATCTGGGCCCCCACTGATCCGATTTGTATAAAAATTGTTTTCTTTCTTATTTAGGTATATATAATTAAATTTTAAAAGTTTCATCATTATAGCTCAATGGGATCATGGATCGGGCCTTAATGGGTTAAGCTATAAAAACCATATATAAAATTTTTCAATGGCCAGAATTAGTTTCTAACAATAGGTTAGGCTCTATAGAATTTAAAATTTGGATAATTTTTGTACTACTGGAGCCACAATACAAATTTTTAAAATTTTGTTGCGCTGTGTAAAATTTATTCTAAAATTTTATTTGTCCATATCAAAATCTTGTACATATGTAAATACGGCACATATTTCGTTGTCGTACAGTTTAAAGTATCTTATCTTCTACCAATAATGGTGAAACATAGGTTAGGTTAGGTTAGGTTATAACAGGCTGCCGATTTATAGTAAACCAGCCCACTTGGGTCCTTAGAGGTCCCGTTGTGCTGCCTGGGCGGATTGAGGTGGGCTGCCCATCCTCATTTATCCTATACACTATCCGTATTCAGCTGAAACCAACCCGAAAGGCGTATGAATGAATTCACACTACCGATTTCACATTCCGACAAACTCTCCAAACCTTGCAGTATCGGAGCCCCCATGTGGAGTGAACGCACCTCCGCAAGTGCTGGGCAATGACAGAGAAAATGCTCAACAGTTTCCTCCTCTTCCTCGTCCTGACAGCTTCTGCAGAAATCATTATAAGGTAGATTTAATCTACCAGCATGTATGCCTATGTAGCAATGTCCTGTTAGGACTGCGACCAAATTACGGAGTTGTCCTCTTGGAATCCTCACCAATATTGCGGACCTCCTCATATCATAACAGGGCCATGTCATTCTAGAGGTTGAGCATGTGACCTCATGTAACCATCTAGCCTGTGCAACCCTGAAAAGGTTCTGCTGTATTTGCATTTTACAGCAATTCATCGGAACACCTACCAACCTATCAATGTCCTCATCCTGCATTTGAGCTCCAGCCTTAGCCAGCTCATCCGCAATATTGTTACCAACACTATTCGCATGTCCTGGAATCCATTGTAGTTCCAGGTCAGCATACATTCCCAGTTTGTTAAGAGAGATTCGGCAGTCATATACCAGATTCGATATCGTAAAGACGCCCGCAATGTTTTTAATGGCAGCTTTGCTGTCCGTGAATATACGGATATCCCAGTTGTATATCCTATAATACCTCAACCATTTAGCCGCTCTACTTATCGCTGAGATTTCAGCCTGTAGTATACTACACCTACTGTCCAGCTTGAAGCTTATCCTCTTTTGAAAGCGAGGAATAAAGATTCCCCCACCCACGCCCCTGTGTGACTTCGATCCGTCCGTATACACCTCGAGCACATCCCCCTCTGCCCCTATAGACGAGTTGGATGCGCCCGATGTGTTAGGTTTGAATCTATTGTCAGGCAGAGGTATGGGTGATCGGTAATCTATATTGGCCGGTAGATCATTCAACTGATCTCCTATTATAGAATGACCGCAAGTCAGCTTTTTCCACGCATTTGCCGACTGTAATCTAGTTACAGAGTTCATAGCAATTTGCTTTACCATGAGATCCCCTGGCAGCCAGTGCATCATCACGAAGAGCGCCTTGGAGGGAGTGGTCCGTGGTGCACCCGTAATAGCAAGGGCTGCAGATCTTAGAATCCTTTCAATGGTTCCACGATGGATGGCCTTCTGCAAGGCGGGCCACCATACTAACGCGCCATATGTTAATATTGGCTTAATCACTGTATTGAAGAGCCATTTGGAATTGCAAGGGCTTAAGCCCCATGTTGTCCCTATTGCCTTCTTACATACATACAAAGCAATGGCAGCCTTGTTTGCCCTTTCCTGGACATTTCGTTGCCATGAGAGTTTGGAGTCCAGATATATACCAAGATATTTGGCACAATCAGACAGCTTAAGTTCCATTCCATTTAACCTTGGAAGTTGGAATTGGTGAAAAATGGTGAAACATACATGGTTTAAAAGGCATTTTTGTGTAGATATGCACAATATAAATTTCTTTTAAAACTTCTTAGCATGATGAAAGTGGTAAAAAAGCGATTTAAATTTACATGAAAACAAATTTATATTTTTGTTTTGTTTTGTACAAACGTACATGATAGAGGCAAATAGAGTGGTTTTGGGGTTGGCATAATTTTTCAACCAGCTACAACCCCGCATAGCAGCATAAAACCAATACACACACAACTTAAAAATCAGCAAATTTTAAATGAATACGAAAAACACTAAAAAACACAAAGCTGTGTATACGTATACATTTTTTGCCAGATGAATTAGTCTCGTGTAATTTGGAAAAAAACAAAAATTGTGCGGCTTAAAAATTGTTCTCGTGTAAACTACCTCAATCACATTAAAAAGTATTCGCACCATTCACTGATTATTCGTTGCTTTTGACAAGACCAGTGAACATTGATATAAAGCAAGCAATGCACGCAATAAAATTCGCAGCACTCATCTCTTTCAATTGTGACATGCGTTGTTTTTTATCAAATGTTGTGGATTGACAACAATATGCAGGTTTTTTGTGATTGCATTCAAAGCAACAAAATAAGGTATTCAATCTGTTCTCTGATATACACATGGGTATAAATACTAAATAATGGCATAGCTAAATACATTAGTGTCAAATGGTCTAATTAAGACTACCGGGCGATCCTGGTATAATTAAATGTTCTTTAAAATACCTCAAAATTGGATATAGTTCCCATGCGCATTTCATAGTTGTTTTATAAAAATACTAGCTTAACCTTACGTTGCGAAAGTGATGTTATTTTTTATGCATTTTATTGTTTTATGTATAAAATTATTTCTTAGAAAAAATAGCACTTATGGATAAGACTGCCCTGATTCACGATTAATTCAAATCTATCAGCATATTACAAGCCAAGTGAGAACTTAAAAATCGATGGCCAGGTGCTTCCTTACCACGATTGAATTAATTTAAATCAAAGCCGGTGAAATCTGGAATTACAGTTTGGAAAGTTTGTGATGTCAATAGCTATTATCCACTCCAAGAGCAACTATATGCTGGTGAAGTGGCAACGGATCGTGAGACTAGGCAAGGAGAAAAAGTTGTCAAAGACTTAACAGGTCTGTCCCACAGAAGTGAGCGCAACATCGCAACGCATAGTTTTCTTTACCACACTTGCTTTATTGGAACATCTTCTCTCCTGAAACCTAACAATGGTGGGTACAATGCGAAAATACTAACCATATATTTTAAATATAATGAAGGATAAAAGAAAATGACCAAGGATGGGATTAGGGCAGTCCGAAGAAACAGCTACCTTCCCTAAAATGCGTCTAGACAAGTAAGTCCAAATTTTTGTTCTACAGTCTAATTGCTAATGGTCCTTGGGTTTGGATGAGAGTTAAGAACTCCACTGAAAATCCTCCCGTTCTTTAGCTAGTCGAGGAAACCACAACAAATGCCGATAGTTCATGTAACAATACATGACTAACAGAAAGACCATTACTAGCTCTTGTCACATGTGCCTAGCATTACTAAAAAACTGCAGGAAAACAACCAGAAAAATTATGTAACGTATGTGAAAAGCCAGTATACGTCCAGCGTACCAAAACTATTTCAAAGTGCTTTCTATCTGCGTAAGTAATTATAATGAAAAATTATCACAATAAACTTGCCAAAGTTAAAAATTAAAGCAAAACCCTTCTTTAAAGAAAAAAGAACAATTCAATAATATGTTTTTAATAATAAATCATGGCAGCAAACGAAAGCTGTAGTGCAAAACCAGTAGAAATTTACTCTCGTATGTGTGCACTTTGTAACCATTTTAAACATAGACTAAGTAAATTTTATAAAAATTATCTTTTTCTGTAATATTTATAAACGTATAAATCGGGACGATCTAGAGTTTCATCGCCATATCTTCATTATTACAGAATTGCGAGCATTTTCAAATTGAAAAAGGTACCCGGGTACCTGGTCATTGACCGTACCCTAACCGCAATTGCCAAAGTTAGTTGTAAATATTCTGACAAAGACGTAACAGAACGGAACAACCGGCTGTTTTCGAAAGCCACTCCGCCACAATTAAAAAAAAAAAATTCGTGAACCTTTTCCATATGCAGAGATCATTTTGAAAATTGGTCGACAAACGAAGAAGTTACAGAAATGATATTTGATAACAAATTTTTGTGGCGGGCATTTTGCTTCCACCCACTGCATTATTTAAAAAAAATATGCAAATAGAATTTTGAAAATTGGTCTACAAACGACAAAGTTACAAACTTGATAATTAATTTTTTTGATGGGCACATTTCGACCCCTCCTCCCCCTCCCAATATTAAAAAAACTTGGTAGACTCCTTTCATAAGCTAAATACAAACCCGGGCAATTTGAAACCCCCGCCCCTACCCCCTAATTTCCAAAAAAATTTAGTGGAGCTCTTCCGCATGAAAAAAGAATTTTGGAAATTGGTCCTCATATGACGAAGTTATTTGATATTAAAATTAAAAAAAAAAATAGTTGACCCTTTTCCATATGCAAAATGAAGGAAAAAAATATTTGATAATACATTTTTGAAGTGCACTTTGCTTCCCCCCCCCCCCTCCCCCAATAAAATAAATGGTGGACCTTTTTCATATGCAAAAAGAATTTTGAAAATTGGTCCACAAACGACGAAGCAATTTGATAATGCAATTTTTTAAAGGACACATTTAGCCCCTTCTCCACCTTCCTAAAATTTCAAAAAAAAATTTAGTGGACCTCTTTCATATGGCAAAAAGCACCTTGAAAATTGGTCGATAGATGACGAAGTTATTTTTAATCAATTAGCTGCGACACCCTCCTCCCCTCCAAAAAAAAATAATAATAAGTGTACTTTTTTATATGAAAAAAAATGGCGAAGTTGTGCTCGTTAATATTATAAAACAAACCTGTTAAATAATATATGGAAGGCGTAACATAATTTAAAAAAGTGGGCGTGGGTGAAAAAAATTACCCTATAATTCAATCCATCATCATCAAGTGGGCCAACAAAAATGTTAAAACTTAATAATTTGATATTCTCATATCCGTGGAAGAATATATTTTTTGAGAGGACACTTGTTCATGAGCATTGGAAGTAATATTCATGAAGCTCTGGAGAATCATTTCGTTCTATGTATTTGGTACATTTATTGGTAATACATGTTGTATTTTGATATGAAAATAAGTTTTTAATGTATATTAAGAAATTTAAAAATAAAAGGAGAAGAGATGAGGAACGGAAAACCATGTAAGCAGTTTGACCACAATTTGTCCCCAGATTGTTTGTTATAATGACTTCTGCAAAAAATTAAAAATTAAAATTTATCATACTGTGTAGGAATCCATTGGTGCCCCTGTGGCTGACTGGTAGCGATGCTAGCCTCTCAGTCCAGAGGTCGTGGGTTCGATTCCCGCCATAGACTTTGGATGTTTTCTGCAGACAAGCTTATCGCTTTGCGGGTTGTGTATGTTAAAAAAAAATAAAAAATTTAATTTATTATAAAATTTCTATTTTTTGTTTTTACTGAAGCCTTTTGTACACGGCATGTAAAAAGCCACATGCGTATGTGGCGATGACGTTACGGGAATTTTCAGCATTTTGGTTGCAATTTTTAAAATTACTACACCTTTTTATCTTGAAATTGAGAAAATACAAATTGATAATGAGAAATCCAAGTTGATATTCAGAAAATACTAAATGATATTGAGAAATTCAAATTGAAATTGAGAGAATTCAAATTGATAATGAGAAATCCTAATTGATAATGAGAGAATAAAAATTGATTTCAAGAATTCCAATTGACATTGAGAAAATTCAAATTGATAATGAAAAATATAAATTGATGTTGAGAGAATGCAAATTGATATTAAAGATTCATAATCCATATTCAGAGAATTCAAATTGATATTGAGAAATACAAATTCATGTTGAAAAAGAACAAATTGATAATGGGAGATGACGAATAGCCGAAGTCTGCAGAAACACCCCTGCATTATATTTTGTTTGACATTAATGTTACAGCCATAATCGTATTTTAATTTCGATGTATGAGTGATTCGTTTTGCAACGTGCTAACGAAAAACATCATCAGCCCAATCATGAATATTCCCACGGAATTTATTTCTCGCGGAAAATAATTTTCTCGAGAAAATATTCCTCCAATCATAAATTTCTTGGGAACAAAAAAGAGTAATACGTGGCATCACCGTACACGAAACCAGTTGTTTTGCTTGTTTGCTGACATTTTGTTTCTCCCCATTTTTTTGAGTGAGAGAGTATACAAAATTGTTAAAATTCACCGACTTGAAAAAATATGTAAAAAAAAGTTTATAAATGATTTATTTGGGCATTATTTGTGTTTTTCCAAATAAATGAACTTTAAAATACATTGTTATGTATATAAATTTTGTTTTAATGGAGTATTAACCATGTTTTTATGTAAACTCCCTTCTGTTTTGCAAGGGAAAGATTTTTAGTGAAAAAAGCAAGTTTAATTGCGTTCATAATACCTACTTTTCCCCGGGTAGTTTTTTTATCCCCGCATTTGGTAAAAAAGGGGGAAAACAAATTCATGATAGGAGAAAAGGGAAAAGTGAAAAAACTCGTGCGGAATTTTTGTTCATGATTGGGCTGCATAATTTTTTAAAGATTGAGAAACTTGTAAATTTATTTTATACATAAATGCTTTGAATTTCTCTTTAATATTTTCTATTGGTAAAATATAAGACGTCGTAGATATCATCTTCACACTAGGTTCAATTAATTGGACGATTCAAAGGAAAAATGTTTTAGTGGTAAAAACTTTTTAATGGAGATATATACTGGGGCGGTGGTTTAATTAACAGAGTATAAATATTATTTTAAAAGATGTAGAATAAGTTTTATTTCATTTTAATTTTATTTATTGGTGAAATATCGCTTAGGGTTGATGGTGTTAAGTTAAAATTATTCTCTAATAAAAAAAATAATTAAAAATAATTAAACTCAAATTACTATTATTTTTTGAGTAGAATATGAATCATATTTGGCCTTAAAGGCTTGATTCTGAATTAATAAATAAATTAAATTAAAATTAAAAATTAAACTACGTGTTCACTATGAAGTTCACATTGGCAGAAAGTTAAGCTTTTGCAATTTTATATTAACCGACGCAAGTCTTTTCTTAAAAACAGGGATCTTAGTTGAGAAGACTTGGTAAACAATATCTAAAATGATACACGAGTAAACTTCATCATTAAAATCAAAGCTTGATTTTATGTGTAGTTTCCCAGTATGAAATTCTCTACAATGTTCAAGTATAATTGTCCTTTATATACCGGAGCACAATGAGAAAGATTCATATGACGATAGTAATATACTCGTACATATATTTTATTTACGTTTAAAAATTTATTTTTTTATACATAATTTGAAGAAATTGATGCACGGCCGACACAACACACATAAGAAAACAAATAAATTCTTTGTAATAAGTTAGGTAGCCAGGAAAAAAGGATGTAGTTATATTTTCTTAATTCCGTCACAGAATATCTTAAATTCTACAATCTTAAATCTACACCTAAAAGATATTACCGACGCTCTACCAGCGAAAGCAATCATTACTCTACATTCGTGTAATTACCCACAAAATGGCAACACTAGATGAGTTGCTTGAGCAGCAACGAAATGCATCTAGATGTGCTTAACCAACAACAAATAATTTTTTTACATATGTTTATCTTTTAATAATTTTAATAAGCCATTTACCAAGAAAATGCCGAAAGATCAGTAAAATTTTGTGGGTCAGCAACCAGAGACCTGAGTCGAGCAATTTTGTCGACGGCGGCTAAAAATTCGGCTTCAGCCGAAAAATAGATTGCATGCATAAAAATTCGCTTAACATGCTTCTTATTCAAACTTATAAGAAAAGTACGTAAAATGTATATGCCTACTTCTCTATTTCCGTTGCAGATTTCGAGCGATTATAAACATCTGCTAAGTATTGAGTAAATTTTAATTTGTTTTTCAAAGTATGTATTGTATATCACTATCAGCCCAATTATAATTTTGCCGGGAAATTTTTTCTCTTTCCAATCATAGGGGCGAAAATCTGGATCACCTTTAATGTTTACATACATATCATTCTGCATTAACGCAAGAGTTTAGTAGCAGAAATTTAATAAAAATTCCATGCTTTCATTACCAATTAGATTGTGTGTTAATATAAATATCTGTTTTTTTTTTAAATAAAAAAATAAAGTGAAAACTAAGCCAGTTTGCAGATGCGAATGGATTAAATTTCCAATTATTGTATATACAAGTACAAAGGAAATTGTAAATTTTACAAAAGTTTTTCTTGTCGACGGTCTTGAAAATATTACAGGGAAACAGGCTTAAATCAAGTTTAGGAGCACCTCTCAAAAATTAAAAAACAGGACTCTATCTATCCTATAGAAAATTAAAAAAATAAGAAAAAAACAAATAAATAAATAAATAGTCGGCGAGGCTTATGCGGAGTACTTATCTGGCATATCTTGCGTTGTCATTTTGTGGTGTCATTTTCAAAATGTTTGCAACGCCGTTCCGATTGTGTTTTTTTTATATGGAAAGCAATGCCACACAACGAAAAATATGCAAATGACAAACGTTGCCACCAGTGCACTCTATTGCGATGTCACAAAATGCCATAGTATGTGCTCGGCATTAGTTTCCGAGTTATGGGCCGCTGAAATTCTAGTACAAAATTGCGAATATGACCAATATTGGTCTCATATTAAAGCTTTTGAGAATATCTTTCATAAAACGGTAAAATGCAGCCTTGGTCGGCCATCATTGCCACAAAACGTTATTAGGCAGAAAATCTTTATTAGGCTGCGCCGTGTGGAGAAACCCCATGGTGGAGAAAATACTTAAGCCCTTCCGAAGACCAGCAGTGGAAGAAAACGTTATTACCAGGAAATCTTTGCAAATCAGAAAATCTTCTTTGGAAAATACCATGGCCGTCAGTGCATTAAGTAGTTATTATTTATGAATGTTACACATAGACCCATCAAAAAATAAATGAACGCGTTCAAAGTGAAATAGTGTTTCATGTTTCTTCAAATGCATTCTGGGGGGTTACTCTCTATTGCGATGCGAAAGAAAAATGCTACGAAATCGAACGATTGGTACTCTCGAATGCGTTTGAGCATTTGCTTTTCGCATCTATTTTTCTTTTCTTTCGCAAGTCTGGTATCACCGCACTCTGTAATGCAAAAGCGTCTGTCAAAATCATCCTATTATCGCAAATATCTTGCGATAGGTAAATACCAAACGCAAAGGGAGAAAAACATGTGAGTACGTTGAAAAAATATTTATAGTTGATATTAAAATTGTTATTTTTAGAGAAAAAATTTTGTGATCACATGCATATGTATCTAAAAATGTAAAATCAAGGTGAAATATAATTAACCAAACCATAGCATTCATACTGTCCTGACATTTTGTGTTGAAGTGTAAGTGCTTGTTTTTGGCCGATCTAACCATCAAAACCATCATAAAACAAATTTGATATGGTTGGAACGTAGTATTCTTTCAATGCCGAGCAGACCTCTAAGCAATGTGAGCAATGATAGAACTAGGGTATGGTCCTGGCCAATTTGATGTTGATATCCGCCTTGGCCAAGAATTTTAATGTGGCGGCTAGTTTTATAATAGTTGGAATTGCTCTGGATCTCCTTGAAACTTTTATTTCGAGTTGAATAGCGTTTAGAGCATACAGAAACGCTTCCTTTTTCAAACGAAAATTTTGATGAGCGAAGAAGAACGAAGGACTTATCTCTTAAGACTCGTCCTACACGATCGTTTTCCTCATCAAACACTATTTTATTTTCAATTAAATAGTGTTACACTTCACTTTTTCCTAACTTTCCTTTTCTGAAAAAACGTTTTTTACATATTTTGGCATTTCATTACTGTCAATCTTTGCCAAATTTCCTTTTGCAAAGTCAGTGCTGCCACTTTATCAAAGAATTTTGCGAAAGTAATAGAGGGTACCAAATTGGCATCTCATCGCATTTAGCTTTCGCATCGTAAGTGCTTTCGCATCGCAATAGAGAGTAAACCCCCTGAATATTATCGCAAATCGTACATAATGCTATAGTTTTTGAACTCATTAAAAACGCATTGCGGTAATATAGGGTGTTTTTTATTGAGGTATAGAACTTTAAGTTGGCATCACTTTTTTAACTCGCGGCCATTTTGTCAGCTGTCAAGTGATTAATATATAGTTTGGTTTGCCATTTCATCATGAACAGGTTGACAAAAGAACAACGCTTGCAAATCGTGCAAATTTATTTCGAAAATAATGGTTCAGTTCGCGAAGTTTACCGCAAGCTCCGTCCATTTTATGGTCGACATAATCGTCCATCAGAGCAATTAATTCGGTTAACCGGTCAATTGGCCACCAAGATCGTGTGATTTGACACCATTGGATTATTTTCTTTGGGGATATGTGAAGTCGCTCGTCTACGCCAACAAACCAGAAACGTTAGGGGACTTGGAAGCCAACATTCGTGGCGTTATTGCCAACATACGGCCCCATATGCTCGAAAAAGTGGTTGAAAATTGGACCTGTAGAATTGGCTTTATTCGAGCCAGCCGCGGCGGCCACATGCCCGAAATCATATTTAAACGTTAATGGCATAAAATTATCCTTCCAATAAAGCCAAATTGATGGACATTAAAACGATTTTCTTGTGTTTTATTTCAATTCGAAGTTCTATACCTCTAAAAAAAACACCCTATATATTGAAGTAAATATCCAGCGAAATAGTCATGCAAAAACAGAATTAAATCTCATCACATTGACACATTTTCATAAAACAAACTTTATCTAAAATAAATAACAAGAATACAATAGCTCAGTGGTAGAGAGTATGCCTTGACAGTGAGAACAGCACGGTTGTTCGTATCCTGGATGGGACAAAAGTTTTTATTTTTTGTTTTTTTTTTATATTTACCTGAAAAAACATCATCGAATCAGGGAATTTGCATCGGTTACATGCATTAATTTGAAGTGATATCAAAGTATTTAAATTCTCGCACAAACACATGATCTCCAATGACAAGCTAGTGTAAAAATCATGCATGTTGCACCTAAATCGAACCAATGCGTCATTACTTGAACCCATGATTCAACACATGATTTGTCATGTTTTTTTGCTATATATATATATATATATATATATATATATATATATATATATTAGGGTTGTTCTTAAAAAAATATATTTGATTTTGTTATGGGCCAACCGGAATATATACTAAGCACCGTTTATAAATTAAAAATCGGTAGATATTCAACTTAGTTAGAGGTTGATAAGTGCCTACGGCTGCGAAAAACCGTTTTTTTTACCAGTAACTCAAGATTTTGGGATTTTGGAAAATGTCAAATACAGATTGTTGTTATGCTCGACAATACCTACCAGAAAAATAGTAACACGTCCCAGGTATTTCGATTTCATTAACGTTTGTCACTCAGTGTTATACCTTGCTAATTAATATAAAAAAATTACAAAAAATCTAACACATATTTTTGACAAATCTTCATTCAATAATGGTGTGAATGAAATTTATAATAATTAATACACACAACATGGAAAAAGTTATAAGGGCAGCGAACTTTTTCAAAAACACCAAAGTTCGGTTGCTGGTAGCGACCCCTAAACATTAATAAAAAAAATTGAAAAAAAATCATGCGTCATTCTTTCACGGTGCTTAATATATATTTCGGTTGACCCATAACAAAATCCAATATTTTTCTTTTTAAGAACAACCCTAATATATATACATATATATATATACATATATATATATTTTCCATTCCATTTTAATTGATTTTCCACATAATAATAGATGTCACCTATGCTAATATTGGCTTAGTGCACTTTAGTATAGTTATGAAGTAAAAGAAGAAAAAGTTCAGTGGGTTAACGAAGTTATTAAAAATCTAAGTATTTCCTTAAAGAGCCCCTAAAAACTTTCAAATTATACAAAATATTGAATAACATTCGTTGGAAAATTCACATAATTTCAAAGGCCAATAACTCTGAAACTAATTCTAAAAAAAAAGTAGGCCCAATAAATACTTTTAAACCTGTTGGATTTTGGAATTATAGCGCTATATCAAAGAATTTATTGATAGTTATGTCATTTTAAAATTTGTTGCTATTGCTTTGCACAATATCGATGTATGGTTTTGAGAATAATCGTTATTTTATTTTTCAGGAAATATCGTTTGCTAGTAGTATTGTCAAGAAAAGTGTGAGAAAAGGGCTGCTTAAAATGATGTAATGTCTAAAATATTTAAATTTTTAGACAAGTAGGGATTTTCTTGCTTTTGTTTTGAACAACACTGTACATATGTATGTATGTTGTTATAAATAATATAATAATAATCATGGATGTTAACGTCGATCTATTTTTTATGATCATGATGAAATAGTTTAATGCTTGCAATTTTAAATAAATAAATATTTTGTATTGTTTTATTGATATTCATTGCTTTTAATTCATTCAAATACACAAACAAACATAAAAGAAAAGGGAAACTTAAAAACTTGAAATATCACAAAAAAATGTACACGTGATTACAATAGATTCATAAGAAAAACGCAGATAGTAAATATATTTTGTCGAAATTATTAAGATTCATATAATTATCATACTTATATATGTAATTCAGACACCTAGTGCAATAACTTCGTAAGCCACATGCAATAAAAAATTGATTTTATGTGCTCAATCTATTGCTGGGTAAAATAGCTTTATATGCTAAAAAGATTTTAAGTAAATTCGATTATTTTGGCGGTATTATTATAAAACCTACTTCTTCTTATACTTATATTGTTTTCTTCAATTACTCTGTAAGCCACACTAACTTTACTTGTCCTTTTTTTTCTACGATGGATTTTGATGAAACTGGAAGCGTTTTTTCAAATTCTTCTGATATTTCTGTTGGATCAATAGGTATTAAAGGACTCTCTCTTCCCAAGAGATATTAAATTTATATCAGAAACTAGCTCGTTGTGATTTTTTTAAGTTTTTGTGGCATACGTAGTGATTGCACAAAAAAAATATAATTATTTTTGTTGATGTGGCTACAGAGTTGTTGCTGTTTATAAAAACGTGTTTTAAGGTTTTAGAATAATAAAACAGATTTTTCGGGTGCAATGACATTTCATTTTAAAGCTGAAAACGATGCATCTATGTTTATTAAGTCCTAGTTTACACTATGCAAGTCTGATTGCTAAGCTGATTAGTTAGAACAGAAACGTTTCTTTTCCCCTCGTCTCTCTCCCCTAACAAACTAATTAGCTTAGCAATAAGGCTTGCATAGTATAAACTAGGACTGAACACTCAGTTGATGAAGAGTACCAAAAAATAAACACTACAAAAAAAGGAAGACCAGCAAATAACACATAAAGTCGACTTACAAAAGTACACTGAATATATTAAAATAGCGGCTAATAAGATTATTAATATAAAATCATTACTTCCATACATTCTACCAGTTAATCACAATTTCTACAATAACTTGGAAGTGAAGTAGATGTAGAAATTATTTAGATATTGTTATCATTGTTATCATTTGCTTTTTGTATAATTTTTAAAATCTTTGCATTAATAAATTTGATAAATATTTGAAAATAAAATAATGAGGAATTTTTTATTGCAATAACTTTGTAAGCCCCAGAAAAATATTAGAAATGTTGTTTTTGAAATTTTACAAATAAATTTAGGAAGTAACAATGTAAGCCACAATTTTTTTTTATTAAAAATGATACTTCCAATGGGTTTGAAGCATTCATGGATGTACACATCATAGTTATCCTCCAAAAATGCTTCTTAAGGGTGTTTAAAGGAGAAAATATTAAAATCCCGATTTTTTAGATTTATTTTAAACTTTAAAAGTCGATTTATTCAATATTTTGTTTTTGTGGCTTACAGAGTTATTGCACTAAGCGTCTCAATTCATAACATTTTTTAATATATTTTAAAGTTTTTGTACAAAATTTCTTTCTAAGAAATATTTTAAATTATAGTTATAAACGCTATGCATAAATATTTACATATGTATACTTACAAATATTTCTTCAACAAAAAGACAACAGCTAATGAGCAGTTGTAAGTTTTCCAGAGTTTTACGAACACATAAAAAACATGTTCTAAACCATAATCACACATAGACAACTAAAATTGCATTACAAATAAATGTAATCGCAATTTGAAATATACACCATTAAAATAACTGTTACATACATATATAAATTTAATTTAACTAAAATGAATCGGGCTTAAGTTCAGTATTTTCAGTTCTTATAGAATGAAATATTTTTGTTAATTAATGTGATTTTCAAAAGAAGACAAGAAAAATTTAACTAGACTTCAGCAGGGGAAAGACCTGGAGGGTTATTCTGAATTGCGATGCGAAAATCAATGCGATGCGCAAATGAAATGCGATGCGAAAGAAAATTGGTATTCTGTTAGACTTTCGCATTCGCAATTTATTTCAAATCGTGGCAACGCTGCTCAAATAAAAGTCAGTGTCAACAAATGTCAAATTAAAAATAAATAAATAGTTTGTGTTTGGCTGCGAAAATTGTTTATAAAATTTATTTAGGAAATTCTGTAAGAAAAAAAAAATAATAAAAATGGATTCTGTGGCACTGTGGTTCGACGACGAAGAAGGACATGAGCAAAATGAAAGGATACAGAGAAGATTGCTTAGAAGCAAATCCGATATTCTAAGCTTGAATGGAAAAATGTAATTTATTTTGATGCTTGCGAAAAATAAACGTTTACTTGCAGAATATTTCTTTTTTCAGCTTTATAAAAAATTTTAGATTAAATAAAGAAGCATTTGTATATGTCTTAAATAATATTAGCTCGGAATGCAATACTACGAAATCAAGTGCAATTCCGCCAATTATCAAATTAGCGGCTGCGTTAAAATTTCTTAGTCAAGGTGGCTACCAACACCTCCTCTAAGGGAGACAGTGGATTACATCTTGATGGGCCACCGCCAGTGCCGCCAATGTCGGTTTTATTTCGTATAAGCTTCTGTTTGGTGTGTACTTTAAAATCGGCCCAAACCTATTAAAATTAAAGTTGAAGTCAAATATTTTTGAACTGGTTTATATTTATATTTCATACTTTTTTCTCTAATAGGTGGTCCATTGATATTTAGTTCTTCAGTTAACGTTTGCCACAAAGTATTTGCCGACTGACGTGGATTTGGTGTTTTCAAATGGTTTTTTTGCCAATTGGCTGTGCTTATTCATAAATTCTATCATTATTTCAAATTGACGCGGTTTGGTGGTCTTATTGCTTGAGAAGCAAAAAAAAAAAATTAAAAATAAATTAAATTAAATAATTAAAAATTAAATAATAAATATATGATGAATAAATAAATAAAATATTATCTTTCACTTACATGTTTGTACTTTGCGAATGCTATTTTGTTGTCGAATAAATTTTGCGAATTTGACATGTGTTTGACATTTGTTTTCGCAATGTAGAATACCGACTTGCCACCTTTTCGCATTTGAAATGCGATTAAAAAAGAACTTTGCGAATATCGCAATACAGAATAGCAATTGTTCGCATTTATGTATTTTCGCATTGCATTGATTTTCGCATCGCAATTCAGAATAAGCCTCCTGCATTTTGCTGTACCGCCACGCACTTCATCAGCACCCATGTATATCTACTTGTGCAGACATTGTTTGCAAACATCTATTTAACATGAATTTTTAATGAAATGGAGTATGAGAAATAATTATATAATGTATACAATTATTGATTTACCATTGGAAAATGTATTTTGTAAGTATAACTATTCATTTTCTGTTTTTTCGTTATTTCTTTCATTCAGGTTAGCACGAAGCTATATCACTTTCCCTAAGACGCAATTTACACTGTGCCTTTTCTGCTTGTCTGTGCAGGCAGGCTTTTTTAGTTTTTTTGGTGAGAGGGTGTGAGAAGCTTGCGGGGTAAAACAAAAGGCACGACATGAAAATTCGAGGGGATTTTTTTATAGGGGGCTTAAAAGAAAATTGTCAAAACAAGGCAGGCTAAAAGGCATAGTGTGAAATGGTTCTAAGTATCTTGTTTATCTTTTACGATCATCATAATTCAGATTTCTACTTATTCGAAATACCGTCGGTGCATACAAGTAAGTATTTTTGTAGTGGATATTATGGTAGACTGTTGTTGCTTTCAATAGTTGGTTTTACTTTTTATACCGACATACTGTATTGCGATGCAAAAGTCAATGAGACGAGAAAGCCTATGGTATTCACATTTGAATTTTATTTCAAATACTCTGATATTAAAAAAATTGGAGCAGGGGTACCACAAGCTAGTATCTTCGGCCCTATTTTGTATCTTTTATATACCTACTCTAACGAAAGAAACTAAAATACCAACATTTGCCGATGATACCTGTGTCCTATCAGTTGGTAATCATGAATTGGTGTCTTGCAGTAATCTACAATCTTCTATAGACAGATTGGACGGAAAAATGGAAAATAAGGCCCCTATTATGATTTACAACTACAGTAATTTCCGCTTAATTGTTGACAAATTTTATTGCATATGTTTATGGCTTAATAGTAGGCTAAATTTTGATAGCCATGTTAGTCATGTAATTTCTAGGGTTAATTATTCTTTACGGCGTTTATATAGTACAGTAATTTCCGCTTAATTGATTTTCTAAAAATGCGCTGGTTTTGGTGCAATTAAACGGAAAATCATTTAATTGATCCATTAGCTCAATTAAAAGAAACCCCGTTTAATTGAGCATTGAGGTCAATAATCCGAAATGTGTTACAACACTCTGCAATGATTAAGTATGTATGTATGTACACATGTGCATACGAAATGAAAAAAGTAAATAAAAATATATACAGCCTTATTATGAATTCCACATGTGAAAATTTCCAAATCAAATTTTTCGTTCACAAGAATTTTAATTTCGTTTAATCAATTCGAATAAAATTAAAAACTAACATTTTCCACTTTTTCCAACAGACAAATCTATGTGAATGATTTTTTTCATAAATTGTCAGGTTATTTCGCAATCGTATGAAGTTTTTTGATACCGATTTTTTTCACACGTTCGGAAATTTCCATGTGAAATGTTATTTAGGATAAGCTTGATAATGTTAAGAGTTTTTACATCTTCTTATGTAGTTTTACCAACAACTATTTGTGAAAATTGTCAAGTATCAATACCTGGCACTGGATTTCGGAAAACGGATTTTATTTAAGAGTCAATTAAAAGGGTAACGCAATTAACGGAAGTCATTTAAACGGGTATTTTTCCATGAATTTTATATGGAACATTCTCATTCAATGTTTCTTAGAGCAATTAACCGGGTAAATCAATTAAGCGGAAACTACGGTAATTGATTTTATTATGAGTGTTGGTTTTGTTTTTGACCAATGAGTTCTTTTAGTATTACTAGGGGTTACCTTAGGCATATTTTTTTGTCAGTTTTTGTTTTAAAGCATCAATAAAACAATATTATTTAAAATGTGGATGTATATAACATCTGCTCAACGTTTCGTTGGCTTTTTTTCCAACTTCTTTTTTTATTATGGATTACAACTTTTTTCACCGTAAGACAACTTTTTGTCAGTTGTGTTTTGGTTTTTATTTCGACTATTGTATTTTTGCTTCCTTATTCCAGACGCCAAGCTATCCGATTTGTCAACCATGGCACAAATCGCCACATCCGTGATCGTATCGACAATCGCACGAAAACAAATTAAGTGATACGTCAATCGTATAAGCTGAATGAGATTTCAGTACGTTCACGTATGTCATAATCCGAAAATGGTGTTTTTACGTGAATAGATGTACGTTCATGGATGTGACGATTCGACCCCATTATTGTTGTCATGTTCGTAGAACATAGAATCTCAAGAAAAAATAGCAAGACCAAAATTAGAAATATTTAAAATGTTTTTAATGTCTACTATGGTTTCAAAAACATAGCATAGACAAGAACCTTTTCGAGCATTGTTTGGAAAAAACTAAAATTAGTTGTAATTCATAATACCAAAAAACAGTTAGTTGTTTTAAAATTAAGTTGTTCCAGTTTCAATTCAACTTAGTTGATTTGTAAACCGAAATAGGGGCAAAAATTAAATGAAAATAAATCTATCCATTATTATGTAATTCGATTCGAAAAGAAACCTGTTTGAATTTGTATGTTATTAGCATAATAACCATCCTGAAATGGAAAGAACACCTAAATTAATTATTGGGAGCAATTCTCCAAATAATCCATTCAGTTTAAATTTTGAAAACAAACTTCTTATTTACAATCAAATACTAAAAGGAGTACAGTCGTGTGGTGTTCAAATTTGGGGTTTCGCTGCTAAAAACCAAATTGATATTATAGAACACCTTCAAAACAAAATAAGAATATCGCAAATGGCCCTTACTATATAAGATTTAATGATGTACACAGAGATCTTGGACTTATGAAAATCTCAGAAGTAATACAGACATTAAATAATACAGATTAAATTTATCAAGTAACATGTTTTGGAAATATAGGGCCTGTCCCACGATCTCACCAACGTTCGACTCGTCGCACACTTACATTCAAAATATAAAAAAATTGTAAAATTTTGTTGTTGTTTGCAATGTAACTGTGCGACGAGTCGAACGTTGGTGACATCGTAGGACTGGCCCATAGTTTTTTCATACAAAGTAAATAACCACATAATGTTTTTTTATACCGTCAGCTTTTCGAGAAAAATCGTAAAATCGTCTTTTCTGGCAACTATGTATATCTCTCACATTTTCGTCTGCAATTTTACTGTTTCTCTGCATCTTACGACAATATTGAATATTTGGAAGGTGTTGATTGCTAATTGTTTGTTCTTGTAGTGTTTCAAAATACTAATACTAATGCACACTTTTAAAGCAGAAGTGCTGAAATGTGTTACGGTCACTGATAAATTTCACTGCTACTATTCTTATTAGTATTTCTCAGAATAACATAACTGCTACAAACAAAATACTGCTGCTGCTGTGATCACAGTCGCAGTTTAAAAGCACAGCGATTTAGAAATCACGTTCACTAGGAGCAACATTATTAAAAAATCACGGGATAGCTCATCCCCAGTCCATATGGCACATATAACTTAGAGTGTAAACCTGTTAAATCCACTTTTTATAACATATGACATTTTAATGCCATTCGAAAGAGAAAAAGACGCCGCTTCGACTGGCTAAAATATTGATTGATATGATGAAACTACATTTCGAAAAAATTTAATGTTTTAGACTAATTTCTTAAGCGATGTATAGAAAATGTTAACAGTATTTAGTCTCTCCTTAAAATTTGCTTGAAGGGAGTTAGCAGGTTTACACTCTAAGCCGACGATATGTTTATCATTAGTATTCTTCTTATAAATTTATTCTTCATAAATTAACCCTAGATTTTAAATTTGTTCAGATATCCTCTATATCAATAATTCTGTGGCAATAAGAAAAAGTGCTTAAGTCATATTTTACTGTTTTGCAGGAGAGCACTTTTACACTTTCAAGTCGATTTTCACAAATTTACTTCTTTTGCAGTTAAATTGAGAATCTCGGGTTTCGCTTTAATTTTTTTTAAGGAAAACATCATTCTTCAACGTGTAATTAATACATTCAATTTGAAATATATCAAAGTATAAGTTAAATTAAGCTATTATTCCATATGAGATTATAAGTGGAAAAAAGATAAGTACCAAATCATTTCGCTGTAACTTTCTCAAAAATAATACAAAATAATTTACCTTTTTTTTTTAAAGTACTTTGAAATATGAAGATTATAGGAGTGCCATTAACTCGAAACTTGCTTGTCTCGACTTAAGCAATTTTTCGTTTTTGCCACAGATATTGAAGCATTTAATGATTTTTTACGTCGTTCATTAATTCGATTCTTAGGCTTAAGCAGTTATTGTTTTTTAACTCGAACATAATTAGCTTTTAAAAAATACATTAAAACCGACCCAAATAAAAAAACCGGTTCCGAATCGGATAAAAAATATCCTATATTTGACGCTGGTAATGTACCTTTCCATTGGTGAAATAATTTCTAAAATCAGTTTAGCGGTTTGGGCGTGAAAGCGTAGCAAACACACAAACAAACTCACTTTCACATTTATAATATTAGTAAGGATAAGGATAAAGATATAAGAATTTATCATATTCCATTTCATTTAAAATTTATGTTAAATATATAGCTGATGTTTACACACAATCTCTGTCCAAGTAGATAGGACATGGGTACTGATGAAGTGCGTGGCGGTACAGCTAAAGTCTAGTTTAACTTCCCTTGTCTTCTTTAGAAAATCTCATTAATTAATAAAAATATTTCATTCTACAAGAATTGAAAATGCTGAACTTAAACCCGATTAAGGAATTATTCCTGACTAAAATAACAACTGTTGTAAACGATAATAGGGTAATGTAAAAAAATTGTTATGTATTTAAATCTACAAATAAATTTGTTTCTTACTTCTGTTTTCAGTATAATTAAGTTACATTAATAAAACTTAAAGTTAGTTAAAAGTGGAATTTTATCACACGTTTAAAAAATTGTTCACTATTACAAATTTAATTTAACTTACCAAGTAGGATAAACTTGCTTTTAAGTTATCGCTCACTTTAGGTTATATTGAAATTGTATTAATAAATAACTTTTTATACGTTCGATAAAATCCTACTTTTAACTAACTTAATTTGTAACAATGACCCTATATCAATAAAATTTATAAGATTTACTTTAGCCAAAATGTAGACAATAGCGGAATTCAAGGTTGGCTATTGTAGATCTTTTATATCTTGTAGGTTTGGGTAAATCTTGTAAATTTGAAAAACGGCAACAACAAAATGCTCGCATATTTATTGAGAGTAATGTTCTTGGCCAAAACAGCCCGTCATTTTTCTTTGGGATAGTTTGGACACACAGAAAGTCAATCAGCTGTTTGAAAAATAAAAAATTGCTTAATTCACAACAATTTGTAACGTGTATTTCTGTATCAAATACAACCTAGCGGGAAAAAGGAGTACGGATGCCTTCTAAAAGGCCTCTGTACTCCTTTTGGAATTGCAAGGCCTGCTCGCTCCATCCCATGTTCATATTTTTTTTACACACGTCATTGCGAGATAGGCCTTCCGTTCTCGCTTTCGCAGATATTCTAAAAGGCCTTCAAATTAATAGCTCTTAAAGGCCTTCCAGAGAATGGCTGGTAAAAGGCCTTCAAATAAAGGTCATATTGAAAAGGGTTTAATAAAGGTTTTCAACTGCTGGGGCCTGTATCTCAAACTTACAAGTGTTGAAATACTTTATTAAACGCGCTCAGACGAAAAAAAGCGCGTTTGGCATAGTTAAAACGCGCTAAATCTAGTGGTAAACGCACTAAATTGGCATCGCTGTTTAAGGGAGGTTTATTAAAGCAAGCGCAAACATAGGGCTGCCAGATAAAATTATCGAAAAATCGTCGTAATCTCGATAAAATATAAAATTATCGTCATATCATGCTCGAAAATTCGCCAGAAAAATTGGACAAATAAAATGTACTCTTTTTTAACATGTATACATATATTTTATTTTATAAATGTATTTATTAGGAAACAAAAACATAACAATTCATTTTAATACATGAATTTTACACCAAGCCGTTCGCATTGTCTTTACTCCCTCATAACTTTATTCCCCTCAGTGGTAAAATTATGAAAAATATTCCCAAGTCAGCAGGTCCAAGTTTTGGTCTTAGTGCTTTTGATGGCCGAAATTTTTGATAGGAACTTGGACTTTTTCACATTTATGTTTTTTGAGGATATCAATTTACTCATTGCGATAAATTTTGTGTGACGAGGTGTATTAGTTTTAAATGTATTGGAATCACTGAAAAACTCAATTCGGTAAAAAATAGTGTCTTTCTACTTGAGATCATCGATATGTATGCATCTATATATACATAAAATTTCTTTTAATTGAACCCTAAAGCATCATCAAACGGTCTACCAAACTACACAAAAAATAACATGTTTCTAAAAATTAAAAAAATGGAATGGTTGTATGAAAAAAACAAGTGGCGAACACCGTTTTATAAGTCTTGATAGGGCTATTATCGCTTGATTTATAAAAAGAGGACAGCAGAGGGGAAAAAACCCTGATGTTTGCTTAAAAAAGTAGGACTTAAAAATAAAACAAAATTGAGTTTTTCCTATAATATTACTACCAGTGAAATTTTAAATACATATCGATGGTGTTGCGTGAAAAGGGAAAATCTGACACCATTTTACATGAATATTGGATCCTTTTACCCAACACCATCGATATGTTTACATTTAATAATTAAATTAAATTTTAATTGTACCTACAAAAGTATATACACATTTGGGAATATTTGCATACATAAATGCACAGAAATAGCACTTCAAATATCATTTAAAATTTTGGAAACATTTTTTAAAACTAATAGTTTTGCCGTTTATACTTATCAAAAAAGGTTTATAGCACAATAATTAAAAAGTAATTCTTCATCAACTGAGAACCCAAAGTTCAACCGAATACTCACAAAATATCTCAAACGGTAGGGCTACCGACTTTAATTACACTTTCATGGTTAGGTTAGGTTAGCAGGCTGCTGGTAAGGAAGGATGAAATTTAGAGTCCAGCTTACTTGGGTCCGATACAATGATCCCTTTGTGTTACCTGTGAGTTGAAAAGAAGATAGTGCGAGAGTGTGATAGGCAAGGGATAGTGATAGAGAAGACAGGTGGTGAAGGAAGAGATGGAGTAAAGCTTCATTCTTTTACAACTCTGCTTTTTTTTGAACGCTTTTTAATAACGCAGTGTTGCAGCGCCCTCTTCCCTCTATTGGTTATTTTACTTTGCCAATGATTCTGCTACACAACGAAGGATGGCGCTCTGATGTTACATTAGGTTTAGTATCTGATGAAGTCGGTGTAGTTTTTATTGACCAGTGCCTTATGCCTGCATCACTAGAATTTTCCCACAACAACTGATACAAAGGACATTAATGCACATCACAAAAATGTGTGGTGTTATTATTTTTAATGACTGTCGGAGACCGGGCTCGAACCCAGGACCTTAGGTTTTGTGTTCAACGTGCTAACTACTTCAGCCAACTCCTCCCTCTTTCACTGTTTCTACACTACACTATCATTGTTTCGTTTAAATGTTTTATTTGTTCATGAAGTAAAGATTTTGAACTCTCGTTTAAAGCTGTGCACTATATTATTTTGGCCCTTTTTACTCAACTCCATCGATATTTTAAATACATACATCTTAATAATTCTACGTCTTAAAATAACATACCTCAACCCTCATGAACAGTGTTATTTATAAGCTGGACATTCAATGCCATTTTTCAAGCAATGTGAAATCGAAAAAATTTCCTTAAAAAGTAGGACTTTTCCGGACGCAAATTTTTTCTCAGGACAGAGATCCCAAAACGAGGACAGTGTCAGTGTCAGTAATTTTTTTGACGGATTTGAGAAATTCTTTTTTTTAGAAGGAAGCTAGTACTAGTGAGTCAATGTCTACATATGGTCCAAAAATAACTACTTAGTCAATAGTACCAACGGCAGTAGTTGATTTTCAATAACATGAACATGTTAAATGTCTAGAGCAAAAAACATTTTCTACGGTACAATTCGTCAGTAGTACTGGTGACAAAGGCACTGGTGAATCAGTAGTGTTTCTCAATTGATCTTTCCTACATACTCGTAGTATCTAAAAAACATACATAGGTAAAGTTACATATGTACCTACGCAGGAATGTTATCTCGTGAGAGCGTTAAAATTCGTGCGTGATTCTTAAAAATAGCTCACGCACGATCACACACTAGTATTTTTTTATTATTTTTTCACGCACTCACGAGTGATTAATAATAACTTTGATCGCGATCACGCGTAATTCACGCGTCAAACGATAAAATCACGACACTTGCACATCTCTAGTAAACTCAGCCTAAGTCTTTATATTAAATTAAAAAATAAAAACATTCTATATATGCTGAATCATGTAAGTAAATACATACGTGTAGTACGTACATATGCCCACGCAGAAAAATACAATTGGGTGAACGTTGGCAAAGCGTTTCCTAGGGTGGTTCAAACGTTGGCAAAACATCACAAATTCTACTTTTGGAGTGTTGTGCCAACACACAAATGATAAATTTAAGTGCTTTGCCAACATAATTTTTTTGTTAAGTGTAATATATTCCCAATACTTCAAACTCAAAAATGAATATGTTATCCAAAAATGTTAATCTTTTTTCAGCTAGGCAGTTTTAAGCAGAATTCGTTTTAGAAGCCAATAATTTCATTAGCACAGGTATAAAGAAAAACCTTCAAATGTTAAACCTGATATGTATATATTTTTTTTCATTATTCTTACATAGGTATACAACTGATCGAAAAACTTTAAAATTTGAAATTTTGCTTTTTGTTGCGATAAGCTAGCCCCAGGTTTTGTTAAATGCTACAGAGGTCACACTGGATTTTTTCCTGCGAAAGGTGTATCGTTAAGGGGAGACAGTCAATAAGAATTTAAGGAAACAAATTGCGAGGAACGCTCATATTCATCTAAAAATAAATCAAACCCTCTACATCACTTAACAAAAGAAGATAGCCCACTATTGGACATTGTTAATTTCGATCCCATAAAACATGTCGTTATTGATGAAATGCACATGCTTTATCTTGGAATTAGTAAACAATTCCTTCAAAAGCTAACTGTAAAAAAATTAATTCTCTTATATTTCACAAGAAAATGTATCAGCACTTCAACAAAACCTACTAATGGTATCTAAAAGTATACCTTTTGAGTTTCAAAGGAAATCACACGATTTAACGAATTTAGCAAACTGGAAAGCTACACAATTCGTTTTCTTGTTATATGCTGGTGCAATTAAAAAAAAAAAATATTATAAAAAATGTATTAGATGTTGAAATTTACAAAAAAAATTTTACTTTTATTTACTTCGTCGTATTTTGTCGTCAACCAAGTTAGCCACATTAAAATCAAAATATGTTCAAGAATTGTTAAAATCATTTGCTGAACTTATACCTCGATATTACGGCCCTAATTCGCAAACCATGAATATACATAATCTAATCTAATCATATACTAGATGATGTAATTAACGTAGAAGCTTCTTTATTACAATTTTCATCTTTTGACTTTGAAAATAGTTTGGGGTATTTAAAGACAATTTTTAAATCAACTACAAATCCAATAGGGCAAATTCAAAAGAAATTGCACATTTTCCATACTAACAGTTTCTCAAATAATATACCATTACTATTTCCTTTTGTTAAAAATAGAAAATATGGGAAAATTATAGACACAGTTGAATCGAAAACACTATTTTCTTTTGTAAACATTTATGGCTATAAAATTACAACCGTTCCTCCTGATAATACCTTTTGACTAAGTAATGGAAATGTCATGGTAATATCAGAAATTTTTAGTAGCAAACTTTCAGTATACAAATGTGATAATATTTACTTAAAAGGCAATATATTTAAAGAAACTTGATTTTTTTACGTATCCACTGTTATCCAGGGACGTAGGATTATATATCGTTAAAGATTTAGATAAAAAAAAATTTAAATAGAGCTAAGCATGGTAGATGTTAAGTGTATTCTTACCAAATGCCCAAATGAAACAGTTGCTATCACCCTTTTACATAAAGAACTTAATGTACATTAATATAAAAATAAATAAAAACTAAAAAAAATAACAAATAAATTTTTTTTAAAAAACATTGGCAAATAATTTTTCAGATTTTAAACCGTAACGTTGGCAAACCGTTCTGGTTTCTTGAGTAAAAGTGCTTTCCCAGTACTACAATTTTTGTACGGTTGGCAATTTCTGCCTGGGTGCATACATGCATTGTAGTTTCGTTTTATATTAAAAATTTTGGTTTTTCGTGTTCCCGTACTTTTGTGCATTTTTGAATCTAATTGAGAGACATTATAGTTTACTCTCATTTTACCGAACTGTGCAAAAGAAACAGAACTATTGCAATTGGTTTTATGTACAAGAGTTGGTACAAAAGAAGAACAACAAGATACATAGAAATACTCTCAGAGAGTCTCGGTCTCTCTCTCTCTCTCTCTTTGAATTGATTACATTAATGATGAAACAGAATAAAGCCTGCAACTTCAGGAAAATCGCTCCCAAATTAATAAAGCCCATAATAACATCGTCGGCAGTAACCGCCGCCAATGCCCTCTAATTTTTGTTTTATTTTCTTTTGTGCTCATTTTTCTTTGTAGTTTTGTTTACAAAATTTATAAAATTTATTGAAAGTATGTTAACATTTTTGAGAGAATATTTATTTATATATGCAGCATAGGGCTGGCATATCTTAACAAAAAGCTAAAATTTCATAGTTTCCCGTTGAAAGTAAAAAAGAAATATACATATCGGGTTTAACATTTGCAAGTTTTTCCTTATACCTGCGCTAATGAAATTATTGGCTTCTAAAGCGAATTCTGCTTAAAACTGCCTAGCTGAAAAAGCTTAAAATTGTTGGGAAAACATATTGATTTTTGAGTTTGAAGTATTGGGAATATATTACACTTAACAAAAAAATTATGTTGGGAAAGCACTTAAATTGTGGTTTTCATAGTGTTTAGCCAACGATGTAAAAAATAGTTGGGCAACCCCATCATGAGGTTATCATTTTTGTGTTGGCACAACACTCCAAAAGTAGAACTTGTGATGTTTTGAACCACCTTAGGAAACGCTTTGCCAATGTTAACCCGATTGTATTTTTCTGCGTGGGTGATTAATTGCATATACTTTATATAAATATTAGGGTGCCAATCGGTACTGGTTTTTATGATTCCGGGATTCGGGATTTCAAAAAATGAAATCCCGGTATTTCGGGATACCGAAATTTTCTGAGATTCAGGAATTATTCCGAACTCTGGGTTTTTGAACATTAAAAGACACATGCTTTTATAGGTATTTACTAAAAAGAGATTGACAAACAAAAGTTTTATAATTATTTACTAAAAAGAGATTGACAAACATAAGTTTTATATTATTACATAGTGAAAAACTGTTTGAAAACTCACAAAAAATATTTTTGAAAATCACAAAAGAAAAGTAAGCGTAAGCAGGCTTAGAAACTTTAACAAAACCCAGATTCATATCGAATATAAATTATTTGCTGGGTTTTGTTAAAGTTTCTAAGTTTATTACGCTTATTTTTCTTTTGTGATTTACAATAATATTATTTGTTAATTCTAAAGAATAAGAAGTTTGCGACTGTTCAAAATATTTGGTTGAAGTCTACTAATGGTTTGGCAAAGCATCAATGCAATACATACATATATAGACAATGCTTAAACACCGGCAAATAAATTTCAATTATAAAAGATCAATATTATATTGCCACGGTTACTATCATGGAATTCCCCCGTGTTATAATGAATTTATTAAAAAAAAACAAACAAAACTTAGTAAACAATTTCGGGATTGACTGAATCGCGAAAATCCCGGGATTTAAATTTTTTAATTCGGGATCGGGATTGGCATCCCTAATAATTATACTTTTAGACTTTTTAGTTTTAGTAGATGTTGTATCTGAATTTATATATTTACCAGAGTGTACAAAAGAACACGATACATACAAATACTCTCAGAGAGTCTCTGTGTTTCTCTTCGAATTGAACAATAAACATTATTTACAATAAAGAAAAAGGGTTTTAAATTTATATGAACTGAGAACTCCGCTAGTATACAGTCAAATCCCGATAATTCGTGCCCCGATAAATCGTACTTCCCGATAATTCGTAATAAACTGTCGGTCCCTTGAAAAAATATCGTTAATTCGTAAAATTTCAATACATTTTGGTCCCCTCGCTAATTCGTAATTTTTTTTTTCAAATAAAATCTTCTCTACCTCTTATAAATCGTAATTGTTTGCTAACTACCACTTATAATTCGTAAAAACCACAACAGAAACATGGAAAGAATGATTTTTTATTTACCACTTTTTTTTGCGTGGGTTTTTGCTTTTCCTTGTGTGTGTGTTTGTTTTCTTAAGATCAGTTTGTTACATGAATAATAAAGAAAAATGTAAAGCGCACGCATAAAACTCTGCCTATGTTACAAAAACAACAAACTTTTGTTTTTTATGTTTTTTTATAGTTTTAGTAAATAAATTGAAAAACCCCGTTAATTCGTATTTATTTTATTTTAACCCCGTTAAATCGAAACCCCGCTAAATCGAAAACCCCTATAATTCGTAAGAAATGGCCGGTCCCTCGCGATTACGAATTATCGGGATTTGACTGTATTTTAAATTTAATACGAACAGTGAGTTCCGATAATAAGGTTTGCATTGCGCTTGTATTTGCGGGTTCGTAGTCAATATGTACCTCTTTAATAAAAACAAAAAAATAATGCCCAAACTGGTACCAGAGTGCCGAAGATCAATCGGCTTCTTATATAGGGTGTTTTTTATTGAGGTATAGAACTTTAAGTTGGCATCACTTTTTTAACTGGCGGCCATTTTGTCAGCTGTCAAGTGATTAATATTTAGTTTGGTTTGCCATTGCATCATGAACAGGTTGACAAAAGAACAACGCTTGCAAATCGTGCAAATTTATTTCGAAAATAATGGTTCAGTTCGCGAAGTTTACCGCAAGCTCCGTCCATTTTATGGTCGACATAATCGTCCATCAGAGCAATTAATTCGGTTAACCATGGAATTGGCCACCAAGATCGTGTGATTTGACACCATTGGATTATTTTCTTTGGGGATATGTGAAGTCGCTCGTCTACGCCAACAAACCAGAAACGTTAGGGGACTTGGAAGCCAACATTCGTGGCGTTATTGCCAACATACGGCCCCATATGCTCGAAAAAGTGGTTGAACATTAGACCTGTAGAATTGGCTTTATTCGAGCCAGCCGCGGCGGCCACATGCCCGTAATCATATTTAAACGTTAATGGCATAAAATTATCCTTCCAATAAAGCCAAATTGATGGACATTAAAACGATTTTCTTGTGTTTTATTTCAATTCGAAGTTCTATACCTCTAAAAAAACACCCTATATGAATGAATATCATACTTTAATACATTTCTCTCGGTGTTCTCTCAGTGGGCAGTCTTGAATTAAATGCTGTACTCAATCGTCTTGTGCAATCGTCATAACTTTCGTTTAAATAAATTGTATATGCATATACTTACAGTGGTGGAAAAAATAATAGAAACAATGTTTTTCTAACTCATTTTCTCAAACATTTTAATATTAACAAAATATTTCGCAAGAATGCAGTTATGGTTTTGTAACTTATTGATCTTCTAAATAAAAGCAGTAACAATTTTTGACAAAAACATCTCATAAACCTGAAACCCATTTAAGAGGCATTTCCTCTTTCGCACCTGGCAGCATTTTCAATGCTCAGCTCTTGAGTTCATAAAATGCATTTGCTTCTATTATTTTGCTAAGAAAAAAACTTACCTGCATCACTTCAGGAACCAGAAAACGCAAATGAGATGAACACGAAACTAACTAGCACAGCCATGAAATGTGCCGTTATATACAATCAAATCACAGCCTTACTTATAGTATGTTCACACGGTACCTGCTTCGCTCTCTATTCGGGCTTCACACCCCAATCACGAACGAATCTACTTGCTTCGCCATACAAAATTATGAGAGCGAATCAAGTAGATTCAATATGAATCTACTTGCGAATCACATAAAATTGGTATATTTTCTAACTTTTATCGCAGTTTATCGCCAGTTTAACTGAACTCTATCAAAACAAAATAGGTATGTGTGCATGTGTGTGTTTGTGAACAAATAAAAACAAACCAAAAAAAACAAAGATGTGACTTTAAAATAAATGAAAAAAGGCCTTCAAAAACAAGATTTTTAATGAGTTAAATATATGTAAGTATGTATGCTTATATGTATGTACGTATATACTTGCTTATGATACGTATGTATGTGTGAATATACATAAAAAAATGCCACACGCACAGTGATACCAACTTTTTCAGAGCAAAAATCACTAAATGCAATAAGTATATTTGTATGCACATAGATATATTTTTATTTATTTATTTTTTTATTTATTTATTTTTTTATTTATTTATTTTCAATACAGACCATGGCCAATTATATAGGTATTGCATGAGTAAAAATTAGAAACTTAAGGTAACTACAATTTTAAATTTACTACATTTCATAGGTTTTTGTAATAATTTGAATTACGAGTATATCGAGCTATGTTTCGATTTTGCTTATACATAAGTAGAATATGAGTAGGAAAATAATTCAAGTTCATTTGGCAAGACACTCCAGTTATGTTGTATTATTTTAACAAAAGAGTGATCGACGAGAGACGTACGGCCTAAAGGAACAGATATTTCAGAAGCAACTAAATTTTATTTACAGGATAAAGATTTCAATTAAAATTTTATTTGTACTCTTTTATATAACTGTCTAAATTATTATTAAATCATTCCGTACAGACGAAATATCAAAACACTTAATAAAATTTACGTGGAAATGTTTTAGGATTTTCGTCGATATCGATTCCCTCAATTTGTTACTGGGGGTACATTGTAACTCGAATCGAAATAAAATGCATTCTGCGTGTAATTAGCATACAAATCGGAAGAATTTTCCTTTGTTTCAAATTGCAGAGTGCAGAGTACACTTAATTATATACATGTATATATATTTATGTGTATGTACATGCGTATAAATATGTAAAAACTATTTATGTATGGATGCGCATATATAAATACATATGTACATATTAATATTAATATATAATTATACTCGGTTATGGAGAAAGTCGGTTCATAATTTTTTTTTTTGTTCTGGCCATAAAACTGTTTTAATAAGTTAATTAGATTTTTTAGGCGTTTCATCTGAACTAATTTTTACATAAACATGGTTTAGTATGTTACATTCTGAACATAAGTATTTTCTTTTTATACCGTATTTTATATGAATTAAGCAATTCGATGTATTAAAAAATCATTATTGTATTTCTAACTTACTTTTAAAATAGTTATTAGCGCTAAAAGTTATTTCCACCTCAGCATTTGAACATGGTAATGTTAATAGTCCTAGAGCAAATATTGACAGTTTTAGAAATGGATTATCATTAGTTGAATTTTTATAATTATAAACTTCAATCCAAAATTGATCAGTTCTGAGTTAATTTTTCTATTTATGTAGCCTTAAATTTCTGATACTTCGTTCTATTTCTTCAACTTCAGCATCCCAGCAAAAGTTACCGCTTCCCAGAAGAGTTTTTGTAAGCCAGCTAGAAGCAATACATTCAGCTTCCAAAAAGCCATTAATTTTTTGCCTTACTAAATCGTTTCACAGAAGTAATAATGTATAGTTTTTGTGTACTCAGATGCAAAAGTTACTGGTTTACATTACGTTAGTGCTTTTCAGAAGCATTTTTCGTTATCAAGAAAGCACGACATTGCTTCTCTCAGTTGTTAGTGCTTCCAAATCAGAATTCTATTGCTGGTATTATTGTAATTAAGTCATTTTATAGCTTCTGTAATTTCTAGAAATATGTTCTTTTTTCTCACTGTGGAATTAACATTCTGCAAAGGAAACTTTGCGTGTTTAAAAGGAGTGCCATCAGATAGTTTTTGAAAAGTAGAAAACTCTTATTTGGTGTTTTTATAAATTTAGTAAATTTGTAAAACACACTAAAAGCACTAAAATCAAAGGTAAAAAAGTACTAGTTTAGTGCATTTAAAAAAAAACCCCAAGTTAAAAAATTCCGCACTGTTATGAATTAAAAAGCACTAAATCTAGTGCGAAAAGCACTAAATTGGCACGCTGTACACGAAACACGAATGAACCGTGTGAACAGCAAGATTCATAAACATGATTCACAAAGCGAAGCAGGTGATTCAACTCGTCGTCATACTATTAGATATATCTTTTATCTTATGAAAAAATTCGCATTTCGAATTTTTTTTTCAGTTTGTTTCTATTATTTTTTCTACCACTGTATGTATATAAGTTGATTATGTAAGAATAACAGCAGAAGCGATTGTAAGAATAAAATTATATTGTGTAACAGAAGCTGAAATAGTATCAAAAGTTAGTGAAAGTTTTGAAAACATAGAAGTTATTTGTACTAAGTCTGGCTATCCAAAAACTCGAATGAGCTGCTTATTAATTCTTTTAACGGTTGTATTCAAAGGGTTGAAGCACTAAATATTGGATTTCGCAAATTCAACACGATATTGTTGTAATTGCCATATTTACTACTCCAACAACGTCATAACTCAAAAAATGGAAGTTTTGAGTTAGTGATGCAGAATTACAGCCTGTCCCACGATGTCGACAAGAAAGTTTCTATCGCTTATTTACATTGAAAACAACAACAAAATAAGAAAATTTGTCCTTGTTTTCAGTATATGTAAGTAAGCTATAGAAAGTTTTTTGTCGACATCGTGAGCCAGGCCGTTAATCTTCATAACGTTCTTCATATTGTTTAGACATTTCATACAAATATTTTGTTTACTCAACTCTGGAGAAAAAATAAAATTTTCTTTATCGATCAAGTTGTGTGTAAATTAAAAACTTCAAAGTCGTTTTCTGGCAAACTGGTTTTTTCAGTTATGACGTTGCTTGAATAAATGAGCGATATGTATATATAAGGATATCTGTATATTCACATACATACATATACACTTTATGAATGCACTTTGTACATAAGTACATATAACACATTAAGGTCGAAAAAAACTTTTGCCAGTCACCCCTATTTAGAATAAAAGATATGTCAAAGAAAGACAGGAAAAAAATTTGTTACGCCCCAAAATGCAGCAATTTTTTGTTTTTTATATACAGTAATACCGTGGTTTGCGTCGGTAATTTGGGCAGGAGAAACGCGATGCAAACTGAAACGATGCAAACCGAAGCGTACACTTGTATTGATTTTCATTTAATTAGTTCCGAGACTTATGGAAACTATACAATAATTTGAGCTCAAAAATAACATTTTTCAATAAAAAATATTTTTTTTTAATTTCTTAAAGCAGTAAAAAACAACAAAAATTTAAATAGTAAAATTAAAAATAAGGAATTCATAGTATAAAAGCAAAAGTCTATATCGATGTATTAATTTTTTTTATACGGAGCTTGTGTCATCTAGTAAATCAATTTCTTGAGTCATCTAGTAAATCAATTTCTACGGTTGAATTTGTCACACTTGCTGATTTTTGTATTAATTTAAAACTTGTTGGATTGAAACGTAAATTGTAAATTGCATATTTCCTTATAACATATGATGGCGTCGGTCAATTTTCTAGACATTTCGCATATGTATATATTTGCATTAAACTTAAATGGGAAATCCCCTGCTTATGTTTTAGCATATTCATATTAACGACACAAATCGAAGCACTGAAACAAAATGGACGCAACTTTGAAACGACGCAAACCATATAAAGTAAGATCTCAACATATCGTTGTTTATGGCTTTATTTTTTTGCCTTTTGTAGCTTTTTTAATCCATCAAATTCAGCCGCCGCCTATGCTATCTTGTATTCTTCCCCTAATGTCCGATGTTTTGCACGTGATAAGAAAGTCCTTGTAAATCTTAGCTGATATGCCTTAAAATTGAGCCCCTTTTTTTCTTTTTCCCACACATTCTACAATTAATCAATTCACAAGAATGAAAGATATGTATGTCAATGAAGTGCCTAAAATAGAACAATTTATTTTTGCTCGGCCAAATACAGCTCTTTTTTATATATAGCGCCGCCATTTAAAGTCCGATATAAACATATTGTTAATGCCTAGAGTATGACTTTATGTTTGCCTTTGACGTTTTTTAATCTAACGTAAAATTCTACATGGCATTTATGATAACTCGAATCCTTCCCCTCTTTTATATAATTTTGCATAAATGGAAAATAAGTCCTTTTAAAACTTTGTAAGTCAAGCTTTTTTTTAATCCTTCATATTACGCATCTTTTAGTATTTCTTCATATCAAATTAAACTGAACTGGAACTGTGGAGGTTTTGTTTTTGTTTAACAAATTCAATATAAAAGCAAACATAAGGTTAAATGTGAATCCATGGTACAGATTTTAAAAGGAAAACTAAAAAATAGGATATAAAAAGCGTGACTTTCTAAGTTTTAGAAGTTTTATCGATTTATTAAAATCGGAAAATAGAAGGAAAGTATCCCAGATATCATAAATGCCATGTAAAGTTTGACGGTATATTAAAAAAACATCAAAGGAAAAAATAAAGCCATACTCTAGGCATTAACAATGATATACGATATGTTGAAATCGGACTTTAAATTTCGGCAATATATATAAAATACACACGAAACTGATGTATTTTGGGATATGACAAAAATTTTTTTTTCCAGATTTATAAACATCATTGACATATCTTTCGTTCTAGAGTGTGACTGGACGGAAAGGTTTTGTTTTGTATTGGGATCGGCATGATTTAATGTAGCATGTATGTGAAAAAATTAAAAGGGGCTGTCATAAAATCTAGATACACTAAGATTTAAGACTTTCTTGCAACATGAAAAAAATCGGACATAGGGGGGAGGGTTCGAGGTGGCATAAGTGGCGCCCATAATTTGATGGCGGATTAAAAAGCCACCAAAGGTAAAAATGAAGCCATATTCAAGACATGGACCACGATATGTAAAATGTTGAGATCGGACTTTAAATGGATCCGAAAAAGTGGAATTTTGAGCGTAAAAAATTTTCTTTCATGTTTGAAGTTTCTAATTCAATGACATTCTTTGGTTGACTGCCACAACTTTTATGAAGGCCGACTCCTCCAACTATTACACATTCATAATCGTGTCGTATTACATGTAATGTTTATGTTGAATAGATGATGTTCATATGTAATCTCTTGTTAAGTACATAGACATGAAATACCCCAACAGGTCTAATTTAACTTTTATTTCTTTAAAAGCATAACATTTCTTACCATTAAAAATTTTTTCTTAAAAAAAAATTAAAAATACTTAACTTGAGACTGATTAGAGACTATGTCGCAATTTGAAATTCTTTGACTAAAACTACCACATACCTACTACGTACATACAGTATATACATAATTCAATATTTGCACTTGTTTTAGTTGTCTTAAAACAAAATTCGCAAGAAACGGACATTTCGTTCTCATTTATCTGATACTAATATTGTCAACGCTAATTAATCAGAAATATTTTTTAATTTTAATTGTTTTATTTGATTCTACCGCTATATTACTTTCAGTATGAACATATGCAGCAGCAAAACTAAAATGATACGATTGGGCCCATAACTACTTAAAGACTGGGGATTTGTTGGAGAAAACAATCATGCAAAAACGAATACGTCAGTTATTGTGTAATAAAAGAATAAATAATGAAAGCAGTGACTCTACATCCTACATACTAAGAAGTAACCGGCAACGATTAACAGGGATTCCAATTGCTTATTCCGATGAACCTCAACGATTTTTCAATTCTAAAATATCAAAAATAAATTTGGGGACATCATTATTCCATGCTACTAATATGTGCGATACAAAATATCTTACAACAGTTGAAAATGATAACACACACGATTTCATTGTAAATGTAACAGTTGATTGTTACAGTAACCAAAAGGAGTTTTCATGTGCCAAAAAAGTGAAGCGATGGCGACATCCCATGCACAGCACCATTGTATACATTTCTATAATTAATTATGTCAGACTACTAATGTTATGTATATATTTTCTATTGCGAAATTTCAAAACCTTACATGTCTTATTTATTTTATTATTGACTTCTACACAATACCTTGGCCCCATACAAGGTTTGCTGGTTTCGAAACCATTTCCATCAATAGGTATAGATTTGGGTTCCATCGATTTTGAAAACCCCCGTGATACATCACTTTTTAATTATACCAACAGCAGCGATAAGAACAATGGCAGTGATAGCAAACGACTAACAAAAAACTCATACAATTTCGAACTGGAAGATGGTGATAATGGGGAAACATATCTATCGGCAGGCAAAAATCTTATCACATCCTCTACAGAAGGAGGAACTGGCGGTGCTTACTTAGATAAATTAGATAATTTGGAACGAAGTTTGGCCGCAGTTTTAATAAAGGTCGCGTATGGCACAACTTCTACTACAAAACGAAGCATTCCCGAAAACAGTTATGCGCCTAGTTTAACAACAATTGCCACGCCTCTTCTAACAACACTAAAATATCAAGAAAAATCTCATCAATCAGAATTACACATGCATCATAGAAATTACGAACTCGATTTGGAAAGAGATCATGCTTTGCCAACATCAGCACCAAATGCTGATATTTTAAAGAGCAATAGCAATCCGACATATCCCAATCCAAATCGTCATCATAACCATGAACGTGATAGACATAGACACCTCAATAATTCGACGTCGAAACCATCATTGGCTAACATATTGAAGAAAGCAAATAGTCAGGCTCCCGTGATATCAATGTTTCCCGGAGGTGGCGAACTGCCCTCATATTCGCCACCATCTAGATCGTTTTTTACACCACCACTACCACCGGAATATCAACACCCTTTTGCTGATAAACCAACACTGCGTGGAACTAACAACGAGGGAGGAATTGAACTTAATAGTGGCAGCTATATAAACCGTAGACCTATACCTCCACCCAGTTTAATGCCCGGCCATGAACGCATACCCTATAGACCCCTAGATCTAGGCGGAACATCAAATAATAATGAAGGTGTATCATCAGTTTTCATGCCCTCCTTATCGGGTATTACATCATCGCCTGTATTTTCCCTGGCAACAGCAATTGCACATCATGACGCTGATGTTAAAAAAACTTTAAATACCCCTTCGAAAACCAGCAATAGTTCGGAAAGTATTTCTAATGCTGAAAGAATAAACACCTCGTCGTCTGCTATATATTTAGATTCAAATAATAATTTATATAATAATTCAAAGAGTATTGAAGTAAGAAAGGAGGTTCTACCAAGTATCAGACGTATTTTAAGTGGCTCCAATGGTCGCAAAGGTGATATACCTGAAGTTTTGTTAAAACAGGTAACAACACGACCGAACAGCAACTACCATCATCCACCTTCGTCACCAATTGTTCTCATTGATTCATCGCTTTTGACGACAAATGAGGGTTCTATGGAAAACACCGATAACAAACAAAATATAAACAAAATTAAAAATATGGGGGAAACTGGTATTAGCAATGATGCAGAAAAAGTGAAAATAACATCAAAGCAATTAGATGGCAGCAAATTTGAATTGAATAATATTACATCAACACCGACTGCCGCTGCAGCTATTGGAGGCAGTGAGAAGGCCAAAGCAGGTATATCAGCGGCGACGGGATCGTCACCAACATCATCAAGTGATATAGACTTATCATCATCGTCCGGTAAAACTAATGGATATGGATCGTTATATTCATCATCAACGTCATCGTCAACTTCGTCGATATCATCATCAACGTCTTCCTCAACATTAGCCTCGGCATCGGCACATGCAACCTGGTCTTTGGCGTGGAATATACATGTATACTTGTCTGTTATACTCTTTACCATTTTGGCAGTTTATTCATTTTATAAAATGATTACTTACAACAAACTGACTCATCTCTTTTCCCAGCCATATTTCATTTGCATTCATTTTATTTTGATTATCATATGTGTGGCTCGAACTTTTTATTTATGCTACGATGCGTATAATATTCATTCCAGTTTTCACATTTTTATATCGGAAACCTTACTCAACTTGCCGGCCACATTTTTAACCATATCGTTTGCCGTTTTAATTTTGTTTTTATCTCTTAAGTCTCTAAATCATAAGAACAATCGCTACTCTGCCTTAATACGGCCTCTCACGGTCGTCGTCGGCTGCGGCGTACATGTAGTTCTGTGTATTACTTTACATTATGTCGAATCTTATACATTGCAAAACCATCAGCAGCATTTATACTATCAACAGCAACAACAATTATTTACAAAAAGACAGCAAATGCAACAGCAGAATAATCAAAATATTCAATATAATTTTTTGCAAAGTCAATATTTGTATGCAGCAAATATTATAGGTCTCGAGGCAGCGGCTTTCAGTTCATCAGTGCCTTCCGTACAGACAGCTAACTTTCATCAGCACAATATGGCTACAAGTGTATCTTCATTACCGCCACCTCCACCACGAGTTTTGTCACTTATATGCCAAATAATTTATATATTTGTATGCTTTAGTTTGGGCTTCTTGTATCTACACTTGTATAGAATTTTAAAGCGCATATTAAGAAGCAAATCTCAAAACTATATACACGGTTATCAAAACCTTTCATATGCCATACACATAACAATTGCTACAGCTTTACTTTTTGTATTATTGGCATCTTTACAAATATTTGGAGCAATAAGCATTTCATCGTCCAGGCCTTTGATTACGCAAAAAACTTCAGAAATTGATTGGCTACAGTGGGGCTACCAATTTTCACTGCGCCTAATAGAAATTGCAATTATAACTCTAATCTCTTGGGTGACAGGGCTTAAGACAACCAATGGCAGCAACACCGTAAATATTAGTTTAACCAACAATGAGGCTAGAGTTGTTGCAGGGCAAGTGATTGTAAGCAATTCAATGTTTAATTCAAATGTAAGCTCTAATCCTGTACGAGGAAAACATAACGTTCACAATAATCAATACAATCACACAAATTTGTTTTTGCCGTGTACATCAAGTTCCAGTCAAGAACAATTTGACACGGATTATCCAGTCGTGTGTACCGCAAATACTAATTTACATACGTACACAATTCGAACAGGCAAACTAATATATGATGACAGCTTCGCCTTGAGTTCGCTTAATGCAGGTAATTCTGCACTAACAAATGATTTCCATTATCCGCATCACCAAGTTCAATCGCTTGCTAAGCAGCAGCAACTACAACAAAAATCTCCACAATTTACACATCAGCATCCATATGACTCCCAATCTCTGCACAGCTCTGCCCACAACAAAGTATCCGAATACGGTTCCAGAATTAATTATCAACCAGAAAATCATTTAATGTACAACGATTATTTAACAGATAATAGTAAGGATCACTATGAAAATCCTAATTTCGATCTAAGAGGTCCAGGCTCTGCAACATCGGGATCTGCTTTGGTAGTAAGCTCTAACGCTGGCAATGGAGCAATGCAAAAATTTGGCAAAAACTCTGTTTCCAACTCAACTACGACACCTTCAAGCAGCAATAACTCAAATATGGGATCAAATTCTTCATCTGCCTCGTCGGCTACATTACAACAGCAAATGTTACTGTTACATGGCGGTAACGAGGCTTGTTATTCAGAGCCTATTCATGAAAATTATGATTTCAATCATTTTGAAAAACCAAAACTTAAACAACAGGCACATGATAATTGGCCCGATACCAATATTCCAACAATACTCAACAAACGTGATAAGAAAAAATCCTCAACAACCTTAGAAAGGTGTGTCTATGATAAGCCACAACGTCGAAGTTCAAATTCAACTCATTCCTGCAGTTCAAATAGTAATTCCACAAATAATGGCGTTGCTGGAAACAGCGCTAGTTGCAGTGGTAGCTCTCGATATGCTAGTTTTAATACATTTGAAAGAGCACAATTTAAAAATGTGCGCAAAAGTGATACTTTTAACAATGTTACAAACGGTGGTGTTAACATCATGCATGTCAGAAACAATTCTTCGTCGTCAGCTACGTCAGGTACATCAGCTAGTGGAACCAAAAATACTTCCCTATGTCCACAAACCTTAGCATCAACTCAAAGACATCAGCATGGCATGCCCTCACGAAACATTAGAAAAGTTTTAGGAAATAATACCTCGGGATTAGATGTATTTTCACGCTCAACTATGGAAAGATTAAACATCAGCCATCCTCAGCCACATAAAAGTCAGTCTCAAACACAACATCACCAATATTCGGATGATGATGACGATGACAAAGATGATGATATAATGTTAGCAGAATCCTCACATCAAGTGTAATACATCAGTTAAATATCGTTGCAGCTATTGCAGTTCGTGGAGGAATAATAAAATTTAAAAATATTCTATTGAAAACTCTGGATTGCAAGTGTGGAGATTTAATAAATTTATACTAAGCAACAACTTTTAAGGAACAACAACACTAAATAATTCTAAACTACTTAAAGGAAACTTATATTGGATCACTTAGTGATAAGCTGCGGAATTATGTATAATAAAAAAAAACGCGAATATTTTTGCAATAGTTAACATTTGTGGTATTTAAGCTGGAAAACCCTAAACCTTAATAGTAGTCTGCGTCGTTACACTGACACTAAGGATTGCAAGAAACTCTGTAAACGCTGAAATTAATAAATTAAATATTAAAACCATCGAATTTGAACAAAGTAATGGCAATGTAAATGACACCAAGTCAGAATTTGTGAAATTATGTTCTGAAGTGCCCGAATGTTAACGTCAGAAAAATATGTCTTAGATAGATAATTTGTGTATGCAGGATTAATGTTACTTCTGTGAATACGAAACTGAAAATGATATAAAACGACCAGAGGAAAACGAAAATGTTTAATGCAATTTGAGTAAAAGTTACTTTTGTTTAGCTAAATCCAAACAAATATGTCAATACACAGTTTTGGCCAAATGCTAATTGACAAGCAACCCTGACTTTGAAAACTTTGAACACCTTTTTACAATAATAGATATCTTCTTCATCGCTTATTAGCAGTTATTGGATATAAATTCGCTAATGGAAGAAAATTATAAATGTTACCAACATTGCACTCAATGGAAAATGATGAACACTAAAAATTCTTCTTTGCGAGTAGTTTTGCAATTTGTTTTTGAATTTATTGATGTATATAGTATATTATCTGAGCGCTATTCCAATCATTTATTGTTGGACCTAAAAATGAAATCCATAAACTTTGATCTGATAGAAATATTGAACGAACGAGTGTTTCATAAAGTACATTGGAAAACATTTTAGAAAATATGCAATAAACCCTAGAACACTTACTACTCAGGTTAACACAAATGGATATTAAAAATAAAAATATATTTTTTTTAAATATCCATCAAGAAATGAGAATCTAAATTATCAACAAATTATGCCATATGAATACAGAAGTTTTTAGCACTGTTTTGCTACAGAGAACAACTGATTGGACATATAAGACCAATGTGCGGTTGCTAATGTCTTACATTTTCTAAGAATAATTGACTTGTAAGAAATTATATCTTTATTGATTTTTCGTGTGAAATAAGCTATTCTATAAATTATCTAGTTGCTTATCATCTAAAATATTAATAATTCAAGCAAAGTTTGGAGATTTAGTGTGAGGGAATGTGAAAAAAATATTATTCGGTGGCTTATATTCATATTGTTCTACTAAGAGTTTAATATTCACATAAATCGAATATATTTGGCATCCAAATCAATTATATTTTACGCTGATCAAGTCTGCTGTTAATTGCGGTTTTATATGAAGGCAAAGTTATATATAGTTTTCTAACATTACACCCTATTGAAGGCTACATTTCACTCCAGCTTACTCCGGCAGCCCATCATATGCTTAGAACAAGCCAGATAATATAAACTCAATACTAAATGTGTATATGATTTTCTCTCAACACTATAATCCTAAATACCTACTTATTTTAAATCAATGCCAAAATTTAACATCATGTAACACTAGAATTATGAAAGCACGAAGAGGATTTATTCAATCCGAAGGAAGCTTTAGAAATAATACGACCGTTGTCCGTACGATATGTAATCAACGAGAGCCAGTAGACAGCTTTCACTTTATTGGAATTTGTCCTATATTGTGAATGAGTATAAACGACGTTACCTTGATAAAACTCAACTTGGTATGAATGTTGTACTTAATATTATGAATGACCGCAAGTTTATTAACCTGTATAAAATAAAAATAAAACTATTGGTAAAATAATTTTAGTTTTTTTTTAATATTCACTCAATACATTAAAATTTTGTAAATAATAATTAATTATATGAATTAATGTATTGCCAATTAGGCTTACAACAAAAATGTTCCGCCTAATATAGATAAATATTGTTAATAAATTGATTTGTCATAATGTATATACGATTTAATTTAATCTATTAATAAATAATAATATAAAAAATTAAATTGACATGTTTACTAATCTCAGATACTTATAAATAATATGATATCTAAGGATGTCGTTAGATGAGCAACTTTTGCATGTTAATTACATGCAAACTCGAAAGTATTTTCTTTAGTTTCGAATTGCACAGTAGACCCACAGAAATGAGTGTGGCTGTAATTAATTTTTTAAATGCGGTGTAATATTTAACTCACTTAAAACTAGAGCCAACTGGAATTCAGTGAAGATCAATTCAAATTACACGGGTTATTTAATTTAATAGAGGCAGACGTTAATTTATAGAACTAATGAGAAAAGCAAAATTGTCGAACGGATTGCTTGCGTGACACAAAGGAAAGGAGTGCTTCGTTTCTGTATTTCTCGAATCGTATAAGTTCTCGCATAACACGAGCGAATCGAAAGAAAATCAATTAAATATAAAATGGTTTTTCTTGTGTCTTTCAGGTATTTTTACTGTGCGAGAGTTGCTAGCAATTATTCGAAGGAAGGATGTGAGAAAGTGTTTCTGTAATAATGTTTTGTGGAAAGTTTTGCACAAGGACTGGCAAAACAATTTGCATTTTTAAATAGTTGCGAGAAAAATAAAATTTTCGAAAATGTACTAGCTTATTTTTAAATATGCATGAAAAAATATTTATGTAATAGAAGTCTGCATGACCATTAGGGATGCCAATCCCGGGATTCGGGATTTCAAAAAATTAAATCCAGGGATTTTTCGGGATCCCGAAATTTTTTGCGATTCAGGAATTATTCCGAACTCTGGGTTTTTTGAACATTAAAAGACACATGCTTTTATAGGTATTTACTAAAAAGAGATTGACAAACAAAAGTTTTATAATTATTTCATATTATAACTATTTAAAAATTCACAAATAATATTTTTTAAAATCACAAAAGAAAAATCGTTTTTAATAGCAATTTAAATTTCATTTGTGTTGCTAGTTAACTCGGCAACTGAAGTTCGCTTGCCTTCCATAATCGAGCCATAAATTAACTACTTACTATCCTTATCGCACTTTTTCCCAAAACTAAATTTTATTTGCTTAGTAAATATTAATTGTTTCTTAAAAATACATTGAAATTTATCATTGAGGGCTTAGTTACTTCTTATGCTCATTTCACTGTTGCTAATACAGATAATCATGGAACCTTTACCCAAAAATTTCGTAGAGCAACTAGCGATATTAGTCTTGTTTCTCTACTTTTTGGTTTAAGTTCGATAAAATGAGATGAAACTATAATTTCTCTCAACAAGGTACAAAAATGCACAAATGTTTATAGAATGTTTTTATTTTCTAATTTAATATAAAAACTTTGTTCACCACTTGTTTTTAAATCGTTTTTCACAAAACTTTCCATTAATTTGGTTTTTAGGAAAATAAAATTTTTCTTAGTTATTGTTTGTTTTTAAATTTTCGAGTACGGGAACGTTTTTCATGCAAATGTAGAGAAAAAATTAACGCACCTATTATGTTAAACTTTCATTTAAACAAATGAGAAGCTCAAGTAACATCATACTTGAAACAAAAACTCTATAATAACATATTTTTTATTTTCTTACTTTACCATTACTACATTGGCTGACTTTATGTCATATCGAATTGCAATTATAATAAGTATGTAATTGTAGTAGTACCTATTGTAGTAGTATTAGTGAAAACCGATTATGGCCATAGGGCTAGGTTTTCGTGTTATGAATGAATAAATTAATTTAAATAAGTGTTAAAAACAATAACGTCTATCTTTCGCCAAAATCGAGTTCCGAATGTTCCGAATAAACTATTCACCCTTATTGCGAATGTCAATGTCGCCACAAAAGATACCAATGGTGTTGACAATGTTGTCGAATTTCGATAACAATTGACGGCAGCTTCGCATTGGTAAAGGCGACTTAATAACAACATTATCTTATATTGGCTGTGGTTTTGGCAACGACGCAGTAGGAATTTTTGAATTTTCACGGTTAGGTGTTTAAAAAAAAATATTTAAAATTGAAAAAATGAAAATAACAATCAACATACAATTTAATTAATTAAGAAATTAATGTACAATATCAATGGTCACAAGTAGAAAGGCCCTAACTCGTATTTTCACGAAATTGAGCTTTTCAGCAGTTTTACAGAGTAGTTGTACAAGTACTTGTACTGTTTATTAATATGCTTTTACCTTCTCCTGTAAAGTTACTGTTATTTTAGTTAGGGCCTTTCTACTTGTGACCAACGATCGATATATCGATATTTGGAAAAATAAATATCGATATATATCGCCGATATTTCAAAAACCGATATATCGATACATCGATTCTTATTGACGAATATCGGGTTTCGATATTTCTAAGAGCTACATATATAAATTTTAGCCGCTTTTCAACTATACGTAGCAGAAATGCGAAAAAAGAGAAATTTCATAGTAACATTCAAGGCGCATCTATAAGGTGACCCCACTAAGCCAGCTGACTTATTTTTAACTAAACTTAATGTCAAATTTGGTTTGTATGGGTATAAGCCTAGAGGCAAAATAAGTTTTTATTTATTTATTTATTTACATGATATTAAACTTATATAAATATAAGACTAATAAAAATATTTTTAAATAGCACTAGCTACTATGGCTATCAGCTATTAGAGTATTTTCATTTTTATTTTTATATTTAGTTGCGAAATATAATTTGAAATTATTGCTATATTGTTAAGACGGTACTGTGAGTAAGTTAAGGCCATTGTTGAGTAAAGGTTTTGTTTGCAGTGTTCTTAGATTGGGACAGGTGTTCAACTGAGATTTTAGCTCCGCAGTATGTGCATTTGTCATTGAAACTGTTGTTTGTTAGATGTCGATGTGTGATAATGGTGTGTCCCATACGTAAACGGGAGAAAGTTCTGATTTCGTTTTTTTGATATTTGTTGCATATTTGGGTGTTGTTACGTTGGGGTTGATTTGGGAGTAATGGGGATGTAAGTAGTTTTTTGCATCTGCAATTCTTTTGTTTTGTAGTTCTTTTGAGATGTATTTCAGTATATCAAGTTTTTCGGTCAAGGGATCATCAATTAGCGGTGCTGTGCATGCATGTTTTGCTGCTGCTTCTGCATAAATGTTGCCTTGTATGCCTGCGTGACCTGGTATCCAATGTATTTTTATCTTATCTTTGTAGCGGATTAATAAATCTCGAATTTTGTTTACTGATTGCCAGTCGCTGTTTCTTAGATTGTTTATAGCTGATATTACAGATAAGCTGTCGGAAAAAATAACTGTTTTGTTTTTCGATTTACTAGCAAGGCTTATTGCTTGAAGAATTCCTGCTGCTTCTGCTGTGAAGATGGATGTATATTTAGCTAATGTTTTTGACGTTAAAGTGTTGCCGTTCTGATCTACTACTGCATATGCTACATAAAAATTGTCTTTGGAGGCGTCTGTAAATAAATATTGCCATTCAGTGTTTTTAAAAGTTGTTATTTGGTGAAAAAGTTGTTTATACATAGTGGTTGATGTGATTTGTTTTTTATAAAACGAAAGATTGACGTCGCACGAATTTGGGTCGTATGTCCACACAGGGTTTTTTAAATTGAACTTGGTTAGTTTTTGCCTGAAGTTTACGATGCTGTAGTTGATACATCTATATATGGCTGATTGAATTCTCAACTTTCTTTTTGATTTTAGTACTTCAGAGGTGTCAGAATATATAACTGAATTTTTGTATGTTAATAGTTTGGGTAGTAGTCGGTTTGTGTTCTCAGAAAATTTTTGCTCAATTGATGGTAGGCCGGATTCTATTAGGAGTATTTTTATCGGTGTTGTCTTGTATGCGTATGTGCAGGCTCTAAGAGTTTGATGATAAATTGTCTTTATTGGTTTAAGATTAGTTTTCGCGGAGCTACCGTAAAGAAAGAGTGCGTAGTCAATTTTGCTTAATACAAGCGTTTTTACAAGATATTTAATAGTGTCGATATGTGTGAAACTTCGGGTAGCTAAATACCTGATCAAGTTAGCTCTGAGGGCAAGTGCTTTTTTTAAATTTGCAATATGTTTTCTCCACAGGTAGTTTTTTTCAAATATGACTCTAGAATTTTTAATTCGCTCACGCAGGGTATAGTAGAATTATTTATATTGAGATTAGCTGGATTACACTTATGTTTTCTACATATGTGCAGGATGGACGTTTTTTTCTGACGAAATTTTAGCTCCCGATGTTTCGGACCAGTTTTGAATATCAATAAATACTTCTTGCAACATGTTGTTAATCTTTGTGTGATGTCGTTGTTTTTTGCCAGTATGTAAAGGTCATCAGCGTATAGGCAGTGGTCGATAAACTTATGTTCTTTTATTATGTTACTAATTTGATTGAAAGCTATTTGGAATAGAACGACGGACAGAGGAGAACCTTGCGGTATTCCATTATCTAGTGGATATATGTTTGACGTTTCATTGTTTATTCTTACTTTTATTGTTCGGCCAGTTAAAAAAGATTTAACGTAGTTAAAGATTTTGGGTCCAACACCCCAGTTCCTTAAAGTATTTAATATAACGTGGACTCCAATACGGTCAAACGCTTTTTCGAAATCAATACCCAAAATAGATGTGTGATTTCTGGATGAGAGGGTTTTTGAAACATAGTGGTCTATATGTAGTAAGGCATCTGTGCAGCTGCATTTTGATTTGTATGCAGTTTGGTTGCTAGCAATTAACTTTTTTGTTTCAATTAGCCATGCTAAACGATTTGCAATCATCCTTTCCATAAGTTTGGTTAGGCATGATAGTAATGAAATAGGGCGATATGCGGTGAAGAGTGTTAAATCCTTATTGGGTTTTGGTATGGCAGAGATTATTGCTGTTTTCCAAGAGTGGGGAATAATTGCAGTGTCGAAAACATTGTTGTATAGTTTGAGGAGAGTTTCTTTACTATTTGTTGTAAGATATTTTATCATGTCATAACATATTCTATCTAAGCCGGGTGTTGTTCCTTTGACCTTTTTTGTGGCTATAAGTAACTCGCACATTGTCAGTTTACCTTCTATTTTTTCGGTGTAGGCATTGCCGACTTGGATATTTAAGAAAGATAGTGCAGCTCTTTTGGCTATAATAAAATTTTGCGTGTAATTGCGGTCCATCGAATTTTCTGACCATTTCGTTCCGAAATAGTTTGCTATTTTTTTAGATTCTGTGATGAGTCCGTTATCAGTACGTATTACTGTTACTGGTGTTGTCTTATTACGACTGGAAAACATGTTAACTTTTTTCCATAGAAGAGATAATGGTGAATCTCTTGTTATGGTTTCAGTGAATTTTTAAAACTTTCTGCTTTTGCTTTTTTACATTCAAATCTGAATTTTGCATTGTTCGTTTTTGTGTAGCTGATGTTTGGGGTATATGAAGATTTGCAGCAGTTCTTATGGTCTTGGTAATTATGGCGTTGTCTTTGTTGTTATTGCCTGTTAAAACTTTATTAAGTAATGCATTTTCCACGCTTTGGCTGTATTGATTCCAGTTGGATCTTTTTAAATTAAATTTTCTTATTTGAGTTTTGTTGTAATTATTTGGTCTCACTAGTAAGGTTGATTTTATAGGAAAGTGGTCACTATTATGTAATTCATCTAGGGTATGACTTGAGGTTAACGTTAGTAAGGAAGGCGAACAACCGGTGATGTCAATGTGAGTCAAAGTGTTATGTGTCGAGAGATGGGTAGAGAATTTTCAATTATTATTCCGCGCATGTTGTTCGAATTCGATCCCCATAGTGTATTCCAGCTGTTAACATCTCCAACTAATATAATGGGAGTGTTTATGTTTTTGAAGAGTTCATTGAAGTCAATTACAGAAAAGTTTTCAGTAGGTGGAATGTAAACCGATATAATTGTAAACTTTATGTTCATAGTGATTTCAATTGAGATGTTAAGCAATTTGGATGAATTGAAAATACGTTGATGTGGAACGTGGTCACGAATAAATATACCGATGCCGCTTTTGCAAGAAGTGTTTGTAGGACTGTTTTCGAAATAAGAGCTAAAATGTGTAGGTGGTATTGGAGTGAAGTTATACGGGCAGTGGGTCTCTTGTAGAGAAATAAAATCAGGGTTTTGTTCCTTCAAAATTAGTTGGAAATCAGTGTAATTATGGAAAAGGCCTTTTATATTCCATTGTATTAAGTTAAACGGTTTGGCCATGTTTTGATTGAAGATTTAAATTTTTCTGTTTATTCAGGTTTGAGATGTTCTTTCCAATTTTTGAAGTACTTGCTTGTTTTGGGCTTAAAGCCGGTCTATGCCCCCACGAATCGAAGCTGCCATCGCTTACCCGCCAGAAGACCCGCCGCTGAAATACAGCCTGCACAAGCAGCGCCGAGTCGCGGGCGCACAGACCAGCCGAAAGACACCTACAAGTATTTAAGTTTCCATTTCTTCTTCTCCATCTATTGTAAAACGTCTATTTGTGATTTTAGCGGGACTATGTGAGTTTGTTTTATTTTTATTTGGTTCTTTGTTGTTTGTTTTAGAAATTTTTGTTGATTTACTTGTACTGGGTACATCATTTTGTTGTTTGTTGTTTGTTCTAGTTTTTGCGAGTATTTTACTTGTAAGTATTTTGTTATTATTTATTATTTCTTCTAAAGCTGTTGTTACTGTATTTGGTGATTCAATTGTTGTTGTAGAGATTTTTGGATTTTCTGGTGTACTTGTTTCTGAATTTTTTGTAGAGTTGGGTGAGGTACTTTGGTTGTTGTTTTGCTCTTTGTTGATTTTTTTCTTTTTCTCTTTAATTACTTTTCGTAGATCTTCAATAGGAATTTCAAAAGATTCAACTGGTAGTACTTTAGTTTCTGATTCTTTGTACGTGCAATTGTTCAATGTTTTATATTTTCATATTTCTTGTCGTTGTTGTATTACGGGACATTTTTTATTGTTTGATCGGTGTGCATGTTTGCAATTAACACATTCTATTTTTGAGCATGATTCAGGCAAATGAGTTGTTAAAGAACAAATTTCACATGTTTCACTTGCATTGCAGTATTTTTTTGTGTGACCTAATTTATAACAGTTTTTACACTGTATGGGGTTTGGAATGAAAGGTTCTACTTTGCAGATGAGAAAACCAATTTTTATTTCTTTTGGTAGACTATACTGGTTGAAATGTAAAATGTGCAATGGAGTGTTTGATATTTTGTCTTCGTGATACTTAGTGATTTTTTTGCAATCGACTGCTCCCTGGTCTTTAAGACCTTCTTTAATCTCTTGCTCGGAAAATTCTTTTAACGATGGTGCAAATACAACTCCTTTAATTATGTTTATTGTAGGGTGTAGAAAGCTTTCAATTGGTCCAATACTATTTAACATGCTTGCTTTGAGAAATTTGTTTGCCTGGCTTTAGTTTTTTGTAAGTATGAGTAAATTACCATCTCTTGTGAAATTTATTTTTTGTGCGGGTTCACTAGATATCCCTTCCAGCGCTTTGGATAGTAAGAAAATATTGAAATTTTGGAGCGGTTTGTCTGTTACTTTACTCTTGATAACAATGTATTTTGGACATTGTATTTTTTTCGTGTTTACTGCATTTTGCTTTTGTATCAAGTTTGGGAAATCAAAATTGTTGTTAGTATTGTAAGTAGTATTATTCTTTTTTCGTTTTGGTGATGGATCAGGATCCAAAATTTTAAAATAATTTCCTCCCGAGGAGGATGCCATTTTTAATTAAAATTAAAGACCAAGCCTTAATTTTTTTATTTAAAGTACTCTCTTATATACCAATTAACGTTTGTTTTAAGGAAAACTATAAAAAAAGAGCGCAATATGATAAATTGAATTGACTTTATACACAATGCGGTTATGCAAAGCAGGACTTTGTTTGGATAGTGCTGTTCTGTTACGAATCAGCTGACTCTTTATTTATTTATTTCATAAATGCTTTACAAATTTACGAAATAATGGGCGGAGTAACGATCATATCGAGCCTTATTTTCGATTTAATCGTAAGCGACAAAAATTAAATGTTTCAGGAGAAGGTTTTTTAAAATATTGAAATATGTTTTTGTACTTAAATTGTCGCTTACTGTAAAATTTTACAGCACGTATCTTAAAAGTTATCAACAATTTTGGTATTTTGATAATTCTAAACTATGGGCAGGCCCATAAAACTTAAATTTCAATAAAAAAGTATATTTTCGATAACATGTCGCTTACTATAAAATCGAAAAAAAGGCTCGATATGTCCATGATGTTATTAACAATAGAGATGAGCGATTTTTCGAAAGCTGTTACTTTTTCACAGCGATTGAAAAATCACTAATCACAACTGTGACTGAATTTATCAAGTAACAGGTTTCGGAAATATAGTTCTTTCATACAAACTGTGAATGTTCTCGTATGCTTACTTTACAGTAAATAAAGCTACCACATGAATTTTTTGTTATCAGCCCAATCATGAATATTCCCTCGGAATTTATTTCTCACGGAAAATAATTTTCTCAAGAAAACATTCCTCCAATCATAAATTCCTTGGGAAGAAAAAAGAGTAATACGTGGCATCACCGCATGACGAAGCTCGTTGTTTTGCTTGTTTGTTGACATTTTGTTTCTCCCTTCTTTTCATTGAGTGAGATAGTAAACAAAATTATTAAAATTCACCAAATTGAAAAAATATGTAAAAAAAAGTTTATAAATGATTTATTTTGGCATTATTTGTGTTTATCCAAATAAAACAACTACAAAATACAAGTTTATGTATATAAATTTTGTTTTCATGGAGTATTAACCATGTTTTTATGTAAACTCCCTTCTGTTTTGCAAGGGAAAGATTTTTAGTGAAAAAAGCAAGTTCAATTGCGTTCATAATACCTACTTTTCCCCGGGGAGTTTTTTTATCCCCGCATTTGGTAAAAAAGGGGGAAAACAAATTCATGATAGGAGAAAAGGGAAAAGTGAAAAAACTCGTGCGGAATTTTTGTTCATGATTGGGCTGCATAATTTTTTAAAGATTGAGAAACTTGTAAATTTATTTTATACATAAATGCTTTGAATTTCTCTTTAATATTTTCTATTGGTAAAATATAAGACGTCGTAGATATCATCTTCACACTAGGTTCAATTAATTGGACGATTCAAAGGAAAAATGTTTTAGTGGTAAAAACTTTTTAATGGAGATATATACTGGGGCGGTGGTTTAATTAACAGAGTATAAATATTATTTTAAAAGATGTAGAATAAGTTTTATTTCATTTTAATTTTATTTATTGGTGAAATATCGCTTAGGGTTGATGGTGTTAACTTAAAATTATTCTCTAATAAAAAAAATAATTAAAAATAATTAAACTCAAATTACTATTATTTTTTGAGTAGAATATGAATCATATTTGGCCTTAAAGGCTTGATTCTGAATTAATAAATAAATTAAATTAAAATTAAAAATTAAACTACGTGTTCACTATGAAGTTCACATTGGCAGAAAGTTAAGCTTTTGCAATTTTATATTAACCGACGCAAGTCTTTTCTTAAAAACAGGGATCTTAGTTGAGAAGACTTGGTAAACAATATCTAAAATGATACACGAGTAAACTTCATCATTAAAATCAAAGCTTGATTTTATGTGTAGTTTCCCAGTATGAAATTCTCTACAATGTTCAAGTATAATTGTCCTTTATATACCGGAGCACAATGAGAAAGATTCATATGACGATAGTAATATACTCGTACATATATTTTATTTACGTTTAAAAATTTATTTTTTTATACATAATTTGAAGAAATTGATGCACGGCCGACACAACACACATAAGAAAACAAATAAATTCTTTGTAATAAGTTAGGTAGCCAGGAAAAAAGGATGTAGTTATATTTTCTTAATTCCGTCACAGAATATCTTAAATTCTACAATCTAAAATCTACACCTAAAAGATATTACCGACGCTCTACCAGCGAAAGCAATCATTACTCTACATTCGTGTAATTACCCACAAAATGGCAACACTAGATGAGTTGCTTGAGCAGCAACGAAATGCATCTAGATGTGCTTAACCAACAACAAATAATTTTTTTACATATGTTTATCTTTTAATAATTTTAATAAGCCATTTACCAAGAAAATGCCGAAAGATCAGTAAAATTTTGTGGGTCAGCAACCAGAGACCTGGGTCGAGCAATTTTGTCGACGGCGGCTAAAAATTCGGCTTCAGCCGAAAAATAGATTGCATGCATAAAAATTCGCTTAACATGCTTCTTATTCAAACTTATAAGAAAAGTACGTAAAATGTATATGCCTTCTTCTCTATTTCCGTTGCAGATTTCGAGCGATTATAAACATCTGCTAAGTATTGAGTAAATTTTAATTTGTTTTTCAAAGTATGTATTGTATATCACTATCAGCCCAATTATAATTTTGCCGGGAAATTTTTTCTCTTTCCAATCATAGGGGCGAAAATCTGGATCACCTTTAATGTTTACATACATATCATTCTGCATTAACGCAAGAGTTTAGTAGCAGAAATTTAATAAAAATTCCATGCTTTCATTACCAATTAGATTGTGTGTTAATATAAATATCTGTTTTTTTTTTTAAATAAAAAAATAAAGTGAAAACTAAGCCAGTTTGCAGATGCGAATGGATTAAATTTCCAATTATTGTATATACAAGTACAAAGGAAATTGTAAATTTTACAAAAGTTTTTCTTGTCGACGGTCTTGAAAATATTACAGGGAAACAGGCTTAAATCAAGTTTAGGAGCACCTCTCAAAAATTAAAAAACAGGACTCTATCTATCCTATAGAAAATTAAAAAAATAAGAAAAAACAAATAAATAAATAAATAGTCGGCGAGGCTTATGCGGAGTACTTATCTGGCATATCTTGCGTTGTCATTTTGTGGTGTCATTTTCAAAATGTTTGCAACGCCGTTCCGATTGTGTTTTTTTTTATATGGAAAGCAATGCCACACAACGAAAAATATGCAAATGACAAACGTTGCCACCAGTGCACTCTATTGCGATGTCACAAAATGCCATAGTATGTGCTCGGCATTAGTTTCCGAGTTATGGGCCGCTGAAATTCTAGTACAAAATTGCGAATATGACCAATATTGGTCTCATATTAAAGCTTTTGAGAATATCTTTCATGAAACGGTAAAATGCAGCCTTGGTCGGCCATCATTGCCACAAAACGTTATTAGGCAGAAAATCTTTATTAGGCTGCGCCGTGTGGAGAAACCCCATGGTGGAGAAAATACTTAAGCCCTTCCGAAGACCAGCAGTGGAAGAAAACGTTATTACCAGGAAATCTTTGCAAATCAGAAAATCTTCTTTGGAAAATACCATGGCCGTCAGTGCATTAAGTAGTTATTATTTATGAATGTTACACATAGACCCAGCAAAAAATAAATGAACGCGTTCAAAGTGAAATAGTGTTTCATGTTTCTTCAAATGCATTCTGGGGGGTTACTCTCTATTGCGATGCGAAAGAAAAATGCTACGAAATCGAACGATTGGTACTCTCGAATGCGTTTGAGCATTTGCTTTTCGCATCTATTTTTCTTTTCTTTCGCAAGTCTGGTATCACCGCACTCTGTAATGCAAAAGCGTCTGTCAAAATCATCCTATTATCGCAAATATCTTGCGATAGGTAAATACCAAACGCAAAGGGAGAAAAACATGTGAGTACGTTGAAAAAATATTTATAGTTGATATTAAAATTGTTATTTTTAGAGAAAAAATTTTGTGATCACATGCATATGTATCTAAAAAAAAAATTAAGGTGAAATATAATTAACCAAACCATAGCATTCATACTGTCCTGACATTTTGTGTTGAAGTGTAAGTGCTTGTTTTTGGCCGATCTAACCATCAAAACCATCATAAAACAAATTTGATATGGTTGGAACGTAGTATTCTTTCAATGCCGAGCAGACCTCTAAGCAATGTGAGCAATGATAGAACTAGGGTATGGTCCTGGCCAATTTGATGTTGATATCCGCCTTGGCCAAGAATTTTAATGTGGCGGCTAGTTTTATAATAGTTGGAATTGCTCTGGATCTCCTTGAAACTTTTATTTCGAGTTGAATAGCGTTTAGAGCATACAGAAACGCTTCCTTTTTCAAACGAAAATTTTGAAGAGCGAAGAAGAACGAAGGACTTATCTCTTAAGACTCGTCCTACACGGTCGTTTTCCTCATCAAACACTATTTTATTTTCAATTAAATAGTGTTACACTTCACTTTTTCCTAACTTTCCTTTTCTGAAAAAACGTTTTTTACATATTTTGGCATTTCATTACTGTCAATCTTTGCCAAATTTCCTTTTGCAAAGTCAGTGCTGCCACTTTATCAAAGAATTTTGCGAAAGTAATAGAGGGTACCAAATTGGCATCTCATCGCATTTAGCTTTCGCATCGTAAGTGCTTTCGCATCGCAATAGAGAGTAAACCCCCTGAATATTATCGCAAATCGTACATAATGCTATAGTTTTTGAACTCATTAAAAACGCATTGCGGTAATATATTGAAGTAAATATCCAGCGAAATAGTCATGCAAAAACAGAATTAAATCTCATCACATTGACACATTTTCATAAAACAAACTTTATCTAAAATAAATAACAAGAATACAATAGCTCAGTGGTAGAGAGTATGCCTTGACAGTGAGAACAGCACGGTTGTTCGTATCCTGGATGGGACAAAAGTTTTTATTTTTTGTTTTTTTTTTATATTTACCTGAAAAAACATCATCGAATCAGGGAATTTGCATCGGTTACATGCATTAATTTGAAGTGATATCAAAGTATTTAAATTCTCGCACAAACACATGATCTCCAATGACAAGCTAGTGTAAAAATCATGCATGTTGCACCTAAATCGAACCAATGCGTCATCACTTGAACCCATGATTCAACACATGATTTGTCATGTTTTTTTGCTATATATATATATATATATATATATATATATTAGGGTTGTTCTTAAAAAAATATATTTGATTTTGTTATGGGCCAACCGGAATATATATTAAGCACCGTTTATAAATTAAAAATCGGTAGATATTCAACTTAGTTAGAGGTTGATAAGTGCCTACGGCTGCGAAAAACCGTTTTTTTTTTACCAGTAACTCAAGATTTTGGGATTTTGGAAAATGTCAAATACAGATTGTTGTTATGCTCGACAATACCTACCAGAAAAATAGTAACACGTCCCAGGTATTTCGATTTCATTAACGTTTGTCACTCAGTGTTATACCTTGCTAATTAATATAAAAAAATTACAAAAAATCTAACACATATTTTTGACAAATCTTCATTCAATAATGGTGTGAATGAAATTTATAATAATTAATACACACAACATGGAAAAAGTTATAAGGGCAGCGAACTTTTTCAAAAACACCAAAGTTCGGTTGCTGGTAGCGACCCCTAAATATTAATAAAAAAATTGAAAAAAATCATGCGTCATTCTTTCACGGTGCTTAATATATATTTCGGTTGACCCATAACAAAATCCAATATTTTTCTTTTTAAGAACAACCCTAATATATATACATATATATATATACATATATATATATTTTCCATTCCATTTTAATTGATTTTCCACATAATAATAGATGTCACCTATGCTAATATTGGCTTAGTGCACTTTAGTATAGTTATGAAGTAAAAGAAGAAAAAGTTCAGTGGGTTAACGAAGTTATTAAAAATCTAAGTATTTCCTTAAAGAGCCCCTAAAAACTTTCAAATTATACAAAATATTGAATAACATTCGTTGGAAAATTCACATAATTTCAAAGGCCAATAACTCTGAAACTAATTCTAAAAAAAAAGTAGGCCCAATAAATACTTTTAAACCTGTTGGATTTTGGAATTATAGCGCTATATCAAAGAATTTATTGATAGTTATGTCATTTTAAAATTTGTTGCTATTGCTTTGCACAATATCGATGTATGGTTTTGAGAATAATCGTTATTTTATTTTTCAGGAAATATCGTTTGCTAGTAGTATTGTCAAGAAAAGTGTGAGAAAAGGGCTGCTTAAAATGATGTAATGTCTAAAATATTTAAATTTTTAGACAAGTAGGGATTTTCTTGCTTTTGTTTTGAACAACACTGTACATATGTATGTATGTTGTTATAAATAATATAATAATAATCATGGATGTTAACGTCGATCTATTTTTTATGATCATGATGAAATAGTTTAATGCTTGCAATTTTAAATAAATAAATATTTTGTATTGTTTTATTGATATTCATTGCTTTTAATTCATTCAAATACACAAACAAACATAAAAGAAAAGGGAAACTTAAAAACTTGAAATATCACAAAAAAATGTACACGTGATTACAATAGATTCATAAGAAAAACGCAGATAGTAAATATATTTTGTCGAAATTATTAAGATTCATATAATTATCATACTTATATATGTAATTCAGACGCCTAGTGCAATAACTTCGTAAGCCACATGCAATAAAAAATTGATTTTATGTGCTCAATCTATTGCTGGGTACCATAGCTTTATATGCTAAAAAGATTTTAAGTAAATTCGATTATTTTGGCGGTATTATTATAAAACCTACTTCTTCTTATACTTATATTGTTTTCTTCAATTACTCTGTAAGCCACACTAACTTTACTTGTCCTTTTTTTTCTACGATGGATTTTGATGAAACTGGAAGCGTTTTTTCAAATTCTTCTGATATTTCTGTTGGATCAATAGGTATTAAAGGACTCTCTCTTCCCAAGAGATATTAAATTTATATCAGAAACTAGCTCGTTGTGATTTTTTTAAGTTTTTGTGGCATACGTAGTGATTGCACAAAAAAAATATAATTATTTTTGTTGATGTGGCTTACAGAGTTGTTGCTGTTTATAAAAACGTGTTTTAAGGTTTTAGAATAATAAAACAGATTTTTCGGGTGCAATGACATTTCATTTTAAAGCTGAAAACGATGCATCTATGTTTATTAAGTCCTAGTTTACACTATGCAAGTCTGATTGCTAAGCTGATTAGTTTGTTAGGGGAGAGAGACGAGGGGAAAAGAAACGTTTCTGTTCCCCTCGTCTCTCTCCCCTAACATACTAATTAGCTTAGCAATAAGGCTTGCATAGTATAAACTAGGACTGAACACTCAGTTGATGAAGAGTACCAAAAAATAAACACTACAAAAAAAGGAAGACCAGCAAATAACACATAAAGTCGACTTACAAAAGTACACTGAATATATTAAAATAGCGGCTAATAAGATTATTAATATAAAATCATTACTTCCATACATTCTACCAGTTAATCACAATTTCTACAATAACTTGGAAGTGAAGTAGATGTAGAAATTATTTAGATATTGTTATCATTGTTATCATTTGCTTTTTGTATAATTTTTAAAATCTTTGCATTAATAAATTTGATAAATATTTGAAAATAAAATAATGAGGAATTTTTTATTGCAATAACTTTGTAATCCCCAGAAAAATATTAGAAATGTTGTTTTTGAAATTTTACAAATAAATTTAGGAAGTAACAATGTAAGCCACAATTTTTTTTTTATTAAAAATGATACTTCCAATGGGCTTGAAGCATTCATGGATGTACACATCATAGTTATCCTCCAAAAATGCTTCTTAAGGGTGTTTAAAGGAGAAAATATTAAAATCCCGATTTTTTAGATTTATTTTAAACTTTAAAAGTCGATTTATTCAATATTTTGTTTTTGTGGCTTACAGAGTTATTGCACTAAGCGTCTCAATTCATAACATTTTTTAATATATTTTAAAGTTTTTGTACAAAATTTCTTTCTAAGAAATATTTTAAATTATAGTTATAAACGCTATGCATAAATATTTACATATGTATACTTACAAATATTTCTTCAACAAAAAGACAACAGCTAATGAGCAGTTGTAAGTTTTCCAGAGTTTTACGAACACATAAAAAACATGTTCTAAACCATAATCACACATAGACAACTAAAATTGCATTACAAATAAATGTAATCGCAATTTGAAATATACACCATTAAAATAACTGTTACATACATATATAAATTTAATTTAACTAAAATGAATCGGGCTTAAGTTCAGTATTTTCAGTTCTTATAGAATGAAATATTTTTGTTAATTAATGTGATTTTCAAAAGAAGACAAGAAAAATTTAACTAGACTTCAGCAGGGGAAAGACCTGGAGGGTTATTCTGAATTGCGATGCGAAAATCAATGCGATGCGCAAATGAAATGCGATGCGAAAGAAAATTGGTATTCTGTTAGACTTTCGCATTCGCAATTTATTTCAAATCGTGGCAACGCTGCTCAAATAAACGTCAGTGTCAACAAATGTCAAATTAAAAATAAATAAATAGTTTGTGTTTGGCTGCGAAAATTGTTTATAAAATTTATTTAGGAAATTCTGTTATCCATGGTGTTATTTTCTCAAATTTTTTTGACAGTTGAATGCTTTTTAAGTAATAAAAATGCCAATTCTGGCAGTGAAAATGCTAAAATGGCAACAATGATTGCTAATTGTTTGTTCTGGTCGCTCTTCTTATTAGTATTTATTCGTGTTGCTAATTATTCGTCTTTTATATTTGTTGGAATGGAATTTCATGATTTTTTTCTTGTTCGAACGGACGAATAATTTTGAACTTTTGTTCGAATATTCGAACGAACAAAGAATAAAAAAATGTATTCCAATAATTTTCAAAAAGTTTAATAAGTTTTAATATGAGTTTAATTTTTTTTTATTAACAAACAAAAAATAATTGTTGCAATAAAGTAAACCTATACCGTGTTTAATAAATTGTTTCATGTTTTTGTCGTTTACAGTTTTTAAGTAAATTGGTTTTTTAAACGAAAAAAATTAAAAAAAAAATTTTAATATGTCATTGATTTAGTAATTTAAAAACAGCAGATAATCCCACATTTTACTTTTGATAAAAGAACAATTAGAAAAATATCTTTTGCAAATATTGATGTGAGTGATACTGTTAAAAAAGGATTAAAAAGCATATCCAGTTTGTGTGTTCTTTTCTTTGATATTTCCAAATAATCTAACATAGCGTCTACAACTGCGATTAACTCTGACATAATATGTGAGAGAACGTCGGCAGAATAACAAAAATAAAATGCCGATATTTCTCTTCATCTCATACAACAGGACAACGTAATTCTACTTTTCTTATAACATTTCATTTTATGCAAATTCTCATCGAGTTAACATGTATTATTTTTGTATAATTATATATTTTGTTTTCACTTTTTCGCACAAACTTTAATTCACAAATTAAATTTAACACATTTGAACATATAAAATCCCAGAAATATTGTCCAAAACATTGTTTTTCATTTATTTTAAGAAACACTCACACATGCATACGAATTTATTTTCATGTACGTGTGTTTTTTGACAATTCATCTCATAAGATTGTTGTTATGGGATTTCTTATAACAACTCTCTCATAAAAAATCTTATAAGATTGAGATAACACTAATATGAAGTCTACACGTAACATAACTCGCTCTGCGATTGAATTTGACGATCTCATCTTACATATTATGTTAGGTGTAGACCCTATGTAAATCAACCTCAAAATTGTTGACGATTTTTATATTAGTACAATTTCTTACTTTATTGATAAAATTTTTTAGACCAGCTAATAAAACATTGCCAGTTACTGCAGAAATTTCATCTAATAATTCATCGTACTTGAGATTATTTGCGACATTTTTTTTTACAAAATAACCGTGAAATCAGACTATTTACGTAGTCTTTTTTAGTTTTTTGTGGCATATTTTAAAAAAGTTATTATTGGGAAGCTTAGGAATAATATTATTTATTTATTTATAACAATAACCAACCGAGCCCATAGGGCTTTTGATTAGATCTGTAGAAAAGAGGTTATTTTTTAAACTCTCAACCTTCTGATTCAATTACATACTGACCTAAATTACGACGCAAAGCGCAAAGTAATTTAGCGCTTATCTTTTACGCTGGAATGAGTAACATAAATTAAAGCGCTAAAGTTGCGCCAGAAACAGTAATGTTCACTCACTTTGATTAATTAAAAACTCTAAACTCGAAATAAGATATAAAATTTAAAACGCTAAATTGACGTGAAAGTAGCTAAAGTTACATTACTTAACAAAAACAACAGTACTTTTGCAGGCACCTTCACTTTTTTACGCGCTGTCAAAATTGGATTTTCCAATTGCAAAGTGTTGATGCCGCGTTATTTCGGTTGGTCTCATAGACAACGCTTTGCTTCGTAATTTAGGTTGGTCTGTTAAGGAGGCATTATCTTTTCAAAGCAAGAAAACAAAATATGCGTTTAGCAAACATATACAAACATGCTTACATGAGTATTTATAATTTGGAATAATTTGATTACTTAACATCATATTGTTAACAAATTATGAAATTTAAAATACTTTTTATACAAAGTAATTAAGGAAATTGTTCGAATATTCGAATGGCCTACAAAAATTATTCGAATAATTTTTTGTTCGTTCGAAAAAAAATGAAAAAAAGTTTTTCGAGTATTCGAATAATTTTTGTTCGAATGAAAACACTAGTATTTATCAAAATACCAATACTAATAAATACTTTTAAAGCAGAAGAGCTGAAATATGGTAAACCGTGATCAGAGTCACTGTTTAATTTCACTGCTGCTGTTCTTATTAGATTTTGTCAAAATAACAGAACTGCTACAAACCAAACTGTGATCACAGTCACAGATTAAAAGAACAGCGATTTAGAAATCACGTTCACCAGGAGCAACATTATTAAAAAATTACAGTATCGTTCAACACTAATGAACAGTATTCTTAGAAATGTTTTTGTGACTGACTATACACGACCTATACCTTCACATAAGAAGTAGCAACGTTGTTGTCAACGAAATTGCACAAAAGAGCCGCAATACTATGAAGGTATTCACGTCAACTCTTGTAACTGTGCAAAATGCATAATTGCACTTTCTGACGTGAGCAACCCATTTTTTTTAGATGTCTGTGAAGTCAAAAACAATATGCACGTACATGCATACATATGTATATTCTACTCGTACGTTTCTTGATTATTAAAGGTAGAAGTCCAAAGCTCGCTTTTTGCGCGTTATGCTTTACACGCGTTTCATCCTCTTGTTTCATTGAGTTACATGCACTGCTTTGTTCGCGTTGAGTTACATGCACTGCTTTTCATGCGCCATTTTCTTTTTGTTTTGATCAGCTGTGTGCGTTTGTTTATAAATACTTATAAAGAAAAAATGGAGAGTGAAATCGAATTTTTAAAAGAATTTGTGGAGTTAGTCGTAAAAGTAATCGATAACTAATATGCAAAATTTGTCACTGAGAAAAGTGTGGTGAAAAGTTAATTAAAATACATCGCATTAATGAAAATATTCACATATTTTATTAAACAAGTTTTTTTTACTAAGAAATTTTTTTTATTGAAAAAAATAAAAAAATTATCCACGGCAAAATAATATTTATCGATATCGTAAGAAATAAAGTACAGGGTGTTTTTTAGAGGTATAGAACTTCGAATTGAAATAAAACACAAGAAAATCGTTTTAATGTCCATCAATTTGGCTTTATTGGAAGGATAATTTTATGCCATTAACGTTTAAATATGATTTCGGGCATGTGGCCGCCGCGGCTGGCTCGAATAAAGCCAATTCTACAGGTCCAATTTTCAACCACTTTTTCGAGCATATGGGGCCGTATGTTGGCAATAACGCCACGAATGTTGGCTTCCAAGTCCCCTAACGTTTCTGGTTTGTTGGCGTAGATCCAATCCAATGGTGTCAAATCACACGATCTTGGTGGCCAATTGACAGGTTATCCATGGTTAACCGAATTAATTGCTCTGATGGACGATTATGTCGACCATAAAATGGACGGAGCTTGCGGTAAACTTCGCGAACTGAACCATTATTTTCGAAATAAATTTGCACGATTTGCAAGCGTTGTTCTTTTGTCAACCTGTTCATGATGAAATGGCAAACCAAACTAAATATTAATCACTTGACAGCTGAAAAAATGGCCGCCAGTTAAAAAAGTGATGCCAACTTAAAGTTCTATACCTCAATAAAAAACACCCTATATTATTTAACATCTTTAGCATTCAAGAACAGCTGACTTTCTTTCATGGTGCTTGTAACGCGTACAAAAGTAGAAAGTAGACCTACTTTTTGCTTTGAACGCTCCTACGCGTTCTGCGCTTTTTGCAATGTAACTTGTCACATACTATTACATTGATTCTACTTTTTGGACAGATGCATAGAAAGCGTAACGGGCAAAAAGCGAGCTATGGACCTCTACCTTAAAAGATTTTGTTAAAATTATGAAATAAGGTGCCAGAATTTCGCTGATTACTTCTGCAATTAATTTAGTAATTAAAGTATCAATGTTAATAATATTGGTATTCTTTAACCAAATTGTAATAACACATACATACATATGTATATATGTATGTATATGAGCCATACGTTTTTTGAAAATAACAAAATTATGTGTTTGCTATCCTGAAATCGAATTTGACAATTACTTGATAATTTATATATTTCTCTAGTTAAGAATTTTCACAATTTTATGAATTTTATAATTAATTTATTTATATGGAACAAATTTCCAACCACTTGTTTTTTCATTTAAAAGAAAAACATATGCATAAGCAGGTATTTCAGCGTTTTAATTTGGTGTATAGTTGATTTTATTAGAACTTGTTGTAATTTGTTTTGAATTGGCAATGCCATAAAAAGGTGCAAAACTTTTCAAAATTTACTCTGATAATCTTGCACTTACTCAGACCCTGACAATTTTACATCATTTGTACAAAATAATTTTCTATGTGGTTATTATATTTTTTTTTTGAAAATTGTGCGATTTTGGTTTTCCGCAACAGTGCAACTTTTGACGTGAATACCTTTTATGTATACGGTTATCCGTGGCAAATCAGTCAACCAGTGCGAGCGAGACGAAAAACTCGAAGACCAAACAACACACACAAGCCTGAGCGTACTTAAAAAATAATTACCATGACCCGAGAGCTGTTCTTCAGTCCAGAGCTGCTAACGATTGACTCTTTTTTGTTTATAGAAATCTTATACAAGTCGTTAGTTTTTCTCTTTCATTCTGTTCTGTTTCGGTTCAACCTGTGAAAGTAAAAAAACTGTTAAGTAATTGTAAGTGATAGCATAAATAAATTAAAAACATTTCGAAGTAAACTAAACTGTGACTGTGCTTTAAGAATTTAAAAAAATTAAATTTTTACCAGAAAAACATAAAACTACAACATATCGACCACTGTGCGCGAAATTATCGTATGTTACACTTTTCGAAAACGGCTTTTTTATGCAAATTGGTTCTAAATCCATTAACTCATCTGTTGACAAAATATTATAGCGATAATTATAATAGTTATGGAGATAACACAATGTAAATTTTATCGTATGTAACAGTGTAATTTACTTTGTGGACAAAATTATATTAGTATATGCCATCAGGGCTGCTACATTTGACGTGAAAATGACGACTTGATTTGAGTTTTTCCTTAAAAATTACGATTTTATAATATTCTATATATCGTCCCTACCAGTGAGCTGCAATTTTCATGGTTTTCGATGATTTACTCATACAATAAAATTTTTACTCACATTTAATCACGTACAAAACATTCAACGTACAATAAAATCAGCATCGTTCTAAAGGTAGAGGTCCATAGCTCGCTTTTTGCGCGTTATGCTTTACAGGCGTTTCATCCTCTTGTTTCGTTCTATACTTTGTTCGCGTTGAGTTACATGCACTGCTTTTCATGCTCCATTTTATTTTTATTTTGATCAGCTGTGTGCGTTTGTTTATAAATACTTATAAAGAATATATTTAATTTTATGTGTAAAAAATGCCTATGAACAATTTCAAAAAAGAAAAGTTTTTGTGTACGGCCGTTGTATTTAGAACGGAATTTAAGTGGGTTTTTTGAAACCACATTTAAAAAATTAAAACTTCTGACCCTGAGCAATTTCGAACCGCGACAAGAATGTCTGGAGATGTCTTTGACTATTTATTCAGCATTTTAAAAGATAGTCTTGAGAAGAACTCGGCCAGGGCTATTCCAGCAGATTGTCGGCTGTTGTTGACTTTAATGTAAGTAAATTGAAAATTACATATAAATGTATGCACATTACTGGTTTAAGCAATAACTTTTCTAAGCAGCTATTTAATACAGATTTAGCGGAGAAGACACTAATATGCAAAATTTGTTACTGAGAAAAGTGTGGTGAGAAGTTAATTAAAATACATCACTTTAATGAAAATATTCACATATTTTATAAGTTTTTTTCACTAAGAAATTTTTTTTATTGAAAAAAAAAGAAAAAAATTATCCACGGCAAAATAATATTTATCGATAACGTAAGAAATAAAGTATTATTTAACATCTTGAGCATTCAAGAACAGCTGACTTTCTTTCATGGTGCTTGTAACGCGTACAAAAGTAGAAAGTAGACCTACTTTTTGCTTTGAACGCGCCTACGCGTTCTGCGCTTTTTGCAATGTAACTTGTCACATACTATTACATTGATTCTACTTTTTTGGCAGATGCATAGAAAGCGTAACGCGCAAAAAGCGAGCTATGGACCTCTACCTTAATATCTGTTCATTGGAATGATTGTGAGTGGAGGGATCGAACATGTTTTACTCAATTCATTTACATACATTAAATGTTTTATTCAGTTTTAATCATTCAACAAAACTCAATGTTGAATATAATCAGCATCATAGAAACGAACGCATCGTTGGAATAATTGTGAGTGAAATGATCGAACTTGTTTTATTCAAACTTCTATGTGAACAAGCGCTGACGTTGAATAAAATCAAAGTAGTCAAGTTCGTTCAAGTTATTTTAAAACACACACACACAAACATGTCAAACAGGGGTGGAAAATTGGAGGTTTCTTTTTGTTCCAATTATAAAAAAGGTGCAACATTTCGTCGGCTTGTTTCTGGTTTGCGGCACAGTATATTGAAAATACAAGCCGACGATTTGTTTAACTACGAGTTTGAAAATTTGCTTGTTTTTATGGTTAAGCGATTGTCTATATGCATTTCGTTCCCGCTTTTTGGAACTCATCAGTAGACTTCAACCCAAAACATTTTTGAATTTAGCTAACAAAATTCGTATGTTTATAGTAAGACTCTTAATGCACAATCGAATAAAGATGCTTGTTTTGTAAAGATTTTTGTTTGAGGCTTTCAAACTTATTATGTTTGTATATTGTGATTCTCAATACTATAAACATACGAAGTTTGTTAGCTAAATTCAAAAATGTTTTGGGTTGAAGTCTACTGATGAGTTCCGAAAAGCGGGAACGAAATGCATATAGACAATCGCTTAACCATAAAAACAAGCAAATTTTCAAATTAAATAAATAAAGACTATGTTAAATAAATATACTTCGGTATTTCATTTAACTACGAGTATTAATAACAAAATCTTCAAAAGAACTTACATAAGGGAAACTCGTTTAACCTGTTTTATATCTCTTAAAGTTTAACCTTCTTATTTACAAAATATGTTTGATGCTTATTAATAGCTTATATAACAACTTTCTTTACGATAGTTGTCATAGACCTTTAATAATTATAATATATTTTTTTATAAATAATGCAGTAAATATTTAATACCTCTTAGAAAAATACAAGGCTGTAAAAAATTTTAGCAGCAATTTTTGGTCTTAAATTGCCTGTTATATATACGTGACAATAAATGAATGAAATTGTTGTACTTGTAAATTAATAACAGCTAAACTGCTTGCACATACATACATATGTAAAGAAAACTTATATTGCACAAACACAACTGATATATAAGGATTTACCAGTAAATTTTTTTACTGAATAAATGGTTAAAATGTTTTGAAAAATTGCAAGAATTTTGCTGTTATACATATGAAAACTATGTAACTAAAATTTTTTAAATTTTAGAGAAATAAAAATTTTTGTTTATTATACATATTTATTTGTCATCTCAATACCTTGCATTTGAATACCAAGAACGACCCAATCGGACATTTCTAGCTCGAGATATGCTTGGTGAAGTGAAAAAAGGTCGAAAAAATTAAAAAATTACAACATCTCAAAAACTGTTCCATAAAAATAATTTAACCTTGATTTTCGAATTCAGCGGAAGAAAATACATAAGGAAAATCACCTCTCATCAAATGTACATGAAAAAAAAATTAATATTGTAAACTAGTGTAATTTAAGTTTATTAAAAAAATTAAACTGAATCTCAGAAATTTATTAAAATTTTTGTCTCTAATATTTTTCAAAAAGTTCGTAGCGACTAGCTCTATTACACAGTTTCTTTACTTTTACCATCCCTGATATGAAACTCCTAAATTAAGTACACATACCCATACATACTTAAACATTGATTTGTTGGCTCTTTATAAATACAACATTCATACACAATGATTTTTTTCATTTTCACTTTTACTCTGCATCAACTACTTGATGCTGATTAGAATGAAAATGTTTTCCTTTCGCATTATGTTCTTGTTCAAAACACTCATTTTCGAGCAAAAAAACCAATCATTCGAACTGATTGGTTTGATGCTACGCATGATTATAAATCATATCCAACAACATTCCACTCACTTGAGCGATTAAAACTTAGCAACGAATATGTGTGTTTTGAACAAGTTTGATTTTTTCAACAAAAAGAAATTTTTTTAGGATATTGATTACGTATGATTATATTTCCGATCACTCGTTGCAGTTCCCTGGTCCCTACCACGTCAAACTAAACAATATGCAAAATTCGTTTTTTAGATTCGTTATCTTGGTACCCTAATTTATACGATACCTCGTTTTAAAATGAAATTCTCATGGACGATAGGTAACTCAATAGAAATGTTTTAAGCCTGGCTCTTTTAGGAATACGCTGACTTTAAATTCACAATTGACGGGTCTTCGCGCTCTTCTGAAAATTCCAAATTTGCATATTGCATAGTTTGATATTTTTAAGAAAAATTTATTATTACAATTTATATATGCACCTACTAGAAGAATTTGGTGTAGCTTCACCAACTCTTTTCTAGTAAAATTCTTTATTTAAATTTACCCTTTCATAGACAAACCTTCAATGTAAAATAAAATCTTTTTGCTTTTACTAACAATTTTGAAAATTTTAATTAATACTCTATTGTTGCACAAGTGCAACATGAAAAATTATGTTTATGTATGTACTCCTATATTAAAAATCTGCATTTTGAGTTGTCCGATTTTTTTTGCCGTTTTTTCAAGTATGAAATGATTTTTTATATTTATCGGCATTTCGACGATTTTTTGATAATTTTATCTAGGAACCCTATTTCCCATATACAATACAAAATTATTAATGTGATGTGCAGAAAGTTTTAAACACTCCTTATGGAAAAAATTACACTGTTTTACTCCCGCAAATACGCCTATTATAATTTTAGCGTTTACGAAAATGGCGCAAGAAATGGATATTGTTTCTTATAGGGTGAGCGTGATGATAAACGAAGCTGTAATGAAATATTCTCAGCTCTCTATATATTTGCTTATTATTGGCAATAGAAAATAGTCAAATGAGGCTGTATTGTGACAGTTGCGCTAGCCAGAACCGCAATAAAGCCGTAATATCTATGCTGGCGTATTTTTTTAAATTCTTCGACCTCTGTCCATAAAATTCATGTTACTTATTTACTTTCTTGACATCTATGATACCATTAGATTCCGTACATGGCACCATTGAATCTTTCGCGCGCCAAATGAATGGCCGACTATTATCCGTAATGCGCGAACTAACCCGTCATTCTACGACCTCAAAAATTGGGAGTCACTTGCTAATTCGTTACTGCCCAACAAAATTAAACTTATGTAATTTCAATGACGCGATATTAAAAAAAAATCCAATTTCAATTAAACTACATAATTTATGGATATTTTGATAATTCTGAGAAAAACCTTATTACCAATTAAAATTTCACTTATAAGATGGAAACATTATATGCAGAGTTGGGCAAAATATATGGTTTGCGGTATTTAAAATACAAAATACTTGCTGGTCATGTATTTGAAATACAAAATACTTTAATTTTTGCACGTATTTAAAATACAAAATACTTCCACATTATGTATATATGTATTTAATAGGGTATTAAATTAATCTTGTTTTTGTTTTAATCGGTTATTCACTCGATTAATTAATCGAGGTTTTATTAATTATTAATTTGTTAATTCCAATAAATAAAAATACATAAATTATTCATTATTTTGAGATTTTATTAATGAAAAAAGGATAACATAACAAAAATAAAAATTTTTGAACTAAATCAGACGAGGAAAAATTTATATACATATGTATATGTATTAATGAAAAAACAGTACATAAGTGAGTTTTTTAAATTTTTTAATAGATTAAAGAGACCTTCGAAAATAATCTTTTAAATAATTAATAGTATTTAGTTCAAATGCTTAGGTTTTTAAAGATTTTTTCTTTAGTTTTAATAAAACTTGACTTAGAAAATCCTTTCACTAATCGTTATCGTATAAAATAAAATATTTTTCGGTTATTTAAAAGCAACCATGTTGTTTTTGTATTGTTATAATTGTTGTGTCGTAATAGTACCAACTGCAAATAAAACGCCTTGTGACAAGATGCTTCAGATTTGACAATTGAATTGTGGTGATGCCAACACTAAGAGTTGGTATAGTTATGTTTTTTTAGCGATGCTAATTTTTTGTTATTGGTTTGACTAATGATACATTATATATTCATCAAAATGCAAAACACCAAAAATGTAATGTATTTTGTAAATTATGTATTTAAAATACAAAATACAAAATACTTCCACGTCATGTATATAAAATACAAATACGTATTTCAAATACTGCCCAACCCTGATTATATAGTAAGAGCGACTTTTTGGGTTCGAGATTAAGATTAGTTTATTTCCCTAATTAACTAGTCCGAAAATTAACTTAATCTCTCTTAATTGAGTTTGATGTTTTTGAGTGGTAGTTTAAACTTCTTATTGTGGGCTAGTTTTTAACATAGAGATAAACTCTACTTATCAGTTAACTGTAGTATAAACTTAAAATATTGTTTTTCAGATAAAGGTTATCTAGTTAATAATCTAGGTTTAACCGAGCAACATTGCTCAGTTAAACTCAAGTTAGAACTGTCAAATGATAAATATAAAAATATTACGCAATTGAAAAAAAAAAAGTTTTACTGAAAAGTTTAATAAATAAATACATTCATACATAAATAAAATGGAGTTTTCTTATGACGACGGAGATTTTAGTGATTATTCAGCCAGAATAACTTGGATAAGACAATTGCGAGAAAAATAAGAGAGATAAAAACACGTCCAAATCATTTATGAAATGCAATTCTTGCAAAGATTTCGTTTAACAAAGGGGTCTGTGTATGATGATTTTAGAAATAGTTGCAAAGAAATTATATATATTTCGTTGGATTTTAACTTTTATCTTTTTTGGTTTTATTTTTGTAGTGTCACTATTTTTTAAGTCCATGTTATTTATTTTTTAATATTCCAAAAATTCAGAATTCAGTTATTGAAGTTTTTTTTAAACAAATTTAAAGAATTTTCACATCGCTTTTTAAGTGTTGTCCTATTTTCATAAAATATTTTCAAGAATGCCACATCTATATTGAAAAGAAAGTACATATGGCATTTCTAGCTAAATTGACAACGGTGAACCCATCACTGAAAAACAGCATGGGCGGTTATACACCGTTTAAATTTTTTTCTTGGTTAACTCAAACGTGTGTTAAACTAATTTTAACTTATTGGTAAAAAAAACTAGCCCTATGTTAGTATTACACACTTTGATTTTTTGTGGGAAGAAGAAGAAACTGTCATATTTTGTTATTTACAAGTAAAATATTGCGCGTGTTAAAGTAAATAGATAAATAATATAAAATATTTATTTATGTGTTTTTTAATTATTTTATCATAAAATTTTTACAAAAAGTTATATGTTTCACAAGTGTATGTTGTCAATATTTATGTAAGATTAAACCATCACGATTGGCCGCTTAAACTAGCAAGTAAAACCATATAATCGACTACCCAAAAATCACAAATGAACATTAAGGTTAACTTAATCTCTAATCTTGAACTCAAAAAGTCGCCCTAAGAGTTCATAATCTCAACAAAAAATTTAAAGATTTAAAAAATCTTTGTTTTAGAACAAGTTTACCATCTAAATATTACAAAGGATATTTAAATTTAAAGCATACTTTAAAAATAAAAGATCCGTTAAATGAAACTGACGACGAACATTAATTCCCTAGAATATGTTTGAAATACATACAAGAACATATTTTATTTGAAATAATATTTATGTTAACGTCAAATATTATAATATTAGGAAAATTAATAAACCTGATTTTTGTAAGCGTTTTTGATACTATATTTAATTTAAATTGATTTAAAATTTATCGTAAGTACTAAATATTTTATTTATTTATTAATACATATTCAGGCCTGTCATAGAATCCAAATTCGATCGAAATGATTTCAATTCCGTAATTAGGTTCTTCAGAAACGAAAAACGAAAAATATGCTCGAAATGAAACCACTTTAAATTTAATGCTTGGAATTGTAATTTTCCTTATGTGAAACAACTTATTTCAATAAACAAAAAATGTTTTTCAACAATTTATTTATTTTTTTTTATTTTTTTATTTATTTATTGTATCTTCAAAATGAACTAACAATAAGTAATCAAATCTTAAATCTAAATATAATTATTAGGCCCGACCAGTGTCGGACATAAACTTAGTGATAGTTATAAATAATACATAAGTAGTGATAATCAAAAAGGAAAAAAAATAAACGTATTTTCAAGAAGTCCCATCTGGAGTGTTGAGAATAAGAGCCCTTGTGTCCCTCTTTTTCAAGCGGATATGTCCAGTAAAGTTCAAGATATTACGAGCGAGCGGATTAGGATGTGAGTCGAGTTTTGTTAAATAATTGCCTGCGTATTTTGCAATTTCTTCAGTAACGAGTGGCATATTTAAATCGCGATGTATTTTTGAATTTTTGATGTACCATGGAGCCGATGTTATCAAACGTAAAATTTTGTTTTGCCTTCGTTGGATTTTCTCAACACTTGAAGCTGAAGCAGTGCCCCATAGCTGAATTCCATAGCACCATATTGGCTTCAAAAGCGACTTTTATATCAAAAGTTTGCAGTCTAGGCTGAGTGTTGAATTTCTGCCAGTTAACCAATATATTTGAGTTAATTTAAGTTTCATTTGAGTTAACTTAGAGTCATTGTGATATTTCCATGTAAGCCTTCGATCAAGGTGTATGCCAAGGTATTTCACTTGAGAATGTTGAGGAATACTTTGATTGTTGATTCGAATGGGAGAGCAAGTATCTCTTCTTAAGGTAAACGTTATGTGGACACACTTTTGTTTATTTACTTTAATTCTCCATAAGTTCAACCATATTTCAAGCTGGGTAATGTGTTCTTGCAGGCTGTATCATCGGCAAATGTAGAAGTTAGGATGTTATTGCTCACAGGCATATCACAAGTATATATTAGATACAATACTGGCCCCAGAATACTGCCCTGTGGCACACCGGAAGATATAGATTCGGGCACACTCGTGAACTCTCCTTCCACAACAGTGAACTTCCTATCAATAATATAACTTTCCAAAAGCTTTTGTATGTTTATTGGTAGGTATGTCTTCAATTTTAAAACTAGGCCTTCGTGCCATACTTTATCAAATGCCTGAGAAACATCAATAAAGAGAGCAGAACAATACTTCTTTTCTTCAAATGTTCTTCTTACAACTTGGACCAATCTATGCGTTTGTTCAATGGTGCTATGCTGACTTCTAAAACCAAATTGATGGTCCGGGATGCACCCATTATCAGCTAAAATTTTTGACAATTTAGTCATGAGCAGCTTTTCGAAAAGCTTTGAGATTGTTGATAGTAAGCTTATAGGCCTATATGACTCAGCCTTGGTAAGATCTTTGCCCGGCTTTGGAATCATTTTTATTTTGGCAAGTTTCCAGTTATTTGGAAAATACTGCATTCGTAAAATAGCATTAAAAATAAATAGCAAGATTCTTATTGCAATATGAGGCAAGTTCATCAGCATCTTGTTACTAATGCCATCAATACCTGGAGCTTTCTTCGGGTCGAGTTCAGCAATTATTTTTTGTAGTTCACGCAACTTAAACCTTAAGGGTTATACACTGCGCTTGGATACATACGAAAGTGAACCTGAAGCATCCCTCAATCGTCTTCCCCGTAATTTTCCGGTAAAGTCTTGACGTCCCTGCGCACCACAAACTGCAGTTATTGCAGACATTTCCTGTATTAATTTTTAAATTTTGTTCACTTCAAGTTAAAAAAAATGTTGTGCCTTTCCTATTTTGGTTTTCTCTTCTAATAACCATGTGTTTTTTGTTTTTCGTTGCCCAATATTGCCACATTTAAATTGAAAACAATTGAATTGCTGCTTTTTCGTATTGAACAAAATCGATCGAAATCTGGAGAATGTAAAACAAAATCGATCGAAATGAAAATTCGTAATGAAAACAATATCGATCGATTTCTGTGACAGGCCTGTTTGTACAAAGTAAATTTGGATAAGATGGTTGCACAAATATGGGGGAATTAACTACACCGGCTCCATGAAAAATCGCCCAAAAATAAAAAAGAAAAATCGCCCAACATTTTAAAATGAAAAATCACCAAAAAGAAATGAAAAATAGCCCAAAATTTCAAAATTAAAAATCACAAAAAAAAAATTAAAAATCGCCCAAAAAAAGTGAAATATCGCCCAAAATTAAAAAACACCAAAAAAAATTCAAAAGTATACTAATTGCATTTTTATATTAAAAAAAAGAAAAGTTATAGAAAAGCATAAATAATATTCGTTTCTTACTTAATTGCAGTAAAAATATGAATAAAAGGAATTAATTTTACATTTAAGACTAAGAAATTTAAAACTTAAATTTTATGCTGCGCCGTGTTGCGATATACCATGGTGGAGAAAATCCTTAAGCCCGGCCCCGACACGGCGCAGCCTAATAAAGATTTTCTGCATCGCGAAGTTTCCCTGTCTTATAACGACATCTTGCACTGCCGGGGTAAAGGATTTTCTCCATCATGGTGTTTACCGACACGGCGAAGCCTAATAAAGATTTTTTGCCTTGCAAAGTTTTCCTGCTTTATAACGATTTCTTGGACTGCAGGCCTACATCCGGGCTTAAGGCTTTTCTCCACCATAATGTTTCCCGACACGGCGCAGCCTAATAAAGATTTTTTGCCGTTTTAATTTTTAAATGTTTACAAAATTTTGGGCGATTTTTCATATGAAAAATTACTTTAAATTGGTATGAACAACTTTTTAGGCGATTTGGTTTTGGGCGATTTTTCATGAAGACATTGTTCATATGAAAAATCGCACAAAATTTCAAAATGAAAAATCACAAAAAAAATTAAAAATTTTATGAAAAAATTTTGGGCGATTTTTAATAATTCTTCATGGAGCCAACTAGACCATATGAACAAGATGTTATTAACAGTATTTTAAAAAAGTTTTGTGACTGACTGTATACGATCTATGCCTTCACACAGAAAGGAGCAGCGTAGTTGTTAAAGAAATTCTACAAAAGATCCGAAAGATTATATGGTTATCCGTGGCAGATCAGTCAACCAGTGCTAGCGAGACGGAAAACTTTCTAAGGCCAAACAACACACACAAGCCTGACCTCATTTAAGAAATAATTTCGATGACGGGAGAGCTGTTCTTCAGCCCAGAGCTGCTTAACGACTGAAGTACTAAATATATTCAGCACCCTTAAATGTTTTGTGCGCGAAAATGTCGTATGTGTCAAAAATGTTTATTATTTTTAATATACAATCATTTCCATAATAATTACTATTAATTTATTTAAAGCATCCGAATATTCATACACATTTTCAATTTCCTGCCAATGCTGTTAGCTAATTAAAAATAAAGTAATAAAAACGCTCGCCTGTAAAATTTAGTTTATGTAACATACGATAAGGGTCGGTATATTGAAACATAACAATGGACGATGCAAAACTCATCACTTTAGTGAAAAATTGTGGCCGTTCTGGTCCAAAACAGCTGATAATTTATTACAGAGGAAGTAACTAGTGAAATTGGACAGAACGGCACCGCACAGAACAACATCAGAAAGTACAGACTAATGAAGCCTTACGCTATGCACAAAGTATACCAGAGATGTCACGAGACGGAAGATAATTGTGTTTTCGGAGGTTTCGCTCACACAGTCATCAAATCCTTTTTACTTTTTCTTTCGCGTGGTATTATTTTAAAGTAATTACATTTTATTCTTTGTGGTCTCATTCGCTGCCTAGTTTTTGTAAATAAATGGTAAAAATTAATATTTGCGAACGAAAATGCTTAAAACGAAGTCTCTAATCTTTTCAAAACAAATTTTATTCACTTTTGTAATACTAATAATCTTTTTCGCATTGTATTTTTTAATTCAATACCACAAATTCCTCCACTTAATTTTGTACAAATGTTCATGTGCTCAAATGTATTTTCTTTTTATGCTTTGTGGTCTCATTCGTTGTCTGCTTTTTGTAAGTTGAAGTTAAAAATTAAAATTTTTGAAGGAAAATGTTTAAAATTGAGTTTGTAAGCATTTGGAAACTAATTTTAAACACTTTTAGGGCCATTATTACAACTTGCCAATAGTTAAAGCCAAGATTTTGTCGGACGGATAAATGGCTTAGCATTATAAAGCCGCATTTATTGTTTTTTTATCCATTAAATATTATTATTAATTATAATAATAACAAACAAAAATTGAAGTTGTAATAATGCAAAGCTTTTTATCGGGCAGACAAAATCCTGCCTTTAACTATCGGTAAGTTGTAATAATGGCACTTATAATACTAATAATGTTTTACAAATTGTTTTATTTAGTTCAACACTACAAAATCTTTCATTTAATTTTGTTAAAATGTTCAATTGTTCGTTTTACTAATAGCTAATAAATCAGTGAATGCTTAAATATAGTTTGAGTTAATTTTCATAAAAACTTAAAATGTATTTAAATACACTTTAATTTTTTCAGTAGCGAATTAAAGTTATTATCAAATTACGTTGAAAGTACGGTAGCACTACGAGATTTCCAAATATTATGGAAAGCTTTCCAAAGAACAGCTGTTCAATATAAGTAAGAAAGTTGATTTATCAATTTGCAGAAAAGTGAAATAGCAAAAAACACAAAAGAGCATCGGAATGCATTTTTTTTTTTATATATATTTCATGATATGAAAATATGTATTACATTTGTTGTATATTTGCGAAAATTAAACGAAATTTTTTTTAATACGACCACATGATGTTCATGTACATGCATTCAAAACACACACACATGCACAAAACATATGGTATGTTTGTAAAACTAAACAACACTTAAATGCACAATCGTGGCTATTTAAGATTCATTTAATTTTGGGGTGAAAAACAAAAATTTTGTGTTTAAACATGATTTAAAAATAAAATACCTATAATCACTGACTGATTTATTAGCCCTAAGTATACATTTTCTCTTGTTTGTTTTGATTGTTGTACTAAAAATATTAAATAACACACTATATTTGTCCCTTTTTAACATTGATCAAATCAGCGGATTTTAGCTTTTCTCATAAGTCACTTTGTACAACTCTGGTCTACTTTGTGATGCAATGTTTCCACTACGATTTCTCAATCATGTTTATGAATCATGCCGTTTACAGTGCGCATTCGTGCTTCGTTTTGGTATTTTTTATACATACATACGTATCACACGCACGTTTTTTGTTTTTATTTGTTCACACACACAGGTATATATGTACCTATTTTGTTTAGATAGCTAGTTCAGATAAACAGGCAATAAACTGCGATAAAAGTTAGGGAAGATACCAATTATACGTGCTTCGCAAGTAGATTCATATTGAATCTCCCCCAACACATTTGATACTCTCAGTCAATTTAGAAATGCAGTCAGAAGACGCGTGCATATATGTATTTGCCAAGAATAAAATTTTTTTTCGACAAATGGCACGAAACTTTATTAGTAAAGATATTTTAGAAAAGTGTAATCTTTCACAATTAAATATTAACGAATACCTAAAGTTTGAAACTATTGGGTGTTTTTTATTGAGGTATAGAACTTTAAGATGGCATCACTTTTTTAACTGGCGGCCATTTTGTCAGCTGTCAAGTGATTAATATTTAGTTTGGTTTGCCATTTCATCATGAACAGGTTGACAAAAGAACAACGCTTGCAAATCGTGCAAATTTATTTCGAAAATAATGGTTCAGTTCGCGAAGTTTACCGCAAGCTCCGTCCATTTTATGGTCGACATAATCGTCCATCAGAGCAATTAATTCGGTTAACCATGGATCGTTTTCGCACTACGTTTACTCTATGTGATAATACGCATCCGCAGAGACGTCGAACAGTGCGCACCGAAGAAACAATTGCCGCTGTAGAGCAAAGTGTTGAAGAGGACCCGAATGAATCGATTCGCCACCGTGCACAGCAATTGGAGCTTTGTCCATTTGGTTGAAAATTGGACCTGTAGAATTGGCTTTATTCGAGCCAGCCGCGGCGGCCACATGCCCGAAATCATATTTAAACGTTAATGGCATAAAATTATCCTTCCAATAAAGCCAAATTGATGGACATTAAAACGATTTTCTTGTGTTTTATTTCAATTCGAAGTTCTATACCTCTAAAAAACACCCTGTAGTACTGATCTGACCAAACCCTCATATTTTAGTGTCTAAAGCCTGGTACTCTGTTCACAATTTCGTGCGAAATGCTGTCAAACTACATGTAAAAGTGTTTGGTATGAAATACTTGTGAAATAAATTTGAAAAAGTAGTACTCTGTTCTTATTGCGAAACACACGTAAAATCTATCTGGCAGCATGTTTCCCATGAAAAATGACTCTGGCGTCATTTTATTTTGGCTGCGAAACAACATGAGCAGTACTTTTGTCGCACGGAATGACAATGTTGCATACTTTCAAGCGATAAAAGCGCGAAATTTATAAAAAAACGCAAGTTGGGCTACATTTAGTACATGTAAAATTTTTCACTCGAAATAATGTTGCTGAAAATTTGTCACAACTTCGAACAGAGTAGCAGCCTTTAGTTGAAACCTCAAATATATAATTGGGGTATTCAAATGGTACTCATAAATTAACAGGTTTTAAAGTAATAACATGAAAAAATATGACTGCTGTGAGCAACCCCTCATTATATAAAATTATAAATATTGTACTTATTTGTATTTTGGTTTTAGCAGCTTTGTACATTTCTTACTCTCTCTCTCTCAATTCCTTTGGTAAACTCTCACGCATTCCTACATGTAGTTATGACAAACAATAACCATATCTGAGAAAGTTTTATTATTTAATGTCGCTTTTCTTTGAGTCGTAACAACAATTTTTTTAAACTATGTTAAAATATTAAGACATTATGACACTTAAGACACTGGTGTGAAGACCCCAAATGTTTTTCGTAGAAATTTGCTGAAGAAAAACGCCACGTATTTAACATAACGTCTACAACTGTGACTAACTCTGACACAATATGTCAGAGAACGTCGGCAGAATAACAAAAATAAAATGTCGATATTTCTCTTCATCTCATACAACAGGAACACATAATTTTACTTTTCTTATAACATTTCATTTTATGCAAATTCTCGTCGAGTTAACATGTATTATTTTTGTATAATTATTTATTTTGTTTACACTTTTTCACACAAACACATTTAAACATATAAAATCCCAGAAATGTGGTCCAAAACATTGTTTTTCATTTATTTTAATAAACACACACATGCATACTAATTTATTATCATGTACGTTTGTTTTTTGACAGTTCATCTCATAAGATTGTTGTTATAGGAATTCTTATAACAATGTTCTTATAAAAAATCTTATAAGATTGAGATAAAACTAATTTGAAATCTACACGTAACATAATTCTCTCTGCGATTGAATTTGACGCTCTTATCTTAGATATTATGTTAGGTGTCGACCTTATGTAAACATAAATGGGCATTTTGTCGAAAAAGAAAAGTAAAACGCAAAATAATTAGTTATGACAGTAACAAATACTTAGAGTGAAGAATCGTATTAATATACTCGTAGTACACCTTTTATATGAAAGAAAATAATTTTAAACTGGTTTAAAATGTTAGGACTTTATGACACTTAAGACAACTGTTTGAATACCCCAATTGTTTCATTGAACTGTTTGATAAATAAATATATAATTTTGAATTATAAAGTCATGTAACATATTTGTACATATAGAGTCATAACCACCAAAATAAAGCTTAAGCGACATAATTTTTGGACATCGTTTTTTTACGAAAATCATTTGTAGGCAAAAAATATCGATATATCGATGTTTTAAAAAATATATATTGATACTTTGCAAAAATATCGATAAATTTTTTTTTCATTCAAATTTAATTAAGCCTTTTTTTATTTAATTTTTTCTTATTTTTAAATTTTCTAGAGGATAGGATACTTTTTTTAATTTTTGAGAGGTGCACCCAAACTTGATTTGTTCCAATTTTTTATTTGTTAGTTTCACGCACATTTTAGATTTATTTGAAGATGGCTAAACAGAGTCATCGTCAAGCTCTGTTAATCAAAATCCGAAACCTACAAGATTAGATGAAAATAAAGATTCCGAAATTAATAAAAATGTACGTCTCTGAAATACACGATGACTTCACTTATAGACACTAGTGAAAACGACCGCGAGGCTAATGCCAATTCTGAAATTAGTTTTTCAAATACTGCTCAGTCAGCAATACGGAAAACTATAGCACACTATTTGGCGGAAAAACGGATAACAAAAAATAGAAATAAATTTATTTTTTTAAATTACTAGTACAAACAAATATTTTTATGCCATTCATTTAAATTTCGTTTTGTATTTATGCATAAATCCTTATATATTTTTCTAAACGAATGCGAATATCTAAAAATGGCCGAATATTTGAGAATTCGAATACGCATCATTAATGCATACATACAGTTTAGGAATAAGCTCTCCATAAAACAGTGATACGCAAAATAAAATATGCTTGTATTGGCCAGAAAAATGATAGTAAAATAAAGATGCACTTGAAGAAAAGTTTTGTAATTTAAAATACATGCTGCGGTTATTAATTGTTTGTATATTTTTTGTAAATAAGCAATTAAATAAAAACTTAAGTAAAAATTAAAAAATCTAATAATCCATTCAACAATGCAGTGAATAAATTCCAAATTAAATTTATTCACAGCGCTGTGAAAACTATTAAAATGCCTTTTTAAACAGTATTCTCTATTATTTTTAAATGTTTGTCATATTGCCAAAAACATTTTTTGTCACGAAATATTTATTAGCTTTCATAATTATTTTTTGTTGTACAAATTTATTATATTTGAACTTTAATTTCGTTCGGTGTTCTGAAAAAAACTAAACAAAAAACCACGAAAAAATTCGTACATCCTTGCTCAACTTCATTCGTCGCTTTCTCAGTGACGACTAAATGAAAGAGCATAAGCATGTGTGTGATTTTGTTGTCAACAATTGTAGTATGGCGTGCGGTTCACTGCCATAAAACCATAATTTTTGTTGATGGTGTATAACCAGTGTAATCAGATATGGCGATATCTCGCCAAACGTGGCGACGAAAATTTGTTTTTGGCGATAAAAATTTTGAAATGGCGATTGGCGATTTACTTAGCGATATTTTTGCCTATATTTTTACGATTTCAATAATGTTAAAAATATGAAATTTTTTTTAAAGAAAATTTTCTACAACATAAAATATTTTATTGATTTATTTATTAAATGTTACAAATACAATTACAAATTATATCGTACCTTAATTTAAACGAGAATAGTAACAAAGACCTTTACTCATTGTAGTGAAACAGACCTGAGTCTATGGTGGGAATCGAACCCACAACCTCCACACTGATAGGCTAGCACACTACTCACTAGCCTACCGAGGCACCCAACATAAAATAACTCGTGCAAAAAATTATAAATGTTGACTCTTTATTTCAAACAAAAATTTCTGAAATTCAAGATGTTTAAAAAAAATATGTCCTACAAGATCTCATTTGATTTTTATGAAACACAGTGGGGAAAACTTTCTTTTTTAAATTAAAACCAACATTTTGATACTGAAGCACCATAAAGCCTACACGAGTTCTCGCCTATAGTGTATGAATACGACGATGCTGCTGGTACTTACCACTTGTACTTAAATACACACTTAAGTAAATGTTAATTCAGTTTTATCACAAGATTTAAATAATAATTTTTATCTTGGTATTCAAGTTCAATTTATTCTATCTAAATTGATCTTTTGGAGGTGTCACGAGACGGAAGATAATTGTGTTTTCGGAGGTCTCGCTCACACAGTCATCAAATCCTTTTTACTTTTTCTTTCGCGTGGTATTATTTTAAAGTAATTACATTTTATTCTTTGTGGTCTCATTCGCTGCCTAGTTTTTGTAAATAAATGGTAAAAATTAATATTTGCGAACGAAAATTCTTAAAACGAAGTCTCTAATCTTTTCAAAACAAATTTTATTCACTTTTGTAATACTAATAATCTTTTTCGTATTGTATTTTTTAATTCAATACCACAAATTCCTCCACTTAATTTTGTACAAATGTTCATGTGCTCAAATGTATTTTCTTTTTATGCTTTGTGGTCTCATTCGTTGTCTGCTTTTTGTAAGTTGAAGTTAAAAATTAAAATTTTTGAAGGAAAATGTTTAAAATTGAGTTTGTAAGCATTTGGAAACTAATTTTAATCACTTTTAGGGCCATTATTACAACTTGCCAATAGTTAAAGCCAAGATTTTGTCGGACGGATAAATGGCTTAGCATTATAAAGCCGCATTTATTGTTTTTTTATCCATTAAATATTATTATTAATTATAATAATAACAAACAAAAATTGAAGTTGTAATAATGCAAAGCTTTTTATCGGGCAGACAAAATCCTGCCTTTAACTATCGGCAAGTTGTAATAATGGCACTTATAATACTAATAATGTTTTACAAATTGTTTTATTTAGTTCAACACTACAAAATCTTTCATTTAATTTTGTTAAAATGTTCAATTGTTCATTTCACTAATAGCTAATAAATCAGTGAATGCTTAAATATAGTTTGAGTTAATTTTCATAAAAACTTAAAATGTATTTAAATACACTTTAATTTTTTCAGTAGCGAATTAAAGTTATTATCAAATTACGTTGAAAGTACGGTAGCACTACGAGATTTCCAAATATTATGGAAAGCTTTCCAAAGAACACCTGTTCAATATAAGTAAGAAAGTTGATTTATCAATTTGCAGAAAAGTGAAATAGCAAAAAACACAAAAGAGCATCGGAATGCATTTTTTTTTATATATATTTCATGATATGAAAATATGTATTACATTTGTTGTATATTTGCGAAAATTAAACGAAATTTTTTTTAATACGACCACATGATGTTCATGTACATGCATTCAAAACACACACACATGCACAAAACATATGGTATGTTTGTAAAACTAAACAACACTTAAATGCACAATCGTGGCTATTTAAGATTCATTTAATTTTGGGGTGAAAAACAAAAATTTTGTGTTTAAACATGATTTAAAAATAAAATACCTATAATCACTGACTGATTTATTAGCCCTAAGTATACATTTTCTCTTGTTTGTTTTGATTATTGTACTAAAAATATTAAATAACACACTATATTTGTCCCTTTTTAACATTGATCAAATCAGCGGATTTTAGCTTTTCTCATAAGTCACTTTGTACAACTCTGGTCTACTTTGTGATGCAATGTTTCCACTACGATTTCTCAATCATGTTTATGAATCATGCCGTTTACAGTGCGCATTCGTGCTTCGTTTTGGTATTTTTTATACATACATACGTATCACACGCACGTTTTTTGTTTTTATTTGTTCACACAAACAGGTATATATGTACCTATTTTGTTTAGATAGCTAGTTCAGATAAACAGGCAATAAACTGCGATAAAAGTTAGGGAAGATACCATTTATACGTGCTTCGCAAGTAGATTCATATTAAATCTCCCACAACACATTTGATACTCTCAGTCAATTTAGAAATGCAGTCAGAAGACGCGTGCATATATGTATTTGCCAAGAATAAAATTTTTTTTCGACAAATGGCACGAAACTTTATTAGTAAAGATATTTTAGAAAAGTGTAATCTTTCACAATTAAATATTAACGAATACCTAAAGTTTGAAACTATTGGGTGTTTTTTATTGAGGTATAGAACTTTAAGATGGCATCACTTTTTTAACTGGCGGCCATTTTGTCAGCTGTCAAGTGATTAATATTTAGTTTGGTTTGCCATTTCATCATGAACAGGTTGACAAAAGAACAACGCTTGCAAATCGTGCAAATTTATTTCGAAAATAATGGTTCAGTTCGCGAAGTTTACCGCAAGCTCCGTCCATTTTATGGTCGACATAATCGTCCATCAGAGCAATTAATTCGGTTAACCATGGATCGTTTTCGCACTACGTTTACTCTATGTGATAATACGCATCCGCAGAGACGTCGAACAGTGCGCACCGAAGAAACAATTGCCGCTGTAGAGCAAAGTGTTGAAGAGGACCCGAATGAATCGATTCGCCACCGTGCACAGCAATTGGAGCTTTGTCCATTTGGTTGAAAATTGGACCTGTAGAATTGGCTTTATTCGAGCCAGCCGCGGCGGCCACATGCCCGAAATCATATTTAAACGTTAATGGCATAAAATTATCCTTCCAATAAAGCCAAATTGATGGACATTAAAACGATTTTCTTGTGTTTTATTTCAATTCGAAGTTCTATACCTCTAAAAAACACCCTGTAGTACTGATCTGACCAAACCCTCATATTTTAGTGTCTAAAGCCTGGTACTCTGTTCACAATTTCGTGCGAAATGCTGTCAAACTACATGTAAAAGTGTTTGGTATGAAATACTTGTGAAATAAATTTGAAAAAGTAGTACTCTGTTCTTATTGCGAAACACACGTAAAATCTATCTGGCAGCATGTGTCCCATGAAAAATGACTCTGGCGTCATTTTATTTTGGCTGCGAAACAACATGAGCAGTACTTTTGTCGCACGGAATGACAATGTTGCATACTTTCAAGCGATAAAAGCGCGAAATTTATAAAAAAAACGCAAGTTGGGCTACATTTAGTACATGTAAAATTTTTCACTCGAAATAATGTTGCTGAAAATTTGTCACAACTTCGAACAGAGTAGCAGCCTTTAGTTGAAACCTCAAATATATAATTGGGGTATTCAAATGGTACTCATAAATTAACAGGTTTTAAAGTAATAACATGAAAAAATATGACTGCTGTGAGCAACCCCTCATTATATAAAATTATAAATATTGTACTTATTTGTATTTTGGTTTTAGCAGCTTTGTACATTTCTTACTCTCTCTCTCTCAATTCCTTTGGTAAACTCTCACGCATTCCTACATGTAGTTATGACAAACAATAACCATATCTGAGAAAGTTTTATTATTTAATGTCGCTTTTCTTTGAGTCGTAACAACAATTTTTTTAAACTATGTTAAAATATTAAGACATTATGACACTTAAGACACTGGTGTGAAGACCCCAAATGTTTTTCGTAGAAATTTGCTGAAGAAAAACGCCACGTATTTAACATAACGTCTACAACTGTGACTAACTCTGACACAATATGTCAGAGAACGTCGGCAGAATAACAAAAATAAAATGTCGATATTTCTCTTCATCTCATACAACAGGAACACATAATTTTACTTTTCTTATAACATTTCATTTTATGCAAATTCTCGTCGAGTTAACTTGTATTATTTTTGTATAATTATTTATTTTGTTTCTTTTTCACACAAACACATTTAAACATATAAAATCCCAGAAATGTGGTCCAAAACATTGTTTTTCATTTATTTTAATAAACACACACATGCATACTAATTTATTATCATGTACGTTTGTTTTTTGACAGTTCATCTCATAAGATTGTTGTTATAGGAATTCTTATAACAATGTTCTTATAAAAAATCTTATAAGATTGATATAAAACTAATTTGAAATCTACACGTAACATAATTCTCTCTGCGATTGAATTTGACGCTCTTATCTTAGATATTATGTTATATTAACATAAATGGGCATTTTGTCGAAAAAGAAAAGTAAAACGCAAAATAATTAGTTATGACAGTAACAAATACTTAGAGTGAAGAATCGTATTAATATACTCGTAGTACACCTTTTATATGAAAGAAAATAATTTTAAACTGGTTTAAAATGTTAGGACTTTATGATACTTAAGACAACTGTTTGAATACCCCAATTGTTTCATTGAACTGTTTGATAAATAAATATATAATTTTGAATTATAAAGTCATGTAACATATTTGTACATATAGAGTCATAACCACCAAAATAAAGCTTAAGCGACATAATTTTTGGACATCGTTTTTTTACGAAAATCATTTGTAGGCAAAAAATATCGATATATCGATGTTTTAAAAAATATATATTGATACTTTGCAAAAATATCGATAAATTTTTTTTTTCATTCAAATTTAATTAAGCCTTTTTTTATTTAATTTTTTCTTATTTTTAAATTTTCTAGAGGATAGGATACTTTTTTTAATTTTTGAGAGGTGCACCCAAACTTGATTTGTTCCAATTTTTTATTTGTTAGTTTCACGCACATTTTAGATTTATTTGAAGATGGCTAAACAGAGTCATCGTCAAGCTCTGTTAATCAAAATCCGAAACCTACAAGATTAGATGAAAATAAAGATTCCGAAATTAATAAAAATGTACGTCTCTGAAATACACGATGACTTCACTTATAGACACTAGTGAAAACGACCGCGAGGCTAATGCCAATTCTGAAATTAGTTTTTCAAATACTGCTCAGTCAGCAATACGGAAAACTATAGCACACTATTTGGCGGAAAAACGGATAACAAAAAATAGAAATAAATTTATTTTTTAAATTACTAGTACAAACAAATATTTTTATGCCATTCATTTAAATTTCGTTTTGTATTTATGCATAAATCCTTATATATTTTTCTAAACGAATGCGAATATCTAAAAATGGCCGAATATTTGAGAATTCGAATACGCATCATTAATGCATACATACAGTTTAGGAATAAGCTCTCCATAAAACAGTGATACGCAAAATAAAATATGCTTGTATTGGCCAGAAAAATGATAGTAAAATAAAGATGCACTTGAAGAAAAGTTTTGTAATTTAAAATACATGCTGCGGTTATTAATTGTTTGTATATTTTTTGTAAATAAGCAATTAAATAAAAACTTAAGTAAAAATTAAAAAATCTAATAATCCATTCAACAATGCAGTGAATAAATTCCAAATTAAATTTATTCACAGCGCTGTGAAAACTATTAAAATGCCTTTTTAAACAGTATTCTCTATTATTTTTAAATGTTTGTCATATTGCCAAAAACATTTTTTGTCACGAAATATTTATTAGCTTTCATAATTATTTTTTGTTGTACAAATTTATTATATTTGAACTTTAATTTCGTTCGGTGTTCTGAAAAAAACTAAACAAAAAACCACGAAAAAATTCGTACATCCTTGCTTGACGACTAAATGAAAGAGCATAAGCATGTGTGTGATTTTGTTGTCAACAATTGTAGTATGGCGTGCGGTTCACTGCCATAAAACCATAATTTTTGTTGATGGCGTATAACCAGTGTAATCAGATATGGCGATATCTCGCCAAACGTGGCGACGAAAATTTGTTTTTGGCGATAAAAATTTTGAAATGGCGATTGGCGATTTACTTAGCGATATTTTTGCCTATATTTTTACGAGTCAGTTCTCGCTGAACCTTCATAGTGACCAGACGTCTTAGCGGAGTTTTTTTTTTTCATATACATATTAAACAAACAAAAAATCATAAAAAATATTCGTAATACATAATAACCGTAATACATACATATTAACTTTGATAAATAAGCAAAGCAAATATTGCTGATATTATTTTTACATAGCAAGAAACAAAAAACAAAAACAAAAAAAACCGCAAACAAAGTGCCCTTGAGGAATACTCTACATGAGTACCTCAAAAACAAAAAATTGTGAAGTGAGTTCAAACGGCAGAAATGCATATTTTACTGTGAGTTCTGAAGCTCTCAATGTTAACAATAAAAATAAAAAATCTGATGATAGTCTTTTTCTAACGGCAAAGCCACTTTTTCGTCAGCGATCAACTTCGCTTTGTCCAATGCCAACAAGTGATTCGTTAACATTACAGTTGCCTAGTACATCTTCATATAAGTCAGCGATATCATCCCCTTCGGGCTCGTGTTCATCACTTAACAAAGTTATCACTACAGATAACAGCAGTTCAAAACCCAAAGTCCAAGTCGGTATGGACAGATATATAACTGTGGTAAAGCGTGGCCGAAGCCCAAAATCTTCTAAAATTTCATCTGCTCCAAAAATGTCTAGGGATAACAGCGCGTGCTCTATTAATCGTCAAAATCGTTTTTCAATATTGCAAGACAATAACGAGAAGCCCGCTGCATCATCGCAAAAGTCTTTTAAGCCACCACCTATCTATCTGAGAGAAAAAAATTCTAACGCGCTTCTAAAAAAACTGCTGTCGGCCATTGGTGAAAATACTTTCCACATCATTCCAATTAAACGAGGTAATATTGATGAAACTAAAATCCAAATTTATGATGAAAAAAATTTCCGAAAAATTGTTAGCGAATTTGAAAAAAACAAAACAAATTTTTACACTTACCAACTTAAGAGTGCTAAAGGCCTACAGATAGTATTAAAGGGCATAGATTCATATGTTGACCCCGAAGAAGTAAAATGTGCACTTCTTGAAAAAGGATTTAAGGTTAAAAATGTTACCAATATAATTAACAGAGAAAAGGTCCCACAACCCTTTTTCGGGTTGAATTGGAGCCGAATGACATGCAGTTGAAAAAAAATGAAACGCATCCTATTTATAATGTAAAGTTTCTATTACACCGAAAAATCACAGTTGAAGAGCCACGTAAGCGTTCAGGTCCCGTACAGTGCCATAATTGCCAAGAATATGGCCATACAAAATCCTATTGCAATTTACCTACAGTTTGTGTTATCTGCGGTGAATTGCATGATACTGCTAGCTGTACTAAGCCAAAAGAACAAGCAGAAAAAAAATGTAGTAATTGTGGAGGCAATCACACCGCTAACTACAGAGGATGCCCTGTGTATTCTTTCGTTAAACAGGCTATGGGTCAAAAACCTAAATTAGTTCCAGCTCAATCAACTAACGCTTACTCTGTCACTTTTCCTCCAATGAGCCAACCTAGTACTTCACGTGTATCGTATGCCGATGCTGTTAAAATAAATTCTATTCCCACGCAGAAAGTGTCCCCACCAAGTAATTCAACAAATGCGAACACAAGTTTTAATTTCAGTCGCCTTGAAGCCACTATTGATAATCTGGTGCAAACTATAAACAATTTCACAACAAATATGACTAATATGATGCAAGAAATGCTTCGAATGCAGAATACTCTGCTTCAAGCATTAATTAACAAGCCATGAACACGTTAAAAATATGTTTCTGGAACGCAAACGGCATTCGCCAACACAAAAATGAGCTCGAGCACTTCCTTACGGAAAAAGATATTGATATAATGTTGGTCTCTGAGACTCATTTGACTTCGAGAAGCCTTTTCAAAATCAATGGCTACAACTTATATGATACAAAAGACCCTAGAGGAAGAGCATGCGGTGGATCGGCAATTCTAATAAAGTCAAGACTCAAGCACTATATTCTTGACAACGTTTGTGAAGAAAATCTACAAGCAACAAATATTTGCGTCGAAAATTTTTGTACAAATTTCGTTATATCATCAATTTACTCCCCTCCCAGATTTTCAATCACTGAGGATCAATACGAGGATTTCTTCAAATCTCTTGGACCTTGTTTTGTAGCAGCTGGCGACTAAAATGCAAAGCATACGTTCTGGGGTTCGCGTCTTATTACACCTAGAGGTAGAGCGTTGTTCACCACAATTTCAAAAATGGGTTTGGACGTCATTTCGAGTGGGCAGCCCACTTACTGGCCTACTGACATACAAAAAATTCCGGATGTTATAGATTTTGGCGTCATGAAAAATATTTCTAGAGATTTAGTTCATGTTGAAGCTTCTCTAGATCTCTCCTCCGATCACTCTCCCACTATCGTTACAATATGTAATCCACTAAGAAGTGACTTACCTCATCCATATGTGAAGATGGTCAATCGTGTTAATTGGCTGAGATTCAAAAAATATCTTAGTAGTCATTGCACAGAAAACATAACGCTAAGTACATCCGATGATATTGAATCTAACATTGCGAATCTTAACGGAAATATTAAACAGGCTGCTGAACATGCTACTACCTCCCACCCGCAGACTGGGTTTAATAGAATTTATTCTACGGATATTGAACGTCTCGTAAGTGAAAAAAGAAGAGCTAGAAGGGAATGGCAGCAACACAGATCACCCCAACATAAAATCAGGTTTAAAGAGTGCACTAAACGACTCCAAGAGTTGCTTGCATCTGAAAAAACTGCATCTCTTAAAAATTATCTGGAAGGTCTTGATGTTACACCAGCATCTAATTATTCTTTGTGGCGCGCTGCGAGGAAGCTTAAACACCCGTTGAGTTTAAACCACCCCTGCGCACTTCTACCGGAGGTTGGGCAAGAAACGATACTGAAAAAGGTAACATATTTGCTGAGCATTTAAAAACCGTATTTACCCCAAACACATGTATGGGTGTTGCTGATTTGCCATGTGTAGTTGCTCTACCGCCTCGTCCCTTAAAGTTTAAGATGCGTGATGTACAAAAACTAATTGCTGAACTCAACCCAAAAAAAGCTCCGGGTATTGATGAAATTAGTAATAAGATGCTGATGAAGTTGCCTCGTATTGCAATTAGAATTCTGCTATTCATTTTTAATGCCATTTTAAGACTGGAGTATTATCCACACAGCTGGAAGCTTGCCAAGGTCAAAATGATTCCAAAGCCGGGCAAAGATCTTACCAAGGCTGAGTCATACAGGCCAATAAGTTTACTGCCAACAATGTCAAAGCTCTTCGAAAAGTTACTCATGATCAAATTGTCCCCAATTCTAACTGATAATGCGTGCATACCGGATCATCAATTTGGTTTTAGAAGTCAGCATAGCACCATTGAACAAACGCATAGATTGGTTCAATTTATAAGAAGAACACTCGAAGAAAAGAAGTATTGTTCTGCCCTCTTTATTGATGTTTCTCAAGCATTTGATAAAGTGTGGCATAGAGGCCTAATTTTAAAATTGAAGACATATCTACCAATAAACATTGTTAATCTTCTGCAAAGTTATATTCTTGCTCGAAAGTTCACTGTTGTGGAAGGAGACTTCATGAGTGCGTCCGAATCAATCTCATCCGGTGTGCCACAGGGGAGCATACTGGGCCCAGTCTTGTATTTGATTTATACTTGTGATATGCCTTTGAGCAGCAATATCCATACATCTACATTTGCTGATGATACAGCCTGCCTTAGTATGCACGAAAACCCTCACGAGGCTTCCCGATACCTACAAGAACATATTACACAGCTGGAATTATGGTTAAACTTATGGAGAATTAAGGTAAACGAACAAAAGTGTGTTCAGGTAACATTTACTCTGCGAAAAGATACCTGTTCACCCATTCGAATTAATAATCAAGTTGTTCCTCAACATTCACATGTAAAATACCTTGGTATACACCTTGACCGACGGATAACATGGAAACACCATATTGACTCTAAGCTAACACAAATGAAACTAAAATTAACTCAGTTACATTGGCTGATTGGTAGAAATTCAACCCTGAATCTAGATTGCAAACTTTTGATATACAAGTCGCTTTTGAAACCTATATGGTGCTACGGAATTCAGCTATGGGGCACTTCTTCAGCTTCAAATGTAGAGAAAATCCAACGAAGACAAAACAAAATTTTACGGTTAATAACATCGGCTCCATGGTACATAAGAAACTCAAATTTACATGGTGATCTAAATATGCCACAAGTGACTGAAGAAATTGCAAAATACTCAGGCAAATATTTAACTAAACTCGAGTCACACCCTAATCCGCTTGCTCGAAATATCTTGAACTTTACCGGACACATCCGCTTAAAAAAGAGGGACACAAGGGCTCTAATACTTACCACACCAGATGAAACTGTTTGAAATTATTTTTTTATTTTTATTTTTTGCTTTGCACAACTCTTATGTATTATGAATTACTATCACTAAGTTTATGTCCGACACTGGTCGGGCCTAATAACTATATTTAGATTTAAGATTTGAATACTTATTGTTAGTTCATTTTTGAAGATACAATAAATAAATATATGTATGCATAAAAAAAAAAAAAAAAAAAAAATTTTTACGATTTCAATAATGTTAAAAATATGAAATTTTTTTTAAAGAAAATTTTCTACAACATAAAATATTTTATTGATTTATTTATTAAATGTTACAAATACAATGACAAATTATATCGTACCTTAATTTAAACGAGAATAGTAACAAAGACCTTTACTCATTGTAGTGAAACAGACCTGAGTCTATGGTGGGAATCGAACCCACAACCTCCACACTGATAGGCTAGCACACTACTCACTAGCCTACCGAGGCACCCAACATAAAATAACTCGTGCAAAAAATTATAAATGTTGACTCTTTATTTCAAACAAAAATTTCTGAAATTCAAGATGTTTAAAAAAAATATGTCCTACAAGATCTCATTTGATTTTTATGAAACACAGTGGGGAAAACTTTCTTTTTTAAATTAAAACCAACATTTTGATACTGAAGCACCATAAAGCCTACACGAGTTCTCGCCTATAGTGTATGAATACGACGATGCTGCTGGTACTTACCACTTGTACTTAAATACACACTTAAGTAAATGTTAATTCAGTTTTATCACAAGATTTAAATAATAATTTTTATCTTGGTATTCAAGTTCAATTTATTCTATCTAAATTGATCTTTTGGAGGTGTCACGAGACGGAAGATAATTGTGTTTTCGGAGGTCTCGCTCACACAGTCATCAAATCCTTTTTACTTTTTCTTTCGCGTGGTATTATTTTAAAGTAATTACATTTTATTCTTTGTGGTCTCATTCGCTGCCTAGTTTTTGTAAATAAATGGTAAAAATTAATATTTGCGAACGAAAATGCTTAAAACGAAGTCTCTAATCATTTGAAAAGAAATTTTAATCACTTTTTTAATACTAATAATCTTTTTCGCATTGTTCTCTTTAATTCAACACCTCAAGTTCCTCCATTTATTATTCAAGTTCAATTTATTCTATCTAAATTGATCTTTTGGAATACGTTATTTTTAAGTATTTTTTGCACTCTAGTATTTTTTTGACAATGTAGTCGTAAACACCTTTTTAAATTTTTCTTAAATAATATAATTTTTATGTTTTACGATATACGTTATATACTGAATTTAAAATTTAGCAAAATTTGTAATGCAATTACAAAATAAAAAAATATTTTTTGTAGCTATAATTTAATGTTTTATAATATTGGCGATATTTGGCGATATTCGACAAGTCATTTGGCGAGGAGCTGAAAATAAATCTGACAACACTGGTTATAACCCTTGTGTTCGGCCAAATAAAATCTCCCATCCCTTGTAATAACAAGGGGGCACGGAGTAACTTCAAATCATTAAAAAAACATAATTTTTGGATTTTGAGGACATCTGAGAAGAAATTTAAAAAATTGTTTTGCCAATATTTGAGTTACATGTGTATAAGTTCATTCCAGAGTAAGTAAATACGGAGAACAGCGCCGCTCTTTTGGCTTTTACGCAAAGAGGCTCTTTGCGATGCCAATTTAGCGCGTTTTAGCTATGCTAAACGCGCTTTTTTCGTCTTAGCGCGTTTACTAAAAAAAACGCTGAATTAGCGCGTTTTGAACAAATTCAATAAAAAAAATTCATTTCAGTTCAATATACTTTTACTTTTTTGTGTAAGTTTAACAATTGTCTAGTATCCAAAACTCTGATGAAATTTTTTAAATTGGTCAATGATTCAGCTGTCGCAAATAAAATTTCCTTGGCGGTGATTATAATTAAAAACGCATTTTAATACTGTAAATAGCAAATATTTTGAAATTTATAGGGCATTTACATTGTCTCGAAATCTAGTACTTACGAGATTTCGAGCTAAATCTAGCTGCTTTTTACTAGATTTTCCATACAAAACGAAATCTATTTTGTCCGTAGATTTGTCGGAAATCTAATCAAAATCTAATATTTTTATTTATTTTTTACTACCCTGTTCAACATATTTATAAAAAAGATGAGTTAATTCAAAAGGTGTATGAATTGGCTACATTGCAGTTGTTTGGTTGTAGTTTTGGAAACTTTTCTGTTAATGGGTTTTGTTTTGGATAAATAAATCTTGATAAATGTCAAAAGAAGTTGGTGTAAACGGTATGGATTTTCATAAAGATTTTAATAAAAATCTTCTAGATTTTGAGCATGTGTAAATGCCCTTGTAACAACTAAAAAATATATAATCGTACTCGTGACCAAAAAAATTTATATAACTTATTAAGCATCTATTCTAGATGAAGTACAAAAAGCATTTCAATCGCAAAACTATTTGATAATTTATATACATATGTATGTATGTAAGTTGTTACAAAGTTTGACAAATAAAATTAAAATAAAAACTAAGGATTTCGATTCTTTGGAAGGCGATTCTGATACTGTATTAAATGATTCAAGTTATTTGGGGTATAATTTCGAAGAAACAATAGTGTAAAATCTGAAAAGAGCTATCTAAAGAAATCAATTGTATTTACTAATACTAGAGATATTCAAAACACTCGTGAATAACGCGTGATCGTGATCAAATTTATAATTAATCACGCGTGAGTGCGTGACCGTGACTTTAAAAAAATTACTCGTGCGTGATCGTGCGTGAGTTTTTTTAAGAATCATGCACGAATTCTCACGCTCTCACGAGATAACACTTGTTAATATATTTCTTATTTGTTCGTTGGGATATATACATTATTGCTTACGTTATTATTAATTGTATTGATTTCATCACTAAGAATAAATTTTGTAACCATACCAAGTCAATGACCATGTACTGCACAAAATGTTTAGGCAAACATTACAGTTTGCAATATGCAAAAGTAGGTCATTGCTAACTTATCAATTATTAATTTTACACAAAAAAAAAATAAAAAACAATTTATCATTTATAGAGTAAGCATTTCTTTCTTTAATTTTATGTATAAAAGAAGGCAAAATAAAGTCAAAATTTTAGTGTTTAGTAGAATAACAAATTAATTGTTTTATTGAACACTGCCTCCAAGTTCAAGTGCTTGTGAGGAGAACAAAATATACTACAACTATCTCCAAGTTCAAGTGCTTGTGAGAATCCCATTAACCACAATTCTTCAAGCTACAAGTGCTTGCAAGAAAGGACTTTACAATTTACATTAACATTTTTGGTGACCCCGACGTGATCCTGTAACCAGGCACAGGATTTCAACAATTGAAACAACACGATAACGCAGTACAACATGGTATCCTTCGAAGAGCTGGTTAACAATCAAAAGGAAATAGGAGAATGGATTGAAACGATCATCCGAAATTTCAAAAAGGATTCCGCCTCAAGAAAGGGTTCAATCGACTACTTTCAAGAGAGACTTCGAAGGCTGGACGGAGAATGGGCAGAATTCGAATCTAATGATAATAAAATTCGACTAATGGAAAACATTCAGCTTGACCATAAGTACTTGGCAGATGATTACTACAACGCAATTATGAAGGCCGTCTTACAATACCGAGATATATTTGAATCATTCATGTTGAAGGTGCCGCAGCCTTCAGCCAAACCACAAGGTCAACTTCCACAACAAAACCAAACCGCATGTGCTAACGTGACATCAGCGGATACCGATAAGCTGTCGAAAATTATTCGTAGACAAGCAGCAATAATGGCATCTCTGGAACGTTTGTTAAAAACCGATTTAACAAATCAGGATGTGCCAATTGCCACAAGGTTATAGCAAAACATTGAAGACCTCCACCTCCAAATATGTGAAATTAGTGATGAGCCCGTAAATCAAGGATACAAGATGGAACAATTTATTAAATTAGAAGATGAGGTACGGAAGGCATTAAGATCTGTTAACAACCATGCAACTACTCAACCAACCTCTGGACAAAATAACAGTTAGCCCGATTCAGTTCCAATACCAAAATTAACACTACCAAAATTTGACGGCAAGTATTTAAAATGGCAAGAATTTTACGATTTATTCTCCTCACTGGTAGTAGGCCAATCAATTCCGAAGGTGCAAAAAATATGGTACTTAAAAACTCATTTAATGGGAGAGGCGGCACATCTAATAAAACACTTCCCTTCAACTGGGAAAAATTTCGATGCGGCATGGTCATCTATAATAGACCGCTACCATAACAAGAGGCTACTAGTTGGCAAATTAATTCAAGAACTGATAGATACTCCAAACAAGGCACCAACCGACAATTATAAGAGCCTACATGACAAAACAAAGAAGTGTTTATTAGCACTTCAAAATCTTGATATCAACACATCAACATGGGATCCATTGCTCATCCATTTGCTCCTTAAACGAGTGGATCAGGTCACACGACTCCGTTATGAACAGTCTCTCGCACAGCCACGAGAAGTGCCAACTATAAAAGACTTTTTAAGTTTCTTGGAGAGAAACTTTCAATCAGTGGAAGCAATGTCCGAAAAGGAAAAATTTTAAAACTCAAGGGCAAAGGTATGTACTTCTATCACAATCGAAGGCCGAAACAATGAACTTTGTTCAATGAACAAATATGGAAGACACCTATTATTCGCATGTCCAGAATTTCTGAATCTGTCACCATCAGTACGACTTCAGTTTGTTCAAAAACAAAGGTATTGTGTTAACTGTTTAAAACCGGGACATAACGCAAAAAATTGTAGCCGAAGAAGCTGTATGAAGTGTGCCAACAAACATAACACTTTGCTGCATTTAAAGGACTCAAACGCGAGCAGTCAACAACCAAGTTCAAGGGTTACATCCAATCACTCAGCTGAGACTACAAAATCCACACAATTCAGCTAAGCAGCTGCATCACTAAGCGCAGAAAAACATACGATATCAAATAACTATATACTGCTTAGCACAGCCGTAGTCCTTATAAGAGCCGGTGAAAAGGAAATTCAATGTAGAGCGCTTCTTGACTCTGGATCACAAATTAACTTCGTAAGTAAACGCCTAGTCAAACGTCTTGGAATTCCAACGAACCCAACGTCAATCGCTATAAGTGGAATTGGGTCCAGCAACACCAAGGTAAATCATCGAGTCAACGTCGAGTTGTGTTCCAGGTTCAACAACTATACTACACGACTTGAGGCAGCTGTTCTTAATCACATAATCTCTTCTCAACCATCACAAATAATTAACATCAATCACTGGAACATTCCTAATAACATCAGTCTAGCTGACCCAGGTTTTCATCATCCTGACAATATAGATATTTTATTGGGTGCGGAATTCCATCATCAATTACTGACAGATGGACAAATCAAGTTGGCCAACAACTTGCCCATCTTACAAAATACCTTGCTGGGTTGGATCATCTCAGGAAAAATTGAGGAAACTCAATCTTCCACTGCAACATGTGGAATGTGCATTGAGAATGAAACAACTTTAGAGGAAGACATCGCTCAACTATGGGAGCTAGAAAAGGTGAAGGCGAAAACGCTGTCAGTATCAGAAAGACAGTGCGAAACTCATTTTGCGCAGACCTACAGCATTGATCAAAATGGAAGAGTTGTGGTACGAATCCCGTTTTGTGACGATCCCGAAACATTAGGTGAGTCACATGATATAGCTTTCAATCGATTCCTATCACTGGAGCGTCGACTGGCAAAGGCACCAGAGGTCAAGGCACAATACATACAATTTATGAAAGAGTACGAGGAATTGGGTCACATGACACAAATTGATATAAATTCCACATGCAAACCAAACTATTTCATTCCACACCATAGTATATTTCGTCCCGATAGTTTAACTACAAAATTACGAGTAGTCTTCGATGCATCAACGAAAACTTCTTCAGGTTTAGCCCTTAATGATCTGATGCACTCAGGTCCCACTAATCAAAGCGAGCTGTTTTCAATACTGCTTCGCTTTCGGCTACCACGCTTTGTATTTACAATAGACATTGAGAAAATGTATCGCCAGATGCTAATACACCCAGCCGACAGAAGGTTCCAAATTATTATATGGAGACATGACCCATCTACACAAATTAAATATTACCAATTCAACACCATTACATAACGTACCCGATCTGCACCATATTTAGCTACAAAATGTTTGGAAAGAATTGCCAAGGATAACATGGCCCAGTATCCCTATGGAAGCCAATTTTTACTTAAAAATTTCTATGTGGATGACGGAATAGGCGGTAGTGATGATTTGAATGTGACACTAACAATGCAGCAAGAACTGACACATATATTAAGGAAACATAGTCTGAATCTATAAAAATGGAATGCCAATCATACAAAACTACTTCAAGGCATTGAAAGGAAGGAGCAAGAAGTAAATATTGACTTCAACAGCACAGAGGGTCAAACGGTAAAAATCTTGGGCTTAACCTGGATGCCAAGGGCTGACAAGTTTTGTGTGAAGGTATGTCCAGGAGATGTAAAACAAATTACTAAGCGAACAGTAACATCGGATTTAGCAAGACTCTTCGATCCGTTAGGTATACTTGCACCAATTATTATAACCGCCAAAATGTTCATTCAAGAGCTTTGGGAAACAAAATTGGAGTGGGATGAAGCATTGCCAGCAAACTTAAACATAAAATGGATGACATTCCGTACTGAATTAGAACAATTAAACAACCTAGAATTTTCACGACATGTTTTTGAAGGACATATTTCATCAAACACACAAATTCATGCCTTTGCGGATGCTTCAGAAAGGGCATATGGTGTAGCTGTATATATCAGATCCATTATCAAGAACGGGCAGGTAATCGTAAGACTGCTATGTGCAAGATCCCGTGTTGCTCCTTTAAAACGCCAGACCTTGCCTCGTCTCGAACTTTGCGCAGCACTCTTATGTGCTCAACTAACAGCAAGAGTAAAGAGTGATTTAAATCTTGAGAACACACCCACTTACCTATGGACAGACTCAGAGATCGTTTTGGCTTGGATCAACTCAAAATCATCAGCTTACCAAACGTTTGTGGCTAATCGAATCACTGCAATACAGGAATTATCCATAGCTGAGCAGTGAAGGCACGTCAAATCAAAGGAAAATCCGGCAGATATTATTTCACGAGGTCTATCCCCGTCAAAACTAGCTGCAAGCACTTTATGGCTCTATGGGCCCATATTTTTGCATGGAAGAGAAGAAGTTTGGCCGAGAAATTCTTCCAACACATTCACAATAAATGAGCACGATATGGAACGAAGGAGGGTGAGTACAGTGGCAAGCGTAGATGAAACATCAACAGACATCATCTACAAAATACAACACAATGGTTCATTTCGAACACTCCAGAGAGTCGTGGCTTATATTCTGCGATTCATTAATCGTACGAGAAGGATCAAACAACATCCCGATCTAAATTTAACAGCTCAAGAATTGAAACAGGCTCTCATCGTCATTGTACGTGGAATGCAACGATCCGATTTTGACAAAGATTTGAATGACTTGCAGAGGCTTGGGGAAGTAAGTAGAGGGAGTCAATATAGTAACCTTACGCCCTTCTTATATAATAACAGCATCATCAGAGTTGGGGGACGGTTGAAATCATCAACACTGCCATATGATGCAAAACATCCAATGCTGATTCCCTACAATGATCCAATAACGCAGTTGATAATGCAAATGACACATGAAAAAAATCGCCACTGTGGGCCCCAAGCTCTATTATCACATGTAAGACAAAGGTATTGGCCAGTTAAAGGCAAGACAGCAGCACGATCAATCGTACAACATTGCATACGATGCACCAGAGCCAAACCAAAATTGCTCAATCAAATAATGGGTAACTTACCGTCAACACGCGTCACACAAGCTAGACCTTTTATCAACTCCGGTGTCGACTTTTGTGGTCCCCTTTGGGTTCATTACAAATTAAGAGGGAAGAAACCTCATAAAGCATATATTGCTGTGTTTTGCTGCTTCGCTACAAAGGCTGTTCACCTGGAATTGGTTACCGATCTAACCACCGAAGCATTCATAGGCGCACTAAAGCGATTATGAGCAGGTCATTGTAGAGAGCTGTACTGTGACAATGCGATTCATTTTGTTGGTACAAAAAATCAACTTACAGAATTAGCAGACTCGATTTATTCGATTCCGGCCGTAAGTGAAATCAGCAAGGAATGCTCATCTAGAGGCATAACGTTCCACTTTATACTACCACGAGCACCTCACTTTGGGGGTTTATGGGAGGCCGCGGTGAAATCAGCGAAGAATCTTTTGCTCAGAAGTGTAGCAACCGCATCGTTAACGTATGAGGAACTCGATACCGTTGTAATTGAAATTGAAGGCATTCTTAATTCAAGGCCAATTACTCTAATGTCAAACAACCCAAATGATTTGAATGCCTTGACACCCGGCCATTTTCTAATTGGGGAACCATTGAATTCCGAAATAAACGTAAGTTCTAAACAAGCAAAGCTGAGTCTCTTGACCAGGTGGAAATTGGTCACCTACATGAAACAGGAGTTCTGGAGGAGATGGTCACGGGAATATTTATGCGAATTACAGTATCGGCACAAGTGGAAAACACGGAATGTCAACGCTAAGCCCGGCGATATGGTCATAGTTAAGGAGGATAACACACCTCCCTTAAAGTGGCCGCTGGCTAGAATAGTGAAGGTCCATCAAGGAGATGATGGTCTGGTTCGAGTGGCTGATGACAAGACAGCATCCGGGGTTTTCAGAAGACCAATAGCTCGGCTGGCACCTTTGCCAATTGACAGCACAGAGTCGGAAGAATCATTCGACCATGAAGATTTAGATACGATTAGAAATAATACGTCTGAGAATGCTAAAAAGAAAAGACGAATATCTATTCCAAATAGTATCATCACTGCCTTGATAGCATTATTGTTACTGCCATTAGTCTTAGGAGCTCAGGTCCATAACATGCAGTTTGGGAATCAGCTGGGCATTCATTTTGAAGAAATTGGATCAGCAGCAATTTCGTTCTCAGATTGGCAGATTTTAATTTATTATGACTTACAAGAATTTTGGGCCGAATTGGAAATGTTTGCAGAAGGAACAAGAGCGTTAAGTAATTTATATGACGACATACAAGAAAATTCAACGTGCAAAAATTTAGTCAAATACTTTGAACATACTAAAAGTGAGTTACACATGAGCAGCACTCTACTTTCAGGCAGAAGATATAAAAGGGGAGCAATAGATTTAGTTGGGAACATAGCGCATTCACTTTTTGGCGTTCTGGACTCCAAATACGCGGAAGAAATGGCAAACACCATTTCCCAAGTTAAGGAAAATGAGGCACATCTGATCAGCCTTTTAAGAAATCAGACGTCAATTGTAGACTCTACCATGAATATCCTGAAGTCAGACCAAGTGCAATTAAAGAAAAAGTTTGAGCAAATTGACCTTCAAATATCGCAAATATACAACAAGATACACAACGACAATAAAGAACTATATCAAGAACGAATATACCGAATTTTCTCATCACTGTGTATTCAACTAACAATTACTGCGTCAAACTTACAACACACACAATCTTCGATACTGGATATTCTTACAAACACTCACCATGGCATCATAAGCCCGCTTATCCTTACTCCGGATCAATTACAACAGGAAATAGGAAAAATTAAAATGCATCTGCCCGAGTCACTTGAGTTGCCTGTAAAACAGAATGATGTATTACATTTGTACAAACTGATGAAGGTTCAAGGTGTACTCACTAATAACACAGTCGTATTTCGCATTAATTTACCGTTAGTTGAACGCATTCAGTTTACAGTATTCAACATTGTACCAGTGCCAAACTGGATCAACGTTACTCTAGTATCAATAAGACCATGCTCGTCCCTATTGGCCGTCGATATTATTAATCATCATTATTTTACCATTGATAAAACTGAACTGAATTTATGTGCTGTCATCAATGAAGATAGTTTTGTATGTTCCAAGGTACAGATACATTATGAATCAGGTTCTCCAACATGCGCTTGCGAGATAAGTTTATTACACAACGAAACAAAGGCTGATTGTCCAGCGCAACAAATAAAAAACACCACTGCCTGGATACCCCTGCACCACCAAAATAAATGGATTTACGCATTGCCAACAGCAATTCATACAACGGCTGTGTGTAAGAGAGATATCACTCAATTTACCCTGAAAGGGTCAGGCTTACTTTACTTGGAACCAGAATGTTCTCTCAAACACAAGTTCATGTCACTCCAAGGTCAACAAACAATCTCCAGCTCGTTTAAGTCATCATACACCAGACTTTGGGAAATCACAGAACAAACCCATGCAACTCGTCTGAAGCCACTACTGGATAAAATACACACAAGCGAGTACAATTCACAAATACAGAACTTAACAGATTTACAAAACTCACTAAAGGCACAGGAGATACTACAGCTTCCAAACAGAATTGAGACTCATAATTACCATCACATGACTGTCGGTTATTCAGCATTAATAGCTACATTCTGTATATTAATATATTAATCAGCAAGAAAACATGTTCAAGACGTTTAACTCCAATTCCAGCGCCACGTCAACAACAAACAACTTCAGACTTCACTGTACACATCTAACAACCAAAATGATTAAAATATTAAAAATAAAATTCTACACGGTCTTACATCAGATAAGAAGGAATGCCAGTCTAGCAGAATTTGAAACAAGAGAAGACAGCACATAGACTCGCAATGTAGTTGACTCTCATTATTGTTCATTGTTATTAGTTTTTTTTCTCTTGCATTATTATTGTTCATTATTATATTACATTATTTAAAATTTGTGTTTTTTTTTTGAGTTGCACTCAACGGAGGGAGTATGTTAATATATTTCTTATTTGTTCCTTGGGATATATACATTATTGTTTACGTTATTATTAATTGTATTGATTTCATCATTAAGAATAAATTTTGTAACCATACCAAGTCAATGACCATGTACTGCACAAAATGTTTAGACAAACATTACAGTTTGCAATATGCAAAAGTAGGTCATTGCTAACTTATCAATTATTAATTTTACACAAAAAAATAAATAAAAAACAATTCATCATTTATAGAGTAAGCACTTTTTTCTTTAATTTTATGTATAAAAGAAGGCAAAATAAAGTCAAAATTTTAGTGTTTAGTAGAATAACAAATCAATTGTTTTATTGAACACTGCCTCCAAGTTCAAGTGCTTGTTAGGACAACAAAATATACTACAACTATCTCCAAGTTCAAGTGCTTGTGAGAATCCCATTAACCACAATTCTTCAAGCTACAAGTGCTTGCAAGAAAGGACTTTACAATTTACATTAACAACACTCCTTCGTGGGTATATAACTGTATTGAAAATTTTAAATTTTCTTATAATAAATTCTACAATCTATGTTTAAGCAATCGGCTTCTTATCCAAATGAATGCACATACGCGAATACATTACTCTCGCGTTTTTCTCGGTGGCCAACTCTGACCTATGTACATACCAGTGATGCCAACTTTTGAGCCTCAAAATGCGTAAAAAATTTTTAAAATAGGGATAAATTGAAAAATAAGTTCAGCGCAAAATAAAGTAAAATTTTTCGAGTAAGCGCGAAAAGGGACTAGTTTTAAAATGTTTCTGTTGAAAATCAAAACAACAAACATATTTTTGTAAAGTAATTTATTAGAAAATAAATCACTAACATGAGATCAACACATATGTACATAGCTTGAGATATTACACTTCAATAAGGTACATAAGTACGTAGATTAACGGCCTTTTCACAATGTACAATTAAAAGCTAACAGGGACTTTAACCGCAAGTTTTGTATGAAAAACTGTCAATTAAAGTTCATGTGAAAAGGGACGTAAATAGTCATTTATGTACAAATGTATGTATGTTTACATAAGTACATAGGTTTAAAATTCATCGTTATTAAAAAATTTCGATTTCTCGCTCTTACAAGTACATACATTATCTGTTTTTAGGCTATACTGAATATAGGAGTATTTCAAAGCACAAAAAATTTGGAAGAAATGGAGGATAATTCTATATTCTTCTTGTTTTTTAAATTTGTAAAGCAAACTAGCAAAATAAAGTGAGTAAAAGTCGATATTGCTAGATTAAAGGAAAAAAAAGTTCACAAAGATTAAAATGTAGCCATATCGAGCAAGAAGTAGAAAGGGGCTACAAGGGATAAAAGGTAAATGCAAAAAGTGCTAGATTTGCGCATTTTTTAGTTTAGGGCTAAAATTTTTTTTTCGCGTTTTGAGTGACTGAAAACGGGCTAAGTTGGCATCACTGGTACATACATGTGTATATCAGTGATGCCATTAGGATACGAAAGATAAATTTTTCGTATCTTTTAATGACTTCAGGTACCATGTGTAATCCGGAAATTTTTCGTATCTTTTAAATCCGTACGTAAAATGTACAGAAAATATGAACATCTTTTTTTTTTTTGAGGAAATATGAACATCTTTTTTATTTTCAGGGAATTTATATGAACTTTTTGATATAATCGTCTTAGTATAAGAGCCTTAACTCGTATAGTAATTTTTATAAAAATAATTTGTTTTGATAACATTCAAATATACACACAAAAAAGTAATATGAATGAGTTAGTAATATTAATTAAAATATTTGTAATATTAATTAAAAAATTGATTAAATTTTCACCTATAAACAATTTGATAATATCAATTAAGTTTTTCCACTCAAATTAATTAATACAATTAAAAATTTAATTGAATCAATTAAATTATTAATTGAAAACATTAATTGGTGAATACTTTGTTCTGTGTAGTTATGTACATATAATTAATTTTAAAGTTTGCTTACTGTATTTTTAAAAATTACATGCCCACGGTCTAGTTCATAAAAAATATTTTATGTTTATTACAGGTTTATTTAACAAATTTCCCATAGAAATATGTCAAATAAGCGCTTAATAATCCTGAAATATTTTTTATGAATAAGGTAGCTAATATTTATGAATTGAATAAATATAAAAATTAATTTTTTCAATCGTTAAGCAGCTCTGGGTTGAAGAACAGCTCTAGCGACATCGTAATTATTTCTTAAGTGCGGTCAGGATTTTTTGTGTTGTTTGGCCTTCGAGAGTTTTTCGTCTCGCTACTAGTTGACTGATCTGCCACGGATAACCGTATATTCTTGAGGTTCTTTTGTGGAATTTCTTTAACAACCACGTTGCGATTTCCTATGTGAAGGCATAGGTCGTGTATAGTCATTCACAAGAACTTTTTTAAAATACTGTTAATATCATCTTGGGCATATGGGCTAGTTACCCCGCCCATATTTGTGCAACAATACTTTGCAAATTTACTTTGTAAAGTATTTATAAAATAAATAAATAAAAATGAATTTATATGATATCATTTTGTTTACAATATTCATTAAATATGGAATAAAAATGTTATATCAATAAATGTTAAACGTTAAAAATGGAATTTAAAATTTTTTACAAAATGTATCTTTTTGGGAACAAATGTATCTTTTTGGAAACTAAAATGTATCTTTCTCGAAATTTGCAACTGGTGTATATATGGCAACGCTGGTGTATATATGCAGATACATATAGAAAGAATGAGCCCGCAAACATAATGCATACACACATACGTATGTATGTACATATGTATGTGTAAGAACCTATTTTTCAACCAACAAACATAAAAAATTAATTATATATTTTTCGTAAGCGTGCGTGATCGTGATAAGTTGTACATCCCTCGTGCGTGATTAAAAATATTTTATACGGGAGCGTGCGTGATCGTGAAAATGTTCAAAATCATTCGTGCGTGAAAGTGCGTGAGCGTGCGTGTCGTGAGTCAAAAACCGCTCACGTGCACCTCTCTAACTAATACACATGTATGTGCATACATCAACTTTTATTAAAATTCAATTTAGCGCGTAGGAAAATAGCGCGTTTTGGCTATAAATAGTTGATAATGCTGTAACTTAGCGCGTTTTGCGAAAGAGAATAGCGCGTTTGGGTTATAAATAGTTGACATCACTGCCCATAAACACAAACATAATAGCTTACCATCAGCGTGGCCATTTTAGTATTTTTGCAGTTAAATTTAAAATTCTTTTTGCTGATTTAGCTGCAAAATTTTCGATTTAGCAGTTAGCATTTTCCTTATTATTTTTCAATTACTAGAACAGCTGCACCGATTTCGCGATATATTTTTTTGATTTGGCCCCTCCCATATACAACTTATTTTATTTTGGAATATCGTTGCATTTAAGAAACTTGAAACTTTGTGTAAGGAACGATTTTTATAATGTGCGTTGTCTTACAAAAAAAGTTCGAATTGGACATGTGGATGTGACACCATAAAGAAAAAATATTTACTTTGAGATATCTTTAAAAGTAATGTAGGGAAAGCCTTTAAATTTTGTAGGGATAACTCTGTTGATATTGTGCACTTTCTCTGGAATCAACTTCAGAATTTAACAAGTAGGCGTGGTGCTTCTTATAAAGTGTAAATTTTTGTTTGTCTTCAAAAATAATACCAGCATACCGATCTTGCTGATTTGCTTAAAGCGTATTATTAATGGTTTAAGCCTGGTACTCTGTTCACAATTTCGTGCGAGATGCTGTCAAACTACATATAAAAGTATTTGGTGTGAAATATTTGCGAAATAAATTCGCAAAAGTAGTACTCTGTTCTTGTTGTGAAAAACACGTAAAATCATGTCTTTCCATGCAAAATTAGTCTGGCATCATTTTAGTTTAGCTGCGAAACAACATGAGCAGTGCTTTTTCGCACGGAATTTTAACAATGTTGCATACTTTCAAGCAATAAAAGCAAGAAATTTGTAAAAAAAAACCGCGAGTTGGGCTACATTTAGTACATGTCAAATTTTTCACGCGAAATAATCAATGGTGCTGAAAATTTTTCACAACTTTGCACAGAGTATCAGCCTTTAGAAGGAACAAGATGCTATTATTTTTTTAAGCCTAAAGTTGTGGTACTTCCCACATAGAAACAAAAACAGTCAAAATTTTGAAATTTTTTCGTAAGCAGTAACGCCAGTAACCATAATATTATTATAAAAAGGAGTCAATAATGGACCAAAAATAGTGTCAACTCCTAAGAAAATTAAATATAAATTTTTTAATATCTTGGTGTCTGCTACAAACACAAACTTGGAATTCTACTGATTCTGCCGATGCTAGAAAATAATTGGGATTGGATAAGTGAGCGTAGCGTCGCTCCTATTAATTAGAGCAAATGTTTCGAAAGTTTTCATAACTATGTTAATAATGAGAATTGTATTCTATAAAATACTGAAGGTTTGAACCGCAAGCGTGGCACTTCTAATATAAAACATTTTCTTTTCATCTCAAAACGTATGTATATGGGATGTAACGAAGCACCAAGGTTTTAGTTAAGCAATAGCAACACTTATTTATATTTGGAATGAATTTTTAAAGTTACATTCTAATAAAAATCTACAATTTTAAAACTCTAAAAAGCGGGATAAAGCGAGTATAAATTCAAGGCGGGATAAATCCCCCTAAAGCGGGATGTCTGGTCAGGTTAAGTATAACAATAAAACAATGACAATAAAAGTAATTAAAAGATGAAAAGAAAATTAAATTAATTTTAAAAGGTTTAAAAAAATTAAATTGGATGCAAAATCTAATAAAGTTACTTGTTTTGTAAAGATTTTTGTTTGATAAAAGCCTCGACTTATTATGTTTTTATATGCGATTCTCAATAACATATTAAGAGGCTTACTATAAACATATGAAGTATTTTTTAGCTTATTTCAAAAAAATTAGCTTATTTCAAAAAACTAAGCTTATTTCCAAAGACTAAGAAATCATTTCTGATTAAAAATTATTTCAAAAATTTTGGTTTGAAATCTACAGATGAGTCCCTTTAAGCAGGATCCGAATGTATAATTGTTAAATAACCACCTTCTGGTTATTTAACAAGCAAAAATTCCAGTAGTAGGGAATTCCCAGTCCTGCCGCAATTAAAATTGTGAAATTTTAATTACCCAAATTTTAAAATTCTTGGAAATTTGTGAAATTTGATACCTACGAGGGTGGTTCAATAAATCCGTCCAATTTTTTGTTTACATAAGGAGTTTTTTGTTTACATTAAGTGTTTTTTGTTTATATTAACTGTTTTTTGTTTATATTAAGTGTATGTATGTTTGTATGTATGTATGTATGACCGTGGGAACTTGTGCGCAGAATATTTTGTGGGAATACATTAACCCATTTACGCCCGGCGTACTCATATGAGGACGGCTCTTCATATGACCACAACAATTAGTTCCGGTACTTTATATTCAGTTTATAAACAAATTTGCATTGTAAAAGAGTGTGAATTTAAAATAACATAGTAAGTTTTATGATTATATGCTTAAATTTATTAAAATTGGAGGTTAAGTTTATTTATATGAAGAACTAGATTGTAGACCAAATCTATGTTATTATTTTTTATACTTGCGTGGGTGCTATTATACATTTTTAGCCCGGATTTATTTAAATGTAGTCTTTTACTCAAATTATTATGAAATTGGGAATATAGGACAACATTTGACCGAAAGGGGGCATATATTAGTGTGGTGTCCCCGAATGGGTCCAATGGGCAGAAAGCTAACATTCTTTGGTTTACTTTTTGGAAGTGTCTGCCACGTATTTCTGCTACACATGTCTGAATTTCATAGCAATCATCTTCTAAATATATTGCAACAGCTTTAAATACATTACAGCAACTATATATATATTTCATACGTATTGTTGTAAGTTATCTTCACTTAGGGGAATCCCCTTTGATTTGAATGAAAACATACATTTTGGCATTTAGTATTCATTTTCTTACATCTTGGTAATAGAAGTGACTTCTTAACAATGGCAAAGCGATCGTTTAATGTAGCAAATAATTATCAAGATCTTGAGGAAGCTATTGAAAGCATTTTTAACGAAGACAGCGATTGTGATGCTAGTTATGATTTAGTGACGATTCCTCCAGACCCGAGTATTCTCACGGATGAAGAAGAAGGTGATGAAGATAACGTTCAAGAGATCGGGTTTCCGCGTGACATCCCAGGGACAGTTGAAGTTATTGAGCATATAAACAATAATGAATGGAATAGCAGTGATGATGAACCCTTACAATCATACAGGAAAATTGATACGTAGGAACCGCGTTGGCGCAAATGTGATGATGACATCTACACCAACAAGTCGTTAGAGGAAAACAACGTACAAAAGCGAAAAGAAAATGCTGTAAATGAGCTCGTAGGTCTAACACCAGTCGAAATTTTTGAGAAATTATTTGACGAAGAAGTTTTTAACATGATCATCCTGAACACAAAGTTGTATGCATCACAACACAATAATCATGACTTCCGAATCAGTGTGGATGAGCTCAAAAAATTCGTTGGTATTCTACTCTTATCTGGATATCATTCACTTCCACGAGAGCGATTATACTGTAGTCTAGATGAAGAGTGCAGTGTTACAATTATTTCAAAAGCAATGTCTAGAAACAGGTTTATGGAAATAAAAAATTTTTACATTTCTGTGACAATGAGGCTGCTTCCGGATCCCTCAATAAGATGTTTAAATTACAACCTCTCGCTGATTTGCTAATCAAGAAGTTCCAGCAGTGGGGCGTATTTCACCAAGATCTTTCAATAGACGAATCAATGATTAAATATTTCGGACGTCATCCAGCCAAGCAATTCATAAGAGGAAAGCCAGTACGGTTTGGATACAAAAATTGGATGATTGCAAGTGCCGATGGTTATTGTTATGCTTTCGACGTGTATTGTGGGAAATCAGCAGGAGAAGCGAGTAATGAGCCGTTAGGGTCAAAAGTGGTCAAGAACTTGTTGAGCAAAGCAAATGTTACGCCACATGAACATACCATATATTTCGACAACTTTTTTACCAATCACGCATTGCTGCGAGATTTACGCCAATCTGGTTATCGTGCTACGGGTACCGTCAGAGAAAATAGAACGAAGAAATGCCCACTGGAGTCTGTCAAGAACATGAAAAAGAAAGAACGTGCAGAGTTTGACTACCGATTTGATACAGCCAATGAAATTTTGTTCGTTCGATGCCTTGACAATAGTGTATGTACCATGGGTACAAACTACGATTTTGTTTATCCCCTCGGCAAGGTGAAAAGATGCAGCTGCATAGAAAAGACAAAAGTAGACGTGAACATTCCTTATGTCTTCCAGAACTACAACAAAGGCATGGGAGGCGTCGATCAAGCTGACCAATCTGTTGCAGTGTATAGATCAGCAGTACGAGGCAAAAAATGGTGGTGGGTTATATTTACCTATATGCTAGATTTGTCTGTGGCTAATGCGTGGCGGCTTCATCTCTTGACTGCCGAAGATAATATGGACCAGCTTCAGTTTCGCCGAAGTATATGCAGAAATTATTTGAGATATTTAGACGGTGAAAAGCAAGCCTTCATCAGTGGTATCAGGTATGAGCTTAGATAATGTTGGACACTTCCCCCAAAAGCTGCTTAGCCAACTACGATGCGCCGTATGCCACAGTAAAGCCCGTTGGCAATGTAAGAAATGCATCAAAACACTATGCATTGAAAATGGATGTTTTGAAAAATTTCACATATGAGCCCATTGGCCCTATTTGGGGACAGCCATATATTTTCAAATCGAAGAATTTTTTTTAAATTTTTTTACTGTGTTTATTAGCTTCTACTAGTTATTGAAATAAAGTTATTTTCCAAAATTTCCTTCTGGATTATATTTGGGTCCAAATGGGTTAAAGGGGTTTATAGGTGTGAAGCTTTTATATGTATATGATATTCTAATGTCGACGGGATAACATCTTTATTTTTTTCGAATGCCGACGGGAAAACATGTTTATTTTTTTCAAATGCCGACGGGAAAACATGTTTATTTTTTTCAAATGCCGACGGGAAAATCATGGAAATGATTTTTCCTAATGCCGACGGAAAATTTGTGGGTGTGTCTAGCTGTAGGAATTGAAGTCTGGCTGTGATTGGTGGAAGGGGGGGGGGGGGGGTGTGTCTAGATTGTGAGACCTTAAGGCTGACCGTGATTTGGGTAGATGAGGGTGTTTTGTAATATGTAAACGTGGGAATTCGGTGACGATTATGCTTGTTGGAATTTAAGCCAAGCTGTGCTTGGTGGGATATGTATTTGAGGTAGATCGACTGGTGGTGGGCGGGGAGTTGTTGTAATATGTATCCGTGGGAATCTGTGTACATGTATTTATGTATGTCTGTAAGAGTTTAAGGCTGTCTGTGATTTATGAAAGGCGAAGTGAGAGTGTTCATGTAATACGTATCCGTGGGAATCTGTGTATATGTATGTTCGTAGGAGTTTAAGGCTGATTGTGATTTGAGGTGGGGGAGGGTCTTGTTGTGATAGATATATAGAATGTGCCCATGTGTGTGTATATATATGTATGTATATGTAGCACTTTAAGGCTGGCCTTGATTTGAGGTAGGCGGGGGGTGTTATTGTAATATGTATCTATAGGAATTTGGGTGTTTATATGTAGGAATTTTTGTGCATGTATGTCTGTAGGAGTTTATCGATTGTATGTGTAGAGATTGATCGATTGTATGTGACCTTGAGAATTTGTGTATATATATATGTAGGAAATTTAAGGCTTATCGTGATTTATGAGGGGCGAAGTGTTCATGTAATATATAATCGCGCTATCTGTAGGAGTTTGAGGTGAAGGTATTCATGTATATGTATCCGTATTTGTGTGTATGTATGTCTATATGAGTTTAAGGCTTATCGTGATTTATATTGTTGAGATTGATAGATTGTATGTTACCTTGAGATTTTGTGTATGTATATCTGTAAGAACTTTAGGCTGACTGTGATTTGTTTTAATTTTTTGTAGATGAATTTTAGTATGTGTTTGTGTATGTGATTTTCTCACCCTAGTATTTATATGTACGTAGAAATAAATTATTTCTCATATGAAAATTTTTTGCTAGAAAATATTATCAACTATCTGAACTTCCCTAATCCTTGTATGTTTTTCATATTGGAGGATGAGATTGCTTTATATTTTATCAAACTTAAATTTGTCCAGTGTTGAAGTCTGTCGGTCAGAAATTTGTTTATATTTGTATAAATATTAATTTCAGATTTTGCAAAATTCTTGTGTACGATCGTGGCGATCTTGTGTATGTGTATGTGTGTATGCGCGATAGAGTTTGACTGGTCTTTGATAAGTTTGTTTATTTAAGTACATTTGTCTTCTTCGACTTTCGTCTTCAAGCGTCAATAGCTTGGAGAACGGTTTGTATGTTTTCATGATGTAGATATGTAAAGCTACGGTCACACTTGTCAAACATTTGCCCAAAAAAGCGTAACCACTAAATGCTAATGAAAAATCTTTCAATTCAGACAAAATTTTGTCAAGTTAAAGAGTAGCCAATATTGTCGGATTCTATAACATGGTGCATTAGTTGTGTTCGAAACTGTTTAATATGATAAACAAGTGTCTGGATCAAAACTTTTTTCATTAATGCTTGTTGGTTACGCTTTTTTGGGCAAATGTTTGACAAGTGTGACCGTACTTTAAGTGTGATTGTTAAAATCCAATAAATACTTGAGCATGGGTAAGAAATTTGATAATATGTGTACATATGTACATATGGATCTTCAAATTGTTTTTATGTATGTATGTATGTACATACAAATAAGTCTGCGGCTCCCTGTTTAAATACATTTTTTTTGTTGTCATGTGCGGTCTTTTGTTGTTGCTGTTGTAAATATTCGCCTGGTCTTTTGTGTATAGATGTGAAATATCTCCATAGTTTTTTATTTGAAATTAAAAAAACGTTCTTTTAATTTTTTGATGTATTTACTTAAAAGTTTGTGAGGAGTTTCTGTTTTAAGTAAAATTGAATTCCTCTCTAGTTGTAGTAACTATAGTATAAATATTTAATATATTTTATTTCCATTTGTTTAAAGTTGATGTAGCCTATATAGTCACCGTTAGAAATTTTTCGGTGTAAAATTTTTCCAACCATCGTCTTTTTTCTTCACCTTTTACATATGTATATTTTAGAACACTTTGCTTCTCTTTCCTTTTTTATTGATAAACATTTAAAATCAAATGGTGGTTTTATAATGAAATTGTTATACTCATTATTGTTGAAAACATCCGCTACTTCTTTTTGTAATGAAAATCATTCGAATTAGTTTTGAAACCTTACACGTCTATTAAAACCATTTTTTTCATTCATATTACTTAATTTATAAGACTTTCCGGACTTTCTATTATTCGATCATCAGTAAAAATGCAGTAGCTGAGGTACTTGCTTGCTGTTTCAAATTAAATTTCTATATCAATTGACCCGCTTTTGAATAAATGGAGCTTTTATCTTAAACTCTGATGCAGTTACAAGCGCTTGAAATTCCTTCATATACGAGTAGTAGATACATATCATATAGATACATATCATATAGATACATATCATATAGAACTGCATAACTTTCATGTTTTAATTTTATATGTATTAAGATCATCATATGGATATGAGACTAAATTTAAATGTACTTTTAAATTAGTCAAATCACAATGAACAAACTTATTTTCTTCTTGAAAAGCGATCAACAGAAAACGAAGTCGTTTTCTGTAAATTTAGGTCTATCCTCTCGACGGTATCTCTAGTATACAAGATGACTTTGCATGTCGGAATTTCTGGCTGTCCTTTGTCGGCGTTGTGGGTAATTAAATGTTAAAATTTTAATTGCCCAAATTGTACTACTTGATAATGTTACTATCTTTACATTAATAGGTTATATGTTTATATATGATATGTTTTTTTTCTCTCATTGTATTAAAGTTTAGCGTATTGTATACATATTTCTGCTATATTTAAGTATGCTTTGTTTTCATGTGAGACAGACTTTATATATCAGGTGGTCAGTCAGTCTGTTGTTTTATTTATTTTTTTCTTTTGATGTATAACTACTTTTTTTGATTTTACTACTTGAAATAGAGAACATTAATATAATTTTTAAATCCATTATTTTTAATGAAAATATGTACATATGTGAGTGTGTACATATGCAAATGTATTCATATCTACATACATATATGTGAGTATATGTATGTATGTAGAAGTTAGGTTACATACAAAGAAATACATGTTTAATAAACAAGTATTGCACCAAATCGATCTTCAAAAACTCAGTCACCTCTACAATGAATTCAGCCTAGGTGTTTTCATATAGTGTCAGAAACATTGGAATATCTACGTTTGAAGGAATTTTTGCTTCAAATATTTCTACATCAGATTTGCTGGTTGACCCCTTGAAGTTATTGTTTGTGATGTAGTTTGAGTTGTATCGGATTCAGATATTATGATTTCTCACTTAAAAAAGGTCCTCATTACCTTCTATCAGGTTTTTATATTTTTCTAACATGCATGTCTTAGCATGCTTTTGTCAATAGTGACGCAAGCGTCCGAGATGTAGTGGTGTTTCAGTTAAAAATCTATACTATTAGAATTTACGAATTCGCTCTTTTTATTCTTTTACAAAGTAGATACATATTTATGTATTTCATTTAGCATAGAATCATAATATTTCTTTACTTACAAAATTAGGTGACGTAAGGAATTCTTTTAAATTTGCATGCTTCGGCATGCTTTCAATATTTTTTCTGTAAATTTATTTAATACTCATACAGATACAGATATAAAGTAAGATCTGCTTATATTGCATTTTACAATTTATGTATGCTTCAGCATGATTCCAGTTGAAGTCCATATTTATTCAGTAAGTTTGTTTGATACTAATTCATACACATATACATTCTTAAAGATTGGAAATCTAAGTCCAATTTATGTAGTTTATCTATATTTTCTAAAGATTTGATAGCTATAGAAATGAATAGAGTGAAGATCTATTATAATAGCCCATGGGCATATCTTACAATTTCGCTTGCTAGAGCTTTCGAAATAGAAAATGTACAATTTTCACTATAAAAAGTGATAATATTATGTGTTACTGAATATTACACTGTGTTATAATTTATTTTGAACGCTTAAGTTTTCACAATATTTCATACAGGTCAACAAGTTGTAACGCCAAAAGTCGCCGCTCGTTTTTGGACTACATTAATATGTATTTTAACTCTGTTTTTATTTAATTAAACGTATTTATATATGTAAATATATAGACATTGAATTAACGGCTAATGAATAGCATTCTTTAAGTACTATTTACTTATTTCTTTTCTTTTTGTATTATTATACTCTTATTTGTTTTATATACTCGCTATTTAACAAATGGCAAATGAATTGCATTTACCTTAGTTTTTTGTATAGTATATACAGTTATAGTAGATTTGGTTATTGTAATATTTTGTTTGTATAAGCATCACTTAAATACAACCACAATGGTGGATGGTGTATGTAACAAACAACGACGAGTAAGCACCGACTGAGAGAATGCTCACACACACAACAAGATCGTGTGTGTGCCAAAGCAGCATGTACGCAAACTTACTCAGGCATGTGCGTGTCTGACCATCACAGAGAAACTTTGCTATAAAAGGCCGGACAATTACGCATAGAGTTTCAGTTTGCTTACGGCTCGCAAAGTAAGAACCATAGACTAACAATTAGACTCGACACGACTGCATAAATGTTGCGATAGAGATAGCAACATTGGAGAATTTTGCTATATTTTTCTCTATCACACCAAGTATGCAGTTTTGACGTTTAATAATTTCAGTGTTTACTAAAAATAAAATTTCTTGGCAGGATTTGGAGCAAAGTGGAGAAAAAGTGATATTGCGCCAAAATCCTAGCCAAAGTTGGTAATTTGTGGACAAAATTTGGTAGATTGTTTTGTCCACATATTACCAACAGTGAGAAAAGTGATCAAAACAAAAGTGATAGTGAAACAAACATCGATTTACTGGGAGCATCACACAACAAAATTAAAAATTTAAGTATAAACTTATTTTTTATTTTAGTTATTTACAATAGATTTTAATAATATATACTTATTTTCTAGGAGCCACAGATGCACTATGGATTGTCCTACAGAATAGAAGCTGGTTTTGTTCCCGAGAGAGCCAACTAAGTAAGTAATTTATATGAAAACTGTGCAAAGTGAATTTTTTAAAGTGAGTTTTATGTGTGGAATTTTGTACATTGGGAGGGACAATGATGTTCTGGTCCAATGTACAAATTCTTTGGTTAACATGTCACCTTGAAATGAAGTGTTTGGATCAATTGGAATCCAAATTTGTTCGCTTTTTGCAAGTGAGTTACGAAAATAAGTTGTTTATATGGCTAATGTGTACAGATGCAGTGAAGTGTAGGTGTGGAATTGTGTAAATTGGAAGGGACAATGATGTTCTTGTCCAATGTGCAATAGCACAAGTTAACAAGTCGTATAAAAATGCACTGTTCGGATCCTTTGGATTTCAAGTGTTTCGTTCCTTTTGTGTTTTTTGCAAGTTCTTAACAAAAATAAGTGATTTGTATCTACGTAAAGTGAATTGTTTGTGTGGAAATTTGTACATTGGAAGGAGGAGTGATGTTCTTTCCCAATATACAAATACGTTGGTTAACAAACCGCTTAAAAAAGAAGTGTTCGGATCAATTGGAATCCAAATGTGTTCGCTTTGTGTTCTATTTTACAAGTACTTGTCAGAAATAAGACTAATGTGTGCATATGAAGTTAATTGACAATGTGGAATTGTGTACATTGGAAAGGACGATTGTGGTATAGTCTGATGTACAATAACACAAGTTTATAAGTCGCGAAAAAAAGAAGTTTTCGTATCATTTGGAAAGCAAATGTGTTCATATTGTGTTCTTTTTTACAAGTACTTGAGACAAAAAAGAAATCACTTTTCAATAAATAAAAAGCCATTTTCCTGGCTACAGAATACTTTATAAAAGAAATTCAACATTTGTTTTATAGACATAAAGCCCTACTTCCATGAACAAAAAGGTGTTTTTTTCTAAAAAAAATATAATTTTTTATAACTAAAAATACAATTTTAATAATGCTATTTTTTAATTTTAATTTCTTCTAAAGGTGAACGGCAAGAAGAAAATCTGGAAGAACCTAAACGAGATATCGCTGCTATGTAGAAAGACCATTCGACCCCTAAGAGCTAAGGACGAATTTTTGCAAGGAGAAAACAACTTTAGACTTTGGTGGCATAAGTAAAAGTATTTTTATTTAAGTTGTTAAAAATTTAATCAATTCTATTAGTAAATATTCTCATTTTGTTTTTCGGTTTGCAAATTTTGGAATTTACTTTTGTTTACATATGTATGTAGTGCAGAGTTCTTTTTGTAACAATTTGAGATGATCTAAAAATATATACATATTTATACAGTTGATAAAAAAATAAAAATATAAATAAGAAAACAATTCCAAAATTGAACATAACTTTTATCTTTGAAGATTTTATTACTAAAAATTTGGGGTGAGTATATGCGCAATAATAACTACAAATACGCCTTAATACCTTAACAAATTCAAATGGAAAACTAATTAAATATAATTGCTAATTTAATTTCTTTTCAAGTATATATTTGGATTTTAAGATATATGTATAACGACAAACATTTACATTGCACAGTGAGGACTTTTGAAAAATAAATGTTAATAAATCTGGAACTTTTAAAATATTGACTGGATTTGTTTGAAACTTCGATCATTTTTATAGGAAGACTTAGCCTTTATAACACATGTCTGGGCAGCACTCTGGCTTAAGCAGGAGAAGAGTTACAGTGGGACAAAGTTGACCACCTGGGACTCCAAAAATTCTGAAATAAAATAAAATTGTTAAATAATATAAGTCTAAGATGTGGTTGATAACACATCCCTATGATGGTTTTGCTCTTAAGAAATTAATAGCAATTCAGATAGGTATTAAGTAGATACTAACCTTCAGAAAAAAAATTAAATAAACTTTGTTTATCAGCCGATGCCCTTTCATCGCTGCAATACATAATGTAGCACATTGCAGTCAGCTCTAAGGCTCCTAATTTTTCACGCAGATTGTCCATTTTATACATAGCAATACCTTCGATATCACCGACACCACATGCTTTACTGTAACATTTTATGACATTTACAAATCTATCTATTTTTTTCATAGGTCTCTCCTAAAATAAAAATAATTTAAGCATGTATTAAAAAATTATGTGTGTAAATATGTATATATTTTTTATGTAAAAAAAGAATCTAATGTGTATTGAATCAACATTTAAAGCCTTACCTACACAGCTTTTCTATAACTTTGTATGTCAGCATTCGTGTTTTTCACCTACATATATAAATACATGACCCACTAAAGTCCAAGCGGCCAGATATTTGAAATTTAGTTTCAAGGCTCTTTGAAAGTATGTAATGACCATAAAATGATCACATCCACATAAGAACCCCAAACATAGGTGCTGAACGTATCGAATGTATCAGTAACTACTGAGCAGTTTGATTAAGATGAATTGCTTTCAGTACTACACCATACAAATACATGTCATAACCATCCAAACGTCCCCGAGAGTATTCAGCTTTTAAAGCAGCCAACAAATCTGCCAAATCTTTTACGTGGCCCGAATCATTAAGATTCGACTAGTCTGCAGTTGAGTCCAATCTACGCTTTTCCAAGTCCATATATATGTAGCATATAAATGATGATGCAGATTCGGCATTACGCACCAAATACGCCGCCCGGTCGTATTCCCGTACATCAAAATAACATTTGGCCAAAAAGTAATTACCATAGTCCACTTTGCTTTGAATTTTTCACTATTTGCATCGATGTCTATGTATATCGCACAGACCATGGTTCATTTCAGCCAGCCATTTGGCACTTTGCATCAGCCCGTGTTTTTGGCATTCCACAATGCCGCGACGTAATTCGCGTTTCACATGCTTCAAAGGCACATTACAATAGTCATCTTCCATTTATCGCAATCTGAACTAATTCCAGCTAGTTCTTTTTTCTATTTTACCTTTTTTATTACACAAAATTGATCAATTTAACAAGCGACCGTAGACTAACAATTCAAATTTTTTATGAAAACAACCAATTCCAGAGCGATGCATTGGCAGAAATGATTGAAAACACGTAATACGAATAGGTTTATCACCGATTACATTAACATTTATTGTATTTAAAGTACATTAAGCATAAAAAAATATATTTAAACGAAATTTATTTTGTGGTAATTAAAACTCATGGAAATGTTTTTGGAAATATTTTAACTTTTTCATATTATTTAGGTCGCAATTTATAATCAATAGCTGACGAACACCACTGGCCTTTACTTAAACAATTTAAAACACAAAAATCACCGCCCTTTTATGCAAATATTTAAGTTTTATTAAAAATATGTGTAAAATAATTCACTTTTGCAAAATTTAAATTTGTATTTTTTCACAGTCATATGTTCATAAATAGCCATTGCTTTTTACACATGCAAAAAGCAAATTTTTTCTCTCCCTTATGCCATTTACCCATCAGCTGATACGGCGATTTCGCTTAACTCACAAGTGAGGATTCTGGTTCATATTCTGTGGTAAGAACATCTTCTGGTAGCTGCGCTTACACTGCCAATACGACTTCTTTGTTGCGAGGCGAAATCAAGCTCCACAATAATATTGGTGGCTATAAGCTAACGATATTAATTTATTATCGACTCGAACGAGTATTAGTAGCTGCGCATACACTACAAATACTTGCACTTTGTTGTTGAGTCTGTTACGCCAGCATTTGTGGCTGTGTTTATTTTCCTCGCGTTCTTTTGGCCTGCACTCAGTTGGAGTGAATATTAGTAGCTGCGATTACACTACTAATATTCACTATATATTTTGTTTTCTCTCTCAGTCGAGTTTTGCTTAGAGCAAATAATAGTAGTTGGATTTACGCTGCTGATATTTACTCTCATGAGAGCATTTTCGTAATATTCCCGTCGTTACAAGCAATTAAAAAGAATAAAACAACACGTCGTAATTTTGTTTTTTGTTTTTTTTTGTGGTTTGATTTTTTCCCTATGCCATCCACTGACATAGCTGTGCCGTTGTACATAAGAGTCAGGCCACACCATAAATAAATACTATTTAATTGATAAACCTAAAACTGTAAAAATAAATTTTAAATTGTCAATAATGAAATAAAGAATTTGCAGTTGTACATAAGAGTCAGGCCACACCATAAATAAATCCTATTTACTTGATAAATATAAAACTGTAAAAATAATAATTTAATTTGTTAAGATTGAAATAAAGAATTTGAAAGTTATACGAATTATAACGTTGAAAGAAAGTACGTGTTTTTTCTATAAAAGAAGACAAAACCACGACTCTGGACCCGACTGAGCTCTATCCCAGCATAAAGCATTTGTCGTGTTACAAAGTTTAGAGAATTTCCAGTATATTAAGTTAGTTATCTTTCTTAAGACCTATCATTCCTAATCATTCCTTCAAAAATGCAAACCAAACTAGATATTTCCTGATTAATATTATGTTTTACTTTCATTAAATTTCAACATTTTATTCATCCTCAAATTATTATATTTAGCAGCTTTTTCTCATTTGTTGAGTTAACTTTAATCGGAAACATTTAAATAGTGAGATGAACTTTTATATTGTATACGAGTACATTAAGTAATTCTTTGTATATTTCAATACACTTATATGAACCATCATCACATCATTTCTTTTATTGATCTATTAAATCATTCTACTATTGATGCTTTCATATTAAGTAATGTTTAATATTCTACTTATGCATGAATTTTCCAGTATCTATTAAAAAATTCTTTACAATCATCCATTTGTAAATTTTTTGGTACTCGTAACATTTCAAAAATATTTTCCACAGCCTAGGTTTTTTCGAGTGCAACTTTTATTTTCAACGGTAGTGACCATAGAAACTTTGAAAATGAATCATTTACAGTCTACAATAATCAATAATTTCTATTTTCTGTAGAATAGTTTCCCATTTCACCTAAATCAGCTCCATAAAAGATCAACTATTCCTTTCATTACATATCTACAATGCACAAAAAATTTTCGAGATTTATTATAGAGTTCGTTTACTAAATTTCTTTTTAAAGACATTGAGTTGTTTTAAAGATTTTTTGGAGAGTGTTGTGATCTACTTGATGCACTTTCAGCTATTTATACTATCATGTAGTTAATTTTCCAATCTATAAATTTTATCGTTCAGCTGTTCAATTTGTTTTTTTTTTAAATTATTTAATTTTTAGTATGTGTTTTTCAATTTTATATCTATCTTCTATCTCTAATTGTATTTCACGTTGTACTCCATCAATTTGCATTTTAATATATTCTTGAATTATATTAATTCCTTAAGCTGTATTATTAATTTGTCCTATAGTTTATCGATTTGAGTTTCCAGAAACAATTTACTGATAACATCATTCTCCGTCAGTGAATGATGATGATTCTCTATCCATGTATTAGTAGAAATTATATATTTTATATCAAATTTCTCATAGTATTTCCAGGTTTTATTATCAATCATTAAAGAAAATAAAGCTACTATTACAGCCTATATTTGACCATCAACTTGTGTTTTATATTCATTTAGTTTTAGGTTACTATCACCAAACTTTCATTCAAATCTTGATGTGGGCCATAGTTTGTATCTAATTCAATTCTTCCTTCCAAGACTGATAAATGAGTATAAGTGTCTTCAGAATTGGAAGTCTATGAGTAAAAATCATCTTCATCATCCTTATCATCATTCTCAGTATTAGCATCATTAAATAAGATGATATCATCAAATATGGTTCCTTCTGAAAATTTCTTTGGTGTACTTGTCTCTATATTGACTGATGGCTTTAAACTTGTATTATTTTCAGCTTCTATCTTGATTTTACTTTCTTCTTTCTTGCGAATTCTTTCAATATTTCAAGAACTATTTGTGAATTCTTTGAGAGGTTCTGTTATAGGTTTAAATGTATCTTTTATTGCTCACATGTATCTATTTCACCAGTTTTTATACTACGAAGCTTTTTCTTCAAGACATTTCTTGTCAACACCAACTGTTTTAAAATTTTCTCATCCATGTTTAATAATAGTAAATAACAGGTATCAGCTATTAGTCAGGTATCAGCTATCAGATCAGGTTATCAGGTAACTGGTCTGGTTTTCAGATCAGCTTATCAGGACCTGGTCTGTTTTTCAGATCAGCTTATCATGACCTGGTCTGGTTTTCAGATCAGCTTATCAGGACCTGATCTGGTTTTCAGATCAGCTTAATAGGACCTGGTCTGGTTTTCAGATCAGCTTATCAGGACCTGGTCTGGTTTTCAGATCAGCTTTTCAGGACCTGGTCTGGTTTTCAGATCAGCTTAATAGGACCTGGTCTGGTTTTCAGATCAGCTTATCAGGACCTGGTCTGGTTTTCAGATCAGCTTTTCAGGACCTGGTCTGGTTTTCAGATCAGCTTATCAGGACCTGGTATGGTTTTCAGATCAGCTTATCTGATTCAGATTGGGTAATCAGTTTACAAGTAGCTAGCCATTTATAACATTTAGATGAATGAAGTTTAAGGTCAGATGAAAAACGAAAAAGTAAACTTTTATGTAGTCAAATTCTTTTTTTTTTTTTTTCTATAACGATCATCGTTTAATTCACTATCGCTGCTTATAATCAAAATCCATATTTATCCTTCCAACATCCTTTATATTTGTCTCATCTTACTTAAATATTATAATTACATTATGATTATCTAGTATCAAATGTTTGGTGATTCTGGTATTAGTTTGACATCAACAGAATGCATCAACATTCTTATCTCACCCCATACAAAAATATGTTTCTCACACGCAACATCGTTAAATATCATATTGGAATTACTTTTAGCTTTGTTAGGAGAGTTTAAAACCACAATTTTTATGATTCATCAAACGTTAGTTCAAAAACAAGTCATAGTTCAATATTAAAAATGAATTACATGTTAGTATAAATAGCTGAAAGTGCATCAAGTAAATCATAACACTCTCTAAAAAAAAAAAAAAAAAATCTGTAAAACAACTCAACGTCTTTAAAAAGACATTTAGTAAATAAACTCCATAAGCAATATCGAAAATTGTTTGTGTATTGTAGAAATATAATAAAAGAAATATATGGTATTTGGTAAGTTGATTTAGTAAAAATAGGGAGCTATTCTAAAGAAAATATAAATTATTGATTTTTGTAGACTGTAATTGCTACATTCTCAAAGTTTATATGGTCAGTACCGCTGAAAATAAAAGGTGTACTCGAAAATACCAAGGCAATGGAAAATACTTTTGAATTGGGATGAGTACCAAAAAATCTACAAACAGGTTGTCTCACAGCATTTTTTAATAAACACTTAAATTCATCTCTAAATAGAAGAATAAATATTATTCAATATGAAAGCACCTATAGTAGAATGATTTAATAGATCAATAAAAGAAATGATGTGATGATGGTTCATATAAGTGTATTGAAATATACAAAGAATTACTTAATGTACTCGTATACAATATAAAAGTTGATCTCACTATTTAAATGTTTCCGATTAAAGTTAACTCAACAAATGAGAAAAAGCTGCTAAATATAATAATTTGAGGATGAATATAATGTTGAAATTTAATGAAAGTAAAAAATAAAATTAAACAGGAAAAATCTAATTTGGTTTGTATTTTTGAAGGAATGATAGGTCTTAAGAAAGATAATTAACTTAATATACTGGAAATTCTCTAAACTTGTTGACCTGTATGAAATATTGTGAAAACTTAAGCGTTCAAAATAAATTATAACACAGTGTAATATTCAGTAACACATAATATTATCACTTTTTATAGTGAAAATTGTACATTTTCCATTTCGAAAGCTCTAGCAACCGAAATTTTAAAATATGCCCATGGTCTATTATAATAGATCTTCACTCTATTCATTTCTATAGCTATCAAATCTTTAGAAAATATAGATAAACTACATAAATTGGGGTTAGATTTCCAATCTTTAAGAATGTATATATATGAAGCATACATAAATTGTAAAATGCAATATAAGCAGATCTTACTTTATATATGTATCTTTATGAGTATTAAATAAATTTACAGAAAAAATATTGAAAGCATGCCGAAGCATGCAAATTTAAAAGAATTCCTTACGTCACCTAATTTTGTAAGTAAAGAAATATTATGATTCTATGCTAAATGAAATACATAAATATGTATCTACTTTGTAAAAGAATAAAAAGAGCGAATTCGTAAATTCTAATAGTATAGATTTTTAACTGAAACACCACTACATCTCGGACGCTTGCGTCACTATTGACAAAAGCATGCTAAGACATGCATGTTAGAAAAATATAAAAACCTGATAGAAGGTAATGAGGACCTTTTTTAAGTGAGAAATCATAATATCTGAATCCGATACAACTCAAACTACATCACAAACAATAACTTCAAGGGGTCAACCAGCAAATCTGATGTAGAAATATTTGAAGCAAAAATTCCTTCAAACGTAGATATTCCAATGTTTCTGACACTATATGAAAACACCTAGGCTGAATTCATGGTAGAGGTGACTGAGTTTTTGAAGATCGATTTGGTGCAATACTTGTTTATTAAACATGTATTTCTTTGTATGTAACCTAATTTCTACATACATACATATACTCACATATATGTATGTAGATATGAATACATTTGCATATGTACACACCAGAGAACGGCAAAAATCACGTATTTTCTGATTTAATCATACTATAAATTTGTTATTCACGTTTAATCATGCAAAATAAATCAACATTGAGTAAAATCATCATCGTAATGGTGAACGATTCATTTAAGTAAATGTGAGTCGAGTGATCGAACATGTTTTATGCACATCATTCATCATACATTAAACTTTTGTTCACATTTAATCATGCAACAAAACTTAATATTGAATAAAATCAGAATCATACTTACGAACGTATCGTTTGGTTAGTTGCAAGTAATTTCATACATGTTTTATTCAAATTTTTATATAATCAGGTTTTCATGTTGAATAAAATCAAAGCAGAGGAATTATGAAAAATATTATTGTTTTAATCCAAATCAGTAAGCAAACACTTTAAAAAGAAAAAATGGAAAACGACCAGGAAAAGACTAGATCGTCTCTCGTTAGAGTATTATGCGAAAGACTAGCTACTAATATTAAATATATAAATATTAATACATATGTATATAAAGAGATGGAATCAAATTTTTATACAACGAAATAATTTTTGTCAAATTTAAAAATAATTTCTATTTGATATGCATGACCTTGAAATATTTATACGATGAAATAACATGTATAAAAGTTGTAAACTTAATCAATTTACACGCTATATGACGTTACATATACTCAACAACGTTGATAAATTTGAACGTATTTTGTGCAAATTTCTTCACGATAGAAACAACATTTTCACGTTGTATACCACGGTGTCCGCTGCTTTTGTACAAAATGCCCCTGCTTTGGGTGTTCTGTATAGGTATATAAATTGCTAAATACATAGTACATAAAATTCCCTTGTTTCTAAAAAATCATCATCACTTGATGTATACGCGCTCATACGCGCTCATTTTTGCTTTTTTGATTTTATTCATCATACAAATATTTGTTGATAATCAGAACGAACGCTTTTGCCTACTTATTTTATTTTTCATCAAAATAATCATGAATGGGAAAAAGGAGTGTTGGCATCATCGGAATACAACAATGTGTCGACACCCGAATTGATTGGTATGATGCGACACATGTTTAAAATCGTAGAGCCAACAACAACCGTATGATTGGAATGATTAAAAAGCAGCAACGATTATGTATGTTGGAACAAGTTTGAATGTATGAACACAAAGGCATGCTTTTAGGATATGGATTACGTATGAATATTTTTTCAATCAGATTTTGTCGTTCTCTGGTACACACTCACAAATGTACATATTTTCATTAAAAATAATGGATTTAAAAATTATATTAATGTTCTCTATTTCAAGTAGTAAAATCAAAAAAAGTAGTTATACATCAAAAGAAAAAAATAAATAAAACAACAGACTGACTGACCACCTGATATATAAAGTCTGTCTCACATGAAAACAAAGCATACTTAAATATAGCAGAAATATGTATACAATACGCTAAACTTTAATACAATGAGAGAAAAAAAAACATATCATCTAGAGCATCAAATAAAAGGCATAGACGATCACCCTTCATAAAATAAACATATAACCTATTAATGTAAAGATAGTAACATTATCAAGTAGTACAATTTGGGCAATTAAAATTTTAACATTTAATTACCCACAACGCCGACAAAGGACAGCCAGAAATTCCGACATGCAAAGTCATCTTGTATCTTAGAGATACCGTCGAGAGGATAGACCTAAATTCACAGAAAACGACTTCGTTTTCTGTTGATCGCTTTTCAAGAAGAAAATAAGTTTGTTCATTGTGATTTGACTAATTTAAAAGTACATTTAAATTTAGTCTCATATCCATATGATGATCTTAATACATATAAAATTAAAACATGAAAGTTATGCAGTTCTATATGATATGTATCTATATGATATGTATCTATATGATATGTATCTACTACTCGTATATGAAGGAATTTCAAGCGCTTGTAACTGCATCAGAGTTTAAGATAAAAGCTCCATTTATTCAAAAGCGGGTCAATTGATATAGAAATTTAATTTGAAACAGCAAGCAAGGACCTCAGCTACTGCATTTTTACTGATGATCGAATAATAGAAAGTCCGGAAAGTCTTATAAATTAAGTAATATGAATGAAAAAAATGGTTTTAATAGACGTGTAAGGTTTCAAAACTAATTCGAATGATTTTCATTACAAAAATAAGTAGCGGATGTTTTCAACAATAATGAGTATAACAATTTCATTATAAAACCACCATTTGATTTTAAATGTTTATCAATAAAAAAGGAAAGAGAAGCAAAGTGTTCTAAAATATACATATGTAAAAGGTGAAGAAAAAAGACGATGGTTGGAAAAATTTTACACCGAAAAATTTCTAACGGTGACTATATAGGCTACATCAACTTTAAACAAATGGAAATAAAATATATTAAATATTTATACTATAGTTACTACAACTAGAGAGGAATTCAATTTTACTTAAAACAGAAACTCCTCACAAACTTTTAAGTAAATACATCAAAAAATTAAAAGAACGTTTTTTTAATTTTAAATAAAAAACTATGGAGATATTTCACATCTATACACAAAAGACCAGGCGAATATTTACAACAGCAACAACAAAAGACCGCACATGACAAAAAAAAAAATGTATTTAAACAGGGAGCCGCAGACTTATTTGTATGTACATACATACATACATAAAATCAATTTGAAGATCCATATGTACACATAACGGGTGTTTTTTTTAGAGGTATAGAACTTCGAATTGAAATAAAACACAAGAAAATCGTTTTAATGTCCATCAATTTGGCTTTATTGGAAGGATAATTTTATGCCATTAACGTTTAAATATGATTTCGGGCATGTGGCCGCCGCGGCTGGCTCGAATAAAGCCAATTCTACAGGTCCAATTTTCAACCACTTTTTCGAGCATATGGGGCCGTATGTTGGCAATAACGCCACGAATGTTGGCTTCCAAGTCCCCTAACGTTTCTGGTTTGTTGGCGTAGACGAGCGACTTCACATATCCCCAAAGAAAATAATCCAATGGTGTCAAATCACACGATCTTGGTGGCCAATTGACAGGTCCATTCCGCGAAATTATGCGCTCATCGAATGTTTCCTTCAATAAATCGATTGTGACGTGCGCTGTGTGGCATGTAGCGCCGTCTTGTTGGAACCACAACTCATCCACATTCATGCCATCCAATTCGGGAACAAAATAGTCGGTTATCATGGCTCTATACCGGTCTCCATTAACGGTAACTGACTCTCCAGCATTATTTCGGAAGAAGTATGGCCCAATGACTCCACCAGCCCATAGAGCACACCAAACAGTCAGTTTTTGTGGATGTAATGGCGTCTCAAGGGTCTCATGTGGATTCTCTTCACTCCAAATGCGGCAATTTTGCTTGTTGACGTAGCCATTCAACCAAAAATGAGCCTCATCACTGAACAAAATTTTGCGATGAAAATCAGCATCGAGATCAATCTCATTTTCGGCCCATACACCAAAATCACGACGCATTGCATGGTCTCGCGGCTTTAATTCTTGCACAAGCTGGATTTTGTAAGGTCGCAAGCCAAGATCTTTGCCCAAAATCTTCCATAAAGTTGATGGACAAAGCTCCAATTGCTGTGCACGGTGGCGAATCGATTCATTCGGGTCCTCTTCAACACTTTGCTCTACAGCGGCAATTGTTTCTTCGGTGCGCACTGTTCGACGTCTCTGCGGATGCGTATTATCACATAGAGTAAACGTAGTGCGAAAACGATCCATGGTTAACCGAATTAATTGCTCTGATGGACGATTATGTCGACCATAAAATGGACGGAGCTTGCGGTAAACTTCGCGAACTGAACCATTATTTTCGAAATAAATTTGCACGATTTGCAAGCGTTGTTCTTTTGTCAACCTGTTCATGATGAAATGGCAAACCAAACTAAATATTAATCACTTGACAGCTGACAAAATGGCCGCCAGTTAAAAAAGTGATGCCAACTTAAAGTTCTATACCTCAATAAAAAACACCCAATAGTAGCTCAGCGCAATTTCAGGTACCTTTCATTTCGCATCACTCTCTAATATGTGCTGCCTTTCAAGTCCATGTGCCGTACTCGCATGACCACCCTGTTTGTTATAGAGATTATAAGCGTGCTGACATGGAGAATATTATGAGTCATTTAACTCAAACCGATTTTACATATATTTATAATACGAACGATCCTGATTTACAACTAACGTTTTTCAATACTCTTTTTAATGCACTTCTGAATTTCATACCGGTAAAAAAGCTGATGCGACCTCCTGCTCTAAGTAAACAAAAATTTCCCAATGATATCAACTATTATAGATCTTTAACTAATATTGCGTTGAAGGCGTTTTATAATGAGAGATGCGACATGAATTGGGATATCTATAAAAAATTACGTAATCTGACAAAATCTAAAATAAGAAAATTTAAAATAATACACAGTCGTCGTATATTTCGTTGTGGTGATACAAAGAAAATGTGGAAAAGTTTCAGAAATGCTGAAACTCCGACCAATGATTCTGATTTAAGTGCAAATGAAATCAATGAACTTTTAATAAACAGTCAATTGAATACTGATTACATGGATCCTGATTTCATGCAACCTACAAACTTGACAGAATGTTTATCCTTTTCTAATATTACTGAGATTGACCTGTTTAATGCTTTGTTAAAAATTAAATCGACAGCGGTAGGGGTCGACGGAATTTCTATCAACTTACTAAAGCTTATTTATCTTTATATCAGTAGGCACCTTTTACATTTCATTAATACCATCTTCATGACTTCTAAATATCCCTCTGACTGGAAAACCTCGCGCATCATTCCCATTCCAAAAGTTGGACGGCTACTTTCAGGTAATAATATCAGACCCATTAGTATCTTACCTGCATTTTCTAAAGTTGTTGAGTACTTAATAAAAGATCAGATTTCAAAATGGATTGACTGCGGGGACTTGCTAAACGAGTGTCAATTTGGGTTTCGTAGTGGTCGAAATACAGGGCTACTGTTGACCGAACTCACTGGTAATATCAGGCGCACGCTCAACGAAAGTAAGTTAGGCGTGTTGGTTTCCATTGACCTATCCAAAGCATTTGATCAAGTCAATCATTACTCGCTTGTTATGAAACTCAATCAAAAGTATGGCTTCTCTACGTCTGCATGTCGTATTATTTGGTCTTATCTAAGTAATCGCAAACAATATGTTTCCTTGAATTATCAAGCCTCTCATCTTCAACCTGTACGGTCTGGAGTCCCTCAGGGCTCTGTAATTGGTCCAATTTTATTTACTTTATATATCAATGATTTATTTGAGGAATTACATTATTGTAAACCTTTTGCTTTTGCCGACGATATACAGTTATTGTGGTCTGGTGAATATGAATTTGTTGATTCCTTGCAAGCCACAGTAAATTATGACTTAGCTTATTTGAACAATTGGATGGATTTAAACAACCTTAGAGTTAACCCAGCCAACCAAAGCACTTGTTTTTAAGTCAAATAGATCAGCTAGCTTTGAGCTTAACCTGAACATTTGTGACTCTTCGATTGAGATTGTGAACCAACTAAAATGTCTAGGTGTTATTATTGACAACAAACTATCATTTGTGCTAGAGTCTGTCTTACCCTGCGTAGACTGTATCATCTTAATCTTTACCTACCATTGAGCATTAGGAAATCAGTCGCTCATGCGCTGCTCATGTCACAAGTAAACTACTGTATTGAGGTTTACTCAGGCTGTAATTTAAGCAATAGAAAGAAAATTAAATTATTGTACATCGAATTATCAGATTTGTTTATAGGTTGAGGCTGAGGGCACATGTGTCCAACCACGTAAAAAGTTTTTTGAATTTATCTTTTGAGAATTACTTAAAGTTTCGTTTATTAATCTATCTTTTTAACATTATAAAGGCGCAAAAACCCTTGAGCATTGTACAAATGATTTCTTTTAATAGATCTATTAGAAACCCCCAGATTTTAATATCTCGAATATATAACTCTACTTATGAGCAATAATTTTTTGTACGTGCCGCTCGGCTTTGGAATTCCTTGCCTAAAAACTTACGTTCTTTTGCCATGTCTTCGTCAATCTTTTAGCGAAACCGTTGTGTATTTTTCAATTTACCCAGCTAATTTTATAACACGGATAATTTGGGTTTTTTTCTCTTTCTTTTTTCATTATTTTTTATATGCATTGCAATATACATACTTAGTTATATATGTGGGAGTAGTGATTGATGCTATGATATTGGTATTTTGTATTTTTATTGGTATATGTGTTTTATTGTTTTTTTCTTTTGATAAAATTGTAATATATATACATATATTTGATTTGGATTTGAAATTGATTGTATTTTATTAGTGTATTTTTATTAGTATGCAGGCATACTACTATCTTTATCTCATAGAAAATTGTAATTTACCTGTAATATATATTTATTGGCCGTATGGCTATTTGTATTACAATGAAATAAATAAATTGAATTGAATTGAATTGAATTGAATATGAATTTTGTTTTTTAAAATCAGTAGGTTCTGCTTTTCTTAAAAAAACCAAATCTTGCAAGAAATTACGAGGCAGTGGGAATTTTTGATTGAGGTTGTACGAATACGAACTTTGCATAGTATATACATATATGTTAAAAGTAAAAAAAAAACTAAAATGAATTCAACAAATAAAAAAGTAACAATAAAATCAGTTATTTTAAAAACCTTAAAATGCGTGCCTCATTTCGAGGTAAGTTGTTTTCAATTTCAATCAGTCGTTAGAGCTTTCGTAGCATTCAGCACAAACCATTAGTGTGTGCCCTAAATAAAAGTATTTGCAGCATTTGCAGCATATGTGGGGAACCCACATATTTGATGAAAAATATAGAAATCACACAAAAACACATTTTGAGCACAATTTAATGTGTTAAAAGTGGTGGTGGAAGAGTAGGGGAAAGTCTCCCTCCCATACAATCAATCAATCTTGAATACTTTATTTTGTAGTCTTCAAACTTAGTAAAAATGGGATTGGAATAGGAGGTACCATCCCATAAAAAGTAATATTGCAAAAAATAAAACCGACTTATAAATGCACTAAAAAGTAAAAATAAAACTAAAACAATTAAACGGACTTTATGCACAAAAAAAATTAAAAATAACAAAAGTATTATTATATGCGTTAACTACTTAAGTATTTCCAGTCGTTGACAAGAAGGTTGTTAACTAAACGCAGAAACAAGTTTATGGGCTGTCAACTAATAAGATAGATTCTGCTCTCTCGGCACCGACTACAAATAGTTAAGTAGTTAACGCATATAATAATACTTATGTTATTTTTAATTTTTTAGTGCATAAAGTCGGTTTAATTTTTTTTAAAGAGTTCTAGGACTTCAAACATTCCATATAGTATCATGTCTGTGTGAATTTTATTCATTAATTTTCTTATTACTCTTCCAGAATCTTCGTAAACTGTGAATGTAATTGTTTTCGTGATTAAAACTGTATGTGTATCAAATTTTCCAAAGTTGATATGTTGAAGCTGATATCTGGATAAAGGAGAACCAACCATTGAGGTAGACGTCCTATGTTGTACTATAAAATGCGCAGTTCTTAGCGTGCTTATCTGTAAGGAATCCCATTAAGGTATGCGAAATCAAAAAGTATTGTGTAAGAAAAATATTATAATTTTAATGTATATTTTGTAATAGTAATTTTTAATTTATTATGACCATCTTTGTCATACAAACATTACTAATATCTTGATGTTGGTTTCAGACTGCTGAATATATATATACATATTTCAGTAAAACATAACCAGTGTCGTCTGTTTTCGCACAAAAAAAATTTTTTTTACAAATTGAGAAACGATACTTAAAGTGAAAGTACGTAACACGTTAGTGCGCGAGTTACATACGTACTTCCACAACCACCGCTCGTGGACATTAATACAATTATTGCTAAGTATAACAAACAAACCTTGAACTGAATCAATGATATTTAAAAAGTGTCTTTGGCACAAGTTTAAAAAAATTGCTTACTTCTGTTTCATTAAGGTTTTATTTCTCTCATTTGTTTTTGAAATTTGATACACTTTTCCGTTTTTTGATTAACAACAAAAAAAAATATAAAACAAATAATTCATTCACTAATTTTTTATTAGTAAGTAAAAGGGCAACGACAATTAAAATACAAAATTGATGATTGTATAAAAAAATAATAATAAACTCAAATTGTCGTTGAACCAAAATATATTACAAAAACAAATACAAGCAAAATCGATGTACAGAAATTCTACTATCGAATTTGCTTGATAAACATTACCCATAAAAAATAAGTTTGTATCCATAGGAATAAGTTTTTTTGGATTAAGAAAAATTTGTATAAGAAAGAAAAAATTTAAAAAAATAAAGGCAGTTTAAACTGAATAACTCTTAAGAGAAGTACAATTATTTAACTGGCGATGTCGGAGAGCTTATATCTAAAGAAAATAAGCACAGCACGAAAGTGACTTAAAAGTGATCCAAAAGTGATTTAAAAGTGATTTTTTTTCTCATCATTCGAACTTTATAACGAAGTATTTGAAAAGATCAAGTAGAAATACCACCCAAAACTAAGCAATAAAGCAAATTTTATGAAACGAAAAGAACTTTTTGATAAAAACAGACAAACAAAAATGGAAGCAGACTTACAACAAAAAATCGTGGAACTAAAGGCTGTTTTGAGGCAGCAAGAAATGAAAATAATGCAACAAAATCAGCAGCTTGAAGCAGCAAGCCAAGTTCAACAACTACAACTACAACAAGAACAACAAACTCACGAATCGCAACAAGTAAAACATACATCAACACAACAACAACTACTGACACCAAAATAAATTTTAAAACAATTTAGACAATTAAAATGCTTAGACGAAAATCATGGAGTGGTGCCCTTCATAAAATCAGTCGAAGCAATATTAGCACTATGCCCAATCGAAAATGTGGAGTTAATAAACCTAGCAACAACCATAGTGGCTAACGAGAAAGTGTTAGGAGAAGCAGGAAGATACATCCAGGAACTGGGGGACAATGTGACATGGGCCCGGATCAAGGAAAAGTTAATGGAGCAGTATAGACCAAGAAAAACATACGGGGATGTATTCAACAAATGCCGAGATGTAAAAGTACGTAACCTTAGAGAACTTTTTGATTATTTTCAAAGATCCAAACACGAAATAAATGAAATATATTTATTTCATAGTACTAAGCCACATATTTACACACCAAATAACGTGGATAGGGATTTGGTAAATATTCTGATCGAGCAGATCGATATCCCAATGCGAACATATTTAGATCAGGCTAGCTAACTAAATGACATTATAATAAGATACTCACAAATCAAAGCGTTGGATTATCCTAGAGTTATACATATGAAATACAGAAAAAACACAACAAATTATAACAAGTCACAAAACACTAATAACTACAATACTACCACCATACCAACTACTCCAAACACTCAAAGACACAACTATAACAACCCTAACACACATTTAAACATACAAAACCAACAAAATTGGCAAAATCATGAACTTAGACAAAATTTTCATAGCGGCAATCAATATCGTAGAGACAATAATACTAACCAGACTAGAATCACTAATAGAAGTGTTGGTGCTCATAATTTTAGACAAGCACCGGAACCTATGGAAATAGGTACATTGCAAGAAGATAATTTCCTACCAGATAATGAGGTAAATTTTATAACACTGCCTCAAGACCGAATTTGCCAATAGTAAAGATGTCTATAGGAAAACAAATTATTAGATGTCTGGTCGATACAGGTTCTACCACTAGCATTTTAAGAGAGGGGTTATTGACAGAGCAGTACCCAAAGATTGCTCTTAAAAGTCCTTTACTTTATAGAACACTTCACGGCTTAAACAAAATTAAATATGTAGTGACTACCCCGTTTCCAAATGAATTTGGATGCCTTGGTACACTGCAATGGAAAATTATAAATTTTTCTAATACTAATTTTTCAGCTATAATAGGAAATAATTTTTTTAAAAGCCCAAAAAGCAAAAATTGATTACGAACAAAAATATGTACAAATTGTAGATAATAGATTTTATTTTGAAGATTACAACTATCCCCAATATATCGAGAGCGTCTGTAATTTACAGCAAACGGAATTTAGTATAAAAGACAGTTTCGATATGTCACACATGAATGACGAAGAACACCAAGCAACCTTAAGGCTACTCTCTCAGTTCGAGGATTTATTCTACAAAGAGGGGGATATGTTGTCATGCACAGACGAAGTAACTCACGAAATAGTAACCACAAATGAGAGGCCATTATATTCCAAAATATACAGGTACCCTCAAATACATAAGGGAGAAATTAAACATCAAATTAAAGAAATGATTAAACAAAAAATAATACGTGAAAGTAACTCTCCCTATAACAGCCCATTATGGATAGTCTAAAAGAAGTTGGATAATTCGGGAAAAAAGAAGTACCGACTCGTAGTAGACTACAGAAAATTAAATCAGTTTACAGTAGATGATAAATATCCTATTCCGAACTTAAATTCATTATTAGATAAACTTTAACACTTTGGACTTAGCAAAGGGGTTCCACCAAATATCAGTGAGAGAGGAAGATAGGCCAAAAACCGCATTTTCAACACCGTTTGGACATTACGAGTTTATTCGTATGCCATTTGGTCTAAAAAATGCACCATCAACCTTCCAAAGGTTGATGAATAAAATTCTACACGAACATATAAATAAAATATGCGTCGTTTACATGGACGACATACTGGTGTTCGGAACCTCTCTCCAGGAACATTTAAACAATCTGAAATTAATATTTAAAACACTAAAAAAGCACAACTAAAAATAAAAGTCGACAAATGCGAATTTTTAAAAAAAGAAACACAATTCTTAGGACATATTCTTACAACAAACGGAATAAAACCAAACCCCGCAAAAGTCGAAATAATTAAAAATCTAAAAATACCAAATAGCACAAGGAAAATAAAGTCCTTCCTTGGTATGACAGGCTTCTATAGGAAGTTTATCAAGGATTATGCAAAAATCGCGTACCCTATGACACGATTTTTGAAAAAGAATCAACCAATCAATGCCTGTGATCCTAGTTACATCGCTTCCTTCGAGAAACTAAAAAATTTGGTGACAAATTTGCCCATACTACGTTATCCAAACTTCTCGAAGAGATTTAAAATAACCACGGATGCACGTAATATTGCGATTGGAGCCGTTCTGTCTCAAGATGGAGACCCTATTGCATATGCATCCAGAACTTGAAATAGGCATGAAACTAATTATGCCACCATAGAGAAAGAGTTGCTCGCCATAGTATGGTCAGTAAAATATTTTCGACCATACATTTTTTGGCAGAGAATTCGATCTAGAAAGCGACCATCAACCACTGAAGTGGCTTATGACAAAATAGTTCGGAAAAGACATAAGCCCAAGACTCCAAAGATGGCTTATTGGTCTGGGAGAATATAACTTCTCACTTGAATATATAAAGGGTAAGACCAACAATATTGCCGATTTTCTTAGTAGAATAAAAGATGACGAAATTAACGCAGAAATGGGGGCCATTCATGTCGACGACGATAACAATAGCATGTCAGTCGAAATAGAAACAGTTCACTCACAAGAAGAGAACTTGGGTTTTGAAATTCCCCTTTTGGATACTGTTGTTAACAGATTTAGGACACAAATAATTCTAACTCAGGAAAAGCTGAATACGGTTGAAAATATTTTCAAATTTAAACGCATTTATATAGATCAGAATGAGAATAGAGTATTGAACATTGTACGAAGGGAAATAGTAAAAGGAAAGGTGGGAATATATTATAACCTAAGCGACCATGAATATTACAAGGTCCAGATGACTATAGAAGAAGAATTTTCTGCTAATCCCAACGTTAAGTTCGTCAAATGCTCCCGGTTGGCAAGAGAAATCGAAAGTTTCGATGAATTAAGAAAACAGATTGCTATCTTTCATAAAAACGAAAGTGGCCATTGCGGTATAATAGCAACTTACGAGAGGCTAAAAACTACATTATACAATCCTCAGCTTAAAGAAGAAATAACCAAGGTCATTAACAATTGCGATATTTGCTCAGGAGGAAAATATGATAGGAATCCAATCAAAAATAAGTTCCACATAACGGAAACCCCACACACTATTAACGAAATTATTCACGTGGACACTTACGTCAATAGCAAACATTCTTTCATCGTGTTTATAGACAAATTTGCTTACCACTTACTGACAGAAATAGCATTACATTTGTAGCTCAGCTACAACAGTTTTTATTAATTAAAGGAAAGGTGAAGAAGATGGTATTCGACAACGAATTCAATAACGAAAATGTTAAAACATTTATGCAAACTGAAGGAATAGAATATCACACTACAAAATCAAATAGCAATAGTGACATAGAAAGGTTAAATAACACAATCACAGAAAAAATATGAACATTAAATCTTGAACAAAATTTACCAATAACACAGCAAATATCACAGTACAATAAAATGTGCCCCGAATGAAGTGCAGAACTACAGGGTAAGTCATGTAAGGCAAATGGGAGGAGAGAAGATTATACAGAAACAAGGCAGGAGGGGTTTATAAAGAACTATAAAAATTTAAGACACAAAGAAGAGCCAAAATTCAGGAAGAACCCTCTGCAAGGAATTCACACTAGTAATATTAAGAGACCCACTAAATTCAGTAACCACTTAGCAGGCACTAATATCAATAATAACTCTTGAACATTTTTTTAAATTACAGGTGGTTATGTGAACACTGATAATATTCTTATCATCTTTAACTTAAGCTAATATAGTTACATACCAAATAACCCAAACTAATGGCTGTGTTGAGATTTTTAGTAATAACTATAGCATTCCAGTAGAATCCGATTTAATTTTACACAAAATAGATATCCAAGAAATAACAAATGTACTATTGTTGATGAATAACAACATAAATTATTTAAATCAGGATCAAAAAGCATACATAAATATTCAAGTAGAACTACTATTAAGCAAACTGAAAACAATAACACCTACAAGGAGACAAAAAAGGGGACTAATTAATTTAATAGGCAACGCTCATAAATATCTTTTTGGTACAATGGATAACACAGACCGAGAAGATGTTACTACTCACCTTAACACTGTTGATTCGAATATACACAATTCTATAACAGGGCTAAACCAACAAATCAAAATTAATGATCATTTTAATAAAACAATACAATTAATAAAAGATACAATCACACAAAATCAGAAGGACATACTTTATCACATAGGAGGACTCCAAAAAAACTATAAGAGACATACTGATTCAAAACATTTACTTAGAAAAATTACTTATGTTGACCAGTCAAAAACCACGTAGAACATATTCAGAGTTACATAACAGCTGCACAAAACGGCCAGCATTCTCACAAAACAGGAAACACAAGAATATGAAATTGGCATAAGTAAAATAAAATATTTAAGAACAGCAATATTTGAAAATAGCAATGATTTAATATTTGTAATTAAAGTACCTAGAACGTTCCACATTATACACGTAATAAAAATAGTACCTATTCCGAATCCTAATACAGAAATAAACGCAGAGATTGAAGACGTATTTAAATATAATAATAAAACTTACACATATAAAGAGAACACATACATAAATAAATGTGATTTATCAAAACATTGTACAATAAATAAAACATGTCAATTAATAAAAAACGAAAATACAGAAATTATAAGCATTAATGACCACACAATAATTGTGGAAAATGCGAAAAACAATTCAATTAAAAACAACTGTAATGTAACAAACGAAAATTTATATGGAAACTTTATAATACAATACCACAATTGTTCACTAGAAATAGCAAACAAAAAATTCTCAAATAATTTAAAAATGTATACAAACAAAATTACTCTTCCAAAATTTGACAATATTATATTTAACAGTACACTTACCATAGAAGAAGTAAAAATAGCAACAATTCAAAATTTAAAGGAGATTGAAGAAATTAAATACAATAATAAAATTAATACTTACACTATACCACCAATTGTGGTGGTTCCTCTAATAATCGTATTAATAATTATACTATATAGCAAATGTAAGACACCAAATGAAAGAATTCCGGAGAATCCTTTATCCAAGGGGGGATGAGTTAAATACGTACTTCCACAACCACCACTCGTGGACATTAATACAATTATTGCTAAGTATAACAAACAAACCTTGAACTGAATCAATGATATTTAAAAAGTGTCTTTGGCACAAGTTTAAAAAAATTGCTTACTTCTGTTTCATTAAGGTTTTATTTCTCTCATTTGTTTTTGAAATTTGATACACTTTTCCGTTTTTTGATTAACAACAAAAAAAAATATAAAACAAATAATTCATTCACTAATTTTTTATTAGTAAGTAAAAGGGCAACGACAATTAAAATACAAAATTGATGATTGTATAAAAAAATAATAATAAACTCAAATTGTCGTTGAACCAAAATATATTACAAAAACAAATACAAGCAAAATCGATGTACAGAAATTCTACTATCGAATTTGCTTGATAAACATTACCCATAAAAAATAAGTTTGTATCCATAGGAATAAGTTTTTTTGGATTAAGAAAAATTTGTATAAGAAAGAAAACATTAAAAAAAAATAAAGGCAGTTTAAACTGAATAACTCTTAAGAGAAGTACAATTATTTAACTCGCGTGCGAGCTGTGTGCCTCTGTCAAAAAAGTTGAAATAGTGTTTTTGCATACGACAAGTTACATACGAAACTCTTTGGCGCGTTTGCCGCAGAAAGTTAGTTAAATTTTAACTTTTTAACGCGTTGTGTTATTTTGACAACTAATCATCCGACAATAAAAAAAAATTTTTTTAAATTAGAATCATGGCGGAAAATCTTATTGCAGAGTTTGAAATGTATGTTTTATTGCATAAAAAAGGAATTGAAAATGTTCCAAGTCAATTTTTCAATGTAAAAGTAAATAAAAAAGCTGATAGAAGAGGCCTTTATAACGCGTGTTGTATAACTTGCCATTTCTCATGCGGTAAAGTCTTCAAACGCATGTATCGCGTCGACGAACTAACGCTTGTTATGTATTTCAACCTTTAAGCCGAAAAACATATGTAGATGATTCTAGACATGTACATGAACTCTCAATATTATAAAAATACAATTAGTTATTTTGAATGCATGTACGAGTACATATGAATCACGTAATTCTCACATTTAAATTTTTCAATGTTTTTTTTTTGAAACACGATTTTTGGAGTTTGTAAGCGAACGGTATAAAAAAGTAAAAGCAGTAGAAAAAGACACATTTTCCGTTGTCCGAGTTTTTCTTCAATTTTTCTTTACACATATTTTAATTTGTGGTATCTTGGTTTGCCACATGTTAAATTTTTGCTTTCTATTCCATTCAATTTGCAATACACTCATACTTTTTTTACTAACACTCTCAAACTTTTTAAATTGACAACTAGATTGCTTTCAAATTCACCTATCCATTTATATGGCAATTAAATTTTCAATTTGAACAGCTGGTCGTAGAACACATTGATTGAAGCTACCAATTTTAGTTGTTTCTTCGTCGGTGGCATTTATAAAATGAAATTGACTATCAATTTGTGCCAAAGCTATCAATTTCAAAGAATTTTGACACACGGTATGTGTAATGAATTTGAAAGCGATTTATTGAACGTGTGGCTGCAGCCTATTTTTTCAATGTGACAGCAGCTTTTTATAATACATACAAAACAGTGTTGCCAGAAGTAGGGTGAAATCACTACATGTAGGAAGTATTTACAGGAGTGTAGGAAATATCGGACAAATATTTTCTTTTGGCGAATGAAGTTAGTCAGTTTAAATAATTTAATACAAAAGAACTACATATATTAAGTTTTAAGTAAACTACTGTAGCTACAATAAAAATATGTTTCTAACTCATGTTTCTTTAAAGTAAAATTACTAAAAATTGTAGATTTTTGTAGCGGAAATGTTTTTAACATTAAGGGAAAAGCATTTTTGAAAAATCTTCTGGCAGCACTGATACAATTTTTGGAAGAAAGAAATTAAAAGTAGAAAAATGGAAAAATCATCGTACGAATTTAAAATGTTTTTGAAAGCAACTTTTAAGGAGAATTGAAAATAAAACAAGATTTTTTAATTCTCGTATGAATTGGGTCTATATAACAATAAAACAAATAATTTTTTTAATTTAAAAACTTGGTGCACATGTGTACATGCATACATATATCGTTACCTGTAATGCAAAATTACGTAACTACACTGGGGTAGATAGATTTGGGTGCTGATGAAGTGTGTGGCTGCACAGAAAAATATCGTTATTTCCCCTAGCAAATAAAGTCTAATTTAATTTTTCTTCTCTTTAAAAAGTCACATTAATTAATAAAAATATTTCATTCAACTAAAATTGAAATTACTGAACTTAAGACCGACTAAAAAATTATTTCTGATTAAAATTCACTGTAGTTCAACTAAAAATTTAAAATTGTTTCATTTCTAAAAATTCTTTAAAATTTGTGTAAAATTTTAAAGTTTGGGTATTTGAAATTTGAGAAATTGTGTTTTCGGTGCGCTTTGATGTTTTTTGTTTACATTAAGAGTTTTTTGTTTACATTAATTTTGTGTGAACGGGTGATTTTTTTGTGGGAATGGATTAAGGGTTTTCATAGGCTTGAGGTTTTTTGTATACATATGCCGACGGGAAAACCATGAAAATGATTTTTCCTAATGCCGACGGCAAAATCGTGAAAATGCTTTTCCCTAATGCCGATCGGAAATCATGAAAATTATTTTTCCTAATGACGGGAAACTATGATTATTACTTTTTGTTTCAAATGCCGACGGGAAAACATGATTATTTTTTTCAAATGCCGACGGAAAAATGTGAAAATGATTTTTTTCAAATGCCGACGGAAAAATCATGAAAATGATTTTCCTAATGCCGACGCGAAAACGTATTTATTTATTTTTTCTATTGCCGACGGGAAATTTATGAGCGTTACTAGACTGTGGGAATTTAAGGCTGACCGTTATTTAGGCAGTTGAGGGTGTTGTTGTAATATGTAACCGTGGGAATTTGTGGGCGTATCTGTCTGTTGGAATTTAAGCCAAGTTATGATTGGCGGGCGGGTAGCGGGGTGTATTTGAGGTAAATCGATTGTGTTTATGTATGTTTGTCTGTGGGAATTTGTGGGTATATCATTTAAGGCTGATCGTGATTTGAGGTGGGTGAGGGTGTTGTTGAAATAGTTTGAATTTTTCGTAGATGAATTCTAATATGTATGTGTATTTGATTTTCTCAGGCTAGTGTTTATATGTATGTACCCTGCAGAAAATATGGGGTTAAGTGTCCCGAAGTCACCACTTTTGTCGACTATTTTGGTGACATTGTCAACAGAACGTCTATTAATAATGGTTTTAATGCGTAGAAAACATTTTTTCAGATACACACAACTATGCTTCTTCTTAATGTTTTATTGGTTTGTTGAAAATAAACGTGGCGTCAAGCAAAATTACGTGGCGTCAAGCAAAATTTAAGTGTTTATAAAAATTATCTTAAGAAATAGAATTATAAGGTTAATATATATAAATGTATTTAACAATAATTAAAAACATAATACACAAAAATAAAATAAAAAACAAATAAAATAACAATCTATATTGTATAAAAATATAAAATGTGAAAATTGAAGAGTTTTAAGTGAAAGTTGCCAATTATGGAAATTTTGACCCTGTGGAAGATTTTGTGCCATCAGGTAATTCAGCGAAACATACAATTTTTAATTTTAATACACATATGTATTTAATGGAAATGACAAACAATTTCCTGCAGGTGGTGACAGTGTCTATAGTGAATCAGTACAGTTTTACTACGGACATCGAGCGAGAAAATATCGATATTGTAGACTGGAGCCCCTAAAATGTACTAGTGAATCTTTGGTGCCAATGTCTCCATGTTCTCCCAAAAAAACTACTTAGTCAGTAGTGCTACAGTCTAGTGGTAGATTTTCAATGAGAAGCTACTGTTAAATGTCAATAGGCGATTACATTGGCTGGGGTACACCTGGTCAGTAGTGCTACTGACAATGTTACTAGTAAATCACTACATTTTCACTATTCTCATTTTCTGCAGGGTAGTACTAATTTGATTTCCGTCGATATGGATATGGTGCTATAAAATATTATCATATATTTGAACTTCCCTAATTCTAGTATGCTTTTTATATTGGAGGAGGAGATTGCTTTATATTTTGTAAAACTTAAATTTGTCCAGTGTTAAAGTCTGTCTGCCAGAAATTTTTTTATATTTGGAGAAATATTAATTTCAGATCGTGGCGATTTTGTGTGTGTATGTGGGAAATTTGTGTGTATGTATGTTGTGTGTGTGGGATAGAGTTTGGCTGTCTGTGATAAGTTTGTTTATGTAAATACATTTGTCTTCTTTGACTGAACAGCTTTTCAAGCGTTAGTGGCTTGGTGGATGGTTTGTATATTTTCATGATGTAGATATGTAAGTGTGATTGTTAAGATCTAATAAATACTTGAGCATCGGTAAGAAATTTTATAATATGTGTGCATACGAGTACATATCTACAAATTAATTTTATGTATGTATGTATGTACTTACCCTAAATTCCGCTAACTTTAAACTAACTTTGAGCTAGCTATTTCGCAACTAGTACTGACTGACACTTGGATTACTTTCCAATGTAATCAACTGACTATTTTAACATTGCGATGTCCTAGGCGGTAGTCAATTGTCTCACTCTGCATTACTTTTCAACTAACTTAAAGTTGGCTTTTTTAAATCACCTGGTAGTCAGTAAATTAAAAAAAAATTTCTGGGGTTCGAACATTTATCATCACACGATGAGTACTCAACGCGCTAATTACCCAAGGTACCATCTAAAATAATAACATAATAAATTTGTTGGCTCTCACCAAATTCGATTACGTACTCAACTTAAGAATTAACTTTGGATTTGTTCTGGATGACATTGCAGTTAGCTTTTAGTCAGTCTAAGAAAAGTTAACTATAAGTTATCTATTTTTGTAGTCAACCACACATTCTCCGACAGGGTACAAATAAGTGTTTGGCTCCCTGTTTGAATACATTTTTTGTCATGTGCGGTCTTTTGTTGTTGTCTTTTGAACGAATCATTGTGTAAAGGTGTGAAATATTTTCATAGTTTGGGGTATTCAAACGGTAGTGTTTAAGTCATAATGTCCTAAACTTTTAAACTAGTTTAAAATATGACTGCTGTGAGCAACCCCTCAGTTAGTGTGTTAGTTGAAACATAAACAAAATAATACAAAACAAATGAGAAAAAATATTTAAAAAAATAAAATAATATTTGGGTAGGAAAATGCAAAATTATGAGAACATTTTTCAACGGCTTCTATCCGTATCCGAAAATTAGTTGCGAATTTTTGCAATATGTAAAACAAAAGTTTTTCGAGCATTTATCCTTTTAAGATTTTAAGGCCTTCGAATTTATTTGCAAATTTTAGTAAGTTTTGCGAATCATGTAATTTTTGATAAAACGTATTGCTCTTGTGCGTAATTTTTCAAATTAGGGGTGACCCAAGCCATTTCATTGTCTGATAGAAATACTTTTTTTGCACTTTTTACAGTTCTGGCGACTTTTAATTAATATTACATTTTGGTATCTTTTTGATAGTAGCAAGTTTTTGCACATTTTCGTCATTTTCGCGAATTTTTTCGAATTTTCGGCATTTGTTATAATTTTACATATTTTGAAACAATTTTAGGGGTTGTTTGCAATTTGTTGCCAATTTTCGCGATAAAAATTTTTTTAAGCCAAATCTTGCCTTTTTACCATTTTACCGATTTTTAATCCATCTATCTATTTGATGTTGACAAATTTGTGCGAATTTTCATAATTTTTGCAATTTTCTGAGATTTTTTGGAATTTCTTATAACTTTAGGTATTTGTAAGTAATTTTAGGGGTTGTTTGCAATTTTGCAGCTTATCGCGAATTTTTGCAATAAAAGTTATTGTTCCCAATTCTTTGTATTTTGACAGTTTTAAATTTTTTTAATAAGTATCAGACTTTGACATATTTTTGATGTTACCAAGTTTTTGCGAATTTTCGTAATTTTTGCGAATTTTTCCAAGTTTTTTGCATTCTTTACAATCTTAGCGTTTTTTAAATAAATTTTAAGGTTTTTTAAATTAAAAAATTATTCGCGAATCTTTGCAATTTTTTGCACATGAGACTATTTTTGATTCTTAAAATCTACTTGGTGAGTTCGTTAACATTTTTTGCGGTTTTGAAAATTTTTTAGAGATATTCGCATTTTTGCAAGTTTTCGCGTTTTATATGCTGCAAGCCTATTATCGAGTTGTTGCTTTTTTTGTGGTCCTATAAAATCAGCTTTGGGTGATTTTTTCCATTATTTTAATCCCTTGCGAATTTTTATATTTTTTGCAATATGTAATAATTTTGGCAGAAATTTGCTAAAGAAAAACGCCATGTATTCAAACATAAATGGTAATTTTGTCGAAAAACAAAAGAAAAAGCAAAATAATTAGTTATGACAGTAACAAATACATACTGTTTTTTTTTTTTTTTTTTTTCATGCGTATATTTATTTATTGTATCTTCAAAAAATTAACTAACAATAAGTTTTCAAATCTTAAATCTAAATATAATAATTAGGCCCAACCAGTGTCAGGCATAAACTTAGTGATAGTAATCAATAATACATAAATATCGTATTAAGCACAAAAATATTTTCAAGCTCTTTCATCTGGATTGTTGAGTATTAGAGCCATAGTGTCCCTCTTTTTTAAGCGGATGTGTCCAGTAAAATTCAAGATGTTACGAGCAAGTGGATTAGGATGAGACTCGAGTTTTGTTAAGTATTTGCCTGCGTATTTTTTAATTTCTTCAGTCACTAGTGGCATATCTAAATCACGATGTAAATTTGAATTTTTGATGTACCATGGAGCCGATGTTATTAGTCTTAAAATCTTGTTTTGCCTTCGTTGGATTCTATCTATATTGGAAGCTGAAGCAGTGACCCATAGCTGTATTCCGTAGCACCATATGGGTTTCAAAAGCGACTTGTATATTAAAAGTTTACAATCTAGACTGAGTGTTGAATTTCTACCAATCAGCCAATGTATCTGAGTTAATTTAAGTTTCATTTGTGTTAGCTTTGAGTCAATATGGTGTTTCCATGTAAGCCGTCGATCAAGGTGTATACCAAGGTATTTTACATGTGAATGTTGAGGAACAACTTGATTGTTGATTCGAATTGGGGAACAAGTATCTCTTCGCAGGGTAAATGTTAGCTGAACACACTTTTGTTCGTTTACCTTAATTCTCCATAAGTTTAACCATAATTCCAGCTGTGTAATATGTTCTTGTAGGTATCGGGAAGCCTCGTGAGGGTTTTCGTGCATACTAAGGCAGGCTGTATCATCGGCAAATGTAGATGTATGGATATTGCTGCTCAAAGGCATATCACAAGTATAAATCAAATACAACACTGGCCCCAATATGCTCCCCTGTGGCACACCGGATGATATAGATTCGGGCACACTCATGAAGTCTCCTTCAACAACCGTGAACTTCCGGGTAGTAATATAACTTTCCAATAGCTTCAGAAAATTTATTGGTAGATATGATTTCAATTTTAAAATAAGGCCTTCATGCCATACTTTATCAAATGCCTGAGAAACATCAATGAAGAGGGCAGAACAATATTTCTTTTCTTCAAAAGTTTTTCGTATAAATTGAACCAATCTATGAGTTTGTTCAATGGTGCTATGCTGACTTCTAAAACCAAATTGATGGTCCGGTATGCACTCATTATCAGTTAGAATTGGGGACAATTTTATCATGAGTAACTTTTCAAAGAGCTTTGACATTGTTGACAGTAAACTTATTGGCCTATATGACTCAGCCTTGGTAAGATCTTTGCCCGGCTTTGGAATCATTTTAACCTTGGCAAGCTTCCAGCTGTTTGGATAATACTCCAGACGTAAAATGGCATTAAAAATTAATAACAGGATTCTAATTGCAATACGAGGCAACTTCATCAGTATCTGGTTACTAATTTCATCAATACCCGGAGCTTTTTTCGGGTTGAGTTCAGCAATTAGTTTTTGTACATCACGCGTCTTAAATTTTATGGGTCGAGGGGGTAGAGCAACTACACATGGCAAATCAGCAACACCCATACATGTGTTTGGGGTAAATACGGTTTTTAAATGCTCAGCAAATATGTTACCTTTTTCAGTATCGTTTCTTGCCCAACCTCCGGTAGAAGTGCGCAGGGGTGGTTTAAACTCAAGGGGTGTTTTAAGCTTCCTCGCAGCGCGCCACAAAGAATAATTAGATGCTGGTGTAACATCAAGACCTTCCAGATAATTTTTAAGAGATGCAGTTTTTTCAGATGCAAGCAACTCTTGGAGTCGTTTAGTGCACTCTTTAAACCTAGTTTTATGTTGAGGTGATCTGTGCTGTTGCCATTCCCTTCTAGCTCTTCTTTTTTCACACACGAGACGTTCAATATCAGTAGAATAAATTCTATTAAACCCAGTCTGCGGATTGGAGGTAGTGGCATGTTCAGCAGCCTGTTTAATATTTTCATTAAGGTTGGTAATGTTAGATTCAATATCATCGGGTGTTCTTAGCGTAATATTTTCTGTGCAATGACTACTAAGATATTTTTTGAATCCCAGCCAATTAACACGATTTATCATCTTCACATAAGGATGAGGTAAGTCACTTCTTAATGGGCTACAAATTGAAACGATCGTGGGAGAGTGGTCGGACGAGAGATCTAGAGAAGCTTCAACTTGAATTAAATCCCTAGAGATATTTTTCATGACGCCAAAATCTATAACATCCGGAATTTTTTGTATGTCTGTAGGCCAGTAAGTGGGCTCCCCACTCGAAATGACGTCCAAGTCCATTTTTGAAATTGTGTTGAACAACGCTCGACCTCTGGGTGAGATAAGACGCGAACCCCAGAACGTATGTTTGGCATTATAGTCTCCAGCTGCTACGAAACAAGGGCCAAGAGATTTGAAGAAATCCTCGTATTGATCTTCAGTAATTGCGAATCTGGGAGGGGAGTAAATTGATGATATTACAAAATTAGTGCAAAAATTTGCAATACAAATATTCGTTGCTTGGAGATGTTCTTCAGAAATTTTGACAATAATATAATGCTTGAGTCTTGACCTTATTAGAATTGCTGATCCACCGCATGCTCTTCCTCTTGGGTCCTTTGAATCATATAAGGTGTAGCCAGAAATTTTAAAAAGACTTCTCGAAGTCAAATGAGTCTCTGAGACCAACATTATATCAATATTTTTTTCCGTGAGGAAGTGCTCAAGTTCATTTTTATGTTGGCGAATGCCGTTTGCGTTCCAGAAACATACTGTGAAGAATTGTATTAATATAGTACACCTTTTATATGAAAGGAAATACAAATAACTTTAAACTGGTTTAAAATGTTAGGACTTTATTACACTTAAGACACCCGTGTGAATACCCCAATTGTTTTAATTTTTATATGTATTTACTTAAAAGCTTGTGAGAAGTTTCTGTTTTCAGTAAAATTGATTTACTTATATTACCAACTCTGTAGTTGTAGTAACTATAATACAAATATATAATATATGTATTTAATTTCCATTTGTTTAAATTTGATGTAGCCTATATATCTGTGGTAATAAATAATAATGGCTAAGTCGCAATTTCTTGTTTTGAGATAATAACTGCCTTATTTATAAAAAATATTTCAGGTTTATTAAGCGCTTATTTGACATATTTCTATGGGAATTTTGTCAAATAAACCTGTAATAAACCTAAAAAATTTTTTATGAATTAGATAGTAAATGTTTTGTATTTTTTTTGTGTTTAGTTTTTACATAAAATGTTTCCATGTACAGACCAAACGGCTGGCCGGATTTTGATTTAGTTTTTTCTGTTTGAAAGGTGACTTGATCGAGAGGGTTCTTAGCTAAGTTTTAAGAAAATCGGTCCAACCGTTTAGAAGATATCACATCTTTTCTAGATATATAATAACATTTTATAATTGAAATTTAACTGAGTGATAAATCTTGAAAAAGAGAATAAGAATATGTAATAAAATGAAAGAGCACTTATGTCAACTTAAGCCATTATTATTTATTGCCACATATATATATATACTAGATCAGCCCTGCAAACGTTGTCTTACCCTCAATTATTATTTTTAACTACAAATTACTCCATACAATGACTAGTTGGGTCAATAACAAAACAAATACCTACCCGGTATTGACCCGAACCTATGTTAAAAATTTCAGTTCCACAGGTCACAGTTTCAGCAATCATGCGTTAGTAACCAACACACACTGCGATTATATATATATATACTTGTATATAATATAGATATAGTCAACGTTAGAAATATTTTGATATACAATTTTTTCCAACCATCGGCTTTTTTCTTTACCTTTTACATTTACTTTAGAGCGTCTTGCATTGACTTTTAAAAGTTTGCAAAACATTTTGAAATGAAACTGATGCAGCAGTCCAGCTTAGGTGATGATAGTTTTTTGTTAGCCAGTGTGCTTTTTTTACTTTGTTTATTTTTTTATTGATAAACATTTAAAATCAAAAGGGAGTTTTACGATGAAATTGTTATAGTCATTGTTGTTGAAAACAACCGCTACTTCTTTTGCGATGAAATCATTCGAATTAGTTTTGAAACCTTGAAATTAAAACCATTTTTTCATCTATATTACTTAATTTATAAGACTTTCCGCACTTGATCTTTGATGTGGTATATATTCTATTATACGATCATCAATAAAAATGCACTAAGCTGAGGTATTTGCTTGCTGTTTCAAATTAAATTTTTATATCAATTGGTACTCTTTGAATAATCGGAGCTTTTATGTTAAACTCTGATGCTTGAGATTATTTCATATACTAGCTTTGTTGGAATCTTAGATACATATCATATAGAACTGCATAACGTACATTTAAAATTTTTTTTGTTAAGATCATCATATGGATATGAGACTGAATTTAAATGTACTTTTAAATTAGTCAAGTCACAATGAAAAAACTTATTTTCTTCTTGAAAAGTGATCACCAGAAAACAAAGTCGTTTTCTGAGAATTTAGGTCTAGCCTCTCGACGGTTCCTGTAGTATACAAGATGACTTTGTATGTCGGAATTTCTGAATGTCCTTTGTCGGTGTTATGGGTAATTAAATTTAATTGCCAAATTGTGTTACTTGATACTGATACTATGTTTACATTAATAGGCTATATGTTCATTTTATGCTTGGTGATCTTCTATGGCTTTTATTTGATGCTATAGTTCATGTTTTTTTTCTCATGTTATTAAAGTTCAGCCTATTTGTATACATATTTCAGCTATCTTTAAGTGTGCTTTGTGTGCATGTCAGACAGGCTGTATGTATCAGTTGGTCAGTCAGTCTCTTGTTTTATTTATTTTTTCTTCTGATATGTCACTACTTTTTTGATTTTACAACTTGAAATAGAGAACATTTATTTAATTTTTAAATGCATTATTTTTATTGCAAATATGTACATATGTAAATGTATACATATTTTCACATATGCGAATATATGTATGTATGTAGAAATTAGTTTACATACAAAGAAATACATGTTTAATAAACAACTATTGCACCAAATCCTTGTCAAATAACTCAGTTACCTCCACCATCAATTCACCATCGGTGTTTTCATAAAGTGTCAGAAACATTGGAAGAGAATTTTTGTCTGAAGTAATTGTTGGTGACGTTGGCTGGGTTGTATCGGATTCAGATGTTATGATTTTATATTTTGCTAGCATGCATGCCTTAGCATGCTTCTCTCGATAGTGACGAGAGAGTCCGAGATGTAGTGGTGTTTCAATTAAGAATCTATACTATTAGAATTTATGAAAACACTCTTGAATTTTTTACAAAGTAGATACATATGTATTTCATATGCCACAGAGCCATATAATTTCATTGCTTACAATATTGTATGACGTGAGGAATTTTTGTTAAATTATACATGCTTCGGCATGCTTTCAATATTTTTTTTGTAAATTTATTTGATACTCATACAGATACAGATATAAAGTAAGATATGTTTACATTGAATTTTACAATTTATGTATGCTTCAACATGATTCTAGTTGAAGTCCATATTTATTCAGTAAGTTTGTTTGATACTCATTCATACACATGTACTTTCTTAAAGAGTGGATATCAAAGTCCAATTTCCGTAGTTTATCTATATTTTCTAAAGATCTGATAGCTATAGAAATGAATAGAGTGAAGATTATAATAATCTAATTTCAGATCAGGTTATCTGGTATCAGATCAGGTTATCAGGTAACTGGTCTGGTTTTCAGATCAGCTTATCAGGTATCAGATCAGGTATCAGACCAGTTATAGGAAATATATGTATGAAGTTTAAAGTCTCAGAAACCATCAGCCAAGATAGAGATAAATACATCATCGAAATTTGTAGAAGGAACAATAGTTGATTACACCATCTTATTTAATGATGATGATGCTGAAGATGATTTTTACTCAGACTTCCAATAGGGAATACCTTTATACTGATTTATCACTCTTGGAAGCGAGAAATTAATTAGATATTAACAATGGTCTACACAGGAATCATAATAACAAATTTAAATTTAGTAGCAGTAACAATGAGCTAAATGAGGATAAACTTCAAGTTGGCAGTTCAAGACAGGCTCTAACACTGGGTTTATTTCTTTAATGTTTGATAAAACATCAAAAAAATATGACAAATTTTAATTTGAAATCTACACAAAAGTTATAATTTCCACTAATGCATACAGAATCATCATCCCTCTCTGGAAGAGAACGATGATATCAATAAATTTTTCTACTGAAATGGATAAACTAAGGGACAAATTAATAATATATTTTAAGAGAGACAATAATATAATTCAAGAATATATTCAAATGTAAATTGATTGAGTACAACGTGAAATAAAATAAGAGATAAAAGACAATTATAAAATTGAAAAAATATTCTAAAATTTAAATCATCTTTTGAAAAGCAAACTGAATAGCTGAACGATAAAATTTATAGATTAGAAAATTAAGTACATGTGAGTATAAATAGCTGAAAGTGCATCAAGTAGATCACAACACTCTCCAAAAAATCTGTAAAACAACTCAATGTCTTTAAAAAGAAATTTAGTAAACGAACTCCATAATAAATCTCGAAAATTGTTTGTGTATTATAGAGATGTAATAAAATGAATATATGATCTTTTATGGATCTGATTTAGTTGAAATGGGGAACTATTCTACAGAAAATAGAAATTATTGATTTTTTTAGTCTTTAATTGACACATTCTCAAAGTTTATATGGTCAGTACCGCTGAAAATAAAAGGTGCAACCGAAGAAACCAAGGCAATAGAAAATATTTTTGAATTGGGACGAAAGTAGATTAGTAATGGGGACGATAGTCCAAGTTTGGGAATTCAAAACCGGGGAAAAAAGATAAATACTGGCAATCCTGTTGCATATGGGGATTTTGGGCATTTGAGATTTCGTTAGGCTGGTTGTGTGTGTGTGTGTGAGTTTGATTCTTTATTTATGTGTATGTTTGTATACTTGTGTGCACAGCTTTTGTTGTTATTGTAGAGAAACGTTGTGCTTACAGCGGATGTATCTATACATGGATGTTTGTATGGGTGTATGACAGTGTGTGTGTGTGTGTATGAGTATGTGTGTGTGTGTGTGTGTATTTACATGTTTGTTTGATGGTGTCCGATACTTTTGTTGAACTGGCAGACAATCATTATTATATCCAGTAGGAAATGTTGATGGTGAAAATATGCTGACTAGCTTTTCACTTTCACTTGTCACCAGTACTACCAGTCATTGAAAATCTACTAGTAACACTAAAACAATTGATTAGGTAGTGACTACGTAGTTCTTATGCGGTCATGAGACATACCAACCAGACAGTTAGTTACTAGTACATTTATATAATTTACGTACATACAAATGTATGTATATTGACAAGTTATTGACAATTCCACCACAAATACACCATATCTGTTTTTTCTCCTTCTTTTATACTGACGGATAGAAGAAAACTTATTATACCAAATTGTTACTAGAATTTTAGTGTTGACGCAAAGACACTTGCAGTCAGTCTGACTGTAGGGTAGTGACAAGGGATCTGTGTATTTGTGTGTATGTAGTGATTGTTATTTGATAGACTTTGGTTTGCTCTTTTGAGTTGTCGTTGCTATGCGTATGTAGGGTTATTGTATGTATGCATTTATGTTTGCGATCTCTGGGGAAATAATCTAATAGCTGCAGAGAGTGGCAACCCTGTTGGAAGTGGACAGGGAATGTATTTGATAATGTATGTATATGTTGCTGGATTCATGTATGTGATCGTATCTATTTTTGCTTTGAAGAATATCATTGCTTGTGTGAATTACATCAACACTTTTTCATGCATATTTACAAATTAATGTATATATGTTTTCAAGGCTATTGACGTTGCTATTCTTATGGAGATAGAAAATATTGTGTTTACATAGGTTTTATATCTACAAGTGAATTTCAGATATTAAATGTTTTGAGTCCAATCAGGTTGATAAGAAGAGCTTTTGAAAAGGGGTAATGATATGTTTATTTCAGTATATTTTACTTTAATGTAACAATTATAAGAAATAGGTTTTGGAGAAATACAGCAAAAACTTATAGAAGCTTTCACATGGCCCGATTTTTCTCGTACCTTTATATTGCAAACTGATGCTAGCGATTTTGTTCTGGATGTTGCTGTGTATATGAATTTCATCATATATCGTAATACCAACAGAGAATTGTGGAAATGTGTATGTGCGTGTGTATGTATATATATATGTGTGTGTGTGTGTGTGTGTGTATGAATTTCATCATATGTCGTAATAAATTAGATTCGATGACTACTACGCGATTCTCATATAATGTATATAAGTATAAGAAATAATGTAGATTGTCATCAGTTACTTTGATATCTCAATAAGTCACAACCTATTTTCCAAACCAAATTTTTAAAGTGTTTGAAAACAATAAAAAAAAACTACAAAATTGTTAAAACTAATTATTGTTTGATAAACAAGTTTATAGTGTATAAAAAATAATTAAATAAATTGTTTATAACTAAAATAAATTGCTTATAAATAAAATAATTAAATAAATTGTTTATAAATAAAATAATTAAATTAATTAATAAACAAATAAATAATTAAATAAAATGAATACCGCAAGTTGTACCATCTGCAATAAAGTCTTTATGACTCAAACAAAACTAAATCAGCATATGGAAACGCACTCATATGCTAACCAATCGATGGCTATGCTTGGAACTAGTAAGCTAAGTCTTCAAAACAAATATTGTGAGGATTGTGATGAGATGATCCCATTAATTGGTTATATGGCTCATGTCAGAACCACAAAACATAAAAACAGTTGTCAGCAAGAACGGATTGGAGATTTTCTCACTAAAAGAGTAAGTAACTTCAATGGGAGGATCGAGACATATATTCTCCTCAACAAAAATGTGGGCGTCTTGTTTCCGGAGGAGTTTCTCGCATCTGCAAAGAGCTCCATAGTACAACAACTCAATGAACGTAGTAGGATACATACTACATTTAAATTTAATATGGAGCTCACATGTGATTATATGAAGATGGTGAATGATGAGATGAATGTTTCCCAACTTGTACATATTTCGAAAATGATGTTGGTGACTTTGTCTGATGACATAGAGGATATGTACAAGAAACAAGCCGAGGAGCTAAGAGCCAAAATGGAAGAATTTCAAGAGAGGGATAGCGGATGGACATTGATTTCAATAAATTCCCTTGAAGTTAATATAAACAAGGCATCCATAATAAGAGGATCGAGCTTTATCCCTCTTCCAAAAAATATTGCAATGAAACGTGCATGCATAAATATCGAAAACAATGATATTTATTGCTTTAAATGGTGTCTCATTGCGGCTTTGTACACAAATAGCGGTCTGAATCCTAAACAACGGAAAAACTTTAAAAATTACAATATTACAAATATTTCTGATGAGAATATTAATACAGGGGAAATTGTATTAAATTTTAAAGACCTAGAGTTTCCACTCCCGTTGAAGCAGATAAAACAATTCGAGAATCAAAATGATGTGAGCATAAACGTATTTGGTCATAATGGAACATCACTTATAGGACCATACTATGTAACGAAAGGAGAAAAACAAATTCATATTAATCTCTTATTGCTCCAGTCCAATGAAAACTTCCACTATATACTCATCAAGGATATATCAAAGTAAGTTTCATTTATGCATTTATGAAAAATCTGCTTTCATCTCTATTTAAAAAGTTACTTCCTATTGTTATATTTATTTATATCGTATTGGTATTTTCTATATTTTCTTCAGACTCCTTCGTTCCAGCATAACATCGCATAATCATAAGATCATGATATGCAACACCTGCCTATATCATACACATGATGATTATGTGTATAATCATCATAAAAATGTTTGTGTGAAAAAAGTCATCAGAATGCCAGAAGGTGAATATATTATCAAGTTTAAGAACTACTACAAACAGTTAGATGTACCATTTGTAATCTATGCGGACTTTGAGTCTATTTTGGAAAAAGTTGATGATGCTATAAGTAAAAGTACCACAAATGTACAGAAACATCACGCTTGTGCATTCGGTTATTTTATTAATTGTAGTTTTAAGAGAGAAAATAATTTATATAGACATTATTTTGGTGAAGATTCGGCGAATATATTTATCAAAAAAATTGTTGAAGATTGTACAGATATTTATTTAAATTATTTACTTAAAGTTAAGAAAATGTCCATAACCCCAATAGAAATAGCTCAATATAATAATGCAAAAAATTGTCATATATGTAAGAAAATATTAAATAACGATAAAGTTAGAGATCATTGTCATCTTACGGGCAATTATCGTGGGGCAGCTCATAGCGAATGTAATTTAAATTATAAAACACCTCAGTTTATACCGGTTATATTGCATAATCTTTCCGCATATGATATACACCTATTTTTCAAAGAACTTTCTTCTATAAAATATTCTACAATAAAAGTGATTCCCCAGAACACAGAGAGTTATATTTCTCTTTCAATTTTCATCAGATTAGATGAAAAATATGGATTCGAAATAAGATTTATAGACTCGTTTAGATTTATGGCTTCGAGTTTAGATACGTTAGCGAAAAATCTTGATAGCAATGATTTTAATACTATTCGGTCATGTTTCGTTGATGAAGCTCATTTCAACCTGATTAGAAAAAAGGGTGTATTTCCCTACTCTTACATGGATTCCATGACTAAGTTTAAGGAAATTAAACTGCCTAGTAGAGAAGAGTTCTTCAATATTCTAACGAATGAAGAATGTGATGTAGTCGAGTATGAACATGCTCAAAAAATATGGAGAGAGTTTAACTGTAAAACCCTCCTTGACTATACTGAACTCTACTTAAAGACAGATGTTCTTCTTCTAACCGACGTGTTTGAAAATTTTAGAAAAATTTGTAGAGATATATACGATTTGGACCTCTGCCACTATTATACAGCACCAGGCTTATCTTGGGATGCAATGTTGAAAACCACAGAAGTTTCACTGGAACAGTTCACTGATTCCGAAATGTATATGTTTATGCAAAACGGAATTAGAGGTGGACTAGTTCAATGCTCGCAAAGATATTCGAAGGCGAATAACAAATATTTGGAAGATTTTGATGCATCAAAACCATCAGAATTTCTTGTATACTTAGACGCTAACAACTTGTATGGTTGGGCGATGTCGGAATATCTTCCTTGCGGTGAATTTGAGTGGGTATGTGACACTGATTTTGATGTTAAAAAAATTTCTGATACTGCAGAGTATGGGTATATTTTGGAAGTGGATATAGATTATCCCGATTCAGTACATGATCTACATAATGATTTGCCATTTTGCCCCCAAAATAAGGCCCTGGGGGGGATCCAAAATCAAAAAATTAGTTGCAGACTTACACTCAAAAACAAATTACACCATACACTATAGAATTTTAAAACAAGCCATTTCAAATGGCATCATCTTAAAACAAATCCATAGAATACTCAGATTTAAGCAATCCCCTTGGCTTAAAAAATATATTGACTTAAACACATTTCATAGGACAAATGCTAAAAATAATTTTGAAAAAGATTTCTTCAAACTTTTAAACAATGCTGTTTACGGGAAGACAATGGAAAACATTGAAAAACGTAGGGACATTAGAATTACGTCATCTTGGGAAACGACAAACAGGAATCATTTAGGTCTCAGAACATTAATTGCGAAACCAAATTTTAAGAAGTTGACAAAATTTTCTGATGATATGTATGCGGTAGAGTTAGAAAAAATGGAACCATTATATGATAAACCCATATATGTTGGTTTCACAGTACTGGAGTTATCGAAGTGGAGAATGTATGACTTCCATTATGGCTTCATGAAGCCTAAATTTGGAGAGAACATTTCTCTCAACTATATGGATACTGACTCATTTATTTATTCAATTAAAACTGATGATTTTTATGATGACATTCGTAATGATATTAGTTTGAATTTTGATACGTCAGAATATCCTATAGATAATCAATTTCGTTTGCCGCTACTCAATAAGAAGGTTTTGGGAATGATGAAAGATGAAAACAATGGGGATATAATGACAGAGTTTGTTGGTTTAAGAGCAAAAATGTATTCTCTGTCGACTCTTCGCTCGGAATCTGTTAAAAAATCAAAAGGGGTCAAAAAGTCTGTAATTAAAAAGTTGTCCATTAATGATTACAAAAGTTGCTTATTCGAATCCAAAATTATCTCGGATGAAATGTTTTTGTTTAGATCTAAAACACATCAACTATATACCCAAAAACTACATAAAATAGCACTTAGCTTTTCTGATGATAAAAGAAATATAATGAAAGATAAAATAAAAACGCGCGCTTGGGGACATTACATAGACCGAAACAATGAAAAAATTTATGTAGAATGGAATGATTCCTAATAAATTGCATGTAAGATGACAACGAGAATTTAATTTTGTACAAATTGTATTTATTTATTAATGTATTTATTTAATTATTTATTAATTTATTTATTATTTACTTATTTGTTTACTAATTTAATTTAATTATTTCTTAACTTATTTATTAATTTATGTATTTTATTCACCCAAAAGCATGTTAAAATTGAATGGTTTAAAACTTTTATCTTTTTACCTATACCTAAATTATTTGTAAATAAAAATAAAATATTAGATTAATGATGTATTTTTCTTTTTATATCTGTATATTTTTATTTATACATAGACTTGAATTTGTATTAGTACTAAGATTTTTCAGAAAAACTGTTAAATAAAATATTGAAAAAATAATAAAATATGTAAATGGTTTTTATTTCAACTTAAATTTACTAAATAGAAATTTTAACTACAAATGTCTAAATTTTTATATTTTGCTTATCTATTGGCTTTACTTCACTAGATCAAAAAATTTTTCTTTTTGTTTATTTGCTAATTTTTGTTGTTTGTTTTCATATCGCTTCAACATGCACAGTTTTGTTATCTTTGAGTGGTTCTGTTATAGGTTTAAATGTATCTCTTAGTTGTTCACGTGTATCTATTTCACCAGTTTTTATACTACGAAGCTTTTTCTTCAAGACATTTCTTGTCAACACCAACTGTTTTAAAATTTTCTCATCCATGTTTAATAATAGTAAATAACAGGTATCAGCTATTAGATCAGGTATTAGCTTATCAGGACCTGGTCTGGTTTTCAGATCAGCTTATTAGGACCTGATCTGGTTTTCAGATGAGCTTATCAGGACCTGATCTGGTTTTCAGATCAGCTTATCAGGACCTGATCTGGTTTTCAGATCAGCTTATCAGGACCTGATCTGGTTTTCAGATCAGCTTATCAGGACCTGGTCTGGTTTTCAGATCAGCTTATCAGGACCTGATCTGGTTTTCAGATCAGCTTATCAGGACCTGATCTGGTTTTCAGATCAGCTTATTAGGACCTGGTCTGGTTTTCAGATCAGCTTATCAGGACCTGGTCTGGTTTTCAGATCAGCTTATCTAATTCAGATTGGGTTATCAGTTTACAAGTAGCTGGCCATTTATAACTAAAGTATATTTTTATGAACAGTAGTTTATATAGTTATGAAATAGTCAAATTGCTTTCTGTAGCGACCATCATTTAATTCATTATCTGTGCTTATATTCAAAATTCCATATTTATCCTTCCAACACTTTACAAATTTCTTGAAACTTTTTAAAATTCATATAACTGACTACATGATCCATATAGACGTGCTTAATATTTTTCTTATCTTACTTAAATATTATAATAACATTTGCATTGGCTCTTATTAAATGCTTACACCCGAATTCATAAAAATTTTAAACAACATTTCGAATGTTGTTTAAGCAAAATTCACTAAAATTGTATTCTTAATAGAATTTTAACTTAAAAACGTTTTTTAAACCTTGTATAAACCACCAGATTTTAAAATTGACTACATCCATATTTAAAATAATTTTGAGTTGACCTTGTTATAATTTTGCTTCATCTTTATTTACATTTTTAACTTTGCCTGTATGTATGTATGTATGTATGTATGCATGTGTGTATTAGGAATTGTGCTATAAGTTTGACACAAGTAGAATGAGTCATCATTCTTCTGTCGCTCCATACAAAAATATACACGTACGACTACATATGTATGAGTATTATTCTACTTTTCACATGCAACATCAGCAAATATCATAATTGAAATGCTTTAAGCTTCATTAGGAGAAAAAAAAACGGTTTCAGTAACGATAAATGTATAATATCCCACTCTTTTAATTATGAAATTAACTTCTTCAGGTATTCATATTTGGCTTGATATAGATAACTTGAGTATAAATATATGTTTTCAAACTTGAGATAGTAGTAGGGAAATGGGCATTCTAGGACAATTAAACTTATGAAATTGTGGCTGAAATTGTTAAATTTGGGTAATTAAAATTTGAAAATTTTAAAATTCTTGGAAATTTGATACCTACGAGGGTGGTTCAATAAGTCCGTTAAATATTTTTGTAATACCGACGGGAAAATCATGAAAATGATTTTTCCTAATGCCAACGGAAAATCATGAAAATGATTTTTCGTAATGTGGACAGGAAAAACGTGAGAAAAAAAATATTTATGTCATGCCGATGGGAAAAACGTGCAAATAAATATTTTTGTAATGCCGACGGGAAAAACGTGAAAATTAATTGTTTCTAAGGCCTACGAAAAAATGTTTTGTTGTCTTTCTGTCTATGGGAATTTGAGTCTGTCAGTGATTTGGGGTGTGTAATAATTTGTGGGTGTCCTTCGTCGTTGTAATGGGTAAGTAAGCTTTAAAATTTCAATATATGCCGTACGCCCAGTTCCCTACTACTATCTCAAGTTTGAAAACATATATTTATACTCAAGTTATCTATATCAAGCCAAATATGAATACCTGAAGAAGTTAATTTCATAATTAAAAGAATGGGATATTATACATTTATCGTTACTGAAACCGTTTTTTTTTTCTCCTAATGAAGCTTAAAGCATTTCAATTATGATATTTGCTGATGTTGCATGTGAAAAGTAGAATAATACTCATACATATGTAGTCGTACGTGTATATTTTTGTATGGAGCGACAGAAGAATGATGACTCATTCTACTTGTGTCAAACTTATAGCACAATTCCTAATACACACATGCATACATACATACATACATACATACAGGCAAAGTTAAAAATGTAAATAAAGATGAAGCAAAATTATAACAAGGTCAACTCAAAATTATTTTAAATATGGATGTAGTCAATTTTAAAATCTGGTGGTTTATACAAGGTTTAAAAAACGTTTTTAAGTTAAAATTCTATTAAGAATACAATTTTAGTGAATTTTGCTTAAACAACATTCGAAATGTTGTTTAAAATTTTTATGAATTCGGGTGTAAGCATTTAATAAGAGCCAATGCAAATGTTATTATAATATTTAAGTAAGATAAGAAAAATATTAAGCACGTCTATATGGATCATGTAGTCAGTTATATGAATTTTAAAAAGTTTCAAGAAATTTGTAAAGTGTTGGAAGGATAAATATGGAATTTTGAATATAAGCACAGATAATGAATTAAATGATGGTCGCTACAGAAAGCAATTTGACTATTTCATAACTATATAAACTACTGTTCATAAAAATATACTTTAGTTATAAATGGCCAGCTACTTGTAAACTGATAACCCAATCTGAATTAGATAAGCTGATCTGAAAACCAGACCAGGTCCTGATAAGCTGATCTGAAAACCAGACCAGGTCCTAATAAGCTGATCTGAAAACCAGATCAGGTCCTGATAAGCTGATCTGAAAACCAGATCAGGTCCTGATAAGCTGATCTGAAAACCAGATCAGGTCCTGATAAGCTGATCTGAAAACCAGATCAGGTCCTGATAAGCTCATCTGAAAACCAGATCAGGTCCTAATAAGCTGATCTGAAAACCAGACCAGGTCCTGATAAGCTAATACCTGATCTAATAGCTGATACCTGTTATTTACTATTATTAAACATGGATGAGAAAATTTTAAAACAGTTGGTGTTGACAAGAAATGTCTTGAAGAAAAAGCTTCGTAGTATAAAAACTGGTGAAATAGATACACGTGAACAACTAAGAGATACATTTAAACCTATAACATAACCACTCAAAGATAACAAAACTGTGCATGTTGAAGCGATATGAAAACTGTTGCGCCACAATAAGAATAATAATCATAATAATAATAATAATAATAATAATAATAAACTTAATATTTTAACTAACCAAAATACATGAATAACCCTAATAATAAATACATAATACATACATACATATATAATAACCTGTAATATTACATATAATACTAACTGTAAGACTGGAATAACTATGTACATATATATAAGAAAAGAACTGCTAAATATATAATTAACTTCACTTGCAAAGTATTATCAAAGCAATCAAGTTGATTTTATTAAAGTGTTCTATTTTACATTTTACCTAATTTTTCACCGTGCCCTAACTTTATATTTAAATTATAAGTTATTTAATTTAAATTCGTCCTAAAAACTATTAGGAAAAAACATTTTGGCGCCCGAGCAGGGACTCGTGAAAAAATTATTAAAACATTCAAATTAATAAATTATTTTAATTTGAAAATTAAATTTTATAAATTAATTAAAATTATTATTAAAGTGTAAAGTGCTTTTCAATTCAAAGTGCATAATCATAAACACACAATTAAACAATTAAACATTCAAAACGTGCCGTTTAAAATCACAAGCACCAACAACAACTACAACATCATCTTCATCAAAATTGATCCACATACATATTTGGTCAACTCATCACCTAGAAGTCTCGTCCAGATGCCCCGTTGCCGCTGTATTCTTTGCAGAGCTGAACATAACCAGGGGAGTAGTTCCGAAAATTCCGAACAACAGGTAAAAAGTGTAAAAACTATCTGTGTTATTTTACCCTTAAATTTGTAAGTTAATCAAATTTAAGAGATTTTTGTAAATTACTCAAAAATTCAATCGCTTTGCAAGTCGAACACAAAGAATATTTTTTACACTTCAACATTTGTGAAACAATTTATTTATTTAATATTATTATTAAATTAAATCCACCCTTAAAAGTGAAACTTATCGCGAGTGTTTTTATTGTTATAATTAACACATCTTCATACACACATAACTCGTTCTCATCATTACTGAGAGAAAATTTAATAATTATATCTGTTTACCGTCGGCATTTTTATCGCGTTAAAATAATTTTATTTGCTTTAAAAAATACACAAAACTATTCGCGAGTGTTGATTTTATTCATATTAAATAAATTAAATAATAAAATTTTCACTTTTATTTTGTCCTTTTATTCACTTTTTATCAATTTATTAAGATCAGTGTTCCATTCCGGTTGTTCCTATACCACTTGTAATAATTTACATTACAACAGCTGTAACAGTAAACCCCATTCACACTAGGGTCGAAAAGTTAATTTTCATATAAATCAATATTACAAAGTCGTTTGTGTGTTCACACTAGCATCGAAAATCTAATTACATATAATTAGTAAATAACAATATCAAAGTGTGTTCATACTTCGTCTTGTAAAAATATTTCTCTCTATTAAATTAACTTAAAATCGATTTTACTTGGTAAATAAATATTTTCTAATTACCAAAGGCTGTAAAAGTGGTTTCTAAGGAAATTAAATAAATTATTTTTAATTTCGGAACATTGATTCAATTAAATATTTGTGAATAAAAGAGTAATCTACATAAAGATTAAATTTCCGAATATTGTGTATCCGACGAGGAAATAATATATTGAATAAACATAAGTTAAATTGATAAGATAATTTAATTTAACAAAAGTGTTTTAAATTTTATAAATTAATTAAAATTTAAATAAAAACTACTAAAAATATGGCAACTAAAAAGCGCCAAGAGTGTCCTTCCGAACTGGAGACATTAGAAAAACTAATGGTTAAAAAATCAAAAGTTATCAAACATATTGAAAGGATTCGACAGTCTATACTAGAGAAGACTATTTCGTTTAATCCTGTTGAACTGGAATGTCGCCTAGACATTCTAAAGGATTATATTGACCAAGCCATGAAGCTTCAGTCTGATGTGGATAATTTAGATCCTGATAATGACGACAGAGCTGAGCTTGAGGATATTTGTGTCACCACAAAGTCATTATTTTTAACCATTTTAAATAAAAATAGACAGCCAAATATACCTGAAACGTCTTTCAGCGTACAAACTCACCATTCCAGGCTTCCAAATATGAGGCTACCCAAATTTACTGGGAAATACGCGGAATATAAGAATTTTATGAGTTTGTTTGAAAATTTGGTACATAATGATCCGACGTTGACAGATATCGAGAAATTTAACCATTTGATATCATGCTTGTCCGATTCAGCTTTAGGTACAGTAAAAGCTTTTCAGATTTCCGAAGAAAATTATCCCAAAGCTTTAGCCAGTTTGAAGAAGGTATATGACAATGAATGTCTCATATTTTTCGATAATATATCGAAACTTTTTGATTTACCGGAAATTACAAAACCTTCGGCTTCTGCTTTGCGAAGCATGATAGATACGGTGTCGGCAATATACGATTCGCTCTTGTCAATAGGCGATGACAAGAAAATAACTAATGCCATTTTAATACATTTAGTGATGTCAAAAGTTGATCCAGTCACAAAATCAAAATGGGAAGAACAGCTGGACTTTCAAAGGCTCCCATTATGGTCAGACTGTGAAGCCGCCTTGAACAAACGCTACCAGCATATTTCTGCGGATGAATCTTCAAGTTCAAGACCGAGGTTTAATAAAAATAAAACTGAATTTTCAAATAACAAAAATACTAGGACATCATTAAATTGCACAAAAACAAAACAATCTGCTGATAAATGCTTATTCTGCAAATCTACACAACATGTAGTAAATAATTGCCCTTCATTCAGTGCTGAGCCTGTTAATAAAAGATTTGATTTCATAAAATCTGTGCCAGCATGTATTAATTGCTTGAAGAAAGGCCATACAGTAGCAAGATGTTCGTCTTCTAAATGTAGAGTATGTAGTGGTTCTCATCATTCACTGCTGCATAAATATACTACAAGTTCTTCTAATGTAAATAGCCTGTCTGAAGAGCCATCTACTTCCCACGCTGCTGTTAATTATTCATCATCGGATGAAAGAATCATTCTAGCAACAGCTGTGGTGAGAGTTCGAAATAGTTCTGGTCAATTTATACCAGCTAGAGCTCTTTTAGACTCCGGTTCTCAACCAAATTTGATTACTGAGGAACTTGCACAGCTACTAAGATTAAAACGAGAAGGAGGCAGATTAAGTTTAAATGGTATTAGCGACACAAATTCATGTTCAAAGTCCTGCGTTGAATTAAATGTCACGTCGAGGGTTAATTCTACTCAATTTACTTCCAAATTTTGGGTATTGAGTTCTATTACAAATTTACAACCTGATCACAAATTAAAAGCAAATATCTTGAATATTCCTAAAAATGTTGAATTAGCTGATCCTTTCTTTTATAAACCACAGAAAATTGATCTGTTAATTGGCGCAGAAAACTTCTTTGACTTAATGTGTGTAGGTCAAATCAAATTTGGCCCGAGCCTTCCAATTATCCAAAAAACTTCGCTTGGTTGGATTGTAACTGGAAAATACAATCAATCAAAGGGCTCAAAAAATAGTAGCGTTTTTCATTTAAGTTCTGCTATAGAAAACGAGAGCAATATTGATTCAATTGTTAAAAAATTCTGGGAGTTAGAAGAGCTTCCAAACGAATCAACAAAAATGTACTCAGAGGAACAGCAACAATGTGAGGACAATTTTAAAAATACTGTGCGACGATTAACGTCAGGACGATTTGAAGTCTCTTTACCTTTCAAATCTGATACAAAACTGTTAGGATTTTCCTTTGAAACTGCCAAACGACGATTTCTTTCATTGGAACGAAGATTATCCAAAGATGATACCATGAGGAAAATGTATCATGATTTTATGAAAGAGTATTTTAATTTAGGTCATATGTCTTTTGTAGATAAAATGCCAATCACTCCTCATTATTTCATTCCACATCAATGTGTTTTGCGGCCTCAGAGTACAACTACTAAACTTCGAGTAGTTTTCGATGCTTCAAGTAGAACTTCTTCGCATGTGTCACTTAACGAATTGTTAATGGTTGGCCCTACCGTTCAAGAAGAATTGTATTCTACATTAATCCGTTTTCGACTTCACAAATATGCAATCACTGCAGATATTGAAAAAATGTATCGTCAAGTCTTGGTTGATGACAATGATAGAAATTTTCAATTAATCCTTTGGAGAGAAAATCCATCTGATGAGTTGAAAGTGTTTCGATTAAACACAGTTACTTATGGCACTGCTTCTGCACCTTTTTTGGCCATCAGATGTTTGATTCACTTGAGCGATTTGTACAAAGAGACTTTGCCTACTGGTTCAAAAGTTATTCGCAGTGATTTTTACGTTGATGACTTGCTTACTGGAGCCGAGAGCTATCAAGACCTAATTGTTATTCGCAACCAGGCAACTGAAATTTTAAGTTCAGCTGGTTTTAATCTTACGAAATGGGTCTCAAATCATCCGGAGTTCATAAGTTCTTTACAAAATGAAAAACTGTTACAAAATGATTCAGAATCTTCTAAGGCGCTAGGCATACATTGGTTTCCGAAGAATGATACATTTAAGTTTCATTTGGAAGATAATTTTCAAGAATTGAAAGCTACAAAAAGAAACATACTCTCAGTTTCTTCTCGATTATTCGATCCTCTCGGACTATTATGCCCATTAGTAACAAAATCCAAAATATTACTACAAGAACTTTGGATTCAAAAACTTGACTGGGATGAATCAATTCCCATGAGACTAAATACTTCATGGGAAAATTTCAAATCTAATTTACTGGAAATTGATTCAGTTACAATCCCAAGATTCGTAAACACAACGTCGACAGCAAAAATTCAAATTCATGGCTTTGCTGATGCCTCAATGCGAGCATATGGGTGCTGCATTTACATTAGAAGCTCCGATTCAAATGAAATTGTTTCGAGACTACTGACTGCTAAGTCTAAAGTTGCTCCACTCAAGACAAAATCTCTTCCGAAACTTGAGTTATGTGCTGCGCACTTGTTGGCTAAGTTGTGGAATCGAATTAAGTGTATGATTAAATTTGAAATCGAAAGTGTTACTTTCTGGACAGATTCAGAAATAACGCTACATTGGATTAAGACGCATCCATCCTCACTTGCCACTTTCGTTTCAAATCGTGTGGCGGAAGTCCAAGAATGGTCAGAGCAAATTTCATGGCGCCATGTGCCAACTAAGGACAACCCAGCTGATATTGTACCAAGAGGATGTGATGTCCAAGAATTAAAAAATTCTATTTGGTTTGAAGGACCTTCATTTTTGCTAAATGATAGTTCTCATTGGCCTGTTAACGACCACTTCGAGTTAACAGAGAACCAAAAATTATCAGAAACAAGAAAAACTTATGTGTTTCTTGCAGTAGAGGATCCTCAAAACTTTTTATTGGATCTTGTTGAAAAATATTCATCATACAAAAAATTGCTTCGTATAACTTCATACGTTCTTAGATTCGTTGATGTTCTAAAGAAACGTAAAATAAATAAAAGTTTTATACCTACTGCAGTGGAATTAAAATGGTCATTCTATCGACTTGTAGAGACAATCCAGAAATCCAAATTTTCTGAGGAGATATCTAAGTTACAGAAATCTCAGGTCTTACCATCAAATATACAAAGATTGACACCATTTATTCATACGTTTACTGAAGAGAAACGTACTTTTTCACTATTAAGGGTAGGTGGGAGATTACTTAACGCAAAGTTGAAATATAATACTAAATTCCCACTTTTATTACCGAAAAATAATATCTTTGTCACACTTTATTTGCGAAACTTGCATTTCGAAAATTGTCATGCTGGTACAAAGGCCCTAATAGCTCTTTCGCGAGACAATATCTGGCTTATTAATGCGAAAGAAGAATGCAATCGAATAATTCGTAATTGTGTACATTGCTTCCGCTATAAACCAAAGCTAATGTCCCAAATAATGGGCAATTTACCCACTAATAGAGTGAGAGCTACTCGACCATTTTTAATTGTCGGCGTAGACTTTTGTGGTCCGGTCAATGTTTCATTGAGAATTCGTGGTCGACCACCATTAAAAATGTATATAGCGGTTTTCGTGTGTTTCACTTCTAAGGCGGTACATTTAGAATTAGTATCCGACTTGTCTACTGATTCTTTTCTTCTATCTTTTAAAAGGTTTTCTGCCAGGAGAGGTCTGCCCAAAGAGGTTTTGTGCGACAACGCGACGAACTTCGTCGGAGCCAGCCGAGTTCTCAAGGAACTACAGAAAGACGTAGAATCGTACGCAGCGTCGTCCGGGGTGAAGTTCAGCTTCATACCACCTCGGGCACCTCACTTCGGAGGGCTATGGGAAGCCGCCGTGAAGCAAGCGAAGTTCCTACTTCTGCGAGCCGTGGGCAACGCGTCGCTCACGCAAGAAGAGATGGAGACGATGCTTGCAGAAGTAGAGGCGGTGCTCAACAGTCGGCCCATTGCACCGCTGTCTCCAGACCCCAACGACGGAGAAGCGCTAACTCCAGCGCACCTGATAATAGGAGAGGGTCTGCGTTCGCTGCCGCAAGAATCCGCAGGAGGCGAGATCGTCAGAGATACGACGTTATGGAAGCGATGGCGTCAGCTTTGCGGTCTCAAGCAGACATTCTGGCAGGCTTGGTCTCGCGATTACATCCGAGGACTTCAAGGCAAAGCCAAGTGGCACCAAGAGATGCCCAACCTGAAGGTAGGCCAAGTGGTAATAGTCCACGAGGACAACTGCCCGCCACAACACTGGTTGACCGGGAGAGTCGTGAGCGTCACCGAAGGCGCCGACGGCAAGGTCAGGGTGGCGGAGGTCAGAACAGGAAGCGGCGTCTATAAACGCCCAATCCACAAATTGGCTCCTCTGCCGTATGTTTGAAGACTTCTAGTCCTTCAATGGGGCCGGAATGTTGCGCCACAATAAGAATAATAATCATAATAATAATAATAATAATAATAATAAACTTAATATTTTAACTAACCAAAATACATGAATAACCCTAATAATAAATACATAATACATACATACATATATAATAACCTGTAATATTACATATAATACTAACTGTAAGACTGGAATAACTATGTACATATATATAAGAAAAGAACTGCTAAATATATAATTAACTTCACTTGCAAAGTATTATCAAAGCAATCAAGTTGATTTTATTAAAGTGTTCTATTTTACATTTTACCTAATTTTTCACCGTGCCCTAACTTTATATTTAAATTATAAGTTATTTAATTTAAATTCGTCCTAAAAACTATTAGGAAAAAACAAAAACAAACAACAAAAATTAGCAAATAAACAAAAAGAAAAATTTTTTGATCTAGTGAAGTAAAGCCAATAGATAAGCAAAATATAAAAATTTAGACATTTGTAGTTAAAATTTCTATTTAGTAAATTTAAGTTGAAATAAAAACCATTTACATATTTTATTATTTTTTCAATATTTTATTTAACAGTTTTTCTGAAAAATCTTAGTACTAATACAAATTCAAGTCTATGTATAAATAAAAATATACAGATATAAAAAGAAAAATACATCATTAATCTAATATTTTATTTTTATTTACAAATAATTTAGGTATAGGTAAAAAGATAAAAGTTTTAAACCATTCAATTTTAACATGCTTTTGGGTGAATAAAATACATAAATTAATAAATAAGTTAAGAAATAATTAAATTAAATTAGTAAACAAATAAGTAAATAATAAATAAATTAATAAATAATTAAATAAATACATTAATAAATAAATACAATTTGTACAAAATTAAATTCTCGTTGTCATCTTACATGCAATTTATTAGGAATCATTCCATTCTACATAAATTTTTTCATTGTTTCGGTCTATGTAATGTCCCCAAGCGCGCGTTTTTATTTTATCTTTCATTATATTTCTTTTATCATCAGAAAAGCTAAGTGCTATTTTATGTAGTTTTTGGGTATATAGTTGATGTGTTTTAGATCTAAACAAAAACATTTCATCCGAGATAATTTTGGATTCGAATAAGCAACTTTTGTAATCATTAATGGACAACTTTTTAATTACAGACTTTTTGACCCCTTTTGATTTTTTAACAGATTCCGAGCGAAGAGTCGACAGAGAATACATTTTTGCTCTTAAACCAAAAAACTCTGTCATTATATCCCCATTGTTTTCATCTTTCATCATTCCCAAAACCTTCTTATTGAGTAGCGGCAAACGAAATTGATTATCTATAGGATATTCTGACGTATCAAAATTCAAACTAATATCATTACGAATGTCATCATAAAAATCATCAGTTTTAATTGAATAAATAAATGAGTCAGTATCCATATAGTTGAGAGAAATGTTCTCTCCAAATTTAGGCTTCATGAAGCCATAATGGAAGTCATACATTCTCCACTTCGATAACTCCAGTACTGTGAAACCAACATATATGGGTTTATCATATAATGGTTCCATTTTTTCTAACTCTACCGCATACATATCATCAGAAAATTTTGTCAACTTAAAATTTGGTTTCGCAATTAATGTTCTGAGACCTAAATGATTCCTGTTTGTCGTTTCCCAAGATAACGTAATTCTAATGTCCCTACGTTTTTCAATGTTTTCCATTGTCTTCCCGTAAACAGCATTGTTTAAAAGTTTGAAGAAATCTTTTTCAAAATTATTTTTAGCATTTGTCCTATGAAATGTGTTTAAGTCAATATATTTTTTAAGCCAAGGGGATTGCTTAAATCTGAGTATTCTATGGATTTGTTTTAAGATGATGCCATTTGAAATGGCTTGTTTTAAAATTCTATAGTGTATGGTGTAATTTGTTTTTGAGTGTAAGTCTGCAACTAATTTTTTGATTTTGGATCCCCCCCAGGGCCTTATTTTGGGGGCAAAATGGCAAATCATTATGTAGATCATGTACTGAATCGGGATAATCTATATCCACTTCCAAAATATACCCATACTCTGCAGTATCAGAAATTTTTTTAACATCAAAATCAGTGTCACATACCCACTCAAATTCACCGCAAGGAAGATATTCCGACATCGCCCAACCATACAAGTTGTTAGCGTCTAAGTATACAAGAAATTCTGATGGTTTTGATGCATCAAAATCTTCCAAATATTTGTTATTCGCCTTCGAATATCTTTGCGAGCATTGAACTAGTCCACCTCTAATTCCGTTTTGCATAAACATATACATTTCGGAATCAGTGAACTGTTCCAGTGAAACTTCTGTGGTTTTCAACATTGCATCCCAAGATAAGCCTGGTGCTGTATAATAGTGGCAGAGGTCCAAATCGTATATATCTCTACAAATTTTTCTAAAATTTTCAAACACGTCGGTTAGAAGAAGAACATCTGTCTTTAAGTAGAGTTCAGTATAGTCAAGGAGGGTTTTACAGTTAAACTCTCTCCATATTTTTTGAGCATGTTCATACTCGACTACATCACATTCTTCATTCGTTAGAATATTGAAGAACTCTTCTCTACTAGGCAGTTTAATTTCCTTAAACTTAGTCATGGAATCCATGTAAGAGTAGGGAAATACACCCTTTTTTCTAATCAGGTTGAAATGAGCTTCATCAACGAAACATGACCGAATAGTATTAAAATCATTGCTATCAAGATTTTTCGCTAACGTATCTAAACTCGAAGCCATAAATCTAAACGAGTCTATAAATCTTATTTCGAATCCATATTTTTCATCTAATCTGATGAAAATTGAAAGAGAAATATAACTCTCTGCGTTCTGGGGAATCACTTTTATTGTAGAATATTTTATAGAAGAAAGTTCTTTGAAAAATAGGTGTATATCATATGCGGAAAGATTATGCAATATAACCGGTATAAACTGAGGTGTTTTATAATTTAAATTACATTCGCTATGAGCTGCCCCACGATAATTGCCCGTAAGATGACAATGATCTCTAACTTTATCGTTATTTAATATTTTCTTACATATATGACAATTTTTTGCATTATTATATTGAGCTATTTCTATTGGGGCTATGGACATTTTCTTAACTTTAAGTAAATAATTTAAATAAATATCTGTACAATCTTCAACAATTTTTTTGATAAATATATTCGCCGAATCTTCACCAAAATAATGTCTATATAAATTATTTTCTCTCTTAAAACTACAATTAATAAAATAACCGAATGCACAAGCGTGATGTTTCTGTACATTTGTGGTACTTTTACTTATAGCATCATCAACTTTTTCCAAAATAGACTCAAAGTCCGCATAGATTACAAATGGTACATCTAACTGTTTGTAGTAGTTCTTAAACTTGATAATATATTCACCTTCTGGCATTCTGATGACTTTTTTCACACAAACATTTTTATGATGATTATACACATAATCATCATGTGTATGATATAGGCAGGTGTTGCATATCATGATCTTATGATTATGCGATGTTATGCTGGAACGAAGGAGTCTGAAGAAAATATAGAAAATACCAATACGATATAAATAAATATAACAATAGGAAGTAACTTTTTAAATAGAGATGAAAGCAGATTTTTCATAAATGCATAAATGAAACTTACTTTGATATATCCTTGATGAGTATATAGTGGAAGTTTTCATTGGACTGGAGCAATAAGAGATTAATATGAATTTGTTTTTCTCCTTTCGTTACATAGTATGGTCCTATAAGTGATGTTCCATTATGACCAAATACGTTTATGCTCACATCATTTTGATTCTCGAATTGTTTTATCTGCTTCAACGGGAGTGGAAACTCTAGGTCTTTAAAATTTAATACAATTTCCCCTGTATTAATATTCTCATCAGAAATATTTGTAATATTGTAATTTTTAAAGTTTTTCCGTTGTTTAGGATTCAGACCGCTATTTGTGTACAAAGCCGCAATGAGACACCATTTAAAGCAATAAATATCATTGTTTTCGATATTTATGCATGCACGTTTCATTGCAATATTTTTTGGAAGAGGGATAAAGCTCGATCCTCTTATTATGGATGCCTTGTTTATATTAACTTCAAGGGAATTTATTGAAATCAATGTCCATCCGCTATCCCTCTCTTGAAATTCTTCCATTTTGGCTCTTAGCTCCTCGGCTTGTTTCTTGTACATATCCTCTATGTCATCAGACAAAGTCACCAACATCATTTTCGAAATATGTACAAGTTGGGAAACATTCATCTCATCATTCACCATCTTCATATAATCACATGTGAGCTCCATATTAAATTTAAATGTAGTATGTATCCTACTACGTTCATTGAGTTGTTGTACTATGGAGCTCTTTGCAGATGCGAGAAACTCCTCCGGAAACAAGACGCCCACATTTTTGTTGAGGAGAATATATGTCTCGATCCTCCCATTGAAGTTACTTACTCTTTTAGTGAGAAAATCTCCAATCCGTTCTTGCTGACAACTGTTTTTATGTTTTGTGGTTCTGACATGAGCCATATAACCAATTAATGGGATCATCTCATCACAATCCTCACAATATTTGTTTTGAAGACTTAGCTTACTAGTTCCAAGCATAGCCATCGATTGGTTAGCATATGAGTGCGTTTCCATATGCTGATTTAGTTTTGTTTGAGTCATAAAGACTTTATTGCAGATGGTACAACTTGCGGTATTCATTTTATTTAATTATTTATTTGTTTATTAATTAATTTAATTATTTTATTTATAAACAATTTATTTAATTATTTTATTTATAAGCAATTTATTTTAGTTATAAACAATTTATTTAATTATTTTTTATACACTATAAACTTGTTTATCAAACAATAATTAGTTTTAACACTTTTGTAGTTTTTTTTTTTATTGTTTTCAAACACTTTAAAAATTTGGTTTGGAAAATAGGTTGTGACGTATTGAGATATCAAAGTAACTGATGACAATCTACATTATTTCTTCTACTTATATACATTATATGAGAATCGCGTAGTAGTCATCGATTCTAATTTATTACGACATATGATGAAATTCATACACACACACACACACACATATATATTTACATACACACGCACATACATATTTCCACAATTCTCTGTTGGTATTACGATATATGATGAAATTCATATACACAGCAACATCCAGAACAAAATCGCTAGCATCAGTTTGCAATATAAAGGTACGAGAAAAATCGGGCCATGTGAAAGCTTCTATAACTTTTTGCTGTATTTCTCCAAAACCTATTTCTTATAATTGTTACATTAAAGTAAAATATACTGAAATAAACATATCATTACCCCTTTTCAAAAGCTCTTCTTATCAACCTGATTGGACTCAAAACATTTAATATCTGAAATTCACTTGTAGATATAAAACCTATGTAAACACAATATTTTCTATCTCCATAAGAATAGCAACGTCAATAGCCTTGAAAACATATATACATTAATTTGTAAATATGCATGAAAAAGTGTTGATGTAATTCACACAAGCAATGATATTCTTCAAAGCAAAAATAGATACGATCACATACATGAATCCAGCAACATATACATACATTATCAAATACATTCCCTGTCCACTTCCAACAGGGTTGCCACTCTCTGCAGCTATTAGATTATTTCCCCAGAGATCGCAAACATAAATGCATACATACAATAACCCTACATACGCATAGCAACGACAACTCAAAAGAGCAAACCAAAGTCTATCAAATAACAATCACTACATACACACAAATACACAGATCCCTTGTCACTACCCTACAGTCAGACTGGGAGCAAGTGTCTTTGCGTCAACACTAAAATTCTAGTAACAATTTGGTATAATAAGTTTTCTTCTATCCGTCAGTATAAAAGAAGGAGAAAAAACAGATATGGTGTATTTGTGGTGGAATTGTCAATAACTTGTCAATATACATACATTTGTATGTACGTAAATTATATAAATGTACTAGTAACTAACTGTCTGGTTGGTATGTCTCATGACCGCATAAGAACTACGTAGTCACTACCTAATCAATTGTTTTAGTGTTACTAGTAGATTTTCAATGACTGGTAGTACTGGTGACAAGTGAAAGTGAAAAGCTAGTCAGCATATTTTCACCATCAACATTTCCTACTGGATATAATAATGATTGTCTGCCAGTTCAACAAAAGTATCGGACACCATCAAACAAACATGTAAATACACACACACACACACACATACTCATACACACACACACACACACTGTCATACACCCATACAAACATCCATGTATAGATACATCCGCTGTAAGCACAACGTTTCTCTACAATAACAACAAAAGCTGTGCACACAAGTATACAAACATACACATAAATAAAGAATCAAACTCACACACACACACACAACCAGCCTAACGAAATCTCAAATGCCCAAAATCCCCATATGCAACAGGATTGCCAGTATTTATCTTTTTTCCCCGGTTTTGAATTCCCAAACTTGGACTATCGTCCCCATTACTAATCTACTGACGAATACCAAAAAAAACTTATAAAGCGTATTATGTGGCTATGAACAACCCTTTCGAATATATTTTACATAAATAGTAAAATAGGTCTGTTTTCTGTTCTGATTTTTGGAACAGGTATAGAAATAGAATTTTGAAAAATTTGGGGTGAATGTCATCTGCCCAACATCGTTTGAATTAATAGTCATGCAGCTTGTGCACTAGAAAATGACAAAAGTATCGTTTTAAGTACTCTTTGAGTATATACTGTCAAACAGCTATCAATACGTACAGCTAAAAATAAAAAAGTCGCTCATGTGTAAGCACACGCATTAATTTTAAACCGAACACCTGTAACTAAAAACATCCAACAACTATGATTATGCACATTTTTTTAGTTACGCAGCACAAACAGCTATAACTAAAATTTATAGGCTGTGTGTGTGCTATAATCATACGCATGAGTATAAAAATACTCTGACTATTAATCGACTACACTTGCGTATATACAGGGCTATTTATTTACACATGAAGTATGTTTTCAAACCGCCACACACACACGAGTCTAAACATACTCAGACTATAAGTATGAGAAAGAGTCAATGCACTTGGTACACATGTGCCAAGTAGGGAAGTACAGATGATTTTGTAAGTAGGGAAGTACAGATGCTTTTGTATGTTGGAATTGGCTATAGCAGTGTTGTCATATTTATTTTCAGCCTCCTCTTCAAATGACTTGGCGAATATCACCAATATAATAAAACATTAAATATCAGATAGAAAAAATATTTTTATTTTGTATCTGAAAATTGGGCTTGTTTTTATGGTTAAACAATTGTATATATGCATTTCGATCAACCAAAAAAATTTTTGAATTTAGCTAACAAACTTCGTATGTTTATAGTAGGACTCTTAATACTATATTGAGAATCACAATATACAAACATAATAAGTTTGAAAGCCCCAAACAAAAATCTTTACAAAACAAGCATCTTTATTCGATTCAGGGTTCCCAGATTTCTCTCGACTGACATCCCCAATTTAAAAATTGGTATCCCCAAAATTCTCCAAAAGGCAATTTGTACTAATTTTACCACTTCTGGATATGGATCAGAAGTGTCACAACAAATTCAATTATTTTTAAAATCTATATTAATTCGTAACAGAGATTTTAGCACTGAATTTTGTTTCTAATTTAATTTTTTGTTGACTCCATTGCCGAAAAAACTCGTTCAATGCAAACGTTGCTCATTGATACACAAAGTAAATTTAATATACACAATACTCTACCAGTTCTTTAAACTGCCGTGATCCAGCGGCATCTTGATAGAAACAAGCTTCTGCTCAAAACATGTTTAAGTTGCTTGTTATTTGTATATAAAATTGTAAGCGTCAAATAAGGTAAAGAACTAATTGTCAAATAATTTAAGTTATATAGTACATACGTGTAAACAATAAAATTAGCTGATGAGCAATCTCCCCAATGCGAGTACCTGTTTGTATTGTAATAAACGTTATTTAAAACTTGTTAACAACAAATGTTAAAGACGAGTTCATTGTTACCGTTTATCATTTAACATCATTTATAAACTCAAAAATTTGGAATATGTATTGAAATTAAAATATTCCGAGAAAGAAATAAAAAATAAATATTAAGTCAAATACAAATCCCCAAAAAATCTCATAAAATCCCCAACATATAAAAGTTATACCCAAATAATTCCTCAATCCCCAAACTAAAATTTTTATCCTTATTTCGAAAAAAAATTCCCGATTTGGGGATAAATCCCTTAATCTGACAACACTGATTCGATTGTGCATCTATTTTATTTTCCACCACCTTTTTACCATTAGCTGCCACATTGGGAAACAATAAGGCCCAAATTCACAATCATTATTTAACTAATAGCAATAGTTTAACCATTAATATTGAATTCACAGCTCTTTGTTTACCATTAGTTAAACAAAAAAAATTTTAGACACATTTCACACATACGTTGTGAAGCATCTTCTTTGTATTTAGCTGTAACACATTCTTTTTATTTATTTTTTATTATATTTTGGTTTTTCGAACCAATTTCAGCACTAATTCAATATCTTGCATCGTAAAGTTAGACGAGCGAGCACTATTTTATCCATTTTTAAGAAATAATATAACAAATGTAAACAAAAACCATATGCTATAGCAGAGCTGCCAATACTGAAACTTAATAATTTGATAGGGTTACCATTTTTTGCTCATATTAAGAACTTTAGTTAAACAATGCACTGTGAATATGAATTATTGGTTAAACAATGGTTATCATTTTAGTTTACTAATAATTAACTAATGACTGTAAATTTGTCCCTAAAAGTATTAAAAAGCAAAAAAATAAATAAATCATTTATTTTCATACATGAAATACCAAAGTATATTTATTTGACATAAAGTCTTTATTTATTTAATTTGAAAATTTGGCTTATTTTTATTGTTAAGCAATTGTCTATATGCATTTTGTTCCCGCTTTTGGAAGTCATCAGTAGACTTCAACCCAAAAAGTTCAGTAGTAGTAAAAAACAAGCTGGCATTTACATAACCAAAAAATCCATTTAGCTACAAACTTACTTATGATTTGTATGTATAGTTTGCCACGATAAAAGGTGGAATTAGTAAAATTGTATCGTGAAGTTGCGTGTCAGCTGACAAAAACCGTGCCATATGCAATTCATGTTACTAGTTATAAAATATGTGATGTTAGCACTGCTGACGTAGAATCTAAAGAAAACACATTTTTCTTTCAAAAAAGCCGCATTCAAAGCCAAACAAAAATAATGTGCTGTGCAAACTGCTACATTTTCTATAACTTGTACACAAAGCTGTAAAGTAGAACGATACGATTTTATTAATTCTATCTAAACTTATAACCCGTTAATGATTGGGTATGGATATCATATTTAAAAATAAAAATATTTTCACTGAAATAATTTATTGGTTAAGCATTAAAATATAATATTCAGTATTTATTTTTATTGACCTTTTTCTATATTTAGTTCAATTACTCTTTGAAATATGTAAAATACAAATTATGAAAAACAATTAGAATACTCAAAATAATATTATATACTAATAAATAAAAACATCCCTGAAGAAGTTGGGATTTTCCAACGAAACGTCGGACGAAATAATTAATAAAAATAAATAATCGTTTATTTTAATTCGCTGACCTTAAAAGCCCATTTAAAATAGTAGTTGAATTAAAATTTGTTATTCCTAGAAATATATTCAATACACATATATATGTATCTCTTGTTTTTCAGGGAGCTCAAAGTCGATTCTACGGCAACGGTTAGCAAACATTTCTATATCATATTTGTCATCCAGAGTTGCGCTTTCGAGATCGGAATCACGAGGTCTTGAAAGCTTGCGGTTGTCTTATAAAGTCGCAATTGAGGACCAAAGGAGATCTAGCAGTTGCCGTGGTATGAACATGGGTCAAAAAATAAGTGGCAGTGTGAAATCTGTTAACAGAAATGACACACAAACGCCTTTTAAACCAATCATACCAAGAGAATTAGCGGCTGATTTTATAAAACCAATACGCATTGATATATTATTAGATATGCCTCCCGCAAATAAAGAAGTTCAACTTAAGCATTCGTGGAACTCCGAAGATAGATCTCTTAACATTTTTGTTAAAGAAGATGATAAACTTACTTTCCATAGACACCCAGTTGCACAAAGCACTGATTGTATACGCGGTAAAGTTGGAATGACCAAAGGTTTACATATATGGGAAATTTATTGGCCAGCAAGGCAAAGAGGTACTCATGCTGTTGTCGGAGTTGCTACGTCTGAAGCACCGCTGCATTCGGTTGGTTATCAGAGTTTAGTTGGTTCCTCAGATCAAAGCTGGGGTTGGGACTTAGGAAGAAATAAGTTGTACCACAATTCAAAAAACAGCGCGGGTATTACTTACCCTTCAATACTTAAAAATGACGAAGCTTTTTTGGTTCCTGATAAGTTTTTAGTTGCTCTCGATATGGATGAAGGAACATTAAGTTTTATTATAGACCATCAGTACCTTGGAATCGCTTTTCGGGGCTTAAAGGGTAAAAAATTGTATCCGGTGGTATCGGCTGTGTGGGGCCATTGTGAGATAACTATGAGATACATAGGTGGACTTGATCGTAAGTAATATCCATGAAAAATTTTACCTTATATGTTGCATATGTATGTTGTGGTTTGAAGTTAAAACGCGTGAGATTTTTTTTTGTGAGTGCACAAAATTCTTCACTAATTTTAAGTGGAGAAAACCAAATATAAATACAAGGGTATACATTTTTATGAAATTGTTAACAGAAAAACCAATAGCAACTATATAAAAAATAAAATGGTCTAAAAAGTTTTGTGGTTGTACTCTGCTTTTTTAAATTATTTCTAGTCTTGGAGATATGCCGTTATAAATAAAATTAATAGTTTTACGATAGCAAGTTTAAAACGCTAACTAAAACATGTGTTATTTTTTATTTTTATTTATAATATTATAAATGTGAAAGTGAGTTTGTTTGTTTGCTACGCTTTCACGCCCAAACTGCTAAACCGATTTTGAACGTTATTTTACCAATATTTTTTTATCCGGTTCGGAACCAGTTTTATATGTTAGGTTGGGAAGGGTGGTGCTATACACTTCCCGCTATCAGTAATGCTTTCATGGAAACGTCTGTTCAGCCATCTAAGCCTATGACGTTGCAGCTTCGGGCAGTGACAGATAACATGTTCAATGGTTTCTGGTTCTTCTTCATCCCCGCACATCCTACAAAAATCTGGAGTGCCATTTTCCCAAATGCTGGTTCTTCCTCTGACCGAGCAGTGACTTGTCAACGCGCCTATCACAATTCGCATCGCCTTCCTATTCATGTCCAGTAGCAGTTTGGATCTTTCTTAGTCAAGTTTTGGCCACAAGCCCCTTGAAACTCTACAATCCTCCCTACTTCGCCATGAACTATTTGTCCTGCTTTCTGTCCAGTTACTGAGTTCTCTATAGTAATTCAGCGACCTTTCTATCATTCCTTTATCTAATGCCGACCCTATTTTTGCTAGCTCATCGGCAATTTTATTTCCCTCAACACTGCTGTGGTCAGGAACCCAATATAGTCTGACACTATATTTATCCATAAGCAAGTTGACGGCTCTCCTACAGTCACTAACAAGTTTCGATTTGACAATGTGTCCCTTCAAAGCTTTTAGTGCTGCTTGGCTGTCGACGTAGAAGGTTACCTTCTCACCTTCAGCTACATTCCTTGTCACCAGCTCCGTGGCCCTGAGAATAGCTAAGACCTCAGCCTGGAAAACGCTGCATTCATTCGGCAGTCTGAAAGAACTACGACTTTTCGTTCCTAAGATATAGACACTAGCCCCTGTGCCTTCCCCCATTTTTGATCCGTCTGTAAAGACCGCGCTACCCCCATATAGCTTATCCGGAATTACCATTGAGGGCGTTCTACTAAAGTCGATTTCAGCGACCTTATAGTCCGTAAACACAAGTGTAACGGATTCCTGATCACTAAAACTGATCTCATTTAAGATTGATGTGTGATCTGTTATTCTTGTCCACACCAAACCTGTTTCTACGAGTCTAAGGAGACTTGTAGTCGCCGTTCCCACCACAAAGTCCTCTATAGAAATTAGATGAAGAATGACGTCCAAGGCAGCCTGAAATGTGCCCCTTAGCTAGTAATCTCCTGTGATTTTCCTTCAGCAATGCCTCCTACCATACCACACAACCATAGCAAATAACCGGCCTGACAACCGATGTGTAAATCCAGTTTACTATCTTCGGTTGCAAACCCCAGTTCCTTCTTATAAAGTTCCTGCATGCGTAGTAGGCATTGAGCCCTTTCTTTAGCCTTTCCTGCGTGTTTTTTTTCCAAGAAAGTTTGCTATCTAAGAAAACACTTAGGTATTAGGCTCCCTCTGCTAGTCTCAATTCCACCCCTCCCATCCTGGGCAGTACAAAGCTTTTTACTTTGTATCTCCTGGTGAAGAGGACTACCTCGATGTTTTGTGAGTTGACTCCCAGTCCTTTACTGCTGGCCCAGGAGGATAGATCGCCCAACGCCGACTGCATGACTTCACTGACAGCTACCAGTAAAACTACGTCATCCCCATATGCAACTATCTTCCTTCCGCTCCTGTCAAAACGCTTTAAAATTGCGTTCATTGCCAACAACCACAATACAGGTGATCAAACTCCTCCCTGTGGTGTACCTATTATCACTAATTTCCTCAGTTTTCCCCTTCCCATACTCGAGTTGATGATTCTACTATTAAGCATGATAACTATCCACTCCACTAGAAAGCTCTGAACTCTAAGTGTATCCACCGACTCCCTAATAGCCTCTATACTTATGTTGTTAAAGGTTACCTCAATGTCTAAGAATGCAGCCAGTGTGTATTCTTTGTGTTGCAGTTCTCTCTCTATAACACCAACCACGTCCTGAAGTGCACTCTTAACAGACCTGCCTTTTCGATAGGCATGCTGAGCACCAGTAATGACGCGGTTATCAATTGTTTTCCTTCGATGCAGATCAATCAGTCGTTTTAATGTTTTCAAAAGAAACGGCGAAAGACTGATTGGCCTAAAATCCTTCGGCTTTGAGTGGCTTGCCTTACACGCTTTGTGTATGAAGATGACCCTAACCTCTCTCCCGCCTTTCTTTATAAAACTCCTGCTTAAGCATATCTTAAAGATATCCACCAGAGACAGTAGTACGCGCTCTGGGACATTCTGCAACATGGCCAGAAAAATACCATCTGGACCCGAGGATTTATACGGTTCAAATGTATTTATTGCCCGTGTTGCTTTTTCCAACATCACTATGTCGTCCACTTCTCCCCCTAATTCTGGTTTCGACAAGTAGTTAAAATTAACTTCGGTCGTTGCCTCTTCTCATACTTCCCTACAGCCAGGATAGTGAGTGTCCAACAGAACAGAAAGTGTCTTGGAGCTGGATTCCGTCCATGAGCCATCCAGTCTTTGAATATTCCCAGGAGCCCTAGGGTCTTTGGACAATATTCGCTGAAACCTCTTCAACTCATTTACGTAATCAATCTCCTCACAGTATTTCCTCCATGAGTCTCTTTTTGATTATGTAGAAGTGATTATAAAGAAAGAACATTTGTAAAGAGGTGTCCCACGATGTCGACAGAAAACGTTCGATCGACAACTTCATCTAAAATCCAAAAGGACGTAACTCCTAAAAATTCTAACTTGACTTTTTGATTAATAACGATACAAAAATACATCCTTCCTTAAAATTTCACACGGATACGTTTCAAAAAACAGTGGGCCTGGCCTGTTCAAAAATGCATCACTGCTCTGCATCTTACGACTAAACTTTAATCAAAAATGCATTAAAAGCTCGCTGATAATCTCTTTTATTAGTTGCCATGTTTTAAACTCATATTTTACATTTATTTGTGCGTTACCTACTTCAGCTAAGCACTTTGGGACATTTAAATTTCCATTTGCAGCGCAGCGATACATTTTCGAACAGAACCAGTAGCTACATGCGTGTTGCAAATACATATTATTGCCGGAACTCGGAATTTTTGTTTGTGTTTTCTTTTTAATAAAATAAATTTTTCAATAATTTTTTTTAATATTTGCCATGAATTTTGTATATTTTATATTCAAAACGAAATTAATACAAAGTAAGAAACATATACTCGTACATTGGTTTCTTTGGCTTCTTATAAGGAGTATAGAGTATCGATATTAAGACACGTAGTTTGACTAAATATATTAACAAATAATTTTGTTGAATAATTTAATTAACTAAAAAATAAAAATTTGTTATATCAACAACCAAAAACAGCAAAAACTGTTTTGTTGGTAGCATTTTGATGATATTTTTTCTGTGTAAAACACAAAATAACAGTTAATAAAAATAAATAATACCACGGTACCCGAAATTTGAGTTCGAAAACAGATCAGTAGGTTTTTTTCTCAACTCTTAAATGCATACCGTACCACACATGGTACATTGCTTATTTTATAAAAAAAATCTAGCAAATGTGACTGAAACTCAATAAAGAACATTTTAAAATAAAAAATGCGGTGTAAGTGTTCTTTGAAATGCCGTATAAGTTTGTTTATAATTTGTTTATATCATCAGCAAGCTACCGTAGTGGAAGCATGAAATTTATGAACAAATATAGTTTGTGACGCAACAGCGGTAAGAATGCAAATTTATTTAGGCTTTGCTTCTATAGCTTGAACTTCCATAGCTTAAATTTCTCTCCAAATTGAAGAAAAGTATTGATACAACGGCTTACTACGCTTCTACAAATTGAACTTTTATTGCTGATTTTAATTTTTCATTAAGCTTAAATTCCTAGGGGGTCAATAATCGTTCTGTGACAATGTGCAATGAAAAGAAAGTTTTCATTTTAGTTTTCATTGTCACTTTTCATGTTTCATTCCATTTGTACCCATGAAAACTTATTAACTATATTATCAAGTGTCAAAATAAAAATGAAATATTCAATAATATAATTTGTGTGTACATATTAATATAAAGGGTCCGCCATCTAACGTTTTTTTTCAACTAGTGCTTATTTCGTGAATGGTAACACTTAGCTCATGTCTGATTTGACAGATAATTAATTTTATCCTTCCGCTGAACAAATATGTTGTGTGGGCCCGCGATCGACTTACAGAAGATTTTGCCAAAAAAATCATCTTTTCAGATGAAGCTCATTTTGATCTTGGCGGGTATGTAAAGAAGCAAAATTGTCGCATTTGGGGCACAGAAAACCCGCACGCATAAATTGAAAAGCCGACGCACCCAAAACGAGTCACTGTTTGGTGCGGATTTTGGTCCAGAGCAATTGGGCCATTTTTTTTTCGAAAATGAGCAAGGAGTGGCCGTTACAGTCAATGGCGATCGTTATCGGCAAAAATTTAAGAGGAGGATATTGGCAACATTTGGTTTCAACAGGACGGCGCTACGTGCCACACAGCCAAAGCTACACTCGATGTTTTGCGCCCTGTTTTCAAAAAAAAAGTTATCTGGCGGACCCTTTATTATGGTTTTTAATTAGAAGAAAAGTTGTTTTACTAATAGTTTTTGCGATATTTCAGTTCTCGTTGAACCTTCATAGTGAACAGACGTCTTAGCGGAGTGTTTTTTATATACATACAAAACAAACAAAAAATCATACAAAAAATATTTGTAATACATAATATTCGCAACACATAATAACTTTAACTTTAATAACCAAAGCAAATATTGCTAATATTTTTTTACATAGTCAGAAAAAACAAAAACAAACAAAAAACCGCAAACAAAGTGACATTGAGGAATACTCTATATGAGTACCTCAAATAAAAAAAATTGTGAAGTGAGTTCTAACGGCAGAAATGCATATTTTACTGTGAGTTCTGAAGCTCTTAATGAAAACAATAAAAATAAAAAACCTGATGATAGTGTTTTTTTAACGGCGAAGCCACTTTTTCGTCAGCGATCAACTTCGCTTTGTCCAATGCCAACTAGTGATTCGTTAACATTACAGTTGCCTAGTACATCTTCATATAAGTCAGCGATATCATCCCCTTCGGGCTCGTGTTCATCACTTAACAAAGTTATCACTACAGATAACAGCAGTTCAAAACCCAAAGTCCAAGTCGGTATGGACAGATATATAACTGTGGTAAAGCGTGGCCGAAGCCCAAAATCTTCTAAAATTTCATCTGCTCCAAAAATTTCTAGGGATAACAGCGCGTCCTCTATTAATCGTCAAAATCGTTTTTCAATATTGCAAGACAATAACGAGAAGCCCGCTGCATCATCGCAAAAGTCTTTTAAGCCACCACCTATCTATCTGAGAGAAAAAAATTCTAACGCGCTTCTAAAAAAACTGCTGTCGGCCATTGGTGAAAATACTTTCCACATCATTCCAATTAAACGACGTAATATTGATGAAACAAAAATCCAAATTTATGATGAAAAAAATTTTCGAAAAATTGTTAGCGAATTTGAAAAAAACAAAACAAATTTTTACACTTACCAACTTAAGAGTGCTAAAGGCCTACAGATAGTATTAAAGGGCATAGATTCATATGTTGACCCCGAAGAAGTAAAATGTGCACTTCTTGAAAAAGGATTTAAGGTTAAAAATGTTACCAATATAATTAACAGAGAAAAGGTCCCACAACCCCTATTTCGGGTTGAATTGGAGCCGAATGACATGCAGTCGACAAAAAATGAAATGCATCCTATTTATAATGTAAAGTTTCTATTACACCGAAAAATCACAGTTGAAGAGCCACGTAAGCATTCAGGTCCCGTACAGTGCCATAATTGCCAAGAATATGGCCATACAAAATCCTATTGCAAATTACCTACAGTTTCTGTTATCTGCGGTGAATTGCATGGTACTGCTAGCTGTACTAAGCCAAAAGAACAAGCAGAAAAAAATATAGTAATTGTGGAGGCAATCACACCGCTAACTACAGAGGATGCCCTGTGTATTCTTTCGTTAAACAGGCTATGGGTCAAAAACCTAAATTAGTTCCAGCTCAATCAACTAACGCTTACTCTGTCACTTTTCCTCCAATGAGCCAACCTAGTACCTCACGTGTATCGTATGCCGATGCTGTTAAAATAAATTCTATTCCCACGCAGAAAGTGTCCCCACCAAGTAATTCAACAAATGCGAACACAAGTTTTAATTTCAGTCGCCTTGAAGCCACTATTGATAATCTGGTGCAAACTATAAACAATTTCACAACAAATATGACTAATATGATGCAAGAAATGCTTCGAATGCAGAATACTCTGCTTCAAGCATTAATTAACAAGCCATGAACACGTTAAAAATATGTTTCTGGAACGCAAACGGCATTCGCCAACACAAAAATGAGCTCGAGCACTTCCTTACGGAAAAAGATATTGATATAATGTTGGTCTCTGAGACTCATTTGACTTCGAGAAGCCTTTTCAAAATCAATGGCTACAACTTATATGATACAAAAGACCCTAGAGGAAGAGCATGCGGTGGATCGGCAATTCTAATAAAGTCAAGACTCAAGCACTATATTCTTGACAACGTTTGTGAAGAAAATCTACAAGCTACAAATATTTGCGTCGAAAATTTACTCCCCTCCCAGATTTTCAATCACTGAGGATCAATACGAGGATTTCTTCAAATCTCTTGGACCTTGTTTTGTAGCAGCTGGCGACTACAATGCAAAGCATACGTTCTGGGGTTCGCGTCTTATTACACCTAGAGGTAGAGCGTTGTTCACCACAATTTCAAAAATGGGTTTGGACGTCATTTCGAGTGGGCAGCCCACTTACTGGCCTACTGACATACAAAAAATTCCGGATGTTATAGATTTTGGCGTCATGAAAAATATTTCTAGAGATTTAGTTCATGTTGAAGCTTCTCTAGATCTCTCCTCCGATCACTCTCCCACTATCGTTACAATCTGTAATCCACTAAGAAGTGATTTACCTCATCCATATGTGAAGATGGTCAATCGTGTTAATTGGCTGAGATTCAAAAAATATCTTAGTAGTCATTGCACAGAAAACATAACGCTAAGTACATCCGATGATATTGAATCTAACATTGCGAATCTTAACGGAAATATTAAACAGGCTGCTGAACATGCTACTACCTCCCACCCGCAGACTGGGTTTAATACAATTTATTCTACGGATATTGAACGTCTCGTAAGTGAAAAAAGAAGAGCTAGAAGGGAATGGCAGCAACACAGATCACCCCAACATAAAATCAGGTTTAAAGAGTGCACTAAACGACTCCAAGAGTTGCTTGCATCTGAAAAAACTGCATCTCTTAAAAATTATCTGGAAGGTCTTGATGTTACACCAGCATCTAATTATTCTTTGTGGCGCGCTGCGAGGAAGCTTAAAACACCCCTTGAGTTTAAACCACCCCTGCGCACTTCTACCGGAGGTTGGGCAAGAAACGATACTGAAAAAGGTAACATATTTGCTGAGCATTTAAAAACCGTATTTACCCCAAACACATGTATGGGTGTTGCTGATTTGCCATGTGTAGTTGCTCTACCCCCTCGTCCCTTAAAGTTTAAGATGCGTGATGTACAAAAACTAATTGCTGAACTCAACCCAAAAAAAGCTCCGGGTATTGATGAAATTAGTAATAAGATGCTGATGAAGTTGCCTCGTATTGCAATTAGAATTCTGCTATTCATTTTTAATGCCATTTTAAGACTGGAGTATTATCCACACAGCTGGAAGCTTGCCAAGGTCAAAATGATTCCAAAGCCGGGCAAAGATCTTACCAAGGCTGAGTCATACAGGCCAATAAGTTTACTGCCAACAATGTCAAAGCTCTTCGAAAAGTTACTCCTGATCAAATTGTCCCCAATTCTAACTGATAATGCGTGCATACCGGATCATCAATTTGGTTTTAGAAGTCAGCATAGCACAATTGAACAAACGCATAGATTGGTTCAATTTATAAGAAGAACACTCGAAGAAAAGAAGTATTGTTCTGCCCTCTTTATTGATGTTTCTCAAGCATTTGATAAAGTGTGGCATAGAGGCCTAATTTTAAAATTGAAGACATATCTACCAATAAACATTGTTAATCTTCTGCAAAGTTATATTCTTGCTCGAAAGTTCACTGTTGTGGAAGGAGACTTCATGAGTGCGTCCGAATCAATCTCATCCGGTGTGCCACAGGGGAGCATACTGGGGCCAGTCTTGTATTTGATTTATACTTGCGATATGCCTTTGAGCAGCAATATCCATACATCTACATTTGCTGATGATACAGCCTGCCTTAGTATGCACGAAAACCCTCACGAGGCTTCCCGATACCTACAAGAACATATTACACAGCTGGAATTATGGTTAAACTTATGGAGAATTAAGGTAAACGAACAAAAGTGTGTTCAGGTAACATTTACTCTGCGAAAAGATACCTGTTCACCCATTCGAATGAATAATCAAGTTGTTCCTCAACATTCACATGTAAAATACCTTGGTATACACCTTGACCGACGGATAACATGGAAACACCATATTGACTCTAAGCTAACACAAATGAAATTAAAATTAACTCAGTTACATTGGCTGATTGGTAGAAATTCAACCCTGAGTCTAGATTGCAAACTTTTGATATGCAAGTCGCTTTTGAAACCTATATGGTGCTACGGAATTCAGCTATGGGGCACTGCTTCAGCTTCAAATGTAGAGAAAATCCAACGAAGACAAAACAAAATTTTACGGTTAATAACATCGGCTCCATGGTACATAAGAAACTCAAATTTACATCGTGATCTAAATATGCCACAAGTGACTGAAGAAATTGCAAAATACTCAGGCAAATATTTAACTAAACTCGAGTCACACCCTAATCCGCTTGCTCGAAATATCTTGAACTTTACCGGACACATCCGCTTAAAAAAGAAGGACACAAGGGCTCTAATACTTACCACACCAGATGAAACTGTTTGAAATTATTTTTTTATTTTTTGCTTTGCACAACTCTTATGTATTATGAATTACTATCACTAAGTTTATGTCCGACACTGGTCGGGCCTAATAATTCTATTTAGATTTAAGATTTGAATACTTATTGTTAGTTCATTTTTGAAGATACAATAAATAAATATATGTATGCATAAAAAAAAAAAAAAATCTACAGATAAAAGTAGCACAAAACCCAAGGTCCAAGTCGGAATGGACAGATATATAATTGTGGTAATTATATTTAGATTAAAGATTTGAATACTTATTGTTAGTTCATTTTTGAAGATACAATAAATAAATATATGTATGCATAAAAAAAAAAAATCTACAGATAAAAGTAGCACAAAACCCAAGGTCCAAGTCGGAATGGACAGATATATAACCGTGGTAAAGCGTGGGCGAAGCCCAAATTCTTAAAAAATTTCATCTGCTTCAAAGATTTCTAGGGATAACAGCGTATTATGTAATAATCGTCAAAATCTTTTTTCATTATTGCAAGATAATAACGACAAGCCCGCATCATCGCAAAAGTCTTTTAAGCCACTACCAATCTATCTGAGAGAAAAAAATTTTAACACGCTTCAAAAAAAAGTATTGTCGGCCATTGGTGAAAAAACTTTTCACTTAATTCCAATTAAACAAGGTAATATTCAGCGAATTTGAAAAAAATAAAACAAATTTTTACACATACCAGCTTAAAAGTGCTAAAGGCTTACAAATAGTATTAAAGGGCATAGATAAATAAGTACTCGTAGTGACAGAGAATTAAAGGTAAAAATTTTTACTAATATAATTAACAGAGAAAAGGTCCTCCATATCCTATTTCGGGTTAAACTGGAGCCGAATGACATACAATTGAAAAAAAATGAAACCCATCCCATTTATAGCGTAAGGTTTCTCTTACACCGAAAAATCACAGTTGAAGAGCCACGTAAGCGTTCATGTCCCGTACAGTGCCACAATTGCCAAGAATATGACCATACAAAAACGTACTGCAAATTACCTACAGTTTGTGTTATCTGCGGTGAATTGCATGGTTCTGCTAGTTGTAATAAGCCAAAAGATCAAGCTGTAAAAAATGTAGTAATTGTGGAGGTAATCACACTGCTAACTAAAAAGGATGTCCTGTATATTCTTTCGTTAAACAGACTATGGGACAAAAACCAAAATTAGTTCCAGTTCAATCAGCAACCGCTTTCTCCGCCACTTTTCCAGCAATGAGCCAACCAAGTACTTCACGTGCATCGTATGCCGATGCTGTTAAGACAAATTAGTTTCCCACACAGAAAGTGTCCCCTCCATGTAATTCAACAAATGCTAACACAAGCTTTAATTTCATTCGCCTTGAAGCCGCTATTGATAATCTGGTTCAAACTATAAACAACTTTACAACAAATATGACTAACATGATGCAAGAAATGCTGCGAATGCAGAATACTCTGCTTCAAGCATTAATTAACAAGCCATGAACACGTTAAAAATATGTTTCTGGAACGCAAACGGCATTCGCCAACATAAAAATGAACTCGAGCACTTCCTTACGGAAAAAAATATTGATATAATGTTGGTTTCTGAAACTCATTTGACTTCGAGAAGCCTTTTTAAAATGAATGGCTACACATTATATGATACAAAGGACCTGTGGGGAAGAGCATGCGGTGGATCAATACAAATTTCTACAAATCTCTTGGGCCTTGTTTCGTAGCAGCTGGAGACTACAATGCAAAACATACGTTCTGAGGTTCGCGCCTTATTACACCTAGAGGAAGAGCGTTGTTCAATACAATTTCAAAAATGGACTTGGACGTCATTTCGAGTGGGGAGCCCACTTACTGGCCTACAGACATACAAAAAATTCCGGATATTATAGATTTTGGCGTCATGAAAAATATTTCTAGGGATTTAGTTCATATTGAGGCTTCGCTAGATCTCTCCTCCGATGACTCTCCCACTATCGTTACAATCTGTCACCCACTAAGAAGAGTTTCATCTCACCCATATCTGAAGATAATCAATCGTGTTAATTCTTGGGATTCAAAAAATTTCTTAGTAGTCCTTAACGAAAATATTAAGCAGGCTGAACATGCTACTACCTCCCATCCGCAGACTGGGCTTAATAGAATTTATTCTACAGATATTGAACGTCTTGTATGTGAAAAAAGAAGAGCTAGAAGGGAATGGCAACAGCATAGATCGCCCCAGCATAAAATCAGATTTAAAAAGTGCTCTAAACGACTCCAAGAGTTGCTTGCAATTGAAAAAACTGTATCTCTTAAAAACTATCTGGAAAATCTCGATGTCACACCAGCATCTAATTACTTCTTGTGGCGCGCTGCGAAAAGGCTTTAAACACCCGTTGAGCTTAAACCATATCTGCGCACTTCTACCGTAGGTTGGGCAAGAAGTGATACTGTAAAATGTAACATATTTGCAAAGCATTTAAAATCCGTATTTACCCCAAACACATGTACTGCTGCTGCTGATTTACAGAGTGTAGTTGCTCTACCCTGTCGACCTTTAAATTTTAAGATGAGTGACGTACAGAAACTAATTACTGAACTCAACCCGAAGAAAGCTGCAGGTATTGATGGAATAACAAGATGCTTACCACGTATGGCAATTAGAATCCTTCTATTTATTTTTAATGCCATATTACGACTAGAGTATTATCCACACCACAGGAAGCTTGCCAAGGTCAAAATGATTCCAAAGCCGGGCAAAGACCTTACCAAGTCTGAATCATACAGGCCAATAAGTCTACTATCAACAATGTCAAAACTTTTCGAAAAACTGTTCATGAGAAAATTATTCCCAATTCTAATTGATAGTGGGTGCATCCCAGACCATCAGTTTGGTTTTAGGAGTCAGTATAGCACCATTGAACAAACGCATAGATTAGTTCAATTTATGAGAAGAACATTTGAAAAAAAAGAAATATTGTTCTGCCCTGTTTATTGACGTTGCTCAGGCATTTGATAAAGTGTGGCATGAAGGCTTAGTTTTAAAATTGAAATCAGATCTACCAATAAATTTTCTGAAGCTATTGGAAAGTTACATTACTACCCGGAAGTTCACGGTTGTTGAAGGATACTTCATGAGTGTGCCCGAATCTATATCATCCGGTGTGCCAAAGGGGAGCATACTGGGGCCAATTTTGTATTTGATTTATACTTGTGATATGCCTTTGAGCAGCAATATCCATACATCTACATTTTCCGATGATACAAGAACATATTACACATCTGGATCTATGGTTAAACTTATGGAGAATTAAAGTTAACGAACAAAAGTGTGTTCAGGTAACATTTACCCTGCGAAGAGATACTTGTTCCCCAATTCGAATCAACAATCAATTTGTTCCTCAAAACTCACATGTAAAATACCTTGGTATACACCTTGAGCCACGGCTTAAATGGAAACACCATATTGACTCAAAGATAACTCAAATGAAACTTAAATTAACTCAGATACATTGGCTGATTGGTAGAAATTCAACACTCAGTCTAGATTGTAAACTTTCAATATACAATTCGCTTTTGAAACCAATATAATGCTACGGAATACAGCTATGGGGCACTGTTTCAGCTTCCAATATAGAGAGAATCCAACGAAGGCAAAACAAAATTTTAAGACGAATAACATCGGCTCCATGCTACATCAAAAATTCAAATTTACATCGTGATTTAAATATGCCACCAGTGACTGAAGAAATTAAAAACTACGCATACAAATACTTAACAAAACTCGAGTCTCATCCTAATCCTAATATTATTGAATACTATCACTAAGTTTATGCCTGACACTGGTTGGGCTAATTATTATATATCTAGATTTAAGATTTGAATACTTATTGTTAGTTTATTTTTTTGAAGATACAATAAATAAATATAAGTATAAAAAAAATTTGCTTTTTATAGCAAAAATTTTAAATAATACATTGTGAATTAATTGTTTGATGCAAATTGTCTTGCGTAAGTGCAAATGCAACATATCGTAGCTTTTCTCTTTTTTTTTACTTTTACATACACAATGTTTTTTTGTTGGATTTGAAAGAAAAGCTACAATATTTTGCATTTTCAGTTAAGCAAGGCAATTTGCTTCAAACATCGAATACCGCTATTGTTTTAAACCCTCCGACAAAGCATTTGAAGTGTGAATTGTGTGCATGTGTGTCTGTCCGTGTGTGGAAACATAACTTTCAAATGACTGGCTCAACTTTAAATTAATTTGTTTATATTTAAGAGATGATTCGATCATCTGGGTTTTGCTTAGATATGTTTTAAGAAAACTGGTGCATCCGTTTTCATCCTTTCTTTCCTAGTCGTGTTCTTTCGCAACTGTCCTGTCTGTATCACTATAGCTCCCAAAAGACTGGCCGATTTAGAAATAGTTTTCTTTCTGTATCGTGGTTTTTTATTTTTTATTTAAATCTACGATTATTATTAATAATATGTGCTTATATACGGCCATGTCACAGAGTTCAATTCCGTTCGGAAACGGAATTGAATCCACCTCAAAATATATAGTCCTAGCCGAAGCATACCCAAAAATACCAGCGCCCCCAACAGTTTGGACTCACCTAACAAATATCCGTATTTTAGTTTTCTTTTTTAGACACCATCTAATACAAAAATGGGATGGATTGAATTCCGATTCCAAACGGAATTGAGCTCTGTGACATGGCCGATAATAATCTGAAATAAAATCCCTCTTGTGTGTCGCATATTTAAATTATTATCATCTGGAAGGTCAAAATCATCCCTTAATTAATAAATAATCTAATAATAAAAACAAAACATTTACTCCCTTGTAAGTTTGCTCTTACTATTCTCGAAATATTTGTGTTTCACTCAGAGATTTCCTGTGTAAAATAAATTTTCATATGAAAAAAATTTGACAGTAATTTTGACTGCTACACAAAACAACAATCGCAGTGCTGTGTAATTGTGAAAAACTTTTGTATCGTTCCAATATTTTTCATATGAAAAAATATTGACATACTTTTCATTGTTTCATTAAACGAGAATCAAAACTACTATGAAAAGGCGAAAACGCTTTTCATTTCACCGTTTCACAGAACAAGAATTGATACCCAGATCTGCCACAAAGCATATTTTTTCTTATTTTCTTCTAAAGAGCGTCAACTCAACATTTACAAAATTTTCAGTAGAGGCGAGAATTTTCAGATATGACGATTTCTCGCCAAACGTGGCAATTTTTCAACTTGTTTGGCGTCAAAATTTGATTTTTGTGCCAATGTTTTACCAAAATTATTTTATTGAAGGATTAGTTTCAAAAATAAATCCTACCAAAACTCATCTGCAAAAAAAAAAAACAATTTGATTTTGATGATTTTTCTTATAACAATTAAAGTAATTAATGCGTTTTGAATCTGGATCAGAAAAATTTACAAGAAGTAATTTTATTTCTATTTTTGGCGATATTCTGCTAAATTTTGATAGGATTATTTTATAAAAATTTATATTAAAACTAGCTACACCCGATGTGCTTCGCTACCCCCATCGTTTTTCATCGATTTGATTTATATACGGCCTATGTCTTCTTCTAAATGAAGGGATACCTATGCTTTAAATTTCATTAAAATCGATTTCAAAGTTTCTGAGGAGTAGGTCTCATCCCCCGCCCTCTTGTTTGCCTTACTTATGAGAAGGTACATACATTATGTCTCCTTCTAAATGAAATTAAATTTCACCAAAATCGAGTTGGAGGAACTCAGAAATTGTCCCCTTACCTCCTCCTGGTCCTAGTTTATAAAATGTCTATTGTCATTTTGTGACTTTTTAGACGCAGATCTATCTATGTTCTGAATTTAATTAAAATCGGTTTGAACGATTCGGTGGGGAAGAAATTTCCCCATATCGCCCTCCTGATCCTACTTTAAAAAAAGTAATTCCCTTAAACCTTCCCGGAGTTGCATATATTAAGTGCACCAAAGTTATCGCGATCGGATAGGCGGTTAGGCCGCGCATAGAGGACATACAAACAAACATTAATTTTTATAAATGTGCCCTTAATTATGAAAGTGGTCTAAGTCATGTGTATTTTTGCTTCGAAATATTAAATAAATCTTAAAAACTTCAATAAATAATTAATAAATATTAAATAAATTTATATTAATTGAGACTAGTATAACTCTAAATTTAACTGTTGCATAATATAAAAATATTTTTTGATTTGTTCAAATGTAGTTACTAAATATCTCGACCAAAGAAATATATTACTTAGACCACTTTCATAATTAAGGGCACATATATGAGCAAATCCTGTGTGACGAACGTTTCATTCGTACACGTTTTCAGATTAAAGTATGAAAATTGTTTGGTTTTGAAACAATTTTAAATTTTTAGTTGAACTATAGTGAATTTTAATCAGAAATGATTTCTTAGTCGGGCTTAAGTTCATTAATTTCAATTCTAGTTGAATGAAATATTTTTATTAATTAATGTGAGTTTCTAAAGAAGAGAAGAAAAATTAAATTAGACTTTATTAGCTGGGTGAAATACCGAAATTTTTCTGTGCAGCCACGCACTTTATCAGCACCCAAGTCTATCTACTGGGGTCGAGATTGTTATTAACATCAGCTTTTTAATGCAAATTTTTAAAGAAATGGAATATGAGAAATGATTATATTGTGTATACAATTATTGATTTACCTTTGGTAAATACATTTGTAAGTATCACTATTCTATGTGATATCTTCGTTTTTTTAAATAAGATACCTCCAACGTATACATAGCGTTTAGTGAGATTTAAGTGTAATTTCAAATGGCATAAAACATTACCTCTTACCATTTGCTGCGGAATAATTGATCGCAAAGTCTTGTGACGCACGTTACAAAAAATGGAAGTAACTTTAAAGTTGAAGTGTTTTTTTTTTGAGATTTAAGCAAATTTTGCGTAATAAAGCACACAAAATCGTATTCCTAAAAGAAAGATGAACGAAAGAGAATTCTAATATAAATTATTTGCGTGAAAAAATTTGTGTCGTTTTTATAAAAAGCCGAGAACATTTTGTGGCTCAAGTTACGTGACGCACGTTACATTTTTTCACTACCTTGTAAATAAACACAATTATATTTATTTGAACAAAATAATATATTTAAATTTCTTAATCAGAAATGATTTCTTAGTCGGGCTTAAGTTCATTAATTTCAATTCTAGTTGAATGAAATATTTTTATTAATTAATGTGACTTTTTAAAGAAGAGAAGAAAAATTAAATTAGACTTTATTAGCTGGGGGAAATACCGATATTTTTCTGTGCAGCCACGCACTTCATCAGCACCCAAGTCTATCTACTGGGGTAGAGATTGTTATCAACATCAGCTTTTTAACGCAAATTTTCAATGAAATGGAATATGAGAAATGTTGTGTATACATTTATTGATTTACCTTTGGTAAATACATTAGTAAGTATCACTTATTAATTTTTCTGTTTATCTGTTTTTTAATTTTCTATTCAGGTTTTTTAGGGAATTGTATAAGGTATTTTTGCACTTCTATGCACAGTCTAACGATATTATATGTTGCTATTGTCGCTTTATTATCTTTCTGTGAATTTCCACACGCTTTCGATTGACAGCCTTTAGTTTTTTTTTGATAATCGGATAATTTTGAAGTTTTTCTTTTTTTCCAAAAAAGTAAACAAAAAAATTGTTTACTAAAATTTACGACAATTAAATGATAAAAGATAATGCTTTCCATCGGACCACCGATATTAACACTCATATTAAAACATAAAAATAAATTTTTTTTTGTATATATAATATTAAGATATCTGAGGTAGTGTAGGATTTGGTAATAATTTTTGTATGAATATTGGAATAAAAAATTATCAAGTTTCATTAATTTTAAAATTTGTTTGTTGGTGGACTGTTTCTGGAACTTGGCCATATAGAAAAGTGTTATTAAAAACAAATTTATTTTCAAATATATATTAAGAAAAACTACATAACTGCCTTTTTGCGATAACTCATATTAATTTCATGTACTCTTATATTAAAAATTAGAGATAAAACTGTATTTTTTTGGCGAAAAAGTAGAGATAACGATGTAAGATTTTTTCAGTGGGTCATTGTACATATATCGTTTTCTTGCAAAAATTTTGAATTAACGATCTTTAGAGGAACTAGTGCGATATGTAAGGCATTTAAGGGTTAGAAAACATTCATAAAATTGAGTTCTCCATCTAAAACAATTTCATTTGTTTTTATTAAAAACAAAAAAATAGAAGAATGATTTCCATAAATTACCTTAAAACATCAATCTGTTAGAAATACTGTTGCTCGCAATAAATTTTCACAAAGCATCTGTTTTCTTAATGTAACGTTGTCAGTTATTTTTTTATTATTTTCCGGGATCCCTCATAAAAAATTCCGGGAAATTCTAAGAGTAGAATTCCCGGGACGGGAAATCCTGGGAAGAAACCTTAGTTCCAAACAAACAAAAAATACATTTCATTGCAATCGATACACAACTTTGATGAATGAAAATAAATACTCATTTGCTTTCGTAAATACAATTAACAAAAATAATGATCACAACATTAATGGCATTAATTACAGCTACTCACACGAAAAGTGGGACACAGAAAATTCTGATGTTGCTCTGTTTGGAGGCCAAAATTAAAGGACTTGGTTATATTTCGAAACTTCCATTTAATATTTTTTAGTTTATTAAAGAAATATAAAGTCAAACCAAAAAATAATCAATAAAAACAATATAAAACTAGACATTTTATATTTCAACTGCTTAAAGCGAAAGTGGGACACTACAATTTTCATATTTGTTTTCAGTGTTGAATACATTTTTAATACTTGGTTGACTTTCCCATCGATTGATATGACAACTTCAAGCTATTTTTTTATAATTCAATACCATACCATCCTTCTGTTACAACTTCCTTCAGTGCGTCAAAACCCTTTGCCCGTCGCGTGGCGCCATTTTTTTTAAGTCTGCCACCATATGCTCTATAAGATTCAGTTCTGGTAACGAGGGAGGAGGTTCCATTACTTTTGGGCAATTATAAAATGGATAATTCCGTACGTTTCAGGACTTATGTTGGTGTCGCTGTCCTGGTAGAATACGAAGTCGCCTTTTCTACCAAGATTTTCAGTACTTTCCACCACGTTTTCTTTAAGAATGTCAATTTAATACTCCAAATCCATAATTCTGTTTACAAAATGTATCTTAATGATGACATACACGCCCATGTAATATGGGCATCACCACCGTTCTTTTGAGTAGCCGTGTCTGGTTCAAAACGAATGCTTTTTGCATTAACTCTTTTTGCAGATAAAATGAAAATCTTGCTTTCTGGACCATATGGAACAAATATTCTCTTGGACTTACTAAATTATAAAATAAATAAATTTTTTATCTTTATATATATATAAATTCTGTGGCTTATTAAAATTTTAAATTAGTTCATTTAATTTATTAAAGGAAAAATAATGAAGGCGGGTTCACGTGTCGATGATTTGCAAAAGAGAAAAAGGAAGGATCTAGCGCCAAAGTTAAGTAAAAAAGTTATAAAAATTGGTGTTTAATGCATTGATGCATTTTTATATAAAGTTGGCTGGTTGCCACAGGGCTCCGCCCGCAATGGAAACGTTACAGGTAGCGTGTTGGAAAACGCACATGCCTTCGGCCAACATTATTTTGTGTATTTGTTGGAGCTGGCTGTGATTGTTTATTAACTGTTGAATTTTCTGTTGGTTCAGGTACTGCTGGGTGTGAAGTTTCACTATGCGTTTGTTGAGAGTTCCAGCCGTTTGGATGGTAGGCTGCTTTTAGCCTATCAATAAAGATATTTACTGCTCGCTGCTGCAACTATACTTTGAAATGCTTTACACACTTTTCTATCACTTCGAAAGGGCCGGGTTACGGTGATTCCAAGGGTGGTCGGCCGTGATCACTTCGTACAAAAACGTATTTACAGTCCTTGAAATCCGACTGAAGAAAAGAAGAAGATATGGTGACGGGAAGCACATGTAGGTTTTAGTGACTACATTTGGCGTCGTAATAACTTAACAAACTCGGTTCTGTCATTATTTACTTCCGATTTTGAATAAATTCTCCCGGAATGCGCAGTGGAGTGTCAAACACCATTTCAGCTGGACTAGCCTTAATATCGTCTTTTATTGTCGCCCGAATACCGAGTAAAACGATGGGTAAGATGGAACACCAGTCTTTAACGTACGGTGCCACCTCTCGACCAATCCATTCGCTTGTGAATGATACGCTGTTGTTTTAAGGTGACGTATGTCGAGTATTTGCATTAATTCTTTGAAAATTTGCGATTCGAATTGTTGACCCAAATCACTTGTGGTTCGTTGAGAGGCCAAATGACGAGATCCAGCAATTGATCAAAGCGAAAGCGATTGTTTCGGTGGTTATGTCCGTCATTGGTATTGCCACAGCCCATCTAGAAAAACGGTCGACACAAGTTAGGCAATAACGGTAGCCTTTAGCTAGAGGGAGGGGCCAATGATGTCAATGTGGATGTGGTCGAAACGCTGATCTGTCGGACCAAAATTGCCTAAAGAAGCCTTATTATGCATATTTACTTTATTTCTTTGGCAACTCAGACAGGAAAATTTGTTCATTTTACATTATCTTTGGACATTAATGGCCATACGAAACGATCCGACACCAATTTCAAAGTCCCCTTTTTGACGGGGTGTGATAAACTGTGCATTTTTTAATTAGTTGTCTTAGAGATACTGGAACGAAAGGTTGATAAGAAACTAGTAAGAAACTAGACAACTCTGTATCTTGAGTTTGCTCCTTCGCCAGTGTTTCAAAATTTATACTTTTTTCGATGTAACAAATTCTAGAAAGAAAATCTTTTTTTTTTTTTTTATGCATACATATATTTATTTATTGAATCTTCAAAAATGAACTAACAATAAGTATTCAAATCTTAAATCTAAATAGAATTATTAGGCCCGACCAGTGTCGGACATAAACTTAGTGATAGTAATTCATAATACATAAGAGTTGTGCAAAGCAAAAAATAAAAAAATTATTTCAAACAGTTTAATCTGGTGTGGTAAGTATTAGAACCCTTGTGTCCCTCTTTTTTAAGCGGATGTGTCCGGTAAAGTTCAAGATATTTCGAGCAAGCGGATTAGGGTGTGACTCGAGGTTAGTTAAATATTTGCCTGAGTATTTTGCAATTTCTTCAGTCACTTGTGGCATATTTAGATCACGATGTAAATTTGAGTTTCTTATGTACCATGGAGCCGATGTTATTAACCGTAAAATTTTGTTTTGTCTTCGTTGGATTTTCTCTACATTTGAAGCTGAAGCAGTGCCCCATAGCTGAATTCCGTAGCACCATATAGGTTTCAAAAGCGACTTGTATATCAAAAGTTTGCAATCTAGACTCAGGGTTGAATTTCTACCAATCAGCCAATGTAACTGAGTTAATTTTAATTTCATTTGTGTTAGCTTAGAGTCAATATGGTGTTTCCATGTTATCCGTCGGTCAAGGTGTATACCAAGGTATTTTACATGTGAATGTTGAGGAACAACTTGATTATTGATTCGAATGGGTGAACAGGTATCTTTTCGCAGAGTAAATGTTACCTGAACACACTTTTGTTCATTTACCTTAATTCTCCATAAGTTTAACCATAATTCCAGCTGTGTAATATGTTCTTGTAGGTATCGGGAAGCCTCGTGAGGGTTTTCGTGCATACTAAGGCAAGCTGTATCATCAGCAAATGTAGATGTATGGATATTGCTGCTCAAAGGCATATCACAAGTATAAATCAAATACAAGACTGGCCCCAGTATGCTCCCCTGTGGCACACCGGATGAGATTGATTCGGACGCACTCATGAAGTCTCCTTCCACAACAGTGAACTTTCGAGCAAGAATATAACTTTGCAGAAGATTAACAATGTTTATTGGTAGATATGTCTTCAATTTTAAAATTAGGCCTCTATGCCACACTTTATCAAATGCTTGAGAAACATCAATAAAGAGGGCAGAACATACTTCTTTTCTTCGAGTGTTCTTCTTATAAATTGAACCAATCTATGCGTTTGTTCAATTGTGCTATGCTGACTTCTAAAACCAAATTGATGATCCGGTATGCACGCATTATCAGTTAGAATTGGGGACAATTTGATCAGGAGTAACTTTTCGAAGAGCTTTGACATTGTTGGCAGTAAACTTATTGGCCTGTATGACTCAGCCTTGGTAAGATCTTTGCCCGGCTTTGGAATCATTTTGACCTTGGCAAGCTTCCAGCTGTGTGGATAATACTCCAGTCTTAAAATGGCATTAAAAATGAATAGCAGAATTCTAATTGCAATACGAGGCAACTTCATCAGCATCTTATTACTAATTTCATCAATACCCGGAGCTTTTTTTGGGTTGAGTTCAGCAATTAGTTTTTGTACATCACGCATCTTAAACTTTAAGGGACGAGGGGGTAGAGCAACTACACATGGCAAATCAGCAACACCCATACATGTGTTTGGGGTAAATACGGTTTTTAAATGCTCAGCAAATATGTTACCTTTTTCAGTATCGTTTCTTGCCCAACCTCCGGTAGAAGTGCGCAGGGGTGGTTTAAACTCAAGGGGTGTTTTAAGCTTCCTCGCAGCGCGCCACAAAGAATAATTAGATGCTGGTGTAACATCAAGACCTTCCAGATAATTTTTAAGAGATGCAGTTTTTTCAGATGCAAGCAACTCTTGGAGTCGTTTAGTGCACTCTTTAAACCTGATTTTATGTTGGGGTGATCTGTGTTGCTGCCATTCCCTTCTAGCTCTTCTTTTTTCACTTACGAGACGTTCAATATCCGTAGAATAAATTGTATTAAACCCAGTCTGCGGGTGGGAGGTAGTAGCATATTCAGCAGCCTGTTTAATATTTCCGTTAAGATTCGCAATGTTAGATTCAATATCATCGGATGTACTTAGCGTTATGTTTTCTGTGCAATGACTACTAAGATATTTTTTGAATCTCAGCCAATTAACACGATTGACCATCTTCACATATGGATGAGGTAAATCACTTCTTAGTGGATTACAGATTGTAACGATAGTGGGAGAGTGATCGGAGGAGAGATCTAGAGAAGCTTCAACATGAACTAAATCTCTAGAAATATTTTTCATGACGCCAAAATCTATAACATTCGGAATTTTTTGTATGTCAGTAGGCCAGTAAGTGGGCTGCCCACTCGAAATGACGTCCAAACCCATTTTTGAAATTGTGGTGAACAACGCTCTACCTCTAGGTGTAATAAGACGCGAACCCCAGAACGTATGCTTTGCATTGTAGTCGCCAGCTGCTACAAAACAAGGTCCAAGAGATTTGAAGAAATCCTCGTATTGATCCTCAGTGATTGAAAATCTGGGAGGGGAGTAAATTGATGATATAACGAAATTTGTACAAAAATTTTCGACGCAAATATTTGTAGCTTGTAGATTTTCTTCACAAACGTTGTCAAGAATATAGTGCTTGAGTCTTGACTTTATTAGAATTGCCGATCCACCGCATGCTCTTCCTCTAGGGTCTTTTGTATCATATAAGTTGTAGCCATTGATTTTGAAAAGGCTTCTCGAAGTCAAATGAGTCTCAGAGACCAACATTATATCAATATCTTTTTCCGTAAGGAAGTGCTCGAGCTCATTTTTGTGTTGGCGAATGCCGTTTGCGTTCCAGAAACATATTTTTAACGTGTTCATGGCTTGTTAATTAATGCTTGAAGCAGAGTATTCTGCATTCGAAGCATTTCTTGCATCATATTAGTCATATTTGTTGTGAAATTGTTTATAGTTTGCACCAGATTATCAATAGTGGCTTCAAGGCGACTGAAATTAAAACTTGTGTTCGCATTTGTTGAATTACTTGGTGGGGACACTTTCTGCGTGGGAATAGAATTTATTTTAACAGCATCGGCATACGATACACGTGAGGTACTAGGTTGGCTCATTGGAGGAAAAGTGACAGAGTAAGCGTTAGTTGATTGAGCTGGAACTAATTTAGGTTTTTGACCCATAGCCTGTTTAACGAAAGAATACACAGGGCATCCTCTGTAGTTAGCGGTGTGATTGCCTCCACAATTACTACATTTTTTTCTGCTTGTTCTTTTGGCTTAGTACAGCTAGCAGTACCATGCAATTCACCGCAGATAACACAAACTGTAGGTAAATTGCAATAGGATTTTGTATGGCCATATTCTTGGCAATTATGGCACTGTACGGGACCTGAACGCTTACGTGGCTCTTCAACTGTGATTTTTCGGTGTAATAGAAACTTTACATTATAAATAGGATGCGTTTCATTTTTTTTCAACTGCATGTCATTCGGCTCCAATTCAACCCGAAATAGGGGTTGTGGGACCTTTTCTCTGTTAATTATATTGGTAACATTTTTAACCTTAAATCCTTTTTCAAGAAGTGCACATTTTACTTCTTCGGGGTCAACATATGAATCTATGCCCTTTAATACTATCTGTAGGCCTTTAGCACTCTTAAGTTGGTAAGTGTAAAAATTTGTTTTGTTTTTTTCAAATTCGCTAACAATTTTTCGAAAATTTTTTTCATCATAAATTTTGGATTTTTGTTTCATCAATATTACGTCGTTTAATTGGAATGATGTGGAAAGTATTTTCACCAATGGCCGACAGCAGTTTTTTTAGAAGCGCGTTAGAATTTTTTTCTCTCAGATAGATAGGTGGTGGCTTAAAAGACTTTTGCGATGATGCAGCGGGCTTCTCGTTATTGTCTTGCAATATTGAAAAACGATTTTGACGATTAATAGAGGACGCGCTGTTATCCCTAGAAATTTTTGGAGCAGATGAAATTTTAGAAGATTTTGGGCTTCGGCCACGCTTTACCACAGTTATATATCTGTCCATACCGACTTGGACTTTGGGTTTTGAACTGCTGTTATCTGTAGTGATAACTTTGTTAAGTGATGAACACGAGCCCGAAGGGGATGATATCGCTGACTTATATGAAGATGTACTAGGCAACTGTAATGTTAACGAATCACTTGTTGGCATTGGACAAAGCGAAGTTGATCGCTGACGAAAAAGTGGCTTTGCCGTTAGAAAAAGACTATCATAAGATTTTTTATTTTTATTGTTAACATTGAGAGCTTCAGAACTCACAGTAAAATATGCATTTCTGCCGTTTGAACTCATGTAGAGTATTCCTCAAGGGCACTTTGTTTGCGGTTTTTGTTTGTTTTTGTTTTTTGTTTCTTGCTATTTAAAAATAATATCAGCAATATTTGCTTTGCTTATTTATCAAAGTTAATATGTATGTATTACGGTTATTATGTATTACGAATATTTTTTATGATTTTTTGTTTGTTTAATATGTATATGAAAAAAAAACTCCGCTAAGACGTCTGTTCACTGTGAAGGTTCAGCGAGAATCCTGGAAAGAAAATCAGCTGTTTTTCTTTCCTTCTATGTGGCGTATGTTAGTAGAGAACTGACTGATGAAATCCAGCTGCGAATTCACTTTGTGGTCAGTGAAAATTGTAAAATTTCTTCCAACATATACCGGAAATGCTCGACAGCTTTCAAAATAGCTAGCAGCTCGTGGTCGTATGTGCTGTAGACTTGCTGTGCTGGAGTGAGTTTTTGTGAGTAAAATCCAAAGGTTGATTTTTACCTTCAATAATTTGATAAACTATACTACTGCTTCGTTTGACGCGTCTACAGTTAAAGTAATTGGAGCATCCATCTCAAAATGGTTGAGCAGAGTAGCGTTAGCTAAGGCATTCTTGCATGATTGAAAAGCTTCGAGTGTTTCTTCACTCCAATTGATCGGAGTGGTGTCGTTTTTTATATTTCCTGTTCTCAAATTTTGCAATTTTATTTGGCCCACCACGGCGTTGGGTATAATGACCTATAAAAATTGAGCATCCCAAAAATCTTTTTAATTCTTTTGTCACTTTAGGCAAAGGGAAATTGTTTATAGCCTGAACTTTTCTTGCTTTTGATCGGACCCCCTCGGGCGATATCGTATGACCTAGAAAATCTGTATGCGTTTTTCCAAAAGATGATTTTTCGAAATTTAATGTTATAGTGTGTTGTCGAAGGAGGTCCAAAACAGCGCGTAAATGGTTTTTGTGTTCATCTTGAGATCCAGAGGCAATCAAGATATCGTCGATATATATAAAAAGAAAGTCTATACCTCGAAATATTTCGTCCATTCGGCCGAACGTAATTCTTTTGAACTGAAAAAGTCCGAACGGTGTAATGTCGCCGCTTTTGATTAGGATCTGATGATAGGCTCGTTGCAGGTCGATTACCGAAAATATTTTTTAACATGTACTATCGATCTTACGTCTTGAATGAAAGGTATTGTGTACCTGTCCGGCACTGATAACGGTAATCACCGCATGGCCTCCAAGTCCCATTAGGTTTGCTAGCATGTGTAGCGGGCTAGCCCACCAGCTGTTTGAAGGCTGACATATGCCATTGTCTAGCATATTTTTAAATTCTGCCTCAGCTGCAACTGACTTAGAGCCAGTCAATTTTCTTACGCGTGTGAATACGGGACTACCACTTGTGACTATTCGGTGTGTCACGTTACCTGCAGTCGGCTTGTGTACTCGGTCGAATGTAGCTAAGTCTTTTTACGTGACAAAATAATAATTTTTCACTAGAGCCAAAAATCGTAATTTAAAACAAGATTGTTTTTTTTCGTTTAATGTTTATAGCTTATCGAAAATACTGATAATTAGCATTAACGTTTCTTTTCCATTATTTTCGACAAATTTCGTTTGCATGATTTTGTTCTTTAACTGACTGACTGCTTGTAATTGCATTTTGATGGTTTGATGTTTGAATAACGCAAGAGAGTACCTTTAACGGTAATCTCTGGAAAAACTGGTTTTGTAAAAATTGTCTTACAACGCTGTTTATATACGAGTATTTAAATTTTACAATGTCTTTTCCTACAAAAATGAATATGTGTTTGCTCTTCGAAGGTGCTAGAACTGCACCAGAATAATCACACCAAGTTAGTCATAAAATTTATAATATACCTAATCATCGTTGGTCCTACTTTTCATGCTTGGAGTTGGTCAATAATTGGTCAAAAGTTATGACCAATTATTGACTCATAACTATTTTGTTAAGGACTTTTGCTAAAAAAAAAGGGTTCAGGGAAATAAGCCTATAAGAACTTGGTAGTGTTTTGTACGATTTAGGTTTTAGAATAAGAGTTATTAGACTATTCTTAAACTGTTGAGGGATAAACTTATCAAAAATGTTGTAAACACGGTTAAGATATTTTGATTCATTGAAAATCGAAGCTTTTTTATCATGGAGTATGGAATTCTTTATAGTCCTAGAGATTTATCTTTAACTTGGAAAGAGTTGTTTCTAGTTCTGTGTAACTTATTTTTGTTGCTATTTGTTTAGCTTCATCAATTGGTATAACTCGAGGTGAGTTGCGTACTGTTTTTTTTTTGGAGGCCCTGTACTGTAAAGAAAATGTTTCGTCCGTGGAGTTATTAGATCAGAATTTGCAAAACGTATAGGCAATGTCCTTTAAAAATTCTTTCCGGCTGTTATCTTTGATTTGTAGTAGAGGCGGAAAACTATCAATGTCTTTATCGAAACTGTTGATAGTCTTTTTTGTGACTATCTATGAGTATAACTGGATGACTTAAAATCACCGCCAAAAAGTTTAAACGACATCATTTTCGAACTTAATTTGTTGACCCAATTCGATCATTTGCGATCGTAAATAATCGATTTTCGTCAAAGAAATTAGGTCCAAAAATTGTGTCGGCTAAGCTTTTTTTTGGCGGTTATGGCTCGATATTGTGTTTTGAATTTTTAGTGTAAATGTTTTACGAGAACCAAACAACTTTGATAGTATCACGATAGTACCGTCGATATATGGATAGTTTTCTAACTTTTGACAGTCTTGAATCGATAAAGTTTTTTAAACTATCGAAAACTTTCGATAGTGACACTATCGATAGTTTTCCACCTCTAATTTGTAACCCGTAAAAGCTCTTCTCTGATTCTCTGAAGTGGATGATGGACTTATAATGGAATTGTTTTTAGAAAGATTAATTTCTCTCTTTAATAATGAATTTGCCCTTATTATATACATAAGTGTTCACACATCCTTTTTTAGAATTATAACATTATTATTATTATAAATTTTCCGGGTATTAACCCGAACTTTTGTTAAAAATTTCAGCTCTACAGATCTTTAGTTCCAGATATCATGCGTTACGAACACACACTACCATTTTACATATGTACATAGATATATGTATATATAATTTTTTTCTGTGATTTAGAACGAAAATTGTTATTTTTGCACTGTTATCGTTTTTTTTAATAATAAAATCTTACAATAATCCTCCTTATCGTGGTTGGCGTATTTCTACTGCGACTACGACGTTTTTGTAATAGATTAAAGAACATGGCAAGATTTTTTCTTTAATCTAGGAAAAAATGTCGTAGTCGAAGTCGAAATACGCCAAACACGATAAGGCCCAATGAACTATTTATGTATTTTTATTTGGGGAAGTTAATAAATGTATGAAAATTTGTTTTAATCGATTAACCGATTAATGCAAAATTAACCTATTAGTGCCGGTCCAGACTTGTAATTTTTGTTGCAGCAACTTTTTATTTTTTAGTGCAAAAGAGCGAGAGAAGAATACAAAATGTATATATTTCTATTTCAACACTCTCACACATATTCAAGAATTGCTGCAACAAAATTTGCAAGTCTGGACTGGGACTTAACGAACGAATTAATCTAAAATTTCGATTGATCAATCAAGCAATTAACCGATTAAAACAAAAACCCGATTAATTGAATATCCTAATAAACCCTAACTAATTTTATTGTAAAGTTTGATAACTTTTCTATAAAGTTAGAAAAGCGTTTGAAGGTTTTTAAATTGTAAAAATTTTATATTTTGAACAAGTTTAAATTTATCGCAATATAATCCAATTTTCTTTAATGTTTTCTTACTTCGTAGCTGAGCCACTACCACTAATGGATTTATGCAGACGAACAATACGGCAGGAACTTGGTCGTACAAACTTAGAAGAGCGAGTTCAACAACTTCATCTTCCGCATCCGATGAAAACGTACTTACTGTATAAAAATCGTAGATAATACTTTCATCACAATCAACTAACTATTGAATTTAAATATAAGAACTCGATGTTAGAAGCATTTTTATTGTATAGAATTAAGTTGATCAATACTCCCTTAGTATATTATGGTGTAATATAGATAACAATTATTAAGTGTAGGTTTATAAGGGTATAGTTTTGTAAATTGGCAACATTGTATATGTACATTCGTTTACTTACTTGCATTCATACATACATATATCGTTCAAGATAAAAATATATAGTATTTAGTATATATAATAAGTTGCATACATACATACATAGGTATATCATAACATTTCCTCATTTAAATTTAAATAAAATAAAGTAATCAAATTTCTTAAATAAAATACTAATTATGTGCATTTAATTCGACTTACAAAATATTCAAAACCATTAGTTTTTTTCACACCAGGGCCTTATTAATATAACCTATTATGTCGATTCTTTACAGTTTAATTTTTTCCCAGAAAAGAAATTAATATTTTAGTGCACAAATCTATTAAGGTAGAGGTCCATAGCTCGCTTTTTGCGCGTTATGCTTTACACGCGTTTCATCCTCTTGTTTCATTCTATACTTTGTTCGCGTTGAGTTACATGCACTGCTTTTCATGCGCCATTTTATTTTTGTTTTGATCAGCTGTGTGCGTTTGTTTATAAATACTTATAAAGAAAAAATGGAGAGTGAAATCGAGTTTTTAAAAGAATTTGTGGAGTTAGTCGAGTTTGTATATTTAATTTTATGTGCAAAAAAATGCCTATGAACAATTTCAAAAAAGAAAAGGTTTTGGGTACGGCCGTTGTATTTAGAACGGAATTTAAGTGGGTTTTTTGAAACCACATTTAAAAAATTAAAACGACTATTTATTCAGCATTTTAAAAGATAGTCTTGAAAAGAACTCGGCCAGGGCTATTCCAGCAGATTGTCGGCTGTTGTTGACTTTAATGTAAGTAAATTCAAAATTACATATAAATGTATGCACATTATTGGCTTAAGCAATAACTTTTCTAAGCAGCTATTTAATACAGATTTAGCGGAGATGACACTCAGTACGTAAAAGTAATCGATAACCAATATGCAAAATTTGTTACTGAGAAAAGTGTGGTGAAAAGTTAATTAAAATACATCGCATTAATGAAAATATTCACATATTTTATTAAACAAGTTTTTTTTACTAAGAAATTTTTTTTATTGAAAAAAAGAGAATAAATTATCCAGGGCAAAATAATATTTATCGATAACGTAAGAAATAAAGTATTATTTAACATCTTTAGCATTCAAGAACAGCTGACTTTCTTTCATGGTGCTTGTAACGCGTACAAAAGTAGAAAGTAGACCTACTTTTTGCTTTGAACGCGCCTACGCGTTCTGCGCTTTTTGCAATGTAACTTGTCACATACTATTACATTGATTCTACTTTTTTGACAGATGCATAGAAAGCGTAACGCGCAAAAAGCGAGCTATGGACCTCTACCTTTATAAAAGCTATAGAAATACTTCTTTATTTACAAAGTGTTCGCAGTTCTCGTTGAACCAGTGAACAGACGTGTTAGCGGAGTTTTTCTGATATACATACATACTAAACAAACAAAAAATCATATAGGGTGTTTTTTTAGAGGTATAGAACTTCGAATTGAAATAAAACACAAGAAAATCGTTTTAATGTCCATCAATTTGGCTTTATTGGAAGGATAATTTTATGCCATTAACGTTTAAATATGATTTCGGGCATGTGGCCGCCGCGGCTGGCTCGAATAAAGCCAATTCTACAGGTCCAATTTTCAACCACTTTTTCGAGCATATGGGGCCGTATGTTGGCAATAACGCCACGAATGTTGGCTTCCAAGTCCACGTTTCTGGTTTGTTGGCGTAGACGAGCGACTTCACATATCCCCAAAGAAAATAATCCAATGGTGTCAAATCACACGATCTTGGTGGCCAATTGACCGGTTAACCGAATTAATTGCTCTGATGGACGATTATGTCGACCATAAAATGGACGGAGCTTGCGGTAAACTTCGCGAACTGAACCATTATTTTCGAAATAAATTTGCACGATTTGCAAGCGTTGTTCTTTTGTCAACCTGTTCATGATGAAATGGCAAACCAAACTAAATATTAATCACTTGACAACTGACAAAATGGCCGCCAGTTAAAAAAGTGATGCCAACTTAAAGTTCTATACCTCAATAAAAAACACCCTATACAAAAAAATATTCGTAGTGCATGATATTCCTAGTGCATAATATTCGTAATACATAATATTCGTAATACATATTTGTTCAATTCAATAGTTGTAAAAATGGTGTTGGTAATTTCCATAGAAACGTTTGCTACGACACCTACCATATTTTCTCCTATGTTTATTGAATGTCGTAAATTAGCATCAGGCTTATAAAAGTACTAATATTTTTAATTAAGCTTACCTTAATTTTTCTTTATTAAGTTAATAAAGATAAATGAACATGTCAATAGAATTTTAAAAAAATTAGAATTCGCGAAAAGTTGCAAAATTTTCAAAATGCAATAACAATATTCATTTAAGAATCACTAAAACTGTAAGGAATGCAAAAACAAAATTGGCAAAATTACGAAAATTCGCAAAAAGCTACCAACAGCAAGATGATAACAAAGTCTAATAATAATAATACGTGTTTGTCATAATATTTGCAACTAACTTTGGAATTTCTTTTTGCAATTTCTTCAGTCACTTGTGGCATATTTAAATCACGATGTAAATTTTAATTTTTGATGTACCATGGAGGCCATGTTATTACTCTTAAAATCTTGTTTTGCCTTCGTTGGATTCTCTCTGTATTAGAAGCTGAAGCAGTGCCCCATAGCTGTATTCCGTAGCACGATATTGGCATCTGAGCTGAATACACAGCAATGATGTTACGAGCAAGGGGATTAGGATGGCACTCGAGTTCTGCTAAGTACTTGCCTGCATATTTTGCAATTTCTTTAGTAACTGGTAGCATACGAGTATTTAAATCACGATGTAAATTTGAATTTTTCATGTACTATGGAGCCGATGTTATCAAACGTAAAATTTTGTTTTGTCTTCGTTGGATTCTCTCTACATTGGAAGCTGAAGTGCCCCATAGCTGAATTCCGTAGCACCATATTGGTTTCAAAAGCGACTTGTATATTAAAAGTTTACAATCTACACTGAGTGTTGAATTTCTACCAATCAGCCAATTTATCTTAGTTAATTTAAGTTTAATTTGTGTTAGCTTTGATTCAATATGGTGTTTCCATGTCGATCAAAGTGTATACCAAGGTATTTTACATGTGAATGTTGAGGAACAACTTGATTGTTGATTCGAATTGGGGAACAAGTATCTCATCGCAGGGCAAATGTTACCTGTTCGTTAACTTTAATTCTCCATAAGTTTAACCATAGATCCCGGTGTGTAATATGTTCTTGTAGATATTGGGAAGCCTGCTGTGGGGTTTCGTGCATACTAAGGCAGGCTGTATCATCGGCAAATGTAGATGTATGGATATTGCTGCTCAAAGGCATATCACAAGTATAAATCAAATACAACACTGGCCCCAATATGCTCCCCTGTGGCACACCGGATGATATAGATTCGGGCACACTCATGAAGTCTCCTTCAACAACCGTGAACTTCCGGGTAGTAATATAACTTTCCAATAGCTTCAGAAAATTTATTGGTAGATATGATTTCAATTTTAAAATAAGGCCTTCATGCCATACTTTATCAAATGCCTGAGAAACATCAATGAAGAGGGCAGAACAATATTTCTTTTCTTCAAAAGTTTTTCATATAAATTGAACCAATCTATGAGTTTGTTCAATGGTGCTATGCTGACTTCTAAAACCAAATTGATGGTCCGGTATGCACTCATTATCAGTTAGAATTGGGGACAATTTTATCATGAGTAACTTTTCAAAGAGCTTTGACATTGTTGACAGTAAACTTATTGGCCTATATGACTCAGCCTTGGTAAGATCTTTGCCCGGCTTTGGAATCATTTTAACCTTGGCAAGCTTCCAGCTGTTTGGATAATACTCCAGACGTAAAATGGCATTAAAAATTAATAACAGGATTCTAATTGCAATACGAGGCAACTTCATCAGCATCTGGTTACTAATTTCATCAATACCCGGAGCTTTTTTCGGGTTGAGTTCAGCAATTAGTTTTTGTACATCACGCGTCTTAAATTTTATGGGTCGAGGGGGTAGAGCAACTACACATGGCAAATCAGCAACACCCATACATGTGTTTGGGGTAAATACGGTTTTTAAATGCTCAGCAAATATGTTACCTTTTTCAGTATCGTTTCTTGCCCAACCTCCGGTAGAAGTGCGCAGGGGTGGTTTAAACTCAAGGGGTGTTTTAAGCTTCCTCGCAGCGGGCCACAAAGAATAATTAGATGCTGGTGTAACATCAAGACCTTCCAGATAATTTTTAAGAGATGCAGTTTTTTCAGATGCAAGCAACTCTTGGAGTCGTTTAGTGCACTCTTTAAACCTGATTTTATGTTGGGGTGATCTGTGTTGCTGCTATTCCCTTCTAGCTCTTCTTTTTTCACTTACGAGACGTTCAATATCCGTTAATATACGTTCAATTTTGTGAATCCTCGCATTGTCCAAAATAAAAAATCCGTCATTATGTGGTGTTTCCTGAAGTTTTTCAATAAGTTCTTGCAAAAATTAGCAAAATTTGTTAGAGTTGCATGTTGAATTTGATATTATCTTATAATGAACTATGCCATTACTATTGATTTCTGCGACTAGTGGTATTTCTGCCCCTAACTGAGGGTACAATCACTCTTGCTCTGCTACCTGACGTGGAACGAGCATGGCTTCTTCTTAAATGCAAATTAAAGCCACACTTGTCAATAAATATAAGCTTATCTCTACTATTGGTAGCCCACTGAGAAAACTGTTCTGCATAAACTTTCCTAAGGTTTATAGTACGCTCCGAATTCATTTCCGCATTTTCAATATAAGCTAATTTTAGAGTTATTCTTAGCTTTTTCAGACCATTTCTTATGGATGTTTCAGACAAAGAGATATTTTGTTCCTCTACCAGGTTATGTTTTATGACTTTTATTGTAATTGAGTTGTTTTTCTCCACGTAGTTTTCAATAGCTGACAGTATAGTCGTTGTTAATTTTTTTTCTTTGTGCTCGCCACGATGACCGTGTACTATCTCGCCATTTCTCTTATAGGCTCTTATTATGCTTTTAGCAGTGTTAATATTTATATTAGTCCTTCTAGCTGCTTTCTTTATAGTGATTCCTTCATAATAAGAAATAAGAAGCTCTTTACCATCATGGCTATAGCAATTGTATCGCGCTCTTCGCCTAGACGATTGTCCCTCGTTGCCATTTTCACAATCACCTTAATAAGTATATTTTATATCTTAAATTTTTATTATATAATATTGAAGAAACTTGAAATACTCTTTTTACCTTCAATTGATATGGATTCAGTGGAATCCTGATCATTATTTTGTGAAAATTCTTCAATATCCATTGTTACATTGCCCCGACAGAAACACGTGCAAGACTCTAACCGTAAAATATTGAACAGGATAGCCAACTTTGAACATTGAAGAAGTATGTTATCATGTACAATTCTTTTTATTAAAAGCTTTTTCAAAGCTTTTACTTAACATGCAATGTTAATTCTCCAGTAAACGGCATGTAAAAAGGCACATGCGCACGTGGCTATAACTAACGAAAATGTTCAACGTATTGGCTAGTGGTTACATGTCATAAAATTAAAAAAAAATTAAGCTTCAGAAAATTTATTGGTAGATATGATTTCAATTTTAAAACTAGGCTTCATGCCACACTATCAAATGCCTGAAAAACGTCAATGAAAACGTCAATATTTTTTTTTTTTCAAATGTTCTTCTCATTAATTGAACCAATCTATGCGTTTGTTCAATGGTGCTATGCTGACTCCTAAAACCGACCTGATGGTCTGGGATGCACCCACTACCAATTAGAATTGGGGACAATTTTGTCATGAGCAGTTTTTCGAAAAGTTTTTTTTGACATTGTTGATAGTAGACTTATTGGCCTGCATGATTCAGACTTGCTAAGGTCTTTGCCCGGCTTTGGAATCATTTTGACCTTGGAAAGCTTCCTGTGGTGTAGATAATACTCTAGTCGTAATATTTTTTTTTAGTACATATATTTATTTATTGTATCTTCAAATATGAACTAACAATAATTATTCAAATCTTAAATCTAAATATAATTAATTAGGCCCGACCAGTGTCGGACATAAACTTAGTGATAGTTATTAATAATACATAAGTAGTGATAAGCAAAAACAAAAGTATTTTCAAGCAGTTTCTTCTGGAGTGTTGAGTATTAGAGCCCTTGTGTCCCTGTTTTTTAAGCGGATGTGTCCAGTAAAATTCAAGATATTACGAGCAAGCGGATTTGGATGAGACTCGAGTTTTGTAAGATATTTGCCTGCGTATTTTGCAATTTCTTCAGTTACTTGTGGCATATTCAAATCACGATGTAAATTTGAATTTCTTATGTACCATGGAGCCGATGTCATCCGTAAAATTTTATTTTGCCTTCGTTGAAATTTTTCTATATTTGAAGCTGAAGCAGTACCCCATAGCTGAATTCCGTTAAAACGAATCTCTGCTAGGGTAGTCCTCAGTGGGTATCCAGGATAAATAAAAAACCACTTTATTTAAACGTTATAAATTCAAATATTTTATTTTAAGATATTATTCAAAGGATTTATTCTAATGTCCTTTCCAATTAAATATAAGCCAATCAACCAGCCTGACAACGAAGAAAAATAAATGACGTGAAAAAGAGTGTCGCAGATTACCGGTCAAACGTGTGTTCAGCGTCGTGGTGGCTAATTCAATGCCCATCGCACATACAAGTGGTTCTTGAAATTTATATAGATTGGTATTAGTGTATTAGTAAACCCTTTGCCTGGGACCTATGGCTGTATTAACCATTAATTAGTCTCCCTGTGCACTACTACATCTTGGCCTGGGCACTATGGCTGTAACAACCACTAGAAACCCTCTACCACTACTACTATTTGGTCTGGGAACTATGGCTGTAACAACCAGTAGAAACCCTCTACCACTACTAATATTTGGTCTGGGAACTATGGCTATAAAAACCAGTAGGAACCCTCTACCAATACTTTGAATTGACTTTGCATGTCTAAAAGTACTTCCACAACCGAAGCTATAAAAACCTGCGGTAGTGTACGTTCACTCAGACAGCGCAAACTCAACTAAAGTTGTAGTGATAATTTAAGGCAAACTGTAGTGATGCACACACACACACCAGATCACTAGCATGTAGTGATGAGAGCAAGTTAACGAATGACCACTACACATAACCCCTTAGTACACTCTTGCTCTGGTTGATTCTCTTATACTACTCTTCTACATTGTCTCTCTGACATAATCATTTACATTAAGGGGCAAAAATATAGTATTAAATGATTCAATACTAATTAATACTAATATGGTATCCAAGCAATAATAATAATAATAGTAATAATAATAATAATAGTAATAATAATAATAATAGTAATAATAATAATAATCATAATAAAATAATAATAATGGTAGTAACAGAATGCCAATTCTTGAGAAAATAACATAATATAATTTCACTAGTTCATGTTTTAAGAAAATATTGGTTGGTAAAATAAAATATTTTTATGAAACGAAGATTACTTCGTTACATCTCCCTCTTACTTTCGATTGTTTATGGAACTGAAACCTCGTTGTCGTTTCTCGGTTTTGAAAAGACTAGTTTTTCATCCTGCAAGACCAGGTTGTATCGGTTTGATTGAAGTCAGAATCTCAGAATTCGTGAATGAGTTTGGCAAGTGGATCAGATGTTGTAATCGGTGGTGACATCAGGGATTGGAGGTCTAGCTTTGGTAGGTTGGTTTCAACGGCGGTGACAATAACTTTATTTTTTGGCTGAGGTATATCAATCATAATAGCCTTTTTACGTTTCCTAGTTTCGAGCTCTAGGCTTTGTCTGTATTTCAGACAGCTTTTTTTCAAATTTGGCATCATTAATTTCGGAGTTCATGGTATGGTTTTATGTCTTTAACATGCGCGGTGCCTTGATCCTTTTTGCGGTTACTAACATGGACCAGACGTACAATTACAGGAGAAATTAACTCAGCGACCATATATGGGCCATCGAAACGAGGTGCTAATTTTGCAGCAAAATTATCAGCAGCATTGGATAAGACACGTTTTCTAACTAATACAAGGTCTCCTTTTCGTGGGGCCCATTCGCGATGTCTCAAGTTATAATGGACAGCTTGTGCACTGGCAGCTGTTTGCAGATTTGATTGTACAATTTGAAATATTTCTTGTAGGTGTTTTGCCTTATCTCCCGGGTTAAAACTGGGTTCTGTATTTTCTAACAGAGTTTTTTCAGCGAACAAGTTGTTGGGTAGCCGTAGTTCCCTGCCTTGTACTAAATACGGTGGGCTATATTTGGTAGAGCTTTGTTTACTGGAATTTATGGCCAACATTAATTCAGCCAACTGATCGTCCCAGGTTCGTTGGTTTCTTTGCGAGTATTGTGCGATCATCGTCTTAATAGTCCGATTTGTCCGCTCAGTGGGGTTTTCATGGGGTGAATAGGGTGCGGTGAATATTTGCTTAACTCCAATGGACTTAAAATATTTATTGCACTCGCGACTTTTAAATTGCGTTCCGTTGTCTGTAAGTAGGATATGAGGTACGCCGAAGCGGGCCAAAATTCTCTCTCGAAAAGCCTATATAAAGGTTTTAGTATATAGTTGCCTGCCGTACCGCTACAAACTCAGTCCACTTAGTAAACTTCTCATGAAACACTATCAGTGTTGTATTTCCATGTATAGAGCGGGGAAGTGGTCCTACAAAGTCCGCACATACAGTATGCCATGGTTGGTAAACATCCGTGGTGAGCATTTTTCCGGCCGGAGACTGCTGAACGGGCTTAAATCGTTGGCAAAGCTCACATTTTTGTACATATTTGGCTATATCTCGAAATATTCCTGGCCAATAGTAAAGTTTTGTCACTCTAGACGTCGTTTTATTGATACCGAGATGGCCAGCTGTCACCTCGTCATGACATTCGTTTAACACTCGATTTCTTTCCCACCTGGGTACCACCAATTTCCAAGAAACTGGATCAACTTCATTATAAGCGGAGGAGTCGTAGATGTGCCTTCTTAAATTGCCAGCCTCGTCAATTTGATAGTCAGGTAGTTTTTCAGGGTTTGCCTTCACCACTTTTAATATTCTTGAATTCAAAGGATCGTCTTTTTCTTCTGACTGCTTAAGCATTTGGAGTACTACTCGACTCGGTCGTTCAGAGCTTAAGGGGGACCTAGAAAGAGAATCGGCGATAACATTTAACTTACCTTTCCTATAGCGAACTTCGTAGTCAACTGCATTAGCTCAAGGACCCATCGTGCAATTCTTCCTGCCGGCGACTGAATGGAATTTAACCATTTTAAAGATTGGTGGTCCGTAACGACAATAAAATGGTAGTGCCTCATTTTTCTAATTCCCCAGATTATGGCCAGACATTCTTTTTCAGTTACGCTATAGTTACGTTCTGGAGGCAAAAGGGTACGACTGGCATAAGCAATAACCTTTTCACCATCGAAGAATTCTTGCGTCAACACCGCTCCCAAACCAACATCACTTGCATCTGTTTGAAGTATAAAAGTACGGTTGAAATCTGGACATACAAGAACAGGCGCCTCCGCTAATTTTTGCTTAATCGTTTCAAATGCTGTCTTTTGTTCTTCCCGCCATTCCCACTTTTGATCTTTTCTTAGTAGTTTATTTAGCGGGCTAGTCAATGCTGAAAAATCTGGTACAAAGCGTCGGTACCAAGCGGCTATATTTACGAAAGATCGTAGCTCCTTGAGCGTTTTGGGCTCCGATATTGCTAGTATAGCGTTTACTTTTTCCGGATCAGTATGCACACCTCTTTCGCTTACAACATGACCCAAGTATCGAATTTCCTTCTTTACAAACATACATTTTTCTTTATTAATGCGTAAGTTTGCTGCCACCAAACGATCGAAAACGGGTTTTAGGTTTATAAATGTTCCTCTAACGAACTTCCCATCACCACTATGTCATCAAGATAGGCAAACGCGAAGGCATCCAATTCTGTACCTATGACTTCATCAAGAGCCCTCTGAAAAGTTGCTGGTGCAGAATGGAGACTGAATGGCATGAGACGCCATTGAAATAGACCATGGCCTGGAACGGTAAAGGCGGTATACTTTTTACTTTCTGGAGACATTGGTATCTGCCAGTACCCATGTCGCAAGTCGACGGTACTAAAATATTTACTATTTCGAAGTTTTTCGATAATTGAATTGATCTGAGGAATAGGGCATGCATCGCGTATAGAATTCTCATTGATTTGCCGGTAATCGACGCATAGTCGCCATTCATTGTTTCTCTTACGGGCAAGGACAATTGGAGTACTGTATGGGCTTTTTGATGGTTCGATACGTTCATCCTTAAGCAACTCGTCTATTTGATCATTAATTACCTTTTGCATAGCTGGATTTCTAGGATAATAACGTTGACGTAGCGGTCGAGAATGTTTCATAGCTATAACGTGCTCAGTTACATTTGAAAATCCCGAGATAGATTCAAAGCGGGGAAGTTCTCGTTGTAAGAATTCTTTAACTTTTTGATCCATAGAGGTATCGGAAGTGGGAGTGGCATTCGAAATGCTGTGTATCGTATTGAGTTGACCAGTTGAAGACGTAGGGCACATACCTGAATATGTCTTCGATTTTATTCGAGGTACTATGTGTAGTTCACATCCTGATTGCTCAATGAAATCCATACCGATGATGATTGGATCGATGCTGGATCTTAAAACTAAGAAATCTTTAAGGTATACCACACCTTTAACTGTAAACCAAATATTGACTGAACCCTCAACTGGTATATTAGAACGGTCGGCTAATTCAATTTTATTTACATGGGAAGGCTTGATGGGAATATTCAATTCATTTACGACTGACTGGAGTATGCACGAATGAGTTGCCCCTGTGTCTACGGAAGCTGAATAAGTTTTATGTCTTATCGTAATCCTTGTTCTTAAGCGTAGCTCGTTATCCGGGGTTAATAGAATCGGAAAAGGTCTGACGTTCAGAGATCTACTTCCCCTTCCCTTATTGAAGAATCTCTGCGAATGTTTCCCGATGGAGATCTGCAGCAGTCAATGGATCGAACGCCCTTTCTCCCACAGTCCCAACAAAATAATACCTGAGGTTTCGAACAGGACATACGTTGGTGTCCCAGTTCCCCACAACGGTAACATACATTTGATGTACCACCTGTAGCCACGGCAGATTGCACACCAGGGATCAGCTTCTTTTGTAATGCTTCCTCACCCTTTATGCTTTCAAAATCTTGAGCTAGGACGATGAGTCCCAGTTCCCCACAACGGTAACATACATTTGATGTACCACTTGTAGCCACGGCAGATTGCACACCAGGGATCAGCTTCTTTTGTAATGCTTCCTCACCCTTTATGCTTTCAAAATCTTGAGCTAGGACGATGAGTTCCCTTAGCTTACTGAAGTCTTGTCGTTTTATGTAGTTTTTATATTCAAATCGGCAGTTACGAAATATTCGTTCCAGTTGATCGCTTTCCGACAAATTTGCCCACCGCATCAAGGTTTGTAGCCCATTAACATAATCAACAAAGCTTTCATTAGGTTTTTGTAGGCGGTTTCTAATTTCATCATCTAATGAGTCGAAAAAACGGACCGGCAAAAATAATAATTTAAAATCATCGACGAAATCCCCATACGATTCCCAGTTTTTGTAGTAATTGCGATACCAGGATAACGCTTCCCCCTTTAGCAATTCCGGCATAAAGTTCAATAAGGTCTTACGGGCAATAGAATAAAATGTGGCTAACTCTTCTATTCTTTCTAAAAAGACTAACGGGTCTTTTCCACCGTCATACTTTACTCCCCATTTACGGACTTTATCGCAAATATCAGGCTCATTACTATTAATTGGTGCGGATTCCCTAAGGTCTATTGGAGAAACCGGAATATTCTGAATTTTTAAGTTTTTACCTGAACTCGTGGCCTCGTGACTTAACCTCAAATTTTGAATGTACAGCTCGTGGTCTGGCGGGATCTCATCTCTGTCCATATAGGCTCGGAGTCAGCTTCTTAATTCTTCCACAGTACCCTCATCACATAACCCGAAATCTTTCAAGCATGTGCTTAAAGTATCTTTCTTCACCAAGTTTATAAAGGCACGGTTCATTATTGTAATGATAAAATTGTCTACTTTTAAAAAAGTATCAATACTTTTCAATAATTGTGGTACGAACTGTTTTATGTTGTTCTTAATGTGTATTTAGTTGGTTTATTATCTAATGTATTTAATATTTGATTTATTCTTTTTTTTAAGTCCTTTTTTTAATTTGCGATTATACTTTCTTTTATTTCATAGTCCCTGCTCGGGCGCCATTAAAACGAATCTCTGCTAGGGTAGTCCTCAGTGGGTATCCAGGATAAATAAAAAAAATACTTTATTTAAACGTTATAAATTCAAATATTTTATTTTAAGATATTATTCAAAGGATTTATTCTAATGTCCTTTCCAATTAAATATAAGCCAATCAACCAGCCTGACAACGAAGAAAAATAAATGACGTGAAAACGAGTGTCGCAGATTACCGGTCAAACGTGTGTTCAGCGTCGTGGTGGGTAATTCAATGCCCATCGCACATACAAGTGGTTCTTGAAATTTATATAGATTGGTATTAGTGTATTAGTAAACCCTTTGCCTGGGACCTATGGCTGTATTAACCATTAATTAGTCTCCCTGTGCACTACTACATCTTGGCCTGGGCACTATGGCTGTAACAACCACTAGAAACCCTCTACCACTACTACTATTTGGTCTGGGAACTATGGCTGTAATAACCAGTAGAAACCCTCTACCAATACTTTGAATTGACTTTGCATGTCTAAAAGTACTTCCACAACCGAAGCTATAAAAACCTGCGGTAGGGTACGTTCACTCAGACAGCGCAAACTCAACTAAAGTTGTAGTGATAATTTAAGGCAAGCTGTAGTGATGCACACACACACACCAGATCACTAGCATGTAGTGATGAGAGCAAGTTAACGAATGACCACTACACATAACCCCTTAGTACACTCTTGCTCTGGTTGATTCTCTTATACTACTCTTCTACATCGTCTCTCTGACATAATCATTTACATTAAGGGGCAAAAATATAGTATTAAATGATTCAATACTAATTAATACTAATATGGTATCCAAGCAATAATAATAATAATAGTAATAATAATAATAATAATCATAATAAAATAATAATAATGGTAGTAACAGAATGCCAATTCTTGAGAAAATAACATAATATAATTTCACTAGTTCATGTTTTAAGAAAATATTGGTTGGTAAAAAAAAATATTTTTATGAAACAAAGATTACTTCGTTACACCGTAGCACCATATAGGTTTTAAAAGCGATTTGTATATCAAAAGTTTACAATCTAGACTGAGGGTTAAATTTCTACCAATCAGCCAATGTATCTGAGTTAGTTTAAGTTTCATTTGCTTTAGCTTAGAGTCAATGTGGTGTTTCCATGTAAGTCTTCGATCAAATTATATACAGGGTGTTTTTTTAGAGGTATAGAACTTCGAATTGAAATAAAACAAGAAAATCGTTTTAATGTCCATCAATTTAGCTTTATTGGAAGGATAATTTTATGCCATTAACTTTTAAATATGATTTCGGGCATGTGGCCGCCGCGGCTGGCTCGAATAAAGCCAATTCTACAGGTCCAATTTTCAACCACTTTTTCGAGCATATGGGGCCGTATGTTGGCAATAACGCCACGAATGTTGGCTTCCAAGTCCCCTAACGTTTCTGGTTTGTTGGCGTAGACGAGCGACTTCACATATCCCCAAAGAAAATAATCCAATGGTGTCAAATCACACGATCTTGGTGGCCAATTGACAGGTCCATTCCGCGAAATTATGCGCTCATCGAATGTTTCCTTCAATAAATCGATTGTGACGTGCGCTGTGTGGCATGTAGCGCCGTCTTGTTGGAACCACAACTCATCCACATTCATGCCATCCAATTCGGGAACAAAATAGTCGGTTATTGCTGTGCACGGTGGCGAATCGATTCATTCGGGTCCTCTTCAACAATTGTTTCTTCGGTGCGCATTGTTCGACGTCTCTGCGGATGCGTATTATCACATAGAGTAAACGTAGTGCGAAAACGATCCATGGTTAACCGAATTAATTGCTCTGATGGACGATTATGTCGACCATAAAATGGACGGAGCTTGCGGTAAACTTCGCGAACTGAACCATTATTTTCCAAATAAATTTGCACGATTTGCAAGCGTTGTTCTTTTGTCAACCTGTTCATAATGAAATAGCAAACCAAACTAAATATTAATCACTTGACAGCTGACAAAATGGCCGCCAGTTAAAAAAGTGATGCCAACTTAAAGTTCTATACCTCAATAAAAAATACCCATTATTAAGGTATTTCACTTGTAAATTTTGAGGAATAATTTGATTATTGATTGTAATGGGGGAACAAGTGTCTTTTCGTAGGATAAATGTTAGCTGAGCACACTTCTGTTCGTTTACCTTTATTCTCCACCTGTTTAACCATAGTTCTAGCTGGGTAATATGTTGCTGAAGATATCGGGAAGCCTCGTGAGGGTTTTCGTGCATACTAAGGCAGGCTGTATCATCGGCAAATGTAGATGTGTGAATATTACTGCTCAAAGGCATATCACAAAAAATTTAAAATTAGGCCTTCATGCCACACTTTATCAAATGCCTGAGAAACGTCAATAAACAGCGCAGAGCAATACTTCTTTTCTTCAAAAGTTTTTCGTATAAATTGAACCAATCTATGAGTTTGTTCAATGGTGCTATGCTGAGGAAGTGCTCAAGTTAATTTTTATGTTGGCGAATGCCGTTAGCGTTCCAGAAACATATTTTTAACGTGTTCATGGTTTGTTAACTAATGCTTGAAGAAGTGTATTCTGCATTCGCAGCATTACTTGCATCATGCTACTCATATTTGTTGCAAAATTATTTATAGTTTGCACCAGATTCTCAATAGTAGCTTCAAGGCGATTGAAATTAAAGCTTGAGTTTGTATTTGTTGAATTATTTGGTGGGGACACTTTCTGCATGGGAAAAGAATTTGTCTTAACAGCATCGGCATATGATACACGGGAAGTAACTGGTTGGCTCACTTGCGCAATAGTGATGGATAAAGCGTTTGCTGATTGGGCTGGAGCTAATTTAGGTTTTTGCCCCATAGTCTGTTTGACGAAAGAGTACACAAGACAACCTCTGTATTTAGCGGTGTGATAACCTCCACAATTGCTGCATTTTTTATCACTTTGATTTTTGGCTTATTGCAACTAGCCGTGCCGTGTAATTCGCCGCACACAACACAAACAGTGGGTAAATTGCAGTAAGTTTTAGTATGGCCATATTCTTGACAATTATGGCACTATATGGGTCCAGAACGCTTATGTGGTTCTTCAACTGTTATTTTTCGGTATAATAGATATTTTAAATTATAAATTGGGTGCGTCTCATTTTTTCTCAATTTTATATCATTTGGCTCCAGTTCAACGCGACATAGAGGTTGGGGGATCTTTTCCCTATTTATTATGTTCGATACACTTTTTACCTTAAATCCCTGGAGGACGAGTGCATCTTTTATTTCTTCGGGAGCGACATAGGAATCTATGCCCTTCAATACGATCTGTAGACCTTTAGCAGTCTTGAGCTGGTATGTGTAAAAATTTGTTTTACTTTTTTCAAATTCAGAAACCATTGTGCGAAAATCTTTTTCTTCATAAATTTGAATTTTCGTTTCATCAATGCTACCACGTTTTATTGGAACAATGTGAAATTTATTCTCACCAATTACCGAAATTAATTTTTTAATAAGAGCGTTTGAGTTTTTTTCTCTTAAATAGATTGGTGGCGGCTTGGAGGTTTTGTTCGCAGATTCAGCGGGCTTGTCGTTGTCATCTTGCAATATTTTAAAACGGTTTTGGCGATTAGTAAATGATGCGCTGTTATCTCTAGAGATCTTTGGAGCAGATGAAATTTTAGAAGATTTTGGGCTTCGCCCGCGCTTTACCACAGTTATATATCTGTCCATTCCGACTTGAACCTTGGGTTTTTGGCTACTCTTATCTATAGTGAAAACAGGGTTAAGTGATGACCACGAGCCCGAAGCGGATGATATCGCTGAGTTAAATGTAGAGGTACTAGGCAACGGTAATGTTAACGAATCACTAGTTGGCATTGGACAAAGCGAAGTTGATCGCTGACGAAAATGCGGCTTCAGAACTCACAGTAAGTCTATCATCAGATTTGTTATTTTTATTGTTATCATTGAGAGCATCAGAACTCACAGTAAAATAGGCATTTCTGCCGTTATAACTCACTTCACAATTATTTATATTTGAGGTACTCATATATAGTATTCCTCAAGAGTACTTTGTGTGTGTTTTTTTTGTTTACGGTTTTTTTTGTTTTTGTTATTTCTATATGTAAAAATATTAGCAAAGCAAAAAAAAAGCTTATTTATCAAAGTTAATATGTACTACGAATATTTTTTTGTATGATTTTTTTTGTTTAGTATGTATGTAAGAAAAATTCCGCTATTACGTCTGTTCACTATGAAGGTACAACGAGTCGTAATATGGCATTAAAAATAAATAGAAGGATTCTACTTGCCATACGTGGCAAATTCATCAGCATCTTGTTACTAATTCCATCAATACCTGCAGCTTTCTTCGGGTTGAGTTCAATGTGGTGTTTCCATGTAAGCCATCGCGACGCGTCGGTCAAGGTGTGCACCAAGGTATTTCACATGTGAGTGTTGAGGAAGAATTTGATAATTGATTCTAATGGGGGAACAAGTATTTTTTCGTAGGGTAAATATTACCTTAGCATTTACAGTATAATCCTCTGTGGCACACCGGATGATATAGATGCGGTCACACTCAATCTCCTTCAAAAACCGTGAACTTCCGGATAGTAATGTAACTTTCGAATAGCTTCAGAAAATTTATTGGTAGATATGTCAATTTTTAAATTAAATTAAAATTCTTATAAATTGAACCAATCTATACGTTTGCTCAAAGGTGCTATGCTGACTTCTAAAACCAGATTGATGGTCTGCATCTACTACTAATTAGAATTGGGGACAATTTTGTCATGAGCAGTTTTTCGAAAAGTTTTTACATTGTTGATAGTAGATTTATTGGCCTGTATGATTCAGCCTTGGTAAGATCTTTGCCCGGCTTTGGAATCATTTTGACCTTGGCAAGCTTCCAGTGGTGTGGATAATACTCTAGTCGTAATATGGCATTAAAAATAAATAGAAGGATTCTAAATGCAATACGAGGCAAATTCATCAGCATCTTGTTACTACTTCCATCAATAGTTTCTGTACGTCAGGCATCTTAAACTTTAAGGGTCGAGGGGGTAGAGTAACAACACACGGCAAATTAACAACGCCCTTTCAGTATAACTTCTTGTCCAACCTCATGTAGAAGTGCGCAGAGGTGGTTTTCGCAGCAAATTGATGTACGAAATTTGTAATCGTAATCGATCGATTAATGGCTTCGATTACGATTACGATTAAAACGTGCGATTAATCGTGATTTCGATTACGATTATAATCGCAGTGCGAACCCTAATTGTAGATAGGTCTTCTATTCTTGCTTCTTTCCCAAGAGATTCTGGAAGGCCTTCAAAGTAATGGCTTTTGCTTGTGCTTTGGTAAAAAGAACAAAACAAAACATGTTACTTCTTCTCTTCTCCCTTTTCCAAGAAGTTAGTGTGGAATGTGTGAATCAAAAAAAATCCTAAGCAAGCCTTTAATAAAGCCTGCACGAAGAAAGCCTTCTGAGTTTTACCGCTGGGTTCTTGTTTCACTGGTAGCAACGCTGTCTCAAAAATATTAATAACACGAATTGAATTTACAGAAATTTTAAATTTAAATGTACTACATATTTGTTTCAATACGGGGTTTGATTGTAATTTTTTTTTCAGTTTTTCCAAGAGAAAAATATTATTTACACCAACCCTCCATGAAAAAAGGTTTCATGAAAATATCTAATGAAACGTTTTTCGCTATTTGATTCCAGCTATTCCATACTTTCTAGATCCGTTTCTATTGAAATCTTAGCTGAGCGGTCTGCGGTTTTATTCAGCAATTACTTTTTTTTCGATTTTTAAATTTTTTCGACACGTTGTAGCAAATAAATGGCTCCAAAATTAAATTTTATTTGTTTATGTAATTGTAAGTATACTGTACCACTCTCAGCCTAACCCAAAACCACAACGTGGACGTGAACGGTGGGAGTTAGTCCTTGTCCAAACTTGCAATTTTTGTTGCTTCTATTCATGAGTTTTAGGTGAGAGAGGTGAGAAGATTGGGGAGGGGTACACAGTTTCATGTGCTCTGCAATTCTCTTTTGTTTTGAAATTCTCACTTGTAAATTGAAATGTATTTGAGTTTTATTTTTTTTCCAGTTGTACCAAAAACACAAAATATTACAAAAATTAAATAGAATTAAGTGAACCAATTTTAAATGTTTAGTTGAACTATAGTGAATTTTAATCAGAAATAATTTCTTAGTCGGGCTTAAGTTCAGTAATTTCAATTCTTATTGAATGAAATATTTTTATTAATTAATGTAACTTTTTGTAACATCAGCTATTTAACGCAAATTAAAAAAAAAAAATATTTCATTCAATAAGAATTGAAATTACTGAACTTAAGCCCGACTTAGAAATTATTTCTGATTAAAATTCACTATAGTTCAACTAAATATTTAAAATTGTTTCACTTAAATCATCCTGGGCACGTGACAAAAATATATGTTCACTTGGCAATCACAGTTTCATATACTGGAAAGTAAAATCAACTGTAGAAAGCAAAAACAATGTAAACATAATATCCACTACAATAATACTTACAGGTATGTACCGACGGTACATCGAATAAGTAAAAATAATTAGTGTGATGATCGTAAAAGATAAGCAAGAATAGTTAAACATACTTAGGTAGAGTGACATGACTTCGTGCTAACCTGAATATAAAAATGAAAAAACGGATAAACAGAAAATGAATAGTGATACTTACAAATGTGTTTGCCAAAGGTAAATCAATAATTGTATACACAATATTTCTCATATTCCATTTCATTAAAAATTTGCGTTAAATAGCTGATGTTAATAACAATCTCTACCCCAGTAGATAGACTTGGGTGCTGATGAAGTGCGTTGCTGCACAGAAAAATATCGGTATTTCCCCCAGCTTATAGTCTAATTTAATTTTTCTTCTCTTCTTTAGAAACTCACATTAATTAATAAAAATATTTCATTCAATAAGAATTGAAATTACTGAACTTAAGCCCGACTAAGAAATTATTTCTGATTAAAATTCACTATAGTTCAACTAAACATTTAAAATTGGTTCACTTAAAAATGATCATGGGCACGTGACAAATATATGTTCACTTGGCAATCACAGTTTCATATACTGGAAAGTAAATCAACTGTAGAAAGCAAAAACAATGTAACATAATATCCACTACATTAATACTTACATGTATGTACCGACGGTACATCGAATAAGTAAAAATAATTAGTGTGATGATCGTAAAAGATTTTTTTTTTTTTTAATACATATAACTTATTTATTGCATCTTCAAAAAAATGAACTAACAATAAGTAATCAAATCTTAAGTCTAGATATAATTAATGTGTCCGACCAATGCCGAAAACAATTTTAGTGATAGTAGTTATTAATACAATAATTATGTACTAGCAAAAAAAATTATTCTCAAAAAGTTTCATCTGAGGTATTGCGTATTAGAGCCTTGGTGTCGCTCTTTTTTAAGCGGATGTGTCCAGTAAAGTTCAAGATGTTACGAGCAAGGGGATTAGGATGGGACTCGAGTTTAGTTAAATATATGCCTGCGTATTTTGAAATTTCTTCAGTCACTAGTGGCATATTTAAATCACGATGTAAATTTGAATTTTTAATGTACCATGGAGCCGATGTTATTAAACGTAAAATTTTGTTTTGTCTTCGTTGGATTTTCTCAACATTTGAAGCTGAAGCAGTGCCCCATAACTGATTTCCGTAGCACCATATTGGTTTCAAAAGCGACTTGTATATTAACAGTTTGCAGTCTAGGCTGAGTGTTGAATTTCTGTCAATCAACCAATGTATTTGAGATAACTTAAGTTTCATTTGAGTTAGCTTAGAGTCAATATGATGTTTCCACGTAAGCCTTCGATCAAGGTGTATACTAAGGTATTTCACTTGAGAATGTTGAGGGATATTTTGATTGTTAATTCGAATGGGGGAACAAGTATCTCTTCTTAAGGTAAAGGTTATATGGACACACTTTTGTTCATTTACTTTAATTCTCCATTAGTTCAACCATATTTCCAACTGGGTAATATGTTCCTAGAGATTGCGGGATGCCTCAGAAGGGTTTTCGTGCATACTCATACAGGCTGTATCATCGGCAAACGTAGAGGTATGGATATTATTGCTCACAGGCATATCACAAGTATATATTAAATACAAGACTGGCCCCAGAATACTACCCTGTGGGACACCGGAAGATATAGATTCGGGCACACTCATGAAGTCTCCTTCCACAACAGTGAACTTCCTATCAACAATATAACTTTCCAAAAGTTTTTGAATGTTTATTGGCAGGTATGTCTTCAATTTTAAAACTAGGCCTTCGTGCCATACTTTGTCAAATGCTTGAGAAACATCAATGAAGAGGGCAGAACAAAAATTATTAGTGTGATGATCGTAAAAGATAAGCAAGAATAGTTAAATATACTTAGGTAGAGTGACATAACTTCTTGCTAACCTGAATAGAAAAATGAAAAAACAGATAAAACAGAAAATGAATAGTGATACTTACAAATGTGTTTGCCAAAGGTAAATCAATAATTGTATACACAATATTTCTCATATTCCATTTCATTGAAAATTTGCGTTAAATAGCTGATGTTAATAACAATCTCTACCCCAGTAGATAAACTTGGGTGCTGATGAAGTGCGTTGCTGCACAGAAAAATATCGGTATTTCCCCCAGCTTATAGTCTAATTTAATTTTTCTTCTCTTCTTTAGAAACTCACATTAATTAATAAAAATATTTCATTCAATAAGAATTGAAATTACTGAACTTAAGCCCGACTAAGAAATTATTTCTGATTAAATAGAATTGTCAATTTTCAGAAAATTTGTGGTGTAATAATAGAATTTTTTAATACATAATTGCAAAACTAAAATTTCCTAATGTGGACACTTATGCAATTTCAAATCAAAATTTTAAAAAATTGCAGCAACAATAATTGCAAGTCTGGACGAGGACTTACATATATAAATAAAAAATAATAATTTTAGAGCCGTTTATTTGCTAGAATTTATTTATTGAAATTATTAAATATATGAAAATTGTTTTTAGTCGGTTAACCGATTAATCCAAAATCGAGCGATTAATCGATTGAAACAATAACCCGATTAATTTAATACCCTAATCAATACTCTTGGTTGTATATACTGTGGCTATTCGGGAAAACGCGTCGAAGAAGTGAAACTTTACATTAAAACAAAAACAAATTTTCAAAACTTGTTTTTGTTTGACAGACATTTCTAAAATGAAATAATCGTGAGAATTTCAACGCGTTTCTCTCTCTTTTAAAAACGGTTAATTTTGTATGAGAAACAAAAACAAATTTTTTACATTTACACAGTTTTGTTTTTGTTTTCCATGTAACTTTCACCAAGTCGACGGGTATTCCAGAATAGACACCATTATAATTTTAATCAACTGCTTAAAATTAAATTTAATAAAAAAAACCAATGCCACCTGACGCATTTATAATATATATACAATAAAATAAAATAGATGACTGTTTTCGTGCTACAAATCTCTATTTAGAACAAAAATATTGTAGCTAAATTTTATTTTAAAAATGTTATAAAATAATTAAATATAAGTATAATTTTGTATATAATTTTATTTTCCTTTAATTGCTGACAAGTTTTTTCTAGGTCCAGATTGGCGCTGGCGAGAGAGAAAAGTTTGACCTTGTCCCATCATAATAGGTAACCTTGAGTCGATAGAGTCCCGTTGAGCATTAACGCCTAACCTGCAAAGCATAAAATATTAGAGGTTTGGTTATGTGTATATATAAAATAAAAATAGAGCACTTTTCAGTGCCGCTGAAATTGCAGTAAGTCTATTTTTACTAATACTGGATTTTTTTTTCAGTTATCAGTAAAATGTACTTATTGTGTAAAGTGAGAAACATGGTTATTAATTTAATACTATCTTAACCCTATAGTACACGGCATGTAAAAAGCCACATGCGTATGTGGCGATGACGTCAGGGGAATTTTCAGCGTATTAGTTGCATTTTTTAAAATGACTAGTAGTGGCTACATATCAAAATTTTTAAATTATTTTTGTTACAAAATACAAATGTGACACATGTTGCCGAATCGAACTCATTTTCTGAGGCAGTACATCTATAACCATATGAATATCTACATGTACATATGCTACTAGTACACGGCATGTAGCAAATGTAGCTTCGTAATGACGTCAAAATTACGCCAGAGCCACATGCACATGTGGTTTTTTACATGCCGTGTACTATAGGGTTTACTTAAGCTTTGAAACTTTTACTACGTTTATACGCGCACTATATACGCGCTTTATATACCTCGTTTATACGTAAATCTTACTTGCAAATAAAACTATTTGTAAATACTAAACTCACCATTTATACGTAGATAACATACACAACTATGTGTACTATATTGCCACTCATTGTTATCTGTGTATTATATTTCTTACAAAACAAAAATAATTGGCAACATTTTACACCTTATTTGCAAATAACTTACAATAAAAAATTTATACGGCAACGCTTTCGACTTTTATTTACAAATAAGAAGTGCGTATAACGGGATAATAGAAAAGTTAAGGCTCAGTTAGCCGACTGTAATGCAATGTAACTGTAATGTAGGAAACAGCTGATCGATATTTTTATATGAAAAGTAGGTTACGTTACATTACATCTCTATAACTCTTACATAACAATATCGATCAGCTGTTTCCTACTGTTGCAGTTACATTGCATTACAGTCGGCTAACTGAGCCTTTAGTTATGTTTACAAAAAAACTGTGTAAATGTATAAAGTAACAAATAATTATTTTCTTTTATTATTATTTTCTTCTATTAATGTTTTTGCGCAATATTTCTCAATTTATTGTGTTTTATTAGCAAACATTGGAAGTGTGGCAACCCCAGGCATTTTATTTGCAAATAGTGCGCTAATCATTTGTGTTAGTAAGTCGCAATAAAGCAATGATATGGTAACAATTTACAGTTTTATTTGCAAATAAGTCGTGCGTATAAATGTAGTATTTGTTAAAATGTATAAAAAACATAAATTGTAAGAAATTTAAAACAATTTCATGATTCATAGAAAAAAAACTATGTCAATTGCTGCAAAAATAAATCTTCTTTTAAATGAACTATCCTACGCATTGACAAATACAAGACTGAAGAGATTATTAAAAACGTAAAGATCCAAATTAGGTCCTATGAATGTATATTGTAAATATTATGTATACTCTAGTGAACTAATCAACGCACTATCGATGTGCATACGCAGATGATACTGCAATTGTTGTATCACACAAAAACCTTGACTTCGCTTCAGCAAATATGAAAAATCAACTAGACACGACGATTCGATGGTGTCATGATCGTGGGTTAATAACACTGGTTTGCAAAAAAAAAAATAAAAAAACTCGGGAGCAAACGGATTTGGATTCATCACACTAAAGTCCATTCAAATTACAAAACGAAGTTCTTGCTCCCGACTTTTTTTTTGGCAGAACAGTGTAATCGATTATTGTCTGTACTCCACGTGAAATAGAAACGTGCAAAATAATAACAGTGCTATGGCAATTCCGAACGATTTAATTTCAGATGAAATACTGAACATATCCGAATATGATGACCCCAAAACTTAACTATATGAAGTTATGTGCAAGGAGATACTTATGTCATGTTGTGTTTTGAAAAGTATGAGTATAAAATAAATCTGGGGGTCTACTCTGTAATTCGAAATGAAAGGAAATGCTTTGGAATTGTAATGTTAATAGCATATTGGTATAAGTTAAAAGAACAAAAATTAACCTACCTATAGAATGCAGCTAACATGAGGTTTTCTTCCAGAGTTGATAGTTTTGCTTGCGGATATTCTTCGGGATCTTGGATATTTTCGAGTAGATTAACATCAGTAATTGCTACAAATAAAACATAAATATTTAATTTAGCTCACTAAGATAAAAAAATTTATAAAAAAAAAATATTCTTTATTATCTCATGTGCCAATTTTTTTGTGGATCTCATAGAGAACGAAAATATCTTTGGTTTTTCTAGATCAGTTAGTAAAGTGATTTTATTATTATTATTATTATTCATCTTCTCAATTAAAAAAATTAGATACAATTCAACTTAAATTTTGTCTTAATATAAAATTTAAAATAGCACAGATTATTTAAGATCACAGTGCAATACTAATTATACTAAATATTTATTTTAATTTATGTTTTTGAATTATGTGCCATAGGTGTTCCGGCATCTCTAGCTCCTTTAATCCATCGTGTAGAGACTTCGGTATCAACTCTGTACTTGAGATGATTATTGGGATGGTTCTCAAGCTATCTATATTCCATTGTCTTTTTATGGGCTCAATAAGGAAACTGTATTTAAAAAAAATTCATGATGTTTTATTTGCATATTACTGTTTTTTGTGTCAGAATTGTACGGTCCCAATACAGCCAGTATCCCTCGTTTTCTAGTACTGCCTCAGGTTGGTATTTATAGTACAGTACTTCTACATTTGATAACAAGTGCCAGTTGCTGGTATAAGATTTTTACAACAGGGTTATGGCGGTCAATATATTCTGTTCCAGCTAAACAAGGTAAGGGAGAAAAAATAAAAATACACGTGTATCGGCGATTTTCATGTACACGTCAGAATTTTTTCTGTATAAAATATAAAGCTCGTAGTGCCCGTCTGTCTAAAAAACTTTGGATAAGTTTTTAACCCTTTTTCCGTGATCCAATCGAGCTGAGTTTTTGCAGGCAGACTCGTGGAAATGTCTGTATCATGTCAAATTTAAAAAAAAAAATAGATTTTTATCAATTCTCAGATTTTTTTTGAAATTTTTTTTTCTCTTTTTTCAGCATAACTTGAAGGGACTCCAAATTTTTAAACTACTAAAGCGTTCCGGAAAAAAAAAGATTTTTTCTCGACCTGTCCTACTCCATATATTTGCAGTTTATCCTTATATTTGCAGTTTATCCTTATTTGCAGTAGGTCCTTAATTTTTTCTTTTAAAGAATATTTCTTATTTTTTGTATTTCGATATTGAATTTTTTCTTTAAAAAAAATATCCTGAAGATGTTAACCGAAAGCGTCAATTGTAATTCAGAAAAGCACAAATTTTATTAAATATGAATTTATTTTAATTTTATTATAGCAAAAAAAAAATATTTTTTCTAACTTTGTTCCTCTCAATTGCTTCCTTTCAAAGGATTACTGTTTTACAGATAGGACAAGCACTATCTACAACAGTGGTATATGTTTTTATATAATTTTTGGCGATACAGTTTTTATGTAGTGATTTTTCTTTATAATATTTATTATATTCTGAATTACAATTGACGGTTTCTGAATTATAATTGATAAATCTAAATTACAATTGATAAATCTAAATTACAATTGACGCTTTCTAAATTTAAATTGACAAATCTAAATTACTATTGACGCTTTCTGAATTATAATTAACACTTTTTGAATTACAACTGGAAAAGGTGTAGAAATAAGTATTACGTAGCAAATATATACATATGTCTTTATCCTGGTTTGCTTATTTCGACTTCGACTAGGACATTTTGGTCACAGATTAAAGAAAACATGTGGTGTTGTTTATTCTATTACAAAGACATCGAGTCGAAGTCGAAATATGCCAACCACGATAACGAGAATTATCATTTCATAATTTATTAATTACTTAAATAAATACTTTGGTAATGCAATAAAGAATGAATCCAGAAAAATCTATTTGCTTTTAATTAATAATAATTCTTGTCTATATGCGTGAATACTGCTCCACGACACTTCTTTATTTTTAATTTGTATTTTACTTTTGGGTTATTAGTACGATGTAATTGATTTCATAAATAACAGATTAACGGTTAACCGAATGAATGCCCTTGTAACAGGACATCCTCTGTAGTTAAAAGTATGATTACCTCCACAATTACTGCATTTTTTTTTTCATTTTGATCTTTTGGCTTATTGCAACTAGCAGTACTGTGTAATTCAGCGCACACAACGCAAACAGTAATCATATTACATTTAGTTTTTGTATGACCATATTATTGACAATTATGATACTGTACAGGCCTTGAACCATAATGTGGTTCTTCAACTGTGATTTTTCGATATAACAAATATTTTAAATTATAGATTGGACGGGTTTAATTTTTTCTCAATTTTATTTCATTTGGCTACAGTTCAACACGAAATATAGGTTGGGAGTTTTCTCCTTACTTATTATATTAGTGACGTTTTACCTTAAATCTTTACATCTTTTATTTCTTCCGCAGGCCGTTTGTACTCTTAAATTGGTATGTATAAAAACTTGCTTTATTTTTTTCAATTCTGTTACTATTTGAATTTTCGTTTCATCAATGTTACCACGTTTTATTGGAATAATTTCAAAGGCATTCTCACCAATGAAAATGGGTGTAAGCAAGCAAAATTCATTAAAAAAAATATTCGTAGTACATACACGCGTAATATTCATGGTACATATCTCGTGTTAAATTCGTAGAACATAACGCGTAAAACTCGTGATAGTACGTATTTATATAAGAAAATCTCCGCTAAGACGTCTGTTCACTATGAAGGTACAACGAGGCATATACATATATGTATGTATACATATACATATGTAAATATGCACCGACTTATGTAATAAGTTTACTTACCGTTTGAGATGCGTGGATCCATGTTTTTAATTATCTCTTTAGCTCTCTCTATACATTTCCTATACTTAGAGTCAAGTAAGACTAGTTCCTGCTCTCGAGTTGCGAGAGCACTTTCCAACTGCGTTATTTTATTTTGAAAAGCAGCGTTTTGATTAACAGTTTCTTCCAATTGAATTGCTAAAATATGTAAAAATATTGTTTTAAAACACATTTCTAAATAAGTCTTTGTATATAAAATAAGAAAACTATGTTACAAACTGCAAATATCTTTAATTCCCACAAATAAATATGTATTTTAACAACAAATCAAAAGAATTTACTTCAATTAAGAGATATTGTAAAAATCATGCAATTGATGAACACATACTGGGATATTAATAAAATACAGTGAAAACAGTTGATCATAATGTTGTTTTAATTTCTAAAATAATATTAAGTACACCCAAAAAATAAAGTTTTAAAATCAAGAAGAAACATTTTGATTTTAAAAACGAAACCTTTATGAAATAGAACTATGTTTGTTTTGTGTTATTTTAAAAATTTTCATTCTTTGCTTAAAAATTAAAACTATTTTGGAATGAAAAATTATTATTTTTGTTTTAAGAAACAACAACCTTGATATAAAGTTGGACATACTCAAATTAAGAACTTATGTTTTTGAATTAAGAATAAAATATTCTTGAAGTAATAATGAAGAATTTTTATTTTAAAACTAATTATTAATTATGGAGACTTCTGAAATTAAGAATGAAACGTTTTAAATTAATAAAAAAGAATTTTGAAATTACGGATGGTTCGTATTAAAATTAAAAATGTTAATTTTGTTTGGAATCAAAATGCCCTTATTATGAAAAATTTTCGGTCTTCGACTGTAGTCCAAAGCGCTAATCGAACGAATTTTCAATTGCGTCATGACGAGCATTCAACAAAAAATTTCGCTATTATCTTATAAACACTATTATGTTATGAACACGCAAGATTCTTGTTTTAAGAATGCTTTTTTGGTTCAGTGTATGTAATAAGGTGAAATTTATTTCCTGGTAGTTAAACATTGTCTACATGCATTTCATTGTTGCTTTAACAAATCGTCAGTAGACTTCAACCAGTCATTAACCTCATATCTTATCTTAGACTTACAAAAACTATTTGAGAATTGTCAAATATGTCCATAACCAGCTAAAAAAAAATGTATGGAGCATATATGATTTCCCATATATGGTTTGGGTAATATTTTCGAAAATCACAAAAGAAAAATAAGCAATAATAAGTAGGCTTAGAAACTTATACAAAACTCAGCAAATAATTTTAATTTGACATGAATCTATTTTGATTTTCTATACCTTAATTAAACATTCAAGAAATTTATTATTTGATATACTCGTATTGTCATAATTCTAATCTTTATAAACCCAGTAAAAACTTTTCATGCTTTTTGAAGCAATAGGGCAATAAAGCACATCATAATTCGCTTTAAAATATGAGCTGCTTAGAAGAAGTGAACATATGTATATGAAGCAAACTAAAGAAAATAAGGTGATGTAACAGCGCCACAACAATGCAGATTTTAAAGCCAGAAATTTTCCTAATGTAATCTAAAAAAGCGCTTTTTTATAAGTAAATACGTTTATATTATTAATCCTTAACTGTTATATTTGCATGTTTTAGTAGATTAAAAAAAGCGCTATTGTGAGCAAAAAATTTAGTATTCCAGACCGAGAACTCGCCATACAAAAATCAGCAGGTTTGTCAGCTCTACTTTTACTCTCTCATAGTAAAAACCTGCTTTATTTTAACCAAAATTTTTGCTGGGAAATTATAGAAATTACATTATACAAAATAGAACATTTAGTGCAGCCATTTAGTATGTTCTTTTATTATTTTGCGCACATACCAACGTAAATATGCTTTAGCTGCACCTTGCAGTTTTAAAAGTAGAAATTGACTCAAAGAGAGTTCTCGCTGAACCTTCATAGTGAACAGACGTCTTAGCGGAGTTTTTTTTTCATATACATATTAAACAAACAAAAAATCATAAAAAATATTCGTAATACATAATAACCGTAATACATACATATTAACTTTGATAAATAAGCAAAGCAAATATTGCTGATATTATTTTGAAATAGCAAGAAACAAAAAACAAAAACAAACAAAAACCGCAAACAAAGTGCCCTTGAGGAATACTCTACATGAGTACCTCAAAAACAAAAAATTGTGAAGTGAGTTCAAACGGCAGAAATGCTTATTTTACTGTGAGTTCTGAAGCTCTTAATGATAACAATAAAAATAAAAAATCTGATGATAGTCTTTTTCTAACGGCAAAGCCACTTTTTCGTCAGCGATCAACTTCGCTTTGTCCAATGCCAACTAGTGATTCGTTAACATTACAATTGCGTAGTACTTCTTCATATAAGTCAGCGATATCATCCCCTTCGGGCTCGTGTTCATCACTTAACAAAGTTATCACTACAGATAACAGCAGTTCAAAACCCAAAGTCCAAGTCGGTATGGACAGATATATAACTGTGGTAAAGCGTGGCCGAAGCCCAAAATCTTCTAAAATTTCATCTGCTCCAAAAATGTCTAGGGATAACAGCGCGTCCTCTATTAATCGTCAAAATCGTTTTTCAATATTGCAAGACAATAACGAGAAGCCCGCTGCATCATCGCAAAAGTCTTTTAAGCCACCACCTATCTATCTGAGAGAAAAAAATTCTAACGCGCTTCTAAAAAAACTGCTGTCGGCCATTGGTGAAAATACTTTCGACATCATTCCAATTAAACGAGGTAATATTGATGAAACAAAAATTCAAATTTATGATGAAAAAATTTTCGAAAAATTGTTAGCGAATTTGAAAAAAACAACACAAATTTTTACACTTACCAACTTAAGAGTGCTAAAGGCCTACAGATAGTATTAAAGGGCATAGATTCATATGTTGTTGTTGCAGAAAAAAAATGTAGTAATTGTGGAGGCAATCACACCGCTAACTACAGAGGATGCCCTGTGTATTCTTTCGTTAAACAGGCTATGGGTCAAAAACCTAAATTAGTTCCAGCTCAATCAACTAACGCTTACTCTCTCACTTTTCCTCCAATGAGCCAACCTAGTACCTCACGTGTATCGTATGCCGATGCTGTTAAAATAAATTCTATTCCCACGCAGAAAGTGTCCCCACCAAGTAATTCAACAAATGCGAACACAAGTTTTAATTTCAGTCGCCTTGAAGCCACTATTGATAATCTGGTGCAAACTATAAACAATTTCACAACAAATATGACTAATATGATGCAAGAAATGCTTCGAATGCAGAATACTCTGCTTCAAGCATTAATTAACAAGCCATGAACACGTTAAAAATATCTTTCTGGAACGGAAACGGCATTCGCCAACACAAAAATGAGCTCGAGCACTTCCTTACGGAAAAAGATATTGATATAATGTTGGTCTCTGAGACTCATTTGACTTCGAGAAGCCTTTTCAAAATCAATGGCTACAACTTATATGATACAAAAGACCCTAGAGGAAGAGCATGCGGTGGATCGGCAATTCTAATAAAGTCAAGACTCAAGCACTATATTCTTGACAACGTTTGTGAAGAAAATCTACAAGCTACAAATATTTGCGTCGAAAATTTTTGTACAAATTTCGTTATATCATCAATTTACTCCCCTCCCAGATTTTCAATCACTGAGGATCAATACGAGGATTTCTTCAAATCTCTTGGACCTTGTTTTGTAGCAGCTGGCGACTACAATGCAAAGCATACGTTCTGGGGTTCGCGTCTTATTACACCTAGAGGTAGAGCGTTGTTCACCACAATTTCAAAAATGGGTTTGGAAGTCATTTCGAGTGGGCAGCCCACTTACTGGCCTACTGACATACAAAAAATTCCGGATGTTATAGATTTTGGCGTCATGAAAAATATTTCTAGAGATTTAGTTCAAGTTGAAGCTTCTCTAGATCTCTCCTCCGATCACTCTCCCACTATTGTTACAATCTGTAATCCACTAAGAAGTGACTTACCTCATCCATATGTGAAGATGGTCAATCGTGTTAATTGGCTGAGATTCAAAAAATATCTTAGTAGTCATTGCACAGAAAACATAACGCTAAGTACATCCGATGATATTGAATCTAACATTGCGAATCTTAACGGAAATATTAAACAGGCTGCTGAACATGCTACTACCTCCCACCCGCAGACTGGGTTTAATACAATTTATTCTACGGATATTGAACGTCTCGTAAGTGAAAAAAGAAGAGCTAGAAGGGAATAGCAGCAACACAGATCACCCCAACATAAAATCAGGTTTAAAGAGTGCACTAAACGACTCCAAGAGTTGCTTGCATCTGAAAAAACTGCATCTCTTAAAAATTATCTGGAAGGTCTTGATGTTACACCAGCATCTAATTATTCTTTGTGGCGCGCTGCGAGGAAGCTTAAAACACCCGTTGAGTTTAAACCACCCCTGCGCACTTCTACCGGAGGTTGGGCAAGAAACGATACTGAAAAAGGTAACATATTTGCTGAGCATTTAAAAACCGTATTTACCCCAAACACATGTATGGGTGTTGCTGATTTGCCATGTGTAGTTGCTCTACCCCCTCGTCCCTTAAAGTTTAAGATGCGTGATGTACAAAAACTAATTGCTGAACTCAACCCAAAAAAAGCTCCGGGTATTGATGAAATTAGTAATAAGATGCTGATGAAGTTGCCTCGTATTGCAATTAGAATTCTGCTATTCATTTTTAATGCCATTTTAAGACTGGAGTATTATCCACACAGCTGGAAGCTTGCCAAGGTCAAAATGATTCCAAAGCCGGGCAAAGATCTTACCAAGGCTGAGTCATACAGGCCAATAAGTTTACTGCCAACAATGTCAAAGCTCTTCGAAAAGTTACTCATGATCAAATTGTCCCCAATTCTAACTGATAATGCGTGCATACCGGATCATCAATTTGGTTTTAGAAGTCAGCATAGCACCATTGAACAAACGCATAGATTGGTTCAATTTATAAGAAGAACACTCGAAGAAAAGAAGTATTGTTCTGCCCTCTTTATTGATGTTTCTCAAGCATTTGATAAAGTGTGGCATAGAGGCCTAATTTTAAAATTGAAGACATATCTACCAATAAACATTGTTAATCTTCTGCAAAGTTATATTCTTGCTCGAAAGTTCACTGTTGTGGAAGGAGACTTCATGAGTGCGTCCGAATCAATCTCATCCGGTGTGCCACAGGGGAGCATACTGGGGCCAGTCTTGTATTTGATTTATACTTGTGATATGCCTTTGAGCAGCAATATCCATACATCTACATTTGCTGATGATACAGCCTGCCTTAGTATGCACGAAAACCCTCACGAGGCTTCCCGATACCTACAAGAACATATTACACAGCTGGAATTATGGTTAAACTTATGGAGAATTAAGGTAAACGAACAAAAGTGTGTTCAGGTAACATTTACTCTGCGAAAAGATACCTGTTCACCCATTCGAATCAATAATCAAGTTGTTCCTCAACATTCACATGTAAAATACCTTGGTATACACCTTGACCGACGGATAACATGGAAACACCATATTGACTCTAAGCTAACACAAATGAAATTAAAATTAACTCAGTTACATTGGCTGATTGGTAGAAATTCAACCCTGAGTCTAGATTGCAAACTTTTGATATACAAGTCGCTTTTGAAACCTATATGGTGCTACGGAATTCAGCTATGGGGCACTGCTTCAGCTTCAAATGTAGAGAAAATCCAACGAAGACAAAACAAAATTTTACGGTTAATAACATCGGCTCCATGGTACATAAGAAACTCAAATTTACATCGTGATCTAAATATGCCACAACTGACTGAAGAAATTGCAAAATACTCAGGCAAATATTTAACTAAACTCGAGTCACACCCTAATCCGCTTGCTCGAAATATCTTGAACTTTAAAGGACATATCCGCTTAAAAAAGAGGGACACAAGGGCTCTAATACTTACCACACCAGATGAAACTGTTTGAAATTATTTTTTTATTTTTTGCTTTGCACAACTCTTATGTATTATGAATTACTATCACTAAGTTTATGTCCGACACTGGTCGGGCCTAATAATTATATTTAGATTTAAGATTTGAATACTTATTGTTAGTTCATTTTTGAAGATACAATAAATAAATATATGTATGCATAAAAAAAAAAAAAAAATTGACTCAAAATATACCTAACGATTTTCGACTACCTACTACAGTTGCCACAAGTAAATATTTACACTATGCAAGTCTTATTGCTAAGCTGATTAGTTTGATGGAGAGAGAGACGAGGGGAACAGTAAAGTTTATTTTCCCCTCGTCTCTCTTTCCTAACAAACTAATCAGCTTAGCAATAAGACTTGCATAGTGTAAATATGGACCAAGTAATGCAAGCAGTGTTGCCAACTCGGTTCGTTTCGCACCATTTTGGGTATTTTTTGAAATTTTTTGTGCCAAAAATTCTTTTGTTGGTGCGTGGTGCGCTTTTTTTTAAATTTCGCTGCGTTTTTTAATTTTTGGTGACACCAACGCAAATTTAATGCAACAATGGGTTAAAACGGAAAAACTCTGTTGTGAAACTGACCAACTTCCCGATTTTTGTTATTTTGCAACATTTTAATTTAGAGTTGTACTAGTCTCGATCAATATAAATTTATTTGTTATTTATTAAATGTCTTTTAATTTTTTTTTAATATTTATTTACTATTTCGAATCAAAAATGCGTATGACTTAGACCACTTTCATAATCAAGGGCGCATATGTATGTGTGTGCATATCGTCACCTTAAATGCAAACGGACGTAACTGCACTTTTATATATTTTACAGGAGAAACAAAAAACGTTACAAAATCAAAATAATAAAGTATTCTTGAAAATTTTCTTCGAAATTTACTTGTAGTATGGATGCTTATATGTTTTTAACCATTTATTTCCTTTTTATCCTTTTTATATATATTAAAGCTTTTATGCTAGTTACGTTCTTTGCAATAAAAAAAAAATAGATCCATTCGTAATTACGTCCGTTTGAATATGTAGTTTGATAAAATAAAGCATAATCAATCAAAAACTCGATTTCGAATTTTTATGTAGTTACGTCCGTTTTCATTTCAGGTGACGATATCTATTGTCTGCCTTATTAATTTGTACTACACATTTCTTAAGATTTTTTAGGTTTTTTTGTTAAATTTTTAATACAAAAATATTATACTTATGCAAAATTAATTCAATAAACATTTTAAACTAAAAAATAAAATATATAATAAAAATTTTTTTCTCCATTTTGGTGCGTTTTGAAATTTCAAAGTTGACAACGCTGAATGCAAGAGTTCGCCTTCTGACTCTCTCGCTCATGGATATGTTAACGTCTTCAACCTAAATTTTTTTTTGCGAGAGGAGAAAACTGTGTTGTTATCAGCGTTGCCATTTTGGTGCTTTTCGGGTATTTTTTGGGGCTGTTTCCCTTCCTAAGTACCCGAAACTTTATTAAATACCCATTTCAGAAAAACAGGAATTTATAGAGCTTTTTACAATTTCTGGCAGTGCTTTTTAGTGCTATTTCAATAATCAAAATTTTTTAAACTGAAAGCAAAGAAGCAAACGCTTCGACTCAATAAATTTTTTTAATTCCTTACAAGATTTTGTTTTAATTTGTTAAGCAACGCTTTTACTATTTCAATTCGCATGCAGGAATACAGTTAAACAACGTGGATTTATTACTTGTGCAAATTGAAGAAATAACAACAAATTAGTTCCTATGAAATTATAAATAACAGAGAATATTAAGTTATAAAAATAGAAATAATAGAGAATATTTAGCTTAGTTTTTTTTACCCGCAATTTTTTTAATTTTTATCCTTTTATACCTTATTTTTACATGCTCACAGTGCTTTTTATGATTCAATTATTTTAAGTAATCTATAGTTATTTTGATTTTGTTGTTTTTTTAGAAAAGTAAAATGAGCAGCAGAAGTAAATTAAAACGTCGAATAAAAAAAGAACAATTAATTGAAAAATGTATTAATAATTAATTGGTTTATCAATAGAAAAAATTATTGTATTGACTAGCAAAATCATTGACGAATGGTTATGAAGATGATGGCAATTGACTACCGTCAATGTCATCTGCATATTAAAATCGTCAGTCGTGTGCATTGTTAGTAGTTAGGCTGGTAGTTAATGGCAACGATTGGTAGTTAAGGAAATAGCTAGAGGTTCGCTAGCTACGGCGAGTGCAGGGCACTTTTAGGCGGGAAACCACATATTTAAACTAGAGTGCTGCGCAAGTCTACTTCTCTTTTGTGATTTTCAAATATATTATTATTTGTGCATTCTCTAATAGTTTTTGAAAGTCTGTGCATAACGTGTGAAGAGCCACGTAAGCGTTCAGGTCCCGTACAGTGCCATAATTGCCAAGAATATGGCCACACAAAAACTTACTGCAAACTACCTACAGTTTGTGTTATCTACGGTGAATTGCACGGTTCTGCTAGCTGCACTAAGCCAAAAGATCAGCTGCAAAAAATGTATTAATTGTGGAAATAATCACACTGCTAACTACACAGGATGTTCTGTATATCCTTTCGTTAAACAGACTATGGGACAAAAACATAAATTACCTCCAGCTCAATCAGCAAACGCTTACTCCGCCACTTTTCCTGCAATGACCCAATCAAGTACTTCACGTGTATTGTATGCCGATGCTGTTAAGACAAATTCTATTTTCACGCAGAAAGTGTATCTACCAAGTTATTCAACAAATGCTAACACAAGCTTTAATTTCAGTCGCCATGAAGTATATAAACCACTTTGCTACAAATATGACTAGCATGATGCAAGAAATGCTGCGAATGCAGAACACTCTGCTTCAAGAATTAATTAACAAGCCATGAACAAGATAAAAATATATTTCTGGAACACAACGGGATTTGCCAACACAAAAAGAACTCGAAGACTTCCTTACGGAAAAAAATATTGATATAATGTTGGTTTCTGAGACTAATTTGCATTCGAGAAGCCTTTTCAAAATGAATGGCTACACCTTATATAAATTAAAGGACCCGAGAGGAGGAGCATGCGATGGATCAGAAGTTCTAATAAAGTCAAGACTCAATCACTATATTCTTGATCATTTGTGCAGAACATCTACAAGCAACTAATGTTTGTGTTAAAAATTTTTGTACAAATTTCTTTATATCATCAATGTACTCCTTTCCAAGATTCTCAATCACTGAGGATCAATACGAGAATTTCTACAAATCGCTTGGACCTTGTTTCATAGCAGCTGGAGACTGCAGTGCAAAACATACGTTTTCCGGTTCTCGTCTTATTACACCTAGAGGAAGAGCGTTGTTCAACACAATTTCGAAAATGGGCTCGGGCATCATTTCGAGTGGGGAGCCCACTTACTGGCCTACAGACACACAATAAATTCCTGATGTTATAGCTTTTGGCGTCATGAAAAATATCTTTAGGGATTTAGTTCATGTTGAAGCTTCTCTAGATCTCTCCTCCGATCACTCTCCCACTAGCGATAAAATCTGTAACCCAATAAGAAGTTATTTACCTCACGAAAATCTTGACGAAAATATTAAGAAGGCTGCTGAACATGCTACTACCTCCCACCCGCAGACTGGGTTTAATAGAATTCATTCTACGGATATTAAACATCTCGCATGTAAAAAAAAGATAGCTAGAAGGGAATGGGAACGACACAGATTACCCCAACAAAAAATCAGGTTTAAAGAGTGTACTTAACGGCTCCAAGAGTTGCTTGCATCTGAAAAACTGCATCTCTTAAAAATTATCTGGAAAACCTCGATGTCACACCAGCATCTAATTACTCTTTGTGACGCGTATTTACCCCAAACACATGTACGGGCGTTGTTGAGTTGCCGTGTGTAGTTGCTCAACCCCCTCGACCCTTAAAGTTTAAGACGAGTGATGTACAAAAACTATTTAACAAAACTCGAGTCGCACTGAACTTGAACTTCACTCGACACATCAGCTTAAAAAGAGGGACACAAGGGCTCTAATACTTAACACTCCAGATGAAACTGCTTGAATTTTTTTTTTTGCTTTGCACGACTCTTATGTATTATTAACTACTATCACTAGTTTATGTCTGACACTGGTCGGCCCTAATAATTATATTTAGATTCAAGATTTGAATACTTATTGTTAGATAAATTTTGAAGATACAATAAATAAATATACGTATTAAAAAAAATATGAGAGTGCATAACAGACCTATACTGGCTTATGTATGCGATCCCGGCTATAAACGTAATGGCTCCTCTCTTCAACCTAACCTTCGTAAAATTAAATATTTTTACTTTGACAATGCCAAGTTCATAAATATTGCTTAGGCCTTGTCTAAAGTATACTTTGTAGGGGAAACATTTTGTGGCGTATGTATGCTCTCCTTTATACTGCTTAGCCGTATTTGACTTAGGATTGACACTGCCTGTGATGTTTAATTTTGCCTCTTCGTAGTCTTTTAGGCATTTTATAGATAACGCTTCCGACAAATGTTACGTAGTTACTGAGGAAGTAGCATCCTGAATTTTCTTGTATATGGTGCGCAATCTTCAAGAGATTTTTCAGGTGTTCCTCTTCTTTGGCCAGTAGATGTATAAGGGTTCTCATTTTTTTAATCGTCGTTTTCTTTCCCATCTACATATGTTTACTTTTAAACGTCCCTAAAAATTACTAACTTTGAGCGGCCGAATACCCACAGTTATTATACTTTTTAAGAGCGTGTTTTTGATACTTGATCAATAAATTGTCGTTTGCAACATGCAATAACTTTTTTCTCAAAATTTTATAGCCGCATTTTTTATTTTTGTCACGGCTTTTACAAAATGAACAACTATGCAATACTTCGACTGGTTTAAAGAAAAGCATAAAACTACGAGTTTCATCGAGACATTTTAGTTGTTTAAATTGTTGCAAAATGTCTTTGGCGTCAATAGTTGTGTTGTGTGGTTGTTGGCTTTGCATTGCTTACAGTTTTTTCTGTTGTTTGATGTATCAATTTAAGTTTTCTTCAATTTCAGTTTTATTTATTACATTGTTTTCGTTTTCTATTATTTGTTAAAGCATATAATTTAAGAAATAAATTTAATTTGTTATAGATATAATAACAATGTAAAATTTAAATGCATTTTTGTTATTATCTGATGATTTTAAGATTTTTTTTCTTTTGGTTATTATACTTTTTTTTATTAATATAGCTTCTTTCCATTATTCTTCGGAATAAGTCTAAGTTTCCTTTTACTTTGAGTTTTAAAATTTTATAAAATTGTATAATAATCTAAAATCAATTCTGATATAAGAAAAGTGCTTAATCAATAACTTAAAAAAAGTGATACAGTACTTTTGACGACCACCACATTTCACATTTATGTTTTTCTGAAGATATTATTTATCTATCATGATGAATATATTAATTGAAAACAGCAAAAGTACGTATAACACTGTGTGACAAATTTTAATGAAATCGAAATACATGGGAAGTATTACTATTTTTCTGGTAGGTATTGTCGAGCATAATAACAATCTGTATTTGAAATTTTCCAAACACTTCCAAAATCTTGAGTTACGGGTAAAAACCGGGGTTTCGGATCCGTATGCACTTATCAGCCTCTAAATAAATTGAAAATCAAGTGATTTTAAATTTACACAGGTTTTTATCAAGCATGCAAAGTTTCGTAGCCGGTTCCTATGAAGAAATACATATATAATAGATTAAAATCGGTTAAGCCAAAGTTTATGGGCGTGGTCACGCTAACTTTTGAGCGCGAAAAATCATAGCTGTACATAAGTGCAATATGTATGCAAGGTTTCAATATCATCCTCAATTTTAATTTCTAGTTGTAGGATTCGAGGGCGTGGCCTCGCCTTACTGGTAAAACATTTCAGGTTTTCAGATCTTTTTAGTTAGTTATTAACGTAAGCCTACTTGTGTACTGAATTTCAATCCTCTGGCTAAGGCAGAAGTACCCCATAATTGTGATAAGTGAGGCAATCATTGTATAAATTTGCATATGAGGTAACTTCTTAAATTTGCAAATGAATTAACTTTTATGGAGAGAACAACGTTATGAGGGAAGTACAAACAAAACGAGTGGTTTCGAGTAATCATACACACTATGTGCATAGAATAGAACTTGGCTTATCGCATTACCGTGCGTACCAATTTATACATACGTAGATGTTATATAGACAGACGAAGCAAGATTTTTTTTTCAAAGTTATGATGTTACCCCGAAGAAAACCGGAATCATATTATTGTATATAATTATATATTAAAAAGATCCTAATTCCCATTTGGTTTATTCAATTATATTTCTACTCACCTTTTTGGTCATTTAGTTCCAATAGCTGTTTTATTTGTTTGCCAAATTCATTACTGAAAATATAGTAATAGTTTTGTTGTATAAATTTCTTTATTAAGTATTTTGTATAAGAAATGGTTATATAGAAGTTCTGCCGCGACTGTGGTGAAAGTCAGACTTATAACGAATAACAAAATCAATTGCGTACCTGTAATAAGTGTATTAGTTACATATGTATATATTTTGCGAAGTGAAAGCAAAAATCGTTTTTTAGGCATCTACCGCAAAATAAAAGAAACTAAATTAAAAAAAAACCAATTGTGAAACGAATGTGTAATGTTGCAGGAAAGCATATATATATAGTATAGTATATATAGTATAGTATAGTATATATAGTATAGTATAAAAAGGTTTTCTAAAACTCTGTATTTATTTTAAACAAAAAAGAGCTAGGCAGATGTTGCCGGTTTGCGTTTATTCAATTAATTCTGTTTTTTTACTATGGCTTATGTACTGCTTTTTCAAATTTAACATGGCATTTCTGACTTGTCTAAACAAAGTATTTGTATCTTTCATTTTTATGGAAATGCAAAAGAATGAATGAAAAGAATATTGCAACGGAATGCACTCATATTAATATTTTTTTTTAAATACATGTATTGATTTATTGTATCTTGAAATATGAATTAACAATAAGTGTTCCAATCTTAAATATAAATATAATTATTAGGCCTGGCCAGCGTCGGACATAAACTTAGTAATAGTAAAATATTAGTACATAAGAGTCGTGCTAAGCAAAAAATAAAAAAAGTATCTTCAAGCAGTTTCATCTGGAGTGTTGAGTATTAGAGCCGTAGTGTCCCTCTTTTTTAAGCGGGTGTGTCCAGTAAAATTCAAGATGTTACGAGTAAGGGGATTAGGATGGGACTCGAGTTTTGTTAAGTATTAATATGATGCTTAAATTTGTGTCACTCTAAATATTCAGATTGATCGTTATTGTTATTGATTTTAGTTGTTATTGATATTTGCGTAAATAATGTTGTATCCACACTAAACATTGCGAAGTATGCTTCATAGGTGGGTAATTTTTCTCTCATCTTCCATAATGTTACAACGTTTTGTTTTTAATACAATTATTGAATTAAAATATTTGCAATGATTATTTCATATATATATATTGGTTCCTTTGGATCAAGGGCCTCAATTGGGGTACTAATGGTGTAGTGATACGCCCCTACAGCGTCTCTTGGACAATTGTCAACCTCTCCTACACGTGGCGTACCCTTTTGTTACCTGACGAGGCTCTGACGACCGATCATGAGCGGTATAACCCTCACAAACGGTGGCGGGTAAATGTCCACTGTCTGTCTGGAGACGTACTGACAGCCGCAGATCCAGGATCGAATGTAGCAGCTCAAGCAGCTACTCATCTTAAATTAAGCAAAACGAGACCTCATTATTTAATAATAGCGATATTTAACTAGTTCTACTAACTATATTTGTAAGGTATTATATGTATACAAGTTAAAAATTATTATTATGTATTTTTTCTAGTCTGTTATATACTATGTTTCTACGCAGGGCTTATTTGCAAATAAAACTGTAAATTGTTGCCATATTATTATTTTTATTGCGACTTACTAATTCAGAAAACTATTCACGAATAACGCACTATTTGCAAATAAAATGCTTGAGTTTGCCACACTTACAAATGTTTGCTAATAAAAAACAAAAAATTTGTAAATATTGCACAAAAAACATTGATAGAAGAAAATAATAGCAATAAAAACAAATGATTATTTGTTACTTTATACATTTACACAATTTTTTTGTAAACATAAGTAGCTTTTCTATAGAAGTGCTACAAGTTTTTATACATTTACAATGCCGTATAAACAGTGATGTAAGTTATTTGCAAATATTTTTATTTGCAAATAGTGCGCCTATAAACGGAGTAATAATCTAATATAGTATTTACACCATTTCTTCTTATTATTCTATATTAAGTTAAGTAGTTTTAAATATATGCATAATTTTGTAAAGTCGGTTTTTGCTAACTTTTCTCATTTTGAAGTAGCTATATTTCGCAAACTAGACCGTATAATGATTCTAAGATTTTGCAGTAACGGTAGTTATGCCAGAGGCATCATTCGTACAAAATTTCATCAAAATTGGAAGCGAAAATATTCAAAATGTTACTTTTTTTACTTGGCTATAATTGTTTTTACCCAACGAAGAGCTTGAATTTTGATGCCTCTCGGCTTGAGCTAGGTTGATTTTATACCCCTAGTTTCTTATTGTAATATTCTTAGAATTTTGTGTAATTTCATTTTTGCTAGACGCCTGTTGTTTTTTTCGCACACGAACAAATCGACCCACTCTAATGTACATACATATGTACATAGATGTACTTATTTACATACATACATATGTATTAGTGTTGTTAATTATTCGTGTTTTATATTTGTTCGAATGAAATTTCATGATTTTTTTCTTGTTCGAACGGACGAATAATTTGGAACTTTTGTTCCAATATTCGAACGAACAAAGAATAAAAAAATTGTATTCGAATAATTTTACACATTTACAAAAAATTTTAATATGTCATTGATTTCTTTCAAAATAGTCAATTAAAAAAGAGCAGATAACCCCACTCTTTAGCTTGCAGACAGTTCTCGTTTTAATTTTGATAAAAGAAGTGTTAGTGATACCGCTAAAATAAGATTAAAAAGCATATCCAATTTGTGTGTTCTTTTCTTTGATATCTCCAAATAATCTAAATCAACCTCAAAATTGTTAACGATTTTTATATTAGTACAATTTCTTACTTTTTTGATACAATTTTTTAGATCAGCTAATAAAACATTGCCAGTTACTGCAGAAATTTCATCTAATACTTCATCGTACTTGAGATTATTTGCGAATTTTTTTTACAAAATAATGGTGAAACCAAAGTATTTGCCTTTTATGGCATTTTTTAAAAAGTTGTTGTTGGAAAGCTTGGGAATAATATTATTTATTTACAACAGTTATTTTTTTAAATTCTATCAGGAATTGTAAGACACCTTCTGATTCCATTAAAGAGACATTATCTTTTCAAAGCAAGAAAACAAACGATAGATGCGTTTAGCGAACATATACAAACCAGCTTACGCAAGTATTTATAATTTGATTACTTAACATCCTATTTTTAACAAATTAAAAAGTTATTAAATGTAAAATATTTTTTATACAAAGTAATTAAGGAAATTGTTCGAATATTCGACAAAAAATATTGGAATAATTTTTTATTCTAAATTGAAAGTTTTTGTTCGATCGAAAAAAAAAATTTAAAAAAGATGTACGAATATTCGAATAATTTTTGATCGAATGACAACACTAGTATTTATGTATAACACTCAACAAATTTTAAATTGGCTGACCCAGTTAGCATTTTATGAAATTAATAATCATATTCGTCTTTTTCAACTCCTCCGCGCGATTAAAATAATCAATTATGCGCTCATTTTTGAGTCGAAAATGGCTGTTCATTCGGGAGAAAATGGTAATCTAGCCGCGACTCTTCTAAAAGAGTCTTTTATGACTCGCGCTTCTGATCAATTTCGACTCATTTTCGAGACAGTTTGTGGTAGTACTCACAATCGATTGCGAAAGAATGATTCCAACATTTTGTTTTTTAAAGAAATTACTTTCTAATAATTTCTGGGAATAATTTTCGAGTCTTATTTTAAGCGCAGAACTAATTAATCAGTGTTTGTTCATATTAGGTAGTCGAAAAGACTCAGTTTGGTAAAGCAATCTTCCACATGCTGACTGGGGAATGAATGTTATGTTTATTATATATGTATGTATGTATGTAGATACCCTGCAGAAAACATGGGGTTAAGTGTCCCCAAGTCTGTTGACATTGTCAACAGAGCGTCTATTAATAATGGTTTTAATACGTATAAAACATTTTTTCAGGTACACACAACTATGTTTCTTCTTAATGTTTTATTGGTTTGTTGAAAATAAACGTGACGTCAAGCAAAATTTAAGTGTTTATAAAAATTAGTTTAAGAAATATAATTATAAGGTTAATATATATAAATGTATTTAATAATAATTAAAAACATAATACACAAAAATAAAATAAAAAACAAATAAAATAACAATAAATATTGTATAAAAATATAAAATGTGAAAATTGAAGAGTTTTAAGTGAAAGGTGCCAATTATGAAAATTTTTACCCTGTGGAAGATTTTGTGCCATCAGGTAAAGATTTGTCACATTTTAAGATCCATACGTACGTGTTTGACTTTACTAATTCAGCGAAACATACAATTTTTAATTTTAATACACATATGTATTTAATAGAAATGACAAACAATTTCCTGCAGGTGGTGACAGTGTCTATAGTGAATCAGTACAGTTTTACTACGGACTTCGAGCGAGGAAACATCGATATTTTAGACTAGAGCCCCTAAAATTTACTAGTGAGTCTTTGGTGCCAATGTCTCCATGTGGTCCCAAAAAAACTACTTAGTCAGTAGTGCTACAGTCTAGTGGTAGATTTTCAATGACAAGCTAATGTTAAATGTCAATAGGCGATTACATTGGCTAAGGTACACCTGGTCAGTAGTGCTACTGACAATGTCACTAGCAAATCACTACATTTTCACTATTCGCATTTTCTGCAGGGTATATACAAATTATTACATACATATGTATGTATATGAAAAATTAATATATGTGCACTCAAAATATTTCATATTTAAAAATACGAAAAAATTTTTCGTAATTTAATTTTTGTGCAATAGACGAAAATTTAGTATATTTTACGAAAATATTTGTAACTTGTGCAGGGAAACAAATTTCGTAATATTATGAATTTTGTTAAGTTACAAAAATTATTTTCATCTGAAATAATTTCTGAGTCGGGCTTAAATCCAGTAATTTCAATTCTTGTTGAATGAAATATTTTTATTAATTAATGTGAGTTTCTAAAGAAGAGAAGAAAAATTTAATTAGACTTTTTATTAGCTGGGGGAAATACCGATATTTTTCAGTGCAGCCACGCACTTCATCAGCACCAGTCTATCCACTTGGATAGAGATTGTTATTAGCATCAGCTAAAATTATTTTCGTACATATATAGTACCATATTTTGTAATAAAAAATTATAAAATATAAAAACAAATAGAGAATAAAATATATATGCATACAGGTAACCCTCGATTTACACGATCTGTTGGGACCGAACAATGTACGTGTAAATCAAATTCGCGTAAAATAAGGTTCAGTATTGGAACGAAATCTTTTTATTGGGACCAAAAATTTAGAATTTCGCGTAAATCAAAACATGAGATACATGGAAAATTTTATTTTGGAACCTAAGAGTCGTCTTAAATCAAGAACATATAAACTTAACTTTTTTTCTCTTATTTTATTTGCACTTTTCAATTGCCCAACAACCTACTCTACATATGTGTGTTGTTGCTTATTTCTATATAAAGTTTGCTAAGAAACATATTAAAGCTCAGAAATTATTCGGGAATCTATACTCAGGGAAAAATCAAGCTAAATTTAAGCTAAATGGTCTTAAAACAAGCCGAAAACGTCATGAAAGTCTGTTAAGCTTGAAAATGCTAAAATCAGGATGATAATCTTAATTTTAGAACGATTATTTTTAAATTGCTTCGTTCTACTTTTGAGAATAAAAATTTTATTTTAATATTTTTGCAGTCTTGAAATAACCTATAGGTTTTTTGAACATTAAAAGACACATGCATTTTATAGGTATTTACTAAAAAGAGTTTCACAAACAAAAGTTTTATAATTATTTCGTATAACATACTCAATAACTATTTGAGAATTCACAAATCATATTTCTTTAAATTACAAAAGAAAAATAAACGTATTATTATTTGTGTTATTTGTGAATTCTCAAATAGTTTTTGAAAGTCTGTGCACAAGATAAGAAGTTTGTGACTGTTCAAAATATGTAGTTGAAGCCTACTAATGATTTGGCAAAGCATCAATGACAATGCTTAACTACCGGCAAATGAATTTCAATTACTATCTTCACATGGGGGAAGATCATGACGAATTTATTTTAAAAAAACAAGAAAATTTTAGTAAACAATTTCGGGATTGACTGAATCCCGAAAGTCCCGGGGTTTTCGGGATTGGCATCCCTGATATCCATAGAATAAATTCTATTAAACCCAGTCTGCAGATGGGATGTAGTGGCATGTTCAGCAGCCTGCTTAATATTTTCGTTAAGATTGGCAATGTTAGATTCAATATCATCGTGTGTTCCCAGCCAATTAACACGATTAATCATCTTCACATATGGGTGAGGTAAAACACTTCTTAGTGGATTATAGATTGTACCGATAGTGGGAGAGTTATCGGAGGACAGATCTAGAGAAGCTTCAACATGAACTATAAGTGGGCTAACCACTCGAAATGACGTCCAAGCCCTTTTGAAATTATGTTGAACAACGGTCTACCTTTAGGTGTAATAAGCCGCGAACCTCAGAACGTATGTTTTGCATTGTAGTCTCCAGCTGTTACAAAACAAAGCCCACGAAATTTGTAAAAAAAATTTCAATGCAGATATTAGTTGCTTGTAGATGTTCTGCACAAATGTTATCAAGAATATACTGCTTGAGCCCCGACTTTGTTAGAATTGCATGCTTTTCCTCTCGGCTCCTTTGAATCATATAAGGTGTAGCCATTGATTTTGAAAAGGCTTCTCGAAGTCAAATGAGTCTCACAAACCAACATTCGAGTTCATTTTTGTGTTGGAGAATGCCGTTTGCGTTCCAGAAACATATTTTTAACGTGTTCATGGCTTATTAACTAATGCTTGAAGCAGTGTATTCTGCATTCGCAGCATTTCTTCCATCATGCTAGTGATATTTGTAGTAAAATTTTATATAGTTTGCACCAGATTATCAATAGTAGATTCAATGCGATTTAAATTAAAGCTATAGTTTGTATTTGTCGAATTATTTGGCGGTGATCCTTTTTGTACGGGAATAGAATTTGTCTTATCAGCTTCGGCATACGATACTCGTGAAGTAATTGGTTGGCTCAATTGAGGAAAAGTGACGGAGTAAGCGTTGGCTGATTGAGCTGGAGCTAACTTAGGTTTTTGTTCCATAGTCTTAACGAAAGAATATACAGGACATCCTCTGTAGTTAGCGGTGTGATTACCTCCACAATTACTAATTTTTTTTCTGCTTGATCTTTTGGCTTAGTACAGCTAGCAGTACCGTGCAATTCACCGCAGATAACACAAACTGTATGTAATTTGCAGTAAGTTTTTGTGTAGCCATATTCTTGATAGTTATGGCACTGTAAGGGCCCTAAACGCTTGTGTGGCTCTTCAACTGTTATTTTCATAAAAGATATTTTAAGCTATAAATTGGATGGGTCTCATTTTTTCTCAATTTTATATCATTTGGCTCAAGTTCAACGCGAAATAGAAGTTGGGGGATCATCTCTCTATTTAATATGTTTGATACATTTTTTACCTTAAATCCCAGGAGGACGAGCGCATCTTTTATTTCTTCGGGAACAACATACGAATCTATGCCCTTCAGTACAATTTGCAGGCCTTTAGCACTGTTAAGCTGGTAAGTGTAGAAACTTGTTTTACTTTTTTCAAATTCAGTAACCACTTTGCGAAAATCTTTCTCTTCATAAATTTTAATTGTCGTTTCATCAATGTTACCACGTTTTATTGGAACAATGTGAAATTTATTCTCGCCAATCAATTTTTTAATAAGGGCGTTTGAAGTTTTTTCTCTCAAATAGATTGGTGGTGGTTTGGAGGTTTTGTTCGAGGATACATCGGGTTTATCGTTTAGTAGAGGATGCGCTGTTATCCCTAGACATCTTTGGAGCAGATAAAATTTTAGAAGAATTTGGGATTTGCCCGCGCTTCCCCACGGTTATATATCTATCCATTCCGACTTGGACCTTGGGTTTTGAGCTACTCTTACTGTAACTGTAACGTTAACGAACCACTAGTTGGCATTGGACAAAGCGAAGTTGATCGCTTAAGAAAAAGTGTCTATATATAAAAAAAAATATTTTTTTTTAGATATTCTTATAGAAATGTGCATTTATTGGCCTTACCCATCGGCTAGTAAGATTAAAATTTCGTTCATTTTTTTATTGTTTCCTGTTTTATGCAATGTCAAGCAAATGAATTTAAGTATTATAAATAATAATAAACAAAAAAAAAAATAAAACAGACAGGAACAAATTTTTCCGCTAGAAATTTTATATTTTGACAAAGCACATTAACTTTCGGAAAAATCGAATAACTGATAACAAAGAAAATATTAAGAAATCAGTAATTACAAAGCGAAGGTTAATTTACAACTATCCTATTTAGCACAACTACTACACTACTAGTTACTTAGGGGTCATCCATATATTACGTAACGCCATTTTTCCCGATTTTTGACCCCCCCTCCACCCCAGTAACAGATCGTAACAATTCTTAGACCCCCCCCCCCCTCACAATAACGTAACAAGAACTTTAAAAAAATTTAAATTGTTTTATTATGTTTTTATTTAAAAAAAATTAAATTTAATTCATGCACATACATATGTATGTATTTTTAAATAACTTTTTGTTTGAATTGAAGTAAATTTCTTTATTTAGTTATTACAAACTAATATACAAATATTTTGATGGCATTTTCTTAAGTTTCGTTTAGGATTTATGCATTTATTTATTTTATTTATGGGAAAATGCAAGTAATTGAGAATGGACGAATATTCGGGAATTCGAATCCTTTTGTTCCTTTATTTTTATTTTCTGTTAGACTAACACAGTGCGTAGACAAAAATCAAATAAGCTTGCAAAATATAAATAATAACAATTATGTATTTATGTACATACATATGTATATGCATATATTTATATCTATTTAACACTCATGATTCTTGATTTATTATGTATTTCTTTGATAAATTAAATATATAAATAAATGAAAAATCGAAGTGTTTTTGTACGAAATTAGTAAAATTTATGTTACGTAACAATTTTACAGACCCCCCCCCCTACCCCTCCGTAACAAATCATAACAAAACTCGAAGCCCCCCCCCCCCAAGGGCGTTACGTAATATATGGATGGCCCCATAGTAACAATAACATTTCATTAATATCATCGATTAGAAAACACCCGGACCTAATTAAAAAATAAAGGCTTTTGCATACTGATTGTTTGTTATTGTATTTTTCTTTTCTTTTTTGTTTCATTTCATTTGCTAAGTGCAATGTAAAGTCACATAAAATAAATGAAACAAAAACAGATATTGCAAAGAGCTCCAAATTACTACAAACTTTATTTAGACTTCTATGTGAAATAAAAAATAATTTTTTTTATTTAGTATTTTTGGTCCGTTTTTGTTCTATATACACGAGTTTTTGCATACAGAACACAATAGGTTACGAAGCTTGTCACTAAAGAGTTGTATAGCACAAAGTCAATGTCTCATGTTTCGAAAACTATTAATGATAAGAGCAAACTGATTACATAGATCGACATATCTCTAAAAGTTTGCCTAAAAATCAATCTTATCTCAATTTTCTATATTTTTCGGTATATAATAACAAATAATTAAATAATCTGTACTATTTTACATCTCTGTTCCTTGCTTCTTGAGCTTCTTTTGTAAGAGGTAGAATGTTTGATTCAATGATTTCTTTTCCATGAGATAATACCTTATGCTCAATTGGCGTCATCAATCTCCATGGAAATAAGTTCTTTATGAGTACTTTTGTTTCATTAGCAAAAGCGTCATATTTCTTTGATTTTCCCTTTTTACTGTTAATAGTTGCCAGTATCATTTTGAAGTTCTTTATTAATATTCTATCCAACCCTATGATCAAACATGTAGTCTCAGTATATTCAAAAAGGCGTCTATCAATATTTCCATTATTTTGAGTTCCGAAAACAAAATGAACAATGGCTAAAAAACGATATATGTGAAATAATTGAGAAGGACTAATATATTATACCAAGTAAATTTAAAACAGATTTTATTAATGAAAATGCATTAGCCCTTATTCCAAATTCGGTCTTAAAATAAATATAAAATATAAATATAAAATAAGAAAAGCTTTGTCTGAAAAAAATGGGGAAATTTGCCGTCTACAAAGTCATTGAAGGCAATAAAGGATGAAATTTGTCCAAGTTTTCGAAAGTTAATAGCATGGGTGCCAGTATTGAGCAATCCCGTCTCCTCGCGAATTAACAGTTGTGGTAGCTGAAATGGAAATATTGATAGACGCTTTTTTGAAATAAAAAAATAAGCTTCGACCAATGAACAAAGCTTTTAGTTAGTATTACAAAGTTTTCCTAGTTGTAGCATAATATTAAATAGATAATCTATTGGTAAATAATAAAAAAAACAATACATATAAACAAAACTTTTCCAATTTTTAATATAATACAGCATAATTTGGGCTAGTTTTTTTTACTAATTAGTTAAACTTAGTTTAACATACGTCTGAGTTAACCAAGAAACAAATTTAATTTTCAAAATTACTAAAATCTTCGTAACATCTTGTTATGAACAAGCATCTATTTTATTTATGTATGAATATATTTATTTATTAAACTTTTTAGTAAACTGATTTTTTCATTTGCGTAATATTTATTTCATATATTTATCATTTGACAGTTCTACCTAAAGTTTAACTGAGCAATGTTGCTCGGTTAAACCTAGATTACGAGGTGTGTTCAAAAAGTATCGCGAATTTTGAATTTTCGCAGGTTACGTATATTTGAATGACATATCGATTGGCTCGTGCGATTCGATTTTTATCAATGATTTGGGCATGAGACGGGTCGGCGCGAACTTTGTACCAAAATGTCTCAATTTCGACTAAAAACAGCATCGCATGAACATGGCTAATGAGCTGTTGGACTCTGTCCGTGACGACCCAAATTTGCTCCAGGGTACTAACTGGTGACGAATCGTTATGTTAAGTTATGCGCAATTTGCGCGAAGCAATCCGCCAGAAACGCCCGGATTTGTGAAAGAACAAAAAGTGGCTTTTGTACCACGATAACGCACTTGCTGACACATCGTTGCTTGTACGCGACTTTTTGGCCAAAAACAACACACTAATGATGCCGCAGCCACCGTATACCCCAGATCTGGCCCCCTGTGACTTTTTCTTGTTCCCGAAACTGAAGAGGCCCGTGAAAGGACGACGCTACGCTACGATTGACGAGATAAAGACGGCATCGAAGGAGGAGCTGAACAATATAAGAAAAATTATTTTTTGAAGTGCTTCGAAGATTGGAAAAAACGTGGCACATAAGTGCATTATATCTGAGGGGGATTACTTTGAAGGGGAAAAAAATATTATATTATTATATATGTAATTATATATTATTCTATATGTAAAGTAATGCGCGAAAACCTTTTTTAAATTCATTAATAAATGTGTTTTGTTGTTCGTTAAATGCTACCTGTTATTAGCACTAAGTACATTTACATACATGAAGAAACATATTGAATACTTACGATAAATATTTTTTATTACGAAAAGTGTACATAGACTTATTGTATAACATTCCAAATAAATTTTTATTTTTCTATTTAGGTTGAATTTCAGAAATCACAACAGTGCTAAACAGCAAATGTGTGAATAAAAGGAAAGAAGTTAAGCGCATTCTATACATTTTTTTAATTGCACCCTATAATCGGAATGTCTAGAAATCAGTTAAACATATTGGAATATTTTTTTTCACGCACATTTAAAAGACTCATATGGAAGTCAAAAATACCAATTTAAAAAAATAAAAATATTTAATTTTTTTTATGGTACATAACAATATTTGTCCCAAATTTTTACTTTTTTCAGAAAATCTGCGCGTATGTCCGGATTTATGAGAAGGGTCTCTTAAATTTTAATTGAAAATGTATTAAACTATCTATATAATAGAATGTTGTAGTTGAAATTTTCAAAATCTACCGTCACAACTTTTCATAAGCCCTTAACTAAACACAAAAAATATTTTTAAAGTTGACGATTTTCGGACATTGCTGAATGTAGGGTACATGTCCAAAATACAAAATAATTAGATCTTAGGCCATTCTTAATGGATTGCCCTTAGCGCTATGTAGTTAAAAAGTGGATGTGTTAAACAAAGTTTTTTAGAAAATTTAAAATTTTGAAGATAATTTCTTTAAGAAAAAGATGATTTTTTAATTTTTTTTCTTTTCCCGATTTCACGAATGAAAATATTAATAATTTTTTTTAGAATGTTATCAAAAATTGAATACTTTCTTTTAATTTTAAATGCAACAATAAACTAAAAAGTTATAGATGTGAAATACCAAAAAAAAAGTCAAGGCAAAAAAAATATTTTTATGTCTAAGCCAAATATCTTCTAAGTTATGAAAGATACGGAAACACATCTAAGGAAATTATTTCTTCAGAATTTTGACCTTTGCTCAAAATGCTTTATCCGATAAAAATCTTATAATTTTTAAAAAAGTTAAAAGCCTCAGAATTGTTTTGAGTCTCAAGTGGTAAATTTTGGCCCACTGTAACTCCTGTCCAGCTTAAGCCAGAAGGCTGTCAAGACATGTGTTATAAAGCCTAAGTCCTCCTCTAAGGATGTTCGAAGTTTCATATAAATCCAATTAGTAGTTTGGAAGTTCAAGATTTATTACCATTTATTTTCCCACTGTATATTGCACCGAAAAATTGGCGGGTAAAGTCAGAATTATATTCTAAATTTGCCATTAATATAAAGCGAAACTAATTCAGAAAAATTATAAATTTTAAATTATTTTAACATCTAACGGTTCTTAATTTTTATTGTTCTGAGAATTTTTCCGCGCCTAAAATCATGCCGCTCTAGACCCGGGCCTCACGGCCCTATACGTAAGTCCATCACTGCATGTCTTTGTTTATGGACCATTTTGAGCAATTTGATCTCCCAAAACACCCCAACAGTGTATGTTTAAGGCCATCCTGCTCAGTGCACTTGTTAAAAAATTTTCACTTTTAGAAAATGAAACATTTTTTTATCGGAGCATCTTTTATTGATCCAAATATTTTTAATACTTTCACTGCACATTTTAAATTATCTTAAGTATACCCATCTTCAATATTGTTCTTGTATACAGACTTCATCGTAATAGGCTTACTGAAGAAAAAGATTCTTAACTGTTATTTTAGAAGTTAAAGATTTATCTCTTGACGTGAAGAAAGGTACCTGCTTTAACTTTTTTATTGTTAATTGTACAAGGAGTTTGTTTTGTTGCCTACAAGAAAATTGGTTATTCTTTGAATTGAAGTAAATTTTTTTTAGATTATTGAAAATTTGATAAATCAAAATATTCGTATCCATCTGAAATTAGCGAATAGGAACACACTAAATACATTCATGTATGTATGTATATCATATACTTCGTATATAATATACATACATACACTGTACTCGTATATCCGTATAGTACCAAAGTTATATTTTTATTATTTTGTTTAATTAACCAAAAAGTATAATTTATGTATGCAAAGTTTAAACTGCGGTTTCTTTAATTCACTTTTTTAATAAATTATTTTAATATACATAATTGCAATTGCATGTTTTTTCTTGATCTTTTTATGAATTTTTGCATCGATTTGTTAGTGCATATTTTTGCATATTTTACCCTTTAAAGCATGTTTTTGCATATATCAGTCTTACACGTATATTTTTATCATATTTTTTAATTTTTAGAGCATAATTTACGGTTTTAGGGGATATTTTGATTATTATATAATTTTTTTCTTCTTATCTGTTGGTCAACATTTTTATTAGTACTTGTATAGTGTATGAGGTACCCCTATTAATTTTTAATGGGGTAATAAAAATGATGTTAATTAGCCAATTAATGATGTGATAAAAAGTTAATGGGGGTGTCGGCTTTGTTTGATGTGTGTATGTTTATATTTGGTGTTTGTTTACATATGTTTTTTGTGTTTCTGTTTCGTCCGTCTGTGATGCGTATTGATTTCAGTTTGATTGTTTATATTTGGAGGCTGTCGGTGGCGCGTTAGTTTTTGTGTGTGTCTGTCCGTGGGAATTCTTGTAGTTTGATACTTGTTGATAAATTTTGTTTATATTAATTGTGTGCCTGGCATCCATCTGTGCTATACGCTTGTTCGTCTGTCCTTCTTGAGGTTGCCTTTTGTAGTCGCTGCCGTATTAATGATTAAAAAATATCAAAAATTAAATGAAGAAAAAATTGTTGTCAAGTAATGATTTTGCAAGAGAATAATTTGTAATTACTTCTGATAAAGAAATAGTTTTTTGTGATCGCAATTACATACATATCTACATATGTATGTATACACATTTGATATTCATAAATACATTCAGACATACGAAGAAATATTTGTTTACCCGTACATTAAATTTTGTGAAGTGTGCATGCTGGAGATTGCTTCTATGTTGTCCCTCAAACTTTTTCGCTATTTGTTTGCATGAAATTTTTTGTCAAGTGGTTGATGTGAAATTATGTATGTATAAATTTTTTGTGCATGCTTCTGCTGGACATCTAAATTTTGTCTTAAAGTTTTGTTTGATATACTTACATACGTATGTACATGCATATGTACATATGAATCTACAAACAAATGTAGTAACATGATAATGTTTTTTAAATTCTCCTTAGAAACAAATATTTGTCTGATCGATTAAATTTCTGGTTGTGTTGCTACTTAGCAACAGTATCAGATTTAGTTGCTGGATATTTGTTTGACTGTGAGAATTTTTCAAATGTGCGTGTGTGTGTGTGTGTGTTTGTTACGGTTGATCATGTGTGCTTTTTGTGTTTTTGAATGACCGTTCATGCTTTACGTCTTTGGTGGTCATGCGAATAAAATTTGTTTATACATATTAAATCTATAAGTATTCGATTATGTACATATGTATGTATGTATGTACGTATGTTTATTTTTGTATACATGGCGACCATCAACACTTTACGTTTGTTCCAGTGCTTTTTTTATTTTAGTATAATTATTAAATTGATGAAATTTTTTTTAAAGTAGTAGTTTCACTTGTGTAATAAAATCTTTATTGACTGTAATATTCATTTTACAATTTAAATTGAGTTGGGCGATTTCTTTATAATAAGTTATTTTTATTTTAATATGTATGTATGTGTATCAAATAGATAAGATTAGTGTAGTTTTATATAAATTTTTTTTTATATTATTTTTATTTTATGCATATATATATATATATATATATATATATATATATTTATGTACATGTGTATGTAAAAATATTGTAGGATATAAATATATTATTGAATATTAATTGTTTAATAGTGTTGCTTCCAGCAACTCCACTGTCTCTTTCAGCAACCGATGATCATCAGTATTTTCATAGAGTGCAAGAAAACTTGCAACATCTATGTTTGGCAGTACTTCAACTTGAAGAATTTGAATTAACTATCTCCCTGGTTCTGTTGGAATTGGAGGTGTATGATATGGTTGGGTGTTTATAGTTAAAAAAAAAATCTCCTCATCACCTTCAAGAAGATTTTCATACGTTCCATTGATTCCTGATGCATTTTCCTGCTGCAAGTTGATGACTAGGAATACCTCCTCATCACCTTCTAGCATCTCGTTGTATTTCTTTAACGTACAGGCGGTGTTGTCTTAATGGGATTCATTTTTCAAAAGAAAATTGTCACAATTTTTTCCTTGACTTTGAAATCGTTTACTACATAGAAATTTCTTTGGCTACAAAATTTAGCAATGTTAGCATTTTTTTTTTTAATTATGTATATATGTACGTATCCCTCGATATCTTTCGATATATTTATAGTAAGTTTATTTGATATACATACTACTTACAAAGCAATGCTTGTTTACATTAAATTTGCCAAACTATGCATACTTTAGCATGTTTGTACTTGAACCCCGGATTTTTGTTTTCTCCTATTTTTTATTTTATTTAATTTTTTTTAGAAGATCGTTATTAGATACTCAAACATATGTACATAGCTACAAATTAGATTTGTTTACATTACATTTTGCAATCTGCATATGCCTGCTTCAGCAGGATTCCAGTTGAACGAATTATTTTTTCAATAAAAAATTTTGCATCGTAGACATTTCTTTCGATCTGATTGTTTGGTTTGTCTACTGACATTTTTAAGTCGAAGATATGAAGCTATAAGTACATAATTTCATTTACTGTAAGTTAGTACACTATTTGTATTTTAAAGAAGAACTTCGTTCAAGTAGATTCTTAAAACCAACAAATGAACTCTATCATTTATATATATTATTATATAAAACTAATTAAAATAAATAAATCAAGTGATTATCTTGTGTTGCTTAGAACAATTTAAAGATTTTGAAGTGATCTTTTTGAAACATAAGAACAAGTTTTAAAAAATTTGAAGTGATATTTTTTAAAATAAAAATAAAAAACACAAATTTGAAAAAGTTTGAAGTAATCTTTTTAGAAATAAAAAAGCATATTTGAAAAATTAAAAAAAAAAAACAACCCAAATATGTATTCATCAGGTTATTATTTTCCTCAACACCAAATTTCTGCAGAACAACAATATGGCGATGTTACAATTTCCTCAACAACAACATGTACCGATAGGGTATTTTCCGCAATACCCATACGGTTTTCCACAACAACATGTACCAATGCAATATTTTCACCCACATTCAACCCCCTTATATTATAACGTGTCAGGCAATAATCAAATACAACAATATCCTGTACCAATTAATCCTTCAACGTCGTCAGCACTCCTGCAGCATGTTCAATACAGCAATCCTACATATTGTCCTTTGTCTCATAAACATCAATTTAACGTTTAACGTTTAATTGGAAACAAACAACAAGTACATATGAAACAATTACAGCTATTAACTTAAACCTATTGAAAAAAATAAATCAAGAAAAGAGTCCAAATAACAAAGTTCTCTGGATATAAAATATAATAAAGTGTTTTTTTTTGCGGAAGACTTGATGAAAATCATTAAAAATAAAAAATCTCCTGGATTTTAAAAACAACGTCAAGTTAAAATGGTGTGGTGGAAAAAAATTTTATCAACCATTCCACTCCTGGTGGCAGGTTACGAAGTCGGAAAATCAACTGAAGAAAACAATAACAAACATCTGGTGGAAATACTCCGTAACAGTGAACAATTAAAAACTGAACAACATGTAGTAAAAAGTGCTGAGACAAGTTACATAGAAACTCTATCAATAGTAGTGGTGATATTACTAGCAGTTATTTATTTGACCAAGCTGATATGTAAGGTGATGAAAGCCAGAAGTGTTAATGCTGCCCAACAACAACATATATAACAACTATAATTCATCGGTAAACACCATCAGTATATTGTAAGTTAATTTTTAAAATGTCTAAAATTATAAATAAAATAAATAATTATAAATTTTAAATATATGTACGTATTATGCAATGGGAAAATATAATAGACAGTCTAAGCCCTTTTCAAATTAAGTTTGAACAATCATATAAATGTTTAAACCAAAATCGGACAATAAAACAAGATACCTTAGACAAACACGCACAAAATTTAATTGAAAACTATAATTCAATTAGGGCAACATTACATAGAAACTACGACAGATACACTGCCCCACACAAAGAAAAAGCGAACGAGATCTTTCTGACGTTAAGAGATAAATTGATAAAAGTCTTTCATCGACATAATATTAATACTAAGGTACCGCTCGCATTAGGATTTGAGGTAGTTAGGGAAATCACTGAAACAGAAGAAAACGAAGATTTTAAAACGGAAACAAACATGACACGAACAGATGACGACATTATAGACAAGACAACTAAAATTGTCCCCACAAATCCTTCAATATCCTGTTTTTGACAAACCTTTTTATATAACCACCGATGCAAGTAAAATCGCCTGCGGTGCAATATTATCCCAGGACAAAGATGGTATACAGTTGCCGATTGCATATGCGTCACGTGCACTAACCAAGGGAGAATCGAACAAAGCGCCAATAGAACAGGAATTAATTGCTATACAATGGGCAATTAATCACTTTCGACCATACGTGTATGGTAACAAATTTATTGTGCGTAGTGATCATAAACCATTGACATATTTATATTCTTTAAAAAATCCATCTAGTAGGTTAACAAGAATACGTATGGATCTGGAGGAATATGATTTTGTTATAGAACACATTAGAGGAAAAGACAATTCAGGAGCGGACGCGCTATCTCGAATTGACTTTAGTGATATTAAATCAATTCCTTCTACCAACAATGTTCTAATGGTAACAACACGAGCTCAGTCAGGAAACAGGAATAAAGATAAAATTCAGAAAACGAATAATCAAATGATTCACGAAAAGCCCAAAGTTTTTGAAACTATCGGGTTTGATTGCGTAAAGAAATGGGTAAGGCTTAGAATGGATACTAACGGAAAAATACCTATTATTTCTTTTAAAAGAGGCAAACAAGTGCTAGCACCTAAAGTTAATATAGGAAATATTATTGCTAATGGAAACATTGATTTAGATCAATTTTTTCCAATTCTTGAAAGAGAAGCAATAATTAGAAATTTAAACAAAATTCAAATTAATCTAAATGATCATTTATTTAGCCTCGTAACTATAGAACAATTCAAACAAAAAGCAAATCAGCATATAAATAAATTACAAATAGCGCTCACACCCAGAATAAGCATCGTATCAGATAGGGAAGAACAAAAATTTTTATTGAAAAAATTTCATGATGATCCTATATTTGGCGGACATCCTGGAACAAACAGACTACTTAAGAAACTACGTCAATTTTATTATTGGAAGAACATCACCAAAGATGTTAACCAATATGTAAAGAAATGTCTTCAATGTCAAACTAATAAAACTACAAAACACATAAAACAAATATGATTATAACACCAACACCCCAGAAACCCTTTCAAACGGTAATAATAGACACTGTAGGACCCCTACCTATCTCTGAAATGGGAAATCAATATATTGTTACAATAATATGTGACCTAACCAAATACCTTGTAGCGGTGCCCGTAACTGATAAGTCTGCTAAGACGATTGCAAAGGCATTAGTAGAACATTTTATATTAATTTATGGACCTATGAATACAATAGTTAGTGACATGGGTACGGAATACAACAATCAAGTACTTTCAGAACTTCTTACACTACTAAACATAAAAAGATCAATGTCAGCCCCTTACCATCACCAAACACTAGGAACAGTTGAAAGATCCCACCGTACATTTAATGAATACATACGTTCATACATTCACACATCTAAAAACGATTGGGATAAATGGATAAGGTATTTCACATATGCTTTTAACACAACACCCTCAACTGTACATGGATATTGTCCATTTGAATTGATTTTTCCGAACGTTCCAAACCATAATCCACTAATACCATCTGAGAAAGTAGATACTGTATATAATTTTGATAACTATTCAAACGAGGTAAAATTCAGACTGCAAACTGCATTGAAAAGAGCAGAATATCTAATAAAGAAAGCAAAACTAAATCAAAAAAATTCACATGACCAAAACCTCAATAACATTAACATTACCGTAGGTCAAGAGGTATTCATAAAAAATAACACAGCACACAAACTAGAATCAATTTACAAGGGACCATATAGAGTCATTGACGTTGACGACAAAAATAATATTACTGTAAAAATAAAGGGGAAGAATCAGAAAATTAACAAACAGAATGTGAAAACCTTTTAATAATTTATTTGTATACTTTTCTTTGATACATTGTATTTGTCATATATTTTTATATATTAATTATTTTTTTTATATTCATAATAATCATATTACAACATGCATTTTAGTATAAGTTGAATTAATAGTTATTATAATATATTGAATAATATTAAAAATTTATATATACCTAAAACTATTATCAATAACATTTGTAAAGAAAGTTCTTATCGACATCACTTGATCAATGATCTCTATAAGAACTTTCTCTTTAAAAGGGGAGGTGTAGTGAAAATGCGCAATATATAAGTCATGTGTCACTCAACAGGTTATTTACCTGCACATACCATGGAATCGTATTATTAGCTGACTTACTTAAAGTACAGGTTATTTACCTGCAAATACCTAGGAGTCATATTATTGGCAAGTAATTGGGTATTCTCTCTACACATCCATATTTGCTTAGGTTTAAGTCTTATTGTTCAAGTATTAACTATAAGTATTTTAATTTTTAGATTATAAGAGGCAGTTGTAAACAGACAAGTAAATAAATGAGTTGAAACAACTTAACAATACAACTAACAAATATTTCACATAGAGCAAAAATTACCTTATTATGTAGAGGAGATCATATTAATGAAGTTGTAGCAAAACAAATTGTTGAAATACAGAACAAAATGTCAGAATTCCAGGAAAGGGATTCTGGCTGGACATTAATTCGAATTGTGCGTATGGAAATAAATGTTAATAAATCTTCATTTGTAAAAGTATCACATTGGATAAGTTCTCCTGCAAAGCTTGCTAGTCGATACGCATGCATCAATATTGAAAACGCTGACAGTTACTGTTTCAAGTGGGCGTTAATTGCAGCACTAACACCTTCAACAATTATGCATAAAGAACGGTGCAACTCTTATAATATCGATGATATTAATGATTTTTCATACTTAAAATTACATGACATAAGAATATTTGAGGAAAGAAATACCAATATTAGCGTAAATGTATTTGGCTACGATGAAGAAACCGATGAAATAGTTGGCCCATATTACAACACAAGAGAAGAGAAACAAAATCATGTGAACTTAATGTTATTAGAAAATGCTGAGCGGTTTCATTATATCTTTATAAATGATATATCAAAGTAAGTAAAAATATTTAAATCCACAGATTTCTATAATTTATTTATTGATTTTATTTTTTAAGACTTTTGAAACGACAGACAACCAAACATTGCAGTAAACTATTATTTTGTAATAGTTGTTTACAATACACCCATCAAGAATATACAATGGCTCAGCACATAATGGAGTGTGGTAAAATTGTAACTAAAATGCCGAGACCTGAAAATTCAACACTAAAATTCAAGGACTATCAAAGGAAAATAGAACTTCCTTTTGTTATATATACGGACTTTGAATGCATCCTAGAAAAAATAGAAACTAGTGTAAGTGATAAAACTAAATTTATTCAGAAACATATTCCTTGCTCATTTAGTTACTATATTAAATGTAAACATAATAATAAGTTAGATAAGCTGGTAATTTATACAGGAAAAGATGCTTCTGTTAAATTCGTTGAATTTTTAAATAGAGACTGTCAGGAAATCTATAATAATTATCTTTCAGAAATAAATCCCATGGATACTCTAACTCCTGAAGAATTAGTATCATTTCTAAATTCTCCGATTTGTCACATAAGTGGGAAATTTAGAGGAGCGGCGCATAAAAGTTGCAACTTAAATTATCAAGTCCCTAAATTCATACCAATATATTTCCATAACTACTCATGCTATGACTCGCACCTCTTTGTAAAGGAGTTAGGTAAAATTGAAAATAGTTTAAAAGTCATTCCGCTTAATAAAGAATTGTACATATCTTTATCACAATTTATTAAAATGCCCGATAATTTCAATCTTGAACTCAAATTTCGTGATACATTTCTATTTATGCCTCACAGTTTAGAATCCTTAGCTAACAATCTTTCGGACAATAATTTCTGTACGGTAAGGAGTCAGTTTAAAACCAAACCAGAGTTTGATCTCATACGAAAAAAGCGCATTTTTCCTTATGAATATCTTGACTCATTTGAAAAGCTTAATGAAACTCGGCTTCCATCTATAGAAGACTTCTTTAACATGCTCGATAATAAAGAATGTTCGATTGAAGATTACGCTCATGCCAGAGATGTCTGGCATACTTTCAATTGCAAAACTCTCCGTGATTATTTAGAATTATATTTGAAATCAGACGTACTATTATTGACTGATATATTTGAAAATTTCCGAAGTGTTTGCAAAGGAATTTACAACTTAGATCCTTGTCAGTACTATACTGCTCCAGGACTATCATGGGATGCTATGTTGAAGCAGACAAATATTGAATTAGAGTTAATAATTGATATAGATATGTATAATTTTTTTAAAAAAGGCATACTTGGTGGACTTGTTCAATGCGTTAAAAGAAATAACAAATATCTAGAAGATTTTGATAAAGAGAAACCGTCAGAATTTCTAGTATATTTGGATGCAAACAATTTGTACGGTTGGGCTATGTCGGAGTATCTTCCTTATGGAGGTTTTAGATGGTTGACAAGTGAAGAACTAAATTTGGATCCTAGATATATAGAGGATAATTCAAATGATGGTTATGTATATGAAGTAACCTTAGAATATCCTTCTTATTTACATGACTCACATAATGATCTACCTTTTTGTCCTGAAAATAAAGGACCTTTAGGAACAAGACAAAAGAAGTTGATTACCGATTTCTCTGTGAAACATTCGTATGTGATACACTACAGAGTTCTTAAGCAATGTTTGGAATATGGTTTAGTTCTAAGGAAAATTCATCGCATTCTCACTTTCAAACAATCTCCATGGCTAAAAGATTATATAGATTTAAATACACAACACAGAACTGTTGCGAAAAATGATTTTGAAAAGAATTTCTTTAAACTACTCAATAACGCAGTATACGGCAAAACCATGGAGAATGTGGACAAAAGAAAAGATGTACGAATAGTTACAAACTGGAGTAGAACGAACGAAAGGTTATGAAAGAATTTGTGGGATTGCGATCTAAAATGTACCCTTTTAGCGTTCAGTATGAAAATGATACTAAAAAATCTAAAGGAGTAAAGAAATGTATTCTCGATAAGTATAATTTAGAAAGTTATAAAAACTGTTTGTTTAATAAGTCTATAATATATGATAATATGATAACATTTAAATCAAAAGTACATCAAATTTATACTAGTCGACTAAAAAAAGTAATTTTAAGCTATAATGATGATAAAAGAAAAATTAAACTTGATGGTATAAATACATTTGCGCATTATCATTATCAAATCGAGGAAACTAATCCGAATTATGAATTAGATATGTTATTAATGGAAATAGATAAGCTTGAAGAAGGTTGAAATTTGTGAAAAATTTAACACATTACATACATACACATATATATATATATATATATATATATATATATATATATATATATATATATATATATATCAATATAATTTAAAATCTAGTTATAAAAATAAAATTGTTTATTTATAAGTAATTATTAAGGAAACAAATTGTTTTAGAACATAAGCATATACATACACACACATACATATATATATGTGTGCGTAATCTTTAAAAAGTAAAAAAAGCAAGACATTTTTCATTTACATCTTATTTACTCTTTTATTGATTTTTGATATTAAAAATAAACGTATATGAATTAATTAAATTTATTACATTGATTTTTCTTATATTAAATATCGTGCATCTGCTGTACCAAGGACAACAAGAAAAGTTTTTTGCATCATTATTATCCTCCACACCAAAGTCTTCGTTTTCTTTAAGCATGTGAAGAAAATATAGTACTGCATCCTTATGTTCGTGCATTAAACATCTTTCATATTCCTTAAGGAATTGCTCTACTACAGATTTCATTGTAAAGATCGTATTGAATGACTATTTGATATTGTGTTAAAATTTTGATTTCACAATGATGCATATAAATTTTCGATTATCATTGTTATTTTTCTCTGTCTCTCTCTCTCTTTCTCTCTTTAACTTAAACATATTCACTATTTCACAATAAATATTTTCATGTTGGCTTCTTAGAGTCATCAAATCTACATTTATTAAAATACTCGAAGGCAGAACATCTTAAAATGGACTCGCAAAATTTAATTAAAAAGTTTAGTGCGTTGAACAACAAGTCCTTGATCCATATCAAGGAGTTGGATATTACCAAGAAGTATAGAGTTGTTAGCGCCCAAAGAACAACAACAAAATACGGTGCAACTGTGAAGATCGAGTTGGAGGACAACTTCATGTTTTTGCCAAACAGATATAACTCCCTATCGGATGCGGAGCTCAACCACCTCTCCGATGGAACTTTCCGAGTTCAAAGGCAAGGGGAACGGAATTTAGTTCTGGATAAGGATGAGGTGGATGAGTTTATTTTGTCAAACGGTCAATATTCTATTTGGGAATAAAAAATAAAAAAATTCATTGTATATATTATCTAATTAATAAAACAAAATTTTTTAAATTTTAATATTTTTATTTATTTATTTCATAAAGAAATTGAAGGCATAAATGACCACAATTAAATGTATTAAACTTCTGATATTGATTATAGTTGTATCTTATATCTTTACCCAGATATTTGATTACTTCTGCAGGAGGTTGTAAGTTTCCAAAGCTATCGAAGTATTCTATTTCTTTGTTGTTTTTAAAATATGCTACCCAATGTGTGCCGAGTCATGTTGATATATCTAAATTGATTATTCCACATTCTTTTTTCCTCGCACGTTTTGGTAGAGTGTTCAACATATAAACTTCTCTAAAGTATGGAATTTTTGATGAAAATTTTTGTAGATCAAGATCGGTCAATGGTCTAGTGGGCAGCATTGTATTAGTTTTTTGTGTTTTCTTTACAAATCAAACCATAACCTTTCTTATAACGTTTGAGGAAGAGACCTTCTCGTACCGCTATAGATTCTATCGCTCTATTATGTCTTGCTGCTTCCTCAAGTTGTCTTTTTGCATTTTTTGTTGCATTTACGGTCTTTGCTATAGCAGCACCTCCAGTCGCTAGACTGCCAATTGCACCCAAAGCAGTTAATATTGGAATCAATGGTAGAAAACCACCAATTTTTGGAACAGGTATTATACGAGGTGCAATAATTTGTGATTTTTTCCCCTTTAAAGAACTGTTAATAGTTTTTCGTGCAATTTTCATGGCTGAGTTAATATCCAGCGGTTTTTTCTCCTTCAAAATTTTTGATGCAGCTCTAATTGATGTACTAAACAGCTTTTTAGCATTTAAATTATTTTTTTTATCATTTTTCTTTTTCTCCACACCCATACCAAACTTTGCTTTGGCTTTCATTGCGTTAGTAACCATATATGCAAATGATTTTTCTGTGAAAGTGCTATCTTTTGAAAGAACTCGGTCCCAAGCTTTGTTCTCAAGTATTTGATCAGCTTTATGTCTAGTACTTAAATCCTTATTCTTAGAATAAGCAATATCGTGCTCTTTACAAGCAGAATCCAATAAATTAATTCCTTTATCACCTCTACCTAAACGCTTTTGCAGTTTTGTTCCAGGTAAACAGTACTGATATCCAGGAAGATGAAGTTCAACAGGTAGAGAGTTTATTATATTGTTAACTAAACCTCCTCCAATGACAGTTTTTTTATGACTAAACGATTTCCGATATCGTATAACCATATTATTTTAATTTTTCTATAATTAAATGTAGTATTTATGAATTACATTTAGTTACAAAAATGCAGTTAGTAAAACAACATAAAAATATTTTAATCCGTAATATTGATGATTCATCAAACATCAGCTCAAAAATAAAGCATAGTTCCCTCTTACCAAATTCTATTCGTGCTCTAATAGTTGGCCCATCAAATTGCGGAAAGAAAAATATTATGATTAGCTTGATAGAAAGTCCTAATGGTCTAAGGTTTAAAAACATATATTTATACTCAAAATCCTTATATCAGCCGAAATATGAATACCTGAGAAACTTAATTTTACCAATAAAAGGAATGGGATATTACACATTTACAGATAATGAATCCGTTATTTCGAAGCTAAAAGCAATTCAATTATGATATTTGACGATGTTGCATGTGAAAAGCAAAATAATATACGTGCATATTTTTGTATGGGGCGACATAAGAAGGTTGATTCATTTTACTTATGTCAAACTTATACCAGAATTCCAAAACATTTGATAAGAGACAACGCCAATGTAATTATAATGTTTAAACAAGATGAAAAAAATATGAAGCATGTTTATAGTGATCATGTGGCAAGCGATATGAGTTTTGTAAAGTTTCAAGAAATTTGTCGAGAATGTTGGAAGGAAAAATATGGATTTTTGATGATCAGCAAAGATAACGAATTAAACAATGGTCGTTTCAGAAAACAATTTGACTATTTCATAATAATATAAATTACTTTACATAAAAGGTATTCTTTAGTTCTTAATCTGGCTTTAAGCTTCATACATCTATTTTTTATAATTAATCAGATGCCTAAAACCTGATTTGATAATCTGATCAGCATTTAATAACACCGATCTGATAACCTGTTCTGATATCTGAAAACCTGTTCTAATACCTGTTAACTGATCTGATAACCTATTTTGATACCTGATAACCGGTCTAATAACCTGTTCTGATACCTGATAACTGGTCGGATAACCTGTTCTGATACCTGATAACTGGTCTGATAACCTGTTCTGATACATGATAACTGGTCTGATAACCTGTTCTGATACCTGATAACCGGTCTGATAACCTGTTCTGATACCTGATAACCGGTCTGATAACCTGTTCTGATACCTGATAACTGATCTGATAACCTGATCTCATACCTGCTAAGTTGATCTGATAGCTAATAAGCTAGCTAATAAGCTGATCTGATATTTGACTCTGCTAAACATGGATGAGAAAGTTTTAAAAGAGCTGATTACAACAAGAAATGTCTTGAAGAAAAAGCTCCGTAGTATAAAAACTGGTGAAATAGACACACTTGAACAACTTAGAGATACATTTAAACATATAACAGACCCTCTCACAGAATTTGTAAATAGTTCTAAAAATATTGGAAGAATCCCCAAGAAAAAAGAAGGTAAATTCCAAACGAAAATTGAGAATAACAAAAGTTTAAAGTCCTTGAAAGCATCAGTCAAGGTAGAGACAAGTACACCAAAGAAACTTGTAGAAGGAACACTATTTGATAACACCATATTATTTAATAATGCTAATGACGTGAGTGATAAGGATGAAGATGAGTTTTACTCACAGACTTCCAATACTGAAGAGAGTTGTACAGACTTGTCACTCTTGGATACGAGAAATGAATTAGATACTTACTATGGTCCACATAGAGATTGTAATAACAAATGGAAATTTGAAGATAAAATTCAAGTTGGCGGTCAAAAATGGGCTCTAACACCTGGTTTGTTTTCTTTAATGTTTCATAAAACACCAAAAAACTATGACAAATTTGAACTTGAAATCTACAAAAAAAATTTAATTACAACTAATGCATGCAGGAGAGACTATAAGCCTAATGGTCAGATCAAAGGGACTAGAGGATATAAATATAAGCATATAATTCCAAAAATATTTAAAGAAAATAGTGAGAAGAGTATATCTAACGCAGTAGCAAATGCAACAATTCCTAATTATAAAGGTGATGGGATGATGCGATTTAACCCCCGAAAACAAAACTATATATATTGGGATGATCCCAATGAGTTAGTAGATCGTCTCCGACTACTGCTTGCATCACAAGCTGCAGGTCATACTAATCACAATAACGAGATTGTATCAATTATCGAAGAATTACGTGAAGCGAATATAATACATTAACTTTAATAAAGTACATATATACATATGTATGAAGTATGTCTGTTGACAAGTTTGGATATTATCTAAACGATACTAGTGATATAATTTCTATTAAAAATGCACCTAAACTGCTGGGTTTTTTTATGGATACGAACAACAACATTGATGTCCAAAACAAAAGAATCAAAAATGTTGCAAAAGCTCTGGAGGAAAACGATGTTATCAATAAATTGTTTCTGCAAACTCAAATCGAAAAACTGGAAGCCAAATTATTAAATTGCCTTAAGGAAGTCAATACTATAATTCGAGAAGATATTCAAATGCAAATTGAGGAATTACAAAGCGAAATAAAATTACAGATAGAAGACAATTATAAAATTGAAAAAGAATTTCTAACAATTAAATCACCTTTCGAAGAACAAATTGAACAGCTGAATGAGAAAATTTATAGATTGGAAAATTACATGTTCGTATCAACAGCTGAAAGTGCATCAAATAGATCACAACACTCCCAAACAAATGCGTAAAATTACTTAATGTCTTCAAAAAGAAACTTAGTTAACGAACTCCATAAGCAAGCAAAGGATTAGATGATCTTTGGCAAGCTGATTTAGTTGAAATGGGTAGTTATTCATCGAAGAATAGAAATTATCGATTTTTGTTGACTGTAATTGACACATTCTCAAAATTTGCATGGGCAGTACCGCTGAAAACAAAAACTGCACTCGAAACAAGCAAGGCAATGGAAAATATTTTTCAATTAGGACGTGTTCCAAAAAACTTGCAAACGGATAATGGTAAAGAATTTTTCAATACTCACTTCGGAAAATTAATGCATAAATACAGCATTAATCACTACTCAACATATAGCAGTATGAAAGCATCAATCGTAGAACGATTTAATAGAACATTGAAAGGGATGATGTGGAAAGAATTTAGCTTTAATGGTTCATATAAGTGGATTGATATATACAAAGATTTACTTAATGCATACAATAGAAAAGTTCATCGCACCATTAAAATGTCTCCGATTAAAGTCAACTCAACAAATGAACAAAAGCTAAAAAATACAGTATACAGTCATTTGAAGATGTATAAAATGTCAAAATTTAATGTTAGCGATCATGTACGCATAAGCAAATATAAGCATACTTTTGAAAAGAGCTATACACCAAATTGGACAACAGAAATTTTCACAATTAAAAGAGTTCAAAATACATATCCTACGACATACATATTAGAAGATTATCTCGGAAATCCTATTAAAGGTGGATTCTATAAAGAAGAACTTTCAAAAACTAGATATCCAAATACATATCTAGTTGAAAAGGTTCTTAAAACTAAAGGAGAGCAGGCATATGTTAAATGGTTGGGGTTTTCTAGTCAACACAATTCTTGGATAAGTAAAGATGATATATCGTACAACAACAACATTACTTATATTTAAAACATAATGTAATAATATATATTTATAATAAGAAATAAATCTTTTTTATAAACAATACTTTAGTAAGTTTTATTTATTTGCAATTAGATTGTCATAATGTCAATATTACTTACTTTGAGCTCTAACTCATCAGAGTTATCTGCAAGTTACTTCCCTACTATCGAGTTAAATGGATCTTATGAGTGCGCTCTAACTGCTTTTCATTCATATAATAGCATACCGACTGTAGATGTCTATAACAATATGTTTCACATAGGAGAACATGTAATTAAAATACCAATTGGATCTTATGAATTAAATGATATAGTTGATTGATTACTTAGATAAACAATATAAAGACTGCAGTCCAACAAATAAAATTCGAATAGAAGCTAATAACAATACAATGCAAGTTAAAATTAACAGCTCTAAAGATCTAATAGATTTTAATAAAGAAAATACAATTGGAAAACTTTTGGGATTCAATACTAAAATCCTGACTCCAAACCATGATCATTATTCAGATCTTCCAGTCAATATATTTAAGGTAAATCTTTTGCGAGTTGAAAGCAGTATAGCTGTTAATGCATACGTGAATAATTCCAAGGCACATACACTACATGAATTTCCGATTAATGTTCCTCCAGGCTATAAAATAGATGAAATCCCTAGAAATCTAATTTATTTACCAGTCAACTCCCAAGAGATTAGTTCACTTGCTTTACGCGTGGTTGATCAGCACGGTGACCTAATAAATTTCCGAGGAGAGGAAATAACCATTCGCATACATTTGAGACCAACTAAATAATGATCATATATAACACTAACATATCAAAGAATAAAGCCGTATATAATTCTAAAACTATATCAGAACCTAAGGGACAGTTGAAGAGATCAGTCAAACGAAAAAATCTAACCAAATAAAACCAAAACTTTCTCAAGTCCTTAAATTTAAAATAAGCCATTATCTGATGAGAGTATAATAAAAAAAGACTATCACACATATGTACCATATCTACAATCATACAACAATAATGATGAAATTCGTATTTCAATACAAAATCAAGATTTGTACGTATTGCCCAGTGAAAATTATATACTCGTGTATGTGGAAGGATTTGTTGAAGATGATAAAAGCTCAAAATCCTCTAATTTAAGCTTTAAATTAAAAAACAACTTTGTAGCGTATCTCTTTGATGAAATCCGTTATGAACTTAATGGTATTGAAATTGATCATACAAGATATTTAGGACAGACAAGTACTATAAAAAATCTGATTTCTTTATCACCAACGGAAAGCACTGCCATGGAAAATGCAGGATGGAACAAAATTGATAATTTGAATATTGAAAATGGATATTTTAATTTCTATGTTCCACTGAAAATGCTCTTAGGATTTGCCGAAGACTATAATAAAATAATACTAAATAGTAAACATGAATTAATACTCTTGCGCAAAAAGATGATGAAGATCTTGTACAATCGAGCACTTCTACTAACAAACACTTATCTGATCATAGTAGATTGAATATGATTAAAATTATAAACAATGCTGCTTCTATACCAATAGCATTCCGCAGTTGGGATTGTCATGTAAATCCACAATTAAACACAGGAACGAGCCACATCTGGAATGTTAAGATGGCTGCAAGTAGAGAGCGACCCCGTTTTGTATTGATTGCATTTCAACAAGAAAAGAAGTTGTTCATTGTGATCTCACTAATCTAAAAGTACATTTGAATTCAGTTTCATATCCATATGATGATCTTAATATAAAATTTAAAAACGAACGCTACGCAATTCTATATGATATGTATGTAAGATTTCAACAAAACTATTATATGAAGGAGTCACAACCTCTTCTATCTTCTCAAGAGTTTAAGAATAACGCGCCCATTATTGTAGTAGATGTTAGTTATCAAAACGAAACACTTAACAACGGACCAATTGACATAAAAATTGAATTTCAAACAGCAACAAATATTCCAGCCAAAACATCAGCTTACTGCATTCTTATTCACGATCGTCTAATTGAATACATACCTATAAGAGGTCAAGTTCGCCAAATCTTATAAATTAAAAAAGATGCACAATAATATAGTTTTCATAGATTTGCAAGGTTTCAAAAGTAATGCAAATGATTTTATCGCAAAAGAAGTATCAATCGTTTTCAACAATAATCAACACATCAATTTTATCATAAAACCTCCTTTTGATTTTAAATTTTTAACAACAAAAAAGCAAAGAGAAGCAAACTGGCTAACAAAACATTATCATCACTTAAGCTGGAACGATGGAACTGTTTCATATCAAAGTGTTTGTAAATGTTTAAAAGATAATGTAGGCCACTCCAAAATATACGTTAAAAGTGAAGAAAAAAGAAGATGGCTAGAAAAAATACTGCAGAACAACATTTTAAATATAGAGGATATTGGCTGCATCAACTTTAAGCAAATGGCTACTAAGTATCCAGACCATCTATATTGCAGTTATCATTATAATGGTGTTTGTGCATTAAGAAATGCTCTTTTACTGTCAAAAGAAGCAGCTTTTTAAATTAATGTTTTAACTTTGTACAACTAACAATTATAATTATTTTTATTTAAACTTATTCAATAAAAATTAAATGATTTCAGAGTTATTAACCAATGTTTTATTATTATTAAAAAATGAGTTGATACAGTCAAGCAAACACACTTACACGTACATTTGAAAAATTCTCACAGTCAAACAAATATCCAGCAACTAAATCTGATACTGTTGCTAAGTAGCAACACAACCAGAAATTTAATCGATCAGACAAATATTTGTTTCTAAGGAGAATTTAAAAAACATTATCATGTTATTACATTTGATTGTAGATTCATATGTACATATGCATGTACATACGTATGTAAGTATATCAAACAAAACTTTAAGACAAAATTTAGATGTCCAGCAGAAGCATGCACAAAAAATTTATACATATATAATTTCACATCAACCACTTGACAAAAAATTTCATGTAAACAAATAGCGAAAAAGTTTGAGGGACAACATAGAAGCAATCTCCAGCATGCACACTTCACAAAATTTAATGTACGAGTAAACAAATATTTCTTCGTATGTCTGAATGTATTTATGAATATAAAATGTGTATACATACATACATATGTAGATATGTATGTAATTGCGATCACAAAAAACTATTTCTTTATCAGAAGTAATTACAAATTATTCTCTTGCAAAATCATTACTTGACAACAATTTTTTCTTGATTTAATTTTTGATATTTTTTAATCATTAATACGGCAGCGACTACAAAAGGCGACCTCAAGAAGGACAGACGAACAAGCGTATAGCAAAGATGGATGCCAGGCACACAATTAATATAAACAAAATTTATCAACAAGTATCAAACTAAAAGAATTTTCACGGACAGACACACACAACAACTAACGCGCCACCGACAGCCTCCAAATATAAACAATCAAACTGAAATCAATACGCATCACAGACGGACGAAACACAAACACAAAAAACATATGTAAACAAACACCAAATATAAACATACACACATCAAACAAAGCCGACACCCCCATTAACTTTTTATCACATCATTAATTGGCTAATTAACATCATTTTTATTACCCCATTAAAAATTAATAGGGGTACCTCATACACTATACAACTACTTTTATTTTTATTTTTCGCCATCTGAGTCTAAATTCCACTGTTCCATGTAGTGTATAAATTTTTTTTATGCATTAAGCAGTTATTACAGACGTTATTTTCAATAAGAATTCGGTTTAGTTATTTGTGACGGACTTTGCCCCAAGAAGACGTTGAAGGAACATTGTCAATGTATAATGGTTTATTTAGATGCGATAGTAACGATTTTTGTTTGAAAATCTGGCTCAATATTTTGTTTTTTATTGCAATAAAAATTATAAATAAAAGTCTTGTCTTATTTATCCAAAATACAGCTCCAAAGTTTTAATTTTAATTCTGATATTGTGCTCTCTTTTGAAATTGAAGCTAAGTATTTATGAGAGTATCCAAAAAAATTAATTTGTATTAAATATTTGCTTTAGTCAAAAATTGTATCGTAATTTTGTTTTAACGTGCACTTAAATCCCAAATTATTGTTTTTTAATACGGCAGTTATTCTTTGTTAATTATTTTTTTTGGTTTAGTTTAGTTTTCTCTTATTTTATATGCAAATCTTGTTGAATTTTTTCATTAAAAATATATTTTCATTTAAAAATAAACCAACTTATTTTATTTTTAAGAGCATATTTTTTAAAATTTAGTGCATATTTTCAAGTTTTTAGTGCATATTGAATGCGCATAGAACACTTTTTTAGAACATATTTCTGGTTTCCCTGTACATAAGTATAAAAATATTTATAGAAACATGTAAGTTTATATTTTTATGTGTTAATAAAATATTTTGATATAAAAAGATTTTTTGCTATGTCCACTGTCTGAATTAATAAACTTAACAGTAATATCGCTAGACCAGTATTTTAAACTCGATAACGGGTTGTAGCGGCAATAACGATACCGAAATAAAAAAGACACCGTACCGATATCGGCTTTAAAAAATAATTATACCGGTATCAATACCGATACCGTTATTCGTTTACGTTTCCAACCTTGCTTTTTAGACCTTTAAATAGGCAATATGTGTGGGTGTTGGTTTTATTTACACACCTCATCGTAATAGGCTTGATGGAGAAAAAGATTCTAAACCTTTATTTTTGAAGTAAAACATTCCTCTTTTGAGGTGAAGAAAAGTACCTTAACATTTTTAATGTTAATTATACAAGAAGTTATGCTTGTTTCTAAGTTTGCAAAAAGAATTTGACTAATACGAATATAACTCAAAACATCTAGATTGCCAGAACACGAATTTAAAGTTTTCAATTTACACACAACTTACCTCACCGTTGTACCTTCATAGTGAACAGACATCTTAGTGTAGTTTTTCTTACATACATACTAAACAAACAAAAAATATTCGTAGCACATAATATTCATAATACATATTGACTTTGATAAATAAGCTTTATTTGCTTTGCATATATTTTTTACATAGTCAGAAATAACAAAACAAATACTCTATATGAGTACCTCAAAAACAAAAAATTTAGAAATGAGTTCCAACGGCAGAAATGCCTATTTTACCGTGAGTTCTGAAACTCTTAACGCAAATAATTAAAATAATAAAAAAATCTGATGATGGTTTTTTTTCTAACGACAAAGCCACTTTTTCGTCAGCGATCAACTTCGCTTTGTCCAATGCCAACTAGTGATTTGTTAACATGACCGCTGCCTAGCACATCTGCATTTAAGTCAGCGATATTATCCACTTCGGGCTCTTATTCATCACTTAACCAAGCTCTCACTATAGACATCAGTAGCCCAAAACCCAAGGTCGAAGTGGCAATGGACAGATATATAACTGTGGTTAAGCGTGGGCGAAGCCCAAATTTTTCTAAAATTTCATCTGGTCCAAATATGATCTTAAGACATCCTCTACTAATCGTCAAATTCGTTTTTCATTATTGCAAGACAATAACAAGCACGCTGCACCATCGCAAAAGTCTTTTTTGATCCACCACCTACCTTTCTGACGAAACAAAAATTCAAATATATAACAAAAACTTGTGAAAGAACTTGAAAAAAAAAAAAAAAATTTTTTACACATACCAACTTAAGAGTGCTAAAGGGCTACAGATAGTATTGAAGGGCATAGATTCATATGTTGACCCCGAAGAGGTAAAGTGTGCACTAATTGACAAAGGATTTAAGGTAAAAAATATTACTAACGAAGGGTTTACATCTGTGTGCCATGTGCCACACATGCGTAAAAAAAGCGTAACCACTAATTACTAATGAAAAACTGTTTGATTTATACACGTATTTATTAAGTTAAACAGTTTCATACATAACTAATAGACAATTTTATAGAATCCAACATGATTGGAAACAGTTTAAATCAATAAATACATGTCTGAAACTAACAGTTTTTGATTAGTAATTAGTGGTTACGGTTTTCTGGGCACATGGCACACAAGAAATGCCAGATGTAAACTCAGCCTAATATAATAAACAGAGAAAATGTCCCTTAACTCATATTTCGGGTTGAAATGGAGAAGAATAACGTACAGTTGAAAAAACGAAACCTATCCAATATATAGCGCAAAGTTTCTCTTACACCGAAAAATCACAGTTGAAGAGCCATATAAGCTATCAGGTCCCGAACGGTGCCATAATTGCCAAGAATATGGCCATACAAAAACTTACTGCAATCTACCTGCAGTTTGTCTAGCAGAAAAATTTAACATTGCCAATCTTAACGAAAATATAAAACAGTCTGCTGAACATGCCACTTTACTCTCATCCGCAGGAGACTGGATTTAATAGAATTTATTATACGGATACTGAACGTCTCGTATGTGAAATAAGAAGAGCTCGAAAGGAATGGCAACAGCACAAATCACCCCAACATAAAATCTGATTTAAAGAGTGCACTAAACGACTCCAAGATTTGCTTGTATCTGAAAAAACTGCATCTCTTAAAAATGATCTGCAAAATATTGGTGTCGCACCAGCATTTAATTACTTTTTGTGGCGCGCTGCTAGAAAGTTTAAAACACCCGTTGAGTTTAAACCACCTCTGCGCACTTCTACCGGAGGTTCAACAAGAAGCGATACTGAAAAAGCTAACATATTTGCTGGGCATTTTATACCCGTATTTACACTAAACACATCTACGGGTGTTGTTGATTTACGGAGTGTAGTTTCTCTACCCCTTGACCCTTAAGGTATAAGCTGCGTCAAGTACAAAAAATAATTGCTGAACTCAACCCAGAAAAAGCTGTAGGTATTGATGGAATTAGTAGCAAGATGCTGACCAACTTGCCTCAAATTGTAGTAAGAATCCTGCTATTTATTTTTAATGCCATTTAAGAATGCAATATTTTCCACATAACTTGCTAAGATCAAAATGATACCAAAGCTGGGCAAAGATCTTACCAAGGCTGAGTCATATATGCCTATAAGCTTACTATGTACAATCTCAAAGCTCTTCGAAAAGCTGCTCATGAGTAAATTGTCCAAAATTTTAGCTGATAAAGGTAGCATCCCGGACCATCAATTTGGTTTTAGAAGTCAGGTAGCACAATTGAGCGAACGCATAGATTGGTTCAAATTATAAGAACATTTGAAGAAATGAAGTATTGTTCTGCCCTCTTTATTGATATTTCTCAAACATTTGACAAAGTATGGCACGAAGGCCTAATTTTAAAATTAAAGACATATCTGTCAGTAAGCATCCAAACCTTTTGAAAAGTTATATTATTGAAAGGAAGTTCACTGTTGTGGAAGGAGACTTTATGAGTGTGACCGAATCTATATCTTCCGGTGTGCTGCAGGGTAGTACTTTGGGGCCAGTCTTATATTTAATGTATACTTAAAGATACAGGCTGTATGAGTAAGCACGAAAACATTTCTGAGGCATCCTGCAATCTTTAGGAACATATTAACTAGCTGGAAATATGGTTGAACTTATGGAGAATTAAAGTAAATGAAATGAAAAGTGTGTCTCAAGTGAAATACCTTAGTATACCTTGATCGAAGGCTTACATTGACTCTGAGCTAAATCAAATGAAACTAAAATTAAATTTTTAATATACAAGTCGCTTTTGAAGCCAATATGGTGCTACGGATATCAGTAATGCAGCACTGTTTCAGCTTCAAATGTTGAGAAAATCCAACGATGGTAAAACAAAATTTTACGTTTCATAACATCGGCTCAATGGTACATCAGAAATTAATTTTTTTTTTGACAACTACAGATAAATGTAGTTGTTAATTTTATTTCGACATAATAAATTGTACAAATTTCTGTTTACATCTTGATTGCTACTAGTGACTGAAGAATTTGAACTTTACTGGACACATTCGCTTAAAAAAGAGGGATACTAAGGCTCTAATATGCAATACTGCAGATGAAACTTTTTGAGCTAGTACATCATTCTTCAATTAGTAATTATTATCACTAAATTTGTGTTCGACATTGGTCGGACCCATTATTTATTTCTAGACTTAAGATTTGATTACTTATTATTAGTTAATTTTTGCTGAAGATACAATAAATAAATTCATATATAGTAAAAAAAAAACTTAATGGAAAAACAAATTTTTAAAACCAAGTTTAAGGTGTTCCTTTCATACGATTTTATTGAAACTTCGCATATACGTTGAACTCTATCAAGGCTATAAATTTTCGTGTTGAGAAGTGGGCGTTACTACGCGTATAAAATTTTAGGGTAGTATTTCATGTAATTTGGCTTAGCAGATTTAGATCTACTGTTTATGTATTTCCTACGAAAATGTGCACGAGTTATAAGCGCTGCCCATAACAAAATCTTGAGTTTATAAAAGTAGACGGGGTAACACCCACAAAATCTAAAACTAGAGTTCGCGCTAGAGAGCTAAAATTTGATAGAAAAGTAGGTGAAGACGAGTCTACAACTGAAAAAAATTTAAAAACTCGAAAGTTATGACATGACACCTTAACGTTGGCAAATATATATAATTGTAGTGATAGGTATTATGCCAAACAAGAACTTGTTCAAAATTTTGATCTCACTACTTTTGATGGCCGAAATCTTGCATAGGAACTTGTCCTTTTTCAAATTTATGTTTTGGTGAGGAAACAAAAAATTCATGTAAAGAAATAAATTGGTTAACTTAAAATTTGTATATGGTATAAATAATCAGTAAGTTCATATAAAATGCAGACATTTTATTCACAAAAGGAAAAGTAAGATAGGCTGAGTTTACATCTGGCACTTCTTGTGTGCCATGTGCCCAAAAAAGCGTAACCACTAATTACTAATGAAAAACTGTTTGATTCAGACATGTATTTACTGATTTAAACTGTTTCCAATGATGTTGGATTCTATAAAATTGTGTATTAGTTATGTATGAAACTGTTTAACTTAATAAATACGTGTCTGAAACAGTTTTTCATTCGTAATTAGTGGTTACGCTTTTTTTAATCATGTGTGGCCCATAGCACACAGATGTAAACCCGGCTATAGATAGATAGAACATTTTTATAGTACAAACCTGGGTATAGCATTTGAGGATGTATGTGTGAGTGTCATTACTTTTTCATTAACAATCTTCAGTTGATCACGTAAATTGTCATTGCGTTTATTTGCGTCGTCCAATAATTGCTGAAATTAGAAAAAAAAATCTATGATTATATGTGAAGCGGTTGCATTTTATGTGGTATGGTATAACTGCATTACATAAATATGAACATTAAACGCGAATGGAAATAGGAGCGGAAAGGATATACACGAGTATAAATTGTTTCTCTTTTTTTCTTTAATACATTTATTTAATTATTGAAAATAAAAAAATATTGTACTTTAAATTAGTAAAATCGGAACTAGTTCCACAGGTTTACCACTTTCATTGCATACCAATCACTACAGGTACTGAATTTGACATTCTAAGGCAGTTGTTTATATCAAATACTGTTCTAGACAACCTTTTAAATAAATACCATTCTGTTATTTGGATCACTTCCATACTATGACAACCATGTTTTGAATTCATTGATGTTTCACCAGAAATAGAACTACTTGGATCTGTTACTCATGATTCGAGTTCAAAATCTAATCAGCTCTTAAGCATAAAAATATTGTTTGCCCATTTGAATAAAATCGGAAGATTCGTTCGAGAGATATCGTTGACGAAAAATTTCGAAAAAATTGTTTTTATCTAATATCTAAATAATACTTTTTATAATTTTTATAGACATAATTTCTTAGTCGGGCTTAAGTTCAGTAATTTCAATTCTTATTGAATGAAATATTTTTTTTTATTAATTAATGTAAGTTTTCTAAAGAAGAGAAGAAAAATTAAATTAGACTATAAGCTGGGGGAAATACCGATATTTTTCTGTGCAGCAACGCACGTCATCAGCACCCAAGTCTATCTACTGGGGTAGAGATTGTTATTAACATCAGCTATTTAAAGCAAATTTTTAATGAAATGGAATATGAGAAATATTGTGTATAAAATTATTGATTTACCTTTGGCAAACAAATTTGTAAGTATCACTATTCATTTTCTGTTTATCCGTTTTTTCATTTTTATATTCAGGTTAGCACGAAGTCATGTCACTCTACCTAAGTATGTTTAACTATTCCTGCTTATCTTTTACGATCATCACATTAATTATTTTTACTTATTCGATGTACCGTCGGTACATACCTGTAAGTATTATTGTAGTGGATATTATGTTTACATTGTTTTTGCTTTCTACAGTTGATTTTACTTTCCAGTATATGAAACTGTGATTGCCAAGTGAACATATATTTTTGTCACGTGCCCATGATGATTTAAGTGAAACAATTTTAAATGTTTAGTTGAACTATAGTGAATTTTAATCAGAAATAATTTCTTAGTCGGGCTTAAGTTCAGTAATTTCAATTCTTATTGAATGAAATATTTTTTTTTAAATTTGCGTTAAATAGCTGATGTTAATAACAATCTCTACCCCAGTAGATAGACTTGGGTGCTGATGACGTGCGTTGCTGCACAGAAAAATATCGGTATTTCCCCCAGCTTATAGTCTAATTTAATTTTTCTTCTCTTCTTTAGAAAACACACATAATTAATAAAAAAAAAAAAAATATTTCATTCAATAAGAATTGAAATTACTGAACTTAAGCCCGACTAAGAAATTATTTCTGATTAAAATTCACTATAGTTCAACTAAACATTTAAAATTGTTTCACTTAAATTATCATGGGCACGTGACAAAAATATCTGTTGTTCTTATTTCTTATGTTATTTTTTCGGGCTATTTGTGGTCTATGGCTATGGAAAATGGTACATCACAACACAAAATGAATAGTCAACTTAATACTATTATCATAGATCTTCAACTAATTTAAGTTATTGCTACGGAATATTGGAGCTTTGTGTTGTCCTTATCCTCTTTATAGTTCATAGTCTTGTGTATTTTCTCTCGAATACGTAGACTCTCTATAGTGAAACGTTTGTTTTCCATTTTTCCCCTATTTAATATTACCACATCCTCGAAATTTATTTTATGGTTGTTGTCTTTTGCATGTTGTGCTAATGCCGTCGTTTCTTTACTTTTCTTAATATCAGATTCGTGCGCTTTTATTCTTGTACCTAACATTCTCTTTGTCGTTCCAATGTGTACCATTTCACATTTTTCATTTTCATTAAACCAACATTTTATTTCAGATTTTGAATTTTTAGTTTATCTATGTATGTTTGATTTTGTGTTTGTGTATATGTGTCTGAGTGTTTTGTTAGATTTATATGCTATTGTTTCTTTTCCTTCATCATTTTGGTATATATGGTACACTATAGAATTTTGTTATTACATTTCTTTGTGGTGGTTTTTCTTTCTTATGATTTTTTAACATTTTGTTAATGATGTTGTTAATTATGTATATTGGATAACTATTTTTTATTAGTATGTTTCTTATTTTCTCAATATTGTTTTTCTTATACTTTTCGTCGCTTATTTTTAGGGCTTTGGTGATTAAATTAGTTGCTGTATTTAATTTCATTTTATGTGGTTGTGTTGAGTGATAATTTATGATCCTGCCTGATGATGTTGGCTTGTGATACCAGTTTGTCAATAATTTTTCTTTGTTTCTTGTTATTTTTGTGTCAAGGTAGGCTATTTCTTCATTTTTCTCCTTTTCCACTGTAAATTGTAGTTTATTATGGTACCAATTGAGTGTATTTAATATTGTTGTTTCGTGAGATTTTTTGATTATTGCAAATAGATCATCAACGTATTTTGATAAAGATTTTATTGTTACATGTCTTGATTTTAGTTGTTCAATCACGTCGTGTAACAGGGAGTCAAGTACAATATCAGCAATTGTCGGTGATAAAGGGTTACCCATCAGCATTCCATAAAGTTGGGTAAAAACTTTGTTATCAAAAATAAAATAGTTGTTGTATGTAATTTCTCGACCTTGTTTTTAATATCAATTAATGTTGTATTATAGATATTGTATCTCTTCAGGCTTACTTACTTACTGTCCAAAGACATATAAAAAATTCCGGATGTTATAGAGATTGGCGTCATTAAAAATATACCTAGGCATCTAATTCATGTTGAAGCTTCTTTAAATCTCTCCTCCGATCACTCTCCCAGTATCGTTACAATCTGTAACACAGTAAGATGTGATTTACCTCACTCATATGTGGAGATTGTAATGTTAATTGGCTGGGATTAAAAAAATATTAGGGGTCACCAATGAATGTTGTGGCAATAGTAAATTCAATCCAAGCACATAAAATTGTATTGATACTATTTTTGTTTGCCGGGATGTCCTTGAAGCACTTGGAACTTGAAAACCGTAGTAAAGATAAATCAATAAAACACTTCAAACGCTTTAAGAAGACTGACAAATTCTATATTTTAATTCTTGTTTTTATACTAAATTAATTTAATAATAACAATAATAACTTGTTTAACTTAACTTAATAATAAAATGCTTAAATTAACAAAAAAATAAAATGCTTAATCAACTATTGGTCAACGAGTAATTTTCTTATTGACATATTTTTTAATTATTGTGTTTAAATTGGCTATATTGGCATATTTGTGTTTAAGTAAATAATGACAAGTTCAATGACATAAATTTAATGCGGAAATTAAATGACATACATTTCATGTTAAAAAATTTATTATTATTATTTATAAATTAAAATTATATTTTATTGAATAATATGTTGAACTAAGTGTCAACAATGACGAAAAAATTCCTGCATTTTGGAGAATATAAAAAAAATGTCCGATTTCCCTACGCTTCTATTTCAAAAATACCTAGATGTAAGGATTTTCCTCTTTTTCTGGCAACACTGTGTATAACTCACTACATCTTCCACTATTTCGAAAGAATGTCTCAATGCGCATTCTAAGCGAAAGAAAACTGATTTTCATTTCTCTATCTTACTTCTGTACGAACATTGATTCGATCGACAAGTCGCAAGAAAATGAAAGTGTTTTCATAAAAATGTTCATAACCAATGTTAAAATCGAGCACTTCTATTTTACTTTCGACTAGTAGAATTTATTTGCAAACAATCCAATAAAGTTTGTAAAAATAGTATTTCATCACTTTATTTTTTTTTGGCATTCACATTACTTAAATTTATTTTTCAGACCAAGTTTCCATCTGCGTGCCATGTAACATAACTAATGAAAAACTGTTTCATTCAGATATGTATTTATTGATTTAAACAGTTTCCAATCATGTTGAATTCTACAAATTGTATATTAGTTATGTATGAAACTGTTTTAACTTAATAAATAAGTGTCCGAATCAAACAGTTTTTCATTAGTAATTAGTGGTTAAGCTTTTTTTGTAAGCTAGGCCTTATTTGTACACAATATTTATAAAATATGAATTAATATATTATTGAACAGTTTTGTTTTGGTTATTGTTTTATATTCATTATACAAAATGTTCGCATATTTCTAACAAAACGAATGTAGTAATAACATGCTGGCGACTATTTTGTTTAATTCTTTTTCGCTGTTCAATATTGTTGTATTTAATTTCATGTAAATGTTAGAAATAGAAATTGCTAGAAATACTTGAAATTTACAAATTGGCACTACTTTAATTTATCAACATGTAAAAGAAAAAATTATATACGTAATCATAAGCGAAATAAAGCTGACGACATAGTGGAATGAAAATGTATTAGAATTCGAGCGACTCGTTTTCTTTCGCAGAGATTTTCTTTCGACTTAGTGGAAATGGCAGTTAATATTGAAATATAATTATATTATTAAATTTATATATGTATGTAGGTGTGAATGATGTATTCATAGTTTTCACAACCCTGAATTTTTCGGTTAAAAAATTTCCATATTGACATATTAGAGATTTAAAATCGGCAAAGTGCAGAAAAATCTCCAGTCCTGGCAATACTGTATTTAATGTGGATTTAAGCCCCCTTAAGGCCAGGAGAAAACTCTTTAGAAACTCTTCCCTCAGAGAAGCCACTATTCGACATGCTGAGAGAAGAAAATCTTTAAATTTCTAAATTCGACAAATAGTAAAACGTACTCTTAAAGCTTATTAAAAAAACAACAAAATATTAAGTTTTCCAAAGAGGAAATAATATTTTTCGGAATGTCTTCTAAACTAATAAATATAAGTGTCTTACCATTAAAGCTGTCTGACCTCCTTGACCCTCTCGCAATGCCTTATTTTCCAGCTCTAGCCTTTCTATTTTTTCATTTAAGGCTGATGGCTGCAATTCCTTACACATGGTATTTCCATAGACGACTTGAAAATATAAATTAAATGTATTTGAATTACTTAGGTTGTTTTTATTTTGGCCACGCAAAAAAATTTCTTTGGATAAATTGTTTTCATTTATCTAGTAAGGCCTATGAAGATTTATGTTAATAAAAATTAAATTATTTTATATTTATAATATATATAATATTTATTAATGCACAATTATCCCAAAATTATTAGTTTATCTATCCAGTAAAACATTTTTTATTAAAAATACATTGAAAATGATTATTGAGGTGTTAGCTGGATAATATGCACATTACTAATGCAGATCATCAAAGCATCATTACACAAAAATTTCTTAGAACAACTAGAGATATTGACACATATTGTGAAAATTTTTTCCTTCGAAACATTTCGCCTTTTCGCCAAATTGCAATCGGGAATAATTAGTATTTTTTATGGGAATTGTTACAATTTAAGTTTAAAATTTGTTAACGCACTAATAATCCCAAATTATTATTTTACTTATTAAGTAAAATATTTTTTTAATAAAAATACATTGAAATTGATTATTGAGGGGTTTAGCTAGATCCTATGCGCATTTCACTGTTGCTAATGCAGATCATCAGGGAACCTTTACCCAAAAATTTCTTGGAATAACTAGAGTTAATATGTTAAACTTTCATTTAAGCAAATGAGAAGCTCAACAAATAACAAAGTTGAAACAAGAACTCAATAATCAACATGTTTTTTATTTTCTTACTTTATCATTACTACATTGGCTGACTTTTTTTCAGCTTCAAATTGTAGTTGTAAGAGTATGTAAAGAAAATAAATTTAAATAACAACAGCTATTCAAGAATAGAGTGTTGCCACACAACTATTTTTTTGACCGGGTGCTGTCAATTTAATAATTAGTGTTTCTTATGGGAATTGTTACAATTTAAGTTTAAAATTTGTTAACGCACTACTAATAATCCCAAATTATTATTTTACTTATTAAGTATAATATTTTTTATTAAAAATACATTTTTTCCCCTAGAAATGTTTTTCCTTTTTGATTCCCCTTGACATGAATAATATTTTTCACGGCTATTTTTCACTTTTCCTTTCGTTTTGTTCAGTTTATTTTTGCAGGCGAACTCAATTATTACATCGCACAATTCCAATATTTCCCTTGGTATTATATATTAAAAATTATTAATACATATTTGTTTTAAGGACAATGTTAGTAAATAAAATTTCACGATTCTTAACAATAATTCCCTGCATCACATTTTTTCATGAATGTCACACACAGTAAATTTTATGGTGGTTGTATACTAAAGAATTTTTTTTTCACTGCACCTACACAGAAAATAATAGACAAGAATTATTTTCAACAAAACCATGTTATTGAAAAAAAAATTTAATTTCAATAGTTGTCATTAACTTATACAATATTTATCAATACCGCGCATTTTAAAATATCATTTAATTTAATTTTTTTGTGTTGGTGTTTATCTTGCTTGTTGATTGATACAACTCGCTGAGGTGATATGTTTGTTGTTTATTTTGATTGCTGGTGTTGTATACGTGTAACTGCCGGTAAGAAGCCGAAAAGCCATGACGCTTGTTTTTTTACTCAACAAAGTTATTTGTTAAATTATATCATAACGCAATGCGCACATGTAGAAGAAACATAAGAAATCATGTTTTGCGTGTATTTATTTGCGTATACAATAACGATTTGCTTTTTAGCTGAGTGGTTAGTACCTTAGTCTATTAGTCAAGAGGTTGCCGATTCGACTCATCCCAAACACATTTAGTTTTAACCGCAACCAAACAAAAAGCGGTTGAAAAATGTGACATTCATCCGCACACACAATAACAATTATCAGTGAAAATAAAATTTCAGTCAACAACTTTTTTCTTTGATTCATTAAATTTCTTTATTGAGTGAACAAAAAAATATTTTCAGAAACGTGCATACAATTTTATTTATCAACTAGCTGATAACCCCGGCTTTGCTCGGAAGCTTTTTACTAATGAAAATTTTCAGTGCAAATAAAAAATAACGTCAATTTTTCCTAATTTGTTGCTTAAAAAGTTGCTTCTAAATTCGGTTATTATTAAACAAACAAAAAAATGCTAAACCTATAATTCTCTTCGAGCTTGATGATACACAATATTTTTTTTTTATATTTTTCTATTTGGAGAGAAAGTTATGAGTGTTGACGCTGTACCGACTCGAGAATCGAGCACGCAACATACAACTGACCGTGGGAAAAACATTTTAACGATTGTCTTTGGTAGATCACGTGGTATCATAAGTATCCTTGGAATAAGCACTTCGTCACCTTTGAAATTTCCAATGGTTATCTTTGCTTTAATAGCGTTTGTCATCAGCATTTCAACAACCAATCTAGGAAATGAAATCTGGAGTGTAGTAGATTCAGTCGGTATTTTTCCATTGCCCATGTCTAACAATTGATTTGAAAACACATACCATGATCATTGATGCATTTTGAGTGTTTTGGTTTAGGGCCAAATTAACGATTTAAAAGGGCAAAAAATATTTTTGATATATTTGATTACAATCTTTTAATTGAAATAGGAACAGAAGTATGTAGTATTCACCCCTATTCTGCGTTTCGATTCGAATCGGAATTTTCTCCGTTTGGCAACTTTGGTATTCTGTGTTACGTTCTTCGATTTCTCTTTCGATTCTATGTATTCTGCACTTCGATCGTAACTACGTTTTTGTAAGTTGTTATTTTAGTGACGGAGTCTTTCGATTTTTGTTTGTTTAGCTTCAAAGAGTGATTAATTAAAAAAAGAAGATTTAATTAATGATCTATACAAGTTTTTTTCTTTTTTGTACTGAAATGTGATTTTTATTTAATTTATAACAGGTAGAAAGCAACAACACCCGAACAGTATAAAAAGTTGGCAAATTTGATGCAACAAAGGACGATACTGTCTGCGGATTAAATTGGATTAAAACAATGAAACTTTATTTTTGTGCTACAATTATGTATAAAAAATGTAAATATACCCTCCGGCGCGACAGGATTCTTCACACTGGAATATTTTGCCCACAAATACCTCCTGCTTTTCTCCTTGATTTTTGTAACCTTTCATTACTTAACTTGTAATTTGTTTAATAAAAATTTTCAAAATAAATCATTTTTATTTATTTTAATTGTTAAAACAATGTTTTTTTGTACTGAATTTAACTTTTTGCTAAAAGTTTTGCAAAATTATTTAGTTTTGAGCAGCTGGTTTAAACATACTCTTCTCATCTTCTTTTTCTTTCGATTAAGTTTTTTTTGCAGAATACCATTTTTCGATCCGTGCGTAACTGAATGCGGGAACGTAATCGAAACGCAGAATAGGGGTGATTAATAAAATACATGTGTTTGATTTTATTTAGAACACAACCAAAAAGTTGCGATAAAAATTTAAATCTTTTAAAGTATTTTTTGCTAAAGTAAATTAAATACATATTTTATATCTACAGATTTCTAACTTTACTGTGTATAATCCCTAAGTTGTTAGTCCAACAGTGATATGCATTTTTAATTTTTTTAAATTTTTTCCAAGGTTCCTCAAACACAAAAGTTTTAAGGTGCATGGAGAGCTTATTCCTAAATTGTAAACGGCTTAAAAAATTTATTTGAAACGCGACATGTTTGCAAAAAAAAGTAAGAAGTTTTTCTTTGACAATGCAAAAATTTTTCTAAATAACAGAAGTGTTTGAAACAGGGTAAAACTACATTAAAAACTAGTGCAGCTGAATTTTAAGTTGAAAGGCCAAAATAGCTCAGAGAGTACCACAGGGCCATCAAACATCCAAAATTGCCACAAATGGCATAATTGTGCCACATTTTGCATCACTGATTGATAATTTTGAAGAGAAACTCGCATAATTTCTTGTATTTGAGAGTTTTCACTTCTTTGCATAAAGATGATGACTTCAAACAAGCGTTAATTTCATCAGCAAGAGTTGATCTTGGAATGACTGGCAGCGTTTGGCGAAAGTCTCCAGCCAATAGAATCATTATCCCTCGGAATATCTGTTGATTATTTCGCAAGTCTTTTAATGTTCTGCCAAGTGCTTCTAATGCTCGTTTGTGAGCCATTGTACATTCAAGCCAAATAATAACATTTTGGCTCATCTAGCGTTTTAAGTTTTAAGGTAATTTTACGACATAATGAGCAGTTCTTCCTCCCAGAGGAGGCTACTGCAAGAGTAATTTGGTTTTTTGAGCGAACCGAAGCTAAATGGAGGGAAATTAAAAACGTTTTGCCTATTCCACCAGGTGCATCGAGAAAGAAGATTCCTCCATAACCTACATTAACTGCTGCCATGTTTTGTTCATACTTGTTCCACAAATGGGGCGGATTAGGTGGAAAACATGTTGATATAATTATGAAAAAAAGTGTTCCAATTTGTTGGGGCGTAGACGAAACAACAGCATCTGCCATAGTGAGATCCCAATGGTTGTCATCCTCTAGCAAGCGTATAAGCTGGCTTCTCGATATGTTGTGCATGGTGCTTCCATGGACGGTCTGTAAAGATTGAAAAGATGTTGGTCCACGAACATTTATATATATATATATATATATATATATATATATATATATATGCATATGTACTAGACTGGCCACTAAAAATAGATTTCCGATTGCTGGGCGGAAAAAGTTTCCTTTTGATACCAAATGCTTAGCATTAAAATTTGGTAGCGATCGGAGAACGTTTGAGCCTGCCGCCCAAGACTTAAAGTTTGAAAAAACGAAATAAGTAGTAGGGAACTGGGGATTCGGCGTCAATTAAAATTGTTAAATTGTGGGCTGAAATTGTTAAATTGTGGCTGAAATTGTTAAATTGTGGGCTGAAATTGTTAAATTGTGGCTGAAATTGTTAAATTTTGGCTGAAATTTTAAAATTCTTGGAAATTTGTTTACATTAGGAGTTTTTTGTTTATATTAACTTTTTTTGTTTATATTAAGTGTATGTATGTTTGTATGTATGTATGACCGTGGGAACTTGTGCGTGGAATATTTTGTGGGAATACATTAAGGGGGTTTATAGCTTTAAGATTTTTATATTTGTATGATTTTTCCTAATGCCGACGGGAAAACATCTTTATTTTTTCTAATGCCGACGGGAAAGTTATGATTGTTGTTAGACTGTGGAAATTTGTTGATGTCCGTGATTTGGGCAGGTGAGGTTTTTGTAACATGTAACCGTGGGAATTTGCGGGTGTATCTTTAAGGCAGCCTGTGTTTGGTGGGGGCGGGTGTTGTTGTAATATGTATCCGTGGGAATTTGTGTGCGGAATATTTTGTAGGAATACATTAAGGGGTTTATAGGTTTGAGGCTTTTATATGTGTATGATTTCCTGATGCCAACGGGAAAACATGTTTATTTTTTTCAAATGCCGACGGGAAAACATGTTTATTTTTTTCAAATGCCGACGGGAAAATCATGGAAATGATTTTTCCTAATGCCGACGGAAAATTTGTGGGTGTGTCTAGCTGTAGGATTTGAAGTCTGGCTATGATTCTTGGAGGACGAGGTGTGTCTAGCTGTAGGAATTGAAGTCTGGCTGTGCTTGGTGGAGGGCGGGGTGTGTCTAGATTGTAAGACCTTAAGGCTGACCGTGATTTGGGTAGGTGAGGGTGTTTTGTAATATGTAACCGCGGGAATTCGGTGAAGTTTATGTTTCTTGGAATTTAAACCAAGCTGTGCTCGTGGAGGGGCGGGATGTATTTGCGGCAGATCGACTGGTGTAGGGTGGGGAGTTGTTGTAATATGTATCCGTGGGAATCTGTGTGCATGTACGTATGTATGTCTGTAAGAGTTTAAGGCTGTCTGTGATTTATCAAAGGTGAGGTGAGAGTCTTCATGTAATACGTGTCCGTGGGAATCTGTGTCTATGTATGTTTGTAGGAGTTTAATGCTGAATGTGATTTGAGGTGGGGGAGGGTGTTGTTGTGATAGATAGATAGATAGAATGTGCGTATTTGTGTGTGTGTGTGTATGTATGTATATGTAGGAGTTTAAGGCTGTCCTTGATTTGAGGTAGGCGGGCGGCGTTATTGTAATATGTATCTATAAGAATTTGGCTGTTTATATGTCTGTAGGAATTTTTGTACATGTATGTCTGTACGAGTTTAAGGCTGATCGTAATTTAAATTGTTGAGATTGATCGATTGTATGTGACTTCGAGAATTAGTGTATGTATATCTGTAGGAAACTTAAGGCTTATCGTGATTTATGAGGGGCGAAGTGTTCATGTAATATAACCGCGCAATTTGTGTGTATATATGTAGGAGTTTAAGGCTGATCATGATTAATGAGAGGTGAGGTGAAGGTGTTCATGTATATGTATACGTATCTGTGTGCATATATGTATGTCTATATGAGTTTAAGGCTAATCGTGATTTAGGTTGTGAGATTGATAGATTGTATGTTACCTTGAGATTTTGTGTATATATATCTGTAAGAACTTTAGGCTGACTGTGATTTATGAGGGGAGGGGCGTTGTTGAAATAGGTTTAATTTTTCGTAGATGAATTTTGGTATGTGTGTGTGTGTATGTGATTTTCTCACCCTAGTATTTATATGTACGTTGAAATAAATTATTTCTCATATGAACATTTTTTGCTAGAAAATATTATCATATATCTGAACTTCCCTAATCCTAGTATGTTTTTCATATTGGAGGATGAGATTGCTTTATATTTTATCAAGCTTAAATTTGTCCAGTGTTAAAGTCTGTCGGTCAGAAATTTGTTTATATTTGTATAAATATTAATTTCAGATTTTGCAAAATTCTTGCGTACGATCATGGAGATTTTGTGTGTGTGTGTATGTGTGTATGCGCGATAGAGTTTGACTGGTCTGTGATAAGTTTGTTTATTTAAGTACATTTGTCTTCTTCGACTTTCGTCTTCAAGCGTCAGTAGCTTGGAGAACGGTTTGTATGTTTTCATGATGTAGATATGTAAGTGTGATTGTTAAAATCCAATAAATACTTGAGCATGGGTAAGAAATTTGAAAATATGTGTACATATGTACATATGGATCTACAAATTGATTTTATGTATGTATGTATGTATGTACATACAAATAAGTCTGGGGCTCCCTGTTTAAATACATTTTTTTTGTCATGTGCTGTTGTTGCTGTTGTAAATATTCGCCTGGTCTTTTGTGTATAGATGTGAAATATCTCGATAGTTTTTTTATTTGAAATTAAAAAAGCGTTCTTTTAATTTTTAGATGTATTTACTTAAAAGTTTGTGAGGAGTTTCTGTTTTAAGTAAAATTTAATTCCTCTCTAGTTGTAGTAAATATAGTATAAATATTTAATATATTTTATTTCCATTTGTTTAAAGTTGATGTAGCCTATATAGTCAACGTTAGAAATTTTTCGGTGTAAAATTTTTTCCAACTATCATATTTTTTCTTCACCTTTTTCATATATTTTAGGACATCTTGCATTGGCTTTAAAAAATGATAAACGCTTTGAAATGAAACTGATCCAGCAGTCCAGCTTTTTTTAACCACTTTGCTTCTCTTTCCTTTTTTATTGATAAACATTTAAAATCAAATGGTGGTTTTATAATGAAATTGTTATACTCATTATTGCGAAAAACATCCGCTACTTTTTTTTGTAATGAACATCATTCGAAACCTTACTTAATTTATAAGACTTTCAGGACTTTCTATTATTCGATCATTAGTAAAAATGCAGTAGCTGAGGTCATTGCTTACTGTTTCATATTAAATTTCTATATCAATTGAGCCGCTATTGAATAAAAGGAACTTTTTTTTATCTTAAACTTTAGTGCATTTGGAAGTGTTTGAGATTCTTTCATATAATAGCTTTGTTGGAATCTTAGATACGAGTACATATAATATAGAATTGTATAACGTTTATTTTTAATTTTTATGTTAAGATCATCATCATTTAGATATGAAACTAAATTTAAATGTACTTTTAAATTAGTTAAATCATAATGAGGAAACTTGTTTTCTTCTTGAATAGCGATCAACAGAAAACGAAATCGTTTTCTTACAATTTAGGTCTGGCCTCTCAACGGTTCCTCTAGTATACAAGACGACTTTCTATGTCAACATATCTGTCTACTCTTTGTCAGCGTTAAGGGACAATTAAATGTTAAAATTTTAATTCCTCAAATTGTGTTACTTCATACTGATAATATATTTTCATTAATAAGGTATATGTTTATCTTATGAAGGTTACTCGCCTATGGCTTTTATTTGATGTTCTAGATGATTTTTTTCTCATTTTATTAAATTTCAGCGTATTGTGTATATATTTCTGATATTTTTAAGTGCGCTTTATTTACCTGTCAGACAAAGTGTGATACTCAGTCTCTCTTTTTAATATTTTTTTTTTCTTCTTTTAATGTATCACTACTATTTTATCAGATTTTACTACTTGAAAAAGAGAATATTTATATAATTTTTAAACGTATTCATTTATACATATAGGTAAATATATGTATGTATGTATAGAGAAATTACTTTATCTACAAAGAAATACATGTTTAATAATCAACTATTCTAGAAAATCTATCTCAAATAATTCAGTTACCTCCACCATAAATTCACCGTCTGTGTTTTCATAGTGTCAGAAACATTAGAATAACTATGTTTGAGAGAATTTTTACATCGAGTTTTTCTACATGAGGTTTGCTGGTTGACCCCTTGAAGTTATTGTTGACGTAGGCTGGGTTGTATCACATTCAGATGTAATCATTTCTCACTTAAAAAAGGTTCTCATCACCTTCTATCAGGTTTTTATATTTTTCTAACATGCATGTCTTAGCATGCTTTTGTCCTTAGTGACGCAAGCGTCCGAGATGTAGTGGTGTTTCAGTTAAAAATCTATACTATTATAATTTACAATTTCGCTCTTTTTATTCTTTTACAAAGTAGATACATATTTATGTATTTCATTTAGCATAGAATAATAATATTTCTTTACTTACAAAATTATATGACGTGAGGAATTCTTTTAAATTTGCATGCTTCGGCATGCTTTCAATATTTTTTCTGTAAATTTATTTTATACTCATACAGATACAGATATAAAGTAAGATCTGCTGATATTGCATTTTACAATTTATGTATGCTTCAGCATGATTCCAGTTGATGTCCATATTTATTCAGTAAGTTTGTTTGATACTAATTCATACACATATACATTCTTAAAGATTGGAAATCTAAGTCCAATTTATGTAGTTTGTCTATATTTTCTAAAGATTTGATAGCTATAGAAATGAATAGAGTGAAGATCTATTATAATAGCCCATGAGCATATTTTAAAATTTCGCTTGCTAGAGCTTTCGAAATGGAAAATGTACAATTTTCACTATAAAAAGTGATAATATTATGTGTTACTGAATATTAATTTATTTTGAACGCTTAAGTTTTCACAATATTTCATACAGGCCAACAAGTTTAGAGAATTTCCAGTATATTAAGTTAATTATCTTTCTTAAGACCTATCATTCCTAATCATTCCTTCAAAAATACAAACCAAACTAGATTTTTCCTGTTTAATTATATATTTTACTTTCATTAAATTTCAATATTTTGTTCATCTTCAAATTATTATATTTAGCAGCTTTTTCTCATTTGTTAAGTTAACTTTAATCGGAAACATTTAAATAGTGAGATGAACTTTTATATTGTATACGAGTACATTAAGTAATTCTTTGTATATTTCAATACACTTATATGAACCATCATCACATAATTCCTTTGGATGATCTATTAAATCATTCTACTATTGATGCTTTCATATTAAGTAATATTTAATATTCTACTTATGCATGAATTTTCCAATGTCTATTAAAAGATTCTTGGATGACTGGATGATTGTAATCCATTTGTAAGTTTTTTGGTACTCGTAACATTTCAAAAATATTTACACAGCCTAGGTTTTTTCGAGTGCAACTTTTATTTTCAACGGTATTGACCATAGAAACTTTGTGAATGAATCATTTACAGTCTACAATAATCAATAATTTCTATTTTCTGTAGAATAGTTTCCCATTTCAGCTAAATCAGCTCCATAAAAGATCAACTATTCCTTTCATTACATATCTACAATGCACAAACAATTTTCGAGATTTAGTATAGAGTTCGATTACTAAATTTCTTTTTGAAGACATTAAGTTGTTTTAGAGATTTTTTGGAGAGTGTTGTGATCTACTTGATGCACTTTCAGCTATTTATACTATCATGTAGTTAATTTTCCAATCTATAAATTTTATTGTTCAGCTGTTCAATTTGTTTTTTCAAAAGATGATTTAATTTTTAGTATGTGTTTTTTAAATTTTATAACTATCTTCTATCTCTAATTGTATTTCACGTTGAACTCCATCAATTTGCATTTTAATATATTCTTGAATTATATTAATTCCTTAAGCTGTATTATTAATTTGTCCTATAGTTTATCGTTTTGAGTTTCCAGAAACAATTTACTGATAACATCATTCTCCGTCAGTGAATGATGATGATTCTCTATCCATGTATTAGTAGAAATTACATATTTTACATAGTTTTCAAAATAAAATTTCTCATAGTATTTCCATGTTTTATTATCATTCATTAAAGAAAATAAAGCTACTATTAGAGCCTATATTTGACCATCAACTTGTATTTTATCTTCATTTAGTTTTAGGTTACTATCACCAAACTTCCATTCATTATTCAAATCTTAATGTGGGCCATAGTTTGTATCTAATTCAATTCTTCCTTCCAAGACTGATAAATGAGTATAAGTGTCTTCAGAATTGGAAGTCTATGAGTAAAAATCATCTTCATCATCCTCATCATCATTCTCAGTATTAGCATCATTAAATAAGATGATATCATCAAATATTGTTCCTTCTGAAAGTTTCTTCGGTGAACTTGTCTCTATATTGACTGATGGCTTTAAACTTATATTATTTTCAGCTTCTATCTTGATTTTACTTTCTTCTTTCTTGTGAATTCTTTCAATATTTCTAGAACTATTTATGAATTCTTTGAGAGGTTCTGGTATAGGTTTAAATGTATCTTTTCTAGCTCACAAGTATCTATTTCACCAGTTTTTATACTACTTGTCAACACCAACTGTTTTAAAATTTTCTCATCCATGTTTAGCAAATAAGAGGTATCAGCTATTAGATTAGGTATCAGCTATTAGATCAGGTATCAGATCAGGTTATCAGGTAGCTGGTCTGGTTTTCAGATCAGCTTATCAGGACCTGGTCTGGTTTTCAGATCAGCTTATCAGGACCTGGTCTGGTTTTCAGATCAGCTTATCAGGACCTGGTCTGGTTTTCAGATCAGCTTATCAGGACCTGGTCTGGTTTTCAGATCAGCTTATCAGGACCTGGTCTGGTTTTCAGATCAGCTTATCAGGACCTGGTCTGGTTTTCAGATCAGCTTATCAGGACCTGGTCTGGTTTTCAGATCAGCTTATCAGGACCTGGTCTGGTTTTCAGATCAGCTTATCAGAACCTGGTCTGGTTTCAGATCAGCTTATCAGAACCTGGTCTGGTTTTCAGATCAGCTTATCAGGAGCTGGTCTGATTTTCAGATCAACTTATCTGATTCAGATTGGGTTATCAGTTTACAAGTAGCTGCCTATTTATAACATTTATATGAATGCAGTTTAAGGTCATATGAAAAACGAAAAAGTAAACTTTTATGCAGTCAAATTCTCTTTTTTTCTATAACGATCATCGTTTAATTCAATATCGTTGCTTATAATCAAAATTCATATTTATCCTTCCAACATGCATTTTATTTGTCTCATCTTACTTAAACATTATAATTACATTATGATTATCTGATATAAAATGTTTGGTGATTCTGGTATAAGTTTGGCATCAGCAGAATGCATCAACATTCTTATCTCACTCCATATAAAAATATGTTTCTCACATCTAACATCGTTAAATATCATATCGGCAATTACTTTAAGCTTTGTTAGGAGAAATAACAGATTCAGTATCTGTAAATGTGTATTATCCCATTCCTTCAATTAATGAAATTATGTAATTTCTTTAAGTATCCATATTTAGGTTGATAGAGAGATTTTGAGTATTAATATGTAGATGTTTTAAAATTTTATTTCATTAAGACTTTTTAGCAAGCCAATCATATCATATTTTTTATTTTATTTTTTTACAATTTGACAGACCAACTATTTTTGCGCAAATAAAATTTGGTAGAAGGGAACTATGACTTGTTTTTGAACTAACGTTTGATGAATCATCAAAAATTTCGTACCATCCTATTTTTAGGTTGTTTTGACTATGAGTATGCACCAATATTTATGAAATGTGTTTCATAAATATTGTCTCTTATTTAGAAAAAATAAAATAATACAGCTATACGACACCAGAAAATATTTTCTGGTATCGTATAGCTGTATTATTTTATTTTTCCTATATAAGAGATAATGGTCCCTACTCATAGTCAAAACAAAGTATATTTTAAGAGTTTAAAACCAGTATTATAATAAAAATACTGATTTTAAACTCTTACAGTCTTATTTATAAAAATTATTAAGACTTTATAAAGGTTTTTTTTAGACAAATTTTCATAAAAAATTTTTCTAAAAAAGCCTTTATAAAGTCTTAATAATTTTTATAAATAAGGCTGTTAAAATATACTTTGTTTCACTAACCACATTTGTGTAACTAATTGCATTTCATAAATATTGACGTATACTCATAATCAAAACAAATGATAGTTTTATGTTGTTTTGAATGTGAGTATACATCATTATCTCTTATTAAATAAATAAAATAATGCACCTACACGATTTCAGAAAATATTTTCTGATATCGTATAGCTGTATTATTTTATTTTTTTAAGAAGAGATAATATTTATGAAATGCATTTAGTTACACAAATGTGGTTAGTGAAACAACCTAAAAATAGGATGGTACGAAATTTTTGATGATTCATCAAACGTTAGTTCAAAAACAAGTCATAGTTCCCTTCTACCAAATTTTATTTGCGCAAAAATAGTTGGTCTGTCAAATTGTAAAAAAATAAAATAAAAAATATGATATGATTGGCTTGCTAAAAAGTCTTAATGAAATAAAATTTTAAAACATCTACATATTAATACTCAAAATCTCTCTATCAACCTAAATATGGATACTTAAAGAAATTACATAATTTCATTAATTGAAGGAATGGGATAATACACATTTACAGATACTGAATCTGTTATTTCTCCTAACAAAGCTTAAAGTAATTGCCGATATGATATTTAACGATGTTAGATGTGAGAAACATATTTTTATATGGAGTGAGATAAGAATGTTGATGCATTCTGCTGATGCCAAACTTATACCAGAATCACCAAACATTTTATATCAGATAATCATAATGTAATTATAATGTTTAAGTAAGATGAGACAAATAAAATGCATGTTGGAAGGATAAATATGAATTTTGATTATAAGCAACGATATTGAATTAAACGATGATCGTTATAGAAAAAAAGAGAATTTGACTGCATAAAAGTTTACTTTTTCGTTTTTCATATGACCTTAAACTGCATTCATATAAATGTTATAAATAGGCAGCTACTTGTAAACTGATAACCCAATCTGAATCAGATAAGTTGATCTGAAAATCAGACCAGCTCCTGATAAGCTGATCTGAAAACCAGACCAGGTTCTGATAAGCTGATCTGAAACCAGACCAGGTTCTGATAAGCTGATCTGAAAACCAGACCAGGTCCTGATAAGCTGATCTGAAAACCAGACCAGGTCCTGATAAGCTGATCTGAAAACCAGACCAGGTCCTGATAAGCTGATCTGAAAACCAGACCAGGTCCTGATAAGCTGATCTGAAAACCAGACCAGGTCCTGATAAGCTGATCTGAAAACCAGACCAGGTCCTGATAAGCTGATCTGAAAACCAGACCAGGTCCTGATAAGCTGATCTGAAAACCAGACCAGGTCCTGATAAGCTGATCTGAAAACCAGACCAGCTACCTGATAACCTGATCTGATACCTGATCTAATAGCTGATACCTAATCTAATAGCTGATACCTCTTATTTGCTAAACATGGATGAGAAAATTTTAAAACAGTTGGTGTTGACAAGTAGTATAAAAACTGGTGAAATAGATACTTGTGAGCTAGAAAAGATACATTTAAACCTATACCAGAACCTCTCAAAGAATTCATAAATAGTTCTAGAAATATTGAAAGAATTCACAAGAAAGAAGAAAGTAAAATCAAGATAGAAGCTGAAAATAATATAAGTTTAAAGCCATCAGTCAATATAGAGACAAGTTCACCGAAGAAACTTTCAGAAGGAACAATATTTGATGATATCATCTTATTTAATGATGCTAATACTGAGAATGATGATGAGGATGATGAAGATGATTTTTACTCATAGACTTCCAATTCTGAAGACACTTATACTCATTTATCAGTCTTGGAAGGAAGAATTGAATTAGATACAAACTATGGCCCACATTAAGATTTGAATAATGAATGGAAGTTTGGTGATAGTAACCTAAAACTAAATGAAGATAAAATACAAGTTGATGGTCAAATATAGGCTCTAATAGTAGCTTTATTTTCTTTAATGAATGATAATAAAACATGGAAATACTATGAGAAATTTTATTTTGAAAACTATGTAAAATATGTAATTTCTACTAATACATGGATAGAGAATCATCATCATTCACTGACGGAGAATGATGTTATCAGTAAATTGTTTCTGGAAACTCAAAACGATAAACTATAGGACAAATTAATAATACAGCTTAAGGAATTAATATAATTCAAGAATATATTAAAATGCAAATTGATGGAGTTCAACGTGAAATACAATTAGAGATAGAAGATAGTTATAAAATTGAAAAAACACATACTAAAAATTAAATCATCTTTTGAAAAAACAAATTGAACAGCTGAACAATAAAATTTATAGATTGGAAAATTAACTACATGATAGTATAAATAGCTGAAAGTGCATCAAGTAGATCACAACACTCTCCAAAAAATCTCTAAAACAACTTAATGTCTTCAAAAAGAAATTTAGTAATCGAACTCTATACTAAATCTCGAAAATTGTTTGTGCATTGTAGATATGTAATGAAAGGAATAGTTGATCTTTTATGGAGCTGATTTAGCTGAAATGGGAAACTATTCTACAGAAAATAGAAATTATTGATTATTGTAGACTGTAAATGATTCATTCACAAAGTTTCTATGGTCAATACCGTTGAAAATAAAAGTTGCACTCGAAAAAACCTAGGCTGTGTAAATATTTTTGAAATGTTACGAGTACCAAAAAACTTACAAATGGATTACAATCATCCAGTCATCCAAGAATCTTTTAATAGACATTGGAAAATTCATGCATAAGTAGAATATTAAATATTACTTAATATGAAAGCATCAATAGTAGAATGATTTAATAGATCATCCAAAGGAATTATGTGATGATGGTTCATATAAGTGTATTGAAATATACAAAGAATTACTTAATGTACTCGTATACAATATAAAAGTTCATCTCACTATTTAAATGTTTCCGATTAAAGTTAACTTAACAAATGAGAAAAAGCTGCTAAATATAATAATTTGAAGATGAACAAAATATTGAAATTTAATGAAAGTAAAATATATAATTAAACAGGAAAAATCTAGTTTGGTTTGTATTTTTGAAGGAATGATTAGGAATGATAGGTCTTAAGAAAGATAATTAACTTAATATACTGGAAATTCTCTAAACTTGTTGGCCTGTATGAAATATTGTGAAAACTTAAGCGTTCAAAATAAATTAATATTCAGTAACACATAATATTATCACTTTTTATAGTGAAAATTGTACATTTTCCATTTCGAAAGCTCTAGCAAGCGAAATTTTAAAATATGCTCATGGGCTATTATAATAGATCTTCACTCTATTCATTTCTATAGCTATCAAATCTTTAGAAAATATAGACAAACTACATAAATTGGACTTAGATTTCCAATCTTTAAGAATGTATATGTGTATGAATTAGTATCAAACAAACTTACTGAATAAATATGGACATCAACTGGAATCATGCTGAAGCATACATAAATTGTAAAATGCAATATCAGCAGATCTTACTTTATATCTGTATCTGTATGAGTATAAAATAAATTTACAGAAAAAATATTGAAAGCATGCCGAAGCATGCAAATTTAAAAGAATTCCTCACGTCATATAATTTTGTAAGTAAAGAAATATTATTATTCTATGCTAAATGAAATACATAAATATGTATCTACTTTGTAAAAGAATAAAAAGAGCGAAATTGTAAATTATAATAGTATAGATTTTTAACTGAAACACCACTACATCTCGGACGCTTGCGTCACTAAGGACAAAAGCATGCTAAGACATGCATGTTAGAAAAATATAAAAACCTGATAGAAGGTGATGAGAACCTTTTTTAAGTGAGAAATGATTACATCTGAATGTGATACAACCCAGCCTACGTCAACAATAACTTCAAGGGGTCAACCAGCAAACCTCATGTAGAAAAACTCGATGTAAAAATTCTCTCAAACATAGTTATTCTAATGTTTCTGACACTATGAAAACACAGACGGTGAATTTATGGTGGAGGTAACTGAATTATTTGAGATAGATTTTCTAGAATAGTTGATTATTAAACATGTATTTCTTTGTAGATAAAGTAATTTCTCTATACATACATACATATATTTACCTATATGTATAAATGAATACGTTTAAAAATTATATAAATATTCTCTTTTTCAAGTAGTAAAATCTGATAAAATAGTAGTGATACATTAAAAGAAGAAAAAAAAAATATTAAAAAGAGAGACTGAGTATCACACTTTGTCTGACAGGTAAATAAAGCGCACTTAAAAATATCAGAAATATATACACAATACGCTGAAATTTAATAAAATGAGAAAAAAATCATCTAGAACATCAAATAAAAGCCATAGGCGAGTAACCTTCATAAGATAAACATATACCTTATTAATGAAAATATATTATCAGTATGAAGTAACACAATTTGAGGAATTAAAATTTTAACATTTAATTGTCCCTTAACGCTGACAAAGAGTAGACAGATATGTTGACATAGAAAGTCGTCTTGTATACTAGAGGAACCGTTGAGAGGCCAGACCTAAATTGTAAGAAAACGATTTCGTTTTCTGTTGATCGCTATTCAAGAAGAAAACAAGTTTCCTCATTATGATTTAACTAATTTAAAAGTACATTTAAATTTAGTTTCATATCTAAATGATGATGATCTTAACATAAAAATTAAAAATAAACGTTATACAATTCTATATTATATGTACTCGTATCTAAGATTCCAACAAAGCTATTATATGAAAGAATCTCAAACACTTCCAAATGCACTAAAGTTTAAGATAAAAAAAAGTTCCTTTTATTCAATAGCGGCTCAATTGATATAGAAATTTAATATGAAACAGTAAGCAATGACCTCAGCTACTGCATTTTTACTAATGATCGAATAATAGAAAGTCCTGAAAGTCTTATAAATTAAGTAAGGTTTCGAATGATGTTCATTACAAAAAAAAGTAGCGGATGTTTTTCGCAATAATGAGTATAACAATTTCATTATAAAACCACCATTTGATTTTAAATGTTTATCAATAAAAAAGGAAAGAGAAGCAAAGTGGTTAAAAAAAGCTGGACTGCTGGATCAGTTTCATTTCAAAGCGTTTATCATTTTTTAAAGCCAATGCAAGATGTCCTAAAATATATGAAAAAGGTGAAGAAAAAATATGATAGTTGGAAAAAATTTTACACCGAAAAATTTCTAACGTTGACTATATAGGCTACATCAACTTTAAACAAATGGAAATAAAATATATTAAATATTTATACTATATTTACTACAACTAGAGAGGAATTAAATTTTACTTAAAACAGAAACTCCTCACAAACTTTTAAGTAAATACATCTAAAAATTAAAAGAACGCTTTTTTAATTTCAAATAAAAAAACTATCGAGATATTTCACATCTATACACAAAAGACCAGGCGAATATTTACAACAGCAACAACAGCACATGACAAAAAAAATGTATTTAAACAGGGAGCCCCAGACTTATTTGTATGTACATACATACATACATACATAAAATCAATTTGTAGATCCATATGTACATATGTACACATATTTTCAAATTTCTTACCCATGCTCAAGTATTTATTGGATTTTAACAATCACACTTACATATCTACATCATGAAAACATACAAACCGTTCTCCAAGCTACTGACGCTTGAAGACGAAAGTCGAAGAAGACAAATGTACTTAAATAAACAAACTTATCACAGACCAGTCAAACTCTATCGCGCATACACACATACACACACACACAAAATCTCCATGATCGTACGCAAGAATTTTGCAAAATCTGAAATTAATATTTATACAAATATAAACAAATTTCTGACCGACAGACTTTAACACTGGACAAATTTAAGCTTGATAAAATATAAAGCAATCTCATCCTCCAATATGAAAAACATACTAGGATTAGGGAAGTTCAGATATATGATAATATTTTCTAGCAAAAAATGTTCATATGAGAAATAATTTATTTCAACGTACATATAAATACTAGGGTGAGAAAATCACATACACACACACACATACCAAAATTCATCTACGAAAAATTAAACCTATTTCAACAACGCCCCTCCCCTCATAAATCACAGTCAGCCTAAAGTTCTTACAGATATATATACACAAAATCTCAAGGTAACATACAATCTATCAATCTCACAACCTAAATCACGATTAGCCTTAAACTCATATAGACATACATATATGCACACAGATACGTATACATATACATGAACACCTTCACCTCACCTCTCATTAATCATGATCAGCCTTAAACTCCTACATATATACACACAAATTGCGCGGTTATATTACATGAACACTTCGCCCCTCATAAATCACGATAAGCCTTAAGTTTCCTACAGATATACATACACTAATTCTCGAAGTCACATACAATCGATCAATCTCAACAATTTAAATTACGATCAGCCTTAAACTCGTACAGACATACATGTACAAAAATTCCTACAGACATATAAACAGCCAAATTCTTATAGATACATATTACAATAACGCCGCCCGCCTACCTCAAATCAAGGACAGCCTTAAACTCCTACATATACATACATACACACACACACACAAATACGCACATTCTATCTATCTATCTATCACAACAACACCCTCCCCCACCTCAAATCACATTCAGCATTAAACTCCTACAAACATACATAGACACAGATTCCCACGGACACGTATTACATGAAGACTCTCACCTCACCTTTGATAAATCACAGACAGCCTTAAACTCTTACAGACATACATACGTACATGCACACAGATTCCCACGGATACATATTACAACAACTCCCCACCCTACACCAGTCGATCTGCCGCAAATACATCCCGCCCCTCCACGAGCACAGCTTGGTTTAAATTCCAAGAAACATAAACTTCACCGAATTCCCGCGGTTACATATTACAAAACACCCTCACCTACCCAAATCACGGTCAGCCTTAAGGTCTTACAATCTAGACACACCCCGCCCTCCACCAAGCACAGCCAGACTTCAATTCCTACAGCTAGACACACCTCGTCCTCCAAGAATCATAGCCAGACTTCAAATCCTACAGCTAGACACACCCACAAATTTTCCGTCGGCATTAGGAAAAATCATTTCCATGATTTTCCCGTCGGCATTTGAAAAAAATAAACATGTTTTCCCGTCGGCATTTGAAAAAAATAAACATGTTTTCCCGTTGGCATCAGGAAATCATACACATATAAAAGCCTCAAACCTATAAACCCCTTAATGTATTCCTACAAAATATTCCGCACACAAATTCCCACGGATACATATTACAACAACACCCGCCCCCACCAAACACAGGCTGCCTTAAAGATACACCCGCAAATTCCCACGGTTACATGTTACAAAAACCTCACCTGCCCAAATCACGGACATCAACAAATTTCCACAGTCTAACAACAATCATAACTTTCCCGTCGGCATTAGAAAAAATAAAGATGTTTTCCCGTCGGCATTAGGAAAAATCATACAAATATAAAAATCTTAAAGCTATAAACCCCCTTAATGTATTCCCACAAAATATTCCACGCACAAGTTCCCACGGTCATACATACATACAAACATACATACACTTAATATAAACAAAAAAAGTTAATATAAACAAAAAACTCCTAATGTAAACAAATTTCCAAGAATTTTAAAATTTCAGCCAAAATTTAACAATTTCAGCCACAATTTAACAATTTCAGCCCACAATTTAACAATTTCAGCCACAATTTAACAATTTCAGCCCACAATTTAACAATTTTAATTGACGCCGAATCCCCAGTTCCCTACTACTGAAATATATGGGAAAAATCAATTTTTTTATTGAAATATATACTTAAATTTTAATACATAAAACTAGTTTTAGTTGTTGATTTTTAATATTTAATTGAATTGCCAATTAAATTACCATTAATTGGCAATAATTAATGTAATAATTAAATTGTCTGTAACCAAGATTGCATTTTTGATTTGCAGCTTGATAATATAAAGTCGGACGAACCATCAACCTTTGCCGAAATGGAACCAACCACATCAAAAGTGATTACTCGTACGTCTGATAAAGTATTACGTCAAATATATTTGATTGGCAATGTGACACATCAAATAAGTGGAGCTAAATTACCCTCCAATCGACAAGTATTGCAAGTCTATTTTTATAATATTCGATTCGCCAAATTATCGCAGAAAGAAAGTGCAAGATTGGCAGTGAACGCTGCATCCCTTTTTTGGCTACAAGCTCGCTTACCGATCCGTGATTTGTACAAATGTGCTGATAAATTGATAAGACTGTACAATGAATGGCGACGTGTTTCTAAAAAGTCGTCGAAAGGGAAAGCGAACAAAGATCAGGCAGAATTTCTCGAAAATTTGGACAATCTCTTCGACATTGCTCACAACAACGCGTTGCAGATGATTCGCATTGAAGATGATCGGGAATTTTTATTGAAACAAAGACAAAAAGGGCGCCCCGGATGCATGATCGGAGTCGATATGCATTTATTCAGCCGTGAAAAGCGATCGCAGGAGCGAAGAGCAAGAGAAGAGTCACGAAAGCGAAAGCACGATGAGTCTCAAAACGTAGATATTGGTAAATATTTTTAATTTGCATTGTATAATACATATCAATTATTGGAATGAATGAATTCCTAACTTCTTTTATGATTTCATTCAGCGATTGAAGAAAACAATAGTGCTAGTGAAAGCGATAATATTTCCGACGACAACGATCCAACAATGGACGTGGACGATTATGACACTCAACCAGAGGAAAGAAGAGGCCGTACGCAATTAATAACACCACGTCTTTCAGCCGCTCTGGATGATGCTAAGGTTTCCGATAGAAAAGCAATACATATAATAATGGCAGTGGCAGAAGCCTTGCGTGTCAACGTTGATGAGCATGTTGTCAATCGAACGTCTCTCAAAAATTTACGAAGAAAGCACCGTGAAAAAGAATTTGAGAAGATTCAGGCCGAGTTCGTCGAAAACGTAATTTACTTTACTTTTGGTTTAATTTTAATTATATATATATTTTTTTCCCGTAGATAAATAGTGCACAATCATTAGTTGTTCATTGGGATGGCAAATTAATGGAAGCAAGTAGTAGGGAAATAGCGGTTCTGGCGCCGATTAAACTTGTGAAATTGTGGCTGAAATTGTTAAATTGTGGGCTGAAATTGTTAAATTGTGGCTGAAATTGTGAAATTGTGGGCTGAAATTGTTAAATTGTGGCTGAAATTGTTAAATTTTGGCTGAAATTTTAAAATTCTTGGAAATTTGTGAAATTTGATACCTACGTGTGTGTGTCCGTCCGCCCGTCTGTGTTTTTTGTTTACATTAGGAGTTTTTTGTTTATATTAACTTTTTTTGTTTATATTAAGTAAATATATGTATGTATGTATGTATGACCGTGGGAACTTGTGCGTGGAATATTTTGTGGGAATACATTAAGGGGGTTTATAGCTTTAAGATTTTTATATTTGTATGATTTTTCCTAATGTCGACGGGAAAACATCTTTATTTTTTCTAATGCCGACGGGAAAGTTATGATTGTTGTTAGACTGTGGAAATTTGTTGATGTCCGTGATTTGGGCAGGTGAGGTTTTTGTAACATGTAACCGTGGGAATTTGCGGGTGTATCTTTAAGGCAGCCTGTGTTTGGTGGGGGCGGGTGTTGTTGTAATATGTATCCGTGGGAATTTGTGTGCGGAATATTTTGTAGGAATACATTAAGGGGTTTATAGGTTTGAGGCTTTTATATGTGTATGATTTCCTGATGCCAACGGGAAAACATGTTTATTTTTTTCAAATGCCGACGGGAAAACATGTTTATTTTTTTCAAATGCCGACGGGAAAATCATGGAAATGATTTTTCCTAATGCCGACGGAAAATTTGTGGGTGTGTCTTGCTGTAGGAATTGAAGTCTGGCTGTGATTGGTGGAGGAAGGGGTGTGTCTAGCTGTTGGAATTGAAGTCTGGCTGTGATTGGTGGAGGACGGGGTTTGTCTAGATTGTGAGACCTTAAGGCTGACCGTGATTTGGGTAGGTGAGGGTGTTTTGTAATATGTAACCGCGGGAATTCGGTGAAGTTTATGTTTGTTGGAATTTAAACCAAGCTGTGGTCGTGGAGGGGCGGGATGTTTTTGCGGTACATCGACTGGTGTAGGGTGGGGAGTTGTTGTAATATGTATCCGTGGGAATCTGTGTGCATGTACGTATGTATATCTGTAGGAGTTTAAGGCTGTCTGTGATTTATCAAAGGTGAGGTGAGAGTCTTCATGTAATACGTGTCCGTGGGAATCTGTGTCTATGTATGTTTGTAGGAGTTTAATGCTGATTGTGATTTGAGGTGGAGGAGGGTCTTGTTGTGATAGATAGATAGAATGTGCCTATGTGTGCATGTCAGTATATATGTGTGTATGTATATGTAGCAGTTTAAGTCTATCCTTGATTTGAGGTAGGCGGGGAGGTTTTATTGTAATATGTATCTATAAGAATTTGACTGTTTATATGTTTATAGAAATTTTTGTGCATGTATGTCAGTAGAAGTTTAAGGCTGATCGTAATTTGAATTGTTGAGATTGATCGATTGTATGTGACTTCGAGAATTTGTGTATGTATATCTGTAGAAAATTTAAGGCTTATCGTGATTTATGAGGGGCGAAGTGATCATTAAATATATATCATGATTAATGAGAAGTGAGGTGAAGGTGTTCATGTATATGTATACGTATTTGTGTGTATGTATGTCTATATGAGTTTAAGGCTAATCGTGATTTAGGTTGTGAGATTGATAGATTGTATGTTACCTTGAGATTTTGTGTATATATATCTGTAAGAACTTTAGGCTGACTGTGATTTGTGAGGGGAGGGGCGTTGTTGAAATAGGTTTAATTTTTCGTAGATGAATTTTAGTATGTGTGTGTGTGTATGTGATTTTCTCACCATTGTATTTATATGTACGTAGAAATAAATTCTTTCTCATATGAACATTTTTTGCTAGAAAATATTATCATATATCTGAACTTCCCTAATCCTAGTATGTTTTTCATATTGGAGGATGAGATTGCTTTATATTTTATCAAGCTTAAATTTGTCCAGTGTTAAAGTCTGTCAGTCAGAAATTTGTTTATATTTGTATAAATATTAATTTCAGATTTTGCAAAATTCTTGCGTACGATCGTGGTGATTTTGTGTGTGTGTGTATGTGTGTATCCGCGATAGAGTTTGACTGGTCTGTGATAAGTTTGTTTATTTAAGTACATTTGTCTTCTTCGACTTTCGTCTTCAAGCGTCAATAGCTTGGAGAACGGTTTGTATGTTTTCATGATGTAGATATGTAAGTGTGATTGTTAAAATCCAATAAATACTTGAGCATGGGTAAGAAATTTGATAATATGTGTACATATGTACATATGGATCTACAAATTGATTTTATGTATGTATGTATGCACATACAAATAAGTCTGGGGCTCCCTGTTTAAATACATTTTTTTTGTCATGTGCTGTTGTTGCTGTTGTAAATATTCGCCTGGTCTTTTGTGTATAGATGTGAAATATCTCGATAGTTTTTTTATTTGAAATTAAAAAAACGTTCTTTTAATTTTTAGATGTATTTACTTAAAAGTTTGTGAGGAGTTTCTGTTTTAAGTAAAATTTAATTCCTAATATATTAATATATTTTATTTCCATTTGTTTAAAGTTGTCAACGTTAGAAATTTTTCGGTGTAAATTTTTTTCCAACTATCATCTTTTTTCTTCACCTTTTTCATATATTTTAGAACATCTTGCATTGGCTTTAAAAAATGATAAACGCTTTGAAATGAAACTGATCCAGCAGTCCAGCTTTTTTTAACCACTTTGCTTCTCTTTCCTTTTTTATTGATAAACATTTAAAATAAAATGGTGGTTTTATAATGAAATTGTTGTACTCATTATTGCTAAAAACATCCGCTACTTTTTTTTGTAATGAAAATCATTCGAAACCTTACTTAATTTATAAGACTTTCAGGACTTTCTATTATTCGATCATTAGTAAAAATGCAGTAGCTGAGGTCATTGCTTACTGTTTCATATTAAATTTCTATATCAATTGAGCCGCTATTGAATAAAAGGAACTTTTATCTTAAACTTTAGTGCATTTGGAAGTGCTTGAGATTCTTTCATATAATAGCTTTGTTGGAATCTTAGATACGAGTACATATAATATAGAATTGCATAACGTTTATTTTTAATTTTTATGTTAAGATCATCATCATTTGGATATGAGACTGAATTTAAATGTACTTTTAAATTAGTTAAATCATAATGAGGAAACTTGTTTTCTTCTTGAATAGCGATCAACAGAAAACGAAATCGTTTTCTTACAATTTAGGTCTGGCCTCTCAACGGTTCCTCTAGTATACAAGATGACTTCCTATGTGAACATATCTGCCTACTCTTTGTTAACGTTAAGGGACAATTAAATGTTAAAATTTTAATTCCTCAAATTGTGTTACTTCATACTGATAATATGTTTTCATTAATAAGGTATATGTTTATCTTATGAAGGTTACTCGCCTATGGATTTTATTTGATGTTCTAGATGATTTTTTTTTCTCATTTTATTAAATTTCAACGTATTGTGTATATATTTCTGATATTTTTAAGTGCGCTTTATTTACCTGTCAGACAAAGTGTACGTATCAGTTGATCACTCAGTCTCTCTTTTTAATATTTTTTCAGATTTTACTACTTGAAAAAGAGAATATTTGTATAATTTTTAAATGCATTCATATATACATATAGGTAAATATATGTATGTATGTATAGAGAAATTACCTTATCTACAAAGAAATACATGTTTAATAATCAACTATTTTAGAAAATCTATCTCAAATAATTCAGTTACCTCCAACATCAATTCACCGTCTGTGTTTTAGTAGTATCAGAATCATCTCTATGTTTGAGAGAATTTTTACATCGAGTTTTTCTACATAAGGTTTGCTGGTTGACCCCCTTGAAGTTATTGTTGACGTATACTGGGTTGTATCACATTCAGATGTAATCATTTCTTACTTAAAAAATATCCTCATCACCATCAATCATATCTGTATACATTTCATTCATGAGTTGGTTTGATCCAGATACAATTGCTGTCTACAGATTAATAATTAGAAACAAGTTTCTCATCACCTAACAGATTTATATATTTTGCTAGCATGCATGCCTTAGCATGCTTCTATCGATAGTGACGCGAGAGTCCGACATGTAGTGGTGTTTTAATTAAAAATCTATACTATTAGATTTTACGATTTCGCTCTTTTTATTCTTTTACAAAGTAGATACATATTTATGTATTTCATTTAGCACAGAGTCATAAAATTTCTTTGCTTACAAAATTGTGTGACATTCTTTTAAATTTGCATGCTTAGGCATGCTTTCAATATTTTTTCTGTAAATTTATTTGATACTCATACAGATACAGATATAAAGTAAGATCTGCTTATAATGCATTTTACAATTTATGTATGCTTCAGCATGATTCCAGTTGATGTCCATATTTATTCAGTAAGTTTGTTTGATACTATTTCATACACATATACATTCTTAAAGATTGGAAATCTAAGTCCAATTTATGTAGTTTGTCTATATTTTCTAAAGATTTGATAGCTATAGAAATTAATAGAATAGAAGAACAATTATTGTAATGAGCATATTTTAAAATTTCGCTTGCTAGAGCTTTCGAAATGGAAAATATACAATTTTCACTATAAAAAGTGATAATATTATGTGTTACTGAATATTACACTGTGTTGTAATTTATTTTGAACGCTTAAGTTTTAACAATTTTCATACAGGCCAACAAGTTTAGAGAATTTCCTGTATATTAAGTTAATTATCTTTCTTAAGACCTATCATTCCTAATCATTCCTTCAAAAATACAAACCAAACTAGATTTTTCCTGTTTAATTTTATTTTTTACTTTCATTAAATTTCAACATTTTGTTCATCTTCAAATTATTATATTTAGCAGCTTTTTCTCATTTGTTGAGTTAACTTTAATCGGAAACATTTAAATAGTGAGATGAACTTTTATATTGTATACGAGTACATTAAGTAATTCTTTGTATATTTCAATATGAACCATCATCACATAATTCCTTTGGATCATCTATTAAATCATTCTACTATTGATGCTTTCATATTAAGTAATATTTAATATTCTACTTATGCATGAATTTTCCAGTGTCTATTAAAAAATTCTTTACAATCATCCATTTGTAAGTTTTTTTTTTGGTACTCGTATCATTTCAAAAACATTTTCCATAGCGTAGGTTTTTTCGAGTGCAACTTTTATTTTCAACGGTATTGACCATAGAAACTTTGTGAATGAATCATTTACAGTCTACAATAATCATTAATTTCTATTTTCTGTAGAATAGTTTCCCATTTCACCTAAATCAGCTCCATAAAATATCAACTATTCCTTTCATTACATATCTGCAATGCACAAACAATTTTCGAGATTTATTACAGAGTTCGTTTACTAAATTTCTTTTTAAAGACATTGAGTTGTTTTAAAGATTTTTTGGAGAGTGTTGTGATCTACTTGATGCACTTTCAGCTATTTATACTATCATGTAGTTAATTTTCCAATCTATAAATTTTATAGTTCAGCTGTTCAATTTGTTTTTTAAAAAGATGATTTAATTTTTAGTACGTGTTTTTTCAATTTTATAACTATCTTCTATCTCTAATTGTATTTCACGTTGTACTCCATCAATTTGCATTTTAATATATTCTTGAATTATATTAATTCCTTAAGCTGTATTATTAATTTGTCCTATAGTTTATCGTTTTGAGTTTCCAGAAACAATTTACTGATAACATCATTCTCCGTCAGTGAATAATGATGATTCTCCACCCATGTATTAGTAGAAATCATATATTTTATATAGTTTTCAAAATAAAATTTCTCATAGTATTTCCATATTTTATTATCAATCATTAAAGAAAATAAAGCTACTATTAGAGCCTATATTTGACCATCAACTTGTATTTTATCTTCATTTAGTTTTAGGTTACTATCACCAAACTTCCATTCATTATTCAAATCTTAATGTGGGCCATAGTTTGTATCTAATTCAATTCTTCCTTCCAAGACTGATAAATGAGTATAAGTGTCTTCAGAATTGGAAGTCTATGAGTAAAAATCATCTTCATCATCCTCATCATCATTCTCAGTATTAGCATCATTAAATAAGATGATATCATTAAATATTGTTCCTTCTGAAAGTTTCTTCGGTGTACTTGTCTCTATATTGACTGATGGCTTTAAACTTATATTATTTTCAGCTTCTATCTTGATTTTACTTTCTTCTTTCTTGTGAATTCTTTCAATATTTCTAGAACTATTTATGAATTCTTTGAGAGGTTCTGTTATAGGTTTAAATGTATCTTTTCTAGCTCACATGTATCTATTTCACCAGTTTTTATACTACGAAGCTTTTTCTTCAAGACATTTCTTGTCAACACCAACTGTTTTAAAATCTTCTCATCCATGTTTAGCAAATAAGAGGTATCAGTTATTAGATCAGGTATCAGCTTATCAGGACCTGATCTGGTTTTCAGATCAGCTTATCAGGACCTGGTCTGGTTTTCAGATCAGCTTATCAGGACCTGATCTGGTTTTCAGATCAGCTTATCAGGACCTGGTCTGGTTTTCAGATCAGCTTATCAGCACCTGGTCTGGTTTTCAGATCAGCTTATCAGGACCTGGTCTGGTTTTCAGATCAGCTTATCAGGACCTGATCTGGTTTTCAGATAAAATAGGATGGTACGAAATTTTTGATGATTCATCAAACGTTAGTTCAAAAACAAGTCATAGTTCCCCCTCTATCAAATTTTATTTGCGCAAAAATAGTTGGTCTGTCAAATTGTAAAAAAAAAAAAAAATAAAATAAAAAATAATATGATATGATTGGCTTGCTAAAAAGTCTTAATGAACTAAAATTTTAAAACATCTACATATTAATACTCAAAATCTCTCTATCAACCTAAATATGGATACTTAAAGAAATTACATAATTTCATTAATTAAAGGAATGGGATAATACACATTTACAGATACTGAATCTGTTATTTCTCCTAACAAAGCTAAAAGTAATTCCGATATGATATTTAACGATGTTAGATGTGAGAAACATATTTTTGTATGGAGTGAGATAAGAATGTTGATGCATTCTGCTGATGTCAAACTTATACCAGAATCACCAAACATTTTATACCAGATAATCATAATGTAATTATAATGTTTAAGTAAGATGAGATAAATAAAATGCATGTTGGAAGGATAAATATGAATTTTGATTATAAGCAACGATATTGAATTAAACGATGATCGTTATAGAAAAAAAGAGAATTTGACTACATAAAAGTTTACTCTTTCGTTTTTCATCTGACCTTAAACTGCATTCATCTAAATGTTATAAATAGGCAGCTACTTGTAAACTGATAACCCAATCTGAATCAGATAAGCTGATCTAAAAACCAGACCAGGTCCTGATAAGCTGATCTGAAAACCAGACCAGGTCCTGATAAGCTGATCTGAAAACCAGATCAGGTCCTGATAAGCTGATCTGAAAACCAGATCAGGTCCTGATAAGCTGATCTGAAAACCAGACCAGGTGCTGATAAGCTGATCTGAAAACCAGACCAGGTCCTGATAAGCTGATCTGAAAACCAGACCAGGTCCTGATAAGCTGATCTGAAAACCAGATCAGGTCCTGATAAGCTGATCTGAAAACCAGACCAGGTGCTGATAAGCTGATCTGAAAACCAGACCAGGTCCTGATAAGCTGATCTGAAAACCAGATCAGGTCCTGATAAGCTGATCTGAAAACCAGACCAGGTCCTGATAAGCTGATCTGAAAACCAGATCAGGTCCTGATAAGCTGATACCTGATCTAATAACTGATACCTCTTATTTGCTAAACATGGATGAGAAGATTTTAAAACAGTTGGTGTTGACAAGAAATGTCTTGAAGAAAAAGCTTCGTAGTATAAAAACTGGTGAAATAGATACATGTGAGCTAGAAAAGATACATTTAAACCTATAACAGAACCTCTCAAAGAATTCATAAATAGTTCTAGAAATATTGAAAGAATTCACAAGAAAGAAGAAAGTAAAATCAAGATAGAAGCTGAAAATAATATAAGTTTAAAGCCATCAGTCAATATAGAGACAAGTACACCGAAGAAACTTTCAGAAGGAACAATATTTAATGATATCATCTTATTTAATGATGCTAATACTGAGAATGATGATGAGGATGATGAAGATGATTTTTACTCATAGACTTCCAATTCTGAAGACACTTATACTCATTTATCAGTCTTGGAAGGAAGAATTGAATTAGATACAAACTATGGCCCACATTAAGATTTGAATAATGAATGGAAGTTTGGTGATAGTAACCTAAAACTAAATGAAGATAAAATACAAGTTGATGGTCAAATATAGGCTCTAATAGTAGCTTTATTTTCTTTAATGATTGATAATAAAATATGGAAATACTATGAGAAATTTTATTTTGAAAACTATATAAAATATATGATTTCTACTAATACATGGGTGGAGAATCATCATTATTCACTGACGGAGAATGATGTTATCAGTAAATTGTTTCTGGAAACTCAAAACGATAAACTATAGGACAAATTAATAATACAGCTTAAGGAATTAATATAATTCAAGAATATATTAAAATGCAAATTGATGGAGTACAACGTGAAATACAATTAGAGATAGAAGATAGTTATAAAATTGAAAAAACACGTACTAAAAATTAAATCATCTTTTTAAAAAACAAATTGAACAGCTGAACTATAAAATTTATAGATTGGAAAATTAACTACATGATAGTATAAATAGCTGAAAGTGCATCAAGTAGATCACAACACTCTCCAAAAAATCTTTAAAACAACTCAATGTCTTTAAAAAGAAATTTAGTAAACGAACTCTGTAATAAATCTCGAAAATTGTTTGTGCATTGCAGATATGTAATGAAAGGAATAGTTGATATTTTATGGAGCTGATTTAGGTGAAATGGGAAACTATTCTACAGAAAATAGAAATTAATGATTATTGTAGACTGTAAATGATTCATTCACAAAGTTTCTATGGTCAATACCGTTGAAAATAAAAGTTGCACTCGAAAAAACCTACGCTATGGAAAATGTTTTTGAAATGATACGAGTACCAAAAAAAAAACTTACAAATGGATGATTGTAAAGAATTTTTTAATAGACACTGGAAAATTCATGCATAAGTAGAATATTAAATATTACTTAATATGAAAGCATCAATAGTAGAATGATTTAATAGATGATCCAAAGGAATTATGTGATGATGGTTCATATTGAAATATACAAAGAATTACTTAATGTACTCGTATACAATATAAAAGTTCATCTCACTATTTAAATGTTTCCGATTAAAGTTAACTCAACAAATGAGAAAAAGCTGCTAAATATAATAATTTGAAGATGAACAAAATGTTGAAATTTAATGAAAGTAAAAAATAAAATTAAACAGGAAAAATCTAGTTTGGTTTGTATTTTTGAAGGAATGATTAGGAATGATAGGTCTTAAGAAAGATAATTAACTTAATATACAGGAAATTCTCTAAACTTGTTGGCCTGTATGAAAATTGTTAAAACTTAAGCGTTCAAAATAAATTACAACACAGTGTAATATTCAGTAACACATAATATTATCACTTTTTATAGTGAAAATTGTATATTTTCCATTTCGAAAGCTCTAGCAAGCGAAATTTTAAAATATGCTCATTACAATAATTGTTCTTCTATTCTATTAATTTCTATAGCTATCAAATCTTTAGAAAATATAGACAAACTACATAAATTGGACTTAGATTTCCAATCTTTAAGAATGTATATGTGTATGAAATAGTATCAAACAAACTTACTGAATAAATATGGACATCAACTGGAATCATGCTGAAGCATACATAAATTGTAAAATGCATTATAAGCAGATCTTACTTTATATCTGTATCTGTATGAGTATCAAATAAATTTACAGAAAAAATATTGAAAGCATGCCTAAGCATGCAAATTTAAAAGAATGTCACACAATTTTGTAAGCAAAGAAATTTTATGACTCTGTGCTAAATGAAATACATAAATATGTATCTACTTTGTAAAAGAATAAAAAGAGCGAAATCGTAAAATCTAATAGTATAGATTTTTAATTAAAACACCACTACATGTCGGACTCTCGCGTCACTATCGATAGAAGCATGCTAAGGCATGCATGCTAGCAAAATATATAAATCTGTTAGGTGATGAGAAACTTGTTTCTAATTATTAATCTGTAGACAGCAATTGTATCTGGATCAAACCAACTCATGAATGAAATGTATACAGATATGATTGATGGTGATGAGGATATTTTTTAAGTAAGAAATGATTACATCTGAATGTGATACAACCCAGTATACGTCAACAATAACTTCAAGGGGGTCAACCAGCAAACCTTATGTAGAAAAACTCGATGTAAAAATTCTCTCAAACATAGAGATGATTCTGATACTACTAAAACACAGACGGTGAATTGATGTTGGAGGTAACTGAATTATTTGAGATAGATTTTCTAAAATAGTTGATTATTAAACATGTATTTCTTTGTAGATAAGGTAATTTCTCTATACATACATACATATATTTACCTATATGTATATATGAATGCATTTAAAAATTATACAAATATTCTCTTTTTCAAGTAGTAAAATCTGAAAAAATATTAAAAAGAGAGACTGAGTGATCAACTGATACGTACACTTTGTCTGACAGGTAAATAAAGCGCACTTAAAAATATCAGAAATATATACACAATACGTTGAAATTTAATAAAATGAGAAAAAAAAATCATCTAGAACATCAAATAAAATCCATAGGCGAGTAACCTTCATAAGATAAACATATACCTTATTAATGAAAACATATTATCAGTATGAAGTAACACAATTTGAGGAATTAAAATTTTAACATTTAATTGTCCCTTAACGTTAACAAAGAGTAGGCAGATATGTTCACATAGGAAGTCATCTTGTATACTAGAGGAACCGTTGAGAGGCCAGACCTAAATTGTAAGAAAACGATTTCGTTTTCTGTTGATCGCTATTCAAGAAGAAAACAAGTTTCCTCATTATGATTTAACTAATTTAAAAGTACATTTAAATTCAGTCTCATATCCAAATGATGATGATCTTAACATAAAAATTAAAAATAAACGTTATGCAATTCTATATTATATGTACTCGTATCTAAGATTCCAACAAAGCTATTATATGAAAGAATCTCAAGCACTTCCAAATGCACTAAAGTTTAAGATAAAAGTTCCTTTTATTCAATAGCGGCTCAATTGATATAGAAATTTAATATGAAACAGTAAGCAATGACCTCAGCTACTGCATTTTTACTAATGATCGAATAATAGAAAGTCCTGAAAGTCTTATAAATTAAGTAAGGTTTCGAATGATTTTCATTACAAAAAAAAGTAGCGGATGTTTTTAGCAATAATGAGTACAACAATTTCATTATAAAACCACCATTTTATTTTAAATGTTTATCAATAAAAAAGGAAAGAGAAGCAAAGTGGTTAAAAAAAGCTGGACTGCTGGATCAGTTTCATTTCAAAGCGTTTATCATTTTTTAAAGCCAATGCAAGATGTTCTAAAATATATGAAAAAGGTGAAGAAAAAAGATGATAGTTGGAAAAAAATTTACACCGAAAAATTTCTAACGTTGACAACTTTAAACAAATGGAAATAAAATATATTAATATATTAGGAATTAAATTTTACTTAAAACAGAAACTCCTCACAAACTTTTAAGTAAATACATCTAAAAATTAAAAGAACGTTTTTTTAATTTCAAATAAAAAAACTATCGAGATATTTCACATCTATACACAAAAGACCAGGCGAATATTTACAACAGCAACAACAGCACATGACAAAAAAAATGTATTTAAACAGGGAGCCCCAGACTTATTTGTATGTGCATACATACATACATAAAATCAATTTGTAGATCCATATGTACATATGTACACATATTATCAAATTTCTTACCCATGCTCAAGTATTTATTGGATTTTAACAATCACACTTACATATCTACATCATGAAAACATACAAACCGTTCTCCAAGCTATTGACGCTTGAAGACGAAAGTCGAAGAAGACAAATGTACTTAAATAAACAAACTTATCACAGACCAGTCAAACTCTATCGCGGATACACACATACACACACACACAAAATCACCACGATCGTACGCAAGAATTTTGCAAAATCTGAAATTAATATTTATACAAATATAAACAAATTTCTGACTGACAGACTTTAACACTGGACAAATTTAAGCTTGATAAAATATAAAGCAATCTCATCCTCCAATATGAAAAACATACTAGGATTAGGGAAGTTCAGATATATGATAATATTTTCTAGCAAAAAATGTTCATATGAGAAAGAATTTATTTCTACGTACATATAAATACAATGGTGAGAAAATCACATACACACACACACATACTAAAATTCATCTACGAAAAATTAAACCTATTTCAACAACGCCCCTCCCCTCACAAATCACAGTCAGCCTAAAGTTCTTACAGATATATATACACAAAATCTCAAGGTAACATACAATCTATCAATCTCACAACCTAAATCACGATTAGCCTTAAACTCATATAGACATACATACACACAAATACGTATACATATACATGAACACCTTCACCTCACTTCTCATTAATCATGATATATATTTAATGATCACTTCGCCCCTCATAAATCACGATAAGCCTTAAATTTTCTACAGATATACATACACAAATTCTCGAAGTCACATACAATCGATCAATCTCAACAATTCAAATTACGATCAGCCTTAAACTTCTACTGACATACATGCACAAAAATTTCTATAAACATATAAACAGTCAAATTCTTATAGATACATATTACAATAAAACCTCCCCGCCTACCTCAAATCAAGGATAGACTTAAACTGCTACATATACATACACACATATATACTGACATGCACACATAGGCACATTCTATCTATCTATCACAACAAGACCCTCCTCCACCTCAAATCACAATCAGCATTAAACTCCTACAAACATACATAGACACAGATTCCCACGGACACGTATTACATGAAGACTCTCACCTCACCTTTGATAAATCACAGACAGCCTTAAACTCCTACAGATATACATACGTACATGCACACAGATTCCCACGGATACATATTACAACAACTCCCCACCCTACACCAGTCGATGTACCGCAAAAACATCCCGCCCCTCCACGACCACAGCTTGGTTTAAATTCCAACAAACATAAACTTCACCGAATTCCCGCGGTTACATATTACAAAACACCCTCACCTACCCAAATCACGGTCAGCCTTAAGGTCTCACAATCTAGACAAACCCCGTCCTCCACCAATCACAGCCAGACTTCAATTCCAACAGCTAGACACACCCCTTCCTCCACCAATCACAGCCAGACTTCAATTCCTACAGCAAGACACACCCACAAATTTTCCGTCGGCATTAGGAAAAATCATTTCCATGATTTTCCCGTCGGCATTTGAAAAAAATAAACATGTTTTCCCGTCGGCATTTGAAAAAAATAAACATGTTTTCCCGTTGGCATCAGGAAATCATACACATATAAAAGCCTCAAACCTATAAACCCCTTAATGTATTCCTACAAAATATTCCGCACACAAATTCCCACGGATACATATTACAACAACACCCGCCCCCACCAAACACAGGCTGCCTTAAAGATACACCCGCAAATTCCCACGGTTACATGTTACAAAAACCTCACCTGCCCAAATCACGGACATCAACAAATTTCCACAGTCTAACAACAATCATAACTTTCCCGTCGGCATTAGAAAAAATAAAGATGTTTTCCCGTCGACATTAGGAAAAATCATACAAATATAAAAATCTTAAAGCTATAAACCCCCTTAATGTATTCCCACAAAATATTCCACGCACAAGTTCCCACGGTCATACATACATACATACATATATTTACTTAATATAAACAAAAAAAGTTAATATAAACAAAAAACTCCTAATGTAAACAAAAAACACAGACGGGCGGACGGACACACACACGTAGGTATCAAATTTCACAAATTTCCAAGAATTTTAAAATTTCAGCCAAAATTTAACAATTTCAGCCACAATTTAACAATTTCAGCCCACAATTTCACAATTTCAGCCACAATTTAACAATTTCAGCCCACAATTTAACAATTTCAGCCACAATTTCACAAGTTTAATCGGCGCCAGAACCGCTATTTCCCTACTACTGAAGCAATAGTTGGTAAAAAAAAAGTTGAGCGAATCGCAATTCTCGTCAGTTATAAAGGCACCGAAAAATTTCTCAGTGCAGCAATTGTAGAACCCGCCACGGGAGAGAATATTGCGGGCGCTGTTCGTAATGCTTTAATTAGTTGGAATATCATTGATCGCGTTGGTGCGATGAGTTTCGACACTACTTCTTCAAACACTGGTCCTAACAATGGTGCAATCGCATTCTTACAACAATATTTACAGCGGAAATTAATCAAACTTCCATGTCGTCATCATATTTTCGAAATTGTCTTGAAAAGTGTTTTTGACTTGAAATACTCAGCGACCAGTGCACCCGAAGTTCCTATTTTCAATCGATTTGCGGAAGCTTGGGACAATCTCAATCAAACTTCATTCAAATGCGGTCTCGACGACGAAATTATCCGTTCAAAAATAAGCGAAGAGGATTGTGATGAAGTCAAACATGTCTGCTATCAAAATTTACAAAAATATCAAATTCGCGCTGATTATAAAGAATTTCTACAGCTCACAGTCACATTCCTTGGTGGAAACGGTGGCAATTTTCGGACGTGTAGTTCAACGTCCCATGCAAGGTTTATGGGAAAAGCAATTTATTGCCTGAAAATATTTCTTTTTCGCGAACAATTCAAATGCACAGATAGACAATTGAGCGCGCTGCGAGATGTATGTATTTTTTAGTTCGACTATATGTCAAAGTCTGGTATGGATGCCCAAATGCCATCACAGCTCCAAATCAAGATCTAGAATTTGTAAAGGACTCGATCGCATACGCTGAAACAGATGCAGCAGTGTCCAACATAGTTCTATCAAAAATCAAAAACCATTTGTGGTATCTAGCACCAGAAAACGTTGCTTTAGCATTTTTTGATCCTTCCGTTTCAGATGAAGCAAAGCGCAAAATGATCAAATGTCTCCAATCAAGTGAACCGAACGTAAACCTATTGGAGAACCGTCGAATTGCAAACGTTGAAGTTTTACGTTCCAGTTCATTGAGCGATTTAGTATCATATAAAACAAAATATTTTTTCACTGCATTTGGTTTGTCTGCCTGTTTTTTGGAAAAAGATCCATCGTTATGGGAAGAAGATGATTACTATCAAGACGCTTTGGACTTTTGTCGTAATTTGTTCGTCGTAAACGATGCTGCCGAACGCGGCGTCAAATTCATGAAAGATTACAATCGAATCTTAACAAATGACGAAAATCAAAAACAATTGGTATTTCAGTTCGTCGAGTCATATCGTCAGAAATTCCCTTCACATAAGAAATCCACACTCACTTAAATTTGCCTGTATTTAATATTTTTCAGCTATAAAATTGTCTAACTTTGATATTTTTCATTAAATTTTGGATTTATAAAGCTCGTTGAAATGGTAATTTAATTGGCAATTCAATTAAATATTAAAAATCAACAACTAAAACTAGTTTTATGTATTAAAATTTAAGTATTTCAATAACAAAATTGATTTTTCCCATATATTTCGATTTTTCAAACTTTAAGTCTTGGGCGGCAGGCTCAAACGTTCTCCGATCGCTACCAAATTTTAATGCTAAGCATTTGGTTTCAAAAGGAAACTTTTTCCGCCCAGCAATCGGAAATCGAAGGAATTTTCTATAAATAAGGGCCAGTCTAATATGTACTCGTATGTACGTAGATATATTTATTAACAAATTCCGCTCATTACACTATTTTAGTTTTATTTATTTTTTATACTTCATCTGCCTTGTTTTGTAATGTATCACTATTTACACACGAGAACAATTGCGCTGGCATAACATGCCAGTTTGTAGATGAGAGAGGCAAAGAGAGTGGTTTTACGGGCATAATTTTTAACCAGGTACATTCCCGCATCAGCAGTACAAAACCAATCCACAAACAACTTTAAAAACAGCAAATGTTAAATCAACCCTGCAGTTTTAAAAGTAAAAATTGACTCAAAATCGTTAGGTATTTCTCTAACGAAAAATCGACTACCTACTACAGTTGTCAAAAGTAATGCAAGAGTTCGCCTTTTGACTCTCTCGCTCATGAATATGTTAATGTCTTCAACCTCAAATATTTTTTTTGCGAGTGGAAAAAAACCGTGATGTTATCACCGTTGCCATTTTGGTGCTTTTCGGGTATTTTCTGGTGCTTTTTTTTTCTAAGTACCCGAAACTTTATTAAATACCCATTTCAGAAAAATGGGGATTTATAGTGCTTTTTACAATTTTTCAATAATCAAAATTTTTTAAACTTAAACAAAGCAAAGAAGCAAACGCTTCAACTTTTCTCAATAAATTTTTTTAATTCTTTATAAGAAATTCTTTAATTCATTTGTTAAGTAACGATTTTAATATTTCAATTCACATGCGTGAATATAGTTAAACAACGTAGATTTGTCACTTGTGCAAATTGAAGAAATAACAAAAAAGTGCCTTAGTTCCTATGAAATTAAACATTTTTTAAAGTAAATTTGGCATTAATTTTTTGTTAAATCTTATTAACTTATTATGGCTTTCTTTAAGATAGCAAAACAATATATAAAAAGCTTGGAAGAATTAAACCAGAAAAAGATGCGTTCATGGCACTATGCATTTGATGTAATTTTAAAATAATTGCCCGGTATAGCGATTTAATATGTCATAGTCAAACAAAAATTAAATACCTATTTGTATAAAACATAAATAATACAGAATATTTATTTATAAAAACATAAATAACAGAGAATATTTAGCACTAAGCTCTTTTACCCGCAATTTTTTTAATTTTTCCTTTTTTACCCTATTTTTATATGCTCACAGTTCTTTTGAAGATTCAAGTGTTGGCATCACTGGCTGTTATTCCAAAGAAAATCAACAGGAACAAAATTATTTTAATTATGCTATAGTTATTTTGATTTTGTGTTGGCGTCAGTTACAACAATTAACTGAAAAATGTATTAATAATTAATTATTTTATCAATAGAAAAATTAATTGTATTAACTAGCGAAATCACTGACGAAGGGTTATGCAGATGGTGGCAATTGACTACCGTCAATGACATTCCCGTGTTAAAATCTTCAGTCGTGTGCATTACTAGTAGTTAGGCTGGTAGTTAATGGTAACGATTGGTAGTTAACGAAATAGCTAGACATTCACTATCTACACCGACTGCAGGGAATACAAAAAACACTAATACGCACAAAGCTGTGTGCACGTATACATTTTTATGCCAGATGAATTAGTCTCGTGTGTTCTTAAAAGAACAAAAATTGTGCGGCATAAAAATTAGTCTCGTGTGTGAAAGGCCTATGACCACACACACACACTGTATAAAAGCCACTTTTTATGATTCTATTTTCTTTATGCTTGACAAAATGTTTCACTACAAATTAACTGAGCCAACTGAATGAGATACTTCAGTAAAGTGAGCTGAGCTGAAAAGAGCGGTCACTCAAAAGAGCTGATAAGCACAACTCTATTCAAAAGAGTCAACTTAAACGCGATTTGTTCCGTTTTGTAAGATGCCTCAATTCATTCGCGTTTAGCGTCAAAAGGCTGTTTTGCAAAAGCGTTTGAAGGTGCAACCGAAAATTCACCACTTCACTCAATCTTTGGACAATAACACCGAGTGAAAATGTTTAAACTACTGATAAAATACCGTTTCAAACACGCTATCGCCAAGAAGCAAAGCTTGAGGGTAAGGACGTGCAACCCAAAAAGAAGCCCACTTTTATCCGTGCTGGCACCAACACCACCAAATTGGTTGAGCAAAAGAAAGCTCAATTTGTCGTCATCGCTCATGATGTTGATCCCCTTGAGTTGATATTGTTCTTGCCTGCTTTGTGCCGCAAAATGGCGGTTCTATACTGCATTGTTAAAGGTAAAGCCCGCCTCGGTTTGTTCGTCTGCCATAAGACCTGCACTACTTTGGCTTTGACTCATGTTGAAGCTAACGATAAGGCAAACTTCAGTAAAGTTGGGTTATGGAAGCCATAAAAAACAACTATAACGACCACTGTAACGCGCCAAGGCTCGTGTACTTGGGCAGAAATAAGTTGAAATGCTGACTGCTATGGTTTTTTAAATTAAATACTTTTTTGATTTGATCAATCGTCTATAAGTTATAGGATGATCTGTGTTTTAGTTCTTGAAAATAAAATTAGGTTTGAAGTAAAAAATAAGCGGTTTTGCTCAAAGACTATAATATGACTGAGCAGCATTTGGCCGGTCTCGGTGATATTCACCTCAACGTATGTATGAAAAATGAAAACGACTTCAATGAGTAAGTTTTTATGCCTATCACCTCTTCTGCCAGTTATAATTCCAGTTGGTTAGAAATTATTTCTTTATAAGTATAAGCAGGTATTTTACATACAGAGTGGGGAAAAACCTTAAGAGATCCGGTTATACAGAAAATTCTTACTGATCGGAGCCGATATTCAATACATGTACATACATATGTATACATTCATATATACACATACCTACCTTGAGGAGAGAGTCCTTAAGCCCACACGAAGACCAGCTTAACAAAAAAAATATACTTATTCATAAGTTGGAACCACACACACATACTACATATATGTGTGCATGTGCTATAAAACCATTATTTTTTGTTTATTAAAAAACCTATTCACAAAATTTTGATGACTTGCCCTTTTTGGTCTTTTTTCATTATCTTTGTTTCCTTAACAAAAATTGTTTTGTTAAGTCTGTTTATTTTTTTAATTTATTTTTGGCTGTAACTTGTTGCAAGGTAAATTACAACAGAGTTAAATTTTTTAAAGCATAATTTGCACATTTTAACGATTTTTTATTCCCATTTGACGATGAATATGTGAAATTGTTGATATGGCAATATGGATATTTGACAACGGGTATAGGACTTACGTTAGAAAAGTAAAACCAGACGAACGACAAGTCGAGTGTTATTTTGGCGCTAATTCGAACGAAATTGAGTCTAACTTGAGTCTTTGGTCTAAGTTTTCTTGCGACGTCCTGGAAAAGGCAGTTCAATTTATTTCATTTTCAATTAATTTTTAAATTTTACAAATATTCTTCCCTTTTTTACATTCACTGGGACTGATAGCGGAGAAAAAGTTTCAAGGGAAATTCACGATACCATTTTTCTTTTCGAGGGCAATGAAAATTCCACGGGAACACGGGGTAGGGATATTGTGTTGCGGTGTTTTTCTTACATCCATACGAAAGAAAAAACCACAAAAACAAAAATCATACAAAATATATTCGTAATACATATTGATTTTGGTAAATAAGCTTTATTGGCTATAATAATAGTTTCTACATAGCAAGAAATAAAAACCACAAACAGAATGACATTGAGAAATACTCTACATGAGTACCTCAAATACAAAAAATTGTGAAGTGAGTTCTAACGGCAGAAATTCCTATTTTACTGTGAGTTCTGAAGCTCTTAATGAAAAAAATAAAAATAAAAAATCTGATGATAGTTTTTTTTTAACGGCGAAGCCATTTTTTCGTCAGCGATCAACTTCGCTGTGTCTAATGCGAACTAGTGTTTCCTTAGCATTACCGTTGCCTAATACTTCTTCATATAAGTAAGCGATATCATCCCCTTCGGGCTCCTGTTCATCACTTAACCAAGTTATCACTACAGATAACAGTAGCTCAAAACCCAAGGTCCAAGTCGGAATGGGCAAATACATAGGTAAAGCGTAAGCAAAGTCCAAATTTTTCTAAAACTTCATCTGCTCCAAAGATGTCTAGGGAAAACAGCGCATCCTCTACTAATCGTCAAAACCGTTTTAAAATTTTGCAAGATGACAACAACAACTGATGTAATATATCCAATTTATAGCTTAAAATATCTTTTATACCGAAAAATAGCAAATGAAGAACCACACAAGCGTTCAGGTCTCGTACATAATTGTCAAGAATATGGCCACACAAAAACTTACTGCAAATTACCTACAGTTTGTGTTATCTGGCGTGAATTGAAAAATGTAGTAATTGTTGAGGTAATAACACTGCTAACTACAGAGGATGCTCTGCATATTCTTTCGTTAAACAGGCTATGGGTCAAAAACCTAAATAAGCTCCAGCTCAATCAACAAACGCTTACTCTGCCACTTTTCCTCAAATGAGCCAACCAATTACTTCACGTGTTTCGTATGCCGATGCTGTTAAGACAAATTCTTATTACACGCAGAAAATGTTAACACCAAGTAATTCAACAAATGCTAACACAAGCTTTAATTTGAGTGGCCTTGAAGCCACTATTGATAATTTGCTGCAAACTATAAACAAATTTACAACAAATATGTGCAAGGTCTGATCAAAAAATAACCGTTATTTTAAATATTTGCAAAAAGTATTTATTTATTCATCAATAACTGTCTTGTCCCCTTCAAAGTAATCCCCCTCAGATATAATACACTTGTGCCAGCGTTTTTTCCAATCCTCGAAACACTTCTGTAACGCGCTTTTTGGTATCGCCAACAGCTCCTGTTTCGATTTTTATTTTATCTCCTCAATCGTAGCAAAACGCTTTTATTTCATCGGTGTCTTCAGTTTTGGGAAGAGGAAAAAGTCAGCACGGGCCAAGTCCGGTGAATACGGTAGGTAAGGCATGATAACGGTTTTGTTTTTGGCCAAAAACTCACGCACAAGTATCGATGTGTGAGCTGGTGCGTTATCATGGTGCAAAATCCATGATTGTTTTTTCCACAATTCTGTGCGTTTCTGACGAATTGCTTCCCGAAAACGGCGCATAACTTCAAGGTAGTATTCCTTATTGACCGTACGACCTTGTAGCAAGAATTCATGATGTATCACGCCATTGCAGTCGAAGAAAACAGTGAGCGCAAAACATTCACATTTGACCGAACTTGACGACCAGGACAAGCATCGTCATTGACATCTTCTCGGCCTTCCTTAAACCGGTTATACCACAATTGAACTTGTATTCTGCGCATAGTAGTAGACTCGCCAAACAACACAGTCAACATTTCAAGTGTGTTTGCGCATTTAATTTCATTTTTTACACAAAACTTAATACAGTTTCTTTGATCCATTTTTTCGAATAGTAAAAAATCGAAGAGCACACCAAAACACGACTAACCTTTTTATCTGTTAAAAACAAACTGACAATCAAAAATGGCTGATATTGCCAATATATATAACAGACATGTGTACCAACATAACAGAAAAAAATGCGAAAATTGAACATACGTAACTAGGGAAATTTGAAAATAACGGTTATATTTTGATCAGACCTCGTATGACTAGCATGATACAAGAAATGCTGCGAATGCCGAATACACTGTTTCAAGCATTAATTAACAATAAATGAACAAGTTAAAAATATGTTTCTGGAACGCAAACGGCATTCGCCAACATAAAAATGAACATGAGCACTTCCTCATGGTAAAAAAATATTGATATAATGTTGGTCTCTGACACCCATTTGACCTCGAGAAGTTTTTTTTTAAATTAATAGCTACACCCTATATGATGCAAAGGACCCGAGGGAAGAGCATGCGGTGGATTAGCAATTCTATTAAAGGCGAGACTCAAGCAATATATTCTTGACAACAAGCAACAAATATCTGTATTGAAAATTTTTGTACAAATTTCGTGATATCATCAATTTACTCCCCTCCCAGATTTTCAATCACTGAGGATCAATACGAGAATTTCTACAAATCTTTTGGTCGGGCGTTGTTCAACACAATTTCAAAAATGTCCTTTCGAGTGGGTAGCCCACTTACTGGCCTAATGACATAAAAAAATTCCTTATTTTATAAATTTTGGCGTCATGAAAAATATCTCTAGTGACTTAATTTACGTATAGGCCTCTCTAGATCTCTCCTCCGATCAGTCTCCCACAATTGTTAAAATTTTTTACCCACTAAGGACTGATTTACCTAACTTATGTGTGAAGATTATCAATCGTGTTAATTCGCTGGGGTTCAAAAAATATTTCAATAGTCATTGTACGGAAAACATTAAGCTAAGAACATCCAAAGATATTGAATTTAACGTTGTCAATTAACGAAAATATCAAACAGGCTGCTGAACATGCCACTACCTCCCGTCCGCAGACTGTATTTAATAGAATTTATTCTAGGTATATTGAACGTCTTGTATGTGAAAAAAGGAGAGCTAGAAGAGAATGGCAACAACAAAGATCACCCGTAAATAAAATCAGACTTAAAGAATGTACTAAACGACTCAAAGAGTTGCTATCGTCGGAAAAATTTCATTACTGGTAAAATATCTACAAGGTCTCGATGTCACGTCAAAATCTTATTACTCTTTATGACGCGCTGCTAGAAATCTTAAAAGACCCGTTGAGCTTAAATGACAATGCGCACTTCGACCGGAGCATGGGCCAGAAGCGATAGTGAGAAATTTAACTTGTTTGCTGAGCATTTGAAATCTGTATTCACTCCCTATTCATGTACGGGTGCTGTTGATTTGCCGAGTGTAGTTTCTCTACTCGCTTGTCCCTTCAGGTTTAAGATGGGTGAAGTAGAAAAAATAATTGCTGAACTCGACCCGAAGAGCGCTTCAGGTATTGATGGAATTAGTAACAAGATGCCGATGAATTTGCGTCTAATTGCAATAAGAATCCTGCTATTTATTTTTAATGACATTTTACGAATGCAGTATTTCCCACATAACTGGAAACTTGTGAAGATCAAAATGATTCCAAAGCCGAGCAAAGACCCTACTAAGGCTGAGTTATATAGGCCTATAAGCTTACTATCAACAATCTCAAAGTTTTTCGAAAAGCTGCTCATAACTATATTTTCCAAAGTTTTAGCTGATAATGGTTGCATCCCTGACCATTAATTTGGTTTTAGAAATCAACATAGCACAATTGAGCAAAAGCATAGATTGGTTCATTTTATAAGGAAGACATATGAAGAAAAGAAGTATTGTTCTGCCCTCTTCATTGATGTTTCTCAGGCATTTGACAAAGTATGGCACGAATGCCTAGTTTTAAAATTGAAGACATATCTGCCAATAAACATACAAAAACTTTTGGAAAGTTATATTACTGATATGAAGCTCACTGTTCTGGAAAGAGACTTTATGAGTTTGTCTGAATCTATATCTTCCGGTACAGGGTAGTATTCTGGTGCTAGTCTTGTATTTAATATATATATATATATATGTCTGTGAGCAATAATATCCATACCTCTATATTTGTCGATGATACAGCCTGTATGAGTATGCATGAAAACCCTTATGAGGCATCCCGCAATCTCCAGGAACATATTACCCAGCTGGAAATATGGTTGAACTTATGGAGAATTAAAGTAAATGAAGAAAAGTGTGTCCATATAACCTTTACTTAAAGAAGAGATACTTGTTCCCCGATTCGAATTAACAATCAAAATATTCCTCAACATTCTCAAGTGAAATACCTTGGTATACATCTTGATCGAAGGCTTACATGGAAACATCATATTGGCTCTAAGCTAACTCAAATAAAGCTTAAGTTAATTCAAATACATTGGTTGATTGGCAGAAATTCAGCACTCAGCCTAGACTGCAAACTGTTAATATAAAAGTCACTTTTGAAACCAATATGGTGCTACGGAATTCAGCTATGGGGCACTTCAGCTTCCAATGTAGAGAGAATCCAACGAAGACAAAACTAAATTTTACGTTTGATAACATCGGCTCCATGGTACACGAAAAATTCAAATTTACATCGTGATTTAAATACTCGTATGCCACTAGTTACTAAAGAAATTGCAAAATATGCAGGCAAGTACTTAGCATCCTAGTCCCCTTGCTCGTAACATCATTGCTGTGTATTCAGCTCAGATGCAAATAAGACACGTGTTTCTCACTTAAATTCAAATAATAGAGTGTATTTAATTCACCTAAAAGATTAATTATAAAGAAGAGAGTTGCCAGATATTTATAGAATGAAACTATTTAAGTTAATATCCAACACGCCCCTTCCTTCATAAATTCGTTTTTGTATACATATGTGTATATAAGATAAAGTTGGAATAATAAGTAATAGATAATAAAAGTGTATATGTATCTATACTAAAATACATTTACAATACTTCTTCATTAAATTTTAATTGTATACCATATTTAATGCAACTAAATTTAACAATTTAATCAATGCGTTGTTTTTCATTTATGAATTTACTTTTTTAATATTACTTTGCCCCCTACACAAAGAACTTGATCAGTGGTTGCATTTGTTTCGATTGTATCCTCAGGTGCATGATCAGCCCTATCATTGCTGTCACTATTAGTAAAAATATCATCGATGTTGACAGATATATTTTTGTTGACGCTGATATCACTTGGAATATATGGATCTTTTACTTCACTAGTGGTCAAGTCACGCATTTGATTTAGATGTCGTTTTATTTCTTTTTTATTATCAGAGAAAATACACATATACGACTGTGGGCCTAGCCTAGTTTTCACTGTCGCTGGAGACTAGCTAGCTTTATTCGAATTTTTGTAAGAACGAATAAGGACTTTTTGGCCTTCATTAAATCCAACACTACGGGTTCCTTTATGATATTGTATGCTCCTGTTTTGAGATTCTAAAATTTTCTCTGTTGTACCTGGTGGTTTTAAATGACTAAATCTGGTTTTTAAATTCCTACCGAGAAAAAGTTTTGCCGGGGCTTCACCTGTTGTACAATGAGTCGTATTCCCATAATCAATCAGAAAACGGTTAACAATTGTGCCAAGATCGATATCTCTTTTATATTTTAAATTTGCGATTATAAAGGGTGTTTTTTATTGAGGTATAGAACTTTAAGTTGGCATCACTTTTTTAACTGGCGGCCATTTTGTCAGCTGTCAAGTGATTAATATTTAGTTTGGTTTGCCATTTCATCATGAACAGGTTGACAAAAGAACAACGCTTGCAAATCGTGCAAATTTATTTCGAAAATAATGGTTCAGTTCGCGAAGTTTACCGCAAGCTCCGTCCATTTTATGGTCGACCGTTGGTTACCGTTAATGGAGACCGGTATAGAGCCATGATAACCGACTATTTTGTTCCCGAATTGGATGGCATGAATGTGGATGAGTTGTGGTTCCAACAAGACGGCGCTACATGCCACACAGCGCACGTCACAATCGATTTATTGAAGGAAACATTCGATGAGCGCATAATTTCGCCCCATATGCTCGAAAAAGTGGTTAAAATTGGACCTGTAGAATTGGCTTTATTCGAGCCAGCCGCGGCGGCCACATGCCCGAAATCATATTTAAACGTTAATGGCATAAAATTATCCTTCCAATAAAGCCAAATTGATGGACATTAAAACGATTTTCTTGTGTTTTATTTCAATTCGAAGTTCTATACCTCTAAAAAAACACCCTATAGATTTCTTTACAGTTTTGACGACATTTTCAGCCTGCCCATTAGTGGAAGGATACCCAGGGGGAGTTAATACATGTTTTACTTTGTTCTGTTTTAGAAATGTTTGAAATTTGTCTGACGTAAACTGACGTCCGTTATCACTCACGAGTGTATCTGTTAAACCGTATCTACAAAAAAGTTCACGCATCTTGCAAATGGTAAAATGAGATGTAATATGTTTCGTTAGAAATATTTCAACCCATTTCGAAAAAGAATCCACAATAATGAACAAACCGTTAATGGGTCCAGCGAAATCCACATGTATTCCGGACCAAACAGAGTTAGCAGGTGTCCATGTGATTAATTATTAATGTTTGGCCACCACACATACGATCGTGCAATTGACTTTGTCTTGACGACACCAAAATGAGAATGATGTAATTGTCTCATTATATGCACTCTAAATTTGCTTGGAATAATAGTACGGTATCCCCATAATATACAGTTTTGCTCTACAGAAAGCTCTAAACATATTTCCCTATATATATGTAATTGTCTGATTATATGCACTCTAAATTTGCTTGGAATAATAGTACGGTACCCCCATAATATATACAGTCTTGCTCTACAGAAAGCTCTAAAATTTTTTCCCTATATGGTGTAAATTCGTCACCCTTTAAGTTGCTTATCTTGCCATTATTAATAGCGTCGGCAACTTTTGACAAAATCCTATCCCTTCTGGTTTCTTTCGCTATGTCCTTAAAACTCAAGTAAGAGTGTTGTCGTTTTCAATGTACTAAATGTAACTACATTCCTGAGAATCATCTGTGACTTCAGCTTGAGGCATTCGTGAAAGATGATCTGCTTTGTTTGAGATGCCTTTAATGTGTAGACCCTTATTTTCCCCAAAAATTTAAATTAAAGGCTTATGATCTGTCTGCAGTATGAATTTATTGCCAAGCAAATATTGTCCTAGTTTCGTAACACTATATATAATGGCCAAAGCTTCTTTCTCTAATGTACTATAATTGAGTTCACTTCTTGAAAGAGCTCTTGAAACGTACGATACTGTCCGCACATTACCATCTGACATTCTGTGGGATAAAATTCCTGCCACCGCATGATTACTCGCGTCAGTGGTAAGCAGTATTGGTAAACTGGCATCAAAATACATAAGTACTTGATCTGATGTAATATCTTGTTTTAGGGTTTTGTATGCATTTTGACATCTTTGAGACCAAACAAACTTAGAATCTTTTTTAATCATGTCATAAAATGGGTGCATCTTTCAGAAAAATTGTTAATGAACTTTGAATAATAATTAAATATGCCAAATAAGGCTCTGAGTTCAGATAAATTTTTTGGTATCGGAGCTTTCAAAATAGACGACAGTCTATCAGAATTTTTACTTAAACCGTCTCTAGTTATCGTGAACCCTAAATAAGATACTTGATCTTGAAAAATCTGGCATTTGTCTGCTTTTATTTTCAGCCCTACTGATTTTAAACGATTCAAACAGTTTTTAAATTTCTGATGTGGTTCGATAAATTTTTGCCCGTAACAACGATATCATCTTGGTATACAGCTTTTATACCAAAAAGCAATCGTTTAATTTTTAAACATGCTATATGTGTGCTTAGAGTGCACAAAAGTTGCGATTTATCGTCTAGCATTAATTGATTATAGACCCTCGCCAAGTCTAATTTAGTGAATAAATATCCACCTTGAAGTGACGCGAAAATTTCGTCTATCCGAGGACGCGGATACTTAAAGTCAACCAAGTGTTTGTTTAATGTGACCTTATAGTCACCACACAGTCTTATCTCGCCATTTGGCTTGATTATGGGAACAATAGGTGTGCCCCAATCCGAATTATCAACCCTCTCTAAAATTCCTTCATTTATTAGATTAATTAACTGCGTCTCAATTTTTGATTTCCGCGCTAGTGGTAACGGTCGTGGTTTAATAAATATAGGTTTAACATCTTCATAAATGTCTAAAGAAACCTTTGCTTTATTATACTCTCCGAGTTTTCCACTAAAAATATCTGAAAACTCATTTTGTAATTCCTTACAGACAATGTCGTAGTTGTGTCTTTCCTTTACCGTATTCATTTGCATTAATTAAAATTTAAAACTTATTAAAAATGTACGACCAAGTAATGGTGGTGTACTTGTATTAGTAACAACAACTTTTATTTTCTTTTGGACACCTTGATATTCATTATTTGCGTAGTACTCACAAGGTAGTGGAATTTGATCGCCATTATAACTTAGATATAAAGATGTTGGTGGATTAAGCAAATTTCTTATCATGATATTTTTCAAAAAACGATAGTGGTAGCAATGATGACCTGTGTCACAAGTAGCATTTACTGCAACTCCGTCAATGGTGACTTGCAGTTTGTAAAGATTCGTCAAGTCATTGTTTTCAACACTAAATATAGAAAAATCATGAACTTCATTAGATGTACATAAATTATGGTTAGAAGTTTCTGAAACATATTTAACATCTTTTCTTGATCGATAAATTGATGCCAAATGACATTTCTTTCCACATGAGTGACATTTACTGTCTTTGTATTTGCATGTTGTTGAGTTGTGATTTTTCCAGCCGCAGTAGGAGCATTTTGTACTCTGCGCTCTGTAATTTTCGTTACCGTTATAACAGTTGTTGCTGTTGTTACCTCTGCTATCACACATACTGCTTCTGCCATCAAAATTTCCACCTCTGCTATGTTACCATGTCTGCCGACTGTGCCTTCGTGATTTTGATTGCCATGCCATGGGTTACGTTTTACATAGTGCACTTCATCATCTTGTGTGTTACGTGACTTTTTGAATTTTGTTTCCAAAATGAGTGCCTTTTTTAGTGCATTCTCTATTGTTGGATGCTCGTCCTCCTCGCATAATCGTTCAAATATTTTAGACGATAGTTCCATAACAAATTTGTCTAAAACAAAAGCATTAAGGTGGGCCCCAAATTTGCAATTTAATGCCAGATTTTTTACCTTGGCGAACCATGATGAAATAGTTTCATCTTCACCCATAGTTGCAGAGTGAAAGCGTTTGCGTTCTTCAAAAACAATCGTAGGTGGTGTGTAATGGCCTTTTAAAATTTCAGATAATGCTTTGTATGTTTTTTGAGACAGGTGAGTCTGGGCTGCATAAACTATGCAAAATTTCATACGCTTCGGAGCCTATCGATTTTAATAAAATCGATTTTAATAAAATCGATTTCTTGATGTTGTCATCCGTACACTTTATTTCACAAAAGTGTATTTCCAAACGTTCCTGCCAGATCAACCATTTATCTACAGATGGCATAAACTCTGCTGCTGATTGCGCTGATAGTATAGTAAGAGGCGAATTAGTTTCTGTATTTGTCGTCATTGTTCTTTTTGTCCACTTAATTTTTATTTATTTTCTTTTTCTTTTTTTTTTAGTTCTATTATTTTAATACAGAATATATTTATATTCATTTAAAGTCTGACATTATTTATTTAAATAAATGCACATAGGTATAATTCGTATTATTTTTAATTTTTACTTCGTCGCCATTAATATGATGTGTATTCAGCTCAGATGCAAATAAGACACGTGTTTTTCACTTAAATTCAAATAATAGAGTTAATTTAATTCACGTAAAAGATTAAAGAGTTGCCAGATATTTATAGTATGAAACTATTTAAGTTAATATCCAACAATCATGAATTTTACTGGACACATCCGCTTAAAAAAAGGGACACTACGGCTCTAATTCTCAACACTCCAGATGTAACTGCTTGAATATACTTTAATTTTTTTATATTTTGCTTAGCACGACTCTTATGTATCATTTATTTAGTATCACTAAGTTTATTTCCGACCGTGTCGGAAATAAATTAATTAATTATATAATTAATTATATTTACATTTAAAATTTGAACACTTATTGTTAGTTCATATTTGAAATTGTATCTTCAAAAATAAATATATGTAAAAAAAAATTGTCAGCCCAATCATGAATATTCCGTCGGAATTAATTCTCATGGAAAATAATTTTTCTTCTATCATAAATTCCTTCGGAACAAACAAGAGTAATACGTGGCTTCACCGCATAACGAAGCTCGTTGTTTTGTTTGTTCGTTGACATATTGTTTTCTCCCTTTTTTGCGTGAAAGAATAAACAAAATACTTGAAATTCAACAACTTGTAAAAATAAATTTAAAAAAGTTTACAAATGATGTGTGTTTAAAGTAGTATCCACTGTCAATTGGATTTGCCTTATGTTCTTTATATTAACACTGCTTATTTATTTTTTTTTTATATTCATTTCATTTATATGATATATATATGAGTTATATATATGAGTTCTCGTTGAACCTTCATAGTGAACACACGTCATAGCGGATTATTTTTACATACAAACAAAACAAAAAAAAACAAAAACAAAAAACAATAAAACATTCAAAAAATATTCGTAATACAAAATTAACTTTGATAAATAAGCAAAGCAAATATTGCAAATTTTTTTTTTTACATAGTCAAAACAACAAAAACAAACAAATAACCGCAAACAAAGTACCCTTGAGGAATACTCTACATGAGTACCTCAAATACAAAAAAATGTGAAGTGAGTTCTAACGGCAGAAATGCATATTTTACTGTGAGTTCTGAAACTCTTAATGAAAACAATAAAAATAAAAAATCTTATGAAAGTAATTTTTTAACGGCAAAGCCAATTTTTCGTCAGCGATCAATTTCGCTTTGTCCAATGCCAACTAGTGATTCATTAACATTACAGTTGCCTAGTACTTCTTCATATAAGTCAGCGATTTCATCCCCTTCGGGCTCGTGTTCATCACTTAACCAAGTTATCACTACAGATAGCAGCAGTTCAAAACCCAAGGTCCAAATCGGTATGGACAGATACATAACTGTGGTAAAGCGTGGGCGAAGCCCAAATTCTTCTAAAATTTCATCTGCTCCAAAGATGTCTAGGGATAACAGCGCGTCCTCTACTAATCGTCAAAATCGTTTTTCAATATTGCAAGACAATAACGACAAGCCCGCTGTATCATCGCAAAAGTCTTTTAAGCCACCACCTATCTATGTGAGAGAAAAAAATTCCAACGCGCTTCTAAAAAAACTACTGTCGGCCATTGGTGAAAATACCTTCCACATCATTCCAATTAAACGAGGTAATATTGACGAAACAAAAATCCAAATTTATGATGAAAAAAATTTCCGAACAGTTGTTAGTGATTTTGAGAAAAATAAAACAAATTTTTACACTTACCAACTCAAGAGTGCTAAAGGCCTACAAATAGTACTAAAGGGCATAGATTCATATGTTGACCCCGAAGAAGTAAAATGCGCACTTATCGAGCAAGGATTTAAAGTAAAAAGTGCTACTAATATAATTAATAGAGAAAAGGTCCCCCAACCCCTATTTCGGGTTGAACTGGAGCCGAATGACATACAATTGAAAAAAAAATGAAACCCATCCTATTTATAATGTAAAGTTTCTCTTACACCGAAAAATCACAGTTGAAGAGCCACGCAAGCGTTCAGGTCCCGTACAGTGCCATAATTGCCAAGAATATGGTCATACAAAATCCTACTGCAATTTACCTACAGTTTGTGTTATCTGCGGTGAATTGCATGGCACTGCTAGCTGTACCAAGCCAAAAGTTCAAGCAGAAAAAAAATGTAGTAATTGTGGAGGTAATCACACCGCTAACTACACAGGTTGCCCTGTATATTCTTTTGTTAAACAGACTATGGGACAAAAACCTAAATTAACTCCAGCTCAATCAGCAAATGCTTACTCCGCCACTTTTCCTCCAATGAGCCAACCAAGTACTTTACGAGTATCGTATGCGGATGCTGTTAAGACAAATTCAATTCCCACGCAGAAAGTGTCCCCACCAACAACAAGTAATTCGACAAATGCTAACACAAGCTTTAATTTCAGCCGCCTTGAAGCCACTATTGATAATCTAGTGCAAACTATAAACAACTTTACTACAAATATGACTAACATGATGCAAGAAATGCTACGAATGCAGAATACTCTGCTTCAAGCATTAATTAACAAGCCATGAACACGTTGAAAATATGTTTCTGGAACGCAAACGGCATCCGCCAACACAAAAATGAGCTCGAGCACTTCCTTATGGAAAAAAATATTGATATAATGTTGGTCTCTGAGACTCATTTGACATCAAGAAGCTTATTCAAAATAAATGGTTACACTCTATATGATTCAAAGGACCCGAGAGGGAGAGCATGCGGTGGATCAGCAATTCTAATTAAGTCAAGACTCAAGCACTATGTCCTTGACAACGTTTGTGAAGAATATATGCAAGCAACGAATATTTTCGTAGAAAATTTTTGTGCGAATTTCGTGATATCATCAATTTACTCACCTCCCAGATTTGCAGTTACAGAAGAGCAGTATGAGAAGTTCTATAAATCGCTTGGATCTTGTTTCCTGGCAGCTGGCGACTACAATGCAAAACATACGTACTGGGGCTCGCGTCTTGTTACACCTAGAGGTCGAGCGTTGTTTAATACAATTTCAAAAATGGACTTGGATGTCATTTCGTGTGGGGAGCCCACTTATTGGCCTACTGACGTACAAAAAATTCCGGATGTAATAGATTTTGGTGTCATGAAAAATATCCCTAGGGACCTAACTCACGTGGAGGCCTCTCTAGATCTCTCCTCCGATCACTCTCCCACAATAGTTACAATTTTTAACCCACTAAGGAGTGATTTGCCGAACTCATATGTGAAGATGATAAGTCGTGTTAATTGGCTGGGGTTCAAAAAATATCTCAGTAGTCATTGTACGGAAAACATTAAGCTAAGTACATCCGATGATATTGAATTTAACGTTGCCAATCTTAACGAAAATATTAAAGAGGCTGCTGAACATGCCACTACTTCCCATCCGCAGACTGGCTTTAATAGAATTTATTCTGCGGATATTGAACGTCTTGTATGTGAAAAAAGGAGAGCTAGAAGAGAATGGCAACAACACAGATCACCCCTAAATAAACTCAGACTTAAAGAATGTACTAAACGACTCAAAGAGTTGCTATCGTCGGAAAAAACAGCATTACTAGAAAAATTTCTAGAAGGTCTCGATGTCACGTCAGCATCTAATTACTCTTTATGGCGCGCTGCTAGAAATCTTAAAAGACCCGTTGAGCTTAAATCACCACTGCGCACTTCGACCGGAGGCTGGGCAAGAAGCGATAGCGAGAAAGGTAACTTATTTGCTGAGCATTTAAAAGCTGTATTCACTCCCTATTCATGTACGGGCGCTGTTGATTTGCCGAATGTAGTTTCTCTACCCCCTCGTCCCATAAGGTTTAAGCTGTGTGAATTACAAAAAATAATTGCTGAACTCAACCCGAAGAAAGCTCCAGGTATTGATGGAATTAGTAACAAGATGCTGATGAATTTGCCTCTAATCGCAATAAGAATCCTGCTATTTATTTTTAATGCCATTTTGCGATTGCAGTATTTTCCACATAACTGGAAACTGGCGGAGATCAAAATGATTCCAAAGCCGGGTAAAGATCTTACCAAGGCTGAGTCATATAGGCCTATAAGTTTACTATCAACAATCTCAAAGCTTTTCGAAAAGCTGCTCATGACTAAATTTTCCAAAATTTTAGCTGATAATGGGTGTATCCCGGATCATCAATTTGGTTTTAGAAGTCAGCATAGCACAATTGAGCAAACGCATAGGTTGGTGCAAGTTATAAGGAAGACATTTGAAGAAAAGAAATATTGTTCTGCCCTCTTCATTGATGTTTCTCAAGCGTTTGACAAAGTATGGCACGAAGGCCTAGTTTTAAAATTGAAGACATACCTGCCAGTAAACATTCAAAAACTTTTGGAAAGTTATATTGTTGATAGGAAGTTCACTGTTGTGGAAGGAGAGTTCACGAGTGTGCCCGAATCTATATCTTCCGCTGTCCCACAGGGTAGTATTCTGGGGCCAGTCTTGTATTTAATATATACTTGTGATATGCCTGTGAGCAATAATATCCATACCTCTACGTTTGCCGATGATACAGCCTGTATGAGTATTCACGAAAACCCTTCTGAGGCATCCCGCAATCTCCAGGAACATATTACCCAGTTGGAAATATGGTTGAACTTATGGAGAATTAAAGTAAATGAACAAAAGTGTGTCCATATAACGTTTTCCCTAAGAAGAGATACTTGTTCCCCCATTCGAATAAACAATGAGAATATTCCTCAACATTCTCACGTGAAATACCTTGGTATTCACCTTGATCGAAGGCTTACGTGGAAACATCATATTGACTCTAAGCTAACTCAAATGAAACTTAAGTTATCTCAAATACATTGGTTGATTGGCAGAAATTCAACACTCAGCCTAGACTGCAAACTGTTAATATACAAGTCGCTTTTGAAACCAATATGGTGCTACGGAATTCAGTTATGGGGCACTGCTTCAGCTTCAAATGTTGAGAAAATCCAACGAAGACAAAACAAAATTTTACGTTTAATAACATCGGCTCCATGGTACATTAAAAATTCAAATTTACATCGTGATTTAAATATGCCACTAGTGACTGAAGAAATTTCAAAATACGCAGGCAAATATTTAACTAAACTCGAGTCCCATCCTAATCCCCTTGCTCGTAACATCTTGAACTTTACTGGACACATCCGCTTAAAAAAGAGCGACACCAAGGCTCTAATACGCAATACCTCAGATGAAACTTTTTGAGAATAATTTTTTTTGCTAGTACATAATTATTGTATTAATAACTACTATCACTAAAATTGTTTTCGGCATTGGTCGGACACATTAATTATATCTAGACTTAAGATTTGATTACTTATTGTTAGTTCATTTTTTTGAAGATGCAATAAATAAGTTATATGTATTAAAAAAAAAAAAAAAAAAAAAAAAAAAAAAATTTCATTTATTCATTTTTTTGTATTGTTCCATACACAAGTCTATATGTCTTATATTTCAGTGTGGAACTGAATAAAAAGTTAGAAAAAAGTTACACATAATCAAATACTAATATAAATATGTTAAAGACCTTATTCAATCTAAAACAGTTCAATAAAACGAATTACAATAAAAATTTTGTTTCACAAACTCATATAAACCAAAAAATATTCCTTACGAATAAGGTAAATAGCACATTTATAAACATAATAATAATAATAATACTAACAGTATATAAAACAATAGAATAAAAATTAAAAATAGAGAAAAAATTACAATTAAATGATGTGATACATATGTAAGTCAAACTTTTAGCAAGCTGTTACGATGAAAAAATATTCATTAAATTGTGCATAACTTTAAACTTGACAGCTATAAGGGATCGAGTTCAAAATAGGTAAAAATGCCATTTATACATTAGGCTCTTGTATCCAAAAGATCGCATTCTTTTACCTCTGCTGTTATCTGAGAAAGGCAGTCTATTAAAAAGATGTTCTGTTCTGGGCGTGTATATTATTTTATGCATAAGAACTAAGACTGTTAGGTTAAGCAGATAATCAAGAGAAATTCCGTACAATTGAAATGAAAACATTGACATCCTAGACCGCCTGTTCAAACACACAACGAATAATATTAATTGCGTTCGCGTACCCAAAAGTTTTTACTGAACTGTATTGCAATTTACTAAATTGCGTTCGTTCACCCAAAATACAGTAAATGAGAACACAAATTGAGAGAGTAAAGTGACAGTTCTTGCCTGAGTATTTTTCAAATTTTTACTGCAGAAATTTATCGTAGTAAAGTTTAGTAAGATAAAATCATATGATGCAAAATGTAAACAAATGAAAAGTAAGCAAACGAAAAGTGTTAAAATTTTTGAAAAGGTTAAATAAAAATTGTAAAGTTATTTCAAAATAGATAATTTATAAAGAATGGTAATAATAACTGTTAATATACATATTTTATAATATAATTTATTAATTCTTTTGTTTTGTTTATGACTTTAATTATTCAGAGTTGTAAAACTGTAAAGTATCTGGTTACTTAGTACTGCACTTGTTTTTAAGGTAGTCAGTAACATTAACAAACATTCATGTAATAATTAATAAATTTAACCAACAACAAATCAGAAAAATCAAAAAGAAATTAATTGCAAATATTTCATAAAATAAATTAAAAATTTATTCTTAGATTGGTCGTGTTATAAAAAATATTGTATCGAGTACCAATAAGAAAACGAGTTGAATAGTCAAAAGTGCATATATTTGTCAGCACTATGTGGAGTTGGAGTCAGCTGTTTCCTTAATCTTACTAATTTTTACTATTTTTCTGTTCGCGTACTTTTTGCGGCAAGAACTCTTTTTGAGAGTAAATTTTAAAATTTTTTCAGTAACTACTCATTTACTGCATTTTACTACAAAAGTAAAAAAACACACCTATTATTATAGGCAACGTTTAACTTTCTCTTGCTTGCAGAGTAACAACTAGAGGAAAGCTCACATCCATGAAACAATAATATAGTACCCGCGAATCTACAACAAATGTACAATAAATAAAACAACAGGGATTTGTATTGCTGTTTTGTGATGACAACTGTCAAAAAACCAAGAGAAAACAAGAGACATGTACTTGCGTTTTCTCTTGTCTTTGCAAAAGTTTAGTTTGTACTAGTACAGTTTTAATAGGCACTGTGCGCGTGTATTGGTAAAACATGATTGCACGCTCTCTTGTATTTGCAAATCTTCCCTGCAGGAAACATGGGGTTAAGTGTCCCCAAGTCACCACTTTTGTCCACTATATTGGTGACATTGTCAAAGGAGCGTCTACATATTAACATTGTTTTTGATGCGTAGAAAACATTTGTCAGATACATACAACTATGCTTCTTCTTAATGTTTTATTGGTTTGTTGAAAATACAAGTGGTTTCAAGCAAAATTCAAGTTTTTATGAAAATTAGTTTACGAAATCAATATAAAAAGCAAATAACAAATTTATGAAAAAATAATTCAAAGAATCAAATAAAAAGAAATTGCAAAGACAAATAAGAAGCGGACCATTTTGTAGGTATAAAAATAAAAAAAATTTTAAATTAAATAATTGTGGAAATTTTTATGAGACTGTAGAAGATTTTGTGGGATCAGTCAAAAATTTGCTATAAGTCCATTTCAATTCAATTTCAATTTTTCGTTTATATTTAATACAAACAGCAAACTAAATCCTTACTTGCTGAACGAATGTTTCCTTTTTTTATGTATTTTTTTTAATTAAAACAAAAATTTTTAATGAAATATTCAGTTTTATTATCATTAGAATTGCTAAAATGTACTAGTGACTATCTGTTTCCAATGTCTCAATATGGTCCCAAAAGAAATACCTACTCAGTAGTACCAAAGTCAGTAGTTGCTTTTCAATGACACGCACATGCTAAATGTCTATAGCAAAAAGCATTGTATGGGGTAAAATTTGTCAGTAGTACTGGTGACAAAGTCAATAGTGAATCCGTACTGATTCTCTACTGACATTTCCTACAGGGTTGTTTATATTAGTACAGCTTTTATAGGCACTATGTGCGTGTATTGGTAAAACGTAATCAACATTTGGCAGATCACATCACGAAACAAACTCTATCAGCTGGCGTGTCGAGGTTACCTATATAATTGTATCATGCTCACACCTATACAGTAAAGTAGGAATTAAATATGTTTTTGCTATAAGAATTCTTATCTTAATTGGCGTGCAGTCCATAAGCATAGTTGATATGATCAGACCATGTAAGGGATTTATTGAAGTAAACACCTAAATTTTTAGCAGATGTTACTATTTCAATTTTCTGATTATTAATATTTAAGGAAACGATTTTCATGCATTGAAAATCGCGTTTTATGTACATAAAATATACATTAAAAATATAAAAATATGTATTAAAAACTAATAAAATATGCATTTATTAACTCTTTTTTCAACATTAAATAACATTAAAAAAAAAGAACTTTTAATTACGTAAATGAATAAGTGTTTTTGTAAATTGTCAAATGTAAATTTTTGACGATTTTTTATAAAAAAAAACATTTTTATTGTAAGAATTATTCTTCCACGTCAGCAAAAGTTATGGTGCATATTTAAATGCTACTAGTTCGTTTGTGGAATATTCAGTTTCTAAATTTTAGCTGTTTGAACTATAAAATATTGATGCAATTTTTTGCATTTTTTAAGTCCATAATTTTTTGTATAACTTTATCTAATTTTTTTTAATTTCTTCACTAATTCTGTCTTTCAAAGCACAACTTTTTTTTTCTCTGGGTGCACAAATCGTCGGTAGGGTATTTGTTTGCTGCAGTCATAATAACCAACCGACGTAATAATAATTCAGTGCTTAAGTTTTTTTTAAATAAAAATTTCTTTAACTTTGTTAATATACATATAGTCCATATGAAATTAACACGGAACCGGTAAAGAGCGCTCAAAAAAATTAAAAAAATTTTTGGGTTTCACAGGGCTTTTATCCCATGCGTTTGTATTTTTTCCAGTTGAAATTGTTTTCTTTTCCCTCTTTTTTTCTTCTTACACAATCATAAGAATTGCAAAAATACTTTGCAACTAATCGAAAACCACCAAAATTTGTTTTATAGCATGAAAAAATTGAAAAAATCTATTAAAAATATACATTTATAATGAAATATGCAAAAATATGTATTTATTTTAAAATATGCAAAAATATGTACTAACAAATCGATGCCATTTTGTCACAAATTGGTTTATTCGCAAAGATATTTTATTTACGTTGAACTACGACCAACGACAGAAAACATGTATTTACATTTCATTACTACAATTGGTATAAAGTTGAACATCATCAGCGTACAATCTATAGCTGGGAGGTCATTGGAGTACATAGAACACAAGTAGAGCTCGTGATGTTTTATTATGCGCTTCGATATACTAGTACCTTCTGCAAAGGTACGTGGTCTAACAGTACCAAGAAAGCAATATTACCATTATCAACTTGTCTCCTAATATCTTCGGCAACATCAACTAATGCTGTTATGCATCCATGATTTTTTCTGAATCCAGACTGATTTTCAGTAAGCATATTGTTTCGGTTGAGGTAACTGGTTATTTGGTGATACATAATTATTTCGAAAACTTTGGAGAGAAATGGTATAATTGCAATTGGTCTATATTCAGAACTGTTTTTTACTGCACGTGAGCATTTTGTTAAAAATAAAAGTGATGAAGGGAAGTAGCGACGGTAGGATAACGTTAAGAAACTAAGGATAAATCAATCTACACCTACAGAGTGTCATAGACAACAAACTAGCTAGAACATCGCATTCATCTACAGCTCCAAATGAGAAAGGTTGTTCTCGTTGAACCTTCATAGTGAACAGACGTCTTAGTAGAGTTTTTTTTTATATACATACTAAACAAACAAAAAATCATACAAAAAATATTTGTAATACATAATAACCGTAATACATATTAACTTTGATAAATAAGCAAAGCAAATATTGCTGATATTTTTTTTACATAGCAAGAAACAAAATAACAAAAACAAACAAAAACCGCAAAGCAAATCAAAGCCACTTTTTCGTCAGCGATCAACTTCGCTTTATCCAATGCCAACTAGTGATTCGTTAACATTACAATTGCCTAGTACTTCTTCATATAAGTCAGCAATATCATCCACTTCGGGGTCGTGTACATCACTTAACAAAGTTATCACTACAGATAACAGTATCACTAAGCCCAGGGATAACAGCGCATCATCTACTAATCGTCAAAATCGGTTTTCATTATTGCAAGACAATAACGACAACCCCGCTACATCATCGTAAAAGTCTTTTAAACCACCACCTATCTATCTGAGAGAAAAAAATTCTAACGCGCTTTTAAAAAAACTATTGTCGGCCATTGGTGAAAATACTTTTTACAACATTCCAATTAAACGAGGTAATATTGATGAAACTAAAATCCAAATATATGATGAAAAAGATTTCCAAAAAATTATTAGTGAATTTGAAAAAAAAAGAAAACACATTTTTACACTTACCAACTTAAAAGTGCTAAAGGCCTACAAATAGTATTAAAAGTATTCATATATTGACCCCGAAGAAGTAAAATGTGCTTTTATCGACAAAGGATTTAAGGTTAAAAATGTTACTAATATAATTAACAGAGAAAAGGTCCCCGAACCCCTATTTCGGGTCGAACTGGAGCCGAATAATATACAATTGAAAAAAATTAAACCCATCTAATTTATAGCGTAAAGTTTCTCTTACACCGAAAAATCACAGTTGAAGAGCCACGTAAGCGTTCAGGTCCCGTACAATGCCACAATTGCCAAGAATATGGCCACACAAAAACTTACTGCAAATTACCTACAGTTTGTGTTATCTGCGGTGAATTGAACGGTTCTGATAGATGTACTAACCCAAAAGATCAAGCAGAAAAAAATGTAGTAATTGTGGAGGTAATCACACCGCTAACTACAGAGGATGCCCTGTATATTCTTTCGTTAAACAAACTATGGGACAAAAACCTAAATTAGCTCCAGCTCAATCAGCAAGCGCTTTCTCCGCAAATTTTCCTCCAATGAGCCATCCAAGTACTTCACGTGTATCATATGCCGATGCTGTTAAGACAAATTCTTTTCCCATGCAGAAAGTGTCCCCACCAAGTAATTCAACAAATGCTAACACAAGCTTTAATTTCAGTCGCCTTGAAGCCACTATTGAAAATCTGGTGCAAACTATAAGCAACTTTACTAATAATATGGTTAACATGATGCAAGAAATGCTGCGAATGCAGAATACTCTGCTTCAAGCATTATTTAACAAGCCATGAACATGTTAAAAATATGTTTCTGGAAGACAAACGGCATTCGCCAACATAAAAAGGAACTCGAGCACTTCCTTACGGAAAAAAATATTGATATAATGCTGGTCTCTTAGACTCATTTGACTTCGAGAAGCCTATCAAAATTAATGGCTACACCTTATATGATACAAGGGACCCGAGAGGAAGAGCATGCGGTGGATAAGCAATTCTAATAAAGTCGAGACTAAAATAGTATATTCTTGATAACATTTGTGCAGAAAATCTACAAGCAACTAATATTTTTGTTGAAAATTTTTATACAAATTTCGTGATATCATCAATTTACTCCCCTTCCAAATTTTTAATCAGCCACGATCAATACGAGAATTTTTACAAATCTCTTGGGCCTTGTTATGTAGCAGCTGAAGACTACAATGCAAAACATACGTTCTGGGGTACGCGCCTTATTACACATAGAGGAAGAGCATTGTTCAATACAATTTCAAAAATGGGCTTGGACGTCATTTCGAGTGGGGAGCCCACTTACTAGCCTACAGATATACATTAAATCCCTTATGTTATATATTTTGGCGTCATGCTGGTGATGTTACACCAGCATCTAATTATTCTTTGTGGCGCGCTGCGAGGAAGTTTAAAACACCCGTTGAGTTTAAACCACCCCTGCGCACTTCTACCGGAGGTTGGGCAAGAAACGATACTGAAAAAGGTAACATATTTGCTGAGCATTTAAAAACCGTATTTACCCCAAACACATGTATGGGTGTTGCTGATTTGCCATGTGTAGTTGCTCTACCCCCTCGTCCCTTAAAGTTTAAGATGCGTGATGTACAAAAACTAATTGCTGAACTCAACCCAAAAAAAGCTCCGGGTATTGATGAAATTAGTAATAAGATGCTGATGAAGTTGCCTCGTATTGCAATGAGAATTCTGCTATTCATTTTTAATGCCATTTTAAGACTGGAGTATTATCCACACAGCTGGAAGCTTGCCAAGGTCAAAATGATTCCAAAGCCGGGCAAAGATCTTACGAAGGCTGAGTCATACAGGCCAATAAGTTTACTGCCAACAATGTCAAAGCTCTTCGAAAGGTTACTCATGGTCAAATTGTCCCCAATTCTAACTGATAATGCGTGCATACCGGATCATCAATTTGGTTTTAGAAGTCAGCATAGCACCATTGAACAAACGCATAGATTGGTTCAATTTATAAGAAGAACACTCGAAGAAAAGAAGTATTGTTCTGCCCTCTTTATTGATGTTTCTCAAGCATTTGATAAAGTGTGGCATAGAGGCCTAATTTTAAAATTGAAGACATATCTACCAATAAACATTGTTAATCTTCTGCAAAGTTATATTCTTGCTCGAAAGTTCACTGTTGTGGACGGAGACTTCATGAGTGCGTCCGAATCAATCTCATCCGGTGTGCCACAGGGGAGCATACTGGGCCCAGTCTTGTATTTGATTTATACTTGTGATATGCCTTTGAGCAGCAATATCCATACATCTACATTTGCTGATGATACAGCCTGCCTTAGTATGCACGAAAACCCTCACGAGGCTTCCCGATACCTACAAGAACATATTACACAGCTGGAATTATGGTTAAACTTATGGAGAATTAAGGTAAACGAACAAAAGTGTGTTCAGGTAACATTTACTCTGCGAAAAGATACCTGTTCACCCATTCGAATCAATAATCAAGTTGTTCCTCAACATTCACATGTAAAATACCTTGGTATACACCTTGACCGACGGATAACATGGAAACACCATATTGACTCTAAGCTAACACAAATGAAACTAAAATTAACTCAGTTACATTGGCTGATTGGTAGAAATTCAACCCTGAGTCTAGATTGCAAACTTTTGATATACAAGTCGCTTTTGAAAGCTATATGGTGCTACGGAATTCAGCTATGGGGCACTGCTTCAGCTTCAAATGTAGAGAAAATCCAACGAAGACAAAACAAAATTTTACGGTTAATAACATCGGCTCCATGGTACATAAGAAACTCAAATTTACATCGTGATCTAAATATGCCACAAGTGACTGAAGAAATTGCAAAATACTCAGGCAAATATTTAACTAAACTCGAGTCACACCCTAATCCGCTTGCTCGAAATATCTTGAACTTTACCGGACATATCCGCTTAAAAAAGAGGGACACAAGGGCTCTAATACTTACCACACCAGATGAAACTGTTTGAAATTATTTTTTTATTTTTTGCTTTGCACAACTCTTATGTATTATGAATTACTATCACTAAGTTTATATCCGACACTGGTCGGGCCTAATAATTATATTTAGATTTAAGATTTGAATACTTATTGTTAGTTCATTTTTGAAGATACAATAAATAAATATATGTATGCATAAAAAAAAAATGAAAAATATTTCTAGGGATTTAGTTCATGTTGAAGCTTCCTTAAATCTCTCCTCCGATCACTCTCCCACTATCGTTACAATCTGTAACCCACTAAGAAGTGATTTACCTCACTCATATGTGAAGATGATCAATCGTGTTAATTCGCTGAGATTCAAAAAATATCTTAGTAGTTATTGCACGGAAAACATTACTTTAAGAACACACGATGATATTGAATCTAACATTGCGAATCTTAACGTAAATATATTAACAAATTTACACAAGTATTTATAATTTAGAGTAATTTGATTACTTACACCCTATTGCTAACAAATTGAAAAGTTATGAAATGTTAAATACTTTTTATACAAAGTAATTAAGGAAATTGTACGAATATTCTACAAAAACGATTCGAATAAATTTTTATTCTAAATCTAAAATTTTTTTCGTTCGAACAAAAATTATAAAAAGTTGTTCGAATATTCGAATAATTTTTGTTCGCATGACAACACTAGTAGCTACATCAATATTAAAATGTTTGACCATTAAAACTTGTATACACTAGACCTGAGCACAAGATGTTTTCTTGCTTAATCTTCATGGTGTATATTATTGAATTGTTCTCTCTTTTTAGCGCTCTTGATTTTATGAGAACACTGAAACTGGTGCTCAATTTTATCAAAAGCATGCAATAGCATGTTTATATGCGCACACCGAATGACAATTGTAAAATGAGCACACAAGTGTAAAAATATGTGTATGTGTAAAAGAAAATACAAACAACGTAGATTGTTTGAGCGTGTTAGTTTGCATGCAATACTGTTCTAAGTTTTATAATTTATTGATTAAGACTAAAAATAAAATATCTATAAAAATAATATCTTTTACAATGGATATAAAAGTAAAAAGTATTATTATCACTTAATATTTTATGAAATTTTGAGTTTGTGAAATGAAGTATGGTGCACTATGAAGTGTTCAATAAAAATATTGCACACTTGACACAACTGTCTATTCAACTGTTGTACAATGGTTTTGTGTGTTTTTTGTTTCCTTGTTCTCTATTTTTGCTTCACACTCAATTACGATCACCACTACAAACAATATTCGCTCTTAAAAAAAATACAATACTGTGCACTTTTTCATAGCTTAGTTAAATAACTAACAGCCCATTCAAATTATTCCTCATAAAAAGAATACCTTGTATTTAACTAAGCTTTTAAAAAATTATCTTATCCGCATTTTTCATTTTAACCTAAAGCACTTATCTCGATTTACTATAAATAAAAATTATTTTGCTTTACAATATAGTTTTTATTTTTCTGTAAATGGATTTTTTTCATAAGATCTTAACTAAAAAACAACGAATATTAACTAATAAAATGTTTTTTTTTTATAAAATTAACAGTTTTGTTCTAAATAAATGTGCATCTTTTTCGGTGGCTAAAAATTTTATATAAAAACGAAACACAATTTATTTTAGACAAAACCCTTAATATCTCAAAACAAGAAATTTTGACTTAAGCCATTATTATTTATTGCCACAGATATAATTTATGTTGGTAACTAAAACATTTTTTCAAGTTACATTTAAATTATATTATATATAAATTATATATAAAAAAATTGTAAAAAATTGAGCTTATAGCAAACTGAGACAGAGTATTTTACTTTAATTTCTTGAAATCAGACGAAAACTCAGATACATAGTGTAAACGTGCTCATTATTATATTAATAGCGATTTTTGCTTACCTTCAAAACTTTTAGATAATTGCCCACATTTTAGTTCGTCTATTGCTTCTTTTAAGCTATCCCTCTCCTTTAACAAGTTATCTTTTGAGCGATTGAGCGCAGTTATAGTGCTTTCCATGTTTTTGTGATCAAACTGGAGTTTTATATTTTTCTCCATTTCGTTGTCTAATTTGATGTGTAACTCTTGCAACTTAAATAAATTATCACAACATTATAAAATAAATATGTTATCGATATAACATTACCTCTTTCTTATAAAGTTCAACTTGTCCTTTAAGGGCTGCGCACTTCTTCACGTCTTCTTCAAACTGTACATTTTGTTGCAAATACTCAGCACTGCGCTCATCCAACAATTTTATCTGTTTTTTTAAGTCGTTGTAGTCCTCCATTTTTTTTTTAAACATGTTCACCTGTGCTTCGCACAGTTTAAGTTTTTCATTGGATTCTCTTAAAATATCGACTTCGTCCTTTAATTGTATTAATTCTGCTGTTGTCTTCTTTACATGTGAGAAATTTTTCAAAATATACATATTTACTAAATAATGAATCAAAATAAAAGGCGCATACAATAAAAAATTTAAAAGGGTCCTATTTAAAACGTTTTATTTGCCGTTGATAGCTTAATCTTGGCCAATAACATGCTTCTGGCATTTCTGTTACCTTAAGATTTACACAGTGTCCACTCCTAATGATTTTATATCATAACTTGTAATATGACGCCGGCAGAGCAACTGTCATTCTTTTATTAAGATCAAACAAATTGGTAGACGTTGATGATGTTATATTATGATGAATCAATATATATTTACAAAATACTTGCCAAAAATATCAAAGAGATGTTGAGTAGGGAAAGTAAATGGTTGCTATCGTTAGGGAACAAATTCGCATTAACAATAAATAAAAATAGTTTCAAAGCAATACCACTTCTTGCAGACATGGAACAGTGGGTACAAAATATTTAAGATGATACAGAAAAAGAGATAACAAGATCAAAACTAGCAAATAGAATCATAAATTACAAAAGAAATTTGAAAAATAATGAAAGAGAAAAGTTTATTTTTGGTATTTATGAAGAGACAAAATATAATAATTGGTAAAAACAAAGACAAAGTCTTAATAACACCAGCGGTTGAAGATAACAAGACTGTAGTAATGTACAAAGATGAATATTCCAGGAAAGTGACGAGTGTCTTCAGTGATAAAAAATACAAACAAAAGCAAACGTTGTCTTACCCACAATTATTTTTTTAACTACAAATTACTCTACACAGTGGTCACTTGTTTGGTCAAAAACAAAACGAAACCCTACCCGGTATTGACCCGAACCTATGATGAAAATTTCAGCGCCACAGCTGTTATAGTTCCAGAGATCATGCGTTACGAACAAACACTCACTGTGATTTTATATACATACGAGGTCTGATCAAAAAATAACCGTTATTTTCAAATTTCGTGAGTTAAGAATGTTGGTTCACATGTCTGTTATATATGTTGGCAATATCTGCCATTTTTGATTGTCAGTTTGTTTTTGACAGATAAAAAGGTTAGTCGTGTTTTGGTGTGTTCTTCGATTTTTTACGATTCGAAAAAATGGATCAAAGAAACTGTATTAAGTTTTGTGTAAAAAATTAAATTAAATGCGCAAGGAAATTTGAAATGTTGACTGTGGCGTTTGGCGAGTCTACTATGAGCAGAACACAAGTTCAATTGTGGTATAACCGGTTTAAGGAAGGCCGAGATGTCAATGACGATGCTCGTCCTGGTCGCCCGAGCACGTCAACCACCGATGAAAACATTGAAGCAGTGAAGAAAATGATTTTGGATAATCGTCGAATCACTATCGGAGATGTTGCTGATGATGTTGGCATATCGTTCGGCTCATGCCAAGCAATTTTTATGGATGTTTTAGGCATGAAACGTGCGGCAGCGAAGATTGTTCCAAAAATTGCTAAATTTTAAGCAAAAACAACGTCGCATGGACATCGCTCAGGAGCTGTTGAACATCGTCAACGACGATCCAGATTTCCTCAAAAAGGTCATAATTGGTGACGAATCATGGGTGTATGGCTATGACATTGAAGCCAAAGCCCAATCATCCCAATGGAAGCGTCCAGAAGAGCCAAGACCGAAAAAGTAAAAAATCAAAGAGCACACTAAAACACGACTAACCTTTTTATCTGTCAAAAACAAACTGACAATCAAAAATCGCTGATATTGCCAACATATACATATAACAGACATGTGTACCAACATAACAGAAAAAAAATGCGAAAATCGAACATACGTAACTCACGAAAATTGAAAATAACGGTTATTTTTTGATCAGACGTCGTATATAGATATGAACTACCGAAGATTTATAAAGAAAATATCCCCTTAAGACCAATATCTTCTTCCCTCAAATTACCTTGCTATCAATTATCAAAAGACATAGGACGTATTCTAAAAGACAAAATTTCGCCAACATATAATATAAAAAACTTAACGCAGATTAAAGAAAAACTATCGAAGATAACAATAGAAAAGGATGACATTATAGTATCATTTGATGTAGTATCACTGTTTACAAACATACAACACTTAGCGATGAAAAACATACTTAACAAATGGAAAATTGTTGAAAAAACACAAATATATCAATAACAATTTTTGAAAATATTACAATTCTGCTTAAGCGATAATAACTACTTTACATATAATGGGAAATTTTACCATCAGACATATGTTATGCCAATGGTTAATCCATTATCACCGACTATCGCAGATATCGTGCTTGACACCCTCCTTGACGAAGTGATTAACAAACTAACGAAAAATATCATAACAATAAAACATGTATCAAAATACGTTGACGATCTGTTTGCAGTAATAAATCAAAAGGATGAAGAAATTATACTGAGCCTGCTAAATAAATATCATAATAAACTGCAATTCACTATGGAAAATGAAGCTACCATCGAATTACCTTACTTGGACATAAAAATTATAAAGGATAATAATAAATTAATTACAAACTAGTACACAAAATCGACATCTTCAGGACGTATAATAAACTACTACCCGACAAAGCCCACAAGAATGAAAATAAACACAGCGAACAACTTAATAGAAAAAGTAATAAACTTAAGCCATGAAAAGTTAAAAAGAGGAAATATAGAAAACTCAAAACGTTACTAACTTTCCTATAAATCTTACAAATAAACTAATAAATACAGATTTAAAAAACAATGAAAAAATAAATTAACAAAAGGATGGAATAATTTTTTACAATGTACCATATGTGCCCAATCTCACTGATAAAGATCATAAAGCATGACAAAAAAAATAGCACACAAATCCAACAATACCACCAGACATCTATTCACGCGCAAACAACAAACATAAACAAAATGAAAATTGACAATGTAGTTTAAGAAATAACATGTGAAGGCAATAATAAAGAACAATGTCATAAGATATATATAGGGAAAACAAAGAGAAGACTAGAAACAAGAATAGCTGCACCATGATACAATAATACAGGTAATCTCGAAGCGCCAGCTGATAGAGTTTGTTTCGTGATGTGATCTGCCAAATGTTGTTAACGTTTTACCAATACAAGCGCTTGGTGTCTATTAAAGCTGTACTAATACAAACAAGCTTTATAAATACAAGAGAATATGCAATCATGTTTTACCAATACACGAGTATAGTGCCTATTCCCTTCAGTTTTAAAGTAGAAATTGACTCAAAATCGTTAGGTATTTGCATAACGAAAAACGACTACCTAATACAGTATGCACAGGTTATGTTAATGCCTTTAACCTAAAAAATTTTTTTGCGAGTGGAAAAAACTATGCTGTTGTCCAAAGAAAATCCACAAGAAAAAAATTATTTTAATCAGAAATAATTTCTTAGTCGGGCTTAAGTTTAGTAATTTTAATTCTTGTTGAATGAAATACTTTTATTAATTAATGTGAGTTTTATTTGACTAAAATTGATATTAAATGTAGATTTGATGACTCTAAGCAGCCTAAATGAAAATATTTATGGTGAAATAGTGAATATGTCTATGTGGAGAAAACTTGTAGAGAGAAAGAAGGAGAGAAAATAGCAATGGTAATCGAAAATTTATATGTATAATTAGCTGATTTAGTTGAAATGGATAGTTATTCATCGAAAAATAGAAATTATCGATTTTTATTGACTCAAACTTTTCATGGGCAGTACCGCTGAAAACAAAAAACTCGAAACAAGCAAGCAATGGACGAGTTTTAAAAAAAACTTGCAAACGGATGATGGTAAAGAATTGTTCAATACACACTTTGGAAAATTAATGCATAAATAAATACAACATTAATCACTACTCAACATATAGCAGTATGAAAGCATCAATAGTAGAACGATTTAATAGAACATTAAAGGGGATGATGTGGAAAGAATTTAGCTTTAATGGTTCATATAAGTGGATTGATATATATATAAAGATTCACTTTATGCATAAAATAAAAAATTTCATCGCACAATCAAAATGTCTCCTGTTAAAGTCAACTCAACATATGAGAAAAAGTTGCTAAATACAGTATACAGTCATTTAAAGATGTATAAAATGTCAAAATTTAATGTTGGAGATTAGAGATGAGCGATTTTTCGAAACCAGCGATTGAAAAATCACTAATCACAACTGTGACTGAATTTATCAAGCAACAGGTTTTAGAATTATAGTTCTTTCATACAAGCTGTGAATGTTCTTGTATGCTTACTTTACAGTACATAAAGCTACCACATGAATTTTTTTTATACCTTCACCGTTTGTCGAGAAAAAAATCGTCAAATAGTGTCAAATAGTCTTTTCTGGAAACTATGTATAGCTCACACTTTTATATTTGCAATTTTACTGTTGATTGGTAATTGTTTATCCTTGTCGCTCTTCTTTTTTCTTTACATGCTTTATATTTATTTATTGTATCTTCAAAAAATGAACTAACAATAAGTATTCAAATCTTAAACCTAGATATAATAATTGGTTCCAACCAGTGTCAGGAATAAACTTATTGATAGTAATCAATAATCCATAAATGTCGTATGAAGCACAAAATATTTTCAAGCAGTTTCATCTGGAGTGTTGAGTATTAGAGCCGTAGTATCTCTCTTTTTCAAGCGGATGTGTCCAGTAAAATTCAAGATGTTACGAGCAAGGCGATTAGAATGGGACTCGAGTTTTGTTAAGTATTTGCCTGCGTTATTTGCAATATCTTCAGTCACTAGTGGCATATTTAAATCACGATGTAAATTTGAATTTTTGATGTACCATGGAGCCGATGTTATTAGTCTTAAAATCTTTTATTGCTTTTGTTGGATTCTCTCTATATTGGAAGCTGAAGCAGTGCCCCATAGCTGTATTCCGTAGCACCATATTGGTTTCAAAAGCGAATTGTATATTAAAAGTTTACAATCTAGACTCAGTGTTGAATTTCTACCAATCAGCCAATATAACTGAGTTAATTTAAGTTTCATTTGTGTTAGCTTTGAGTCAATATGGTGTTTCCATGTAAGCCGTCGATCAAGATGTATACCAAGGTATTTTACATGTGAATGTTGAGGAACAACTTGATTGTTGATTCGAATTGTGGAGCAAGTATCTCATCGCAGGGCAAATGTTATCTGAACACACTTTTCTTCGTTTACTTTAATTCGCCATAAGTTTAACCATAGTTCCAGCTGTGTTATATGTTATTGTAGATATCGGGAAGCCTCGTGAGGGTTTTCGTGCATGCTAAGGCAGGCTGTACCATCGGCAAATGTAGATGTATGGATATTGCTGCTCAAAAGCATATCACAAGTATAAATCAAATACAAAACAGGCCCCAGTATGCTCCCCTGTGGCACACCGCATGATATAGATTCGGGCACACTCATGAAATCTCCTTCAACAACCGTGAACTTCCGGGTAGTAATGTAACTTTCCAAAAGCTTCAGAAAATTTATTGGTAGATATGATTTCAACTTTAAAATAAGGCCTTCAATACTTCTTTTCTTTAAATGTTCTTCTTATAAATTGAACCAATCTATGCGTTTGTTCAATGGTGCTATGCTGACTCCTAAAATCAAACTGATAGCCTGGGATGCACCCACTATCAATTGGAATTGCGGAAAATTTTCTCATAAGCAGTTTTTCGAAAAGTTTTGACATTGTTGATAGTAGACTTATTGGCCTGTATGACTCAGCTTTGGTAAGATCTTTGCCCGGCTTTGGAATAATTTTGACCTTAAAAAGCTGCCAGTGGTGTGGATAATACTCTGGTCGTAATATGGCATTAAAAATAAATAGCACGATTATAATTGCAATATGAGGCAAATTCATCAGCATCTTGTTACTAATTCCATCAATACCTGGAGCTTTCTTCGGCTTGAGTTCGGTAATTAGTTTCTGTACGTCACAAATCTTAAACTTTAAGGGTCGAGGGGATAGAGCAACTACACACCTTAAATCAACAGCACCAGTGCATGTGTTTGGGGTAAATACGGATTTAAAATTTTTTGCAAACAATTTACCTTTTTCAGTATCACTTCTTGCCCAACCTCCGGTAGAAGTGCGCAGTGGTGGTTTAAATTCAACGGGTGTTTTAAGCTTTCTCGCAGCGCGCCACAAGGAGTAATTAATTAGATGCTGGAGTGACATCGAGATTTTCCAGATAGTTTTTAAGAGATGCAGTTTTTTCATATGCAAGCAACTCTTGGAGTCGTTTAGTACATAATTTAAGTCTGATTTTATGTTGGGGTGATCTGTGTTGTTACCACCCTTCTAGCTCTTCTTTTTTCACATACGAGACGTTCAATATCCGTAGAATAAATTCTATTAAACTCAATCTGCTTAATATTTTCGTTAAGAATCGCAATGTTAGATTCAAAATTATCGTGTGTTCTTAAAGTAATATTTACCGTGCAATAACTACTAAGATATTTTTTGAATCTCAGCCAATTAACACGATTGACCATCTTCACATATGGATGAGGTAAGTCACTTCTTAGTGGATTACAGATTGTAACGATAGTGGGAGAGTGATCGGAGGAGAGATCTAGAGAAGCTTCAACATGAACTAAATCTCTAGAAATATTTTTCATGACGCCAAAATCTATAACATCCGGAATTTTTTTTATATCCGTAGGCCAGTAGGCTCCCCACTCGAAATGACGTCCAAGCCCATTTTTGAAATTGTGTTGAACAACGCCCGACCTCTAGGTGTAATAAGGCGAGAACCCCAGAGCGTATGTTTTGCATTATAGTCGCCAGCTGCTACGAAACAAGGCCCACGAAATTTGTACAAAAATTTTCAATGCAGATATTTGTTGCTTGTAGGTGTTCTTCACAAATGTTGTCAAGAATATAGTGCTTGAGCCTTGACTTTATTAGAATTGCATGCTCTTCCTCTCGGCTCCTTTGAATCATATAAGGTGTAGCCATTAATTTTGAAAAGTCATCTCGAAGTGAAAAAAGTCTCACAAACCAACAATGAATGCCGTTTGCGTTCCAGAAACATATTTTTAACGTGTTCATGGCTTATTAACTAATGCTTGAAGCAGTGTATTCTGCATTCGCAGCATTTCTTCCATCATGCTAGTCATATTTGTAGTAAAATTTTATATAGTTTGCACCAGATTATCAATAGTAGCTTCAATGCGATTTAAATTAAAGCTAGAGTTTGTATTTGTCGAATTATTTGGCGGTGATACTTTTTGTGGGGGAATAGAATTTGTCTTGTCAGCATCGGCATACGATATTTGTGAAGTAATTGGTTGGCTCAATTGAGGAAGTGACAGAGTAAGCATTGGCTGATTGAGCTGGACCTAATTTAGGTTTTTGTCCCATAGTATGTTTAACGAAAGAATATACAGGACATCCTCTGTAGTTAGCGGTGTGATTACCTCCACAATTACTTAATTTTTTTTCTGCTTGATCTTTCGGCTTAGTATAGCTAGCAGTACCGTGCAATTCACCGCAGATAGCACAAACTGTAGGTAATTTGCAGTAAGTTTTTGTGTGGCCATATTCTTGACAGTTATGGTACTGTAAGGGCCCTAAACGCTTGTGTGGATCTTTAACTGTTATTTTTCGATATAAAAGATATTTTAAGCTATAAATTGGATGGGTCTCATTTTTTCTCAATTTTATATCATTTGGCTCAAGTTCAACGCGAAATAGAAGTTGGGGATCATCTCTCTATTTAATATGTTTGATACATTTTTTACCTTAAATCCCTGGAGGACGAGCGCATCTTTTATTTCTTCGGGAACAACGTACGAATCTATGCCCTTCAGTACAATTTGCAGGCCTTTAGCACTGTTAAGCTGGTAAGTGTAGAAACTTGTTTTACTTTTTTCAAATTCAGTAACCATTTTGCGAAAATCTTTCTCTTCTTTCTTTCTCTGTTATCCCTAGACATCTTTGGAGCAGATGAAATTTTAGAAGAATTTGGGCTTCGCCCACGCTTCACCTCAGTCATATATCTATCCATTCCGACTTGGACCTTGGGTTTTGAGCTACTGTTATCAATAGTAATAACTTGGTTAAGAGATGAGCACGAGCCAGGAGCAGATGATGTCGCTGGCTTAAATGATAAAGTACTAGGCAACTGTAACATTAACGAATCACTAGTTGGCATTGGACAAAGCGAAATTGATCGCTGACGAAAAAGTGGCTTCGCCGTTAAATAAAGACTAGCACCAAGTCTTTTATTTTTATTGTTTTCATTAAGAGCTTCAGAACTCACAGTAAAATAGGCATTTCTGCCGTTAGAACTCACTTCACAATTTTTCTTATTTGAGATACTCATATAGAGTATTCCTCAATGGCACTTTGCGGTTTTTTGTTTTTGTTTTGTTTTTTCTTGCTATGTAAAAATATTATTAAAGCAAATAAAGCTTATTTATCAAAGTCAATATGTATGTATGTATTACGTATATTTTTTTGTAGAATTTTTTGTTGCTATGAGGTCTGTTCACTATGAAGGTTCAACAAGAACTGCCGCTCTTCTTATTAGTATTTATCAAAATACCAATACTAATAAATACTTTTAAAGTAGAAGAGCTGGAATGTATTAAACCGTGATCACAGTCACTATTTAATTTCACTGCTGCTCTTCTTATTAGATTTTGTCAAAATAACAGAACTGCTACAAACAAAATACTGCTAAACTGTGATCACAGTCACAGTTTAAAAGAACAGCAAACAAATCACGTTCACAAGGAGCAAAATTATTAAAAAATATATATATAAAGTATCGCTCAACTCAATTGGAGAGCATGTACGCATAAAAAAAATTTAAGCATACTTCTGAAAAGGGCTATATACCAAATTGGACAACACAAATTTTCTTAATTAAAACAGTTCAAAATACATATCCCACAACATACATATTCAGTTCTCGCTGCATAGTAAACTTACGTCTTAGCGGAGTTTTTTTTTCATATACATATTAAACAAACAAAAAATCATACAAAAAATATTCGTAATACATAATATTCGTAATACATATTAACTTTGATAAATAAGCAAAGCAAATATTGCTGATATTTTTTTTACATAGCAAGAAACAAAAAACAAAAACAAACAAAAACCGCAAACAAAGTGCCCTTGAGGAATACTCTACATGAGTACCTCAAAAACAAAAAATTGTGAAGTGAGTTCAAACGGCAGAAATGCTTATTTTACTGTGAGTTCTGAAGCTCTTAATGATAACAATAAAAATAAAAAATCTGATGATAGTCTTTTTCTAACGGCAAAGCCACTTTTTCGTTAGCGATCAACTTCGCTTTGTCCAATGCCAACTAGTGATTCGTTAACATTACAATTGCGTAGTACTTCTTCATATAAGTCAGTGATATCATCCCCTTCGGGCTCGTATACATCACTTAACAAGGTTATCACTACAGATAACAGTAGCACTAAACCCAAGGTCCAAGTCAGAATGGATAGGTATATAACTGTGGTAAAGCGTGGGCGAAGCCCAAATTCTTCTAAAATTTCATCTGCTCCAAAGATGTCTAGGGATAACAGCGCATCATCTATTAATCGTCAAAATCGGTTTTCACTATTGCAAGACAATAACGGCAAGCCCGCTGCATTATCGCTAAAGTCTTTTAAGCCACCACCTATCTATCTGAGAGAAAAAAACTCTAACGCGCTTTTAAAAAAACTATTGTCGGCCATTGGTGAAAATACTTTTCACATAATTCCAATTAAACGAGGTAATATTGATGAAACAAAAATTCAAATTTATGATGAAAAAGATTTTCGAAAAATTATTAATGAATTTGAAAAAAACAAAACAAATTTTTACACCTATCAACTTAAAAGTGCTAAAGGCCTACAAGTAGTATTAAAGGGCATAGATTCATATGTTGACACCGAAGAAGTAAAATATGCTCTTATCGACAAAGGATTTAAAGTTAAAGATGTTATTAATATAATTAACAGAGAAAAGGTCCCCCAAACCCCATTTCGGGTCGAACTGGAGCCTAATGACATACAATTGATAAAAATTAAACCCATCCAATTTATAGCGTAAAGTTTCTCTTGCACCGAAAAATCACAGTTGAAGAGCCACGTAAGCGTTCAGGTCCCGTACAGTGCCACAATTGCCAAGAATATGGCCATACAAAAACTTACTGCAAATTACCTACAGTTTGTGTTATCTGCGGTGAATTGCATGGTTCGGCTAGCTGTACGAAGGCAAAAGATCAAGCTGAAAAAAAATTTAGTAATTGTGGAGGTAATCACACTGCTTTCTACAGAGGATGTCCTGTATATTTTTTCGTTAAAGACTATGGGTAAAAAACCTAAATTAGCTCCAGCTCAATCAGCAAACGCTTTCTCCGCGAAGTTTCCTCCAATGAGCCAACTAAGTACTTCACGTGTATCATATGCCGATGCTGTTAAGACAAATTCTTTTCCCACGCAGAAAGTGTCCCCACCAAGTAATTCAACAAATGCGAACACAAGTTTTAATTTCAGTCGCATTGAAGCCACTATTGATAATCTGGTGCAAACTATAAACAATTTCACAACAAATATGACTAATATGATGCAAGAAATGCTTCGAATGCAGAATACTCTGCTTCAAGCATTAATTAACAAGCCATGAACACGTTAAAAATATGTTTCTGGAACGCAAACGGCATTCGCCAACACAAAAATGAGCTCGAGCACTTCCTTACGGAAAAAGATATTGATATAATGTTGGTCTCTGAGACTCATTTGACTTCGAGGAGCCTTTTTGAAATGAATGGCTACACCTTATATGATACTAAGGACCCGAGAGGAAGAGCATGCGGTGGATCAGCAATTTTAATAAAGTCAAGACTCAAGCACTATATTCTTGATAACATCTGTGCAGAACATTTACAAGCAACTAATATTTGTGTTGAAATTTTTTTTACAAATTTCGTTATATCATCAATTTACTCCCCTCCAAGATTCTCAATCACTGAGGATGAATACGAGGATTTCTACAATCTCTTGGGCCTTGTTTCGTAGCAGCTGGAGACTACAATGCAAAACATACGTTTTGGGGTTCACGCCTTATTACACCTAGAGGAAGAGCGTTGTTCAATACAATTTCAAAAATGGGCTTGGACGTCATTTCAAGTGGAGAGCCCACTTACTGGCCTACAGACAAAAAAAAAATTCCGGATGTTATAGATTTTGGAGTCATGAAAAATATTTCTAGAGATTTAGTTCATGTCGAAGCTTCCTTAGATCTCTCCTCCGATCACTCTCCCACTATCGTTACAATCTGTAACCCACTAAGAAGTGATTTACCTCACCCATATGTGAAGATGATCAATCGTGTTAATTGGCTGAGATTCAAAAAATATCTTAGTAGTCATTGCACGGAAAACATAATGCTAAGAACTTCCGATGATATTGAATCTAAGATTGCGAATCTTAACGAAAATATAAAGCAGGCTGCTGAAAATGCTTCTACCTCCCACGCGCAGACTGAGTTCAATAGAATTTATTCTACGGATATTGAACGTCTCGTATGTGAAAAAAGAAGAGCTAGACGGGAATGGCAACAGCACAGATCGCCCCAGCATAAAATCAGATTTAAAGAGTGCACTAAACGACTCCAAGAGTTGCTTGCATATGAAAAAACTGCATCTCTTAAAAATCTAATTACTCTTTGTGGCGCGCTGCGAAAAAGCTTAAAACACCCGTTGATTTTAAACCACCTCTGCACACTTCTACCGGAGGTTGGGCAAGAAGTGATACGGAAAAAGGTAACTTAATTGCAAAGCATTTAAAATCCGTATTTACCCCAAACAGATGTACTGCTGCTGTTGATTTACCGAGTGTAGTTGCTCTACCCCCTCGACCCTTAAAGTTTAAGATGCGTGACGTACAGAAACTAATTGCTGAACTCAACCCGAAGAAAGCACCAGGTATTGATGGAATTAGTAACAAGATGCTGATGAATTTGCCAGGTATTGCAATTAGAATCCTTCTATTTATTTTTAATGCCACATTAAGACTAGAGTATTATCCACACCTATGGAAGCTTGCCAAGGTCAAAATGATTCCAAAGCCGGGCAAAGACCTTACCAAGGCTGAATCGTATAGGACAATAAGTCTACTATCAACCATGTCTAAACTTTTCGAAAAACTGCTCATGATAAAATTGTCCCCAATTCTAATTGGTAGTGGGTGCATACCAGACCATCAGTTTGGTTTTAGGAGTCAGCATAGCACCATTGAACAAACGCATAGATTGGTTCAATTTATAAGAAGAACATTTGAAGAAAGAAATATTGTTCTGCCCTCTTCATTGATGTTTCTCAGGAATTTGATAAAGTATGGCATGAAGGCCTTATTTTAAAATTGAAATCATATCTACCAATAAATTTTCTGAAGCTATTGGAAAGTTACATTACTACCCGGAAGTTCACGGTTGTTGAAAGTGACTTCATGAGTGTGCCCGAATCTATATCATCCGGTGTGCCACAGGGGAGCATATTGGAGCCAGTTTTGTATTTGATTTATACTTGTGATATGCCTTTGAGCAGCAATATCCATACATCTACATTTGCCGATGATACAGCCTGCCTTAGTATGCACGAAAACCCTCAAAAGGCTTCCCGATATCTACAAGAACATATTACACAGCTGGAACTATGGTTAAACTTAAGAAGAATTAAAGTTAACGAACAAAAGTGTGTTCAGCTAACATTTGCCCTGCGAAGAGATACTTGTTCCCCAATTCGAATCAACAATCAAGTTGTTCCTCAACATTCACATGTAAAATACCTTGGTATACACCTTGATCGACGGCTTACATGGAAACACCATATTGACTCAAAGCTAACACAAATGAAACTTAAATTAACTCAGATACATTGGCTGATTGGTAGAAATTCAACACTCAGTCTAGATTGTAAACTTTCAATATACAATTCGCTTTTGAAACCAATATAATGCTACGGAATACAGCTATGGGGTACTTCTTCAGCTTCCAATATAGAGAGAATCCAACGAAGGCAAAACAAGATTTTAAGACTAATAACATCGGCTCCATGGTACATCAAAAATTCAAATTTACATCGTGATTTAAATATGCCACTAGTGACTGAAGAAATTAAAAAATACGTAGGCAAATACTTAACAAAACTCGAGTCTCATCCTAATCCACTTGCTCGTAACATCTTGAATTTTACTGGACACATCCGCTCTAATACTCAACACTCCAGATGAAACAGCTTGAAAATATTTTTGTGCTTAATACGATATTTATGTATTATTGATTACTATCACTAAGTTTATGCCTGACACTGGTTGGGCCTAATTATTATATCTAGATTTAAGATTTGAAAACTTATTGTTAGTTTATTTTTTGAACATACAATAAATAAATTAACGCATGAAAAAAAAATAAATACATATTAGAAAATGATCTCGGAAATCCTATTAAAGGTGGATTCTATGAAGAAGAACTTTCAAAAACTAGATATACAAACATATATCTAGTTGAAAAGGTTCTTAAAACTAAAGGAGAGGAGGTTAGGGTTAACAATTCTTGGATAAGTAAAGATGATATATCGTAGTTGGAGTAAAACAACAACAATAACAACATTACTTATATTTAGCACATAATGTAATAATATATATTAGGAATAAGAAATAAATCGTTTTATAAACAATATTGTAGTAAGTTTTATTTATTTGCAATCAGATTGTCATAATGTCAACACTTACTTTGAGCTCTAACTCCTCAGAGTTATCTGCAAATTACTTCCCTTTTATCGAGTTAAATGGAGCTTATTATTGCGCTCTAACTGCTTTTCATTCATATAATAGCATACCGAATGTAGACGTCTATAACAATATGTTTCACATAGGAGAACATGTAATTAAAATACCAATTGGATCTTATGAATTAAATTATCTAGTTGAGTACTTAGATAAACAGTACAAAGACTGCAGTCCAACAAATAAAATTCGAATAGAAACTAATAGCAATACAATGCAAGTTAAAATTAACTGCTCTAAAGATTTAATAGATTTTAATAAAGAAAAGACAATTGGAAAACTTTTGAGGTTCAATACTAAAATCCTGACTTCAAACCATGATCATTACTCAGATCTTCCAGTCAATATATTTAAGGTAAATCTCTTGCAAGTTGAAAGCAGTATCGCTGTTAATAATCAGTCAAACGTAAAAATCAAACTAAATCAAATCAAAACTTTCTCAAGTCCTTAAATTTAAAATTGAAAACGAAAAAATTAATTCAATAATGGATGTACTAGATAAGCCATTATCTGATGAGAGTATAATAAAAAAAGACTATCACACATATGTACTATATCTACAATCATACAACAATAATGATGAAATTCGTGTTTCAATACAAAATCCAGTCCAGTGAAAGTTATATATATAAGTGGAAGGATTTGTTGTAGATGATAAAATCTCAAAATCTTCTAATTTAAGCTTTAAGTTAAAAAACAACTTTGTAGCGTATCTCTTTGATGAAATCCGGTATAGAAATTGACCATACAAGGTATTTAAGACAGACAAGCACAATAAAAAATCTGATTTCTTTATCACCGACGGAAAGCACTGTCATGCAAAATAAAATTGATAATTTGAATATTAAAAATGAATTTTTTAATTTCTATGTTCCACTTAAAATGCTCTTAGGATATGCCGAAGACTACAATAAAATAATACTAAATGGTAAACATGAATTAATACTCTTGCGTAACAAGAATGATGAAGATCTTGTACAATCGAGCACTTTTAATGACAAACCAAAACTTACAATTTCGTTAATCTCATGGAGAATTCCCCATGGGCATTTATCTGATCATAGTAAATTGAATATGATTAAAATTATAAACAATGCTGCTTCTATACCAATAGCATTCCGCAGTTGGGATTGTCATGTAAATCCACAATTAAACACTGGAACTAGCCACATCTGGAATGTTAAGATGGCTGCAAGTAGAGAGCGACCCCGTTTTGTATTGATTGCATTTCAACAATAAAAGCAGTTTGTTCATTGTGATCTCAATAATCTATAAGTACATTTGAATTCAGTTTCATATCCATATTATTTATTAACATAAAATTTAAAAATGAACGCTACACAATTCTATATGATATGAAGGAGTCACAACCTCTTCTATCTTCTCAAAAGTTTAAGAATAACGCGCCCATTATTGTAGTAGACGTTAGTTATCAAAACGAAACAATTAATAACGTACTAATTGGCATAAAAAAATATAAAATTAATTTGAAACATCAACAAATATTCCAGCCAAAAACATTAGCTTACTGCATTCTTATTCATGATCGTCTAATTGAATACATACCTATAAGAGGACAAGTTCGTAAAATCTTATAAATTAAAAAAGATGAAAAATAATATAGTTACCAAGGTTTCAAAAGTAATTCAAATGATTTCATACCAAAGGCAGTAGCAGTCGTTTTCAACAATAATCAACACTTCAATTTTATCATAAAACCTCCTTTTGATTTTAAATTTGTAACAACAAAAAAGCAAACTGGTTAACAAAACATTATCATCACTCAAGCTGGAACGATGGAACTCTTTCATATCAAAGCATTTGTAAATTTTTAAAAGCTAATGTAGGACACTCCGAAATATACGTTAAAGTTGAAGAAAAAGACGATGATACTAGCTAAACTAAATGTCATTATGTCAAAATTATTTCTTGATGTAGACAATGATACCGTATTGCTATTTTTTTGGGATGGGACTTTTTCCTGTCGCAATCACGCAACAAAATTGTGTGTCATCGAAAAATTTGATGGGAACGGCACTGCACACATATGAAAATGACTCCACAAAATGACAACACATGAAATGCCATATGTACACTCGGCCTAAGTATATCAAACAAAACTTTAAGACAAAATTGAGATGTCCAGCAGAAGCATGCACAAAACTTTATAAATAATCTCACATCCACCACTTCGATAAAAAATTTCATGTAAACAAATAGCGAAAAAGTTAGAGGGACAACATAGAAGGAATCTCGTGCATGCATACTTCTCAAAATGTAATGTAAACAAATATTTATTCGTATGTCTGAATGTATTTATGTATATCAAATGTGTATACATACATACATAAATATGTATATAAATGCGATCACATAAAAAGCTATTTCTTAATCAGAAGTAATTACAAATTATTCTCTTGCAAAATCATTACTTGACAACAATTTTTTCTTCATTTTATTTTTGCTAATCATTAATACGGCAGCAAGTACAATAGACGATCTCAATAAGGACAGACGAATAAGCGTATAGCATAGATGGAAGCCAGGCACACAATTAATATACACAAAATATATCACCAAGTATCAAACTACAAGAATTGCCACGGACAGACAGACACACAAAAACTAACGAGCCACCGACAGCCTCCAAATATAAACAATCAAACTGAAATCAATACGCATGACAGCCGACACTCCCATTAATTTTTTACCACCTAATTAATTGGCTAATTAACATCATTTTTTTAGCCCATTAAAATTATTGGGGGTATCACATACACTATTCAACTACTATGGATGTTTTATTTGGTCCTGCTTTGATAGATAAAATGTTATATGTACGAAAGCTTATTAAATAAAAACTCACAGTTAATTTTATGAACAATTCAGCTATGGTTTTACAAAATTCGAAGAGAATTGCATCAGCTCAATTTTTTGGCAACCTTTATGAAGTAACGTTGAGTTTAGAAAATAAAAATTAGTTTTTGTGTAGCAAAGATAATACAGTAACTTAGCATAGAAGACTTGGGCATGTTGGTATCACAGGTATGGATATTTTAATAAAGCGAAATCTCATTCGAGATGATGTGAAACCAAAAGACATTGGTTTTTGTGAGATTTGTATTGAAGCTGTTAAGGTTTTTAAATTAAAACACAAAATATTTTTTTACAAAAATATTAAAAAAATTAAGTTTAATTTACTTGAAGTTTCAAAACCAGAATCAATAAAAAAAATAAAAAAATCTTATTACATGAATGAAAATAATTCAATGCCAACATGATTATAAATAATTAGTATTTATGAAGTTGATTTATTTGCAAGTGTCTCCAACATCTCTTCTTTTTAAAATTAATCGGATATTCCAAATCTGTTAGGGGGCTTGCGATTTCGTTGTGGTCTTAAGTGTATGACGGGAGGTTCAGCCATAGGAGTGCTGAATGCAAACGAAGTGCCAGATTGATTATCAGGAGTGCATGGTGGAGTATTTTGTACAATTCTTCGCTCAGGATTTAACGTAGCTAAATTATTTTCTGCTCGTTGTTGCTGATGCGCTTGATTTATAGTACCGGACTTAATTCCAAATAACTCCAAAAAAAGTTGTATTGAATCTGACTGACATACATTGTTATTATCGTATCGTCTTTTAAGTTGGTTAGCATGAGACCTAATCAATTTTTTTTTATTATCAAAAATGTAAACATTATAGTTAACATTTCCAACTTTTTCGACTACAGAACCTGGGATCCACACCATTTTATTATTTTTGTGTACTTGAGCGTAAACAAGATCTTTCGGTTCAAAACTTCGGTCCTTAGCTCCATGTTTAAAATTGAATTGTTTTTCCATTTTAACATCACGTTGTAATGGTAAAATTGAATGTTGAGGCTTTAGTAAGTCTAATGTTGTTTTAATTTTACGTAGAAGAAATAATTCTGCAGGAGACTTAAAATTTTCTCTTGGAGTCGAACGATACGTTTGAAGGAATATTTGGAGTATTTCGTGACTATTTCCCTCATCCTTAAGTTTTTGTAAAGCTTGCTTAAGCGTTCTTACAAATCTTTCTGCTTGACCATTTGATTGTGGATGGTAAGGTGCAGTCGTAATATGATTGATTCCACGTAGTTTGACAAATTGTTTAAACTGCTCACTGACAAATTGCGTACCATTGTCTGAGACTATTGTATCACAGTCTCCATACCTTGACAACATTTCTGAAAGTTTTGATATAACTGTTGAAGACGTGATGTTTGAAACTTGATATATTTCAGGCCACTTTGAGTAGGCGTCTATTATTATGAAATAATATTGCGAATTGCATGGTCCTGCTATATCAATATGCAACCGTTCCATTGGTTTTGATGCCAACGGCCATGACTGTAATGTATGCTTCGTGGGTGCTGTTGCTGCAACCGCGCATTTATGACAGCTTCTTACATAAAATGAAATGTCATCATCTATTCCTGGCCAGTAAACGTGACTCCTTGCCAATGCTTTCATACGTTCTTTTCCAGGATGGCCACGATGCAACTGTTTTGTTATCATGTTTCTTAGACATTTTGGTATAACGACTCTATCATTATACATTAAACAACCTTTAATCTCACATAAACTTTCCCGTCTGGAATAAAACTGTATAAGTTCTGCATTTCGGTTTGATTTCCAGCCATGTTTGAGTGAATGAATGACTGACTGTAATACTGAACATTTCTGTGTTGCTTGTTTTACCATGTTGAAAGTGACAGGTAGTTCATTAAAATGATCCATTAGTGTTGCGGAACAGTTTTCTTCAAAAGTTGTACATGCAATTATTATTTCTTCATCTGGTTTTAACTCATTGTTGATAAGTCTTGAAAGCATATCAACACAACCAAATTCTTTAGTACTTATGTACTGAATTTTGAAATTGTACATCATTAAAGTGATTGCCCATCTTTGAAGTCTGTTTGCTGCGTATACGGGAATACCTTTTTTGTTGCCAAAAATTGATAAAAGAGGTTTATGGTCTGTGCACAAAATAAAGCCATATCCTCGTCGCCAATTTGTTAAGGTTTTTAAATTAAAACACAAAATATTTTTTTACAAAAATATTAAAAAAATTAAGTTTAATTTACTTGAAGTTTCAAAACCAGAATCAATAAAAAAAATAAAAAAATCTTATTACATGAATGAAAATAATTCAATGCCAACATGATTATAAATAATTAGTATTTATGAAGTTGATTTATTTGCAAGTGTCTCCAACAGAAGCCAAACAATGTCGAGACCCCTTTGATGCAATCAGGACGAGAGGAACTCGCCTACTTCATCGTATACATTCGGAGGTTTGTGGTCCAATAACACTAATAGCCTGGGATGGATCAAAATACTTCGTTTCTTTCATAGATGATTTTAGCCATTTTTCCATAATTTACTGCATAAGAAAGAAGTCGGAAGGGTTTAAAAAATTTCGAGAGTATGAGGCCGTATGTTCTGCTATGTTTCCGAAAGAGAAGATTTCGAATTATCGAATGAGCAGCAAAGTTGGTATAAAAGTAAAGGAATCCATGTTCCAACAACAATTGCTCACACACCTCAGCAGAACGGAGTATGTAAAAGGTTTAATATAACTGTAACTGTAAAATTAAGAGCTATGTTACTAAAATCTGCTGTGCCGAAAAATTTATGGAATGAAGCTGCGTATATTGCAGTGTACATAATAAATAGAATTCCAACAAAAGCTTTGAGAAATTCCACAACGACAGCAGAAATTTTAAAATTTGAGTTTTCGGATGTAAAGCATTTGCTAGGATTCCGAACTCAAAACTGTGATGATCGGATATGCCCTTAGTGGATATCGATTATGGCATAGTGAAAACCGGGAGGTAATTTTGGTAAGGGATGAGAAATTTTATGAAAACTATTTTTCCTATGCAAATAAAATAGCGCAAGTAGTAGAACTAACAATAATACAAACCAGCCACGATCCAGAAGGGGAAGATGATAATGCTGTGACTGGTGAAATTGGAGAAGAAAATTAAATTGCCCTAAATAACAATGGTATTGTACAACCTACAGCAAATGATCAAGTATCTAGCTCCGAAATACTCACCAGCGATGAAATGGATTTCATTAACGAAAAATGTTTACATGAGCAATGAGCAAAAATCATGTCTGGGATCTTGTTGAGCCTCCACCAGAAAGAAAACTATTTAAATCTAAATGGTGCTTTAAAATAAAGGAAGATAGTAACGGCAATCCAACGAAGTACAAGGCCCGCTTAGTAGTTAAAGGTTTTCTACAAAAACATGGTGTAGTCTATTGGGAAACATATGCTCCAGTAGCGAAACTAACAACCATAAGAATTATTCTAGCTGTTAGCATTTACAGAGGATATCATTTCCACCATCTTGATGTAAAAACGGCTTTCTTACATGGTGACTTGAAGGAGAAAATATTTATATGGCAGTTCCTGAAGGTGTAAACTGTACTCGAAATATAGCATGTAAATTAGCAAAATCGTTGTATGGGATTAAGCAAGCATCAAAATGCTGGAACGATGTAGATTATATGTAGATGATCTGCTAATAGCTGGTAATAGTATTGATAATATTAAATCACTTAAAGAAAAACCTTCAAACATTTTTGAAATTACTGACTGTGGCCCACTGAAGTTTTTCTTGGTCATGGATATACATTTCGAAATATCGAATATCTCAAGAATCAAGCATTCGGAAAATATTAAAGAAATTTGGAATGCTAAATTGTAATGTGGTGAAATCTCCAATGGAAAAAGGTTTGCGGTTAGAAAGCAATTTCAAAAACAGGCTTTTCGAGAACTCTTATTAGGTTTAATGTATATCATGCTATGTTCTCGACCTTATATATGCTTTAAGATCGGCTATTTAGGCCGTTTTCAGTCAAATATTTCTGACATTCACTGGCAGCATTTTAAGCGCGGTATAAGATAGCTTAAAGGAAGATTGAAAACAAAATGAACTTTTATCAAATCCTCAAATGAACCTATTTTGATGTAGATTGGACATTAGATAAGACTGACTGGAAATCAGTTAGTAGGTATATGTTCCAGGTGCATGGTTGCGCTGTATCATGGTGCAGCAATAAGCAACAAACTGTTGCAATTTCCTCATCAGAACCTGAATATATAGCTTTAAGTCTAGCAACAACTGAAGAAATATGGATCTCTGGAATTATGGAAGATTTAAAAGAATTTGATGATTATAGCGTTAAAATATTTGAAAACAACAGAGGATGTATTGAAATGGTGAAAGTAAAAGCGTAAAGCATATAGATATAAAAAGCCATTTCATAAGAGATAACATATTAAAGGGCAATATAAAGCTTGAACATATTAGTACTGAGTTCCAGTTAGTAAACTTATTTACCAAATCATTGGACATCAACAAATTTGTAAAACTACGGAATGATATAGGACTTGAGAGCGGGTTTTATAATATTGTTGTTTCAATCGAGTAGTATTTTGTTCAAAGAAATTTCTTTCATATATATTAAAACTATTTTTGTCATTACTCAAAAAATTTTATTACTGAAAACTACAATAAAAGCTTTTTGTTATAAAAAAAATACAAATTGTTGGTAAATTTATAAAAGATTTAGATAGTTTTTTTTCGATTTTCAACGTTTTTTGAGTTATTCAGAAATTAGTGGCAAAACACAATATTTTTAATTCAAAATTAATTTTTTTATTTCTTTTCAAAACTTTATAAAAAAAAATTAAAACCGAAAATATTTTAAATTTTTTTTCGGAAAGATAGGTATGCTGGGAATAAAAAAAGCTATAAGTAGATAAAATCTGTAAAAAAAAATTTTGATTTTAGTCACATTAAAAGCATATATCCCCACTTTGACAAACATTGTGTAATAAATTTATCCGTAACGCACTTGCATCTTGTGGTTTAATCGCAAGGCCATACCAAGTAAAGGAATTATTTTTTCATGGTTCATGGAATTTAAAAATATAGTAATAATTGGAATATATGTATCCAATAGCTCGGAAAGCAGTATGGCTACATAATGGAAATCAATATCCTTCTACCATTAGCTAATGCAGTAACTATGAAAGACACCTACGAAAACAAGAAATTTCTTCTCAAAGGAGTTCGGTACGACCTCTATTTGCGGAATATACGAATATGTGCATTTTAAAAGTGGCCATGCTAGGAGCATATACAAAATATTGTTGCTTTTTTGTGAATTGGTCCTTAAAATGCGATTCCGGGAATCAAAATCACTGTAAATGAGCCTTTAGATGACAGGCAAACAATTTTTTTGCCAGCACTAATGCAAATCGACCAAATCATTGGAAGGCGTAGTTGTGGATCCCCAAATATGAGAAATCTTTAAAGAATCGAAAATCAATGTCACAATTTTATTGGAAAAATCAGGACGCCAAATTAAGAAGAATTGGTACAAGAACTTCTTTCATATCAACAACTCAGATTTGATTTTATATTCCAATATCAGTATTTTATTTAAATGAAAATAGCTCAAAAACCAGACGTGATGGAAACAATCTGAGAACAGATTTGGATTCAGCAGACAAAAGTCCATTAAAACCAATAATGAAGTTCTTGCTCCCGACTTTATTTATTTTTTTTGCAGAACAGTGTTATTAACTTGACTGCAGCCGGTCAAAAAAATACTTGTGTGGCAACATTCTATTCTTGCTAAAGAAATGAATATATGTGGTTGTCTTACAACTACAATTTAATGGAAAAAGAAAATTGTATGTTGCTTTCAAGAGTTGAAGATATTCATATGAAAATTTTATACAATATGAAGAACGAAATGTTAAACTTAACTGTAATAATTCCAAAAAAAAAACACCAATAGTCGTTGATTGTTTATAGTTATACGTACATATATAAGTGAGAAGGCAGTTATTTTAATTAATATAATGACATTGGTAAATCAAACTTGTTATGGCTTTTTGTTTGATAAAATTTGCAATAATTTACTTGTTTCACTTTCAAAATAAACGGCACATATGTACATAGTTTAACTATATAGTATCCGTTATTTACTTTTTAAACACTCTGGTAAATTAAGCAGAAGAAATATAATATTCTAAATTCAACTTACATTTAATTCATCAATGCGTTGTTGTAATATCTGCAATTCACTTTCTTGTTGTTGCAATTTCAGTCTTAAGTCTTCACGACTTGTTTCGGATTGTAGTAATTCGTCTTTTAAATTATCAAGTTGGCGTCTCATATCGTTATATCTTACCGAACCAGCTTGAACCGGACCCAGGGAAACACCATCGTCACCAATGCTAGGCGTTAGTTGCAATTGCTTGATATCTTCTTCAAGCTTTTTTATTTCAGATTTTAAATTGGATTTTTCATCAGAAAGCAGAACAACCTAGAAAAAGTTGTTGATATTTTAATTACTTAAAAAATATTGCAGTGCAAATTATATTAAAATAGTTTATTTATTTAATCTTACGAATAAATTCTAAGACTAAAAATATACAATGGAAGGAGCTTCTTTCTATGTGAAGGCATAGGTCGGGTATAGTCAGTCACTGGATACTGTTAATAACATCATGGACATATGGTCTAGTCACCCCGTCCATTTTTGTGCAACCATATTCTGCAAATTTATTTTGTAGAATATGCACCAAATAAATAAATAAAAAAAGCAGAAAACCACAAACGTACAGCACTTCAACCGCATGCTTACAAAAATCAAAGCATAAACTAGTAATATCAAGCAAAAAAACAAACAAGGGATTTTATTCACATATTTGTTAAGCCACACCTGGAAAAAGTAGTTTCTGCTCGTAAGTATAAAGTATTAGCTTTAATTGAAATATTTATTCACCTCAAAGCAAATTTAAACTTTAACGGCCTGTCCCACGATGTCACTAGAAATCGTTTGATCGAAAACTTATATTGAAAACCACAACAAATTTTCTAGTGTTAGTGTTATTGTGATCGAATTTGAAACTTTTCTTTGTGACCAGCCGGGCACCTGGTGGTTAAACCTAATTCGAGTACGCTGAATCCAATGGTGTTAACTATTTTTTTAGGTTCGCTCTTGTTTTAAAAAATAATTAAGATTGAAAACTTGGTTAGAAGCACTTAAAAATCGCAATGTGAAGTTTCTTGATATTTTGAAAAGAAATTTTGTACTGAATATTCACTAATAGCTTTCATAACTGCTTCTAGTATCATTGTTGCTATTTCTCTTGCACATAATATATAAATGCTCTGCATATAAACGGTGATCCACAGATGGGTTCATGTTCAGGAGCTTACTTATTTCGTTAAAGGCCATTTTGTATTGGAAACGTCTCCGATACATATCAATTTATTCTCAATTTATAAAGTCGATTAGACAAGAAATATTTGATAAAATTGAAAATTGTTGGCCCAACATCCGAAGATTTTAAAACATTCAATACAACATGGCATCCTATTCGATCAAAAGCCTTTTCGAAGTGAACTGCACAGAAACATGGTTCTGAGCGGAGCGCGTTTTAGATATATCAAAGTAGAATCATATCTTAGCGGTAGCGTTAAAACTTCTGAAAAATACTGCTTTGCTTAGATCTAATTAAGCTTTTTTTCCATATTGCAACAGATATTAAAAAAATTTTCTAATGCCGAGTTCACACTATGGTATTTTCTGACATCGCAATAGTGTATACTGGTGGCAACATTTGCATTTCTGATATTTTTCATTGTGTTGCATTGCTTTCCATACAAAAAACATAATGGGAACGGAGTTGCACACATTTTGAAAATGACACCACAAAATGACAACACCATAACTGAAAACTTTTTGCTGAAACTTTTCTAAGATTTTTTGGGTTCAGTAATAGATAAAAATAATATATGAACCCAAAATTATTTTCAATTAAGCTCAAAACCAGTATGTTTGCAAGGATTTGGTGAAAAATTAGTACACAAAAAAAAATATAAGCTTGCATAGGTAATTTTTTTTATATGAAGGTAAAAAACTTGGGTTTTATTAAATACGCAGTTAGGTAATTTGAACATTACACTTTACCTAAAATCCAAGTTAATATAAACTATTACAATAAGGTATCATCTTCGAAATTATTTTGTTTGAATTAATTAACCGACTTCAAAAAAGGTTACATGTTCGCCATGTATGTATTTTTTTATATGTTCACCGATTTCTCCGCCATTTGTGAAGGGATTTTTTTTATTTTATTGTCAAAAGAAAATTTTTGAGCAAGAAGGTATTTACATATGTAAGTAAAGGCGACAGCATTACTAAAGTTTTTTTTGTATTATCACACGTTCATTTACCCGCCTCAAATATCAATGAAAAATAAATTATTTTGCTGACATAGTCTGTGTGCAAAATTATTGCAAAAATATTGTTTTTAATTGTAAATTTAAAATATCAACTTACTTTACACGCGCAAGTAAAACTGCTGAATCGCGTTTGAATGGTTTTTTGTTTTATTTTAAATTACCGCGTAACAAAAATCATATTTGCTGCTAGTAGAAATAAATAAGAATATTTGTAAGACACTTTACTTTTAAGTCACTGGTGGTGGAGTAAATGTGACCATTAAAATAAAGAACATATTTTTTTAATAAATAATATATGTAACTTTTTAACTATTTTTTTTTAATAAATAATAAAAAGAACTTTTTAACTTGGGGCTCAACCGGGATCGTCTACCATATCAACATCCTGAAAAAATAAAGTAAGGATTCGGTGCGAGCGATCAAAAATAAAAAATAAGTATCCTTTAAAAAGGAGAAAAAATAAAAAATAAGTTACCTTCAAAAAAGGAGAAATAATAGAAATTATAAGTATCCTTCAATAAAAGGACAATAAATAAATTTTTTTTTTAAGTGAAAGCGAAACATAAAAAACAGTGTTAAACTGAAACTGCAAACTTTTTAATTAACAATTTCGTATAAACCTTTGCAGAAAAGAAAGGAGCAAACATTATAAGTGCTTTGAAAGATTACACGAGATTAAAACTTAAATGTATCAATTAATGATACTTAAAAAAAAAACACTTCACACTTTTACTTTTGAAATTAAACTATATCTTTATTGTAATTTTTCCTTTCTTAAATACTAATTTTATGCTTAATAGTTAAAAATGTTTCTTTGTCGATTTTTGCTGATCAATCATAAGTGTGCTTTGTTTCCTGTCTTTGGTATTGATAACAAAGCAAACTTATGTTAAAATTATTTGTAAAAAGAAGTTATTGCACTTATTAAAAAATAAAAATATATAAAATTGCACTTTATTAATTTTAAAGTGTAAACAATTCCTGGAAAAATGTCTGAACTAAAAATGTAAGTTGCATTTTTATCGTGAGAACGGAAGTGCATTTAATTAAAATAATTTAAACTATGTATGTTTGTATGTTTATATGTATGTATGTATATACATACTTAAATTACGTTAGCTCGTGTTAAGGGAATAACGGGAGACATTATAACAATTAAACTGTTCAGCCTATCTTTTTTCCAACGTACCAAACGATGCTTTTGAAGCCACGGACGAGTTAAAACAAATAACATGTGCTTGTAAAATTTTTTTTAAATATTTTAAGAAGTCAAATAAGCAGCACATGCTAGATACTACTTTGAAGAATTATTGCCCGACAAGATGGAACTCCAACTTCGCAATGTTCACATCAATTTTCAATAATTATGGAAAATTTAATGAAATTCTTTCAGATAGTTCTGAAAGACAAACTATGTTAAACTTCAATTTTTCTGTACTGCAAAGTTAAGTCGAGATTTGCAACGACCTTGAAACAATTTTCAAAAAACTGCAATACAGCGTGTGTCCTAGCATTTGCTTTGTTATTCCTACTATCACAAAAGTTAAAGCAATTTGCAAAATTCAAACCAACGAAGAAGCTGGTATTGCGGCTTTAAAAACTAATATTTTAATTCATATGGAGAAATGCCAATCGAACTTAAGTTTCTTCCATAAAGCTGCATTATTCTTATATCCTCTTGCTATATTTTTGCAAGCAAATGAACTTAGTAATTGTTGGAAGTACTATGTATGTACTTTGCTCAAATACACTTTAGTTTCAATGTAAATTTTAAATCTACTATGCTTTGCCATATTTGTTTTTTATATTTCTAGAAGTTGAAAAATTAGTTTAGTGTGTCATAAGTTTTCACTCACATTGTATTATTTGTAATAAATAACCTTTTTATAAAAAATTAAAGAAGAATATTATTCAACAGTAATATAAAACAATTTTGCGTTTCAAAGCTAACAGAAAATCATATTGGCAATTTTTCTAAGCTATCACCTAACAGCAGCAACATAGTATTTACTTTACTGAATGATTATCTTCACGTACAAGCTCAACAATCACTTTCCCCAATAATATTTGCCAGCTGCTCATCTATATCTACTTCGGAATTAGATACTTCAAATTTAAAAAAATTTGAATTTTTCTTCCCCACATTAACAAGGGATTCAGAGGCCAGTATAGTAACTGGAAGGGATGAAGTCGAGCGTTATTATAATGAAAACGTACGAACTACTGACCAATTCGATGTAATGAAAATATGAAATGAAAATATTATCTATTTCCTGCTAGCAGCACAGCATCCGAACGCGCTTTTTCTCTGGCTGGTAATATTATATTTGAAAAAAGAAATAGGCTGGAGCCTAAAACTGTTGACAGTATTTTATTTTTGAATTCTTTATATGAAAAAAATATGGTAAGATGTATAAGTAGTCTCTAAACAAGTCATTTGAATTTCATGCTTTTAATTTATTTCCATATACTTTTTAATAAATTAGTTTAATGTAAAATTGACATATAAATACATACATATGTATATTTAAAATGAAATAAAAGTTCCTTATTAAAAATATAAAATTCTTCTCATTGCCAAATATTGATGAGGGGAAACTAGATTTATAAAAAATAGTTGAAAAATATGAAGTAAGTAAATTCGCTTTGAAACATTTTACACAAAAATTGCGAAAAATTAAATGTTAATGACAAAACAAAACTAGAGCTTCGTAAGTGGTAGTAAGATAATTAGGAGATAAGACTTAGAATAAATATAACCTTAAAACGACTGATATTATTTCTGAAAAAAATTTTATAACATTTTTTTGATATTTTGTAGTGTTAAATGTATGAAGATTTCTAGTAAATATTTAGTTAGAAATGTTTTTAGCACAGTCGAAAATAATTAAATCACACTTTCGATACCTGTCATGCAATCTAATAATATGGCACCGTTGCCATATTATACTATGTTCACACTTATGGTCTTAAACGTGTTTAAGGCAAGTACTTTAAAAAACTAAACACAACCGTTCACATTACATTAGATGTTTAAGCTTGACGTTTTGTCAGTAAATTATTTTATTTGTAAAGAAAATTACGAACAATTATGCTTTTATATTGGTTTATTATTTTCAAACAACAAATGTTTTTGTAAATAATTGAGAATTTTTTAACTAAGTACTTGTTTACCAAATAATTTTTCACGTGGCGCCATTTAATAACAACACAAAGTTGCCAGAGATATCAAAAAAGCGGACTGAACATACTCCATTTACGTGTTTAAGGAAGTGTTTAAATTTTAAACACCTTATTTGAGATGTTTAACAAAACAAGTCAATATATGGTAAAACATTACAAAATCATCGTGTTTAAGATCTTAAACACGAATGAGACGTTAAACATCTAAGTGTGAACATAGTATTAAGGCTCAGTTAGTCGACTGTAGTGCAATGTAACTGTAATGTAGTAAACAGCTGATCGATAGTTTTATATGAAAAGTGGGTTACGTTACATTACCTCTCTATAACCATTTCCATTACCTTTCACACAACAATATCGATCAGCTGTTTCCTACTGTTGCAGTTACATTACATTACAGTCCGCTAACTGAGCCTTTAGTGTTTTCAAAATAGCTCTATATGTACGCATGTGTATTCGGTTTAATATTCAGAACATTTTTATATTCACACACTCTATACATCTTAGTTGTATTCGTTTATGCTGGGTAATTTCAAAAATGTGTATACACATAGTTGTTGGAAGTTTATAGTTATACGTATTCGGTTCAAAATTAATGCGTGTGTTTGTATTTTGCGTGTTTTTTATTTTTAGCTGCACGCATTCGTAGTTGTTTGACGGCCAATACTCAAAAAGTACTTAAAACGATACTTTTGTCATTTTCTGTTGCCAACCTGCTTCGGCACCACATGATTTTTGTTCGTGATGTCCCACTTGGTAGCTCTCCAGACAAGAGCTTCTGAATGCATATAGGATGTGCAGAGTGTATTAATACCAAGTGGCCTTATCATCACAACATATGTACATACAAATTTGTTGTAGGATTATTTTTATTTGAATGTTGACAGTTCGGGTTAAGATTTTATGCTATTTTATATGGAGTTTGAATGATAGGGTTAAGTCAGCTGACGATCAGCTGCGCTGATAAGGCCAATTGATATTAATACACTTTGAGGATGTACAGAAAGAAGCCCATGCCTTTTTCATATGTATATAATTAAAGAAATTTCTCTTTAGATCAGAACTATACATTTTATTAACAATATTTTAACCTTTTCTAAACTTCCTAGTAATTGGAAGACTTCACGCATTATACTAATTTCAAAAAGCGGCAGTCTACTTCTATCAATAACTTGACGCCAATTAGCATTTTACCGACTCTATCAAAAGTATTTGAAAACGTGATGAAGGACCAAATTTCGAAATGGATCAATGATAGAGGTTTAATTAATGAGTGTCAGTTTGGATTTCGTCGATGCCGTAATAGGGGCCTTTTGACGGAACTCACGGAATCTATTAGGAAAAACCATAATAGGGGTAGAGAAGGTGTGTTAGTGTCCATTGATTTAACTAAAGCATTCGATCAAGTTAATCATTCCTTGTTGGTTAACAAACTTAATCGCCAGTATGGGTTTTCATTGTCTGCTTGTCGTCTAATCTGGTCTAACTTGAGCGAACGAAAACAATTTGTTTCCTACAATGGCTTTGCCTCGAATGTCATGGGAGTAAAATCTGACGTACCACAAGGTTCGGTTATTGGTCCTGTACTGTTTACTTTGTTTACAAATTACCTTTTTTGTCACCCAGGCTTTTGTAAACCATTTGCTTATGCTGATGATATACAGCTGTTTTGGTCTGGGGATTACCAATTTTGTGATACCTACAAGCTACAATAAATTATGATTTGGCTATTTTGCATAATTGGATAGAAATGAACTACCTTATAGTAAATCCGGATAAAACGAAAGCTCTTGTTTTTAGGTCCAATAGAAATAATAACCTGGATGTACAATTGAGAATGTGTAGCTCTTTGGTTGAGATTGTCAGTAGTTTAGTGTCTGGGAGTGATTATTGATGATAGAGAGTTTCGAGCCCCATATTGATAATATTTGTTCAAAGCTCTGCCTGACTTTGCACCGATTGTATCACTTGTACCTATATTTGCCGTTGCATGTTAGAAAATCTGTGGCGCGTGCTCTGCTAATGTCTCGAGTTAACTATTGCATTGAAGTTTACTCGGGGTGCAACATGGGGAACAGAAATAAAATCAAATTTATTGTGAACAAAATCATTAGATTTGTTTATGGTCTTAGATTAAGGGCTAATGTTTCTAACCACCTGCAAACTTTTTTAAATATTACTTTTGACGATTATTTGAAATTTCGCTTGCTTATTTATCTTTATAAAATTATCAAGTCACAAAGTCCGTTACATATTGTTCAGATGATATGTTTCACCAGATCGCTGAGAAATCAACAAATATTGATCACTCGTATTGGTAATTCTGTTTATGAGCACTCATTGGTTGTGCGAGCTACTCGTTTATGGAACATATTGCCACAAGAATTGCGTACTTTTGCATTGCCTCTGAGTACTTTCAAAAGGAGGCTACTTAATTTTTTTATGAATATATCTAGTTGAGCAGCATATGTTTTTACTAATTTTAACTTAGGCTGAGTTTACATATGGCATTTCTTGTGTGGCATGTGCCCAAAAATGCGTAAATTACTAATGAAAAACTGTTTGATTCAGACATGTATTTATTGATTTAAACTGGATTCTATAAAATTTTTGGAAACAAATCAAGTTTAGGGGCACTTCTCAAAAATAAAAATAAAACGTATCCGATCCTATAAAAAATTTAAAAATAAAAAGAAAAAAATTGAATAAAAAATGGCGGCCAGGCTTAGTTATTATGAAATTTTTACGCATGTGTGGCACATTACACACATATGTAAACCCGGCTTTACTTAGTTTTGTGGGAGTTGTTGAATCTTAGGATCTTTAGGAATATTTTATTTCCCAACTAAATAAAATATTATAAATTTTGTTACTAGACTGGTAGACCAACTTACTGGCCTAGCGATCCAAACAAGATACCAGACCTGCTGAATTTCTTTATTTGCTCAGGATTATCAAATCAATTCTTCCACATAGAGCATAATGACGATCTGAGCTCTGACCACATTATAGGAGATAATTGCTACCTACAGTACTACCTTGCAAAGAGAGTTACATAATTTACATATATTTACGGCAAAAACTAATGTGGAAGCCTTTCAGAATTGCATGAATGAAAACACTCAACTTAATAAAAGCATAAAAACAGGTGATGAATTAGAGGATGTCGTAGAAAGTTTTACTAATTTAATTCACGAAGCAGAAGTTTTTGTCTACACCACATATATTAACTCGACATGAAAGCAATCAGTTTATAACTACTGAAATAAGGCAATTGATAAGGAGTAAAAGAAGACTCAGAAGAATCTGGCAGAGAAGCAGAAATATTAATTTAATTTAATTTAATTTAATTTATTCATATCAAAGTAATACAAAGCCTTTAAGGCCAAAAATATAAATATGTATTACATAGTAACATATCCTGAGTACTTAATACTAATTCGCATAAATGTTTATGCTTAAATTGTAAATATTAATAACGTAAAGTCACAAAAGTTGTTTTGGCTCCCCAGCCACGATACTTCATAGAAAAATTAGGTGAAAAATAAAATAATGGCAAAGTAAAATAGTAACATGGTCCCAATTAGTAGTAAAAAAAATTTTTAATTGATTAGCAACACAATCATGTAAAATGGAAAATGGTCAGGTGGGCTGATAAGGAACAGGCTATAAAGTATGCATGTGAAAATGCATAAAAAAACATACTTATATACTCCTTAGCTCAATCATCCAACGCAGAGAAATACTCCAAAAGTTTGAGGCGAAAAACATTGTTAGAGTGGGAAAAAACTCGAAGCTCATAGGGCAAATAATTCCAGCAACGAGCTATTCTTACCAAAAAAGACCTCTCAAAGGGCAGTCTAAGATCCTTGGAATAAAGATTTGTGGATTTCTAGAAGATCGCAGAAAAGTAAATCTGTTACACAAGGGAGAGGGAAAACCATTTTTCATCACTCTATGGAATAAAACGAGGTTTCGACATTTTACAAAATTGCTAAACGAGCAACCCAAGAAGTTATAGACATAGGATGATATATGATCAAAACGTCTAACATTATATACAAATCGTACAATCATATTAAAAATGCGTCGCAGCCTATTAAATAACTCGACAGAAGAGGCAGATATCACTTCGAGACAATACAAAACTTGAGGCATAAGAAGGGCATGAGCTAACCTTAGCTTAATACGGGTAGGTAAATACATGTTGGTGGAATAAATTCTACGTAGCGCTCCCCAGACTCTACCAGATATTAGGTCAATATGATTTTCAAAAGAAAGATCAACATCAAGAACAACACCAAGACATTTGTGTTGAGAAACAAATTCAATCACAGAAGAACCAAGGAGAAACTTAAAATCAGGGGGCAAGTTGTCATTATGTCGAAACATGACCGCCTTAGTTTTCATTGGATTAATCTTAAGCAAGTTATCATTGGTCCATTGCAACACACAATGTAGGCACTCATTCACATTTCGTTGGAATCTCTCACATGAATTACGATTATCATTGAATAAAAGGAAAACGTCATCAGCAAACAAGTATGTTTCATGTATTTGAATTTGTCTGTAGGTATGTCATTAATATACAAAATAAATAAAAGGGGACCCAGAACAGACCCTTGAGGAACACCAGCTTGAAGTGGCAGTACATTCGACTTAATTTTCATGAATTCTACGAATTGTGATCTACCCATTAGATATGAAAAAATAAGTTTACAAGCAGAACTAGAAAAATTGAATTGATCCCTAAGTTTTTCAATCATAATTGTATGGCAAATAGAGTTAAATGCTTTAGATAAATCAAGCGATATAAGAGCACAGAGTCTACCCATGTTAATGCTGTCCCGGATGGAATCAGTAAGACTAAGTAGCAAGGACGTTGTACTATATCCTCGGCGGAAAGCATATTGTGATTCATATATATTACCTCCTACAGAGCAAATAATTTGATCCTTAATAAGATGCTCAATAATTTTAGAGAGAGCAGGCAGAATTGAAATAGGTCTGAAATCGTCGGCATCATTGACAACTCTAGATTTAGGTATAGGAACAACACGAGCTGCTTTCCACGACATTGGAAACATTGACGAAGTAAAAATAATGTTGATAAAGCGAATTATAATCAAGCAGATAACTATTTGAGAAAACGAATTGATGAAATTAAAAATTAGGAAGTGTCAAAATTCTTAAGAAGTCTAGGTAGTGAAAGTAATTGTGAGTACAGATTATGGAAAGCAACAAAATATCTTAAGAATCCTATAAAAAGAAATGTCCCCATAAAAGATTCAAATGGAATTTGGTGTAGAAACAGTAAAAGTAAGGCAGATGCTTTCTCTAAACATCTAGAACAAACTTTTCAAATGTACCCAATGGCAACTTCGGTTGAAGAAGACAAAATTCTTAAGTTTTTAGACGTTCCATATCCAATGGATTTTCCAATTAAACCCTTTTCACCAACAGAAGTTCAAACTGAAATATCAAAACTTAACAATTCTAAGTCACCGGGTTACGACAAAATTGGATCGAAAGCAATAAAATCTCTATCGAAAAAATTCATTATTTTCTTGACTTTGTTGTTTAATTCTGTACTCAGATTATCACATTTTCCAATGAAGTATCTTCGTATAGGCCCATCAGTCTATTGCCAATATTTTCTAAAATATTTGAAAGATTGTTTAAAAGCAGACTAATTCCAATTTTGGAAAATCAAAATATAATACCAGATCACCAATTTGGATTTCGGTATAGACATGGAACTCCAGAGCAATGCCATCGTATAGTGAATGTCATATCAGAAACACTAGAAAAGAAATTATACTGCTGTGCTGTATTTTTAGATGTTAAGCAAGCATTTGATAAAGTGTGGCATGAAGGACTCTTATTTAAAATTAAAAGTATTTTACCAACGCCTCATTATTTATTTTTGAAATCTTACTTGGAAGATAGAACATATTATGTTAAAATAAGTGATGAAAAATCAAAGATATGCAGCATAAGGGCAGGTGTACCGCAAGGCAGTGTACTTTGACCCGTTTTATATACTATCTTCACAGCTGATATTCCTGTAAATGATAATATTACAATAGCCACTTATACTGATCATAATGCAATATTAACATCTCACCAATCACCATGTGATGCATCATCTCTAATTTAAAGACAGATTGATAATTTACAACAATGGTTATTAAAATGGAAGATAAGCATTAATACCGATAAATCAACCCATGTAACTTTTTCTTTAAGAAGAGAAGAGTGTCTACCATTATTTTTAAACGGTGCACCGATTCCAACTTCAAGTTCCGTGAAATACCTAGGAATGCATATTGACAAACGATTAACGTGGAAGCAACATATTAAGGCTGAAAGAGATCATTTAAATATAAAAACAAAAAAAAATGTATTGGCTACTTGGAACAAGATCAGATCTTAACCTTGAAAATAAAATAAAATTATATAAGGCAATATTGAAACCAGTTTGGACTTATGACATTCAACTATGGGGTACTTCAAGCAATTCTAATATAGAAATTTTTCAAATATATCAATCTAAAACACTTAGAATGATAGTCAATGCTCCATGGTTTGTAACAAATAAACAAATTCATAAAGACCTCCAAATTCCCTTTATTCGCGATGAAATAAATAAATTTAGCATTAGATACTTAAATCGTCTTAGTAATCACTGCAATACATTAGCAATAGCTCTTCTAGATGAAACAGAGGAAGTTAGGAGACTGAAACGGTTTCAAACATTAGATTTACCTTATAAAAAATAGTAATAATAATAATAGTAATATTTATATGTAAATATTAGGGACGTAACGAATACCGGGGCGAATGCGAAAACGAATAATGCATTTTAATTTTTGCGAAAGCGAATGCGAATGCAAATATTTACAAAACGGTAAAAAATCACATTAAAATAAATTTGTTTAAGAACATGAAGTTGTATTGTATGTAAAGATAGATGTTCTACATATAGAATTTTATTTAAATTGAGTCTTGAATTGAGCAAATACATATTTATTAATTTATTAATAATACAAATTCATAAAACAGAAAGATATATGAAATTATATTAAAATAAGTATAGATAATAATTAAAAATAAATATACAAAATGTTAGGCATTCAAGCCATTCGTATATTGGTCCTAAAGCCTGATACTCTCTTCAACATTGCATGTGAAATGCTGTCAAAACACATATAAAAAAAAAATTACATGAATTTTTATTAAAAAATGTTGCACAACTAGTACTCTGTTCATCTTGGTAGAAACATGTGAAATATATCTTCAAAATTTTAAGTTTTCATGTGAAATAATATGAGTGAACCTTTATTTAATGAATTGAACAGGCTAATGTTCGTATCGCCTTTTAAGCCAGACACTTGTTTTTCGTGGAAATTACAAAAAAAAAAACAAGGACTTGCTTGCATTTAAAATTTTCTGTACGAAGTAATGAATGATGCCCACATTTTTCAAAAGTTTGAAAAACTGAACAATATTTCCAAACACCGCTGGATTTTGTTTTCATATTGATATTTATGCCAACTTATGTTTAGAAGAGTTTTCCGCTAAAATTTAAAGCTTTGTTAAGAATGCTTACAAGTGAGTATGCATGTGTAAATATTTCAAGAGATACATATTTTTTGTCTTTAGAATTCGCTTGAAATATTCGCATAATTTTAGCGAACGCAAAAGCGAATGCAAATAGCAAAAGTAAGCGAATTATTTGCGAATGCGAACATTCGTTACTACCCTAGTAAATATAATATTAGGTTTAGTTTATTAAGCTTGCTGAAGCTTAGTAACAACTGTTAACTTGTTTCTTTTCTTTATCAAATTTACTTATTATTGTAACATTGAAAAATAGTATAATTAATACTTGTAATAAATTTCTTATATTGGCCTTGAGGCCATATGTATTACATCCATAGAATAAATTGAAATTTGATTTAATATCTACTCTTACATTAGCTTCCAATCCCAGTAAAAATTAAATTTGGTACTAATAAGCACTAAGACAAAATGAAGCGCTTCAGAGGTGCGGAAAAGCACACAGTGCACTGGATACAAATTTGGATGTGTATGAAATTTTTACGTCGTTTTTATTTTTGAATTGAATTGTGTAGTAATCTGGCCTGACATACGGAGATCTTAGGATGGGTTCCTGATTCAACGCGCGAACCAAAAGTATTTGATTTATTGTATTTATTATATTAGTCATTGGTGTACCACAAAAAGTGATTTTCCGAACTCGTTATAAACACTAAATTACCTTTGTTTCCAACTCATAGCATTTCTGTGCTAATTGATCACGATCTTCCTGCAGTATTTTATAATCAAAGTTTACAATGCTTAGGGAATTCCGCGTTACAGATGTTCCTTGCCAACTCGATTCTAGTTCTTGTAAGGCTCGCATAATATTGGCTTGCAACGACTCCTCCAAACACATTATTTTTCTTATATAATCTTGCTTAGAAGAACAGTTTACCGCACAACCCAGAACCAATTGCAACAGCCGTTCGATTTCAGCAGTGTCACATTTTTCGGCAATGCGCATTGCATCAGGTCGTGGGAACTCAGACAGTGAGTAATTAAGAACATCAGAGTAATAATCGTAAAGGCCTTCTATAACTTTTTTAAGATTACTCATTTTAAGGCGCCAGTTAGATCCTACATCACTTTTAATTTTTGAAAGCCAAATATCTGCAATTGATTTTGTATTATAATCTCTGTTGGATGCGAACACCATCTAAGTACTTGAACCTGTAAATGTTTCAGGAGCGAATTGATTTAGTGCTTGTGCTAAGGCAACACCATCTGATAATTCTTCCTTAGTAGCATGCGATAATGGTAGATTTAAGGTCTGAAACCACTCAATTAAACTTTGACACATTTCCCCCATTATTTAATCTTGATTATATGTATGGATGTATATATGTAAATCAAAACAAAATAATAAGATTCCTGTGCAGCGTTACCGTTATATGTCAATATATGAAGAAATTAACGTAAAGAAAACAATATTTAACAAACTATTGAATTTTCGTACTGACAGAACAAAACACAGTGATGCCAAATTTTTTGGCTCTAACAGCACATTTCAACTTCAAAATGTACCTCAAGGCACATTTACTACAGGTACATGCATTAGAGAAAACAGTGTGGCAACTCTGTGCTTCTCACATAGTTTTACAAAGTATTTGTCAAAAAATTGTATGCATCAAACAAGGCACAAAAGTAATTGTCAAATGAATTCTTCGTTATAAACGTGTAAACAAAAAATCAGCGGATGAGCAATTTGCCCGATGCATGTACCTGTTTGATATGCCTTGATGTACCTTGTATAATTTTACCCAAAGTGCATTAATAACAAGTCGCCATATCATTAAAACAACATACATACAAATTTGTTGTAGGATTATTTTTATTTTAATGTTGACAGTTCGGGTTAAGATTTTATTCTATTTTATATCGAGCTTGATGGATGGTGTTAAGTCAGCTGACGATTAGCTGCGCTGCTATATTGACCATTATCCAAACGAGTGAATCTTAAAAATGTTAAATATCTTCTTAGCTATTCTCTATTTCAGAAATAGTATCATCTTCAATGAAATATATCAGACGATAAAGGAAAAACTTGCACTGAAAAATTAATTCACAGAGGTTCTATTAAAGTAATTTTAAGAAAAACACAAATTTCTTAAAAGCACTACTTAAGCTATGTACAGACGATACTCAGATCTTAAAATATTGTTAGTAAAATGTGGTAAAAATTTCTTACAAAAAAAAATAAAAAGCATTGTCAGTCCATTGCAAGATTAGTAGCTGACAACATATTGTCAGACATCTTACAGTCGTGCGAACACATTGAAAAACTATTGCCAGATATTTGTCAGACATTTTAATATTGTCAGATATGCGCAGCTCTATGCATCCTACAATGGCGTCATTGTAAGAGAATTCTTTCTATGAGCAACACTGCATACGCTTTATTTTAAAGAAAATATAAATAATAGTATATATGCCGACCAAATCATTGCAATTGCTTCTTTATGATTCATAATAATTTATCTTCTCACTTTTTACATTTAACACAACCAAAAGCGATTGATATTTAATAATTTCTAATACATGCTTTGAGTCTGGCAACGCAAAACAACAGATCTGAAAATTTTTGTTATGACAACCGTACGGTGTGTCAACTGACAATTTTTCGACTGACGATTTTGTCAGATGCATTTATTGTCATACAACAGTCTGGCAATAAATTGTAATGTAAGATTTTCGGATGTGAACTGACAATCTACCTTACCTAGTGTCCACACCTGATGAATTTATATCATAAAGAATGCAAATTGATATCATGATGAAAATTCATCCCTGGTAGACTCAATTTATTAATATTATGGCAGCGTTATGATATAATCACCAGAGCTCACGGCATGATAAATTCATCTTGATTTCAAATGACATTTTATGTGTTACTGTGCATTTAACGTTTATATATTCATCAATTTTCGTTTAAAAAAGACGGCACAACAAATATTTGTGACTAAAAAATAAACAACACGCAAATGACATATTTTTGGCATATATTTTTCAAATATTTATTTGATTCATCATAATATAAAATCATCAACGTCTATCCCCTTGTGTTGATATTAATGAAAAAATGTCAGTTGCTCTTCCCACGTCTTATTACGAATTATGTTATAAAATCATCAGGTATGGACACTGTGTTATGATATAATCATCAGAGCTCACGGCCTGATAAATTCATCTTGATATCAAATGTCATTTTATGTGTTACTGTGGATTTAACGTTTATTTATAAAACAATTTTCATTTAAAAAAATATGGCACAACAATTATTTATGACTAAAAATTAAACAACACGCAAATTAGATGTTTTTGGCAAGTTTTTTGATTCATCATGATATAAAATCATCAACGTATACCACTTTGTGTTTGTATAAATGAAAAAATTACAGTTGCCCTGCCGGCTTCATATTACGAGTTATGATATAAAATTATCAGGTGTGGACACTATGTAACATAGCGTCTATACCAGATATAATATCAATATAATTCTATCAGCAAACGTCAAATTTCATAGCAGAGAGAATTATATTAAGTGTGGACTGCAATATTAGTATTATATTAAATTATATCAGAAATTATAATATTGTTTTCATAATATATATTTAGAAAACAATATTATGATATCAAAAGTCGAAAAAAGTACTCATACATAGATACGAGAAGAGAATTTTGTGTATGAAAAAGAAAATTATTTTTTTTTGATAAATAAAAATGCAGAAATGTTCTAATTATACACGATGTATTAAGGAAATGCTAACATTTTTATGAAACGCCCATTATTATTACAATAAACGAAAATGTTTACTGCACGGCTGCCTGTTAATTATGAAATATTATGATATTTTCAAGAGCGCGTTTTTTCCAACTTTGATATTAATATTAATATATCCTTACTCTGCTGACGTTCTCTCTTATATTATATCAGATTTAACATCAGGTATAGACGCTATGTTATGTTAGCAATTTGTGATTGCCAGTATATTGACAGCACATTGCCAGATCTGACAATATTGTAACATCTGACAATCGTCTGTACATAGCAAAGGCATATCAAACAGGTACATTCATCAGGCAAATTTCTCATCCGCTGATTTTTTGTTTTCACGTTTATAACGAAGAATTCATTTGACTATTACTTTTGTGCCTTGTTTGATGCATTAAATTTTTTGACAATTACCAAGGCACATTTACTACAGGTACACGCATTAGAGAAAACACTGTGGCAACTCTGTCCTTCTCACATAGTTTTACAAAGTAATTGTCAAAAAATTGTATGCATAAAACAAGGCACAAAAGTAATTGTCAAATAAATTCTTCGTTATAAACGTGTAAACAAAAAATCAGCGGATGAGCAATTTACCTGATGCATGTACCTGTTTAATATGCCTTGACAATTACTTTGAAAAACTATGTGAGAAGCACAGAGTTGCCACAGTGTTTTCTCGAATGCGTGTACCTGTAGTAAATGTGCCTTGGTACATAGCTTTAGTGTTTTTTCTAAGTTTGGCACAAACGCTCAAAATTTGGCGTTTTGAGTCTTCAAAAAATACCAAAAGTAATGCCAAACGCACCAAGTTGGCATCGCTGACAAGACGGTTGATACCATGATACAATTATACGAGGTACTTGCACGACACCACAACAAAATTGCAACACCAAGAAACACACATATTTTGTTGGTAGAAACATACCTATAATTGTCAGAAGCAGATATTTTTTGTTTTTAAAAACAGCTATCACAAGGTAACTAAAGTACAATTGCAGATGAGGCATTCATGCATGATTATAGTCATTCAGTGTTGCCAATATGTGTTTAATACACAGTGTGTAATTTCTGCTCTCATGTATGTAATGAGATTCATGTATAATCTGTGTGTAATTATACCTTGGGTTCTATTTTTATTTATTTTTGTCTTAATTTTAACAAAAGATGAGTAGTGCAATTTTCTTCAATGTGTAATTGGAGACACAGCCATATGCAAATTCATTGGCAACACTGTAATCATTTTATTCACACACTTACTTTTTACAGCTTGTAAACAAAGTTTGACTACTATATGCATTGTAAACATTAACAGGCTAAGCTTGTGCAAGTACCTTGTATAATTGTATCATTGTTGATACTAAGGCGGCTTAAAATCAGGTGACCTTAATTCACTAGCTGACATAACTATTCTGCTGTCAAATCAATGCAAAACGTTAGGACATATTCTGACAGCAAGAAATTTTATACTACCATATAGACAAGGCGAATATTCAGAGTTGTAAACCAAGACTACCTTGTTTCAAATCGCCTTGGTTTATACCAGAATATTTCCAAACTTTTTGGTTTGATTTGACAGCGGAAACTATCAGCTGATCGTCAGTTAATTAATTGAGATTACCTGATGTACCTGCGCCTTGTGACAACACATTTTGTCTTGTTTTGGCTCAAGACCAGCGTGACCATTTTAAAATTTTTGCAGCTAACAAAAAATTAGCGGATTAGCAATATATCTGATGCGTGTACCTGTTTGAAATGCCTTGGCATAACATAGCGTCTATACCTGATATAATATCAAATATATTTCTATCAGCAAACGTCAAATTTCATAGTACAGAGAATAATATTACGTGTGGACTGCAATATTAGTATTATATCAGATATTATAATATTGTTTTCATAATATATATTTAGAAAACAATATCATGATATCAACTGACAAAAAAAAGTACACATACATGGATACGTGAAGAGAATTTTGTGTGTTAAAGTGAAAATTAAAACTTTTTGATAAAAAAATTCAGATATATTTTAATTATGCACGATGTATTAAGGCAATACCAACATTTTTATAAAACTAATATTACAATTACAATAAACGAAGATGTTTACTGTACGGCTGCCTGATAATTGTGAAATATTATGATATTTACAAGAGTGCGTTTTCCCCTACATAGATAGTAATATTAATATAAATATATTTTTCTTCTCATTCTGCCGACGTTCTCTATCATATTATATCAGAGTTAATATCATGTATAGACGCTATGTAAGGCATATTGCACATCCGCTGATTTTTTGTTTACACATTTATATGGAAGAATTCTTTTGACAATTACTTTTATGCCTTGTTTGATGCATACAAGTTTTTGACAATTACTTTGTAAAACTATGTGAGAAGCATAGATTTGCACCTAATGCGTGTACTTGTATTTAATGTGCCTTGAGCTGATTCATATAACACCTGAAATAAGCTTACAAGAAACATGAGTAACTCAGGTTTTTTTTACTCACTCTGTGTTTCACCGAATGATATCAAAGTTCTCTTCTGGAAAAATTCTCACCAAAGTTGCAGAGCATAGACTCATGTTCAAGTTAAAATTAATTCAGATGAAACACCTAAAAAATCTAATTAATTTATTAAAACAGTTTTATGGACAGAAAAAAAAGATTTTTTTTCTTGCGTATATTTATTTATTGTATCTTCAAAAAATGAACTAGCAATAAGTATTCAAATCTTAAATCTAGATATCATAATTACGCCCAACCAGTGTCAGGTATAAACTTAGCTATAGTAATCAATAATACATAAATATCGTATTTTAAGCACAAAAATATTTTCAAGCTGTTTCATCTGGAGTGTATTTTATTTATTATATTTATATTATACTTTATACAGAAAAGAACGGCACAGAACGACAACGAAAAGTAAAAACTAATGAGGCCTTTGGATTTAGTTTTTGGTTATACATAAGGCCGATGGTGTGTAAAATCACCTTTAGCATAGTTAATGAAACTGTGTTAGGATTATATGAACAAGGCCGTATATACACATACGTATGACTAAGCAACTTACACGATTCATTTTTTGGGACCAGATGCGAAAAGCTTTGTTTCCAAAACGTTGTGGTTCTTCAATTGGTGGTGTTTCATCAACAACCTCATTCAATTTGACAAAAATCTCTATCAATTCTTTCATTGTGGGCGAAATGTAAATATCATTTCTTAGCTTTTTTCCTTGAACTGCAGTACTGATCCCGTTGATAAAGCCAATGCTATCATAATACGCCCGTGAACGTAACCATGCCTTCATATCGGATAAATGCTTCACTCGTTTCTCAGGTTGTGCCGCTACTGCTAATTCCGCTTTAAGATTTTATGTATTTTTACACATTTCCTCATTGTCACCAATTCAACTTACCCGAAATAACTTTCTGCTCCATTGATATAAAATATGTGATCAATTTATACGTGAATTTCGTCTGAAAACAATTTTAAGCCGAGAAGACATAAACTAGAATCATAGAATATGAATATTCTATGGTGTTAAGTATTAGACCCATAGTGTACCTCTTTTTTAAGAGGATGTGTCCAGTAAAATTCAAGATATTACGAGAAAGGGGATTAGGATGGGACTCGAGTTTTGTTAAGAATTTGCCTTCTTGTATATTAAAAGTTTACAATCTAGACTAAGAGTTGAATTTCTACCAAGCAGCCAATGTATCTGAGTTAATTTAAGTTTCATTTGTGTTAGCTTTGTGTCAATATGGAGTTTCCATGTAAGCCGTCGATCATGGTGTATACCAAGGTATTTTACATGTGAATGTTGAGGAACAACTTGATTGTTGATTCGAATAGTGGAACAAGTATCTCTTCGCAGGGCAAATGTTACCTGAACACACTTTTGTTCGTTTACTTCAATTCTCCATAAGTTTAACTATAGTTCCAGCTGTGTAATATGTTCTTGTAGATATCGGGAAGCCTCGTGAGGGTTTCGTGCATACTAAGGCAGGCTGTATAATCGGCAAATGTAGATGTATGGATATTGCTGCTAAAAGGCATATCACAAGTATAAATCAAATACAAAACTGGCCCCAGTATGCTCCCCTGTGGCACACCGGATGATATAGATTCGGGCACACTCATGAAATCTCCGTCAACAACCGTGAACTTCCGGGTAGTAATGTAACTTTCCAATAGCTTCAGAAAACTTATTGGTAGATATGATTTCAATTTTAAAATAATGCCTTCAGGGCAGAACAACACTTCCTTTCTTCAATTGTTCTTCTTATAAATTGAACCAATCTATGCGTTTGTTCAATGGTGCTATGCTGACACCTAAAACCAAACTGATGGTCTGGGATTCATCCACTACCAATTAGAATTGGGGACAATTTTTTCATGAGAGGTTTTTCGAAAAGTTTTGACATTATTGATAGTAGACTTATTGGCCTGTATGATTAAGCCTTGGTAAGGTCTTTGCCCGGCTTTGGAATCAAATATGAAACGACTTTTTCGATAAACGAGGAGTATAAATATATATTATTATAAATAGTGTTTGTTAATTTATTTTAATATTGACACATACATTCGCATATACATAACATAAATACATATGAATATACATAATTAAGTGTACTCAGTACCACAAAGTAGACCAGAGTTGTAGAAAGTGACTTATGAAAAAAGCTCAAATCCGCTGATTTGATCACTGTTAAAAAGGGACAAAATAGTGTATTTGTTATTGAATATTTTTAGTACAATAATCAAAACAAACAGCAGAAATGTATACTTAGTGAAATGAACAATTGAAAATTTTTACAAAATTAAATGAAAGATTTTGCAGTGTTGAACTAAATAAAACAATGTGTAAAATATTATTAGTATTATAAAAGTGATTAAAATTAGTTTCCAAATGCTTACAAACACAATTTTAAAATTTTCCTTCAAAAATATTAATTTTTAACTTCAACTTGCAAAAAGCATTTAAGCATTTTCGTTCGCAAATATTAACTTTTACCATTTATTTGCAAAAAATAGGCTGCGAATGAGACCACAAAGAATAAAATGTAATTACTTTAAAATAATACCACGCGAAAGAAAAAGTAAAGAGGATTTGATGACTGTGTGAGCGAGACCTAAAAACACCACCAAAATACAATTATCTTCCGTCCTGTGTCACCTCTGGTCTACTTTGTGCTCAGTACTCTTCAATTTGAAACATTAGAAATTCTGCTAATTACAATCAGAATGCATTTTATTTCGATTCGAGCTACAGTGTACCCCCGATAACAAATTGAGGTCCTCGATATCAATCAAAATCATAAAACATTTCCACGTAGATTTTATTCAAGTGTTTTGATATTTCGTCTGTACGGAATGATTTAATTTAGGCAGTTACATATATAAAATAGTACAAATAAAATTTATATTGAAATCTTTATCCTGTAAATAAAATTCAGTTGTTTCTAGAATGTAGCTATAAGGATTATTTAAGTCTACGAGTTCTATTTCATTTTTACAAAATTAATAAATCAAATAGCCCACTACAATTCGTTAATTTATTTTCATTCATGAATTCTACCCGCAACATTCAAATATCTGTTCCTACTACTGACATTGTTAGTAGCACTACTGACCAGGTGTACCCCAGCCAATGTAATAGCCTATTGACATTTAATATTAGCTTCTCATTGAAAATGCACCACTAGACTGTAGCACTACTGATTAAGTAGTTTTTTTGGGACCACATGGCACCAAAGATTCAGTAGTACATTTTAGTGACCCTCATCTACAATTTCATAATGTTAAGGCAACAAACTTAAACACGTACATACATAAAAAAGGAAACCAAACCTATTGACGCGTTCATTGACAATGTCATTAACGTATCCCTACACGCGCATAAAAGGAAAGTTGTTGACATTTCAACTAGTGCAATTGTCGCTATAGAAAAGAGTGTTGACATAGAGACATATGGTTCTAGGCTGACTAAAGGGTACATGCATACATACATACTAGAAGTGTGCAGAAGCTATAAAAAAGTGCACAGTATTGTATTTTTCAAGAGCGAATATTGTTTGTAGTGATCTTACATAGGGTCTACACCTAACATAATATGTAAGATGAGATCGTCAAATTCAATCGCAGAGCGAGTTATGTTACGTGTAGACTTCATATTAGTGTTATCTCAATCTTATAAGATTTTTTATGAGAGAGTTGTTATAAGAAATCCCATAACAACAATCTTATGAGATGAATTGTCAAAAAACACACGTACATGAAAATAAATTCGTATGCATGTGTGAGTGTTTCTTAAAATAAATGAAAAACAATGTTTTGGACAATATTTCTGGGATTTTATATGTTCAAATGTGTTAAATTTACTTTGTGAATTAAAGTTTGTGCGAAAAAGTGAAAACAAAATATATAATTATACAAAAATAATACATGTTAACTCGATGAGAATTTGCATAAAATGAAATGTTATAAGAAAAGTAGAATTGCGTTGTCCTGTTGTATGAGATGAAGAGAAATATCGGCATTTTATTTTTGTTATTCTGCCGACGTTCTCTCACATATTATGTCAGAGTTAATCGCAGTTGTAGACGCTATGTTAATTGAGTGTGAAGCAAAAACACCCTGCAGAAAATGCGAATAGTGAAAATGTAGTGACATTGTCAGTAGCACTACTCACCAGGTGTACCCCAGCCAATGTGATCGCCTATTGACATTTAACATTAGCTTGTAATTGAAAATCCACCACTACACTGTAGAACTACTGACTACATTAATGACCGGTCATTTGACCGACAGTGGTGATGGATTTGTCTATGTAAGTTTCTATCAGTTTGTTAAGAGCAATGTGGAAAAAGTGATGTAAACTTTTGTGTACGTGTGATTTTGCATCTTTATTTAATTAAAAATATCTTCTTTTAAACATATATATCTCACCTGCTTACTCTGCCGTATTTTTACTTATCATTAATGATGCATGCGGTAGTCACGTCTGACTGATCACACTTGATGTATATAACCGGCATAGCTAACTAGTCAAACCTACATAATATTAATAAACGCAATTTTTACACTGTTTTATTTGTTTTATATTACAAAATAATAGAGATATACATAATTTAAATATTTAAAAGCATAAAAACAAGCAAAAACACAAAAAAACATTGGTGTCATCTATCCTCTTCACGCTTTTTTCAATATCCAACACGCCTTAATTTTTATATCTAAAATTTGAAAAAAAAATATATATGTATATTTAATTAAACTTTGGGGATTTCTTTTATTCACTATTGTTTTTACTTAACTTTTTTAACACTTCCATAAATTTTAATTTCACAGACCGAACGAATTGTACATTTTACTATAAAATACGATGTTTCAAAATTTTTGGTATATGTACATTAGATGTTCCACTCTTACATGTATGTTAGAGTAGAGCAACTAGAGCAATTGACTGTCACTGTTGATTTCAATATTAAAATTGTTGTAAATACCATAAAATAACCATATTAAAGTATTAAAATTGAAACGTTGCAATATTAAGAGATATTTTAAAACGGTATTGTGAAATCCCTAATTTTTTAAAAGATTATTAGCATTATAAAAGTTATTTAAATTAGTTTCCAAATGATTATAGACTCAATTTTAAATATTTCCGGTCTAATTCATAACAAATATTTTAGGTTTATTACAGGTTTGTTTGACAAATTTCTAATAGAAATATGTCAAAGTGCTTGCCTGAAACATTTTTTATAAATAAGGCACTTCATATAGATATATTAATTTTAAACTTTAACTTACTAAAATACATTTAAGCAAGTGAGCATTTGTACAAAAGTAAATGGAGAAATTTGTAGTGTTGAATTAAAAAAACACAATTCTAAAAAGATTATTAGTATTAAAAAAGTTATTAAAACTTGTTTTCAAATGATTGCATTTTTTTTACCATTTACTTACAAAAATTACGCATCGAATGAGACCACTAAGTATAAAATGAAATTACGTTAAATTACGTTGCGAATCAGTATAGATGATTTGATGACTGTGTGAGCGAGACCGTCCGAATACACAATTATATTCCGTCTCATGACACCTCTGTAAGTCTTCTGTGCCTGCATCACGATAAACTATTTATAATCAATCGGACCTATTCTGTAAACCGAATCCGAGTAAATTTTTCATTTTCAAAAAATTTATAATGATCCTGCAGACGTATTTAAATCATACACGATAATTTTCTTTCAGATATGATATTTGAGAATATATACAATAGAAACATTAAACAAAGTCTGAATAAATATTTCTAATATCGGAGTTAATTTTCTAAAATCGCGCGATTTCAAATCGATTCCGTTTACAGAACAGGGCCGAATATTTTTTCTTTAAATTTTAAATTGTTTGAATTTATACATCCTGTATTTTATATAAACAATTTTGAAATACGTTATTTCGATTTTACCGGAAACTTCATAATCCTATTTGGCAGATGGTGAATGTAACGAAAGAATGGGAGAATGGAAGCAACTTCTATTTTTGTACCATGCCATGCAGTATACATTATACGAATTTTCCTTGGTCATGGTGTAATAAATATTTTTTTAATTTTATGAATTATACTTGCAGCGATAATTTTTCATAAATTTTTATTAAAATACATATTTTTCGTTTTTTAATTCATAAGTTTTAATTAATAATTGTATATTTTACTTTTTTATGTACGATTGTTGAAATGTTTTCCATAAACGTTATTTTCTATTCAAGGTCAATTGGTAAATCGTCGCTTAAAATAAAAGTTATAATATTATGCGCTTGCATTTCATTTATCCAAATAACACTCAATAAACAAGCTTCCACAAAACCAATGGCAATCCCAGCAATAACATCTATAATATAATGGCGTTGCATGAGAATGCGTGATAGACACACGCTTATGCACCATGACGTAAGAGGAAGCCACCAAATTTTTGAAATAGGATTTAGGTAAATAAAAAACAATGCAATGAAAGAAGATCTCGATGCGTGTCCAGAAGGAAAACTAAATTTGTCAGGACCCAGAACTAAAAAATCATTTGAAATAGTTGGTCTTCTTCTTCGGCAGATAGATTTTATTATTGCTATAATAAATATGTCAGTTATAAGGCCAATAAGTAAATTGACTTGCACTTCGTACACATTTTTTCTACTGTATAATAAAATAAATGCCAACCAAACGGATAACCACAATAATCCATTGCACGATATTTCCAAACTTTTACAGTGTGTTTTAAAAGTCTTAAATAGCGGATATTTTAAGGTTTTTAAAACGAAGAGTTTAGTTAAATGTTCATCCTTCGAAAGAATTATGTCCAAAGCTTTATATACTTCACGTTTACTCTGAAATTAAAAAAAATATATATATTACATTTTATTCAAATAAGGGACATTATTACAAGTTAAAGATAGCTAAAAGTAGGATTTTATCGGACGTATAAAAAGCTTTTCATTAGTAAAATTTTTTAATAATGAACATTTTATAAGTCAGATGAAATCCTGTTTTTAACTATCTTTAAGTTGTAATAATGACTCTAATATAATACATATTAAGGTTAGGGAGATGGTTATTGGACCTTTATCAAAACCGGTATTTCTGTTTTTTCCGAACAGTAGGATTTTGAAACGCCGGCATTCACACAGCACACACCGCTCATTTGCTTCAATAGTGTCACAACTCAAAAAACTAGTTTTGCAGAAACGCGTGTAAAGTTTTAAATTTGCATACAACTTAATGAAGACATGAAAAAATATTATCTTCTCAGGAAGTGGTAATAAAGCTTTGTACGAAATTTGATACAAAAAACATTAAAAAAAAATTAAACCGACTTTATGCACTAAAAAGTTAAAAATAACAGAAGTATTATATGCGCTAACTACTTCACTATTTGCAGTCGGTGCCAAAAAGAAAAAAGAATCTATGTCATTAGTTGACAACCTATAAATTTATTTCTGCGTTAATTAACAATCTTCTTGGTCGGTTTAAGTTTTTATTTTTTACTTTTTAGTGCTAGTCAATAATTTGTAATTTGTATGATAGGATTTCGGGCATTAACTATAAAGTAATTCACAACAATAATAAGTGATTACTTTGTATGGGAGGGAGCTTTTCCCCTACTCTTACATTACTATTTTCCTCTGAATTACGCGCATTAGCTGTAAAGTAATTCTTACCAAGTTTGAAGCCTGTCAATGATATAATATTCCATATATGCCATAATTAATGAGGGGTATCAATCCCTTCTCCTGTCGCATATTTGTGAAAATGTGACAAACTGTGGAGCATACCATTTCATATAAAAGAGGAATTTTTAAATTCGCTTCACAAATGGCAGAGAAATCGGTGAATATATAAAACAAATACATACATGACATATGTTCGTCCCCCTCCTTTTTCAAAGTCGGTTAAAAATAGAATACGAAATGCCGAATTACTCTGCATTAATAAAATTTATTTGAACAAAAGAAATTAATTATTTAATAATACTGAGCAAAATTTTGAATGTCATCGGGAGCAAACTAATTCTCGTGTGCAATTTCTCGAAGTACTTATAGGAACTAATAAGACCCCATTTGGGTTTTGCTGGTTTATCTGCTGATCGGATCTAGTTATAGACAAAGTGTAAAATAAACTAACCTGAAACAACTGCATCTAGCACCTCAAATACGCAAAAATTTTTTACTTTTTATACCTTATTTCGCCAGTTTTGGCCCATAGCTGCCAAATTCAGTAACATAATCTTCAGAAAAAGTATTCCTTATACAAAATACAACTAATAATTCTTCAGAACATTTTAATACTAGGTAAAAGCAGAGTTAGTTTTTACTTTATGTTCTGTTACGAATCAGCTAACTTTTTTTTGTTTATAGAAATCTTATACAAGTCTTTAGTTTTTCTGTTTCGGTTCAACCTGTGAAAATCAAAAAATTGTTAAGTAATTGTAAAAGACAGCATAAATAAAATAAAAACAGTTTGAAATACACAGTGATTGTACTTTTAGAATTCAAAACATAAACTTTTTAACAGAAAAACATAAAACTATATGGAAACATAACAATGGACGATGCAAAACTCATCACTTTCGTGGAAAACTGTGAACTTTCTGGTCAGAGACAGCTGATAATTCATTACAGAAAAATTAACTAAAAATTTAGAAACAGAACGGCACAGCACAGAACAGCAATCGAAAGTAAAAACGTATAAATCCTTAACGCTTTTTTCACAATTTTCAGCAGTATTTTACATCGAAAATTCGGAACTTTAGTTTATAAATCAAAGTTATTTACATTTTATAGCAAGAAAATTATTTCGTAGTGCACCTTTTTTTTGCAGAAGCAAAGAAAAAAATGTTTCTCTTTTTTCAGAGTAACTAACAGGCACTCTTAGTTTTTTGCTAACAATATTTGGCAAAGTTGTAGCTACGGTAAAGCTGGACAACTTTTGAAATCATATCAATTCAATCTGTACTTGTCTAGGCACTAGTGTTGTCATACGAATATTCGAACAACTTTTTTTCATTTTTGTTCGAACGCACAAAAATTTTCAATTTAGAATCAAAAATTATTCGAATAATTTTTGTAGAATATTCGAATATTCCTTAATTAATTTGTATAAAAATTATTTTACATTTCATAACTTTTTAATTTCATAACTTTTTTATTCAAATTACTTCAAATTATAAATACTTGAGTAAGCTTGTTTGTATATGTTCGCTAAACGCATGTTTTGTTTTCTTGCTGGGGAAAAGATAATCTATTTTCAATGTAATAAGAAGGTAACTTGCAATTCCTGATAAAGAGTTTAGAAAAAAATAACTGTTTTTACAGATCTAATCAAAAGCCTTATGAATCGAATTAATGAACGACGTAAAAAATCATTAAATGCTTTAATATTATTCCTGAGCTTACTTATCCAAAACTAACTATTTAAAATATGCCACAAAAAGCGAAAAAAAAGTACGCAAATGCTTTCAAATACGATAATTTTTAATCAAAATATTGCAAATAGTCTCAAGTACGATGAAGTATTAGATGACAATTCTGAAGTAAAATTTTTATCAATAAAGTAAGAAATTGTACTAATATAAAAATCGTCAACAATATTGAGGTTGATTTAAATTAGTTGGAAACATCAAAAACGGGATTTTACAAACTGTATATGCTTTTGAATGTTTTTTTGTACATATATGTTATCACCAACATTAACAATTTTCGAAAGAAAGTTTTCTACTTGTTCTTTTATTAAAAAGAGAATCGTTTCAAAGCTAAAAAGTGGGATTATTTGCAGTTTTTAAATGAATATTTTAAAAAAATCAATAAAATATTAAAAAAAATTTTGTAAATGTGTATAAAAACGTATACTTTTTAACTAATTTTGTTTCGGGTTTTAACCCCCGACACTAATAATTAACAATACTACTAGGCACCTTAATAGGTCATACAGACCATTTTTAACGTCAAAAATGTTCGTTCTTCACAATTTTTCAACGCAAACTTTTTTTAAATCTGTTGAGTTTAAGTAATGAGCGTAACTTAAATAATAATTTTTCAGTAAGAATATTTGGCAAAATAACAGCAAAACCTTAAAATAGTAAATACTAAAATTTGCAACACATGAAATGCAACAATAACAAAGAAAGTAAATAAAATGCAATACAACTATACAGTCTAACAAGTAAAAAACGAAAATTTTTAGGGTACAGTGGTCTTAATGAGGTAATTAGATACAACTTTGCTAAATATTGTTAGTAAAGAATTAACCCCCTCTAAGTTATTCTGAAAAAGTAAAAAAAAATATTTCCTTAATTTTTGCAAAGAAATTATTTTTTTAGCATTTGAATATTAACAAGGTTTGCTTGAAAGCCCGAATTTCGGGAAAAAGAAAAACCAAATAACATCAAAATCATTGAATATAAAAAAGGTCGATAATAATAAAATTGAAACATTTGCACGACTCTTAGGGCGACTTTTTGAGTTCAAGATTAGAGATTAAATTAACCTTAATCTTCATTTGAGATTTTTGGGTAGTCGATTATATGGGTTTACTTGCTAGTTTAAGCGGCCAATCGTGGTGGTTTAATCTTACATAAATATAACAACATACACTTGTGAAACATATAACTTTTTGTAAAACTTATATGATCAAATAATTAAAAAACACGTAAATAAATAAATATATTTTATATTATTTATCTATTTCCTTTAACACGCGCAATATTTTACTTGTAAATAACAAAATATGGCAGTTTCTTCTTCTTCCCACAAAAAATCAAAGTCTGTTGATAACATGTATGACTTTTGCACAAAAAATGTTGCCACTATTTTGTTCCTCAGTATGGCAGTACTACACATAATAAGAAGATTAAACTACCACTGAAAAACATCATATTCAGTTAAGAGAGATTAAGTTAATTTTCGGATTAGTTAATAATAGTTTGATGGCTCACTGATTTTCGAAATCCTTGGATGCCCATAAAAAAAATTTATCACCAAAATTGCTAAACCGAGTATAGGGTTTTACTACTCTTTGGTAGTACTAGCGAACCTATACTGGTCAGCCCGTGTGTTTTTCCAAGCTTTTATTTGTTGCATAGTGTTATCAACTACATGAAAAGTTTTTCCATAGATGACTTTGTTCCTTGGTGAAATAATTATTTCCTTACACCTGTTTGTTCACTTCGTACTGTTCGGTTTGTTTCACAAATGCTTTTTCACTTTCAACAGATGTTATCAATGGGCCAGATATAAAAAAATTATTGAAAAAACCGGAGCCTGGAGTGGACTAAAAGTGTAATCGATAGTGTTTTATAGTGTTTTCACACCTAAAGTTAAAACCTGGTTTTTACATTAAAACAGGAAGGCCCAAAAATGTTTTGCAGCTGTATTGGTGAGAGAATTGGAGGTAGAGTGATACGAAATGGTAACACACAAAGATTTTATTTAAAATTAATTTTTTTAATACATATATTTATTTATTGATCTTTAAAAATGAACTAAAAATAAGTATTAAAATCTTAAATCTAAAGATAATTATTAGCGCACAAACTTAGTGGTAGTAATTAATTATACATAAATGTCGTACTGAGCAAGAAAGTTTCGTCTGGAGAAGTTTCATCGGGAGTGTTACGTATTGGAGCCCTTGCGTCCGTCTTTTTTAAGCGCATATGTCCAGTAAAGTTCAAAATACTACGACTAAGGGGATTCGTCTCGAATTTTGTTAAATATTTGCATGCGTATTTTGCAATTTTTTTTTCACTAGTGGCATATTTATATCACGAAGTAAATTTTAATTTTGTACGTACCAATCGATGTCGATGTTATTCTGTATCAGGGCCCTGTATGTTCCAAGGGTTCATATATTCAACAACCGTGATACATCTCCAAGAACCCTCACCTTAACCCACCTTTTCCACTTCATACCGTCCGTGATTCAATTTACGATAGACTTTATATAGACCCAAGAATTTAGGTTTTAGGTTTAGGCCTAGGTCGCTTGATTGCGACTAAATTGTTAGTTATATATTTTTTTTGTATCCGATTTTTATCGATGGATCTTTTATTCTCCAATTCTACAATTGTATTGTTGTTTCTCGTTTCCATGGGCCCAAAGACGTCCAAGTGACAGGTTATTAAAGTTATGTCTGCCTTATCGTTGGGTTTTAGAAAACCTCCTTTCCAGCCGAATTTGGATTCTGTCATAATGCACTCGACGCAACTTTTTATTACTCTTTTTGCTTTAGAATTCAATTTTGGTATATAAAACGTCTTCTCTACAATTGCAGTAGTTCTCTTTGTCGCAAAATGCCTTTGCTTGTGTGCCATTTTGATTATTTCACGCTCCATCATGGTTGGTATCACAATAAGGTCCTTCGTTGAATTTTTATTAACAATACAGTGTTTTACGAATCTTGTTAACATCTCTAATCCAATCGTCTTTCAATTGTTCTTCTCTTATTCGGTGGAGCAATGAATCTTCCATCATGCGACAAGATGTTCTATTTAAAGCGTTCATATGACGCATCTTCAGACCAGATCTGTGTGCTATGACGTAATCGATGTCTTACATAAACAATGCCCACCTTGACACTCACAAAGGTACATCCCTCTTTTTCATCGTCATTGCGAATACATTATAGTCGGTGACGATCTTTACTTTTATTCCCATTACAAATACACGCCATTTTTCCAGGGCTTCTATGATGGCGAGCACCTCCAACTCATAACAGTGGGATTTTTCTTCTGCCGGTGTGATTTTCCGGCTCATATACACAACAGGATGGAACTGGGAGTCTTCGTAATCCTTTTGCAATAATACAAGTAGAGGAAACCTCTCTAAAGCTGCGGTTTTCTCTTTTAATGGCCGCATTACAAATTGGCATTTACTCCATTTGATGACGCGACTTTTAGGAATCTTTTGAGATCTTCTTTCTCATCCGTGGATGGCATCACGATATTATTCATATAGATCACGACTCTTCCGTCCATTATTAGTTCATGGAATACAGCAGAATACTGCTGGCGAATTAGTTATGCTAAAAGGCACACATTGAAATTCGAATTGTCCTCTATGTGTAACGAAGGAGGTGAGTCGCTGGCTGTCTGCTTCAATCGGCACATGAAAGAAACCATTTTTCAAAACTAACGTCGTATAGGCTTTAGACTGTTGTAAGCGATGCAAAACGTCATATATTATTGTCATCTGGATATTATCACGAATGACATTTTCGTTTAAGCGTCTTTAGTCGCAACAGAGCCTCTTGCTTCCATCCTTCTTGGATACTAATACAACTGGCGATAAATATTCGGAATAAGTTTTACGCACTATCCCCTCTTTGGTCACCGGAAGACATTCTACGTGGATGGTTGCGCAAGGGCGTGTAATCATTGAGCAATATTTTCATTCTAACTGGGAAGGATTTTGGTATAATCGGGTTATAGGTTTTTGTTAGGTTTGTGATTTCTTTACGTAAATCCCTCTTCAAATAGTCTAAATCAAAATCAGAAGTATCTGTTGCGACGGATATTTCGCCAAATTGCTCTAGAACCTCCCTATAATCATTATCGACTGTGTCTTTAGCTTCCGGTGGCGAAGACTTTAATGAGAACTTCGCTCCTTCCGCATTTATTAATATGTCTGTGCGTTCAAGGACATCGTTCTCCAACACGAGTACAAAATGTCTCGCTACCGCGCTACGTAGAACTTTATGGGCACTTCCACATTGTCTAAAATAACCTCAGCTTCAAAAGATCCTATAATTTATTTTCCGCCTTATCTCAGCGCTAACTATCACTTCATCTATCAACATAAGAGAATCGTATCGTAGGCAACTGATATCGCTGCCAGTATCTACTAGATCAGACACTTCATAGCCGAGTATGGTTATATCTTTAATTATTCTATTAGTTTGGGATATTTCTTTACGTGCTTCTACAGTTTTTTTTCGCGCGACAGCGTATGCATTGTATTAGTAATGTTTTTTCCTTTTCTTTCCTCTTTTTTAATTCGACTCTTTTTGCAATCGAATGATTTGTGCCCAACCTTATTACACTTGAAGCACGTTGGTTGAGCTTCTGGGCATTCACGAATCATGTGGCCACTTTTCTCACACCAATAAACACTTGGAGGCTGTGCATCTTTCTTTACCATAGTTGGAGGTCACTGCTTTGGACGTAATCTGCTAAAATTCGCTTGCTGAGAAGTTTTGCTTGCCTGCCCATATACTCTAATTTTCGTTTTCAAATCTTTCTTCGGATGCCTGATAAAGGATGGTCTTGTTTACCTTATTATCGGGTATCCCCTCAACGAAATACTCTATTAAGCTACTCTCGTCTAGATCTATTGGAGATACGATCACGATTAAGCAGGATAAATATTCTCTTAAACTTTAATTGGGTCGATTTTGCGGTTTCTTAGCATCCGATTAACTTCAACGGCTGAATGCTTAAGATTGAACTCTTATTTAACTCTAGTTTTAATGACCACCAATCCCGGATGTTCGCATGTCCTCTACAAAATATTTTAGCAGCGCCCGAATGAACTTGACGAGCATAAACGTATTTTTGCAATTTATTCCACCCAACTGTTACTGCAGAGTCTTCAAAGTCGCTGAGCCAAGAACGTATTGAGGGCTGCCCTTCTCCGGAAAATCCGGACACGGTATCTTGAATGCTGCTATACCTAAATATCTAATAACTCATTCCTGAAGAACTAGCTTTAGTCCGTCTGTGTCCAATCCATTTGGCCCTGAGCTCCTCGACTGCTAGTCCTAAAATTTCTAGTAGTTTCATGTCGGTCGGTCAATATTTATTTATAAATTTCAATATAAAATACAATCAAACAATATAAAATTATAGAAATTTCGGTTGTAAATTTGCTCCGGCAAAAATAAAAATTAAATTAGTACCGAATGTTAATAAGTAAATAAATTTTCTTCTATATTCAATAAAATTTCTAATTTGAATAACGTTAGGCACAAAATTTCAAGTTTCAAATAAAATATATACATATTTAAGAAATTATTGTTAATTTGTTTTATGTAAAATATTCAACACAAACTCGACTTTCAGCTTTAAATTCTTCCAATTGTTTACTTTTAACTTTTCTCAATTGATCTCGTGCTTATCTACAACTTGTTTTACTTCTATATATAATGAAATGCATTCGTATTAGTTATTCACAACATGACTTTACTGTCTTCTTTACATCAAAATAAATTAAAAAATGTTACATGAATAAAATTGATATTTTCTACTTAAATGTATACAGAATTTAACCTACTTGTGCACAAAGATGTTTTTTTGTTTATGTCGACAACACATGACACGTTTTTAAGCATTCTATAAGCGCACAAACATTTACATTTACATTACATCTACGATTTCTACAGTCGGCCTTTACATAGTGTCCGCACCTGACGATTTCATATCATAACTCGTAATATGACGCCGGCAGAGCAACTTTAATTTTTTCATTAATATCAACAAAGGGGGTAGACGTTGATGATTTTATATCATGATGAATCAAACAAATATTTGAAAAATACTTGTCAAAAATATCTAATTTGCGTGTTGTTTAATTTTTTAGTCACAAATAATTGTTGTGCCGTCTTTTTTAAACGAAAATTGTTTAATAAATAAACGTTAAGTGCACAGTAACACATAAAATGACATTTGATATCAAGATGAATTTATCAGGCCGTGAGCTCTGATTAGTATATCATAACGCTGTCATAATATTAATAAATTGAGTCTATACGCGATGAATTTTCATCATGATATCAATTTGACACTCATCATGATATAAAGTCATCAGGTGTGGATGACACAATAAATAAAATAAGATAATTAGACCTGGGCAACTTGTATTACTTTTGCATAAGCACCAGCGTTGCCACTTTCTGTGTAATAGGGCAAAATCTGTACTATTTTAAGTTCTTTGCACTATTTTTGCACCATAAATTTTTTGTGTAATTTTGCACTTTTTGAATTTAATGGCATTTATATTTTATGTTTTAAAGCGATAACAACATAAGTCGACTTAAGACAAAATCGAGTTATGTATGTATATATATGTGCTACAAAATTCTACAGGCGAATCTTCATGCTTGCGGGAAATCTCCATGTCTCCAACAAAGTTTATTATAAAGATATATATAAACAAAACCATATTGCTGTAAGTTTTAATAAAAGTCCAATAACATTTTTAAAAAGGCCATAATTATACTAAACATATTTAGAATATTTGGATCCTATTACAGAAGTAATGCAAACTTCAAAAATTTCTATGATATTTCCCACTAGAGAGCCATACAAACTTATGACCTATTATATCGCAATTGTTATAATTAACAGCTTGTGGCATTGGAACAATATGAAGTATTGAAATTATATTGAAGATTGCAAGTTTTTGAAGATGATTCAAAAATAACTGAATCAATCTTGGACTTTTGACTAATTTCAATTTAATGTTTAAAAGCGAATCCCTAATCAAAGTTGTGCAAATTTTTTTTGTCTAATTACATAAGAGCAGATTTTTTTTAAAACAAAATGAGTTATTTATGCTTGACCAATAAAAACGAGCAGCTTGTTATACAGTAAAGTGGAATTTATATGAACTTAGCTACTTAAAATACTGTTCCGAGTCACAACAAAATGTAATGTATAAAGATTTTAGTAAATTTTATATAAAAAAGCTACTTTCATGATGACCTTTATAATTTTTATTGATGTAGTAGAACCTAAATTTGCACAATCATTGAAATAAAAATCGATTTCGCTTTTTTAGCTAGATTATCAAAAATTAGACAATGACTGGCGTGAATATGCACTTTTAGACCATAAAGACCTTAATATATGTGATAAATCGGATGTTTTGAAATTTACTGGTCTAAAATTTTTCTGTTGAAAGTTTTTTTCTGTAAACTGAACTTAATTAAAACTGATACCCCAAAAATTAGTTACCAGTTATCGATTTTAAAATTATGGTGCAAATTATGAGACTAAAATGATAAAAAAAATTGGAAAAAATAGTTTTAGCTTAAAAAAACCAAAGCATGTTCAAGTATCGCTCAGTACTTCTAGTTAAATGAGTTTAAATTGAGAAAAAAAGGGTTGAGAACCTTCTCAAATGGTTTAAAGAATATTTTATGAAATTTTGACAAAATGTTAAGAGGAAAATGGTAAATTATTCTTAGTTGAAGTAAATATTTGTGAATTAGTGAATTTTTTGCTACATTCTAAATTTTGTTTATATGTTAAAAAATATCTCGTTTTAAATTTCAACTTACTAAAAAAATAATAATTCTTTCTTAGATTTTTTGCACTATTTCATTCGGTTTTGCACTATTTTAGACTTGCAGCTGTGTAATTTCTTTTTCCACTAGTGGCAACGCTGATAAGCACTGATTGAAAAATAAAAATTTTAGTGCAAATTTAAATTTGATGCTTTGCTTTGCACTATTTTTTGCTCTTAAAGGCCATGATTCACTATCCTACACAATCGCGCGATCTACGAAAAAATACAACCCTGATCTGATGAATTGTTTTTGTCTTTTGAAAATGTTCATAGACTCCATCATACCAGGGCTGTATTTTCTCAAAAATCGCACGATCGTGTAGGCTAGTGTATCACGGCCTTAAATAAAATCTCTTAAAAGTAATGGATTAATATTGCATTAAGGCCGTGATACACTAGCCTACACGATCGTGCGATTTTTGAGAAAATACAGCCCTGGTATGATGGAGTCTAATCGCATGGCCAAAAATTAACTAATTTCTTATTGCCACTAAAGGCCATGATTCACTATCCTACACAATCGCGCGATCTACGAAAAAATACAACCCTGATCTGATGAATTGTTTTTGTCTTTTGAAAATGTTCATAGACTCCATCATACCAGGGCTGTATTTTCTCAAAAATCGCACGATCGTGTAGGCTAGTGTATCACGGCCTTAAGCACATCATGAAGTAATCCAATATTATTGCACTATCACATATTGTACACAGAAAAATTGAATAAAACGTGAAAATATTTTTAGGAGATAGCACAAATAAAAAATACAGTAAGGTTCATTTAGGGCACCTTTATAAATACGTACATACAAATTAACGAAAAGAAAAACTGTCAATATAAATACAAACTAGATTTCAGAATCAATTGAAAAAAAATTAAAAAGTTTTATACTTCAAGTACGTTGCATCTCGAGCTTATATAAAAAACCGTGCAATTGAAAAAAGATCAGAACTTAGATTTTCGTTTATTGTAAAGTTAAATCTTAAAAAATGGAACAATTTCATAAATTTTTGTCTTTCTCGCGAAAAATTATAAAAAAAAACTTAGTGATATGATTTTTCGTCTTGGATGACGATATGTACATAGGAAAAAATTTACATATTTATGTATGTATGTACGTATGTTTTTATGCATGTACACATTTACGTTGTATTTTGCACTATATGTTTCACTGATAATGCAATAATACTCTTCATAATGTGTGTAGTGGTTCAGAAAATAGTGCACTAAAAGTAACAATGCAATATTGATGAATTACTTTGAAGGGATTTTAGTAAAATGCAAAAAAAAAATTGCACTAATATTATCAAAGTTAGTGCTAATGTAATAAATTTGTATTTGCATTGATTTGGTTTAGTGTGGGCAAGGCATATCAAACAGGTACACGCATCAAGCATAGTGCTCATCCGCTGATTTTTTGTTTACACGTTTATAAGGTAGAATTCATTTGACAATTACTTTTATGCCTTGTTTGATGCATGCAATTTTTTGACAATTACTTTGTAAAACTATGCGAGAAGCACAGAGAAGCGTGTACCTGTATTTAATGTGCATTGAGTGTGGAAAAATGGTCAATGTATTTGCTTATTTAATGCAATAGTCCCAGATCTGCATACAACAAAAAGGAAATGTGTCTATATGCAAAACCAGAGTAAATTTTTTAATTGATAAACCTTTAATATGTGAAATAAGTATAATAAAAGATATATATGTACTTTAATAATTGAATATAATTATTTTTAAATATTTTATAGCACATGTTTTAAGTAAAGGTTTATTTAAACTTTTTCACATACGTTTTCAGTATACACAATTGTGTATAACAAAGCAAAACAAAACAAAATGGTGTACGAAAATTGTAAACTACTTTTGACATTCAGGCATTCACACTACACGAGAAAAAAATAATCACATAAGTACTTGCATATACTTTATATAAATTTACTCTGATAAATCACCATCAGCCTTAAATTCCCACAGTCATACATACATACATGCATACAGATTCCCACGGATACATATCGTCAGTTGGTTATTGGTTTGCGGCACAGTATATTCAAAATACAATAAGACTGCAGCAAACCAATAACCAACCGACGATATTACAACATATCATTTGCACGATTTTCCCGTCGGCATTAGGAAAAATAATTTTCACAATTTTCCCGTCGACATTAGAAAATCATACACATATGTATAAAAACCTTAAACCTATAAACGCCCTTAATGTATTCCCACAAAATATTCCGCGCACAAATTACCACGGTCACACATACATACACTTAATATAAACAAAAACCAGTTACTGTAAACAAAAAACACTTAATGTAAACAAAAAACTTCTAATGTAAGCAAAAAAACAAATTTCTCAAATGTCACACAAATTTTAAAGAATTTCTAGAAATTTCACACAAATTTCTCAAATTTTAATTACCCAAATTTCATTTCAAAGTAAACATTAGGTGTGTTCATTTACTTTCTTAGCAGAAACTTGCAACGAGAGAGCAAAGCAGAAATTTACAAAATTACTCTCCCAGATACGAAAAAGTATATGAACACTTTACTTGTAAAAACTTGCAAGAAAATTTTATTCATGTCAGAACTATGGATGGAAATCATGATACAATTGTACTTTTTCTAATGTATTTTGGATAATCTTGTTTGCTAATATTTTAAATTACAAAATTTTTACAAAGCGATATTTACGGCCTGGCCCACGATGTCGACAAGAAAGTTTCTTTCGCTTACTTATATTGAAAACAAAAACAAAACAAGAGAATTTGTTTTTGTTTTCACTGTAAGTAAGCGAAAAAAACTTTCTTGTCGACATCGTGGGCCAGGCCGTTAATATGCAATACTTTACACAGCTTCATGTATTATTTACATTTTTTATGCATTTTTCTTTATTTTTTAATTCTATTCTATTATCAAACACAAAAAACCCATTTTCCATCTCTGATCAAATATGATAAACAAACAAAATTCTTTCACAATAAAATAATGAAAGAAAAACAATAAATTAAGAAAATACGCTTTCTTTTTACATATGTACGTATACATATTTTTTCAATAAAGAAATTCACATTTTTGAGTTTTGCTTTTTCAGATATTTTCGAAATAATTAACTTGAAAACAAAACGAAAAACAGCTCTTTGAATAATTATTGCAAGTAAAAATTTTACTTGTAAAAACTTGCAAGAATTTTTCTGTCTCTTAATTTTTTACGCTCTTTCGATGCTCTCCGTTGCAAATTTTTTGGGTTAATGAACGCTTTATAGTAACAATTGTTACAAATTTGTAAAAATTTTTGGTAAATGAACAGAACTATTGGCAGCACTAATGGTATCTATTGAAGGTGTTAATACTTTTACAAAAACAACCAAAATCAACTAAGGAATTATACTAACTGATTGTCAAAGCATGCAAAAAGTTGAGTGTCGCCTAACTTTTCGCTTCGCTTAGCGTCAAAAATACTTTATGTGAAGTCGTAAAGCAGCTCTGATCGAGCCAACACTAAGCGTCGTTGGCAATTATCTCCACAAAGTAGACCAGAGTTGTAGAAAGTGACTTATGAAAACGGCTAAAATCCGCTGATTTGATCACTGTTAAAAATGGGACAAATATAGTGTGTTTGTTATTGAATATTTTTAGTACAATAATCAATAATACAGAAAATATATGTATACTTATTGAAATGAACAATTGAACATTTTTACAAAATTAAATGAAAGATTTTGTAGTGTTGAACTAAAAAAAACAATGTGTAAAACATTATTATTATTATAAAAGTGGTGAATGAGACCACAAAGCATAAAATGAAAATACATTTGAGCACATGAACATTTGTACAAAATTAAATGGAGGAACTTGAGGTGTTGAATTAAAGAAAACAATGCGAAAAATATTATTAGTATTAACAAAGTATTTAAATTTTTTTTTTTTTTTGAGAAACAAACACAACTTGCAAAGCGATTATCTTGTCTGCAGAAAACACCCAGGGTCTATGGTGGGAATCAAACCCACGACCTCTGGACTGAGAGGCTAGCATCGCTACAACTCAGCCACAGGGGCACCTTTTAAGCATTTTCGTTCACAAATATTAATTCTTACCATTTATTTACAAAAATTAGGCAGCGAATGAGACCACAAAGTATAAAATGGAATTACTTTAAAATAATACCCCGCGAAAGAAAACGTAGAGGATTTGATGACTGTGTGAGCGAGACCTCCGTAAACACAATTATTTTCCGTTTCGTGACATCTCTGGTATAATTTGTGATTATCTCTTAAGTGCAACCAGGCCACTGTTGTTTATTGTCCTTCGAGAGTTTTGCGTCTCGCTCGCACTTGTTGACTGATCTGCCATGGATAACCGTATACTCTTGCGGTTCTTCTGTGGAATTTCTGACAGGAGGAAATTTTACACTAAATAATATACAAGGCGAATATGCAGAGTTGCAAATTAAGACCACCTGGCATTTATTCGCCTTGCATGTACACTCACACTTTTTTACTAACACATTCACATTTTTCGCGCTCGCAGCTCTACTCGCAGCAAATTTTACATAAGAGTGAAATTTTGACACTCGCATGCAATAAAATGTCAAATAAACTAATGGAGTTACCCTGTCAACAATATTAAGCAAATTAAATGGATCACGTTATAATTAAAACTAAAAATTTCGATTGTTTTCGATTAAATTGTGTGAGTTTCTTAAAATTAATACAATAAAAGGAAATATTTGTGTTATAGATTGCTAATATCATTAAAATATTGATAATAATAATTTTAATAATTTGGCAACTCTATTTTGTAAACAAAACAAAATGAAATGAAAAGAAATTTATAGTTATTTAAATCACATCTCTTTATTAATAAAGGTTTTACCCAACACTTCCTTTTCGCCACTTTTTTCTTTCGTTTTTTTTTCTTTTTCATTTGCTTTTATTAATTGTTGAAGCTTTAAAATCAAACAAATTTTTTGAAGTTTACTCCTTGGCAACATTTTTAAAATGAACTTTCACTCTCATGTGTAAACAGAAATGCAAATTGCAAGAGATTCGAGTATTTCGAAAAAAATTTTCATTAATAATACGTATACAGCACTTGCATGAGAGTACTCGTATCTGTAAAGGCAGGGTTAGATGTCAAAGCGAATCTTCAACGCAACGCGAAACAAAAGTTGTATCTGACATGGCCTTAAAGGCTCAGTTAGCCAACAGTAATGGAATGTAATTGCAACAGTAGGAAACAGCTGATCGATATTGTTATGTGAAAAGTAATGAAAATGGTTATAGAGATGTAATGTAACGTAACCTATTTTTCATATAAAAAATTCGATCAGCTGTTTCCTACATTACAGTTACATTGCATTAGTCGGCTAACTGAGCCTTTACACTGATTCTACTTTGTGGTAGAGTTGTGCATAATAGTTCATTTTACTGAATCGTTCAGATTAATCCGAACGATGAAATGAACTAGTTCGTTCATAGTTCTTCATTTACTCTGAACGAACGGTGATTGAACGAAATATCAGATTTATTTTCCTTTTGTCGCTTTTGCTTTGATATTTTGTTTATTTGTAAATAATAATGCAAATGAAAATCGAATTCCGTGAAGATTTGTGGAAAATATTTTGAGGAACGAAAGTAAATTTCAAGCCGTTTTTTTCAAGCAAGCCATGGAAAAAATGTTGCCACTGAATAGCTAACTTAAAATGTTTAATATTTGAATTTCGACTGGTATATTACTAGAATGGAATATGGAATACAAAACTAAAAAACATACATAAAAAAAGACATACATAAAAAAAGAATTATAGGTCGAATTACAAGAAAACTTAAAACTATAATGTTGTGTATTAATAAATATTATTGTTTTACAGTAACAAACTTGTCTGGTTTTGTGAAATATTTCAAACATTAAAGATTATGATGCCTGCTCCCGGCACAATATTTTTGAACAGTAAAAAAGTATGTACTTAAAAACTAAACTTAAAGCTAAAAATAATAAAAAAAAGAAAAAAAAGAGAAAAAAAACAAGCAAAAAAAAATTAGCCCCTGTGGGCACCTTGAATTTTTGAAACATAAAATTTAGGTATTAAGTTATTTACGCATGTAGTTTCATGTTCCAAAAAACCTAAGGGTGAATAGTAGTTGGTATTAAGCCAATTGATCATTCAGTACATTTTGAATTGAAACATTATCGATATTATGTAGTCAATAAAGCGTTTCATTAAATCAAAAGCATATGAGGCTAAAGGTTTAATTTTTCTTAGATCATATATACATTTATTAGAAAATTTCTTATAAATTCGTTCGAATGAATACATACTTTAGAATACTATATAATATCAATTAAATTAAATATAAGACATAAAAACATAAATCTTGAGTATTAAATTGGTAAAAATATATAAAATCAACAATGTGTTAAAAAAATCAACAATGTCCACACGAGCAATAATCTTGGTAATTATTGCTGTGGCACTTGTCAAATTCGATTGCCGGCGCAAGATATCAGAGTCTGGACCGTATAAATATGTGTTCAAATATATATTAAGCAACAAATGTTAAAATACATTGTTGAGCAATAATCTCTTAACACATGCTGTCAAATTGAAATAATATTAATGGGGGCTATTCTGGAAAACGCGTCGAAGAAGTGAAACTTTACATTAAAAAAAAACAAATTTTCAAAAATTGTTTTTGTTTGCCATACATTTCTAAAATGAAATAAATGTGAGAATTTCAACGCGTTACTCTCTCTTTTAAAAACGGTTAATTTTGTATGAGAAACAAAAACAATTTTTTTACATTTACACAGTTTTCTTCTTGTTTTGCATGTAACTTTCACTTCTTCGACGCGTTTTCCAGAATAGCCCCCAATATTTTTTAAACAAAAAAGTAAGAAAAAAAAATATATATAAAAAAACAAATATATTTGAATGTACGTGTTACGTGTTAGATACATTGTTGAACACAAGCAATTTGATGTCATTATTCTGTTGTCGTTATTGCTTGTGTTAAGACACAATAAATTGCTCATGTGGTCGCAGTGTTAAGTGCATCCAAGACATATCAAACAGGTACACGCATCTGGCATATTGCTCATCCGCTGATTTTTTGTTTACACGTTTATAACGAAGAACTCATTTGACAATTACTCTTATGCCTTGTTTGATGCATACAATTTTTTGACAATTACTTTGTAAAACTATATGAGAAGCACAGAGTTGCACCTAAGGCGTGTACCTGTATGTAATGTGCCTTGAGTGCATCCCTGAAAATAACGAACTATACGACAAAAAGTTATATGATGTAAACAATGAACGATTATTTTTTAGTTTTATATGTCAGACTTCATACTAAAATTTGGTTAATTCATTGGTGTAAATAACGATATTAACGTTTCTGACGTTTACCAAACCTATGCAAAGAACTATGAGCGATGAACTATAAAAAAGGCAATAATCGTAGTCAGAATCTTGGTAAAATTACAATTTATATTTATTTACATATATTTGTAAAATTTTACCATGGTAAGAATCATTCAATTTACTAGTTCGTTCATGAACTACACAACCCTACTTTGTGGACACATGCATAAAACGCAACAACGAATGAAGGCATATTTAATGTGCCTTGGAACGGATTGTACGGAACTTCAGCTTTATTTCCGACTTTGATTATGAATGTGGCGCTCAGTACTCACGATCCCATCACTATTAAACTGGGTATTGAATGGAGGTTAGCACTAATGAGAAGCTTGAGCACGTTTATGCATAACTAAATTTTCTCTTTGCCAAATTTTATTAGTTCGTGACGTTATAAATTATTTATAACTATAAGAAATTAAATTACAATTACCATATCTCTTTTTGATTAATACAAATATCTTAAGCACAAACAAAAGAATCTACGATGTTAACAGAGTAGAGCTGGCAAACTATCGATAGTATCGATAGTGTTGTTTTCATTACTCTATCGATAGTTTTTTCTCTATAACGTTACTATCGTTGAAAAAATATATTTTACCAAACAGCGTTACCGATTGTGCGACTAAAGAGGCAATTTTCCACTTATTTGAAGCCTTGCGACTTTTGTTGCCACTTTTTCAAAAATCCCCTTTTTGCCACTTTTTTTTACAAATAAATACTTTATAATTTAACAATACTTTCGGCTTGAGGTCATCCGTGCGAAATGAAAATCCAAACATTCAAAAGGTCAACTATACGTTAAACTATCTAAGTACTTAATATTTAAATACGTATATGAATTTGTTTCTATGTATCTTCTAAAGAATTATTGTTTAGTTTTAATGTTAATTATTATTATATTTTATTTAAATATTTTACCGCTTTTATAAATGAACTGATTGTTTTCTGTTATGTTTCTGTTAATTTTTACTATAGTCCAATGTTTTGTTTAAAATAAATGCCTTTATGAAAACGTTGCGACTTTTTTTTTCAAAATCCCCTTTTTGTGCCACTTTTTTTAAATCCCCTTTTTGATCCAATTTTGAAATTTCTCAACGGTAACGCTGTTACCAAATTGGCAATAAACCCGATAAAACTTAACATATTCTTTTGTTGAAAGTACATGTGAGTACATATCGCTCATTTACCCAACAATATCATAACTCAAAAAATAAATTTATGAAGTTAATAATACACAATACTTTGCCATGCCATATCTCATCTTGGAAAAAAATTCTTGCAAATGGTGTGTATTGGCTCAACACTTAACAGAAGAAAACTTTTTAATGTCTCCACTCAGTTGTATGTAAATTGAAAACTTAATTTTTTTTTCAAAACTAGCTATTTTTGGTTATGACGTTTGATTAAATGAGCGTTGTGTATTGAAAAATTAATTTTAACATTTCTAACTCTTCGTCTCCAGCTGACATGAAATGACTTACTTTAAAACTAACTGCAAGTTAAAAAATTTGTTGGCTAGTTTACTATCTCTTATTTTGTTATTTCTTATTTTAACTGAGTTGTTAAAACAGATTAATTAACAGCCATGTTAAAACATTAACCAAACATCAACATGAGGAGTCTACACTTAGGGCTAATAAATAAGTCAATGATTATATGTAATTTATTTTTAAATCATGTTTAAACACAAAATTTTGTTTTTCACCCCCAAAATTAAATGAATCTTAAATAGACAACATTGTGCATTTAAGTGTTGTGTAAGTTTTACAAATATACCATATGTTTTGTGCATGTGTGTGTTTTTTGAATGCATGTACATGAACATCATGTGGTCGTGTTAAAAAGAATTTTGTTTAATTTTCGCAAATATACAATAAATGTAACACATATTTTTTTATATCATGAAATATATAAATAGAAAAATGCATTCCGATGCTCTTTTTGTATCATAAAATGTGATTTCTGCTATTTCACTTTTCTGCAATTTGATAAATCAACTTTCTTATTTATATTGAACAGCTGTTCTTTGGAAAGCTTTCCATAATATTTGGAAATCTTGTAGTGCTACCGTACTTTCAACGTACTTTGATAATAACTTTAATTCGCCACTCAAAAAATGAAAGTGCATTTAAATACATTATAAGTTTTTATGAAAATTAACTCAAACTGTATTTAAACATTCACTGATTTATTAGCATTAACTAGCAGTTAAAGTTAATCATTTCATGTAACGTGTAGACCGCAAATAAAAGTATTCATACTATCGATAGTTTTCCAACAAACTATCGAAAATATCGAATGGCGTGACTATCGATAGTTTGCCAGCTCTATAACTGAGAAACAAGCCGAACGACTTTCAAAGATACTTCAAAACACCGCCGGTGCATGAGGCTAGCCTCGGCTCAAAATTACAGTCGAGTAATTGTTTTTTGTAGTAGCAAAATTGTACTACAAATTATATGGAAGACATCAGGTGTTTGAATTTTTTTTTTAGTAATGAGTTTAAGAAACTTATAAATAGCGGCTATCAATGTCACATATTTGTGATTAATGTCAGGCGGCTTATGAGCCGCCGCCACCTATTTTCCTTGGTGTTACACGTACAATAAATTGCTTTAAATTTTTTCACATATATGGATTGATAAAAATTTGCTCAAATTGAAGTTGTGACGTATGCTAGAAGCAATTTGATTTCCAATTTTATCTTTAAAAAGCCCTCGTCGAGGAAACAATTAAAAATATTTGCCTCACTGCAAGTACTTCGTGAAATAAGTCCAATTTTAGACAAAGATAAGCACAAACATAAACATTATATCGAAAGAAACGAAATAATTGAAGTTCACCTGTTATTCTATACCCAAATGTACGAGAGTGGTAGTAAAAAAGTGTGAATGTACTGAACTTTGAAACAAAAATTTAAGCATAAACTGAACGTGTAGCCTCCAAGTTAGGTTTGTACCTCCTCAATCTTAATTTGACATTTGGCGTGATATAATGACATGTCAGCTGGAGTAGTGCTGCCACCTAATAAGTGCGCCTTGGCCATGACTCACTATCACACAAAGTCGTACGATCTACGAAAAAATACCACGCTGGTGTTAAGATTTAGTATTGCCTTTTGAAAATTTGCATAAACTCCCTCATACCAGGATTGTATTTTCTCACAAATCGCACGACTTTGTATGATTTTATGTGTGTTTCTTTACTCTACATTGGGATTCCGCGGGATCCCAATTTGCACGAAAAGCGGTGTACTCGAAAATTGGGTATATAAGAGAGGTTTTGGGAAAGAATCGTTCTTCTTCTTTTTGCACGAAACGGCCAGTACTTGTTCTTCGTGCTAGTTTGGGCACGTAGAAAATCAAGCAGCTGTTTGAAAACTAAGCAATAACAAAGAAAAATTACTTCTTTTAAATACTAGAAAAATGGCAAAATGTATGAAAATTTAGGTATTTAAAAACTAGTGGCGAACAAAGTTTTATAAGTTTTGATATGAAATTAAGACAAAAAACCTGCTATATATGCTGAATTATGTAAGTAAATAAGAACGTGTGTATATATATAAGTATGTGTTAAGTTATTTGTATACGTACATATGTATACGCATACATGCAATGACTTTTCGTTTCGTGTTAAAATGTTTTCATTTTACCGAACTTTAGCCAAGAAGTAAAGAAACACACCTACAGCGTTACCGTTGTAAAATTTCAAAAAGTGGCACAAAAAGTGGATTTTTTAAAAAAAGGTGGCACCAAAAAGGGGATTTTAAGAAAAAAAGGGGCAACCTTAGGTTAGGTTAGGTTAGCAGGCTGCTGGTAAGGAAAGGTGAAATTTAGAGTCCAGCTCACTTGGGTCCAATACAATGATCCCTTTGTGTTACCTGTTAGTTGAAGAGAAGATAGTCAGAGAGGGTGATAGGGAAGGGATAGTGATAGAGAAGACAAGTGGTGAAGGAAGATGGAGGAAAGCTTCATTCTTTTACAACTCTGCTTTTTTGCACGCTTTTTTGATAATGCAGTGTTGCAGCGCCTTCTGGTGTTAAATGAGGCGTATGAAATTTTGAAGCTGTGTTTAGTAGCTATTTTATTAGTTATTTTACTTCGCCAATGATTCTGCTACACAACGAAGGAGGGCGCTCTGATGTTACATTAGGATTAGTATCTGATGATGCAGGTGTAGTTTTTAGTGACCAGTCCTTATGCCTGCATCACTACAACTTTTCCCACAACAACTGATTCAAAGGACACTAATGCACATCAGAAAAATGCGTGGTGTTATTATTTTTAATGACTGTCGGAGACCGGGCTCGAACCCGGGATCTTAGGTTTTGTAGTCAACGTGCTAACTACTTCAGCCAACGCCACCCACCAAGGGGCAACCTTAAAAACAAGAAATATTAAAACGATTCTGGTTATTTTTAAAAACATCAGGAATAAAAATCGGGTTTTGCATATTTAAAGACTTACATATCGTCGTATCAGAATTGTTTTAGCTCATACTTCACAAAGTTGGAGTGGAGAAAAACGACAAAGAAGGTTTACATCAAGTTCTCTCAAAATATACCCGATGTATTTCTTTTGTATTCGCACCAGTGCTTCCGATACATGTTTTGAAGAAAAATTTAAATTTTTGTGAGCTTTCTTGACTTCATTCAAAAAGTAGCTTTTTGTGCTCTGTACGTATACTTTACTGCTGTGACTTGAGAATTTTGTTGTTTTGTTTAATTTTCTTGCTGTCCATAGAAATAAGTCGATCGTTTAACGCCGACCAAGAAGCCGCGGCAGTAATATATTAAACTATCGATCCTCTTACACACGTACACAAGAAACATGTAATCGGGCTGAGTCTGGGTGATGATGTTTGTCCTTATAGCCCGTTTAGATGAAGGGTGACCTACCTGCGACAATGCTTATGTTCGCTTTTGGAGTCCCTTCTTAAATCCACGCGCGTATACATGAAGACTTATTTGTCGCAATAGTCAGGGGACTTTTTGATATTAAGTTGATCAATGCCTTTTATTCGTTCATTGCCGCAAAGGAACTAATTGTTAGTTTGGGAAATGTGGAATTCATATGTCCACATATTTTTATTTTATTTTTTTAATATATTATCAAAATACAATAATTTTTTTGCTCTCATTACTTTATGTGGCTATAATTTTAATATAACTTTTTATGTAAGCATGTTATAAAAAATTGGTCTAACTGGCAACATTGCTTGTACATAGCATAACATATTACAGCGATATTTGCCCAATGGGGTTTCCAACTAGCTCTATCGGGGCATTTACCTCAGCGGGTAAATATCGCTGTAACAACAATGGCGCCCAAAAAAACATTTTTAAATCTAATTAGAGAAGTTATACAGTTGGTGTAGAAACAACAAGTATTGCCAAGAGTATAACTAGTGTGTGTCAGCTATACGAAATCAGTGCCAAACAGGATGCAATTATGTAGCCCTTTAAAATAATAAAACAAAAATATTCATAAAGGTTGTATATAAAAACGGAAATGTAACTTACTGTGGAAGCGGATTTTCGCCATATGAATACGAAGAAAAAGCTGCATTGTCTTGGAAACTGTTTTTGTTGATTTTTAGTGTCCAATTGCATTGTGAAAGTTTTTTTCGTTGTAAAATGTAGAGTCAGTGTATGTTCTTTTTTTGTTCTTGCTAGTTTTGACTGTATAGCCGCCTGGGTGTCGTATTGTTAACCTCAGGGACTGTAGTATGCATGATCACTGCAAGAAAGAGAAAGTTACGAATCTCATAGCTTCATGAAAAAAAATTGAAATGCTTGTCGTGAATTGTATGAGAGAAAATTATTAGGTAAAAATTTGATATTTTGTAAATTGTTTTCGTATTACAATTGATATGTATTATTGTTAATTTAAATCCACTTTGATCACCACTGATCACCTTCATGCCAAAGCCTGTTAAAGATAATACGTAAATATGTACATACATTAGTGATAATAAAATTTCAGTATTTTTTTTATTTTACAATTTCGTTAGTTAGATATAGTTTTATGTTTAGTGTTCATAATTACATTATATTTATACCTGTAAGATAGAAATTTTCCAATTTTCCAAGACAATAAAATAAGAGCTAAATTTATTTTCTGTATCGCATGATATGCCAAACACTTCTCCTAAATCAGACCCAGTAATTAGAAAGAAAGCAAGACAAATTCAATTTGATTTAAATAGGTCTACTCCAAACGCATTTGGGAAAACGTATAAATCTGACACTCCGAGCAGAAAACTCGCTGAAAGTAGATATACAGACATGGAGCAGGGTGCAGGTGGAATAGAGCCACAAATCGTTGATAAGTCTAAGAAAATCATCGCGGATAAACCGTCCACTGCAGTGCTGCAGCGCGTGCAGAGTTGAGGGCACGGGTAATTCAGGAAAAAAATATTCGAATGGAAACCTCCATAGCCGACAATGGCAAAAGAACGGTTGACCAGTCGGGTGAAATTAGTGACATTAGGAGACAGATGGCCGATATGATTTCCATGTTGGGAAAAATGAGTTTAGTATTGCAACAAACCCAACAGGAAAATAAAAGGTTACGGGAAGAAATAATCCCACGTATGAGTAAGAGCGGCTCCAAATCAATCAATGATCTCCAAATGTCACGGGAAAATTCTGTGCATTCACCAAGAGGCAGCATTGAGCCATCGAGGTCAAAAAAATACCATCATTTGCGCATCGACAAGTAGGGCCTGGAATTTGATGGCAACCAAAAGAGATTAGCCGTGGAAGATTTTGTGTTTTGCGTAGAAAGGCTACAGCGACAATACAATGTATCATGGGCTGAATTTCTGGACAACTTCCACCTGTTAGTTAAAGGAGTTGCCGAGAAGTGGTATTGGTTTTATATCCAGACTAATTTTGTATCAGAATGGTCCACACTTAAAGAGGCATTACTGAGGCAGTACCAATCAACCAGATCGCAATTCGAGCTTATGAGCGATATGGTTGAGAGGAAACAAATGTCGCGGAGAGATCTAGGCTAGATATATCCGTACCTGAAAGAGAGATGATCAAAATGATAAAGAAAAATTTAAGGGAGGATATTAGATGCCGAGTATACCCAATAGCAGTGAATTCGGTAGAGGAGTTGAGACAAGAGTGTATCGAGGCCGAAAAGATATTCTGCCGGAAAGAAGCGAAAATTACACACTCTGGTGTACCGGGTAATAGATACACAAGGCAGGTCAATGAAATTGTTGAAAACCCCGTATATACAATACCTCCGGAAATTGAAGATGAAATAGCAGAAATAGACATGCCTAGACAAGATAGAGCATTAAACCGCGGCACGTTAAAATGCTGGAATTGCCGATTAGATGGACACACTTTCCAATTTTGTCCATCAAACGAACGTTCCTTATTTTGTTATAGATGTGGCAAGCCTGATAAGAAGGCACCAAACTGCACTGACTGTCTCCCAAAAAATTTTCATCGGAGCGAGGAAATAGCAGGGAACCGTCGTTCTACCGGAGAGCCCAAAGTAATCCTGCGATAGAGGAGAAGGAAAAAAATAATTTAATAAAAATTGTAAAAGACTTTAATAAGTTCATTCCTCAAATGCGGCACGAATATTCGCTAGAAGAAAGGGAAATTAATTATAATAAAGTTCGAGCTAGGATATTTGACGATAAGGTAGGTAATAAGAAATCAATATCAAACAAAATTTTAAAACTTAGAGAGAAATTTAAAGAAAAGAAAAGAAATAAGAAAATGTGTAAACGAAGCCGATAGAAAAAATGATTCAAGAATTTTTGCAAAACTTTATATAATCAGTATATGCGTAAATGGATTATTAGATACAGGAGTCTCAATTAGCTTACTAGGTAAAGGATGTAGCAAATTAATTCATAAATTATGTATTAGCTGTAAGCCTATATTTTCTGCTGTATCAACTCAGCTGGCAGCAAACATAGAATGATAGGGAAAGTAGATTTAGAAGTAATGTTTAAGGAGTTAGTTCAAATTATAACTTTTTATTTGTGTCCTGATCTGGAACAAGAGGCTTATTTGGGTGTGTATTTCTGGCGGAAGTTTCAATTAGCACCTGAAATCTTTGAAATAGAAGAAATAGAAACTAACTAGCCACCAGAGGATTATTATTGTAAATAATACAGATCCAATCCTCGTACATTAGACGAAAATCAACGAGAGATGTTAAATAAAATGATACAGCTTTTTCCAGCCTTTGAAAAAGAAGGATTAGGGTGCACACATCTCTATAAACACACCATAAGATTAGTCGAAAAAGCAGTTCCATTCAAAGATCGCCACTACCCCTTGTCTCCAGGAATACAGCAAATAGTTTATAAAGAAATAGACTTAATGCTAGAATTAAAAGTTATAGAAGAGTGTGTCCTTGGTCGAATAGAACAACGGTAGTTAGGAAGCCAGGTAAAAACAGATTCTGTCTTGATGCCTGAAAGTTAAATAAGATCACATTAAAAGACGCTTATTCGCTGCTAAACATAGATGTAATCTTAAGCAGAATTGATGAAACATATTATATAAGCAGTGTGGATCTTATATTTGCTTTTTGGCAGATAGAACTAGATGAGGACAGTAGGCCTTATACAGCGTTCACCGTAGCAGGTCGACCACTCTATCAGTTTCGCGTGATGCCATTCGGTCTTTGTAACGCTGCTCAGCGACTTTGTATGTTAATGGATAAAGTTATACCACAAAGATTGAAATATAATGTTTTTATTTATCTAGACGATCTATTGATAATTTCCGGTACATTTGAAAAGCACATGAAAATTTTGGAAGCAGTTGCTGGATGCCTAAGAAATGCAAATCTAACTTATAGGCTTAAAGAAGTCGCAATTCTGTTTTCAACAATTAAAATATTTAGGATTTATAATAGGGGGAGGAAGTCTGAAGACTGATCCGGAAAAGGTCGAAGCCATTAGGAATATTAAAGTGCCAAAATCAGCTCGAGAAGTTCGTAGTTTCCTTGGAACCGGTTCATCAAAAATTTTGCTTCGATCTAAGCACCACTCACGGACACGCTGAGAAAGTCATAAAAGTTTAACATGACTTCAGAAGCGATTGAGGCATTTGAAGATTTAAAAAAAGCACTAACTTCTGCACCGGTATTGATACATGCCGATTTTTTCAGGAAATTTTGGATACAGTGTGATGCAGTGTGGAATAGGAGCTGTGTTGTACCAACTGAATGACCAAAATGAAGAACATCCAATAGCTTTTTACAGTCAAAAATTTAATCCTTGTCAAAGAAATTATAGTACAACGGAGAAAGAATGTCTGGCGGCAGTCATGGCAGTTAAAAAATTCAGGCCATATGTCGAAATGATGCCATTTACAATCGTGACAGACCATGCCAGTCTGAAATGGCTCATGACTTTGAAGGATTTAACCGGAAGACTTGCTCGCTGGTCATTGCAATTACAAGCCTTTGACTTTGAGATTGAGCATAGGAAAGGGTCAGAGAATATAGTTGCAGATATGCTTTCGCGTTTGCCAGACGATAAAAGGATTGTGGAGGAATTGGAAATGAATGATTTCTTTGACTTTGAAACAACTGAGTTTCAAAGCGATGAATATTTGGAGTTGATAAGACATGTAAATGAAAATCAGGCAAGTTTACCGGACTTAAAAGTTGATAATGGCTTTGTGTTCAAAAGAACAGGTTTCGATCGATGTGAAGAAGCCGTAGACCAATGGAAAATGTGGATTCCACCTAATATTACCCCAATATTGATCGAAAAAGCGCATGAAAGCTTAACATCAGCACATGGAGGAATTGCAAAAACGATGGAAAGATTGAAAAAGATTCTTTTATTGACCCAAAATGTATGTACAAACGAAAACATATATAAAAAACTGCCAAACGTGTAAGGAAATCAAACCATCAAATAAAAGTCTTAGACCTCATAGGAAATCAAGTTGTCACCGAAAGGCCTTTTCAAAAGTTGTATTTAGACTTTTTAGGGAAATATCCCCGGTCGCAAAATTGTAATTGCTATATTTTTCTAGTATTAGACCATTTCACGAAATATACATTTATGAAAGCCATGCGAGAAGCCACAGTCAGTAATGTTATTAAGTTCTTAACTCACGAAGTCTTTCACAAATTTGGAGTTCCAGAAATTATTCATACGGACAATGGGGATCAATTTGCGGGCAAAAGTTTTCAAAATTTTATAAATACTTATAAAATTCAGCATGTAAGAAACCCGGTTTATCAACCTAGTAGCAACGCGTCAGAAAGGCTTAACCAGAGCATTTTGTCAGCCATAAGAGCTTATCTGAAACAAGATCATCGCGACTGGGATCTTTATTTATCTGAAATAGACTGTGCACTACGTAACTCATTTCACAGTGCTATAGGGTTTACACATTTTTATTCTTTATTTGGCTACCACATGTATCTGAATGGTGCAATTCAATCAATTTCTGACCACCGTATAACGAGTGAGCCAAACGAAAAATTGGAGGTGATTAGAGAACAGATAAATGAGAACATGACCATAGCATATATAAGAAGCGCAGAAAATTATAACAAAAGGTCTCGAATAGTAAAATTTGTTCCGGGGCAAGAAGTCTACAGGCGAAACATAGTGCAAAATAACTTCGCGAAAAACATTAATTCGAAATTCTGCAGAAAGTTTTTAAAATGTAGAGTGGTTCGACCTGTAGGGAATAACATGTAGGAGCTGGAAAATTTAAACGGGTCAAAATTAGGCATATATCATACGAAAGATATTAAAGTGTAAGCAATTCTATTGAATTTGTTTCAATAACAAAGACAATTTATGATCAAGTGCAACATAGAATAGAGTGATTATTTAATTTCGTGATTATACAAAAATTATTTGTCGTGCTGTCCTGTATTGTAGGTGATTATTTATGCAATTATACTTTGACATCTGTGATATAGCTTAAGTTAGTTTAAATTTTTTAGGATTAAATTCCAAACAAAACCCAGCTTTAATATACGTAAGTTCCTAGGTGCAATATTAGTGGTAAGAAAATACCTGATTCCATCTGTGATATAAGTGTTCTTGTGTTGTCCCTCTTTTTTTTTATTATACAATCGAGCAAGTTGAAAATATTATGGGCAGCAACCTGTGACTTTGAAGGAAATCTGGGGAGGAGAAATAGAAAAAGGTAAACAAAGTAAACTCTTAGGTTAGGTTAAAAAATGTGTTGATACTTCCCGTAAATATATAATTACTAAAAAGATTGAGGAAGATGTTCACGCCGAGAGCTACGAAATTTCTCAGTCCTTTTCGTCCTAAAAGGGGACGGAGAGAGTCATCCATATCTGTAAAGCTGCCTGAATATATGGTAGAAATAGTAGAGGTTTACTCAAGCTGAAACAAAAGAAACAAAACAAAAAAATAAATAAATAATTAATACTTGACTATAAATAAACGAAATTAATGATTGTAATTAAGTAAAAATAATAACGATAAAACATAAATAGAGATTAGTGCCTCAATATATACATGTTGTGGGCGGTCGATTAACTGTTCGCACTTTACGTGACAAATTGGTCAAAGGCCAATTCCAAGAAATTTTTATCTTTTGTTTTAGGAGTTGCCACTATGAGTTTTCTCACCAAAGAAAGTTCAACAGTCGGCTATAGCTATATGGAAATGGATAAGGTTTTGGGCGAGAAGAAATACCAGAGATATTGGCGCATGTCAAAGAAAAACACAAACATAGGAGTTACTTACCTACTAATTTTGACGTGTATGAAGCCCGGCTTGCTCAGTCGGTAGAGCATTGAGACTCTGACAGGGTCGTGAGAGTTCCCCACGTTGAATTGAAGTAGTAGGGAACTAGCGGTTCGGCCCCAATTAAAATTGTAAAATTTTAAAATTTTAATTACCCAAATTTTAAAATTCTTGGAAATTTGTGAAATTTGATACCTATGTGTGTGTGTGTGTGTTTTCGGCGGCGCTTTGATGTTTTTGTTTACATAAGGAGTTTTTTGTTTACATTAACCCTTGTGTGAACGGGTGATTTTTTTTTGTGGTGACATTAATTGTGTGAACGGGTGATTTTTTTGTGGGGGTGGATTAAGGGGTTTCATAAGATTAATATTTCATAAGTATACATGTATGCCGACGGGAAAATCATGAAAATGATTTTTCCTAATACCAACGGGAAAATCATGAAATGATTTTTCCTAATACCAATGGAGGGAGTTGTGAAACTTAATTTTTCCTAATGCCTACGGCAATGCATGATTATTTTTTCAAATGCCGACGGCAAAACATGATTATTTTTTTCAAATGCCGACGGCAATGCATGATTACTATATTTCTTAATGCCGACGGCAAAACATGATTTTTCCAAAGGGAAAATTGCCAGTGTTGCCAGACTGTATAAATTTGTTATCGTAATACTATATCAGTAATATCAGAGAAAATATATTTGATGACTACTACGCGATTCTCATATGAATCGTGGGAACGTGTATGTGTGATTTCCTCACGCTAATAAATTGTTTATAAATAAAATAAATTGTTTATAAATAAAATAAATTGTTTATAAATAAAATAATTAAATAAATTAATTTAATTTATTTAATTATTTTATTTATTTATTTATAAAATGTTCTCATGTATGTGAACACCCTAAAATGTTCTCATGTATGTGAACCCCCTAATGCTTGTGTGTGGGTGGTCCAGCTTGATTGTCGCTGGTAATTGTATATTGTGTTTATTTGTTTAATAAATATATTTGTATGTATGTATGTATGTATGTATGAATGTATAAATGTATGTATGCATGTATGAATGTATAAATGAATGTATGAATATATAAATGTGCGATCGTGAGAACTTGTGCGTGGAATATTTTGTGCTTGTGTAGAATACATTTATATTTTGCAACGTAGTCATTTTCTTTGTCTACAATTCTTTTAAAGCAGAGGATTTTCAACTAAGTACAGTCATCAGCAGAGAAACAAAAAGTAAAAATTTGCAAGTAAGCAAAAAAGTTAACTTCTCCTCCTTCCCACTTCCTTCTATTCTCTTTATGTAGTTTGTATTTGAAATAAGAAAACACTTTTACATTTTTTATTCTTTTGTAAACATTTATTGTTTAAAATTTTATAAAATTTTATAATAATACATACAGTAATATATTCTTAAGTATAAATATTTTAAAAAGTGAAAAAGTTCATTTAAAACAAGATATTTCTTTGGAGAGTAAAATAGCATTTCTTAATGCGCAAACACCAAAATTATGATAATTACAATAAAAATATTCTGGATACTTGATTTCCATTTGTTTAAAGTTGATGCAGCCTATATCCTCAACGTTAGAAATTTTTCGGTGTAACATTTTTTCCAACCATAGTCTTTTTTCTTCACCTTTTACGTAAATTTTAGAAGATCTTACGTTGGCTTTTAAAAAATTGCAAACGCTATGAAATGAAACTGATCCAGCAGTCCAGCTTAGGTGATGATAGTTTTTTGTTAGCCACTTTGCTTCTCTTTGCTTTTTTATTGATAAGCATTTAAAATCAAATGGTGGTTTTATAATGAAGTTGTTATATTCATAATTGTTGAAAACAATCTCTACTTCTTTTGCGATGAAATCGTTTGAATTAGTTTTGAAACCTTGTACGTCTATAAAAATTATGTTATTTTCCATGTTATTCAATTTATAACACTTTTCGAACTTGTCCTTTGATCGGTATATATTCTATTATACGATCATGAATAAGAATGCAGTAAGCTGATGTCTTTGGTGCAATATTAGTTGCTGTTTCAAATTCTATTTTTATATCAATCGGTCCATTATTGAGTGATTCATTCTGATGACTGACATCTACTACAATAATAGGAGCTTTTGTCTTAAACTCTGATGCAGTTAGAAGCGGTTGAGATTCTTTCATATAGTAGCTTTGTTGGAATAGATACATATCATATAGAATTGCATAACGTTCATTTTTGAACTTTATGTTAAGATCATCATACGGGTATGAGACTGAATTTAAATGTACTTTTAAATTAGTCAAATCACAATGAACAAATTTATTTTCTTGTTGAAAAGCAATCAACACAAAACGGGGGCGTTCTCTATTTGCAGCCAGTTTAACATTCCAAATATGGCTAGTTCCTGTGTTTAATTGTGGATTAATATGACAATCCCAACTGCGAAATGCCATGGGTATAGAAGCACCATTGTTAATAATTTTAATCATATTCAATTTGCTAAGGTCAGATAATTGAACATGAGGTATTCTCCATGAGATGAGTGAAATTGTAAGTTTAGCTTTTTCAGTAGAAACACTCGAGCGTACAAGATCTTCGTCGTTCTTATTGCGCAAGAGTATCAGTTCATGTTTTCCATTTAATATAACTTTGTTGTAGTCTTCAGCGAATCCTAGAAACATTTTTAGAGGTACATAGAAATTGAAAAATCCATTTGCAAGAGTGACATCGTCAATTTTGTTCCATCCAGCATTTTGCATCACATTGCTTTCGTTTGGTGATAGAGAAACCAAGTTCTTTATGGTGCTCGTGGCTCCTAAATATCTTGTATGATCAATTTCAATTCCATTGAGCTCATAGCGAATTTCATCAAATAGATATACTACAAAGTTGTTTTTTAATTTAAAGTTCTCTGAAGAAGAAGATTTAGGGGCACTATCATCGGCAACAAACCCCTCTACATAAATGTAGCTCTCACTGGGTAGCACGTATAAATCTTGATTTTGTATTGAAATTCTAATTTCATCATTATTGTTGTAAGATTGTAAGTATGGTACGTATGTATGATAATCCTTTTTGATTATATTCTCATCAGAGAAAGGTTTATCTAAGACATCTATTATTGAACTCATTTTTTCTTCAATTTAAAATTCAAGGACTTTAGAAAATTTTTATTTGATGTTGTTAGTGCTTTCTGTTGAAGTGGTCGCTTTAATGTTCTTGTTGTTGTTGTTACTGCTTTATTTTTCAATGTATTTGTGTTGTATATTAGCATTATTTAGTTGACCTCAAATGTATTCGTATTGTAATTTCCTCTCCTCGAAAATTAATTAAATCACCGTGTTGATCAACTACTCTCAGCGTTATTGAACTTATCTCTCTGGTGTTCACAGGTAAATAGATGAGATTTCTTGGAACCTCATCTATTTTATAGCCTGGAGGCACATTAATCGGAAATTCATGAAGTGTATGCGATTTGGAGTTATTCATATATGTGTTAATAGCGATACTACTTTCAATTCGCAAGAGATTCACTTTAAAAATATTAACTGGAAGATCTGAGTAATAATATTTGTTTGGTGTTAGGATTTTGCTATTGAATCCTAAAAGTTTTCCAATTGTATTGTCCTTATTAAAATATACAGGATCTTTGGAACTATTAACTTTAACTTGCATTGTATTGTTATTGGCTTCAATAAAAATCTTATTTTCTGGACAGAGTCTTCTGTATTGCTCTTGTATAAAATCTACAATATCATTCAATTTGTAAGATCCAATTGGTATTTCAATTGTATGTCCCCCTATATGAAACATATTGTTGTAGGTATCTACATTTGGAATGCTGTTGTATGAATGAAAATCAGTTAGAGCACACTCATATGCACCATGTAATTCAATAGGAGAAAAGTAACTAGCAGATAATTCTGATGAGTTAGTCTGATTACAATTAAATAAAGTTTAGTACAACATATGGTTTATAAGCATGATTTACATATTTATTTCATTTTCTTATTTTTAAAATTAACATTAGTTTCTTAATATTACTGCTATTGTTGTTGATGATGGTATTCAGCTATAATATTTCGTTCTTACTTATCCAAGAATTGTGTTGATTAGAAAATCCCAACCATTTAACTTATGCCTCCTTTCCTTTAGTTTTAAGAACCTTTTCAACTAGATATGTATTTGGATATCTAGTTTTCGAAAGTTCTTCAGTATAGAATCCACCTTTAATAGGATTACCAAGATAATCTTCTAATATGAATGTTGTAGGATTTGTATTTTGAACTCTTGTAATTGTGAAAATTTCTGTAGTCCAATTTGGAGTATAACCTTTTTCAAATGTATGCTTATATTTGCTTATGCGTACATGATCTCCAACATTAAATTTCGACATTTTGTACATCTTCAAATGACTGTATACTGTATTTAGTAGCTTTTCCTCATTTGTTGAGTTGACTTTAATCGGAGACATTTTAATGGTGCGATGAACTTTTCTATTGTATGCATTAATTAAATCCTTGTATATATCAATCCACTTATATGAACCATTAAAGCTAAATTCTTTCCACATCATTCCTTTCAATGTTCTGTTAAATCGTTCTACTATTGATGCTTTCATACTGCTATATGTTGAGTAGTGATTAATGTTGTATTTATCCATTAATTTTCCAAAGTGTTTGTTGAAAAATTCTTTACCATCATCTGTTTGTAAGTTTTTTGGTACTCGTCCTAATTCAAAAATATTTTCCATCGCCTTGGTTGTTTCGAGTGCAGTTTTAGTTTTTAGTGGTACTGCCCATGCAAATTTTGAAAATGTGTCAATTACAGTTAACAAAAATCGATAATTTCTGTTTTCTCTAGAATAGATCCCCATTTCAACTAAATCAGCTTGCCAAAGATCATCTATTCCTTTCATTACAACTCTACGACGCATAAAAACTTTTCGAGCTTGGTTATGTAGTTCGTTTACTAAATTTCTTTTTGAAGACATTAAGTTGTTTTACAGATTTTTTGGAGAGTGTTGTGATCTACTTGACGCACTTTCAGCTATTGATACAAACATGTAATTTTCCAATCTATAAATTTTCTCATTAAGCTGTTCAATTTGTTCTTCAAAGAATGTTTTAATTTGTAGAATGTCTTTTTGAATTTTATAATTTTCTTCTATATCTAATTTTATTTCGCGTTGTAGCTCCTCAATTTGCATTTGAATATCTTCTCGAATTATAGTATTATCTTCCTTAAAGTATGTTAATAATTTCTCTTCTAATTTTTCAATTTGAGTTTGCAGAAACAATTTATTGATAACATCGTTGTTCGTATCCATAAAGAACCCCAGCAGTTTAGGTGCATTTTTCAAAGAAATTATGCTGCTAGTATCGTTTAAATAATGTCCAAATTTATCAACAGACATACTTTATATACTTTATTAAAGTTAATGTATTATATTTGCTTCACGTAGTTCTTCAATAATTGATACAATCTCGTTATTGTGATTAGTATGACCTGCACCTTGTGATGCAAGCAGTAGTCGAAGACGATCTACTAACTCATTTGGATCGACCCAGTATATATAGTTTGGCTTATGGGCCTTAAATTCCATCATTCCATCACCTAAATAACTACCTTTTGACTTAGATCCTGTTGATTCGTTTAAATTCTTCTGGTTTTTCTCGTCAATAAATTTCTTAATAATATGTTTGTATTTATATCCTCTAGTACCCTTAATTTGCCCATCAGGTTTATAGTCCCTTCTATATGCATTAGTAGTATTTAAAATCTTTTTATAGAATTCGAGTTCAAATTTATCATAATTTTTTGGTATTTTATGAAACATTAGAGAAAATAGTCCTGGTGTTAGAGCCCATATTTGACCACCAACTTGTATTTTATCTTCATTAAGTTTGAGGTTACTATCACCAAATTTCCATTCATTATTGAAATCTTTATGTGGACCATAGTTTGTATCTAATTCATTTCTTCCTTCCAAGGCTGATAAGTCAGTATAAGTATCTTCTGTATTGGAAGTCTGTGAGTAAAAATCATCTTCATCATCGTCATCATTCACAGTATTAGCATCATTAAATAATATGGTATTATCGAATATTGTTCCTTCTGCTAGTTTCTTTGGTGTACTTGTCTCTATCTTGACTGATGTTTTTTCAGGTTTGAAACTTGTATTATTTTCCACTTCTGTCTTCATTTTACTTTCTTCTTTTATGGGAATTCTTTTAATATTTTTAGAACTATTTATGAATTCTTTGAGTGGTTCTGTTATAGGTTTAAATGTATCTCTTAGTTGTTCACGTGTATCTATTTCACCAGTTTTTATACTACGAAGCTTTTTCTTCAAGACATTTCTTGTCAACACCAACTGTTTTAAAATTTTCTCATCCATGTTTAATAATAGTAAATAACAGGTATCAGCTTATCAGGACCTGATCTGGTTTTCAGATCAGCTTATCAGGACCTGGTCTGGTTTTCAGATCAGCTTATTAGAACCTGATCTGGTTTTCAGATCAGCTTATTAGAACCTGATCTGGTTTTCAGATCAGCTTATTAGGACCTGATCTGGTTTTCAGATCAGCTTATTAGGACCTGGTCGGGTTTTCAGATCAGCTTATTAGGACCTGGTCTGGTTTTTAGATCAGCTTATTAGGACCTGGTCTGGTTTTCAGATCAGCTTATCAGGACCTGGTCTGGTTTTCAGATCAGCTTATCAGGACCTGGTCTGGTTTTCAGATCAGCTTATCAGGTATCAGATGAGGTTATAGCAAATGGATGTATCAAGTTTAAAGTTAGATTAATAACTAGAGATAATTTTTATGAGTAGTTGCTTATATAGTTATGAAATAGTCAAACTGCTTTCTGTAGCGACCATCGTTTAATTCGTTATCTTTGCTTATCATCAAAAATCCATATTTATCCTGCCAACATTCTCGACAAATTTCTTGAAACTTTTCATAGCTCATATCGCTGGCAACATGATCCTTATAAACATGCTTCATATTTGTCTCATCTTGCTTAAACATTATAATAACATTTGCATTGTCTCTTATTAAATGCTTGGGAATTCTGGTATAAGTTTGACACAGGTAGAATGAATCAACATCCCTATGTCGCCCCATACAAAAATATGTACGTATATTATTCTGCTTTTCACATGCAACATCATCAAATATCATAATTGAATTAGTTTTAGCTTCGTCAGGTGGAATAACTGATTCATTATCGGTGAATGTATAATACACCATACCTTTAATTGGTGAAATTAGTTTCTTTAGGTATTCATATTTAGGTTGATAGAGAGATTTTGAGTATAAATAGATGTTTTCAAACTTGAGTCCATTAGGACTTTCTAGCAAGCCAATCATAACATTAGTCTTTCCACAATTTGATGGTCCCACTATTAGAGCACGAATAGAATTTGGTAAGAGAGGACTATGCTTTATTTTTGAACTGATGTTCGCTGAATCATCAATATTACGAACTAAAATATTTTTATGTTGTTTTACTAACTGCATTTTTGTAACTAAATGCATTTCATATATATTACCTCTTATATAGGAAAAATTAGATAATATGGTTATACGATATCAGAAAACTTTTAGTCATAAAAACACCGTCGTTGGAGGAGGTCTAGTAGACAAAATAATAAACTCTCTACCTGTTGAACTGCATCTACCTGGATATCAGTACTGTGGACCTGGAACAAAACTACAAAAACGTTTAAATCGAGGTGATAAAGGAATTAATTTATTGGACTCTGCGTTTAAAAATCACGATATTGCTTATTCCAAAAATAAGGATTTAAGTAGCAGACATAAAGCTGATAAAATACTTGAAAACTCCACTTGGGATCGAGTTTTATCAAAAGATAGTAGTCTTGCTGAAAAATCATTTGCATATATGGTTACTAACGCAATGAAAGCCAAAACAAAATTTGGTATGGGTGTGGAGAAAAAGAAAAATGTAAAAAGGAACAAACTAAATGTTAAAACACTATTTAGAACATCAGTTAGAGCTGCAACAAAAATACTAAAAAAAGAAAAACCATTAGATATTAACTCAGCTATTAAAATTGCACGAAAAAGTATTAACAAGTCATTAAAAGGAAGAAAGTCTCAAATTATAGTACCACGTGTGATACGTGTCCCAAAAATTGGTGGGTTTTTGCCTCTAATACCGATTTTAACTGCTCTGGGTGCAATTGGTAGTCTAACAACTGGAGGTGCTGCTATAGCTAAGGCTGTTAATGCAACAAGGAATGCAAAAAATCAACTTGATGAAGCAACTAGGCATAATAAAGCGATGGAATCTATAGCAGTTGGAAAAGGACTTTACTTAAAACCATATAAAAAGGGTTATGGTTTAGTTCATAAAGAGGAATCAAAAAACTCTTAGAGATGCTGCCCAACAGACCACTTTCTGATGTGGACCTAAACCGTTTCTCTATAAATATTCCATATTTTAGAGGTGTTTTCATGTTGAATACTCTACCAAAACGAACAAAGAAAATTGAATGTGGAATAATCAATTTAGATGTATCAACAGGACCTGGTACACATTGGGTAGCATATTATAAAAACATCAATGAAAAAGAATATTTCGACAGCTTTGGAAACTTACAACCTCCTTCAGAAGTAGTCAAATATCTTGGTACAAATATAAAATACAACTATAATCAACATCAGAATTTTAATACATTTACCTGTGGACATTTATGTCTTAAATTTCTTTATGAAATAACTGAAAATATTAAATAAAAACACAAACATTTATATTTTACAAAACTCTTTAATGTCTTTTTATTTATAATTTAATACAGAATTAATGTATTTTATTGCCAAATAGGATACTGTGAATTTTGAATCAAAAATTCACTCAGCTCACTCTCAAGGATTAAGTTTTGTTCACCTTCTCTGCTTAAGTGATATGATCCGCTCGAGAGATCCTTAATTTCATCATCGGTTAAACTGTTGTATCGTTTAGGCAGGAACATAATGTTGTTTTCCAATTCAACTTTTAGTGTGGGTCCATATTTGGTTGTTACACGTTTTACATTTTGAATATTGCATTTAATTGATGTCTCAAGCTCCTTTATATGAATTAATGTTTTGTTTTTCAGAGAATTAAATCTTGATGTTAGATTTTTGGTGGAGTCCATTTTTTTATTTAGTTCTTATCACTTTGAATGTTTAATTGAAAATGAACTGAAAAGTATTGGTGATGACTTCAAGAAGGCTAATCGAAAATATTTATGGTGAATAAGTGGGGTATAGTGATAGAGAGAAAGAGATAGTTATAGAGAGAGAAAAGGTATAAAGAGAGAGAGAGAGAGAGGGTTAAAAAGAAGTATGGAATAGAGATGCTAGTATAGATATTTTAAAGATCAGGAGATGTTGCTTTAAAAATTTAGGGAGCAAATTAGTATCAAAGGAATCTTCAAACAATCGTCATCATTCATTTATCAGCAAATAAAATGAGCCAAATTAGACGTACTCTAAACCAATTTCTAACAGATTTTGAAAGCTTCTGGTTATATGATCATTGGGAGATGATCAAATTCTTTCAAAATATGCTGGAGGAAAATGAACAATATGGCGTCATGGAAGACGAAGACAACACAGAAGGGCATTTTACAAACTGCCCATGGTACGATCCGAAGTGTGAGGAAGGACCTGATACTTGTAGATGTACAATATATTTTTTACGGAAAAGTATATTAGAACATCTAATAATTGGATACTATGAAATGTTTCCATCATTATAAATAAAATATTTAAGAAATTAAATTAAATGGTATTATTAACAGAAATAAAATAAAATTGTGTTATTAAAATATTCCTTGTTTTGTATTATTTTTTCTAAAGGAAAATTAGGAATCATCTGTTCGAATACAAAATAACAGAAACTTGTAAGTAGTGAAAAATATAAGGACTTATCCGATTATCTTAATTGTGTCTCTTTATAAAAATATCTAATGGAATTTCACAATATTGTGAAATTCAATTTCTCTTGTAGAGAACCTCTCAAAGAAAACAAGATTGTGCATGTTTAATTTATGTGAAGACAAGACTGTGCATGTTTAAGCAATATGAAAATAAGAATTTACAAATAAGGAAAAACAAAAACTGTTTGATCCAACGAAGTAAAGCCAATAAAGAAATAAACACCATTTCATTCTTTTTTCAATATTTTATTTCAAATTTTTTCTTAAAAATTCATATAGATATGTACAATAATTTTTCTTAAAAAATAAATAGGATTTTATTTACAATAATTTTTCTTATTAAATAAATATGATTTTATATACAACAATTTTTCTTAATGAATAGGATTTTATATACAACAATTTTTCTTAATGAATATGATTTTATTTACAATTTAAAAATTAACTAAAAATTAATTAATTTTAAAAATTTTCTTGCATTCTAGCAATCTCATCTAGCAACATATCAAGTTCGTATTCAGGGTTAGTTTCCTTAATACGAAAATGATACCATGCATATGTATTAATGTTATTTGATCTAATTTTTCTCTTATCGTCTCCATAACTTAAGACTACCTTATTTAGTTGACTAGTATATATCTGATGTAGCTTAGATTTAAACGTTAACATATTATCATACACATTAGTCTTATTAAATAAACAATTTTTATAAGTAGCTAAACTATATTTATCTAATATGGCTCTCTTTACCCCCTTCGATTTTTTAACGTCATTTTGATTTTGTACACTGAATGAGTACATTTTTGATCGCAGCCCAACAAATTCTGTCATTATTTTACCGCAGTTTTCATCCTTCATCATACCAATGACTTTTTTATTTACTAGTGGAAAATTATAAATATTGTCTGTAGGATAGTCCGATGTATCAAATTGTTCTTGTATGTCATTTTTGATGTCAGCGTAAAAGTCGTCCGTTTTTATTGAATATATAAAAGAGTCCATATAGTTCAATGAGAGTTTTGTCTTAAACTTAGGTTGCATGTACCCGTAATGGAAATTATACATTTTCCATTTGGACAGCTCGAGTACACAAAATCCTAAGTAAATTGGTTTATTGTAGCAGGTTTTGACTCTAGTCATTTCGATTGCTACTAGATCTTCGGAAAATATAGATAAACTATGAAAATTTGGTTTTGATATCCAATCTTGGGCCCCCAAACGATTACAATTCGTTCTCTCCCAACTATTAACAATTTTAACATCTCTCCTCTTATCCACATTTTCCATGGTTTTACCATACACTCCATTATTAAGTAGTTTGAAAAAATTTTTTCAAAAGCATTTTTAGCAGTGGCCCTATGTCTGGTATTTAGGTCAATATAGCCTTTTAACCATGGAGATTGTTTAAATGCTAGAATACGATGAGTTTTCTTTAAAACTAAGCCATATTCTAAGCACTGTTTCAGAACTCTAAAGTGTATCACGTATGATTGCTTTGTAGAGAAATCGGTTATCAACTTGCTATACTTCGCTTGCATAACTTTTTTATTTTCAGCGCAAAAAGGAAGGTCATTATGCAAGTCGTGTAAATGAGAGGGATAATCCAACGTGACCTCATATACATAACCGTCTGTTCCATTGTCAGCTATGCTGTTTGGGTCCAGATTCAGCTCGTCTTGCGATAACCATCTGAACCCACCATGAGGAAGATATTCCGACATCGCCCAACCATACAAATTGTTAGCGTCTAAATAGACGAGAAATTCTGAGGGCTTCTCTTTATCGAAATCTTCCAAATATTTGTTATTCGCTTTCGAATATCTTTGACTACACTGTACGATCCCTCCACGTATACCTTTTTTCATAAAATTGTACATGTCTATGTCTGTCAATAATTCTAATTAAATTTTTGGGTATTTGAGCATTGCATCCCAGGAAAGGCCAGGTGCTGTATAATATTGGCATGGATCGAGCTCATAAATACCTTTACAAACTTTTCTAAAGTTCTCGAAAATATCTGTCAGTAAGAGGACATCTGTTTTTAAGTAAAGTTCCATGTAATCTTTCATAGTTTTGCAACCAAAAGTATTCCATACCTCTTCAGCATGTGAGTATTCCTCTAAAGAACACACTTTATTGTTCAACTTATTAAAGAAATCACTGCGTGAAGGCAGCTGACACTCATCTAATTTTTGGAATGAATTTAGGTACTCATACGGGAAAATACCTTTTTTCTTAATAAGCTGAAATTCTTTTTCTGACTGAAATAAGGACCTTATAGTTCTGAAATCATTATCCGACAAATTGCAGGCTAATGATTCCAAACTCTCAGCCATAAAGCGTATTGTATCAAGAAATCTTATTTCAAGCTTATGGCCATCACTCATTTCTGTAAATTGGGAGAGGGATATATAAAGTTCCTTATTGAGAGGGAGTACTTTCAGTTGCATTGCAATTTCACCTAGTTCTTTAATAAAAAGATGTGAGTCATAATTTGAGTAATTGTGAAAGTAAACTGGTATAAACTTGGGGATTTGGTAATTTAAATTACAGTTATTGTGGGCTGCACCTCTATATTTACCACTAATGTGACAATGATCTCCAACGCGATCTTTACCTAGAAATTTTTGACAAATATGACAATTCACCGCACTATAAAAATTATAAATATCAGAAGGGGATAAAGTATCCATTTGTCTATTATTTACTAAGTGGCTATTGTATATATCCTCACAGTCTTTAATTAAATATGATACAAATTTTTTTGAGGCATCTTTTCCTGTGTATATCCTTAATTTATCTAACTTATTGCTATGGAGACACTTAATATAATAGCTAAATGCACAAGGAGTGTGCTTTTTGACTAGACTAGTTTTATTACTTACACTATTACTAACTTCTTCCAAGATGCATTCGAAGTCCGCATATACCACGAAGGGTACATCCATTTTTCTTTGATGTCCCTTGAAGCTCAGAATTGCATCCGGACCTGATGGCATAGTTGTAACAATTTTACCGCACTCCGCCTTATGATTTGTCATTCCAGTTTCGTTATGGGTGTACTGGAGACAGCTGTTGCACAAATGTAGTTTGTGTTCATACTTCGTAACCTGATTCCGTAAAAGTCTATGAATGATAAAAAAATAAATAAAAGTTTATAAGTTAAATGTACATAGTATAAAGTATATAAACAAGTATTTGTATCCTTAAAATAAAAAGTTGTATAATTTTTTAACTTACCTTGATATATTCTTTATCAATATGTAGTGATGACCTGCAGCATTCTCTAAAAGTAGTAAATTGACGTGGTTCACTTTCTCGTCCTTGGTCACATAATAAGGACCAATGATCTGATCTGCTCCCTCATCATACCCAAATACGTTCACACTTATAGCCGGATTGTTTGCCTCAAACTCTTTGATTTTGTTAAGTGCTAATGGGTAGCTTAAATTTTTGAAATTTAACGCTACACCATTTCGCGTAACAATTGTCTCTGCAGCAATGTCCTGGATATTATACGAGCTCCAACGTTCTGTATGTTTGTATTTCGTCGTATCCATTGCAGCAATCAGACACCACTTGAAGCAATATTCATCATCATTATTTTCAATATTGATGCAGGCAAATCTTCTTACAAGTTTTTCAGGAGTGGATATCCAATTCGAGCCTTTGACGAGCGACGATTTGTTGATGTTGATTTCTGCTCGGACTATGCGTGACAAAGTCCAACCAGAATCTCGCTCTTCAAATTCGGACATTTTGGTTGAAATCTCCTCAACCTGTTTACGGAATAACTCTTCGATGTTATCTGCCTTCGTCAGCAAACTCATTTTGGCTACATGTGATATTATGCACAACTCCAATTCTTCTTCAACAATTTTGATGTACTCCGCCACAATACTCACATGAAATTTAATAATTATATGCTTACTTAAATTCATTTGAAGCCTCTCAATAAAAATATATTTGTTTTCCTTAATAAATTCTTCCAAGAGAAGTTGATCTTTTTTATTTAGAATTGCGTATGTGGCGATATGATTTTTGAAGGCTTTCGATATTTTATAATATCTCACATTATTTTCTTCTGTCCTGACATGGGGAGTACTCATTGGAGTTGGCAGAGTTTCTTCTCCTATTTCTTCTACATCTACTTCTCCATCACTTTCCGGTAAACTTATGTCCATGGCATCGTTGTATAAGGTCCCTCCAAGGATATCCATACCTTGTTGTTGAGCTTGTTGTTGTTGTTGTTGCTGCTGCTGCTGCTGCTGCTGCTGCTCTTGTTGATGAGAAGTAAGAGGTTGCCATTGCATTAAATTGGAATACTGCTGCATTTGGTTATCTGGTGTGACGGGATTATAATTGTAACTTGGATACTCATATTGCATTGGTACTCCTGATCCCAAAAACTGATTATTCCATGACATTGATGTAGGGTAAAAGTTAGGCATGCCGTATTGTTGATGATTCATTGGTAGTTGATATTGGGGGTACTGTAAAGAGGGTTGTTGCTGATGATGAAATGTATTTAGCTGCTGTTGATGATTTTGAAGAGATGTCTGCGGTTGCTCTTGATTTCTGTCCCGGCTTACGATCTCTTGATCCTGCACACTATGATTTTTAACATGGTCCAAAAAGGACTTTTGGTATTTATATACCTTATGACATCTATTACACATATATCCAGAAGAACTCATTTTTAATTAGTTTATAGAATTTATATTTGAATTTAACACAATTGCTGATGATACTACTTGTAAATACAATAAAGTACTGATGTGTTGGTTATAAAAGTTGGCGTATTTATACGAAAATTAGTAGCAGTAGCCTTGCGGCATTCATAATTTTTACTTTTTGTTTCTCTGCTGATGACTGTACTTAGTTGAAAATCCTCTGCTTTAAAAGAATTGTAGACAAAGAAAATGACTACGTTGCAAAATATAAATGTATTCTACACAAACACAAAATATTCCACGCACAAGTTCCCACGATCGCACATTTATACATTCATACATTCATTTATACATTCATACATGCATACATACATTTATACATTCATACATACATACATACATACATACAAATATATTTATTAAACAAATAAACACAATATACAATTACCAGCGACAATCAAGCTGGACCACCCACACACAAGCATTAGGGGGTTCACATACATGAGAACATTTTAGGGTGTTCACATACATGAGAACATTTTATAAATAATTGAATAAATTAATTTAATTTATTTAATTATTTTATTTATAAACAATTTATTTTATTTATAAACAATTTATTAGCGTGAGGAAATCACACATACACGTTCCCACGATTCATATGAGAATCGCGTAGTAGTCATCAAATATATTTTCTCTGATATTACTGATATAGTATTACGATAACAAATTTATACAGTCTGGCAACACTGGCAATTTTCCCTTTGGAAAAATTATTTTCCCGTCGGCATTAAGAAATATAGTAATCATGCATTGCCGTCGGCATTTGAAAAAAATAATCATGTTTTGCCGTCGGCATTTGAAAAAATTATCATACATTGCCGTAGGCATTAGAAAAAATAATCATGTATTGCCGTCGACATTTGAAAAAAATAATCATGCATTGCCGTAGGCATTAGGAAAAATTAAGTTTCACAACTCCCTCCATTGGTATTAGGAAAAATCATTTCATGATTTTCCCGTTGGTATTAGGAAAAATCATTTTCATGATTTTCCCGTCGGCATACATGTATACTTATGAAATATTAATCTTATGAAACCCCTTAATCCACCCCCACAAAAAAATCACCCGTTCACACAATTAATGTCACCACAAAAAAAATCACCCGTTCACACAAGGGTTAATGTAAACAAAAAACTCCTTATGTAAACAAAAACATCAAAGCGCCGCCGAAAACACACACACATACACACACACACACATAGGTATCAAATTTCACAAATTTCCAAGAATTTTAAAATTTGGGTAATTAAAATTTTAAAATTTTACAATTTTAATTGGGGCCGAACCGCTAGTTCCCTACTACTAATTGATGTTGTTCCACAACGTTAACAAAAAAAAAACATTAAAAACATTGATGTATTGTATAATTAGTTTTTTTTAGTGTTTTCAAAACGAAATTATTACAAGGAATATGAACCCGCACACCGTTCTCTACTACAGATATGTGTAGGACTCGGAGTTTTGTTGCGGGAAATTGTGGCATAAATCACAGAGGAGACCAGAGGTGTCACGAGCACAAAGTAAGACGGAAGATAATTGTGATTTTGTGGTGTTTTTAGAGGTCTCGCTCACACAGTCATCAAATCCTCTTTACTTTTTCTTTCGAGTGGTATTATTTTAAAGTAATTACATTTTATTCCTTGTGGTCTCATTCGTAGCCTAGTTTTTGTAAATAAATGGTAAAAATTAATATTTGCGATCGAAAATGCTTAAAACAAAGTCTCTAATCATTTGAAAACAAATTTTAGTCACTTTATTAATACTAATAATCCTTTTCGCATTGTGTTTTTTAATTCAATACCACAAATTACTCCATTTAATTTTGTGCAAATGTTCATGTGCTCAAGTGTATTTTCTGTTTATGCTTTGTGTCTCATTCGTTGTTTGCTTTTTGCAAGTTGAAGTTAAAAATTAATATTTTTTAAGAAAAATGTTTAAAATTGAGTTTGTAAGCATTTGGAAACTAATTTTAATCTCTTTTATAATACTAATAATGTTTTACACATTGTTTTATTTAGTTCAACACTGCAAAATCTTTCATTTAATTTTGTAAAAATTTTCAATTGTTCATTTCACTAAGTATACATTTCTGCTGTTTGTCCCTTTTTAACAGTGATCAAATCAGATGATTTGAGCTTTTTTCTTAAGTCACTTTCTACAACTCTGGTCTTCTCTGTGGCATAAATATTAGCCAAGACTATATCACTAATAAAAGTGAAGGCAACACAAACCAGACACACATCAGAAAGTATTTATGTAAATAAATCATGTTCCGCCAGATTCTGTTAATTGCATATTACAATTTTGTTAGATGTTTGTTTTGTTGTTGATTTTTTTGTATAAATTCTGACTGTTTTAATTTTATATGTAATAATATTCCATGGTACAAACAAAAATCACAAATGAATTACTTAAAGTAGTAAATGTCATTGTCATTTTTGTTTTGCTCTGTTAAGGAAGTGTTCGTCTTACAAATTTTACAGTTGCTAATACTGTAGTGTTGCTAGGATTTATATTATACACAGGGTGATACAAAACAATAAAAAAAACAGAGTAAACGGAATAAAATATACAAAATTTATGAATGAATAAATGTCTTGCTAATTCTAGAATTTCAAAATGGCGATCAGAATCCAAATGGCGCACAACAAAAATATGTATATATATATATTTATATATATATATTTATATATATATATAAATATGTATATATATATATTTATATATATATATTTATATATATATATATATATAGATATGACGTAAATGTAATGACAGAAAAAAATAAGTAGAATTTTCTAGAAATTATAAAAAAATATAGGTACACAAATAAAGATGGCGATTTGGCGGGAAGATAGATTGTTCAAAAAAACAAATAAAAGATGGCAGTCGGGAACTGTTTTTTTGGAAAATTGGAAAATCCATTGGGAAAAGTATAGGTTGAACATAGAGATACAAAGGTATAGAGATCAGAAGTAAAAAGATTGTCGAAGTGTTCACACGAAATGCGCTAAGTGAAATACATTAAACAAAAAAACACAAAAACTTAAACCTATATATATATATATATATATATATATATATTTGTGATTAGATCTCAATTCTGGAGCAAGGCAGGATACTTAATTATAATTAGAAGTAAAAGATTGTGAAAAAACGTAAGTCTAGATAAATAAAAATTAGCAAACAAGTTTTAGGTGAGTTAAAAAAAATGCCTTTGTGTATATTTATAGCTGGCACAAGAAAGGAAATTAAAATAAGTATTCACCAGTGGCGCACGACAAAAAAATAGGAAAAGGGTAAAAAGGAAAACGCCATGTAGCCAGGTAAAAGAATTTAAATAAATCTATAAATATCCAGCTTAAAGCAGAACGGCCTAGGGAGCAATAAAAAAGAAAAAAAGGAAAAAATCCTAAAATCATAAAATTAAAAAAAAATTAACAACAATTTTAATTATAAAATACAATAGATTATTAAAAAAGAAAAAAATTAACAAAACTTCATAGTTAGATAAAAAGTGGTATAATTAATGTGCATAGGTTAGTTTACGGTATAATAATTGTTCCTCATATGTTAGTATAGTCAAATGTTTAGTAATTTGCTTTTTATTTAGAACAAAAAAATATATACGCCTGAAAGTAGATCACCGGGAAAGTAATTACGTAAATATATTTATCCGCGGAAATAAACATAATTTTTGCTGGTTAGGTTCATATCAAAGTGATTTGAAAGAACTAAATTGATAAATCTGAAAAAGTGCAGGATTTATTTATACCAACCTTAGGGAGCTCCTTCAGGTTAGGGACATTAGTTAAATACATATATATATATATTTTTTTTTAACGTAAATTTTTTGATCTGAACAGAAAAAGTAAAAAATTTTAATTAATAATAGTATAAAAGATAAAAATATACTAATTAAATAAGAAAGGTAAGAAAGAAATAAGAAAGGGTGGGCCAAAAGTTACCATGGGGCTTAAAAGTTTAATAACTTTAGTTTATTAATTTTTTTTTATTTCTTCTTCTCAGATTATATAATATACAAAATGGAAATTTTTTTACACTAAGTATGAAAAATAATGTCTCTTAAATGACCATCGTTTTCAGCTGCGCACTGATGGGCTCGTTTTAGAGCATTTTCCATAACATCTTTCAAAATTTGTGGCTGTAGCGTTCGAATTTCTGCAACTATGTTTGCCTTGAGTTCAAGGATTGTTCACATACACTCGCTACTTCAAATAACCCCAAAGAAAATAGTCGGGTGCTGTCAAAACTGGCGATCGCGCTGGGCCAAATTATTTCCGAATTTCTGGAAATTATTCGCTCTCCAAAAATTTGACTTAAAAGTGCCATTGTGTCTCGGGCAGTTCGGACAGTGGCTCCGTCCTGCTGAAACCACATACCAGGTCTGTTTTCAAGAGCAAGACGTAAAAAATGTTCTATCATAAACCGATACCGCTCTCCATTTACGGTTACAGCACTTCCATCTTCATTCTCGAAGAAGTAAGGCCCAATGATATTTTCAGATGTGATCCCACACCATATTGTACACCTAATGGGGTGCAATTGGCGTTTATGAATGGCTCTTGGATTTTCAGAACCCCAGAACCTACAGTTCTGCTTATTAACAAAGCCATTCAAATGAAAATGAGCTTCATCACTCATAATCATAATCGCCCATCAGTGCGAAGCTGAAAACGGTGGTCATTTAAGAGACATTATTTTTCATACTTAGTGTAAAAAAAATTTCCATTTTGTATATTATATAATCTGAGAAAAAAAATAAAAAAAAATTAATAAACGAAAAAGTTATTAAACTTTTTAACCCCCTGGTAACTTTTGGCCCACCCTGTATTTTATTCAATACAAACGTTTTTCTGTATAGGAAAATAAGAAATTAAAAATAATTTGTTTAATTTGTTATTAATAGAATGTTAAGAATCAGAGTAGGATAAGTTGAATAAGAGCAAAAAAAAAAACACATACATATATAGAGTAAATATAGTTAAAGAAATTTTGTTAAAAAAATAGATAGGGAAATATGATTTAAATTACATAAAAGGAAAAACAATGTCTTTTGAGTGAAGGTAAATAAAGGTTGACGGCATGAAGGTAAGGTAAGGTAGGATAAGTCGAGTGGATATTGGGGTCATTGACATAAAGATGAGGAATCTACAATGACACGGATGGGTGGGCGATTGCTGGGACAAAACATCTGTTTCCAGTCCTACTACTATCATTTGTAATACGTTATTTTGTTTAGTGTGTATAGACCTTTTTTTTTTGTTTTGTTTTGTCATTCAGTTTGTTCAAATAATTTTGTTGGCAGCATATCCAATGGGAGGGTTATAAACCCGCTGAGGTAAATGCCCCGAGTAGAGCTAGTAGTTGGAAACCCCATTGGGCAAATATCGCTGTAACAAACAGCAGAAAGAAATATGTGAGAGAGAAGAGTTAAAATTGTCGCTTTAATTCTCTTTTTTCTCTCTTCTTTGCTTAAGCTTCTTTTCACTTCTCGCCTATAATATAAACGCGACTCGCATGGGACGTGTCGCAGCTAGGCCGCCCTTCATCTAAACGGGCTCTTAACAGTCGCCTTTGAATTTTTCTTACGGCACTTTCTTTTTTTATTATTCATTTCTTATAGAAATAAACCAAAAGAAGAGTTAACTTTACTTCGTACGTTTTTGTATGAAGAATTTGACGAAATCGCCAAACGATGGCGTGTACAGCAAAACAATACTTATTAACCTAAAAGTAGTGGATATGGAGCAAAACTAATGCTTAATATCTCAGAAACCATAATCAATTTCGAGAAATGCATTTTTGATTCAAAAAGAGGGTATTCAAAATATATACATTCTATACCTAACTAATTTCTTTAAGAATAGTCGGTGGAGCAAAACTATTCTATGCCGACGATATACTATTTTTATGGTAAATAAAGCCACAAAATGTAAAAATAATTCATATAATCTGTGCTTATTATATGAAATTACTTGAATTTTCTGAAGATATAGATACATATATTTTAAATTCTTTTTTGCATTGGCACTTATTTATAAAAAAGAAACTAACTCAGCTTATTTGCTTTAGAGAAAATTTATTTAATAAATAAATATCTAAATATTTAATTCTCAAGAGACAAGCACAAGGCACTTCTGTAAATGTTTTGTACATTGCATTTTTTAATTAACAGAAAAATACAGTTTTTAGAAATTTTTAATAGTTATTAAAACTGTATATCTGTGCTTTTGCATAGGTTCATCATTTGAAATCCAGTTTTTCAAATCCCTTTGCTACAAACTTAAAGTAGATAACATGCAATGACAAGTTTAAACTTTCAGTCTGTTAGACAACTTATTTTCTAATGATGCCAATTTAGAAAGAAAAACGCTCACCGGGGGCACTAGTATGCAGAAAACTAAATATAATGATTATAAATTTTTTCCAAGCAATTTGAGAAATTGCTTTTTTCATACCAACATTTCAAGTTGAGATATTTTGAAAATTGCATCACAGCTTTTTTATTCACTTAGCTTTCTTATACGCGTAATTTTGAAGCTTAAATTAGTCGTGACATAGCCATAATCAAACCAAAATTCAATTGGTTTGGGTATGGCGTTATGGCGAGTCACCTATAATCAAACACAGTGTAGGTTATTGCACGTCATTTTGAACCTTAACTCTTTTACAAAAACCTCAAGTTCACTTATTATCCTCGATTTAGAAAAATTAAATCGGTTTCGGTTTACAGAACATGGCCATATATTACTAAAAACGAAAACAATTTCAAAGTAGTTAGTGTCCTTCCTAAATTGATTTAATAAATACCGTATCTAGATAAATACTTTCATACAATCAGTCTTTTATCGCTCCTATTAATTCTTGACAAAATTTCTCTAAATAATTTTGACTAAACAAATTTTTGAAGTATATAAAATTTGAATAGAAAAAGTTGTTTAATATATTGTCTGTATGTATTTATATTTACGTATCCATACAGACAGAGGTATACGAATACAAGCAAGCGAGGGCATATTAATTATTCAAAAGATATGCATGAGCTTACAACGTATGACAAAAAAAAGATTTCGTATAAGCTTGCTTACATATCAATAAGTATATTAAACCAGCATACACTTTTATAGGTATTAATAAAACCGAAAGTAGGCAAAAGTGCATCTTCATTCAGTAAAAAGTATCAAAAAGTATCAAAAAGTAGCAAAAATTAGAAAAAGTGTCAAATTTGGGTGCATTTTGTAAAGGTAGCACAATAGTATGCAAGCAGTTGAAAAAGTGGCAAATTGATACTTTAGTAGCACCAACGGTAACGCTGCACAGCTAGTGTATCACGACCTGTTTCGCTCTTTATTCATGTCTATAGCTATTTTTATTTTTATTTATTTATTTTTTTTACTTATTTATTTTCAATACAGAGAAAGCCCACATGGCCAATTATATAGGTATTGCATGAGTAAAAATTAGAAACTTAATTTAACTACAATTTGAAATTAACATTTCATAGGTTTTTGTAATAATTTCAATTACGAGTATATCGAGCTATGTTTCGATTTTGCTTATACATAAGTAGAATATGAATAGGAAAATAATTAAAGTTCATTTGGCAAGACACTCCAATTATGGTGTATTATTTTAACAAAAGAGTGATCAACGAGAGACGTACGGCCTAAAGGAACAGATATTTCAGAAACAACTGAATTTTATTTACAGGATAAATATATCAATTAAAATTTTATTTGTACTCTTTTATATAACTGCCTAAATTAAATCATTCCGTGTAGATGAAATATCAAAACACTTGAATAAAATTTACGTGAAAATGTTTTAGGATTTTGGTCGATATCGATTCCATCAATTAAATAAAATGCATTCTGCGTGTAATTAGCATACAAATCGAAAGAATTTTCCTTTGTTTCAAATTGCAGAGTGCAGAGTACACTTAATTATATATGTATATGTATTTATGTGTATGTACTCTTATATGCGTATAAATATGTAAAAACTATTTATGTATGTATGTGTATATATAAATTCATGTGTACATATTTATATTAATATATAATTATACTCGGTTATGGACCTTGTTTCTCTCAGTTGTTAGTGCTTCCAAATCAGAATTCTGTTGCTGGGATTATTGTAATTAAGTTATTTTATAGCGTGTAACATTCTACAAAGGAAACTTTGCGTGTCTAAACGAAGAGCAATCAGATAGTTTTTGAAAAGTGGAAAACTTTCATTTGGTGTTGTTTAATTAAATAAATTTATTAGATTTGTAAAACACACCAAAAGCACAAAGTGCCTTTTTTAAAACACCCCCAAGTTAAAAAATTCAGCACTGTTATGAATTAAAAAGCACTAAATCTAGTGCGAAAAGCACTATATCTAGAGCGAAAAGCACTAAATTGGCACGCTGCACACGAATGAATCGTGTGAACACCAAGATATTCATAAACATGATTCAGAGAGCGAAGCAGGTGATTCAACTCGTCTTCTGAACATACTATAACACAAGTGCAGTTCTGGCATTTGCAGTCTACTTCTAGCTCAACTGCCCACTTGCAGTAAGTATATCAAAAGTTAATTAACAGTGTTGCCAACTTACAGCTATTAGTTATTATCAGTTATTGTAGTTTTTAGTAATTTTGTATACATTTAAAAGTTTATTTCTACTGATGAGTTCCAAAAACGGCCATATAGACAATTGCTTAACCATAAAAACAAGCCAAATTTTCAAGTTTATTTCATAGTTTTGTGTTAAACTATTCATAAATCAAGCAGTTAATTAACTTTTGCGACATACATAAGCACAGAGGAGACCAGAGGTGACACGAGCACAAAGTAAGACGGAAGATAATTGTGATTTTTAGAGGTCTCGCTCACACAGTCATCAAATCCTCTTTACTTTTTCTTTCGAGTGGTATTATTTTAAAGTAATTACGTTTTATTCCTTGTGGTCTCATTCGCAGCCTAGTTTTTGTAAATAAATGGTAAAAATTAATACGATCGAAAATGCTTAAAACAAAGTCTCTAATCATTTGAAAACAAATTTTAGTCACTTTATTAATACTAATAATCCTTTTCGCATTGTGTTTTTTAATTCAATACCACAAATTACTCCATTTAATTTTGTGCAAATGTTCATGTGCTCAAGTGTATTTTCAATTTATGCTTTGTGTCTCATTCGTTGTTTGCTTTTTGCAAGTTGAAGTTAAAAATTAATATTTTTTAAGAAAAATGTTTAAAATTGAGTTTGTAAGCATTTGGAAACTAATTTTAATCTCTTTTATAATACTAATAATGTTTTACACATTGTTTTATTTAGTTCAACACTGCAAAATCTTTCATTTAATTTTGTAAAAATTTTCAATTGTTCATTTCACTAAGTATACATTTCTGCTGTTTGTTTTGATTATTGTACTAAAAATATTCAATAACAAACACACTATATTTGTCCCTTTTTAACAGTGATCAAATCAGATGATTTGAGGTTTTTTCTTAAGTCACTTTCTACAACTCTGGTATCCTCTGTGTACATAAGTACCATTGAAACAATTCGAATAAAGTTCAATACTATCTGGCTCCCTTAAAATTAAACTATTTTATGTTATGGACAACTCAGCATCAAAAAGTAAGCACGCAACATGCAGCACAGTCCTGTGTATTTGTGTATCAAATATACTTTAAAGTTTTTTTAATTGTGAACTTCTTGTGTGAAGTATAGTAATGAAATTTTAATGAAAAAAGAAGAACAAGCTACATATAAATTCTCTCAGAGAGCCTCCCTCGGCTTCACTCGCGTGGATCTGTTTAAAAAATACAAAATTCATTATCATCATTTAAAAGTAAGTAAAATAAAAATTTATTGCTTCGCTTGAACCAATAAAATTTAAAACCTCTTAAATTGAGCATAGTTTAAAAACTAAAAACGTAGTTCGTTATAAAAATAATAACAGGATGCCTCTGTATACTATATTAAATGTTCTTCCGTTTGGTGCAAATATATGCAGATATCTATCATATAATTGACCATGCGAAAAGCATGGATTTTCCAAATGTACCCATGCGACCTGTAATGTTTGACCTTGCACTTTGTTAATTGTTACAGAAAAACTGAGTTTGAATGGAAATTGAACACGTTTGAATTGAAACGGAAGGTCAGTTAGTATAATTGCATTTCGGGGTATTAAAACACCTTCTCCCTTTCCTACGCCTGTTAAAATAGTGGCGCCAAGTATGTTCCCCTTTAACTGTGTGATTCGAAGTCTTGTTCCATGGCATAGTCGAGGAGTATCGAGATTTCGTATAAGCATTACTGGAACATTAAGTTTCAATTGAAGATTATGTGAGAGTACACCTGACATTTCGATCGAATTTAGGAACTCTGAGGGAAATGAAGTACTTTTTTTGTATCCATGATAGTATCTGTTGATAGATATTCCTATATTTCTCCCCTAACTTCTTTTAAAACTTCACTGTTTATTCTATTGACAATGTCATTTTTATGTGCCAATATTGCTCTTGCGCACATCCGCTGATCACAATTTAAATTTTGTTGCAAGTTCGGATAAACATTACCAATAAGCTCTGCATCATTTTGTACTAAATTTCAAAATTATGTTGATAGCAAAATAATACCTTCAGCATCTGCTTCCGAACATCCATCACCGATTTTCAATAACGTCTCAGCATAATGTCCCGAGTCAATGTCATTATGAAGATGAACTCTCATATTCGTTTTCAAACTGAATTTTTCTACTTTTGCCCATAAGTTTGATGATTTTATGCAGGCTTTGATTTCATCTGCCGGTGTACCATTGTGGATTACTGGGAGAGTTTGTTGAAAATCCCCTGCCAATAGAACTACCAATCCTCCCATTATACCTGTTTTTCTCGTAAATCCTGAAGAGTTCGAATTAACGCTTCTATAGATTTCTTGTGACATCGAACTTTCATCCCTCACTAAAAGGTTGCATTGCCGAAGCATTCTGCCTCGGGAGCTATTTTTGCTGAAATTGCAGACTATTGAATCTTCATGTGCTAGATTCAGCGGTAATTTTAGAACGGAATGTGCAGTACGGCCGCCAGTTATGAGTGTCCTAGTTATACCTTACTCACTTATAATTAAAAAAAACGAAAAAAACTGTCAAATAGGCGACAAAAAACTAAGAAAACAGAATAAAAACCGGATTTAAAACTGGTTAAACAATCAAACCTGAAACGAAATTATCCTATTTCACCCCAAAAATTTGTTTTTCGAAAAAAATTTGTACCAAATATAAAAAACCAGTTCCGGTTTGAGACTAACCATGTAGCTTTCCTTTGGTGAAAGTATTTTAAAAATCGGTTTAGCGGTTTGAAAATCCGTGCCAAATATAAAAAACCGGTTCTGACCGGATAAAATTTTATTTATGTTTGACACTGGTAATGTACATAGCTTTCCATTGGTGAAGGAACTTTCAAAATCGGTATAGCGGTTTGTGCGTGGAAGCGTAGCAAACAAACAAACAAACTCACTTTAACATTTATAATATTTATATTAGTAAGATTTCCAACAACAAATTTTACACTATTGTACTTAATATGATAATACAATTGATACAAAAATACAAGATATTTGTGAATTAAGCAAATATGTACACAAAGCTTAGGCTGATGACAGAGTGGCCGCTAAAAGCTATGATGTGATGTTATGTAATCGCTCAAGAGATGTCAGAGTGCGAGAGAAGTTAGATGCGATTGTGAGATACAAAGCACGTTATGTAATGGTTTATAGCACGTTGTAGCTTCTTTTATTTTTTTGCCATGGCATTTTTCTTTTTCCTTTTTGTATGGGGGTCTAGGATACTACATTACTTACTAACTAAATTGAATTTTTATGTTTTATGTTTCTTTAAATGAATCACGTTTGTTTTTATTTTTGCGTTTACTAAATGTAATATTATTTTCATTATAAAAAGTCAAGTTCTTGTTGAACCTTCATAGCGAACAGACATCAAAGCGGTGTTTTTTTATATACATACATACGAAACAAAAAACAACAAAAATCATACAAAAAAAATATTCGTAATACATACATATTAACTTTGATAAATAAGCTTTATTTGCTTTAATAATATTTTTTACATAGCAAGAAAAAACAAAACAAAAACAAAAAACCGCAAAGTGCCATTGAGGAATACTCTATATGAGTATCTCAAATAAGAAAAATTGTGAAGTGAGTTCTAACGGCAGAAATGCCTATTTTACTGTGAGTTCTGAAGCTCTTAATGAAAACAATAAAAATAAAAGACTTGATGCTAGTCTTTATTTAATGGCGAAGCCACTTTTTCGTCAGCGATCAATTTCGCTTTGTCCAATGCCAACTAGTGATTCGTTAATGTTACAGTTGCCTAGTACTTTATCATTTAAGCCAGCGACATCATCTGCTCCTGGCTCGTGCTCATCTCTTAACCAAGTTATCACTATTGATAACAGTAGCTCAAAACCCAAGGTCCAAGTCGGAATGGATAGATATATAATCGTGGTAAAGCGTGGGCGAAGCCCAAATTCTTATAAAATTTCATCTGATCCAAAGATGTCTAGGTATAACAGCGCATCCTCTACTAATCGTCAAAACCGTTTTAAAATTTTGCAAGATGACAACGACAAACCCGATGTATCCTCGAGCAAAACTTCCAAGCCACCACCAATCTATTTGGGAAAAAAAATTCAAACGCCCTTATTAAAAAATTAATCTCTATCATTGGTGAGAATAAATTTCACATTGTTCCAATAAAACGTGGTAACATTGATGAAACGAAAATTCAAATTTATGAAGACGAAGATTTTCGCAAAATGGTTACTGAATTGGAAAAAAGTAAAACAAGTTTCTACACTGATCAGCTTAAATACGCTAAAGGACTGCAAATTGGACTGAAAGGCATAGGTTCGTATGTTGTTCCCGAAGAAATAAAAGATGCGCTCGTCCTTCAGCGATTTAAGGTTAAAAAATTTATCAAATATATTAAACAGAGAGAAGATCCCCAACCTCTACTTCGCGTTGAACTTGAGCCAAATGATATAAAATTGAGAAAAAATGATACCCATGCAATTTATATTCTAAAATATCTTTTATACCGAAAAATAACAGTTGAAGAGCCACACAAGCGTTCAGGGCCCGTACAGTGCCATAATTGTCAAGAATATAGCCACACAAAAACTTACTGCAAATTACCTACAGTTTGTGTTATCTGCGGTGAATTGCACGGTTCTGCTAGCTGTACTAAGCCGAAAGATCAAGCAGAAAAAAAATTTAGTAATTGTGGAGATAATCACACCGCTAACTACAGAGGATGTCCTGTATATTCTTTCGTTAAACAAAATATGAGGATTTTTACAAATCTCTTGGGCATTGTTTCGTAGCAGCTGGCGACTACAATGCAAAACATACGCTCTGGGGTTCGCGTCTTATTACGCCTAGAGGTCGGGCGTAGTTCAACACAGTTTCAAAAATGGGCTTAGACGTCATTTCTAGTGGGGAGCCCACTTATTGGCCTAGGGACATACAAAAAATTCAGGATGTTTAGGTTTTTGGCGTCATGAAACATATCTCTTTAATTCATGTTGAAGCTTCCCTAGATCTCTCCTCCGATCACTCTCCCACAATCGTTACAATTTGTAGCTCACTAAAAAGTGACTTACCTCACACATATGTAAAGATGATCAATCGTGTTAATTGGCTGTGGTTAAAAAAATATCTCAGTAGTCATTGTACGGAAAACATTAAGCTAAGAACATCCGAAGATATTGAATTTAACGTTTCCAATCTTAACGAAAATATTAAACAGGCTGCTGAACATACCAAGGCTGAATCATACAGGCCAATAAGTCTACTATCAACAATGTCAAAACTTTTCGAAAAACTGCTCATGACAAAATTTTCCCAATTCTAATTGATAGTAGATGCATCGCAGACCATCAATTTGGTTTTAGGAGTCAGCATAGCACCATTGAACAAACGCATAGATTGGTTCAATTTAAAAGAAGAACATTTGAAGAAAAGGAGTATTGTTCTGCCCTGTTTATTGACGTTTCTCAGGCATTTAATAAAGTGTGGAATGAAGGCCTTATTTTAAAATTGAAATCATATCTACCAATAAACTTTCTGAAGCTAATGGAAAGTTACATTACTACCCGGAAGTTCACGGTTGTTGAAGGAGACTTCATGAGTGTGCCCGAATCTATATCATCCGGTGTGCTACAGGGAAGCATACTGGGGCCAGTTTTGTATTTGATTTATACTTGTGATATGCCTTTGAGCAGGAATATCCATACATCTACATTTGCCGATGATACAGCCTGCCTTAGTATGCACGACAACCCTCACGAGGCTTCCCTATATCTACAATAACATTACACAGCGGAAACTATGGTTAAACTTATGGAGAATTAAAGTTAACGAACAAACGTGTGTTCAGGTAACATTTGCCCTGCGAGGAGATACTTGTTCCCCAATTCGAATCAACAATCAAGTTGTTCCTCAACATTCAAATGTAAAATACCTTGGTATACACCCTGGTCGATATGTTACATGGAAACACCATACTGACTCAAAGCTAACACAAATGAAACTTAAATTAACTCAAATACATTGGCTGATTGGTAGAAATTCAACACTCAGTCTAGATTGTAAACTTTTAATACGGAATACAGCTATGGGAAACTGCTTTAGCTTCCAATATAAAGAGAATTTAACGAAGGCAAACCAAGATTTTAAGACTAATAACATCAACTCCATGGTACATCAAAAATTCAAATTTACATCGTGATTTAAATATGCCACTAGTGAGTGAAGAAACTGAAAAATACGCACGCAAATACTTCACAAAACTCGAGTCCCATCCTAATCCCCTTGCTCGTAGCATCTTGAATTTTACTGGACACATCCGCTTAAAAAAGAGGGACACTGTTTTTTCCTAATAGTTTTTAGGACTCGAATTTAAATTAATTAATTTATAATTTAAATGTAAAATTAGGGCACGGTGAAAAAATAAACTTTTTAGCAAAATGAAGCACTTGATTAAACACAACTTGATATCTTTGATAATACTTTGCAAGTGAGTGTTATATTTAGCAGTTCTTTTCTTAATTCTATGTACATATATATATATTTACTTCATTCCAATATCTAACTGTATTAACATATGTAATATAACATAGGACTTTATATTTATTTATGTATTTATTTAAGTATTTATTATTAGGGAGATTCATTTTATATTAATTAGTTAGAATATTATTAAGGTTTATTAGTTGTATTGTTATATTATGTATTAATTATTTATTATTATTATTATCATTATTATTATTATTATTATTATTATTATTATTATTATTATTATTATGGCGCAACATTCCGGCCCCATTGAAGGACTGGAAGTCTTCAAGCATATGGCAGAGGAGCCAATTTATGGATTGGGCGTTTATATACGCCGCTTCCTGTTTTGACCTCCGCCACCCTGACCTTGCCGTCGGCGCCTTCGGTGACGCTCACGACTCTCCCGGTCAACCAGTGTTGTAGCGGGCAGTTGTCCTCGTGGACTATTACCACTTAGCCTACCTTCAGGTTGGGCACATCTTGGTGCCACTTGGCTTTGCCTTGAAGACCTCGGATGTAATCGCGAGACCAAGCCTGCCAGAATGTCTGCTTGAGACCGCAAAGCAGACGCCATCGCTTCCATAACTTCGTATCTGTGACGATCTCGTCTCCACCGTATTCTTGTGGCAGCGAACGCAGACCCTCTCCTATTATCAGGTGCGCTGGAGTTAGCGCTTCTCCGTCGTTGGGGTCTGGAGACAGCGGTGCAATGGGCCGACTGTTGAGCACCGCCTCTACTTCTGCAAGCATTGTCCCCATCTCTTCGTGCGTAAGCGACGCGTTGCCCACGGCTCGCAGAAGTAGGAACTTCGCTTGCTTCACGGCGGCTTCCCATAGCCCTCCGAAGTGAGGCGCTCGAGGTGGTATGAAGGTCAACTTCACCCCGGACGACGCTGCGTACAATCCTACGGCTTGCTGCAGTTCCTTCAGCACCCTGCTGGCTCCGACGAAGTTCGTCGCGTTGTCGCACAGGACTTCTTTCGGTAGACCTCTCCTGGCAGTAAACCTTTTAAAAGAGAGAAGAAACGAATCAGTAAACAAGTCGGATACTAATTATAAATGTACCGCCTTAGAAGTGAAACACACGAAAACCGCTATATACATTTTTAATGGTGGTCGGCCACGAATTCTCAATGAAACATTGACCGGACCACAAAAGTCTACGCCGACAATTAAAAATGGTCGAGTAGCTCTCACTCTATTAGTGGGTAAATTGCCCATTATTTGGGACATTAGCTTTGGTTTATAGCGGAAGCAATGTACACAATTACGAACTATTCGATTGCATTCTTCTTTCGCATTAATAAGCCAGATATTGTCTCGCGAAAGAGCTATTAGGGCCTTTGTACCAGCATGACAATTTTCGAAATGCAAATTTCGCAAATAAAGTGTGACAAAGCTATTATTTTTCGGTAATAAAAGTGGGAATTTAGTATTATATTTCAACTTTGCGTTAAGTAATCTCCCACCTACCCTTAATAGTGAAAAAGTTCGTTTCTCTTCAGTAAACGTATAAATAAATGGTGTCAATCTTTGTATATTTGATGGTAAGACCTGAGATTTCTGTAACTTAGATATCTCGTCAGAAAATTTAGATTTCTGGATTGTCTCTACAAGTCGATAAATGACCATTTTAATTCAACTGCAGTAGGTATAGAACTTTTATTTATTTTACGTTTCTTTAAACCATCAACGAATCTAAAGACGTATGAAGTTATTCGAATCAATTTTTTGTATGATGAATATTTTTCAACAAGATCCAATAAAAAGTTTTGAGGATCCTCTACTGCAAGAAACACATGAGTTTTTCTTGTTTCTGATAACTTTTGATTCTCTGTTAACTCGAAGTGTTTGTTAACAGGCCAATGAGAACTCTCATTTAGTAAAAATTAAGGTCCTTCAAACCAAATAGAATTTTTTAATTCGTGGACATCACATCCTCTTGATGCAATATCAGCTGGATTGTCCTTAGTTGGCACATGGCGCCATGAAATTTGCTCTGACCATTCTTGGACTTCCGCCACACGATTTGAAACGAAAGTGGCAAGTGATGATGGATGCGTCTTAATCCAATGTAGCGTTATTTCTGAATCCGTCCAGAAAGTAACACTTTCGATTTCAAATTTAATCATAAACTTAATTCGATTCCACAACTTAGCCAACAAATGTGCCGCACATAACTCAAGTCTCGGAAGAGATTTTGTCTTGAGTGGAGCAACTTTAGACTTTGCAGTCAGTAGTCTCGAAACAATTCCATTTGAATCGGAGCTTCGAATGTAAATACAGCAACCATATGCTCGCATTGAGGCATCAGCAAAACCATGAATTTGAATTTTTGCTGTCGAAGTTGTGTTTACGAATCTTGGGATTGTAATTGAATCAATTTCCAGTAAATTAGATTTGAAATTTTCCCATGACGTATTTAGTCTCATGGGAATTGATTCATCACAGTCAAGTTTTTGAATCCAAAGTTCTTGCAATAATATTTTGGATTTTGTTACTAATGGGCATAATAGTCCGAGAGGATCGAATATTCGAGAAGAAACTGATAATATGTTTCTTTTTGTAGCTTTCAATTCTTGAAAATTATTATCCAAATGAAACTTAAATGTATCATTCTTCGGAATCCAATGTATGCCCAGCGCCTTAGAAGAATCGGAATTGCTTTGTAGAAGTTTTTCATTTTGTATAGAGCTCATGAAGTCTGGATGATTGGAAACCCATTTAGTGAGATTGAAACCAGCTGAACTCAAAATTTCAGTTGCTTGGTCACGAATATCAATTAGGTCTTGGTAGCTTTCAGCTCCAGTAAGCAAATCATCAACGTAAAAATCACTGCGAATAACTTTTGAACCAATAGGCAAAGTCTCTTTGTACAAATCGCTCAAGTGAATCAAACATCTGATGGCCAAAAACGGTGCCGAGGCTGTGCCATAAGTGACTGTGTTTAATCGAAACACTTTTAAATCATCAGATGGATTTTCTCTCCAAAGGATTAATTGAAAATTTCTATCATTATCATCAACCAATACTTGACGATACATTTTTTCAATATCTGCAGTGATTGCGTACTTGTGAAGTCGAAAACGGATCAATGTAGAATACAATTCTTCTTGAACTGTAGGACCAACCATTAACAATTCGTTAAGTGATACATGCGAAGAAGTTCTACTTGAAGCATCAAAAACTACTCGAAGTTTAGTAGTTGTACTCTGAGGCCGCAAAACACATTGATGTGGAATGAAATAATGAGGAGTAATTGGCATTTTGTCTACAAATGACATGTGACCTAAATTAAAATACTCTTTCATAAAATCATGATACATTTGCCTCATGGTATCATCTTTGGATAATCTTCGTTCCAATGAAAGAAATCGTCGTTTGGCAGTTTCAAAGGATGATCCTAATAGTTTTGCATCAGATTTGAAAGGTAAAGAGACTTCAAATCGTCCTGACGTTAATCGCCGTACAGTATTTATAAAATTGTCCTCACATTGTTGCTGTTCCTCTGAGTACATTTTTGTTGATTCGTTTGTAAGCTCTTCTAACTCCCAGAATTTTCTGACAATTGAATCAATATTGCTCTCGTTTTCGATAGCGGAACTTAAATGAAAAACATTACTATTTTTTGAGCCCTTTGATTGATTGTATTTTCCAGTTACAATCCAACCAAGCGAAGTTTTTTGAAGAATTGGAAGGCTCGGGCCAGATTTTATTTGACCTACACACATTAAGTCAAAGAAATTTTCTGCGCCAATTAACAGATCAATTTTCTGTGGTTTGTAAAATAATGGATCAGCTAATTCAATATTCTTAGGAATATTTAAGATATTTGCGCTTAATCTGTGATCAGGTTGTAAATTTGTAATTGAACTCAATACCCAAAACTTGGACGTAAATTGAGTAGAATTAATCCTCGACGTGACATTTAAATCAACACAAGACTTAGAACATGAATTTGTGTCGCTAATACCATTTAAACTTAATCTGCCTCCTTCTCTTTTTAATCTTAGTAGCTGTGCAAGTTCCTCAGTAATAAAATTTGGTTGAGAACCGGAGTCTAAAAGAGCTCTAGCTGGTATTAATTGACCAGAACTATTTCGTACTCTCACCACAGCTGTTGCCAGAATGATTCTTTCATCGGATGATGAATAATTGACAGCAGCGTGGGAAGTAGATGGCTCTTGAGAAAGGCTACTTACATTAGCACTTGTAGTATATTTATGCAGCAGTGAATGATGAGAACCACTACATACTCTACACTTAGAAGACGAACATCTTGCTACCTTGTGGCCTTTTTTCAAACAATTAATACATGCTGGCACAGATTTTTTTTTTTTTTTTTTTTTTTAATACATATAACTTATTTATTGCATCTTCAAAAAAATGAACTAACAATAAGTAATCAAATCTTAAGTCTAGATATAATTAATGTGTCCGACCAATGCCGAAAACAATTTTAGTGATAGTAGTTATTAATACAATAATTATGTACTAGCAACAAAAATTATTCTCAAAAAGTTTCATCTGAGGTATTGCGTATTAGAGCCTTGGTGTCCCTGTTTTTTAAGCGGATGTGTCCAGTAATGTTCAAGATGTAACGAGCAAGGGGATTAGGATGCGACTCGAGTTTAGTTAAATATTTGCCTGCGTATTTTGCAATTTCTTCAGTCACTAGTGGCATATTTAAATCACGATAAAAATTTGAATTTTTAATGTACCATGGAGCCGATGTTATTAAAAGTAAAATTTTGTTTTGTCTTCGTTGGATTTTCTCAACATTTGAAGCTGAAGCAGTGCTCCATAACTGAATTCCGTAGCACCATATTGGTTTCAAAAGCGACTTGTATATTAACAGTTTGCAGTCTAGGCTGAGTGTTGAATTTCTGCCAATCAACCAATGTATTTGAGATAACTTAAGTTTCATTTGAATTAACTTAGAGTCAATATGATGTTTCCACGTAAGCCTTCGATCAAGGTGAATACCAAGGTATTTCACGTGAGAATGTTGAGGAATATTCTCATTGTTTATTCGAATGGGGGACCAAGTATCTCTTCTTAGGGAAAACGTTATATGGATACACTTTTGTTCATTTACTTTAATTCTCCATAAGTTTAACCATATTTCCAACTGGGTAATATGTTCCTGGAGATTGCGGGATGCCTCAGAAGGGTTTTCGTGCATACTCATACAGGCTGTATCATCGGCAAACGTAGAGGTATGGATATTATTGCTCACAGGCATATCACAAGTATATATTAAATACAAGACTGGCCCCAGAATACTACCCTGTGGGACACCGGAAGATATAGATTCGGGCACACTCATGAAGTCTCCTTCCACAACAGTGAACTTCCTATCAACAATATAACTTTCCAAAAGTTTTTGAATGTTTATTGGCAGGTATGTCTTCAATTTTAAAACTAGGCCTTCGTGCCATATTTTGTCAAACGCTTGAGAAACATCAATGAAGAGGGCAGAACAATATTTCTTTTCTTCAAATGTCTTCCTTATAACTTGTACCAACCTATGCGTTTGCTCAATTGTGCTATGCTGACTTCTAAAACCAAATTGATGATCCGGGATACACCCATTATCAGCTAAAATTTTGGAAAATTTAGTCATGAGCAGCTTTTCGAAAAGCTTTGAGATTGTTGATAGTAAGCTTATAGGCCTATATGACTCAGCCTTGGTAAGATCTTTACCCGGCTTTGGAATCATTTTGATCTTCGCCAGTTTCCAGTTATGTGGAAAATACTGCAATCGCAAAATGGCATTAAAAATAAATAGGAGGATTCTTATTGCGATTAGAGGCAAATTCATCAGCATCTTGTTACTAATTCCATCAATACCTGGAGCTTTCTTCGAGTTAAGTTCAGCAATTATTTTTTGTAATTCACACAGCTTAAACCTTATGGGACGAGGAGGTAGAGAAACTACACTGGGCAAATCAACAGCGCCCGTACATGAATAGGGAGTGAATACAGCTTTTAAATGCTCAGCAAATAAGTTACCTTTCTCGCTATCGCTTCTTGCCCATCCTCCGGTCGAAGTGCGCAGTGGTGATTTAAGCTCAACGGGTCTTTTAAGATTTCTAGCAGCGCGCCATAAAGAGTAATTAGATGCTGACGTGACATCGAGACCTTCTAGAAATTTTTCTAGTAATGCTGTTTTTTCCGACGATATCAACTCTTTGAGTCGTTTAGTACATTCTTTAAGTCTGAGTTTATTTAGGGGTGATCTGTGTTGTTGCCATTCTCTTCTAGCTCTCCTTTTTTCACATACAAGACGTTCAATATCCGCAGAATAAATTCTATTAAAGCCAGTCTGCGGATGGGAAGTAGTGGCATGTTCAGCAGCCTCTTTAATATTTTCGTTAAGATTGGCAACGTTAAATTCAATATCATCGGATGTACTTAGCTTAATGTTTTCCGTACAATGACTACTGAGATATTTTTTGAACCCCAGACAATTAACACGACTTATCATCTTCACATATGAGTTCGGCAAATCACTCCTTAGTGGGTTAAAAATTGTAACTATTGTGGGAGATTGATCGGAGGAGAGATCTAGAGAGGCCTCCACGTGAGTTAGGACCCTAGGGATATTTTGCATGACACCAAAATCTATTACATCCGGAATTTTTTGTACGTCATTAGGCCAATAAGTGGGCTCCCCACACGAAATGACATCCAAGTCCATTTTTGAAATTGTATTAAACAACGCTCGACCTCTAGGTGTAACAAGACGCGAGCCCCAGTACGTATGTTTTGCATTGTAGTCGCCAGCTGCCAGGAAACAAGATCCAAGCGATTTGTAGAACTTCTCATACTGCTCTGCTGTAACTGCAAATCTGGGAGGTGAGTAAATTGATGATATCACGAAATTCGCACAAAAATTTTCTACGAAAATATTCGTTGCTTGCATATATTCTTCACAAACGTTGTCAAGGACATAGTGCTTGAGTCTTGACTTAATTAGAATTGCTGATCCACCGCATGCTCTCCCTCTCGGGTCCTTTGAATCATATAGAGTGTAACCATTTATTTTGAATAAGCTTCTTGATGTCAAATGAGTCTCAGAGACCAACATTATATAAATATTTTTTTCCATAAGGAAGTGCTCGAGCTCATTTTTGTGTTGGCGAATGCCGTTTGCGTTCCAGAAACATATTTTCAACGTGTTCATGGCTTGTTAATTAATGCTTGAAGCAGAGTATTCTGCATTCGCAGCATTTCTTGCATCATATTTGTAGTAAAGTTGTTTATAGTTTGCACCAGATTATCAATAGTGGCTTCAAGGCGGCTGAAATTAAAGCTTGTGTTAGCATTTGTCGAATTACTTGTTGTTGGTGGGGACACTTTCTGCGTGGGAATTGAATTTGTCTTAACAGCATCCGCATACGATACTCGTAAAGTACTTGGTTGGCTCATTGGAGGAAAAGTGGCGGAGTAAGCATTTGCTGATTGAGCTGGAGTTAATTTAGGTTTTTGTCCTATAGCCTGTTTAACGAAAGAATATACAGGGCAACCTCTGTAGTTAGCGGTGTGATTACCTCCACAATTACTACATTTTTTTTTTGCTTGAACTTTTGGCTTGGTACAGCTAGCAGTGCCATGCAATTCACCGTAGATAACACAAACTGTAGGTAAATTGCAGTAGGATTTTGTATGGCCATATTCTTCGCAATTATGGCACGTGTACGGGAACTGGGCGTGGCTCTTCAACTGTGATTTTTCGTTGTAAGAGAAACTTTACATTATAAATAGGATGGGTTTAATTTTTTTTTCAATTGTATGTCCTTCGGCTCCAGTTCGAAATAGGGGTTGGGGGACCTTTTCTCTATTAATTATATTAGTAGCACTTTTTACTTTAAATCCTTGCTCGATAAGTGCGCATTTTACTTCTTCGGGGTCAACATATGAATCTATGCCCTTTAGTACTATCTGTAGGCCTTTAGCACTCTTGAGTTGTTAAGTGTAAAAATTTGTTTTATTTTTCTCAAAATCACTAACAACTGTTCGGAAATTTTTTTCATCATAAATTTGGATTTTTGTTTCGTCAATATTACCTCGTTTAATTGGAATGATGTGGAAGGTATTTTCACCAATGGCCGACAGTAGTTTTTTTAGATAGGTGGTGGCTTAAAAGACTTTTGCGATGATGCAGCGGGCTTGTCGTTATTGTCTTGCAATATTGAAAAACGATTTTGACGATTAGTAGAGGACGCGCTGTTATCCCTAGACATCTTTGGAGCAGATGTAATTTTAGAAGAATTTGGGCTTTGCCCACGCTTTACCACAGTTATGTATCTGTCCATACCGATTTGGACCTTGGGTTTTGAACTGCTGCTATCTGTAGTGATAACTTGGTTAAGTGATGAACACGAGCCCGAAGGGGATGAAATCACTGACTTATATGAAGAAGTACTAGGCAACTGTAATGTTAATGAATCACTATTTGGCATTGGACAAAGCGAAGTTGATCGCTGACGAAAAATTGGCTTTGCCGTTAAAAAATTACTTTCATAAGATTTTTTATTTTTATTGTTTTCATTAAGAGTTTCAGAACTCACAATAAAATATGCATTTCTGCCGTTAGAACTCACTTCACATTTTTTTGTATTTGAGGTACTCATGTAGAGTATTCCTCAAGGGTACTTTGTTTGCGGTTATTTGTTTGTTTTTGTTGTTTTGACTATGTAAAAAAAATTTGCAATATTTGCTTTGCTTATTTATCAAAGTTAATTTTGTATTACGAATATTTTTTGAATGTTTTATTGTTTTTTGTTTTTTTTTTGTTTTGTTTGTATGTAAAAATAATCGGCTATGACGTGTGTTCACTATGAAGGTTCGACGAGAACATCACAGATTTTATGAAATCAAATCTTTTATTAACAGGCTCAGCACTGAATGAAGGGCAATTATTTACTACATGTTGTGTAGATTTGCAGAATAAGCATTTATCAGTAGATTGTTTTGTTTTTGTAGGATTTGATGTCCTAGTATTTTTGTTATTTGAAAATTCAGTTTTATTTTTATTAAACCTCGGTCTTGAACTTGAAGATTCATCCGCAGAAATATGCTGGTAGCGTTTGTTCAAGGCGGCTTCACAGTCTGACCATAATGGGAGCCTTTGAAAGTCCAGCTGTTCTTCCCATTTTGATTTTGTGACTGGATCAACTTTTCACATCACTACATGTATTAAAATGGCATTAGTTATTTTCTTGTCATCGCCTATTGACAAGAGCGAATCGTATATTGCCGACACCGTATCTATCATGCTTCGCAAAGCAGAAGCCGAAGGTTTTGTTATTTCCGGTAAATCAAAAAGTTTCGATATATTATCGAAAAATATGAGACATTCATTGTCATATACCTTCTTCAAACTGGCTAAAGCTTTGGGATAATTTTCTTCGGAAATCTGAAAAGGTTTTACTGTACCTAAAGCTGAATCGGACAAGCATGATATTAAATGATTAAATTTTTCGATATCTGTCAACGTACCAAATTTTCAAACAAACTCATAAAATTCTTATATTCCGCGTATTTCCCAGTAAATTTGGGTAGCCTCATATTTGGAAGCCTGGAATGGTGAGTTTGTACGCTGAAAGACGTTTCAGGTATATTTGGCTGTCTATTTTTATTTAAAATGCTTAAAAATAATGACTTTGTGGTGACACAAATATCCTCAAGCTCAGCTCTGTCGTCATTATCAGGATCTAAATTATCCACATCAGACTGAAGCTTCATGGCTTGGTCAATATAATCCTTTAGAATGTCTAAGCGACATTCCAGTTCAACAGGATTAAACGAAATAGTCTTCTCTAGTATAGACTGTCGAATCCTTTCAACATGTTTGATAACTTTTGATTTTTTAACCATTAGTTTTTCTAATGTCTCCAGTTCGGAAGGACACTCTTGGCGCTTTTTAGTTGCCATATTTTTAGTAGTTTTTTATTTAAATTTTAATTAATTTATAAAATTTAAAACATTTTTGTTAAATTGAATTATCTTATCAATTTAACTTATGTTTATTCAATATATTATTTCCTCGTCGGATACACAATATTCGGAAATTTAATCTTTATGTAGATTACTCTTTTATTCACAAATATTTAATTGAATCAATGTTCAAGTGAGTGTTATATTTAGCAGTTCTTTTCTTAATTCTATGTACATATATAGGGTGTTTTTTATTGAGGTATAGAACTTTAAGTTGGCATCACTTTTTTAACTGGCGGCCATTTTGTCAGCTGTCAAGTGATTAATATTTAGTTTGGTTTGCCATTTCATCATGAACAGGTTGACAAAAGAGCAACGCTTGCAAATAGTGCAAATTTATTTCGAAAATAATGGTTCAGTTCGCGAAGTTTACCGCAAGCTCCGTCCATTTTATGGTCGACATAATCGTCCATCAGAGCAATTAATTCGGTTAACCGGTCAATTGGCCACCAAGATCGTGTGATTTGACACCATTGGATTATTTACTTTGGGGATATGTGAAGTCGCTCGTCTACGCCAACAAACCAGAAACGTTAGGGGACTTGGAAGCCAACATTCGTGGCGTTATTGCCAACATACGGCCCCATATGCTCGAAAAAGTGGTTGAAAATTGGACCTGTAGAATTGGCTTTATTCGAGCCAGCCGCGGCGGCCACATGCCCGAAATCATAGTTAAACGTTAATGGCATAAAATTATCCTTCCAATAAAGCCAAATTGATGTACATTAAAACGATTTTCTTGTGTTTTATTTCAATTCGAAGTTCTATACCTCTAAAAAACACCCTATATATATATTTACTTCATTCCAATATCTAACTGTATTAACATATGTAATATTACATAGGACTATATATTTATTTATGTATTTATTTAAGTATTTATTATTAGGGAGATTTATTTTATATTAATTAAATAGAATATTATTAAGGTTTATTAGTTGTATTGTTATATTATGTATTAATTATTTATTATTATTATTATTATTATTATTATTATTATTATTATTATTATTATTATTATTATTATTATTATTATTATTATGGCGCAACAGACACTACGGCTCTAATACTCAACACTTCAGATCACAGAATATGAACCAGAATCCTCAATTGTGAGTTAAGCGAAATCGCCGTATCAGCTGATGGGTAAATAGCAGAAGGGAGAGAAAAAATTTGCTTTTTGCATGTGTAAAAAGCAATGGCTATACATAGCATTTATGAATATATGACTATGAAAAAATACAAAATTAAATTTTGCAAAAGTGAATTATTTTACACATATTTTTAATAAAACTTAAATATTTGCATAAAAGAGCGGTGATTTTTGTGTTTTAAATTCTTTAAGTAAAGGCCAGTGGTGTTCGTCAGCTATTGATTATAAATTGCGGCCTAAATAATATGAAAAAGTTAAAATATTTGCAAAAACAATTCCATGAGTTTTAATTGCCACAAAATAAATTTCGTTTAAATATATTTTTTTATGCTTAATGTACTTTAAATACAATAAATGTTAATGTAATCGGTGATAAACCTATTCGTATTACGTGTTTTCAATAATTTCTGCCAATGCATCGCTCTGGAATTGGTTGTTTTCATAAAAAATTTGAATTGTTAGTCTACGGTCGCTTGTTAAATTGATCAATTTTGTGTAATAAAAAAGGTAAAATAGAAAAAAGAACTAGCTGGAATTAGTTCAGATTGCGATAAATGGAAGATGACTATTGTAATGTGCCTTTGGAGCATGTGAAACGCGAATTACGTCGCGGCATTGTGGAATGCCAAAAACACGGGCTGATGCAAAGTGCCAAATGGCTGGCTGAAATGAACCATGGTCTGTGCGATATACATAGACATCGATGCAAATAGTGAAAAATTCAAAGCAAAGTGGAATATGGTAATTACTTTTTGGCCAAATGTTATTTTGATGTACGGGAATACGACCGGGCGGCGTATTTGGTGCGTAATGCCGAATCTGCATCATCATTTATATGCTACATATATATGGACTTGGAAAAGCGTAGATTGGACTCAACTGCAGACTAGTCGAATCTTAATGATTCAAGCCACGCAAAAGATTTGGCAGATTTGTTGGCTGCTTTAAAAGCTGAGTACTCTCGGGGACGTTTGGATGGTTATGATATGTATTTGTATGGTGTAGTACTGAAAGCAATTGATCTTAATTGTTAGTCTATGCTTCAGATGAAACTACTTGAAAATATTTTTGTGCTTAATACTACATTTATCTATTATTGATTACTATCACTAAGTTTATGCCTGACACTAGTTGGAACCAATTATTATATCTAGGTTTAAGATTTGAATACTTATTGTTAGGTAATTTTTTGAAGATACAATGAATAAATATATAATAAGTAGTTAAATAGTGTATGAGCTACCCCCATTAATTTTAATGGGGTAATAAAAATTATGTTAGTTACCTAATTAATGATGTGATAAAAAATTAAGGGGGGTGTCGGCTTTGTTTGATTTGTGTATGTTTATATTTGGGGTTTGTTTACATATGTTTTGTGTGTTTGTGTTTCGTCCGTCTCTGATGCGTATTGATTTCAGTTTGATTGTTTATATTTGGAGGCTGTCGGTGGCACGTTAGTTTTTTTGTGTGTCTGTCTGTCCGTGGGAATTCTTGTAGTTTGATACTTGGTGATAAATTTTGTTTATATTAATTGTGTGCCTGGCTTCCATCTATGCTATACGCTTGTTCGTCTGTCCTTCTTGAGATCGCCTCTTGTACTCGCTGCCGTATTAATTTTTTATTTTTATTTCTTCATATATAGTTATTTATTAATTCAAAAATTAACTAACTATAAGTAATCAAATCTTAAATCTCAATATAATTATTAGGCCCGACCAGTGTCGGACATAAACTTAGTGATAGTTATAAATAATACATAAGTAGTGATAATCAAAGAGGAAAAAAAAATAAACGTATTTTCAAGAAGTCCCATCTGGAGTGTTGAGAATAAGAGCCCTTGTGTCCCTCTTTTTTAAGCGGATATGTCCAGTAAAGTTCAAGATATTACGAGCGAGCGGATTAGGGTGTGATTCGAGGTTTGTTAAATATTTGCCTGCGTATTTTGCAATTTCTTCAGTCACTAGTGGCATATTTAAATCACGATGTAAATTTGAATTTTTAATGTACCATGGAGCCGATGTTATCAAACGTAAAACTTTGTTCTATCTTCGTTGGATTCTATCTACATTGGAAGCTGAAGCAGTTCCCAATAGCTGAATTCCATAGCACCATATTGTCTTCAAAAGCGACTTGTATATTAACAGTTTGCAGTCTAGGCTGAGTGTTGAATTTCTGCCAATCAACCAATGTATTTGAGATAACTTAAGTTTCATTTGAATTAACTTAGAGTCAATATGATGTTTCCACGTAAGCCTTCGATCAAGGTGTATGCCAAGGTATTTCACTTGAGAATGTTGAGGAATACCTTGATTGTTGATTCGAATGGGAGAGCAAGTATCTCTTTTTAGGGTAAACGTTATGTGGACACACTTTTGTTCATTTACTTTAATTCTCCATAAGTTCAACCATATTTCAAGCTGGGTAATGTGTTCTTGGAGATTGCGGGATGCCTCATCAGGGTTTTTGTGTATACTCATACAGGCTATATCATCGCCAAATGTAGAAGTTAGGATGTTATTGCTCACAGGCATATCACAAGTATATATTAAATACAAGACTAGCCCCAGAATACTACCCTGTGGGACACCGGAAGATATAGATTCGGGCACACTCATGAAGTCTCCTTCCACAACAGTGAACTTCCTATCAACAATATAACTTTCCAAAAGTTTTTGAATGTTTATTGGCAGGTATGTCTTCAATTTTAAAACTAGGCCTTCGTGCCATACTTTGTCAAAAGCTTGAGAAACATCAATGAAGAGGGCAGAACAATATTTCTTTTCTTCAAATGTCTTCCTTATAACTTGCACCAACCTATGCGTTTGCTCAATTGTGCTATGCTGACTTCTAAAACCAAATTGATGATCCGGGATACACCCATTATCAGCTAAAATTTTGGAAAATTTAGTCATGAGCAGCTTTTCGAAAAGCTTTGAGATTGTTGATAGTAAGCTTATAGGCCTATATGACTCAGCCTTGGTAAGATCTTTACCCGCCTTTGGAATCATTTTGATCTTCGCCAGTTTCCAGTTATGTGGAAAATACTGCAATCGCAAAATGGCATTAAAAATAAATAGGAGGATTCTTATTGCGATTAGAGGCAAGTTCATCAGCATCTTGTTACTAATTCCATCAATACCTGGAGCTTTCTTCGTGTCGAGTTCAGCAATTATTTTTTGTAGTTCACGCAACTTAAACCTTAAGGGACGAGGAGGTAGAGAAACTACACTTGGTAAATCGGCAGCACCCGTACATGCATTGGGAGTAAATACAGATTTTAAATGCTCAGAAAATAAGTTACCTTTCACACTATCGCTTCTCGCCCAGCGTCCGGTCGAAGTACGCAGTGGTGATTTAAGGTCAACGGCTCTTTTAAGATTTCTAGTAGCGCGCCATAGAGAGTAATTAGATGATGACGTTACATCAAGACCTTCTAAATACTTTTCCAGTAATGCAGTTTCTTCCGACGATAGCAGCTCTTTGAGTCGTTTAGTACATGCTTTAAGTCTGATTTTATTTAGGGGTGATCTGTGTTGTTGCCATTTTCTTCTAGCTCTCCTTTTTTCACATACAAGACGTTCAATTTCCGTAGAATAAATTCTATTAAAGCCAGTCTGCGGATAGGAGGTAGTGGCATGTTCAGCAGCCTGTTTAATATTTTCGTTAAGATTGGCAATGTTAAATTCAATATCATCAGATGATCTTAGCTGAATGTTTTCTTCGCAGTGACTACTAAGATATTTTTTTAATCCTAGCCAGTTGACCCCATTAATCATTTTCACATATGAGTTAGTTAAATCACTCCTTAGTGGGTTGAAAATTGTAACTATAGTGGGAGAGTGATCGGAGGACAGATCTAGAGAGGCCTCTACGTGAATTAAGTCTCTATGAATATTTTTCGTAACGCCAAAATCTATAACATCTGGAATTTTTCTTACGTCAGTAGGCCAGTAAGTAGGCTCCCCGCTCGAAATGACATCTAAGCCCATTATTGAAATTGTATTAAACAACACTCAACCTCTAGGTGTAACAAGACGCGAGCCCCAGTACGTATGTTTTGCATTGTAGTCACCAGCTGCCAGGAAACAAGATCCAAGCGATTTGTAGAACTTCTCATACTGATCTTCGGTAACTGAAAATCTGGGAGGTGAGTATATTGATGATATCACGAAATTCTCAGAAAAATTGTCTACGAAAATATTCGTTGCTTGCATATATTCTTCAGTAACGTTGTCAAGCACATAGTGCTTGAGTCTTGACTTAATTAGAATTACTGTATCATATAAAGTGTAACCATTTATTTTAAATAAGCTTCTTGAAACCAATTTATATTAATATTTTTTTCCATGAGGAAGTGCTCAAGTTCATTTTTATGTTGGCGAATGCCATTTGCGTTCCAGAAACATATTTTTAACGTGTTCATGGTTTGTTAACTAATGCTTGAAGCAGTGTATTCTGCATTCGCAGCATTTCTTGCATCATATTAGTCATATTTGTAGTAAAGTTGTTTATAGTTAACACCAGATTCTCAATAGTAGCTTCAAGGCGACTAAAGTTAAAGCTTGAGTTTGCATTTGTTGAATTATTTGGCGGTGGAACATTTTGTGTGCGAATAGAACTAGTCTTAGCAGCATCAGCATACGATACTCGTGAAGTAACTGGTTGGCTCATTTGAGTACAAGTGGCGGAGTTCGCGTTTACTGGTTGAGCTGGAGTTAATTTGGGTTTTTGACCTATAGCCTGTTTAACGAAAGAATATACAGGGCATCCTCTGTAGTTAGCGGTGTGATTACCTCCACAATTACTGCATTTTTTTCTCCTTGATCTTTTGGCTTAGTACAGCTAGCAGTACCATGCAATTCACCGTAGATAACACAAACTGTAGGTAATTTGCAATAAGTTTTTGTATGGCCATATTCTTGGCAATTATGGCACTGTACGGGACCTGAACGCTTACGTGGCTCTTCAACTGTGATTTTTCGGTGTAAGAGATACTTTACGTTATAAATTGGATGGGTTTAATTTTTTTTAAATTTTATGTCATTCGGCTCCAGTTCAACCTGAAACAGGGGTTGGGGGACCTTTTCTCTGTTAATTATGTTGGTAACATTTTTTACCTTAAATCCTTGGTCGACAAGTACACATTTTACTTCTTCGGGCTCAACATATGAATCTATGCCCTTTAATACTATATGTAGGCCTTTAGCACTCTTAAGTTGGTATGTGTAAAAATTTGTTTTATTTTTTCGAATTCACTAACAATTTTTCGGAAATCTTTTTCATCATATATTTGGATTTTAGTTTCATCAATATTACCTCGTTTAATTGGAATGATGTGAAAAGTATTTTCACCAATGGCCGAGAAGCGCGTTAGAATTTTTTTCTCTCAGATATATAGGTGGTGGCTTAAAATCTTTTGCGATGATGTAGCGGGCTTGTCGTTTTTGTCTTGCAATAATGAAAAACGATTTTGACGATTGGTAGAAGATGCGCTGTTATCCCTAGACATCTTTGGAGCTGATGAAATTTTAGAAGAATTTGGGCTTTGCCCACGCTTTACCACGGTTATATATCTGTTCATTCCTACTTGTACCTTTGGTTTTGAGTTACTGTTATCTGTAGTGATAAATTGGTTTAGTGATGAACACGAGCCCGGAGCGGATGATATCGCTGACTTAAATGAAGAAGTACTAGGCAATGGTAATGTTAACGATTCACTAGTTGGCATTGGGCAAAGCGAAGTTGATCGTTGACGAAAAAGTAGCTTTTCCGCTAGAAAAAGGCTATCCTTTGATTTTTTATTTTTAATGTTTTCATTAAGAGTTTCAGAACTCACAGTAAAATAGGCATTTCTGCCGTTAGATCTCACTTTAAAATTTTTTTCTTTTGAGGTACTCATATAGAGTATTCCTCAAGGGTACTTTGTATCCACAGTTTTTTTTTGTTTTTGTTATTTCTTGCTATTTAAAAAATATTAGTAATGCGCTGATTTACACGGGCATAATTGTGCTGGAATAACATGCCAGTTTGTAGGTGAGAGATGCGAAGAGAGTGGTTTTGTGGTTGGCATAACTTTTGAACCAGCTACAAGCCCGCATTAGCAGCATGAAACCAATGCACACACAACTTAAAAAACAGCAAATTTTAAGTGAATACGAAAAACGTATACATTTTGTGCCAGATGAATTAGTCTCGTGTAATCTGGAAAAGAACAAAAATTGTGGGGCTTAAAAATTGTTCTCGTGTAAACTACCTCACTAAGCTTATTTATCAAGTTGAATATGTATTACGAATATTTTTTGTAAGATTTTTGATTTTGTTTTTTTTATTTTGTTTCGTATGTATGTAAAAAAAATCCGCTTTTACGTCTGTTCACTATGAACTGATGCCGTATTAATGATTAACACTAATACTGCCGTATTAATGATTAACAAAAATGAAATGAAAAAAAATTGCTGTCAAGTAATGATTTTGCAAGAGAATAATTTTACTTCTGATAAAGAAATAGTTTTTTTGTGATCGCAATTATATACATATCTATGTATGTACATATGTATTCACATTTGATATACATAAATACATTCAGAAATACGAAGAAATATTTGCTTACTCGTACATTAAATTTTGAGAAGTATGCATGATCGAGATTGCTTCTATGTTGTCCCTCAAACTTTTTCGCTAGTTGTTTACATGAACTTTTTAGCCAAGTGGTTGATGTGAAATTATGTATAAATTTTTTGTGCATGCTTCTGCTGGACATCTCAATTTTGTCTTAAAGTTTTGTTTGATATACTTACATACATACATATGTACATGTGTATATATGAATCTACGAACAAATGTAATAACATGATAATGTTTTTTAAATTCTCCTTAGATTAAATCGATTAAATTTCCGGTTGTGTTGCTACTTAGCAACAGTATCAGATTTAGTTTCTGAATATTTGTTTGACTGTGGGAATTTTTCTAATTTACGTGTGTGTGTGTGTTTGTTACGGTTAATCATGTGTGATTTGTATTTTTGAATGACGGTTCATGCTTTGCGTCTTTGGTGGACATGCGGATAAAATTTGTTTATTCATATTAAATCTATGAGTATTCGAGTATGTACATATGTATGTATGTGCGTATATATATATTTTTTATATACATACATACATACATGTACACATATCGACCACCAATACTAATTTTTGACGACAAATCTTTGCTTGACTGTATCAACTCATTTTTTAATAATAATAAAACTATGGTTAATAATTCTGAAATCATTTAATTTTTATTGAATAAATTTAAATAAAAATAATTATAATTGTTAGTTGTACAAAGTTAAAACATTAATTTAAAAACCTGGTTCTTTTGATATTAAAAGAGCATTTCTGAATGCACAAACACCATTATAATGATAACTACAATATAGATGGTCTGGATGCTTAGTAGCCATTTGCTTAAAGTTGATGCAGCCAATATCCTCTATATTTAAAATTTTGTTCTGCAACATTTTTTTTAACCATCGTCTTTTTTCTTCACCTTTAACGTATATTTTGGAGTGTCCTACATTAGCTTTCCAACTTAAGTGATGATAATCTTTTATTAACCAGTTTGCTTCTCTTTGCTTTTTTGTTGTTAAAAATTTAAAATCAAAAGGTTTTAGATAAAATTGATGTGTTGATTATTGTTGAAAACGATTGCTACTTCTTTTGCGATAAAATCATTTGCATTACTTTTGAAACCTTGCAAGTCTATAAAAACTATATTATTTTGCATCTTTTTTAATTTATGAATGAATAAGAATGCAGTAAGCTGATGTTTTGGCTGGAATATTTGTTGCTGTTTCAAATTAAATTTTTATGTCATTGGTCCGTCGTTAAGTGTTTCGTTTTGATAACTAACATCTACTACAATAATGGGTGCGTTATTCTTAAAGTCTTGAGAAGATAGAAGAGGTTGTGACTTCTTCATATAATAGTTTTGCTGAAATCTTACATATATATCATATAGAACTGCGTAGCGTTCATTTTTAAATTTTATGTTAAGATCATCATATGAATATGAAACTGAATTCAAATGTGCTTTTAGATTAGTGAGATCACAATGAACAAACTTCTTTTCTTGCTGAAATGCAATCAACACAAAACGGGGTCGCTCTCTACTTTTATTATTATATTATATTTTAGTTAACGGATATGAAGTATTCAAGATCCGTTACTCCATTTGGAGCTTCTAGCAAAACAAAATAAGAAAGAAGAAGAAAGAAAGAGGAGAAAAAAAATAAATTAAAACTACATTTAAATTAAATTTACAAACTCTCTCTATCTGTTTCTGTCTTGCGCAAGTCTCTTTAATTGTGACCAAGACATTCCTCTATTGGACATTTCAATTTCAGTTGATCTACGCCATTTAAATTTCGGTCGTCCTACGCTTCTTTTGCCTTGTGGATTCCATTGCAGGCTGATTCTAGAAATTTCAGATATATCTTTCCTTAAGGTATGGCCAATCCACTTCCATTTTCTTCTGCGTATTTCAACGTCCAGGGGATCTGTATTGTAGGCTCTTAGCAGATCTACATTGCTTATACGCTTAGGCCAGAATATCTTTAGGATTCTCCTCAAACACTTATTGACGAATACCTGCAGCTTTTTCGTAATCCCACTGCTCACCTTTCAAGTTTCGGATCCGTACTATAGTACAGATTTGACGCTGGTATTAAACATTTTAATTTTTTGTTTTTTTGATATATGGGAAGAACTTCACACCCTGCCAAGGAATGCATAGGCGTGTCTAGCTTTGTTAATTCTGCTTCTGACATCAGCGTCGGCACCCCCGTCTTTGCTTATAACACTGCCAAGATAGCAGAAATTTTCAACATCTTCTATGATGCCACCATTTAGTGTTATAGGTGTTGCGTTGTTAGTTGCTGTTCTCAGAATCTTTGTCTTTCCCATATTTATTTTTAGACCAACTGCAATACCATTTTTTTGCAGGCAATTGAGTTTCTTCTGTATGCCATTAAATGTGTGAGATATTAGACAAATGTCGTCTGCATAGTCTAAATCGTGTAGACGTTGATTTAGATGCCACTGTATTCCGTCTTTGGCTTGATCGTTTGTTTTAGACATGACATTGTCGAGCACTAGGAGAAATAATATTGAAGAGAGCACATGAGCACGAACGCCTTCATTTATTTGGAAAGGTTCACTATCTTGACCCTTATAGCGCACCTTGCAGGGTGCATTGCTATATAGCAAACGAATCATTTTAATAATTTTATCTGGGATTCCAATATTTTGCAGGCAATACCAAATCGATTCACGCTTAATGTTGTCAAATGCGCGCTCGAAATCGACAAATGCTAAAAATAGCGGTGCATTCCACTCAACAGATTGTTCAACAATAATCCTTATTGTGTTGATGTGGTCCACACAAGATCTATTTGGTCTAAATCCGTTCTGTTCTTTACGTAGGCAGGCTTCAATTGTAGGTGATATACGTTCCAGTATTATGAAGGACATTATTTTCTGGATGGTATTAAGCAATGTTATGCCCCTCCAATTTTTACATTCACTGAGGTCGCCTTTTTTAGGTATTGTAACAATAATGTAGACTCTATTAGTGGTAAGATATAATTTGATAAAGCTGGTGTGTATTTGAAAAGTTCTGGCGGCAGATTATCCGATCCAGCAGCTTTATTATTTTTGAGCTTGCCTATAGCTTGATTAATTTCAGCAATGGTTGAAGTGGTTGTAAGTATATCCCTTCTCTGATTACGTTGGGGTATGGGCGCCATGGAAAGTGGCGTAGGGTTAATTACAGCTGTCTCGAAGAATTCTTTCCATCTACTTAATTGGTCAGAGATGGAGGTAAGTACGTTTCCACTTATCCCTTTAATGTTAGGGGTGGTTAATATTTTCTCGCCACTTAGTTTCCTTTCTACATTGTAAAATACTCGAGTGTTTCCACGTGCTGCTGCGTCTTCTGCTTCTTGCGCAATTTTGTTGTAATATTGCCTTCTATCATTTCTTAGCAACTTCTTTACACGTTTCTGCGAATCATTATATGCATCACGTGCTATACGGACTTCAGGTGTTCCTTGTCTTGACTGAAGGCGTGACTTTAATTGTTTTCTTTCCTCGATAGCGTTCCATGATGCATCACTTATCCATGGTTTGATATGATGCTTACTTGTACCCAGGACCGCACGTGCACTCTCCATACATTCTTGTGCGATATTTTCCCATACTTGACTTTGTTGATCTAGTTTAGAGCACAGGTGATTTGAAAATCGTTCTTTGATGACTGGATCCTGTAAACGGTGTACGTTAATTTTAGTACAGACATTCTTTTGGTGATAGTTGGCCTTTGAACGGAGCTTAACAATGCCTACTAGTAGCTGGTGGTCGCTGTATATGTCTGCACCACGTATAGTTTTTACATCCATTAGGCACCCTAGGAATTTTCGACTAATTAGAAAATGGTTGATTTGGTTTTTAGTAAAACCATCATTTGACTCCCATGTATATTTGTGAATATCACGATGGGGGAATTTCGTGCCACCTATAAAAAGGTGGTGAGTGGCACATAGATCGATTAGTCTTTCACCATTATTATTTCGCTCACTTCTAAGGCCTTGGTTTCCCATTATAGAACGAAAGTTTGTGTTATCAGCTCCAATCTTTGCATTCATATCTCCCATGATTATTTTTATATCGCTCTTTCTTGACCTGGCTATCTCTGTATCAAGCTGTTCATAAAAAGTATTTTTTACGTCTTGTTCGTCAATTTCCGTTGGAACATAGCATTGAAAAATGGTAATATTTCGATATTTTGTGCGAAAACGGGCTACTATAAGCCGTTCAGAGATAGCTTTGTACTCAAGAAGTGATTTGTTTGCTTTTGTTGATATTAGAATACCTACGCCGTTTATACGATTATCTGTATTGCCACTATACAGAAAGTGATGCCCAGTTGCAGAGCGGAGTTCTCCTTGGCCTTTCCATCTTGCTTCGCTTAGACATAGGATGTCAAGTCGATATTGGTCCATTTCCTTACAGGCTTGTGCTAGACGGGATGGCTCTGCTAGCGTTCTAACGTTCCAAGTTCCGATTCTTGTCCTTGTTCGAAATCTAATAGGTTGTGCCGGTAAATTCATTTAATTTTCATTATTATTTTGTGTTGTTTCGTTGATGGTATAGTTTCTACACTTCGGCTTATCAGGCCAGCAAGCAACCCCCAATAACGGTGGCGTATTACGTTTGTTCTCAAACAAAAATATGAGAGTTTTAAACACATTTGTATAGCGAGCCGTTTGTTCCAAATCAGACGCCCGCTTGCAGCCGCCCCTAACATGGAGAACAGACGCTGCCAGAAACATACTATTGACCATCGTTATTTGGTTCATTCCGATTTTGGAAGGCATTTCTCCATTCCTGGGTAAGTTATGTACCCTATACACAATAATGTGAAGTTTGATCGCTTATACCGACAATCTCTCGGTCCCCCTGCACCACATTAGCCGTCCTGACTTGGACGTTGCCCGCTCTTTACCACGTGGAGGTGTGGTTTGGGTGTTTCCCATCATTGAGACTAATATATAGTCTCTCAAGGGCTTTAACGCTCTCTACTTGCAGCCATCTTAACATTCCAGATGTGGCTAGTTCCAGTGTTTAATTGTGTATTTACATGACAATCCCAACTGCGGAATGCTATTGGTATAGAAGCAGCATTGTTTATAATTTTAATCATATTCAATTTACTATGATCAGATAAATGCCCATGGGGAATTCTCCATGAGATTAACGAAATTGTAAGTTTTGGTTTGTCAGTAAAAGTGCTCGATTGTACAAGATCTTCATCATTCTTGTTACGCAAGAGTATTAATTCATGTTTACAATTTAGTATTATTTTATTATAATAAAATAATAAAATATTTTATTAAATTAAAATATCCATTTTCAATATTCAAATTATCAATTTTGTTCCATACAGCATTTTGCATGACAGTGCTTTCCGCTGGTGATAAAGAAATCAAATTTTTTATAGTACTTGTCTGTCCTAAATATCTTGTATGATCAATACCATTAAGTTCATAACGGATTTCATCATAGAGATGCGCTACAAAGTTGTTTTTTAATTTAAAGCTTAAATTAGAGGATTTTGAGCTTTTATCATCTTCAACAAATCCTTCCACATACACGAGTATATAATTTTCACTGGGCAATACGTACAAATCTTGATTTTGTATTGAAATACGAATTTCATCATTATTGTTGTATGATTGTAGATATGGTACATATGTGTGATAATACTCTCATCAGATAATGGCTTATCTAGTACATTTTAAATTTAAGGACTTGAGAAAGTTTTGATTTGATTTTTGATCTCTTCATCTGTCCCTTAGGTTCTAGTATAGTTTTAGAATTATATGCAGCTTTATTCTTTGATATGTTAGTGTTATATATAATCATTATTTAGTTGGTCTCAAATGTATGCGAATGGTTATTTCCTCTCCTCGGAAATTTATTAGGTCACCGTGCTGATAAACCACGCGTAGAGCAAGTGAACTAATCTCTTGGGAGTTGACTGGTAAATAAATAAGATTTCTAGGGATTTCATCTATTTTATAGCCTGGAGGAACATTAATGGGAATTTCATGTAGTGTATGTGCCTTAGAATTGTTCATGTATGTGTGAACAGCGATACTGCTTTCAACTCGCAAAAGATTTACCTTAAATATATTGACTGGAAGATCTGAGTAATGATCATGGTTGGAGTCAGGATTTTAGTATTGAATCCCAAAAGTTTTCCAATTGTATTTTCTTTATTAAAATCTATTAAATCTTTAGAGCTGTTAATTTTAACTTGCATTGTATTGTTATTAGCTTCTATACGAATTTTATTTGTTGGACTGCAGTCTTTGTACTATTTATCTAAGTACTCAACTAGATCATTTAATTCATAAGATCCAATTGGTATTTTAATTACATGTTCTCCTATGTGAAACATATTGTTATAGACGTCTACATTCGGTATGCTATTATATGAATGAAAAGCAGTTAGCGCGAGTTAATTTCCTGTTTAAGGAAATGAGTAAAAAAAATATATTTTCTTTTTTTCTGCACCGAAATGTGCGTTTCTTTATTAAATATATTCTTAAGATTAACTACCATATTTTCCTCAACATCTATTTATAATAATAATTATGTTTATTTTTCTTTGTTCTAACTCAAAATATGTTTTTCTTTGTTTAGGTTACTAGTACCTTTTTTATCAGTAAAACATGTTTTGAGTTATTTGTATTAAGTTAGAAAAGAAAAAATGTGTTTCTTATCGTTACAATAGTTGTATTTATGATGTTTGTCTTATCTCTAGCTTAGAATAGTTACATTCGAATTTATGGGTTTGTTATCATCTTTTATTACTATCTTAGTTATATTTGAATTTATGGATTTGTTATTACTATCTTAAAATAAGAGATGTTAACTCTCCTCCTTCTTAAAAAAACGTCCTCGTTTTAAACTGTATATTGTCTCTGTCGGAGTTTGAGAAGTTCTATTTCATATAATTCGTCGATTTTTTTCCTTTGTGTTTCTATTTCCTTTATCGTGTAGCATTCGCAGAATTTAATCATACCATAAGTTAGTAATGCTAATGTACATAGTCCCAATATGAAATAAAATGTGTATTTGACTGGATGTTCTTCGATGGGTATCAGGAAGGTTGATATTTCTTGGATATTGTTAAATTTGTAATTACCATTAGATTCTAAGATGCGCATTATTTGTAATTGTTCGTCGTGTTGGTTATGTATGGCATCTTTGAGTGCTTGTTGGTGGTTGTAGTATTGTTTTCCATCTAGATTTGTTGAGTAATTGAATTGTATTAGTTTAGGTCCATTTATTTTTACGTTATTCCAGGTGTGTTCGTAATCTGTAATGATGTTTCCACTTTCGAGTACTTGTAGCGGTGCGTTATTTTCATGTATCACTTCGCATTTGGCTGGCCTGTTTTCTAATACATTAATAGTACAGTTGTCCGGTTTCTTAATTCTGCATATTAAGTTTCCTAGATAATTTTTACATTTTTCGATACTTGTAAATTTATTATTGCATTTTGCTATTCTAGAGTCTAGTAATAGTTTTCCGTGCTTAAATGCTAGTGAATACAAATTAAATAGCTTACATTTCGTTTTTAATAATGGGTAGTTATAGGTGTTTACAATTGTGTGATGAAAATAAAAAACATTAATATCGGCATATTCTAATATATTTATTATAGGTAGATCTAACGCTTCATTAGACACTATTTGTTGAATATCTTTTAAATTTAAAGTTCCGGAATAAAAGTTTCCGTTTTTTGCGAAATTAATCATTGTAGCGATAGAATGTAGTTCGTTGTATACTTCGGTAAGTATTAAATGTTCTGAAATAGATTCGGGGCTAATTCTTTCTAATATTTTTTCAAATTCAGAGTTTATTTTCTTTTGTTTATTATTATTTTCTATTAGCATATTCAATCCTGTCTGGATTTCAATTAGGTCACCGTGGTCAGGTGTTCCTGTAATAAGTTTGAGGGCTGATCCTAGAAAATTAAGTGAACGTTTAGTTCTGGAGATTCTAGGAAGTAGTTGTGACTTCAGATTTTCTATTTTAGTTATCAACAAATATTCTGCAGAGTTTTGTTCTAAATTATATGCAAATCGTACTATATTTTCGTAGGGTGTCAAGATTCTAGAAAGGTTTGTCATATGGTATAAGAACGCTGTGTCCTGAAAAACGTATACAGGGTCAGTCTCTATCATTATATATTTTTTGTCTTTTAAGTCTATTAGTCTGTTACCGAATGCGACCGATATATATAATAATATTATTATTCTTTGCATGTTTGTACTCGTATATTATCCTTATGTATAACAATATTTTTGTTTGTAATTATTGTGTTACCTTTATCTTCCTTTACAATGTGTTTTGAGTATTTCCTTACGTTTTTATTGCGTCGGTGCGTTTTGGAGTATATAACGTCCCCTGCTTGGTATGTGATGTTCTTACGATTTTTGTTGTGATATAGAAGTATTTTCTGTTGGTTTATTTCAATTTTTTCTTTAATATCAGGATGTGCTCCCCGGTTAAAAAACACGTCTTCGGGTTTCTCTCCAATGACTGAGTGTATTATTTTGTTGCATTGTCGAACGACATTAAAGATTTCGTCTCCTGGTGAAGAATTGTGTTCTTGAGCTAGGACTCTAGTGAGTTCGATCAGCGTGCTATGAGTGCGTTCCACTTGACCGTTTGTTGTTGAATGGTATGTTGGCGTTAGCGTATGCTCAATATGTAGTTTTTCATAAACCTGTTTTACGCATATACTTGATAATGCTGCTTCGTTGTCAGTCATTATGAATCTAGCATTTGGATAGATTTGCGATAGTATTTCTTCGATGTATTTGTGTATGTTTTTCTTATTTGGAATTTCTCGTATATAGCAATATTTTGAGTACTTATCAGTTGTGGTGATGTATGTGTTTCCGTTCATATAAAATAAATCTAAGTGTATGTGTTCTCCCACGTGATTTGGAATCGGTGTTGCTCCAATTGGTTGTTTATTTGGTCTTCTTTCGTATTTGTTTGTAAGACAGATTTCACAGTCTTGTGCTTCTTTTTTACACATGGTGCGTATGGTTGGCCAAAAATACGTTGTCTGTATTTCTTGAGCGTTATTTTTGTAATTTCTGTGTGCTCGTCTATGTGCTAGTACTACGATTTCTTTTTGTCTATCTATGTTTTCTATGTCTTCTGTCATTTTCTGAGCTACTACAATTTTTACATTTGGAAAAGAAGAAATGATATTATCTTCGACGTGGAATAGAGTTTCTTCCTCTATTTTTATAGCATTTGTTACTTTTGGGTTTATTATTTGTTTTAATCTGTCTAATAATTCGTCCTTGGTTGAATAGAAAAGTGTGTGTCGTGCATATGAGAAAATATTTTGTGAAGATATTTGCACTAAGTTATCTGTGTTATAGTGAATAATTATTTGATTCTTAAATGCATTTAATGGTTGTTTCACGCGTTTCAATTTTTCGATTGGCGAACTTTGTGCTGAATGTTGTGAACAACTCGAAGTATTATTAATCTGTTGACGTGACAATGCGTCAGCGACGACGTTTTGATTTCCTGGTTTATATACTAATTTAGCGCCATATTCTTCGATGAAATTTTTCCATCGTTTCAATTTTGTGTTGGGATTTTTATCAGATATAGAAAAAATAAGTGACTGGTGGTCCGTGTAAATGGTTAAGTCTGCTATACCGTAAAGGTAATTTCTTAATTTTTGAAGTGACCAAACGATCGCAATAAGCTCTTTTTCGTTTGTGCTATAGTTTTGTTCGGTTTGGTTAAGGGTTCTAGATATAAATGAAATAGGTTTCTTATTCTGAGAAAGTACAGCTCCTATTGCAAAGTTGCTTGCATCAGTCGTTAGTTCGAAGGGCTTGTTGAAATCTGGTTGAAATAATTCGACTTGTGCTTGTAACATATCTTTAATTTTCTCTATCGCTTCGAGTGCTGGTTTATCTAGATTAATTAATACTTTTGTGCTTTGCTTTTTGTTTACACCGCCATTGTCTCCGCGTAAGAATGTAGTAAGAGGTTTCACTATTGAAGCGAAGTTTTGTACAAATTTCCTATAATAACTAGCTAGTCCTAAAAATGACCTTAATTCTTTTAAATTTTTAGGTATTGGATAATCCTTTATTGTTTGGATCTTACTAGGATCTACAGTTATTTTATTGTGTTTGATTACGTGACCAAGATATTCTACTGAGTCTTGGAAAAAATGTGATTTCTCGTCAGAAATTTTCATATTTGCATTGTGTAATGCGTTTATTATTATCCGAATGTGCTCCATGTGTTCTTCAGGCGAAGAAGAATATATAAGCACGTCGTCGATATAAACGTAAGCGAACTTACCAATATATGGACGCAGAATATCATCTATATTTCGCTGAAATATAGAAGGTGCGTTCTTTAAGCCGAATGGCATTCTAAGAAATTCGTATTTTGCTCCATTCACACTGAATGCAGTCTTTTCTCTGTCTGATTTTTTTATCAAGATTTGGTGAAATCCTGACTCTAAGTCTAGTGTTGTAAAGACTTTTGCTTTACCTAAATTTTGAATAGTCATTGCTACATCTGGGATAGGGTACCTGTCAGTTATAGTCTGAGCATTAAGCTTTTGAAAACCTATTACCATACGTTTTTTTGGTTTCCCTTCCTCATCTGTGCCTTTTTTCGCAACGGTCCATACTGGAGAGTTGTATGGGCTTTTGCTAGGTTGTATTATTTGGTTGTCTAATAATGTTTGAATTTCTTTATTTATAAATTCATTGTCTGCTATTGGATACGGGTACTGTTTCACCCAAATATGATCTTCTGATTTTGTCCTAATTGTAGCTTGTACAGTGGTTGTAAAGGGCAGAATTTTGTTGGTTTTGTCATTTATTCTCATTATACTTTCAATTTCATTTTTATATTTGTCATTATTGACTGTGTAATTCACTTTTTGTTCGCTAATTTCTTCTTTTCTTTTAAATTTATACGTGATTTTATATTCAAATAAGTTAATTTCTGCTTTTATGGCTCTGAGACCATGTTCCCCGAGAAGCATATCGAACTCTTCTAAGGCTTCAGTTTCGAAAAATACTAAATTATGGCCTAATAGTGTAATAATTTTTTTTGCTTTCGTTAAAGAGTATCCGTGAAGCGTTTTTACTGGTTTTATTGGAATAGATTTTCCTATGTTGCACTTAGAACTAATATAATTGTTTGTCGCACCTGTGTCAATTAATATATTAACGGATTTACCTGTTGTTTGGCAGTGCCTCTGTAGACATGGCAATCCGTTTATTCGCCTAAAAAAGCGCTGCCGGTTTCATAAGTATCTTCGGTGTGTGGTACAAGTGATTGTATATCTTCATCTCTCGTCTGGTTTACTCGTTGAACTTTGTTCGGATTATAATTTTTTGATGAAGGCATTCTATCCCTTTTTGTTGGTTGTTGCTTCCTTCTGAATGGGTTGTATTGCTGCTGTGGAGAATATTGTGTTGAACGTCTAAATTGTTGCGAACTATCCACTTCCATGGGTTCCTGCCGTGGTTGATGATTAAATTGAGCTTGTACATTGGGATTGTACCTCCTTCTATCTTCGTATCGTTGTGGTCCAAAGTTTGGTTTTTGGTTGTATTGTTGTGTTGTAGCCAGTGTGTCGAACTGCATATTTACGTTGTCATGGTATATAGTGCTTGCGATTGCAAATGCAGTTTCTAGGTCCTTTGGATGATGGCTATATAATGTACCGCTTGTATATTTGCTGTTGAGTCCTGTGATGAATGTACGGACTGCTTCCTGATTTGCATATTCCGCCATGGATGCAGATCCCTGATCACCTGACATCTCTATCTTCGAAAGTGCGAGGTTCAGTGCTTTGCTGATTTTGCTGTGGAATTCTGAGAGTGTTTGTCTTCCCTGCTTATGTTTCTTCATTTCCTCGAGAAGTACATATAATGGTCGTTGGTCTGCGTAGTTGTAGTCAAGCCTGTTAATTATAGAATAAAAGTTTATCTTGGTATTGTGGTTGATGAGGATGTCTTCTGCTTCTCCAACAATTTTTGAATGCAGTATCGTGAATGCTGTGTAGTAATTTGGGTGGTTGGAAAATTGTTTGATATTTTCCATGAATGTCCATGCCCCTTTCCGCCAGGATCTATATTGGTTTTTATCCCCACTGAACCACGGTATGGCTTCGAATGTTTTTAAATTTATCTGAGTTGCATCAGTTATATTTGGTGTGAAGTCACTATGTTGTTCCTGCGTAATGATTGTGTGGGGAGATCGTTCCGCCTCCAGTGTATTTACCTTCAATTGAGTATTCTGTAGAGTTTGTGTGAGTACCTCTATTTGTGCTCGTAAAGCTGCGATATCTTGATTCATTGTGTCGTTGTCTTTTCCCATAGATCGTAAGGAATTGAATATTTTCTGCCGTTTCTGACGTTGGTCCAGCGTGGTAATTTCTCACTTTTTCAGAGATTGGTTTGATTTTCTTCAAAGCCGTGGAATTTTATTTAAATATCTTGAATGTCAAGAATATTTGGCTGTGGTCAAGAGTTTAGACCGGCTTGAGCCCCCAGTTAATTTCCTGTTTAAGGAAATGAGTAAAAAAAAATATATTTTCTTTTTTTCTGCACCGAAATGTGCGTTTCTTTATTAAATATATTCTTAAGACTAACTACCATATTTTCCTTAACATATATTTATAATAATAATTATGTTTAATGTTTCTTTGTTCTAACTCAAAATATGTTTTTCTTTGTTTAGGTTACTAGTACCTTTTTTTTATCAGTAAAACATGTTTTGAGTTATTTGTATTAAGTTAGAAAAGAAAAAATGTGTTTCTTATCGTTACAATAGTTGTATTTATGATGTTTGTCTTATCTCTAGCTTAGAATAGTTACATTCGAGTTTATGGGTTTGTTATCATCTTTTATTACTATCTTAGTTATATTTGAATTTATGGATTTGTTATTACTATCTTAAAATAAGAGATGTTAACTCGCGCACTCATAAGCTCCATTTAACTCAATAGGAGAGAAGTAATAAGTGTTATTGACATGATGACAATCTGATTGCAAATAAATAAAACATACTACAATATTGCTTATAAAAAAGATTTATTTCTTATATATATATATATATATATATATTATTACATTATGTGCTAAATATAAGTAATGTTGTTGTTTTTGTTTTATTCCAACTACGATATATCATCTTTACTTATCCAAGAATTGTGTTGACTAGAAAACCCCAACCATTTAATATATCGCTGGCTTAACATGCAAAGGCTCTAAGTCCACTTTTTTCAGAAATTGAGATTTTAATGCAGCAATGTGCAATAAGTAAAAATACATTGATTACAAAGAAAAAAATTACAGCTATCTCATTTGTTGTTGTTGTTTTGTAGTGATGAGCAAAAGCGCTAAGTCCAATGTATCACAAGAAAAAGCTATAAAGTCCCTATAAAGGTACAGTTTAACCATTTCTGTCAAATTGTTCCAACACATGTATTAAAAAATCGAATAACTGTTTTATAATAATTAACGTATGCTAAATTTTGTTCAATATCAATGAGTCAGTATTGCAGCGATAGTATAACTTAACAGTGTTAATTTTCTTAATTGTTAAAATTATTTCAATTTACGTATAATTTTCTTTTCAAAACCTCTACATGAGTAAAACTAGTTTAAAATATTATTTTTTATAAAAAAATCTTAACTTAATAAGGCTATATAATATATGGTACTTAAGGTAAATATATTAAAATATATTTAAATTCTCCAAAAATATTGTTAAATTATTATTTTATCCGACGATAACCATGGAATTTACTGGAAACAGCAACTTTGGAACTCAATCAATTGAAAGCCATTATGGATTTGAGTTAGAAGACGGAATCATAGGTCTGGTTCCATATGGTTTTCATAGTGACTCCGATGATTCATACGAGTTACCAAAAAAAAACAAAAAAAAAACGAGTTACCAAAAAAAAAAAAAAAACACCAACTTCATCTAGAAAGAAGACAAATAACGTCCAGAAAGTACGAAGACTTACAATTTCTAAAATCGACTTTGCCTATAAAACACCACAAATTTTATGACGATTTGCTACACGAATAAAAATAGTTGCCGCCAGTTCTCTTGCTTTTATACATATATGTATGTACACAAGTTTAAATTAATATTATTTTTTATAACAGCATTGAAATAAGACTATAATTTTTTTTTTCATTATTTACATATGTACTAATATCGAAATTGAAATGAATTTTATAATACTATAATTTAAACTGCAATAATAATGTTATTCATATTGCTGAATAAATTATGTTTCTTTTTCTACAATACTCAAAACAATATTTACTTTTTTACATATTATTAGCTTTTTGAATAAAAACAATAAAAACATCAAAAAAGTGCAATATTTTCTGTTTAATTATCAAGTAAATTGGTTAGCTGGGTTATTTATTAACTTTATTTGATTTACATATAAACAGCTAATAATATTTATTATTAATATGTATATATATGTATGTATATATGTATACGTATATACATATATTTATGCCTTTGTAGAGCGGTTTTTAAATATTGCTGGCCAGTTACATGTACATTATATTTTATGTTACAAATTACTGCATCTTTGGAAGCATTCCTATACACTACGTGTACACTTTTTATTGTAAAATAAATACAAGAGATATATTTCTATATTTAAAAATATATTACCAAATCTGAATAAAACTATTCTGTTTTATTTAACCACGTACTCGGATATACGCCGAAACATTGGTCCTTACGAACCGGATTTAATTAATACAAAAAAGCGTTTCAGTAGAAGTTCCTTGGGTCACATACTGACATACATCCATATAAAAAAAAACATCGAACTAAAGGTTAGTAAATTTTGAGTTAAGTGATTAGGATTATTAAAATACAAAAAAGGCATTTGTACATACATATATTAGTATATGTGTGTATCGTTACAAAAGAAACAACAAGTGGTTTATGACCATATAAAAAATATAAAGGTGAAGATAACACAGTGGTAATCCTATGCAATAACACAGTATAGGTTATTGTGAATTGTTATATTAGGATAAAGTACCCTTTGTTACACACGTTCCTTAATAAATAATACGAAATTTTGCGAAAATCTCACATAAGAGATAAAGAAAAATAAAAGAATTTACAAAATTTACACGAATAAAATTTTAATAGTGAAAAAAAATAAAAAATGTGGAAAATTTAATACAAGACAGCAGTTCTAATACAAATAATAAAAAATAATAATAAATATTTGTAAATTTTCTGGGTAAAAAAGTAATTAATAAAAGGTTAAATTAGTCTGTTAGAAGTTAATTTGTGTAAAGAAAGTTATATTATTACATTCTTCTTCCACCTTTTTCTATTTACAATTTTTATTAACAGTCACCCTACCGTCGGTCGATTTGACTACGTAGAGCTTTTGACAAAAAGTTGTTGAGAAATTACACTTCAAAACAAAATTTTAATTCATCATATAATAAGTATTTGCGAATTCATTGGAATAATTTGATTTACATTGCAAAATGAAAAAGTCTTTTGAAAATTTTATACGGGCTTCAGATGCCATTTCTAAATTTGAAGCAAGATTTCAAAAGGTTCGTGATGCAGATCATCATGTATATACACTAGAATTGACTAGTGATGAACTAAAACTTGTATGGGAACGGGCTAGAACTGCGTATGATGAAGCTGTGGTTGAATGTGAAATTCCTTCGGAAAAATCAAAAACGATAAATACGGAGGATTTAGAAATACTTGAAAATAAATATGGGACGGTCTTTGCTACTTATGTTCGCTGTATGAAAACAATAAAAATAAAAATTGATGAGTTAAGGTCTATTACTGCAAGTGCACAACCAGCCGTACAAGCTGAAGTTTTGGCAGGAGACCAATTAACACATAATTTACCTCTTGCACCATGCGAAATAGATGTGTTTAATGGTGACTACATTTCGTTGCCGACATTTAGAGACATCTTTACAGCGGTATATATAAATAATAACAGGCTTAGCAACATTGAAAAATTATGTTATCTGATAAAGAAAACTGGTAAAGAGGCTAAAGAAATCGTTTCAAGGTGCCCGCTTACTAATGCAGGATTTGATATAGCGTGGAGAAATCTTAAAGAAACGTATGAAAACCCTCGAATGCTAGTTAATAATCAATTAAAATATTTATTTAATTTAGAATCGATTTCTAAAGAAACTGTTTCAGCTCTGAAAGATTTACAGCGTGGTATCAATGGGTTTTTGACTGCTATGTCTATTTGTGAAATATCCACGGAAAATTGGGATCCAATAATTGTATTTATTTGTATGCAAAGATTACCGGCGCAGACAATTTCACTTGGGGAGCAATCTATTCAAGATAAAACTACTTTGCCTTTGTGGAAAGATTTAGATTCGTTTTTAACTGAACGAATTCAGACTTTAAATTGTATTCATGATATCACAAATTTAAATAATGAAAGCAAAATAGGAGATCGGAAGATAAAGACTCATATCTCGACAAAGAATAACGATAATAATTGCGTTTTGTGCCCTAAACAAAATCATGCATTAAGATTTTGCCGTAGATTTAAAAATTTTTCTGTTCAGGAACGATTTAATACAATAAAGAAATTTCATTGTTGTGTAAATTGTCTTTCGAAATCGCATGAAGTCAAAGACTGTAAAAGCGAACATTGCTGTTTCAAATGTAATCAGAAACATCACACAATGCTTCATCGCGAAGTGCCTACTACTAACGTTATTAACAATTCTGGACAAAAGTCAACTTCGTCTCCATACTACTACTCATACCATTAATTCATCGGATATGGAAACACAAATGCCTTCGACATCATCTGCCGCTCGTGGTAGTATGAATCGTCAGGTTTTCCATCTATCACAAAATTCACCTGTTCTATTGGGAACTGCTATGGTTTCCATCATATGTCATGATACTACGTATCCTGCTAGAGCTTTAATTGACCCAGCGTCGGAAGCATCATTTATTTCAGAACATTTGCGAAATCAACCCAGACTTTCGTCAGATTCTACGAATGTTAAGATTTCCGGTGTTAATACTAAAGCTTCCACAATTTCTAAAAAACTTTGTACAATTCGGGTTACTTCCACATTAAATCGACAAGTAGAATTAGAAACTTGTGCACTAGTTTTACCTTCCATATCAGGTAATTTGTCTTCATTTATTTGTCCTTCGGACATTAGAAGAGAATTATCAGATATTAAATTGGCAGATTGTAATTTTTATAGGAGAAGTGCGTCAAAATATTTATGGATTGCTAATGGCCCAAAATACTATTTTTGGTTGGATATTAACAGGCCCAATAAATAAGGCTGCCCAAAATTCGATTAATGCATTTTCAACCACTGTAACCTTTTCCGAGGAAGATAATCTAAACCAGAATCTTTTGAAATTTTGGGAATTAGAAGAAACTCCTAAAAGGAAAATTTTGTCAACTTCTGATAAATTTTGCGAAGAAATTTATAAGAAAACCACTAAACGGGATTCAACCGGTAGATACATTGTGTCGCTACCTTTCAAGCCAGAATTTCCCAATAAAATTAACTTGGGAATATCCAGATCTGGAGCTATGAAACAATGTATGCGTATGGAATCTTCCCTTTCAAACAAATCTGAAATAAAAAACATGTATGATGAAGTATTAATGGATTATTTTAAATTAGATCACATGAGACCTATTAAATCCAATAATCAAGCCGTAACAAAATCGTTTTATTTGTCACATCACCCATTGATTAAACTAGAGAGAAAAACAACGAAACTTAGAGTCGTTTTTAATGCCTCAAATAAGACATCTAATGGCAACAGCTTAAACGATTGTCTTTTTGTAGGGCCAACCTTGCAAGCAGATTTAGTCAATTTGATTTTACGTTGGAGATTGTTTGAATTTGTATTTAATTGTGATATTACAAAAATGTATAGGCAAATTCGAGTTCGGGATGAACGAACACCTTTCCAGCGAATTTTATATAGGACATCAGCGGACGATCAAGTCACTGACTATGAATTGCAGACGGTAGCCTTCGGTTTAAATTGCGCGCCTTATTTAGCAATTCGTACTTTATTGCAATTAGCTGAGGATTGTGAGGACAAATTTCCCTTAGCCGCAAGAATTTTGAGGAAGGGTATGTACGTAGATGATGTGTTGACTGGGGCTCATGATGTTTCTAGTGTTTTATTAGCGAGGGATCAATTAAATGTAGCTTTATTATCAGCGGGGTTTGAACTTCGGAAGTGGACATCTAACAAAATTTCGATTCTACAAGGACTGCCTGCAGGTCATTTGGTGGATTCAAAAGTTTTGACTTTTGAAGAGTACAGCTGTTCCAAAACGTTAGGAATTCTTTGGAATGCACAATTGGATTCCTTCTTTTTCAAAGTTTTTCCTCTATAAGCAAAATCAAGTTACACAAAAAGGGAAGTATTATCTACCACAGCAAAGTGTTTTGACCCGGTTGGTTGGTTAAGTCCAGTAATTGTTAAAGCAAAAATTATAATGCAAAACATTTAGCTTAATAATATTGATTGGGATGATTTTCTTCCTCCTTCAACAGAAAAAGAATCATTCAATCAAATAAATTTTATTCAAATACCCAGATGGGTTAATTATTACAAAGATTCGAATACTGAACTTCATGTTTTTTCTGATGCTTCGGAAAAAGCATACGCTGGGGTAATATACATTCGAACTGAAGCCCCCACGGGAGAAATTTATACGCACTTATTATCGTCAAAGACGAAAGTAGCACCAATTAAATCAATTTCATTACCGCGGCTTGAATTATGCGGTGCAGTTTTAGCATCCGAGTTATTGAAAAATATTCTTAGTGAAATTGAAATTCCTATTCAATGTGTATATTGTTGGACAGATTCAACAATTGTACTTGCATGGTTACGAAAAACTCCAAGTTCCTCGACTACCTTTGTGGCAAATAGAGTTTGTCGGATTCAAGAAAATACAGGAAATCATAATTGGTTTCATGTACGTTCGGAAGACAATTCTGCCGACTTAGGCAGCCGGGGGGAAGATCCACTCACATTATCAAAAAGTGAGTTGTGGTGGCACGGTCCTACATGGTTAAATAAAAATAAAAATCAGTGGTCCCACCATAAATTTGAAAATCTGGATACTGACATAGAAAGTCGGAAATTGAAAGTTCATGCCTCTTTTTTTTCGAAATTTGAGAATATCTTAGAGAGATTTTCGTCTCTAGACAAAGCCATACGTGTTATAGCATACTTGTATCGATTTTTCCATTCTACACATGGACATAAAAATAAATTTCGTTATGAAAATAATATAATCGAGATAAAAATGGTAAAGATACGTTTGGCTGTCGTAGCTCAAAAGGCGTACTATGCAGATGAATACAAATGTCTTTTAAATAAGAAACCCTTACCTGCAAAAAGTTCGTTAATAACCTTAAATCCATTTCTTGATGAAAAAGAAGTCATGAGAGTAAATGGTCGATTAATCAAATCACCCTCAATGTCTTACAATGAACATATCCCATCATTCTACCGTATGGATGTCGTTTCTCGAAACTTATTGCTGAATTTATACACGTCCTTACTATTCATGGTGGTAATAAATTAATGCAAAGAGTCTTTCGATGTGAATATTGGGTACCTCGATTACGAATATTAGTCCGTACTGTAATACATCAATGTAAACGTTGCTTAATTGATCGACAACGTACTTGTAGTCAAATAATGGCTGCAATTCCTCCGGAACGTGTAACTCTCGATAGACCATTTACAAACACTGGAGTTGATTATGCAGCCCCTTTTGATGTAAACAATTATAATGGCAGATCTTGCAAAATTACGAAAGGGTATGTTTGCATTTTTGTATGCTTTTCTACGAAAGCTATACATTTGGAAGCCGCATCTGATTTATCATCGGACACATTTTTGACAGCCTTTAATCGATTTATATCTAGAAGAGGTTGTCCACACACCATGTTTTCTGACAATGGCACTAATTTCATTGGAGTGTCAAATGAATTAACACGCGACTTTCAAACATTTATCAAAGAGTGTCAAGCGCGTATGTGCTCCTCCTTTGGACATAGAGGTTTAACATGGAAGTTCATACCAGCGGGTGCCCCCATATGGGAGGGTTATGGAAAGCTGGAGTTAAAAGTTTTAAATTACATTTCAGAAAAGAAGTCCAAACTTGTACTTACACATTTGAGGAATTATCCACTATTTTAACAAGAATAGAGGCGTGTTTGAATTCACGTCCTTTATGCCTCATTCCTGATAATCCGGGTGAGCCAGTAGCCATGACACCAGGACATTTTCTGATAGGTTCAGCTATTTTAGCACCACCCGAACCAACGAATTTTGATAGTCCAATAAGCGTTGTCAATCGATACCGAAAAGTCACAGCTATGATACATCAATTTTGCAAAAGATGGAAGGAAGAATATTTGGTAACTTTACACAAACGCTATAAATGGCAACATCCTCAACGAGATGTGATGTTAAACGATTTAGTTGTAATAAAAAAAGAACAACTACCTGCCACTTCATGGAAACTAGGTGTTGTAACAAAGCTTCACACTGGTACCGACGGACATTGTCGTGTCGCGGAAATTCGTACACAATCTGGTATAACCACTAGGCCAATAACCAAACTTGTTGTTTTACCTAATTTATAATTTCCCCTCACTTTCTCTTTTTACAATTTACTAATCATTTTCTTCCTAGCAAAATGGAAAACACTATTAAAGCTATCCAAACCACCTCTGAGTTTGATGAAGAGGGTTTGTTGGATTATGAAGAAGCAATGGAGACTACTGATGTGAACCCATCTATTGTGACTGTTTCTTCTGAACCTCACACTCAAGTTCCAATAAATACTTTGGATTCGAACTTAATTACCCAACATCTGGCAACAAATATAGATACGCCGATCGTCGAGACAACCAAAAATAACCCAGCATTGCAGCAAGTGGCGATATCCAATTTAGCGACATTAATATCAGCTCATGAAACAAATTCAAAAATTGTAACTTTCAGGGAAAATGGCGGGAAAAAGAAATGTCCGATTTGCAGCAAAAATCACCCTATACGTTTTTGTTACAAGTTTCGTGACATGAGCCTGGAACGTAGACTACGCTTAGTGACCTTTCATCGTATGTGTCCACGTTGTTTGGCCACCAGTCACTTGGGGAAAGATTGTCTGAGTAAAGCAAAATGTAAAATTTGCAATCAGCAGCACCATGCTTTGCTGCATGAATATAAAAATAACAAACCAGACAATCGGAAAAAATCAACAACAGCTGCACGAAATATTTCGATTCGACAATCCGTTTCCTTTTCGCCTACTCTACGTCTTTATCTCCTCCAAGGTCGTTCGAAAATTCCATTGCGAGCGGTTTTGGACGCGTGTTGCCAAAATAGTTATATATGTAAAGAGTTTGCATCAAAATTAGGTTAGGTCCTGAAGTAATGCCACTGATTATGAAAGGCCGAATACAAACAAGTCCGGGTCTTCCACTTGCACAATACACAATGTTTGGTTGGGTTATTTCGGGTTTGTCGCCATGTTAATTTTCCATTCTTCAAACGGTTTACAACCGCAACAGGAGTCCCTCATGACTCACCTCGTAAATCTTTTCATCAGGAGTCCCTCATGACTCATATAAACATATATTAATTGAATCATCAGGGGTCCTTAATGACCTGTTTATTATGAATTAATTATAAATCTATTTATTTAAAATACAGTCCACAGGAGTCCTTAATGACTCATTGTGTCAGACATTAATATGTATTTGCGTTGCAACGTCCTATTGTTGCAAGGTGGCCGGCAATGTTTAATTATCAAGTAAATTGGTTAACTGGGTTATTTATTAACTTTATTTGATTTACATATAAACAGCTAATAATATTTATTATTAATATGTATATATATGTATGTATATATGTATACGTATATACATATATGTATGCCTTTGTATATATACACATATATCGAATATATCTGTCTTTATCGCATAAACCGATAGCGGTTTTTAAATATTACTGGCCAGTTACATGTACATTATATTTTATGTTACAAATTACTGCATCTTTGGAAGCATTCCTATACACTACGTGTGCACTTTTTATTGTAAAATAAATACAAGAGATATATTTCTATATTTAAAAATATATTACTAAATCTGAATAAAACTATTGTGTTTTATTTAACCACGTACTCGGATATACGCCGAAACATTTTCATTGTAGTAAGTAAGAAATACAATGAAAGACAAGCTCTAAGAAAAAGACCTAAGTCGATAAAAAATACAAACTAAGCAATAGAAAAAGCTCTAAGTCCAAAAAATCGTTTATCTCGGCAAATACTTATTTTTTCATTTTGCGTTTACGCACACAGAAAATAAACAAAAATACAAAAAAAAATTGCGTTTACAGAATTCAAAAATCTTTACGCAAAGAAAAGTTTGGTTGATTTTTGTCTCTCCTGTAAAATTTTAAAATATGGACTTAGAGCCTTTGCGTGTTAAGCCAGCGATATGCCTCCTTTCCTTTAGTTTTAAGAAACTTTTCAACTAGATATGTATTTGGATATCTAGTTTTTGAAAGTTTTTCTTCATAGAATCCACCTTTAATAGGCTTTCCGAGATAATCTTCTAATATATATGTTGTAGGATATGTATTTTGAACTCTTTTAATTGTGAAAATTTGTGTTGTCCAATTTGGTGTATAGCCCTTTTCAAAAGTATGCTGATATTTGCTTATGCGTACATGATCGCCAACATTAAATTTTGACATTTTATACATCTTCAAATGACTGTATACTGTATTTAGTAGCTTTTGCTCATTTGTTGAGTTGAGTTTAATCGGAGACATTTTAATGGTGCGATGAACTTTTCTATTGTATGCATTAATTAAATCTTTATATATATCAATCCACTTATATGAACCATTAAAGCTAAATTCTTTCCACATCATCCCTTTTAATGTTCTATTAAATCGTTCTACTATTGATGCTTTCATACTGCTATATGTTGAGTAGTGTTTAATGCTGTATTTATGCATTAATTTTCCAAAGTTAGTATTGAAAAATTCTTTACCATTTTACCAGCGGTAGTGCCCATGCAAATTTTGAGAATGTGTCAATTACAGTCAACAAAAATGGATAATTTCTATTTGTCGATGAATAGATCATATAATCCTTTCATCACAAATCTACGGCGTACAAAAGTTTTTCGGGCTTGCTTATGGAGTTCGTCAACTAAGTTTCTTTTTGAAGACATTGAGTAGTTTTACGGATTTGTTGGCGAGTGTTGTGATCTATTTGATGCACTTTCAGCTATTGATACGAACATGTAATTTTCGAATCTATTAATATTCTCATTAAGCTGTTCAATTTGTTCTTCAAAAGATTGAATTTTATAATTGTCTTCTATCTCTAATTTTATTTCGTGTTGTAGTTCACCGATTTGCATTTGTATTTGTTGGGCTGCGATTAAAGATGTACTCATTTAGTGTACAAAATCAAAATGACATTAAAAAATCGAAGGGGGTAAAGAGAGAAATATTAGATAAGTATAGTTTAGCTTCGAATAAAAATTGTCTATTTAATAAATACAATGTATGTATATGATATGTTGACGTTTAAATCTAAGTTACATCAAATAGATATTAGTCAGTTAAATAAAAAATAAATAAAAATAAGATTTAATAATATTAATACATATGCATGGCATCATTTTCGTATTAAGGAAACAAACCCTGAATACGAACTTGGCATGATGCTAGATGAGATTGCTAGAATGCAAGAAAATGGTTAAAATTAATTAAATTTTAGTTAATTAGTTAATTTTTATATTGTATATAAAATCTTAGTTATTAAGAAAAATTATTGTAAATAAAATCCTATTTATTAAGAAAAATTGTTGTATATAAAATCCTATTTATTTATTAAGAAAAATGATTGTACATATGTAAATGAATTTTTAAGAAAAAATTTTAAATAAAATATTGAAAAAAGAATGAAATATATGAATGGTTTTTATTTCTTTATTGGCTTTACTTCGTTGGATCAACAAATTTTTGTTTTTGCTTATTTGCAAATTCTTGTTTTCATATCGCTTAAACATGCACAGTCTTGTTTTCATGTCGTTTAAACATGCACAGTCTTGTTAAAGTTTCCTTGAGGGGTTCTACACAAGAGGAATTGAATTTCACAATATTATGAAATTCCATTAAATTTCATTAGATATTATCGTAAAGAACAAAAATTTATACAATCAGATAAGTCCTTATATTTTTCAGTACATACAAGTTTCTGTTATTTTCTATTCGAACAGATGATTCCTAATTTTCCTTTAGAAAAAATAATACAAAACAAGTAATATTTTAATAATACAATTTTATTTTATTTTATTTCTGTTAATAATACCATTTAATTTAATTTCTTAAATATTTTATTTATAATGATGGAAACATTTCATAGTATCCAATTATTAGATGTTCTAATATACTTTTCCATAAAAAATATATTGTACAGGGTGGGCCAAAAGTTACCATGGGACTTAAAAGTTTAATAACATTAGTTTATTAATTTTTTTTTATTTCTTTTTCTCAGATTATATAATATACAAAATGGAAATTTTTTTACACTAAGTATGAAAAATAATGTCTCTTAAATGACCATCGTTTTCAGCTGCGCACTGATGGGCTCGTTTTAGAGCATTTTCCATAACATCTTTCAAAATTTGTAGCTGTAGCGTTCGAATTTCTGCAACTATGTTTGCCTTGAGTTCAAGGATTGTCTCTGGCTTGTTCACATACACTCGCTACTTCAAATAACCCCAAAGAAAATAGTCGGGTGCTGTCAAAACTGGCGATCGCGCTGGGCCAAATTATTTCCGAATTTCTGGAAATTATTCGCTCTCCAAAAATTTGACTTAAAAGTGCCATTGTGTCTCGGGCAGTGCGGGCAGTGGCTCCGTCCTGCTGAAACCACATACCAGGTATGTTTTCAAGAGCAAGACGTAAAAAATTTTCTATCATAAACCGATACCGCTCTCCATTTACGGTTACAGCACTTCCATCTTCATTCTCGAAGAAGTAAGGCCCAATGATATTTTCAGATGTGATCCCACACCATATTGTACACCTAATGGGGTGCAATTGGCGTTTATGAATGGCTCTTGGATTTTCAGAACCCCAGAACCTACAGTTCTGCTTATTAACAAAGCCATTCAAATGAAAATGAGCTTCATCACTCATAATCATAATCGCCCATCAGTGCGAAGCTGAAAACGGTGGTCATTTAAGACACATTATTTTTCATACTTAGTGTAAAAAAAATTTCCATTTTGTATATTATATAATCTGAGAAAAAAAATAAAAAAAAAATTAATAAACGAAAAAGTTATTAAACTTTTAAACCCCCTGGTAACTTTTGGCCCACCCTGTACATCTACAAGTATCAGGTCCTTCCTCACACTCAGGATCATACCGAGGACAAGCTTTTGAAGTGTCCTTCTGTGTTGTCTTCATCTTCTATTATGACATATTCTTCGTTCTCATCCAGCATATTTTGGAAAAATTTTACCATCTCCCAATGATCAAAAAGCCTGAAGCTTTCAAAATCTCTTATAAATTGGTTTAGAGTACGTCTAATTTGGCTCATTTTATTTGCTGATAAATGAATGATGATGAATGTTGGAAGGTTTTTTAAGGCTAATTTGTTCTTTAAATTTTTAAAATATCTATACTATCATCTCTATTCCATATTTCTTTTTAGCACTATCTCTCTCTATCCCTTTTCTCTCTATAACTATCTCTTTCTCTCTATCACTATCCCCCACTTATTCACTATTTCACCATATTTATTTTCGATTAGCCTTCTTGAAGTCATCATCGCTACTTTTAAGATCATTTCCAGTTAAACATTCAAAGTGAGAAGAACTAAATAAAAAATGGACTCCACAAAAAATCGAACATCAAAATTTAATTCTCTAATTAATAAAACATTAATTCACGTAAAGGAGCTTGAATCATTAATTATACTGCATTTACATTGTCTCGAAATCTAGTATATTTGATTAGAAATCTTGAAATCTTTAATGAATGAGACAAAATCCGTTGTCTGAAATGTAGTCTTAAATTGTAACGAAAAAAATGCCGACTTAGCTCATTCACACACATTCAAGAGAAAATTATGTAAAAAGTAACTAATTCACTCACCTTCTATATAAATTATGATGTACATAGTAACAAATAAATAAAAATATTAGATTTTTAGTAGATTTTCTAAAAATTTATTGAAAAATTAGATTTTGTTTTGTATGGGGAATCTAGTATTAAATACAATATTCAAAATGTAAATAAAACGTGTAACAACAAAATATGGACCAACACTAAAAGTTGAATTGGAAAACAACATAATGTTCCTGTCTAAGCGATACAATACTTTAACCGATGATGAAAATAAGGATGTGGCCGCCGCGGCTGGCTCGAATAAAGCCAATTCTACAGGTCCAATTTTCAACCACTTTTTCGAGCATATGGGGCCGTATGTTGGCAATAACGCCACGAACGTTAGCTTCCAAGTCCCCTAACGTTTCTGATTTGTTGGCGTAGACGAGCAACTTCACATATCCCCAAAGAAAATAATCCAATGGTGTCAAATCACACGATCTTGGTGGCCAATTGACAGGTCCATTCCGCGAAATTATGCGCTCATCGAATGTTTCCTTCAATAAATCGATTGTGACGTGCGCTGTGTGGCATGTAGCGCCGTCTTGTTGGAACCACAACTCATCCACATTCATGCCATCCAATTCGGGAACAAAATAGTCGGTTATTGCTGTGCACGGTGGCGAATCGATTCATTCGGGTCCTCTTCAACACTGCTCTACAGCGGCAATTGTTTCTTCGGTGCGCACTGTTCGACGTCTCTGCGGATGCGTATTATCACATAGAGTAAACGTAGTGCGAAAACGATCCATGGTTAACCGAATTAATTGCTCTGATGGACGATTATGTCGACCATAAAATGGACGGAGCTTGCGGTAAACTTCGCGAACTGAACCATTATTTTCGAAATAAATTTGCACGATTTGCAAGCGTTGTTCTTTTGTCAACCTGTTCATGATGAAATGGCAAACCAAACTAAATATTAATCACTTGACAGCTGACAAAATGGCCTCCAGTTAAAAAAGTGATGCCAACTTAAAGTTCTATACCTCAATAAAAAACACCCATTATAAATATATATAAAGACTTAATATATATATATATATATATATATATATATATTATAATTATACGCACTGTTACGTCGTGCGTATAATTATAACTGATTTTTTTTAAGGAATGTTTTTCTTACGTAAGTACATTTAGGTTCTAACTATTTAATTTTGTACTCGTTTTTAAAATGTTTAAAGTGTTTATGAAACGAGTTTTTATTTTCGTTGAAATATAGCGAAAAGTTGCGTATGCACGCGCTACAAAAATTATACTCTGAAACTATGATGTCAGTTTATATTTTAGATTTCTGCGAATCCACTTGAGATAGAATTCTCTTATTTTTTTACAGCTATAAAAAGCAATCTTAGATTATAACGGGTTATCCACTTCGTGGTTTCAAAAGTAAACGTAAATAAACACACATATATACATACATGCATATGTAGATATTTCTTTATTAATTTAAAAATGCATAATTTATTCGCTTTAAATATATATAAAGACTTAATTTATGTTTAAAATTTCCAAATCGGCAACGCTGAGGCACAATACATAAAAAAACCATTTGCTTGTATACAACAAGATTTTTGTTCAAAAAATTTTGCTCATATATGAATAATGCATAAATGAATAAAACTCATATATGCGCAACCCAAAAATGTGCACATCATGTGCGTAAAATAACAAAAAAAAAATGTACACATACACGAGTGTTCAATTTTGTTTTGTTTCCAATTACTGCATGAACGTGGGTAGAAAAACATAAAAATATTTAAGCACTCGTGTGCGTTGATTGGCAGTGTTTTTTTGTTGCTACATTTATGAAAAAATACACAACGAAAAAATTTGAGAGTGTGCATTTATGAAGAAACTCATAAATGTTTGTTTTGTTTAGAGCACACATGAATATTTCGGTACTATGGATTAAACCGCCAACGAATTGAAATACTGCAACGCTTTTTCAAACTAATTTTAGTTGAAAAATACACTACATCGTAAAAGCTCTCATAAATAATTGAAAGCGAAAGAATAATTTTTTTTGGGTATGAGAAGTAAACTGCCTAGAGTTTTTTTGGGCTCGCATTGCTGAAGTCTGCGCAACAGACCAAAAAACCACCCATATTTAATATAGGGTGTTTTTTATTGAGGTATAGAACTTTAAGTTGGCATCACTTTTTTAACTGGCGGCCATTTTGTCAGCTGTCAAGTGATTAATATTTAGTTTGGTTTGCCATTTCATCATGAACAGGTTGACAAAAGAACAACGCTTGCAAATCGTGCAAATTTATTTCGAAAATAATGGTTCAGTTCGCGAAGTTTACCGCAAGCTCCGTCCATTTTATGGTCGACATAATCGTCCATCAGAGCAATTAATTCGGTTAACCATGGATCGTTTTCGCACTACGTTTACTCTATGTGATAATACGCATCCGCAGAGACGTCGAACACAGTGCGCACCGAAGAAACAATTGCCGCTGTAGAGCAAAGTGTTGAAGAGGACCCGAATGAATCGATTCGCCACCGTGCACAGCAATAACCGACTATTTTGTTCCCGAATTGGATGGCATGAATGTGGATGAGTTGTGGTTCCAACAAGACGGCGCTACATGCCACACAGCGCACGTCACAATCGATTTATTGAAGGAAACATTCGATGAGCGCATAATTTCGCGGAATGGACCTGTCAATTGGCCACCAAGATCGTGTGATTTGACACCATTGGATTATTTACTTTGGGGATATGTGAAGTCGCTCGTCTACGCCAACAAACCAGAAACGTTAGGGGACTTGGAAGCCAACATTCGTGGCGTTATTGCCAACATACGGCCCCATATGCTCGAAAAAGTGGTTGAAAATTGGACATGTAGAAATGGCTTTATTCGAGCCAGCCGCGGCGGCCACATGCCCGAAATCATATTTAAACGTTAATGGCATAAAATTATCCTTCCAATAAAGCCAAATTGATGGACATTAAAACGATTTTCTTGTGTTTTATTTCAATTCGAAGTTCTATACCTCTAAAAAAACACCCTATATTTTGAAAGAATATCTAATATCAAAATATCTGACATTAAAACAAATCCGATGCATAACTGGCACACATTACACTGTTTTTAATTTCACAAAATGGGTACAAAACTTAAAAAGGGTATAACTTTGAGTGTTTGTCTTAGAAACGCATAGTTGAGCAGTTCCGCTGCACTCAACAGTTGAGTAAATTCTGTAATTTTTTTCATCATAATTTTTTTTCGCTACCTACAGTCAACATGTTGTGCTCAGCTCAGGTGGCTGTAGCAAATATTTGTTAAATTTTAAATTACAAATGCGATAAAGTAACGAAATAAAGATATAAAATTAAATTATATCCATGAAGCCGTTTCTAAGGCGTAACTGTTTGGGGCCCACAGTTTCACAACTGTTGAGCTCAACTGCTTATGAATGCGCTCAATGTTTAAACATAAAAATCAATTTTTATTTTTTTTCGTTTGTTACATAGTTTTTCATATAAGCTAAAGGTATAAAAAATTAGGGTTCTGTTTTATTATAACGCAGTGTTATCAGCTTATTATCGAAGCCATCAAAATATGGATGTTCCAATATGTCCTTCGCTGATATACGATGTACTGGATCATAGATAAGCATTTTTTGAACCAAATCGAGTCCTTCTTTATTAAGATTTTTTAACTGGTTAGGTAGTTGGTTTGCTGACCAGCATGGAAATGTACTTTTGTAGTCTGGAAGAGTTGTTACGCCGGGCCAAATTTCCTCAGTCGGTGTTTTGAGAATCCTGAAAGAAAAATACAATCGCAAATTGTAAAATTATAAAACTGATATAATCATCTGATATATTTTTTTGTTGATGGTTTAGTATCTAGACATGCTGAACTAGCAACAGATAATTCTTTAAAATTCGTATTCATTTTGATACGCGTTAAATAAAAATAAAACATTGAAAATAATATTATCATCGTAATTTCTTATTTTTATCGGGCCATAACAGACAAAAAAGCTTAACGGACACATTTTTTGTAGTTTTTTTTTTTTTGACAAAAATCGATTATTTACGATCGCAACTGATCGATTTCGGTAAAAAAATTAAGTTCGAAAATTATGTCGCTTAATTTTTTTGCGGTTATGGCACGACATGTCAAAATGTATACAAAATTAAAAAGAGGTTTTTTTGTAGTTGGTTAAGCATCAGATTTTTGCACAAGTGCACTGCTACTATAAACACACCGCATATGTACCCGAGGTTTTTGATACCCGAGTGCAAGATCATGCGGTATTTTAGGCAGTATTATGGTAAAATTAGTCGATTCGTATCGTGTTACTTTTGAAGTTGTCGTGTCGTATAAACCTGGATGTTAGTTAGTAAAAATGTGAAGCTGCAAGCAAACGTGTCAGCTGTTATTGTATTTATCTTTGCTTTATCCATACGAGTGTGTGTATGTATGTGACAGAGAAGTTAACGTTTGCTCCGTAAAAATCTATTTTCTGTAAATTTCTACCTCACATACGTTACGATATATATTAAACATGTTTTATTTATGTTACAGATTTTGTCAGCCGACTCGTAAACTCATGATACGAATCGACTAATTCTACCATTAGAGTCACAAAAATAGAAACTCTTGCAGTTCACTGTTAAGCATGTTTAGGTTAATTTCATTGCTGCTAAAGCAACTCATCAGTAGACTTCAACAAAAATTTAGAAAAGCTTGCAAAACCCAAATGCTTATTTATACACAAACTCCTAATAAATTAGTGAGAATTACAAAACTACAACCATATTAGGATAATTAACATTTTCAAAAAACAATAAACAATATTAGTTAATTTTATTTATTATTGTTCGAACTTCATTTGTTTCTATATTTGTGATTTGATCAGGCTAAAGTTCGTATCACTTTATAAGTCAAAATATTCTGACAAACACGAAGTAGAATGGAACAACTAGCTGTTTTCGAAGGCCACTACACCTTCATCATCAGTGTTTTTCGTATTTGGTCCACTGTGTGTGGTGTCAGTTGATGTAGATTTCTGCTTTATATACGCAACTTTTATTGCAAATGGAATATGTGAATTGTTTTGATTCATCCTATTACAATTTGCTGAAAGGTTTTTTTGTAATGAAAGCTCAATTTTACCATCTCTAAATTTACAACAGTCTTGCCATTGCCATTTGTTCTTTACTAATTATGCACATGTTAGTTAATTTGCTTATTTTTGTTCCACTTAAGACAAACTTTTTTGGCTTGTTAGTATTAATTAAATTTATTTAATTTTTGCTACGGACCCATGGCTATTAATTTTAGTTAATTTTATTTCTTACTAGGTACACTCGGTGTGCTTCGCTACCCCCATCACGATGCATCGTATTAAAAATTTACCCCCATCGACTTTTAAATTTCATTTACATCGATTTGAAAGTGAAGGAAGGGCAGAAATTAGGTACATAGCATAAGTCTTCTTCTAAATAAAGGGATACCTATGCTTTAAATTTCATTAAAATCGATTTCAAAGTTTCTTAGGGGCAGAAATTTTCTCCGTATCGCCCTCCTGGTCCTAGTTTTAAAGAAATTAATAGCCTTAAACCTTTCGGGAGTTGCACAGACTAAGTGCATTAAATTTCATCGCAATCGGATGAGCGGTTTGGCCGCACATAAAGGACATACAAACAAACATTTATTTATCATGTATATAGATTGTTCGAATATTCTGACAAATATTCTGTATTCTGTAATACGATGAATCAAAACAGTTCACATATTCAATTTGCAATAAAAAATGCGTATATAAACCAGAAATCTACATCAACTGACACCAAACACAGTGGAACAAACATAAATAATGCTTTTGATGAAAGTTTAGTGGGCTTCGTAAACAGTAGTGGATTCCCATTCCGGAGTACATTAAAATTGTGAAATTTGCGTAATTAAAATTTTAAATTTGTAAATTTCAGTGCAAAATTTTCTGAAATTTTAAAATTTGGGTAATCAAAATTTGAGAAATTAAGTTTTCGGTGCGCTTTGATGTTTTTTGTTTACATTAAGAGTTTTTTGTTTGCATTAATTGCGTGTCAACAGGTGATTTTTTGTGGTAATGGATTAAGGGGTTTCATAGGTTTTTTTATGTGTATATGCCGACGGGAAAATCATGAAATTGATTTTTCCAAATGCCGACGGGAAAACATCATTATTTTTTTCAAATGCCGACGGGAAAACGTAAAAATTATTTTTTTCAAATGCCGACGGGAGAAATCATGAAAATATTTTTTCTAATGCTGACGGAAAAATTGTGAGTGTTGCCTGATTGCGGAAATTTTTGAATGTACGTGATTTGGGGTGGGTGGGGGTGTTATCGTAATACTACGCGATTCTCATATGAAGCGTGGGAATTTGTGTATATATGTACATATGTATGTATGTATGATTTTCTCACGCTAATAAATTATTTATCATGCCCTTAATGCTTGTGTGTGGGGGTCGAGTTTGTGTGTCCCTGATAAGTTTATATTTTGTTTATTTGTTTTAGAAATATTTATTTCATAACATTGTGAAATTCTTGAATGTGTATGTATGTACATATGTACATACGAGTGTGTATGTGTGACCGTGGGAATTTGTGCGTGGAATATTTTATGGCTCTGTAGAATACAAACGTAATATTTGTATACATTTATATTTTGCAATGTAGTCATTTGCATTTGTATATCATGGTGCGGGATTGTTTTACATGGTGTCATAGTAGTCCATTGCAACAAATTGATAGCATCATGAGAAAAGACGACTATTTGAATATTTTGCGGACCCATCTTCCCGATTTTCTAGACGTGATCGCATATCCTGAGAAAGAAGTTGTGTTGCAACAGGATGAAGACACGAAACTCACCTCAAAAATCGTTAAGGAATGGCTGACTAGGAAAAATTTTCAATGGATGTAGTGGTCTGTGCAAATTACCGACCTAAATCCAATTGAGAATTTGTGGTCAATTGTGAAAATATGGTTGGCACAATATCGTACGACTCCATCTACCTGAATCGAGTTGATGCAATGTGTGCAGCTGGAATGTCAGAAAATTCCAGACAAAATTATCCAAAAATTGGTTAAAAGTATGCCCAAATGCATAAATGGCACATTACAAAATAAAGCGCTATGGATCAAGTTCTAAAAATACAACATATTTTAAGTATTGCCTGAAGGTGCAAAAGTGAGTACATAAGTTATTTTAATTTTATTTTGTTTTTTTGTTTTGTTTCAAAAGCATTAATGTTAGCAACTGAATAATAAATATAATTAAAAAAAAAACCCAAAATTAAATCGCTTCATTATTACTATTTTTATGAACCTACAAATGCAGAAAATACAAACATTTACTCACCTCTGCTCCCCACTGTATGTATACCCAGCAAAAAATAAAAGGAGTACTTCCTTACGAACCACTTTTAAATTACTTCGGAAGTATCCAATACATACTTTAGATGTTAAAGAATTTATTTTTAACCACATATAAAATGAAATTTTAAATCACTACTTTGTTTTCAACAAATTCATTTTTTTGTTTTTTTTTTATTACTTAAGGCTTTTCAAATGAAAAATTTTTATTAATAATAACAACGGTATAAAATAACAAAAAATTAAATTATTCAACCTTTTTTATTTTCAAACCATATACAAGAGATTTTAATCATTGATTAAAAACCACTCTTTTAACAACTTTTGTGAAGTGAATTATTTTCACATCCAAATATCGGATTTTTATAGCACCAAAAACATGATTTTTATTGAGTTAAAAAAATGTCAAAAACAAACCACTTCCTTCCAATGGCACGTCAATGTAAAGTTAATTGTTTTTTTTTATCTAAATTTGAAGTGGTTTGAATCAGTAGGTGTACTTTTTTTTTAAATATTTTATGTAAATAGGGCAACACTTAAAATGCGATATACAAGTCTTTAAATTTATTTAAAAAAAATTCAATAACTTTTTTCTGAGATTTTTAAAAATTAAAAATAAATAATATGAACGTAAAAAATAGTGAAGCTCCAAAAATAGACTAAAAAAGATCATAAAATTTTAAATCCAAAGAAATATTTGAATGAATTCCAATCCATTATACACATAAAAATAATTTGGACATGTTATTATCTGCCTTATTTTTCTCATAATTGTCCTATCCAAGTTATTTAAGTTTCACAATCGCTAAAATCTTCGTCGTCATAAGAAACATCAATTATATTTATGTGTGTATGAATGTATTTGTTTATTAAACTTTTTAGTAAAACTATTTTTTTTTTCAATTGTGTATTATTTATTTCATATTTTTATCACTTGACAGTTCTAATTTGAGTTTAACTGAGCAATGTTGCTCGGTTAAACTAAGATTATTAGCTGGATAATCGTTATTTGAAAAACACTATTTTAAGTTTAAACTACAGTTAACTGACAAGTAGAGTTTATCTTTATGTTAAAAACTAGCCCATAAACTTTTTTATTTTTAATTTGAAAATATGGTTTGTTTTTATGGTTAAGCAATTGTCTATATGCATTTCGTTCCCGCTTTTGGAACTCAACAGTAGACTTCAACCCAAAAAAATTTTTAAATTTAGCTAACAAACTCCGTATGTTTATAGTAAGACTCTTAATACTATATTGAGAATCACAATATACAAATATATATAATAAGTTTGAAAGCCTCAAACAAATATCTTTACAAAAAAACAAGCATCTTTATTCGATTTTGCATCTATTTTATTTTCCACCACCTTTTTACAATTAGCTGCCACATTGGGCAACAATAAAAGTATTAAAAATCAAAAAGAAAAATACAATATTTTCATACATTAAATACCGAAGTATATTCATTTGACATAAAGTCTTTATTTATTTAATTTGAAAACGAGGCTTGTTTTTATGGCTAAGCAATTGTCTATATGCATTTCGTTCCCGCTTTTGGAACTCATCAGTAGACTTCAACCCAAAAAATTTTTGAATTTAGCTAATAAAATCGGTATATTTATAGTAAGACTCTCAATACTATATTGAGAATCACAATATACAAACGTAATAAGTTTGAAAGCCTCAAAAAAAAATCTTTACAAAACAAGCATCTTTATTCGATTTTTCATCCATTTTATTTTCCACCACAGCTCACATTTTTATTTTATATTAAAAAACAAATTTATGGACATTTACTGCTTGTTTATTGGTGTCGATAGAATTCTTTCTTTCCTACAGTTACATTTGAAACAAAAACAAAATTTTAGAATTTGTTTTTGTTTTAAATAAAATTGTTAGAATGAAAAATTTCCTTCGGTATTCGTATTGAAACAGACGATGAAAAACGTATCAACTTGAAAAGAGAACTTAAAAACTTTCATCGTGTGAATTTAGTCAAACGACCTTTTGTAATATATACAAAAAGCACTGAAAAACAGGATTATAGCCAGTTCAGCGTGCCACGAAATCAAGTAATTTCAAAATGAAATTACGAACTATATTAAGAGTGTTCATGCTGGTACTAAATGACATTTGAGTTAATTTCGCAAACATCTGATTCCTTATATTTCAGTTGAATAAACTTTGCGTTCAGGCTGACACGATATTAAGTAATTTTAAGCTCAAATTATGAACGAAATCAAGAGTGTTCATGCTGTTTACTGAATGACATTTTTGAGTTGATTTCGCAAACATCTTTATATCTTATATCTTTTATACAAGTTTTTCTTGCAAAAATCAGTATAAATATAATAATTTTCAATCATTTTTTAATTTCATATGGAATTAAAATTTTTTTATTTCTTTTATTTGTTGTTTCTCATAGTTGTAAATTTATTAATGTTTGTAATTTCTTGTTAATTTCATCGAAATTAAGTAAAATAACTTTATTTGGAAAATGTCAAAATGTATGGGAAATTACTTAATTTCAACTTGATTTCGACCGAAATCACGAAACTACTTAATTTGGCGTCAGCCTGAATGGGCTATTATAATATAAATTTCTATATAAATGAAAATTAATGTCACTGTGACTATGACTTCAATATCCAGTACTTAGGGGTTCTACTTCTATATATTTAGAAAAATAATCAACTACAACAATATACATTTTCCTTTCGAATTCAAATAAATCAACTCCTATTTTATACCAAGGAATCTGTACTATTTCATGGCATAAAAGACTCTCTTTTGGGTTTGCATTCCTATATTTTAAACAAGTTTCACAATTAGATACTACATTATATATGTCGTTATTGATATTTGGCCAAAAGATCAAATCCTTTGCAAGATTTTGACATCTCAGAATACCTAAGTGTCCCTCATGTAATTTAGCCCACATTTCTGATCGTAGGCTTCTGGTTATCATGAGTCTATTATTCTTCAACAATAATCCATCAATAATGTTTATGTCATCTTTAACATTAAACTATGGTAACACATCTCTATCACAACATTTCTTGCATTCGGGGCAACCTAATTTCACATATCTTTTGATTTTAAAAAAAGTTTAATCTTTTTGTACAGCATTTTTATTTTATTCACGTCACTCTCAGGTAGAGCAATATTTTTTACAATAGCATGACAATGTATATCAATGTCCTTATCTATTTCCAGCAAAGTGTTTTCTATCAAAGGAGCTCTAGATAAAGTGTCTTCAATGTGTAAGTATTTTCCTGGCTTATATATTTTTTTTTTTTTTTTTTTTTATGCATAAATATATTTATTTATTGTATCTTCAAAAATGAACTAACAATAAGTATTCAAATCTTAAATCTAAATATATTTATTAGGCCCGACCAGTGTCGGACGTAAACTTAGTGATAGTAATTCATAATACATAAGAGTTGTGCAAAGCAAAAAATAAAAATAAAAAAATAATTTCAAACAGTTTCATCTGGTGTGGTAAGTATTAGAGCCCTTGTGTCCCTCTTTTTTAAGCGGATGTGTCCGGTAAAGTTCAAGATATTTCGAGCAAGCGGATTAGGGTGTGACTCGAGTTTAGTTAAATATTTGCCTGAGTATTTTGCAATTTCTTCAGTCACTTGTGGCATATTTAGATCACGATGTAAATTTGAGTTTCTTATGTACCATGGAGCCGATGTTATTAACCGTAAAATTTTGTTTTGTCTTCGTTGGATTTTCTCTACATTTGAAGCTGAAGCAGTGCCCCATAGCTGAATTCCGTAGCACCATATAGATTTCAAAAGCGACTTGTATATCAAAAGTTTGCAATCTAGACTCAGGGTTGAATTTCTACCAATCAGACAATGTAACTGAGTTAATTTTAGTTTCATTTGTGTTAGCTTAGAGTCAATATGGTGTTTCCATGTTATCCGTCGGTCAAGGTGTATACCAAGGTATTTTACATGTGAATGTTGAGGAACAACTTGATTATTCATTCGAATGGGTGAACAGGTATCCTTTCGCAGAGTAAATGTTACCTGAACACACTTTTGTTCGTTTACCTTAATTCTCCATAAGTTTAACCATAATTCCAGCTGTGTAATATGTTCTTGTAGGTATCGGGAAGCCTCGTGAGGGTTTTCGTGCATACTAAGGCAGGCTGTATCATCAGCAAATGTAGATGTATGGATATTGCTGCTCAAAGGCATATCACAAGTATAAATCAAATACAAGACTGGGCCCAGTATGCTCCCCTGTGGCACACCGGATGAGATTGATTCGGACGCACTCATGAAGTCTCCTTCCACAACAGTGAACTTTCGAGCAAGAATATAACTTTGCAGAAGATTAACAATGTTTATTGGTAGATATGTCTTCAATTTTAAAATTAGACCTCTATGCCACACTTTATCAAATGCTTGAGAAACATCATTAAAGAGGGCAGAACAATACTTCTTTTCTTCGAGTGTTCTTCTTATAAATTGAACCAATCTATGCGTTTGTTCAATGGTGCTATGCTGACTTCTAAAACCAAATTGATGATCCGGTATGCACGCATTATCAGTTAGAATTGGGGACAATTTGATCATGAGTAACTTTTCGAAGAGCTTTGACATTGTTGGCAGTAAACTTATTGGCCTGTATGACTCAGCCTTGGTAAGATCTTTGCCCGGCTTTGGAATCATTTTGACCTTGGCAAGCTTCCAGCTGTGTGGATAATACTCCAGTCTTAAAATGGCATTAAAAATGAATAGCAGAATTCTAATTGCAATACGAGGCAACTTCATCAGCATCTTATTACTAATTTCATCAATACCCGGAGCTTTTTTTGGGTTGAGTTCAGCAATTAGTTTTTGTACATCACGCATCTTAAACTTTAAGGGACGAGGGGGTAGAGCAACTACACATGGCAAATCAGCAACACCCATACATGTGTTTGTGGTAAATACGGTTTTTAAATGCTCAGCAAATATGTTACCTTTTTCAGTATCGTTTCTTGCCCAACCTCCGGTAGAAGTGCGCAGGGGTGGTTTAAACTCAACGGGTGTTTTAAGCTTCCTCGCAGCGCGCCACAAAGAATAATTAGATGCTGGTGTAACATCAAGACCTTCCAGATAATTTTTAAGAGATGCAGTTTTTTCAGATGCAAGCAACTCTTGGAGTCGTTTAGTGCACTCTTTAAACCTGATTTTATGTTGGGGTGATCTGTGTTGCTGCCATTCCCTTCTAGCTCTTCTTTTTTCACTTACGAGACGTTCAATATCCGTAGAATAAATTCTATTAAACCCAGTCTGCGGGTGGGAGGTAGTAGCATGTTCAGCAGCCTGTTTAATATTTCCGTTAAGATTCGCAATGTTAGATTCAATATCATCGGATGTACTTAGCGTTATGTTTTCTGTGCAATGACTAGTAAGATATTTTTTGAATCTCAGCCAATTAACACGATTGACCATCTTCACATATGGATGAGGTAAATCAGTTCTTAGTGGATTACAGATTGTAACGATAGTGGGAGAGTGATCGGAGGAGAGATCTAGAGAAGCTTCAACATGAACTAAATCTCTAGAAATATTTTTCATGACGCCAAAATCTATAACATCCGGAATTTTTTGTATGTCAGTAGGCCAGTAAGTGGGCTGCCCACTCGAAATGACGTCCAAACCCATTTTTGAAATTGTGGTGAACAACGCTCTACCTCTAGGTGTAATAAGACGCGAACCCCAGAACGTATGCTTTGCATTGTAGTCGCCAGCTGCTACAAAACAAGGTCCAAGAGATTTGAAGAAATCCTCGTATTGATCCTCAGTGATTGAAAATCTGGGAGGGGAGTAAATTGATGATATAACGAAATTTGTACAAAAATTTTCGACGCAAATATTTTTTGCTTGTAGATTTTCTTCACAAACGTTGTCAAGAATATAGTGCTTGAGTCTTGACTTTATTAGAATTGCCGATCCACCGCATGCTCTTCCTCTAGGGTCTTTTGTATCATATAAGTTGTAGCCATTGATTTTGAAAAGGCTTCTCGAAGTCAAATGAGTCTCAGAGACCAACATTATATCAATATCTTTTTCCGTAAGGAAGTGCTCGAGCTCATTTTTGTGTTGGCGAATACCGTTTGCGTTCCAGAAACATATTTTTAACGTGTTCATGGCTTGTTAATTAATGCTTGAAGCAGAGTATTCTGCATTCGAAGCATTTCTTGCATCATATTAGTCATACTTGTTGTGAAATTGTTTATAGTTTGCACCAGATTATCAATAGTGGCTTCAAGGCGACTGAAATTAAAACTTGTGTTCGCATTTGTTGAATTACTTGGTGGGGACACTTTCTGCGTGGGAATAGAATTTATTTTAACAGCATCGGCATACGATACACGTGAAGTACTAGGTTGGCTCATTGGAGGAAAAGTGAGAGAGTAAGCGTTAGTTGATTGAGCTGGAACTAATTTAGGTTTTTGACCCATAGCCTGTTTAACGAAAGAATACACAGGGCATCCTCTGTAGTTAGCGGTGTGATTGCCTCCACAATTACTACATTTTTTTTCTGCTTGTTCTTTTGGCTTAGTACAGCTAGCAGTACCATGCAATTCACCGCAGATAACACAAACTGTAGGTAAATTGCAATAGGATTTTGTATGGCCATATTCTTGGCAATTATGGCACTGTACGGGACCTGAACGCTTACGTGGCTCTTCAACTGTGATTTTTCGGTGTAATAGAAACTTTACATTATAAATAGGATGCGTTTCATTTTTTTCAACTGCATGTCATTCGGCTCCAATTCAACCCGAAATAGGGGTTGTGGGACCTTTTCTCTGTTAATTATATTGGTAACATTTTTAACCTTAAATCCTTTTTCAAGAAGTGCACATTTTACTTCTTCGGGGTCAACATATGAATCTATGCCCTTTAATACTATCTGTAGGCCTTTAGCACTCTTAAGTTGGTAAGAGTAAAAATTTGTTTTGTTTTTTTCAAATTCGCTAACAATTTTTTCATCATAAATTTGGATTTTAGTTTCATCAATATTACCTCGTTTAATTGGAATGATGTGGAAAGTATTTTCACCAATGGCCGACAGTAGTTTTTTTAGAAGCGCGTTAGAATTTTTTTCTCTCAGATAGATAGGTGGTGGCTTAAAAGACTTTTGCGATGATGCAGCGGGCTTCTCGTTATTGTCTTGCAATATTGAAAAACGATTTTGACGATTAATAGAGGACGCGCTGTTATCCCTAGACATTTTTGGAGCAGATGAAATTTTAGAAGATTTTGGGCTTCGGCCACGCTTTACCACGGTTATATATCTGTCCATACCGACTTGGACTTTGGGTTTTGAACTGCTGTTATCTGTAGTGATAACTTTGTTAAGTGATGAACACGAGCCCGAAGGGGATGATATCGCTGACTTATATGAAGATGTACTAGGCAACTGTAATGTTAACGAATCACTTGTTGGCATTGGACAAAGCGAAGTTGATCGCTGACGAAAAAGTGGCTTTGCCGTTAGAAAAAGACTATCATCAGATTTTTTATTTTTATTGTTAACATTGAGAGCTTCAGAACTCACAGTAAAATATGCATTTCTGCCGTTTGAACTCACTTCACAATTTTTTGTTTTTGAGGTACTCATGTAGAGTATTCCTCAAGGGCACTTTGTTTGCGGTTTTTTTTGTTTTTGTTTTTTGTTTCTTGCTATGTAAAAATAATATCAGCAATATTTGCTTTGCTTATTTATCAAAGTTAATATGTATGTATTACGGTTATTATGTATTACGAATATTTTTTATGATTTTTTGTTTGTTTAATATGTATATGAAAAAAAAACTCCGCTAAGACGTCTGTCTGTTCACTATGAAGGTTCAGCGAGAACTCCCTGGCTTATATATGACAGTTAAATTATATGCCAGAAGTCTCATCATAAAACGGTGAAGTCTTGCCGGAATCTTATGTAAGGGCTTATCAAAAAGAGATACAAAAGGTTTGTGATCTGTTTCCACAATTACATTATGACCATAAACATACTGATGAAATCTAGTACATCCAAACGAAATTGCAAACAATTCCTTTTCAATTTGCGCATAGTTACATTGGCAATCAGGACGCTGATGCATACGCTATAGGATTTGTTTTGTGCATAATAACGGCGCCCAAGCAAATTTTGACGCATCCACGGATAACGTTTTTTGCTTACTTGCGTTAAGACATTTGCGTTTGCTATTTCCTTTTTCAGATTGTTAAACTCCTCATCCTGAACCTTACCCCATTGCCTCAACGATTCCTTTTTCAATAAATCAATTGACAAGTTCTCAATAAATTGACTCAAATAATTTACCATACCCAAGAACCGCTGAAGTTCCTGAGCATTTTTTGGGACCGGCTTTTCTAAAATCGAACTTATTTTATCACTATCTGGTTTAATACCATTTCCGGTAAAAATATGTCCTATAAATCTGATTTCCTCTTTCAATATTTGACACTTAGCCCTGTTAAAGCGTATACCGACTTTTATAGCCCTCTCCAGTACCTGTCGTAAAATCCTATTGCGATCTTCTAAAGTAGAAGCATGAACCAAAAAATCGTCCATATAAATAATTAGCCCCCCTTTATACCCGAAAAAAGTTTTACCATTTCAGCAAGAAAAATTTCCGGTGCAGAATTTATTCCAAATGGTAATCTTGAGAAACGAGATCTCCCGAATGGAGTTCAGAAAGTGCATATTTTCGATGACTCTTTGCATAAGGGTACCATCCAAAAACAGGAATTAGCATCCAAAGAGCTAAAAAATTTAGAACCACTCAATTGTGCTTTACATTCGTCTATATTAGGAAATGAAAATCTGGGTCTAATGATGACTTTGTTGAGATTTCTTGGATCCAGACATAATCGCAATGATCCATTTGGTTTTGTTACAATAACAATAGAATTTACCCATTCTGTTGGTTGATTCTCTTCTACAATCACGTTCAAACTTTTCATTCTATCAAGCTCCTTTTTGAGAGCCTCTAACATACTAAAAGGCACTCTACGGGGTGGATCTACAACTGGCTGACTATTATCTTTAATCCGCAATCTACACTCATTTTCAAGCTTTCCAAGCCCATCAAACACTTTCGAATATTTTGCCAATAAATTTTCTTTATTTATAGAATTAATAATTTTTATCAAATCCATTTTTACAGCTATATCCAGTTCTCCCTAGCCATTTCAATACTTTTATATACCCCTCCTCCCATATGAAGTAATAGTATTGCTACTTTTTGCTCATCCGACTGCTCCACCAAATTGGATGCCAACAAAAAAAATTTTTAATAGCTTTCTCCAACTTCGCCATTCTGACGCCAAATTGGTATTTCTTATATTAAAGGGATTGATACTAGCAGTAAAGGAAAATATTTGTTTTTTGGACTCCATTTCTTTTATATTTCTTGGCATTATCTTAATGGGTTTTTTTTACGTTTACACCTGACACCATGTTATATTATGTACAAAGTTTTATTAACTGAAGTCTCATGGCACATGTATGTCTTTATAATATTATTAAACATAGTGATCTATATAAATTACAATATAATATAATAGTGTTTTCGCACTGACATGGTTTTAGTATAAGTTGGTTTTAACGTTAAAACCAACTGTTAAAACATGGTTTTACCATAAAAAATGTTTTTGTTAAAACCAGCATAAAACCATTTTTGAATCAGTTTTAAGTTGGTTTTATGAAATGCAACCGCGTTTTCGCTGTGCTAATTTCAGTGCTGCCAAGTTAAAATGGCCGGAAGCAGCTGGTAATGTTTATGCCAGTGAAAAAGAATATATACTAATTGATAAATTTTCAACTTAAAAATAGATGCAGGGGCAATAATTGTCAAAAAAATATGTGCATTCTCTCTTTGTCTTTTGTCGTGAAAGTTTCTTAAATTGTCCGAGTGCACATAAGTATTAGTCTATACAAAATCAAAAGCTAAGTGTTCTGTCTAAAAAATTTTCTGTGGTGTCTTTATGTCGTTTTTTTTTGTTGGTTAAAACACGTTTTTAGGAATAAATAAAATTTTGAAATATAAATAAAAGAATAAATTGGTATATTTAAAATAATAATTTTTTCAAATTAAATCTGTTGTGGTAGAGTGTGCTGCGACGGATAACGACAGGGATCAGGAGGGTGCTCTGGCATCCATTATCCAATCGCAAATCAGCAATGATGAGTGGGTCTCGCATGAAAGAAATATGGGTAAGAAAGTGAAGTCTATGCCTAGGAAAGGCAATAAGGTGAAGATGCCTTTTGATAAACCCTTTGACAAAGCAAAATTTATGAAAAATCTGGCGATGTATGCTGATGTAAAAAAAGACAAAATGGCGTCTGCAAACAATGAAAAAAATTAAGGTAACCCTTTGAAACTTGACACCAGTGTTTTTAGCAGCAAAATGGCGGATGGGAACGAAATGGTTATGGAAATTGGAAAAGGTACAAACTCTGGTGGTAAGAATAATTTTAATAAAAATGTGCAATTAAATTCTAGCAAATCTGTTGACAAAAATGATGAAGTGATTTTATATTCTAAAAATCATTTTGGTGACGTTATGGTGTTGGTTGATACGCACCAAATTGATGGCATGAATAAGAGGGTGAGAAATGGATTATTTCTGTATGAGAAAATTCGATCACTGAAATTTAATGGCATCAAGTCAATCAATGCTGTTGGGTACACTATGTACAGTTTTTTTTTTTGAAAGAACAAGTGATGAGAACTCATTTGTTAAGAGCAAAGATCTTGTGGCTTTAAAATTACGCGCCTTCATTCCAAGATCGTTTATTGAAACCTATGGGGTAATTAGGAATATTCCCCTTTATATTTCTGATGATGATATAAAAAATAATATTGTTTCTGACTTTAAAGTAACTTTTGTTAAACGCTTTGAGAAGCGGGAAGTCTCCTCAGCTGAATTGGTACCAACTTATGCTGTTTAAATCGGATATGAGGGTTGTTTTAAATTATACGCTTTTGAAAGTTGATGTTTTTTATCCGAAGGTAAGACAGTGTCACAACTGTGGGCGACTGGGTCATACCAGAGGAATTGTAAATCGGGCACAAGATGTTTGATGTGTGGTAAAGAGGGTGAATGTAGTGGCGACTGCAACTCCAACAGATGTATACTCTGTGGTGAGGTAGGGCACAAAGCCTCCGAAAAATCAAAATGTCACAAGTGGGCGAAGGAAACGGAAATAAATAGAATAATGACAATTAAAAAAATGTCCAAAAGGGAAGTTTTGAACACGTATGCTCAGGAAAGGAGAAACAATAAGTTTGACATATTAACGGATAATGAAGAATTTCTCGAAATCCCCTCTACTAGCCGAAGGGGTAGGAACAATGGCCAGGAGGTCAATAGGATACTTGCACCTAGAAAGTACAGCACGGTTGTGATAGCCGTTCCAAAGGCCCCATTACGGGTTCCTAATTTTGAAAAGCCGAAACGTATGTTTGAAGAGGTTTCGTCATCCGCACAAGTTTTTGATAAAGCTGGTTACAATAGAGTCACAGAACTTGAAAAACTCACGTCAGAAATTTTATCCTTTATGAAGGATAATTTTGCGAACATATGTAACTCTGCATGCCTGGAGGCGGTTAGCCACTTTAAGTCCAGGATAGATAGAATTGCAATAGATACAGATCATCAATTTGTGTCCCAGAGGATGCAAAATGCGGATACTGCAATATAATTGTCAGTCAGGCTATGAACAAAACAGTATTGAGTGTTATCTCAATACTCATAAATATGACGTAGTTTGCTTAAGTGAAATTTTAAATGAAGCAAAATACAATACCAAACTGTTGAATTTCAATATTGTCAAGAAAAATCGCCCGGATAGATATGGTGGTGTAGCAATTGCTCTTAGAAAATACATCAAAATCAAAAAAATTCTCTTACTAGCTGATATTGAGGCTGTTGTTGTCAGAACTACTAATCTCAGAAATAATTTTGTCATATGTTCTTGTTATTTTCCCCCCGCTTTTAATGGTACACAGTTCTCATCGCAAACCAAAACCCTCTTCCAGTTTTTGGAGCCTTTTGATGTTTTGATCCTAGGTGATTTTAATGCCAGAAATCGTACTTGGGGAGACTATGATTCTCTCCCAAAAGGAATAAAAATAGAGGAAATATCTGATGCTTTCAACTTTAAATGCTTGAATAATGGCCTTCCAACTTTTTCAAGTATTTAAAAAATAAAATTGGTACTGTTCTTGATTTGTCCTTCTATAATGGGGACAAACGCCTGAAATGGAAAGTGATTCCTGTTTTTCTAGGTGGTAGCCATCATTATCCGATCTCCATTAAATTTTTCACATGTGAAGTGGATGGAAAAAATTTTTTTATCTAAGAAAAAGCTTTTTAACTCTCTTAATAAGGTTGGACTAGAACCAGATATTGATGCGATTTATGGTGTATTTCGTAATGAATTTCATGCGGCTACCTTTGCCAGGAGACATAATAGAATTCCTAAGGGATGGTGGTGGATTAGATAACATCTTTAGAAAACATGTGGCGGCAAGGAGTAAATGTGTAAGATATCCGACCCCAGTGCTCGGGCTAGTTGAAAATTTGTCAGGAATGTTAAAAACTCTTGCAAGATTTCTCACAACACTCTGTGGGATGATGATAACAACGGTCAATATTTTAATTATTTAAAACAACAAGTTCCGATTAACAATGACTACACCACTATTGAATAGTCGAACTATATAAGTGATCCTTTTCCTGGTTTTTCATATGAGGAATTGGAGTCTTGCCTTGCATCCAAAAATAAATCATCTGCCTCTGGGCATTATCGTATAACTTACGAAATGGTTAAGGCCCTTTCGGGTCTGGCCAAGCGTTCACTCTTAACTGCGTTAAATGATGCATTTATTCACAACTGCATTGTTGATGAATGGCGCCTTGTTAAAATAGTCCCCATACCTAAACCTAATAAAGATTTTACTAATTTCAAAAACTTCATACCGATTTCCCTCATTGCAGTATTCCTCAAAATAATCAATCTAATGTTGAAAGAACATATTAATAAATTTATTGAAAACATTGACTTTCTACCGGAAAGGTGTTTTGCCTATAGAAAAAACAAATCAACTGCTATGGCGATAAATGAACTGATGCATAGAGTTGCCATTCTCAAGAACAATGGTAAAAAGGTTCTGATTATGGTTCTGGATGTGACTAATGCTTATAATTGTGTTAAAACTAATACGTTGACTAACATATTATTGGATATCGGCATAAGTAAACATTACTGTATGTGGCTCTACAACTTTTTGTCCAACAGGACTCTTAAACTTGGCTCCTATGAAGAAATAATAAACGATGGTCTTCCTCAAGGTAGCTGCCTTTCTCCGCTCCTTTTTAATATTTATACAAAACAACTACATTCCTTGGATAATGAAAATAACAATATCTATCAGTATGCTGACGATTTCATGATTGTCTCGAACAATGTATTTTTCGATCTGGCGGAAAAAAATCTAAAATTTAAAACCATTGAGTTTAAACGTGTATGTAAAGGCCTCAATCTAAACTTTAATCTAGATAAGACGAATGTGATGTACCTTGCTAAAGGCAACAGAATAAAGATAAACATTGACATGATGGTATCCATATCAATCAGGTAAACAGTCTAAAATATCTTGGAAGAATCATAAACTTCTCTTTGTCCGTCACAGAACATTATAAAAGCATTAAGTCTGATATTTTGAAAAGAACAAATCTCTTGAAATGCTTCACATCTATTAAATCTGGATTATTCTCCACAGTTGCAATTAATCTATATAAGAGTCTGGTAAGATAAAAACTGGAATATGAGAGGACTACAATGGCCAATGCGCCTAATACTGTTAATAAGAAAATCTCCACTCTCCAAAATTCCGCGTTGCGCAGATGTCTGGGCTTGGTCCCATCCACTGATATATGTTTTAGCTAATAAACTTCCTCCGAGAGAAAGAGCTCTATCTCTAACTGTGAAAAAATGATTACCCTAAAGTTTTATAACTTTAAGATGTACAATCTGATTGTGAATAACCCTGAAGTCAAATTCAGCTACAGCATGGTTTATTACAGATTTAAGGAACTCTTTGGCAAATTAGAATCTGATACTGCTTTTGAGAATAAGAAGATAATCGTAAGGACGAAACTTTTAAATAATACCAAGCATAATATGTCTAAAGAAATAAAGGTGCTGTATAATTATGAATTTAATGAATATAAAGCAGGGGGGTTACTCTCTATTGCGATGCGAAAGAAAAATGCTACGAAATCGACCGATTGGAACTCTCTAATGCGTTTGCGCATTTGCTTTTCGCATCTATTTTTCTTTTCTTTCGCAATCCTGGTATCACCGCACTCTGTAATGCGAAAGCGTCTGTCAAAATCGTCCGATTATCGCAAATATCTTGCGATAGGTAAATATCAAACGCAAAGAGGGAAAAACATGTGAATACGATGAACAAATATTTAAATTTGATAATGAAATTTTTATTTTTGGAGAAAGATAAAAAAATTCATTTCATTTTGTGATCACATGCATATGTAAAATCAAGCTGAAATATTATTAACCAAACCATAGCATTCATACTGTGCTGCAATTTTGTGTAGAGGTGTAAGTGCTTGTTTTTGGCCGATCTAACTGATTGTATGTGAGTACCATCTACTGCTTCACAGCCGCAAGTGTCGTAAAGAGCTTTTTTAATTCTTGTTCGAGTTCTGCAGCTAAATCAAATTTGACATGGTTCTAACGTCATCGTTTGATGTTGGCATCCATCTTGGCCAAGTAATTTTAATGCGGCGGCTAATTTTATAATAGTTAAAATTGCTCTGGATGTACTTGAAAGTTTTACCTACTGTTGAATAGCGTTTAAAACATACAGAAACGGAAATTTTAAGAGAGTATATTGTAATTACATATCTCTTAAGATGCGTCCTACACGATCGTTTTCCTCATCAAACACTATTTTACTTTCAATTAAAAACTGATACACTTCACTTTTTTCTAACTTTCCTTTTCTTAAAAGACGTTTTTTACATATTTTGACATTTCATTACTGTCAATCTTTGCCATATTTAATTTTGCAAACTCAGTGCTGCCACTTTATCAAAGAATTTTGCGAAAGTAATAGAGAGTACCAAATTGGCGTTGCTTTTGCAACGCAATAGAGAGTAACCCCCCAGATGATTTTGTTGTTCTTGCCACTGATGCATCTATTGGTACTAATACTACAGGTGTTGCTGTGTACAATGTGTCTCATGATGAAAAGTTTTATTTCAGTATTGCCTTCTCGTCGCCCAGCATGTTTGGGGAACTGTGGGCCATTAAAAAAGCGATAGATATAGCTATTGAATCCGGGTATGATAAAATTGCCATCTTTACTGACAGTCTGTCTGCATGCAGATCTCTCCAAAAATATGAATCTGACAATTACTGCGTAGCTAATATCTTCAGGGAAGTACAAAAAGCTAATTTAACGAAATGTCACATTGTCTGGACCCAGCCCACACTGGTATTTCCTTCAATAAAATAGTTGACGGCATGGCTAGCATTGCTACTGACGTTGGTGCTCCGTTAAAAACCCTTCTCACTCCTAAAGAAATGATAAATGCTGTTAAAAAATTGCTCTTAAAGGATTTTCAAAATGATTATGCTCAAACCTCCTTATTAGAAGGTAAACACTTTGCGACTATTTTTCCATATATCCCCCTAAGCCTTGGTACAAAATTATCAAACTTACTACTAAAGATACGAAGATTGTCAATAGACTCATGTCAGGTCATACCAATGACAATGTCTATCTCAAAAGGATTGGCGCGAAAAGGACGGCCCTATGTGGTCTTTGTAAAATCTTTAATAGAGTTCACACCATTATTGAATTCGTCAAAACGTTAAATTTAAACTATATTTTGGAACTGGTTGACTTCATTAAAGCTACAAAAATGGATATTTAATTGATCCTAGGATCACACTCGACTTTGTTTTTCTTCATTTTACTCTGATTACACATTCATTGCATTCAAGGTTTTGTTACATTGATAAACATATCGTTTTATACCTATAACTGAATTTGATGTTATTATGAACAAATTTGTTCAATCGCACTAGTACCATTATGCACTCGTCACTGAAATGTTAACTCTTGTGAAATTGACTGTACCCAACACATAACACCTGTTTCCAGTTGGAAGAAGCCTTAAGACTGTTGTAAAACCCTTTTGTTGAAGAACCTGGCACTTTGCTCCTGGTAGCTGGCCATAAACTACGAAACCCCCAAAAAAATAAAAAAAATATGTGAAGCAAAAGTATCTTTTGGACCGAAACAACGAAAATATTTTCACTGACCTCTGGGAAGTGAAAAAAGATGACTGACATCCATCTTGGGGAAAAAAAGGATAAGCTTATAATATATTTGAGAATTTTTTTATATAATATGATTTCCATGCACTTCTTCATGTTGTATAAGTAATTACATAACTTTAAAATATTAATTTACAAATTATAATATAATTTCTATATTGGGGTGCATTGTAAAATTTCTGAGTTGTTCATGCAAACAAAAACAACCGCCGCACAGGTTATTATGAAATGCTAAAAAATACAGCAACAAATACACGCATTTCTACAGTACATTTATTTTATTTTGGACAAATTTATAAGACAGCCTGTTCTTTAAAACCTGAATTTGCACTGGGAACGCAAAATCATCTGTTTATGGTTTTAACGTTAAAACCAGGTTTTAACTTTCGGTGTGAAAACAGTATAAAGTAGGTTTATATATGTATGCAACAGCACCTGTATACATTTAGTCGCCGAATGGGTAACAATAAAAGTATTATAAGGCAAAATGAAAAATAAAATCCGAATAAAGCACTTACTAAATTAATTTAATTATTTTATTATATTTTCCCAATTTTATTTCCAAAACGTTGTAATATCTCAAAAATTACATTAAGATTGATACAAATATTTTACATTCAGTTTGCCTTATCTTGGGACCTAGTATTATTACAAAAAACATAGAATATTAAAAAAAAGTATACACTTGTAAGTTGGTGCCCGCACATGATGAAGTTATATCATGGTGACTGAGAAACTTAATATAAAAAGAACCAGGTATAAAAAATATTGTTTATATGAAGTTGTTTATTTATCATGATATAAATTCATCAGGTGTGAACATATATTAATATAATTAAAATAATTAAATTTCTTTGGCTAAGCCCATACAGCTCGAATATAACTCATCACGAAATTAATTTTGGTTTTAATAAAAATTATAATATATTTTCTTCTTTAATAGCGGTTACTCGTAATTGCGATTATGAAAATATGCGATTATTTGCAAACCCTAGTTGGATGTCAACTAGAGGTGGAAAACTATCGATGGCACTATCAATACTATCGATTGCTAACTTTTTGTGACTAGCGATTGTTTTATTCTGCAATCGATTAATACTTTAAAACAATAGATATTTTTTAGTCACTATCGAAATGATACCCCAGTAAAGAAAAATAAATTATATGTTGCTTTTCATAAACAAAAATAACTGGATGACTTAAAATCTCTTCCACTGATCTCACTTATTTTCGGTACAATTATTTTAGTTTTTCTGTTCTGTTTTGCTTAAAAAATATTTTTTTTTTTAATTTTTAGTGTAAATAAATACATAATATGAGAACCTCAAAACTTTGATGCTATCACAATAGTATCGTTGATATATCGATAATTTTTCTAACTTTTGATAGCCTTGAATCGATAACGTTTTTTAAACTATCGAAAACTTTGGACAGTGTTACTATCGATAGTTTTCCACCTCTGCACAGAGCAGGGATGCCAAAAGTAGGGAATTTTCCCTTTTTGTAGGGATTTTTCTGTTATATTTTGAACGTAGGGAAAAAAGGATAGATTTTTTATTTTGATGAAATAGGGAATTTTTAAAAATTACCGCTTTTTCAATTTGGTAGACGTAAAATGCAAAAAAAATTCGAGGATTTTGATTTAAGAGCTAAAATTTTTCACATAGTGTAGAATTTTTTTGAAGAAACCCTATATTATGAATCCTAACAATAAAATTTACATATATACAGGGTACATGTACATAAAAACCTTATTTTTAAAGCTGGTATATCAACTGTAACTCCGACTGTGTAACTCCAAATGAAAACGTACAATATAGGTTAATGTTTGTATATATATATATGGTCTTACTTGTGAAAACTAACTTACATATGAAACATATAAGATTGTGTCACCAAAAAGAGAACCATACAAGTGAGTAACAAAATGCATTTCAATCTAACAAGAGATATACAAATTGATATTTATTATGTATTCTCACCCTGCGTAGGGTTGTGATATTTTTTCCGACCTATTTCGCAAAATTTACTTCAAAATCGATAAAAATCAGTTTTATGTAGTTTTTCTCAATATATACTTTTGATTTTATATAATTCTTTTTTTAATATAAAAAATTATTTCTTGTAAATTTTTCGCATCCAAATTCAAAACGCATTAATTACTTTAACTAATATAAGAAAAACCATCGAAATCAAATTGTTTTAATTTGCAGACGAGTTTTGTTACGACTTATTTATTTAAACTACTCCTTCAACAAACTAATTTCGTGGATTAGAGAAATTTTGAAGTTCAATTTTGTTAAAAAAATAGCCATAAAAATAGCCAACAAATTTATTTATAGCCAGAAAAATCGCCATGTTGCCAAACCAAAAACTTGGACGCCAAACAAGTTAAAAAATTGCCACGTTTGGCGAGAAATCGCCATATCTGACCCTAAGTTTTAAATTTATAACTACTAATTTTAACAAAATATATTCTAACTTCCATATTCATAAAAATTTTTTCAGGTTTATTAAGCGCTTATTTGACATATTTATTTGAAAAATTTATCAAATAAACCTAAAATATTTTTTATGAATTAGACCATAAGAATTTGTATAATTAATATTTTTGCACCATAGTTTTTAAGTATGTAAAATTTTTATATGGATGTAGGGATGTATATAGAATGTATGTATGTAAGTACATATAAATCTGTTTTTAGTTTGTTTTTGTTAATTAATGCTTTAACTACTTTTCTACCTGGTATCCAACTAAGACTATAGTCTCTTTTGTACAATATATGAAATAAAAATGTGTAAAAAATTTACAATACTCACAAAATTTATATATATGTTTTGTTGCTGTTAAAAATACTAAATTTTCAGCGTAGGGTAAATATTTTTGGTGGGAGGGGAAAAAAAGGAATTTTTTTCCCGACGTGCAGGGAATTTTAAAAATATTAACAGGCATCACTGGCACAGAGTTAATGCACTCTAAACGTCCAGCAAAAATAATTATGGCTTCGTTAGTCAAATCGTATCGTCTTACTTTTGAAGTTGTCGTATCGTTTAAGTCTGGATGTTAGTTAGCCAAAACGTGAGGCTGCCAGAAAAAGTGTCAGCTGTTACTTTGCTTTATACGTGTGTGTGTATGTATGTAAGCTAGAAGTTGTATGTATGTAAGCTAGAAGTTGACGTCTACAGAAAATAGATTTTTACGTAGCAAAAGTTGCCAACACATTTTCAATAAGCATCAACATGCTTATTAAATGTTACGGATTTTGTCAGCTGACACGCAATAGCACGATACGATTTCAGTAATTCTACCATTAGAAGGCAGCTGCAAAAGTACAATTCGGGAGCGCCCTTTCAAAGTATAGCAACGGATATAGCAGGTTCTCTCCCTGTCCGCAAAGCCGGGAATCATTCGAAGTTTATTCTGAATTCCATGTGAAACTAAAACCTGCAGAATTGCCATAAAATTATTAATGGAAATATGTGTTTATAACAACAATGTTATGGCAATTCCGAATGATTTAATTTCACGTGGAATACAGAACATACCCGGTTATGTTCTTGTGGTGATGATCTTCTTCAGTAAATGGAAGGAGGTATATGCCATACCCAACCAGGAAGCCAAAACAGTGGTGGACGTGTTTGTAAGAAACTGCGTATGTCGTTATGGTGTTCCCACTGAAGTGCATTCTCATCAAGGTAGAACTTTTGAATATATGTACTATACTCTGTATTTAAAGAAATGTGCGATTTATATGGCATGGTAGAGAGGTTTAACCGTACAATAGAAGAATATCTGAGAGAACTGTATCGAGCACATTCCGGAATCTCTATTAGCATATCGGTCAGCTGTGCATGACTCAAAATCGTGAATACCTTTTAAAATTTTCTTCGGACCAACATCAACAAAGTAAAATGTAAATGAGTTACAATAACACTGCACAACAAAATAGAGATTTTTTATGATGTTTAAATAAAAATGGCCGATTCTTATGTATTTTTATCTCATGATTACGATGGCGTCATTAGTTTTTCCCTATCAGCTCTACTTTTAAAGATATAGTGACATTTAGCATTTGCATAATTTACACTACTTTTTGTATTATTCCGCTAAAATTTCACGAATAGTCCTCCAAACTTAATAATACTTTCTGGATTATTAATCTACACAAAAATTTCTTTCATGTAGACAGTCACATTGATAAATATATCAGGATATCTTACTGTTATTGTAAGGATGTTAAAAATCGTGTTTTTAGTTTAGTCCTTAAAATTTGTTGATTATAATTTTTTGTGACCTAGTATAACTAATCCTTATGTATTTTTGTTTGCTGATTACGAAAAAAGTTAATTACTTTCCTAGCCTCTCTAGTTTTAGAGATATTGTGCTTTATATAAAAAACACCTTAAATTTTTATTTTCGAACGCCATCCAAAAAAAATTGCTTTTTATATTACATTTTTCAGTTTACAAGTCATTAATGCAATTATTACGCAAAAAAATGTTGTATGGACCATCCCAGCAAATTTTTGTGCTATTTATACTTAATATATCGTATATTTTAAATTTGCAGCTCTAACAAAATAAAAAAAATATACGATATACTAACTACAAATAACACAAAAATTTTCTGGATGATCCATACAACATTTTTTTTTGCTTAATAATTGCATTAATGACTTGTAAATTGACAAATGTAATATAAAAAACATTTTTTTTGCGTTCGAAGAAAAAACTTCAAAGTATTTTTTCATGTAGAGCACATTATCTCTGAAACTAGAGGTGCTAGAAAAGTAATAAACCTATTTTCGTAATCAGCGAACAAAAATACATAAGGATTAGTTATACTAGGTCACAAAAAATATAATCAAAAAATTTCAAGTACTAAACAAAAACACACGATTTTTAACATCCTTACAATAACAGTAAGATATCCTGATATATTCATCAATGCGACTCTATCTACATGAAAGAGATTTTTGTGTAGATTAATAATTCAGAAAGTATTTTTAAGTTTGGAGGCCCATTCGTGAAATATTAGCGGAATAATACAAAAAGTGGTGTAAATTATGCAAATGTTATATGTCACTATATCTTTAAAACTAGAGCTGATAGGGAAAAAATAATGACGCCATCATAATCAGGAGATAAAAATACCTAAGAATCGGCCATTTTTATTTACACATCAAAACCACTGTTGTTCGTGTAATTTGCAACAGCATGAAAATGGGCAGTAATATGATGAAAGCAATGTACAACCGAGCTGCATTCGGAGGGCTTAAATGAGGATCATGGTTCTAGTTTTCAACCCTCAAGGGAAGAAACTGACTGGGAGGGACTATATGCGGTGGTCAAAATATGAAATGATGTCGTGCACAGAATACAGAAACACAATAGCGCAAGTTCAGAAATGAAAGTTGTACATTTGGAAACATTTTCAAACTATGGAAAGCCGGATATTGTGCCTATTCAGGACGAACAGGCTTAAGTAGGCGGCAGTGTTACAAAATTCAAACATGGATTCAAATATAGCGAACACTAAATCCAACATGGTAAAATCAACTCTGCAAACAGTCTTTCCAGCATTGAAATTGTTATATAGTAACCCTGAAATTAAAAATAACGGCCAATAGAATTTCTCCAGATTGTTTGGGAAGAATGTATGGTTAGTTGACTAGCAATAAAAAATCTCGAGCGCGATCAATGAGCATTAAAGAAATTACCGTTGGAAATAATAAGTCATTAGGTGAAGACAACATGTATTTTTCGCTAATCGATAATAAAAAGAAGTAAATAAGTAAAGAAATAGTTGTGTGTTAATTTTTAATTTAGATTTTTATCAAAAATAAAAATTAATCAGTAGTAGTTATGAAAAATATTCGAAAAATTAGAAAAAAATTATTTACCTGAACATTCGAAACAATTGATCAATTTCAGAATCTCCTTGAAAAAGTGGTTTTCTGGTTGCCATTTCCGCGAAAATACATCCTATAGACCAAATATCTACCGGACATGAGTAACGAGGAGATCCCAGCAAAACTTCAGGAGCTCTGTACCATAACGTCACAATTTCATGAGTATAAACACGTACAGGAATGCCAAATGAACGGCCAAGTCCAAAATCAGCCACTTTTATTATGCCATTTTTATCAATCAATAAATTTTGAGGTTTTAAGTCCCGATGAAGAACTCTTCTTCGATGGCAAAATAATATTGCGCTGGTAATCTGGTAAAGATAACTTCGCACAAGTTCAGTATCTAATGTCTTCTCAGGCGGTAGAGAATCCATATATTTTTTAAGATCCATCGATAAAAATTCAAATATTAAATATAATCGATTTTCTTCCATTAGCACATCTTCAAGGCAAACAATGTTAGGATGCTTTAATTCTTTCAATAGTGATATCTCCCTGAAAAATAATACATAAATTGAAATGTTTACGGCTACATGTATAACAAAAATGTAGCAAGAGCTAGTACACTACATACAACGATCTTATAGGTCGATTTTTCTTAGCAACGTGTTAGCATAGTTTGTGCATTTATTATTTGATCAATCAGCTAACTGCTTATAAAATAACTCTAGGGATGACACTGTGACACAGATTAGTTAAAAAACGTAAGCGCCATTTTTCTTAAAGGGTTTTTTGGTTTTTGCCGTAGAAAATATTTGCCGCCCTATTGCGTTCTCATCTTGACAACTTTGTATGAAAAAAAAAGCGCCATGCAAAATGGTTTTAATATATTTATGATTAATTTAATACGCTAGGGTTCGTATCGTTTTGTAAGCCAAATTACATGTTATAATTATTACTGAACAAATAACACCAAAGTTAATTGTAAATATACTGACAAACACGAGTAGAACGGAACAACCAGCTGTTTTCGAAGGTCACTACGCTTCGTCCACTGTATGTGGTGCCAGGTGATGTAGATTTCTGCTTTATATATTCAAGTTTTCAGTGCAAATGGAATATGTGAATTGTTTTGATTCATCGTATTACAATTTGCTGAAAGAATGGTTTTCATATTTAAAGTTGGAAATATTAAGCCAATCTGAGCATATTTGGAGTGGCGCCAGGATCTCAAAGTCAGTAACTTCTGAAAAATCGACACTTTTCGTCGACTAAATCAAAAATATATCTTATACAGCACAAATGTTCTTCGAGCTCCCATTATTTAAATAAAATTTAGATTTTTCCCTGTATGCCAAAGCTCTATCTATATATGTAAATATGGTTTCTGTAAAAGAAGACGTTCTAAGCTGAAATTCGTTTTCGGACCCTAAAGGTGCAATTAGACGTGTCATACGCATAACCAGCCCAAATGGAATTGGTTTCTACGGAAATTGCTATGACGTTATGGCGAGTTACCTATAATCAAATACAGTGTTGCCCATTAGTTTGGTTCGAACGTCTGTTTTCTATGGTTATGGTTATGACACGTCTAATGGTAGCTTAAGGGACTAACGCGTGCCCATACAGGGTTAATTTCTGACACCGACTCCAAATTATTTTTACATAACCTATCCTCCTAATCTTTGATTTGTTAATTAAATTACAAAATTATTGACGTTGTGGTTTTAGCTGTAGTTTACATAATACAAGCTCTTGTACATGAAGACCGGTGTCAACTGTTCGGAGAGGGTAAACAAGAAGTGAAAATATAGTGAAATAAATAAGTTTCTTTGTAGATATGTACTCGTATACATTTTCTGCTTTATTCATAAAAAATTTTTTTGTTTCATAAAGAGTTTTGGGTTATAGAGAGTTCCCGGTGCAACTGGTGAACAGACGTCTTATCGGAGTTTTTCTTAAATACATACTAAACAATAAAAAAATCATTAAAAAAAATATTTGTAGTACATAATAAGTAAGCTCTATTTGCTTTGCATATATTTTTTTCATAGTCAAAAATAACAAACACAAAAAAACGCAAACAAAGTGACATTGAGGAATACTCTATAAGTGTACCTCAAAAACAAAAAATTGTGAAGTGAGTTCTAACGGCAGAAATGCCTATTTTACTGTGAGTTCTGAAACTCTTAACGCAAACAATAAAAAATCTTCGTCCAATGCCAACTAGTGATTCGTTCACATTACCGTTGCCTAGTACTTCTTCATATAAGTCAGCGATATCAGCCCCTTCGGGCAAGTGTTCATCACTTAACCAAGTTATCACTATAGATAACAGTTGCCCAAAACCCAAGGTCCAAGTCAGAATGGACAGATATATAACTGTGGTAAAGAGTGGGCGAAGCCCAAATTCTTCTAAAATTTCATCTTCAAAATCGTTTTTTGTTATTGCATGACAATAACGACAAGCCAGCTGCATCATCGCAAAAATCTTTTAATCCACCACATATCTATCTGAGAGAAAAAAATTCTAACGCACTTCTTAAAAAACTACTGTCGGCCATTGCACTATAGGAAATTTCACCAATTTTTTTGGCAAAAAGTAAAAATTTTAATTTTTGCAAAGTTTATTTTTTTTTTTTGCTTTAATATAATAAAAAATATAATATTGTAAACATAGCTTTTTAAATTTTTCAAAAAAATTTAATTTCTGTTACTTTAAGAGTTGTTTTGATTACGATTTCTAAACCAGTTATTATAAAAACTTTAAGTGCAGTGAATTTTGTGACATCTTCTAATAAAAGTTTTCGTAACAAAAATTTATATTTTTGAAAAATCAAAAATTGGGATATAATGCCGCAGGTAAGTACTTTTACATTCTATAGAAAAATGTCGGTAAACTCATCTATACAACCGATTAAATTGGAAAAATTAAAGTGATCTAATGGAATTATGAATTAGAATTTTATATAGACTTACAAAAAAAATTATAAAACATGTTAGACATAATATCATAATAGTTCTCTAGAAGAATCAATTATCTTCCAAATTTAATATATTTCATCTGCGATTTTTTTGCGATTTAAAAAATAAAATGAATTTTTTCTTTTTAAATAGCAAGAAACAACAAAACAACCAAAAAAAAATAAAAACCGCAAAGTGCCATTGAGGGATACTCTATATAAGTACCTCAAATAAGAAAAATTGTGAAGTGAGTTCTAACGTTACAGTTGCTTAGTACCTCATCATTTAAGCCAGCGACATCATCTGCTCCGGACTCATGCTCATCTCTTAACCAAGTTATCACTATTGATAACAGTAGCTCAAAACCCAAGGTCCAAGTCGGAATGGATAGATATATAACCGTCGTAAAGCGTGGGCGAAGCCCAAATTCTTCTAAAATTTCATCTGCTCCAAAGATGTCTAGGGATAACAGCGCATCTTCTACTAATCGTCGAAACCGTTTTAAAATTTTGCAAGATGACAACGACAAACACGATGTATCCTCGAACAAAACTTCCAAGCCACCACCAACCTATTCGAGAGAAAAAATTCAAACTCCCTTATTAAAAAATTAATCTCGATCATTGGTGACAATAAATTTCACATTTTCTTAATAAAACGTGGTAACATTGATGAAACGAATATTCAAATTTATGAAGAAAATGATTTTCGCAAAATGGTTACTGAATTTGAAAAAAGTAAAACAAGTTTCTACACTTATCAGCTTAACAGTGATGAAGGCCTGCATAGATTTGTATGTTGTTCCCGAAGAAATAAAAGATGCGCTCGTCCTCCAGGGATTTAAGGTAAAAAATGTATCAAATATATTAAACAGAGAGAAGATCCCCCAACCTCTATTTCGCGTTGAATTTGAGCCAAATGATATAAAATTGAGAAAAAAACGAGACTCATCCATTTTATAGCTTAAAATATCTTTAATACCGAAAAATAACAGTTGAAGAACCACACAAGCGTTCAGGACCCGTACAGTGCCAAGAGAATATGGCCACACAAAAACATACTGCAAATTAATTACAGTTTGTGTAATCTGCGGTGAATTGCACGGTTCTGCTAGCTGTACTAAGCCAAAAGATCAAGCAGAAAAAAATAAATGAATTGTGGAGGTAATCACACCGCTAACTACAGAGGATGTCCTGTATATTCTTTCGTTAAACAGACTATGGGACAAAAACCTAAATTAGCTCCAGCTCAATCAGCCAATGCTTACTCCGCCACTTTTCCTCAAATAAACTAATCAATTACTTCACGTGTATCGTATGCCGATGCTGTTAAGACAAATTCTATTCCCGCACAAAAACTATCACCGCCAAATAATTCGACAAATACAAACTCTACCTTCAATTTTAATCGCCTTGAAGCTACTATTGATAATCTGGTGCAAACTATAAACAATTTTACAACAAAAATGACTAGCATCATGCAAGAAATACTGCGAATGCAGAATACACTGCTTCAAGCATTAGTTAATAAGCCATGCACACATTAAAAATATGTTTCTGGAACGCAAACGGCATTTTCCAACACAAAAATGAACTCGAGCACTTCCTTACGGCAAAAATATTGATATAATGTTGGTTTCTGAGACTCATTTGACTTCGAAAAGCCTTTTCAAAGTCAATGGCTATACCTTATATGATTAAAAGGACCCGAGAGGATGAGCATGCGGTGGATCAGCAATTCTAATAAAGTCGAGGCTTAAGCACTATATTCTTGACAACATTTGTGAAGAACACCTACAAGCAACAAATATCTGTATTGAAAATTTTTGTACAAATTTCGTGATATCGTCAATTTACTCCCCTCCCAGATTCTCAATCACTGAGGATCAATACGAGAACTTTTACAAATCTCTTGTTCCTTGTTTAGTAGCAGCTGGCGAATACAATGCAAAACATAAGTTCTGGGGTTCGCGTCTTATTACGCCTAGAGGTCGTGCGTTGTTCAACACAATTTCAAAAATGGGCTTAGACGTCATTGCGAATGGGGACTCCACTTACTGGCCTACGGACATACAAAAAATTCCGGATGTTATAGATTTTGGCGTCATGAAAAATATCTAGGGATTTAATTCATGTTGAAGCTTCCCTAGATCTCTCCTCCGATCACTCTCCCACAATCGTTACAATTATAGTCCACTAAGAATTGTTTTACCTCACCCATATGTAAAGATGATCAATCGTGTTAATTTGCTGGGGTTCAAAAAATATCTCAGTAGTCATTGTAAGGAAAACATTAAGCTAAGAACATCCGAATATTGCCAATCTTAACGAAAATATTAAACGGACTGCTGAACATGCTACTACCTCCCACCCGCAGACTGGGTTTATTAGAATTTATTCTACGGATATTGAACGTCTTGTACGTGACAAAAAGGCGAGCTAGAAGAGAATGGCAACAACACAGATCACCCCTAAACATAATCAGGCTTAAAGAATGTACTAAACGACACCAAGAGTTGCTTGCATATGAAAAAACTGCATCCCTTAAAAACTATCTGGAAAATCTCGATGTCACTCCAGCGCGCTGCGAGAAAGCTTAAAACACCCGTTGAGTTTAAACCACCTCTGGGCAAGAAGTGGTACTGAAAAAGGTAACTTGTTTGCAAAGCATTTAAAATCCGTATTAACCCCAAACACATGTACTGAAGCTGTTGATTTACCGAGTGTAGTTGCTCTACCCCCTCGACCCTTAAAGTTTAAGATGCGTGATATACAAAAACTAATTACTGAACTCAACCCGAAGAAAGCTCCAGGTATTGATGGAATTAGTAACAAGATGCTGATGAATTTGCCTCGTATTGCAATTAGATCCCTTCTATTTATTTTTAATGCCATATTATGACTAGAGTATTAACCACACCACTGGAAGCTTGCTAAGGTCAAAATGATTTTAAAGCCGGGTAAAGATCTTACCAAGGCTGAATCATACAGGCCAATAAGTCTACTATCAACAATTTCAAAACTTTTCGAAAAACTGCTCATGACAAAATTGTCCTCAATTCTAATTGGTAGTGGATGCATCCCAGATGATCAATTTCATTTTAGAAGTCAGCATAGCACCATTGAACAAACGCACAAACAAAGCCTCAAAAACTCGTGTCTCACCTCTAAAACAAATCTCCTAACCCAGATTGGAGTTATATGGAGCATTGTTGCTGACTAGATTGATGAAATCTATCAGCTCATCACTGCCTCATAAGAACATTAACGTACATGCCTGGTCTGACTCGACAGTTGTACTATCGTGGTTATCCGTGCAGCCGATCACTTTGAAGACATTTGTAGGTAATCGAACGTCTGAAATCTCGAAGTCATTGGGTGCATGTGAGTACTAAAGAAAATCCCGCGGACTGTGCTTCAAGAGGTATGATGGCTGATCAGTTGCTAAATTACAAACTCTGGTGGAGAGGTCTCCCTTTTTTGCGAGACGGAAATGGTGAAAACAAGAAACATACGCTGCCGCCTGTCAACTTGCCCGATGTAGAGGCATAACTCAAGAAGGAAGTTTTCAGTTTTACTACGGAAAAAACTAGAACAGAACACTTGAAATGATACTTGAAAAGACGTCCAGCTGGTGGAAATTGCTACGCATTACAGCATATGTGAAAAGGTTTATAAATTTACGTGTACACAAGGTCAAAAATCCAAGCAGCTTTTTATCCTTTGACGAAATTGCGAATACAAAAATTACCAGTCTAAAATTAGCTCAAGATTACTTTGCGTCAGACCGAGATAGACTACTCGTGGGTTAGAGGTCAGCAAGAATTCTCAATTGAAGAAACTGTCAACCTATACAGACTGGCGAGGCCTTCTTAGAGTAGGAGGTCGCCTGCAAAATTCTGAACTTGCAAGCACAGTTCAACATCCGATTATCCTACCAAAGAGCCATAAGATCAAAGCACTGATAATTGAAGAGCAGCATCGTAAGAATTTTCATCCTAGTGTTTCAGCATTATTTGTAATCATCCGTCAGCAGTACTGCGTAATTGGTGCTAGGAATTATAATAATAATAATTCGTAACATCACACATAAATGCTTGAAATGTTTTAGACAAGCACAACACAAAACTCAGCAGCAAATGGCAGACCTTCCCGCGGTCCGAGTGCGACAAGCATTTCCGTTTGAGAACACCAGTTTTGATTACCGGTCCGTTTACATTGAAAATTCATCATGGCCGAAATCCTAAAACTACCAAAGGCTGTTTATTCGTGTGCATGGTGATTTCCGCAATACACCTACAGTTATCAACAGACTTGAGCACCGAATGTTTTCTAGCTGCATTGCGCCTCTTCATGTCACGTCGTGGCATATGTTCTGCAATTTTTAGTGCTAACGTTGGCGCCAAGCGGGTTCTAAATGAACTAAAATAACCATCTCCAAGATGAAAAACACAACGAAGTCGTAACACCAACACTAGCTCAAGGGGGCATCACATGGACGTTTATGCCACCGTATTCACCACATTGGGGTGGTATATGGGAATCGGGCATCCGCTCGGTTAAACTACATCTACTCATATTCTATGATCAAATGCACACGCTTCTTGCACATGTAGAAGCAGTCGTTAATTCCAGACCGATGGGCTATGCCCCGGACACGAAATCCTCCTACCTTTCGCCATCAAATTTTTTGATTGGTAGGCCAAAAACAGTGGTACCTGAAGGTGATTTCATAAACATCCAACCTAACCGACTTTCATATTGGCAAAACGTACAGTGTATGTACCAGAGGTTTTGGAAACAATGTAGCAATGAATACTTGACCTCACTAATGATCTCGTACTAGTGAAGAAGGCAGACTACCCCCGGTACCTGGATTATGGGCCTAGTAATTGAGACGTTTCCAGGGCCTGATGAGGACGATGACCAGGAACATTTTGAGAATCGTTAACTGTCTTTAGTCTAGTATTTTTTACACTTTTGCCGACACACACCAAAAACCATACAGTACATTTTTGTGCAAGACATTATTTAAACCGCAAGTACAAATAAACAGACCATATTCAAAATACAAGACAAAGATTATTTTCAATAAATTCAAGAACACTACTTTTGCCTATAAGTTTGAAGATTTTATGCAGGCTTTGATTTCATCTGCCGGTATACCCTTATTGATTACTGGGAGAGTTTGTCGACATCGTGCTTTCATCCCACACTCAAAAGTTACATTGCCGGCGCATTTTGCATCGGGAGCTATTTTTGCTGATATTGCAGACAGGTGAATCTTCATGTGCTAGATTCAGCGGTAATTTTAAAATGGAATGTGCAGTACAGCCGCCAGTTAGGAGTGTCGCGGCTATATCTTACTCGCTTATAATTAAAAAAACGAAAAAAAACCGACATATAGGAGACAGACAAAAATTAACGCCTGTCCCACGATGTCACTAGAAATCGTTCGATCGAATACTTATGTATATTGAACACAACAACAAATTTTCTAATGTTATTGTTGTTTGCAATACAATTTGTCGATCGAACGATTTCTGGTGACATCGTGTGACAGGCCGTAAGAAAACATAATAAAAACCAGTTTTAAAACTGGTTAAACAGTCAAACCCGAAACGAAATTACCCTATACACCACAAAAAAGTGTTTTTCGGAAAAAATAAGTACCAAATATAAAAAGCCGGTTCCGAACCGGATAAAAAATAGACTTTGTTTGACACTGGTAATGTAGCCTTCCATTGGTGAAAGAATTTTCAAAATCGCTTTAGCGGTTTGTAAGTCCGTGTCAAATATAAAGAAACGGTTCTGAACTGGATAAAAATTACCTATGTTTGACACCGGTAATGTAGGTATAGCAGTTTGGGCGTGAAAGCGTAGCAAACAAACAAAAAAACTTACTTTCACATTTATATATTTATATTAGTATAGTATAGATATACATATATATGTATATATATATATATATATATATAATATATATATATGTATATAAATAAATATATTTGTTCCTTTTAACTCCTACAAGGAGCAAAGTTCTGTACTCTGTTCAAATTTCATTACTTCGTACACAGAATTTGACATGTTAACAATGTTAAATAGGCCTTGAAACTTTGCTACAATTCCTTACGCAGGCAAAAAAAAACACTATTGAGGTATTCAAATGGTATTCATAAAATAACACGTTTTAAAGTAATAAAACGAAAAAATATGACTGCTGTGAGCAATGATGCCAGAACGATTTCACCAATAATGGCTAAATATAGACTAAAAAAATGGCTAAAACTAGCTAAAAAATGGCTGAGCGAGATCGTATGGAAAAATCATAAGTATTAAACAAAAATAATAAGGTAATTCATATAGTCCAATTATATTGTTTGTCAATTATAGAAACCAATAATATTGTTTAATTACAATAAGAATATTTATTAAAATTTAAACAAAATTAAATTAATATTTAACAAAGGCAACAAGAAGAATTAATATAATAATTATTGAAAAACTATTTTTCTTTTTAACAATAATTTCAGAAACTAATATGATATAAAAAACTTAATATATACAATTGTTTTTGGAACAAGTCCCTACATCTACTCATCCCTCACTTAAAAAAAATGTTCTGTGCTAAATTATTTAAGTTGAATGTTACTGTCTTTTTCTGTGTATTTTTCATATTACAGCCTTCATCACTATTCCCTTCAATATCAACAAATGCAGATTATCAATAGATATTTAAAATATTAGGGTTGTGAAGAATAGAAGTTTGTTGTTCTGTATTTTCAAGGATGGAACTTTGAGTGTTTTCTGAAAGTGGATTATTTAATTAAGAATTTAATTCTATTGTTACGTTTGATTGCGGTGGTTCTAATAATAAATTGTTTCTTGTGACTAGATACAACCATAGTTAATTTTCGTAAAGGGGGTGCATTTACAGGGATATTATCGGTAAGATAATAAAAGTAAAATCATAAGTATATGTAATTGAATTTATGTATATGAGTAATAATAATTAAACAACTTAAAAAGAAGGTACTTATCTAAAACAAATATTGAATATTCAATCCAAGCTGGTTATAAGTTCCAATTATTGAAATTGAATTCAGGCGAGATGTAAATTGAATTTGATGCTCTTCCAGATATTGCAACAAAAAAAATATTTATCTTGAGTATAGACCAAATATATATGTATCTTGATTGTAGTCCAATAAAGCGAATTGATCTTACAATTTTGAATTAAGTAAATTTTTACTAAATAAATGTTGTCCTTTTGTTGTAGACTTGGTTCATTGATGAAACCAGGGAATTAGTATCTTGCTCTTAAAATATGGATTTATTTTTGCTCCTGGCAGGATCGCCAATTATATAGTCCAATTATATTTTTTGCCAATTATAGAAACCAATAATATTGTTTAATTACAATAAGAATATTTATTAAAATTTAAACAAAATTAAATTAATATTTAACAAAGGCAACAAGAAGAATTAATATAATAATTATTGAAAAACTATTTTTCTTTTTAACAATAATTTCAGAAACTAATATGATATAAAAAACTTAATATATACAGTTGCTTTTGGAACAAGTACCTACAATTCCTATTATATTTTTGATGCAAATTGGGAACAAATTTTAAACTAAATAAATGTAAAAATAATAAATTAAATAATACATAAATAGATTTTTCTTCAAATCCTCAAGAAGCAAGTAAAAAAACTGAACAATTCCTATTATGTTTTTACCTTCTGTAAAGTTACAATTATTTGAGTTAGAGCCTTTCTACTGGAGACCAACGATATGTATGTAGGTAATTTTTAACTAAAAAATAAATCTTCATCATTAACATCATAGTTGTTTTTGTTCATAGTTGTCGTTTGTGCCAATAAATTTTAAGAAACTGAGAAATTTCATAGCCGTTACAAAAACTGCATGATATTTTCAATCCAAACATATTTTGCCCATTTTCTAGTTTTCAACCCGGTGTTATAAGTTTATAGTGTGTGTCTGTGTATCTGTGTATACACGAGTCCATGTCATCATTTTTTTTTAGAAAGATGACTTGATCGAGAGTGTTCTTAGCTTTGTTTGAAGAAAATCGGTCCAGCCGCTTAGAAGATGTCACATCTTTTTCAGATGTATTCTGGTGAATATGTGTAGCTTTGACGCCCTAGTTCCCAAATGGATAGAGCGATTTTAATTTGATTTTTTTCGTTTTAAAGGTGACAATCTAATATCTTCTCGTTTACATTTGAAGAAAATCGGCCGAGCCGTTTGGTCTGTACGTCTGGACATCTTAAAATTTTTTATTTATGTTATTGAACTTTTATTTATACTTTATCACTTGGAAAAACAAACATGAGACTGATATCATAAGGCACCAAATAGTCCTGACAACTTACAACGACATTACCACGATTATAAGAAAGGGGTAGCAAATCGTATTGTTATCAATTTTGCATCTTAAAATGCAGAACAAATGATACACACTATTTTAAAAGCCATTTTTGTTTATTCTGTTACTGATAATAATACCAAAAAATACAAGATATTACTCTGTTGCATTTTTTTGGTAGTTCCTTAAAATTTGTTATAAAAATCGTAAAAAATTTCATGTATGGAGAAATTGCTAAAAAAATAGCTAAAGATAAAATAAAAGTGGCTAAAAATGGCTAAAAGCTAAATAGCTTTTCTTCTCGCTAAATGGGATGAAAAATGGCTAAATTGGCATCACTGGCTGTGAGCAACTCATTTATAATTATAAATATTGTACTTATTTGTATTTTATCTCTCTCTCTCTCAATTCCTTTCGTAAAATCTCACGCATTTCTACATGTAGTTATGACAAACAAAAAACATAGCTGAGAAAGTCTTATTATTTTATGACGTTTTTCTTTGAGTCACAACAATTTTTTTAAACTATGTTAAAATGTTAAGACATTATGACACTTAAGATACTGGTGTGAATATGTGTTTGTTGTAAATTCCATGCGAAACAAGTGCGACTAATATTATTTCGCATGAAAACTTGACATATTTAAGATATATTTCATATGTTTTTCCCAAGATGAAGAGAATACTACTCCTGCAACATTTTTCAATGAACAATTCATATAAATTTTTTTAAGAATGTATTTTGATAGCATTTCATATGAAATGTTGAACCAAGGGCAATATATTTAAAACGAAGGGTTACCACCCCATTGCATTTTTGTCAAAACGCGAACTAGCACGAATTTCAAAAAAAGCTGTGACCCGTATTTAATTAAATCGACTAAAGATTAAAATTTTGTTAATTTGGCATTTTTATTACAAACAACTCCGAAGAAAAAATTTAAAACTCGTTCTTTTTTACAGAATATCACATATTATACGAATTTCAAAAAAAGCTGAGACCCGTATTTAATTAAATCGACTATAAAGTTTAAAATATGTTAATTTGGCATTTTTATTACAAACAACCCGGAACAAAAAATTAAAAAAGCGTTATTTTTTACAGAATATTATTAAAAAAAGGACATGGATGATCGTCCTTGGACAAATAGTATATACAGTTGGACGCGCTTTAAAAAAAACCTTTCTTATGATACCCATATTGTATATGTTGGTAATGAGGTCTAATGGGAGAGTGAAGCGAGTTCAAATGTTAAATTTGTACACATAGCCAATCCTCTTCAACTGTCAACCTCACCCACTGTCCACCCGAGACTTGGTGTCCTCTGTCACGCGAACGAGGCTCTGACGACCGACCGTGGGTGGTATATATAACCCTAAACGCTGCAAAAGAGAATTAAATAAAATACCTGCAGCACCCCTAATCCTAGCCTAGAGGGTTGCTGGCAGCCCCAGCACTAGGTACGGATGCGATGGCCTAATCAGTCACCCATCTTTAATATAACTCGATTACAGAAACATCAACAAGCAATATAAGAACTGATAACCCTCTCAGAACCATCGAGACTTCAACAAGTCCAAAACGAGATATCAAACTACAGCCTAGACGCCCTTGGTTTAAGTGAAGTACGCTGGCCAAACTCCGGAACAATAAGTCTCCAGGATGGTTATTATTTTATCTTCTCTGGAAATGCAATACACCGAATAAATGGTGTAGGTCTCCTCTTTTCACCAAAAGCAAAGAGTGCTCTTTTATCGTATAATGCCATATCCGAGCGGTTCATAACGGCAAGATTAAACTCTAAATTTCGCAAAATATCTATAGTGCATTGTTATGCCCTCACCGAACCTGATGATGTTGATCCAAAAGATCAATTGTACTCCCAGCTTGATTCAATACTACGTTCTCTTCCGACATGAGATATTAAGATTATTATGGGTGATTTTAATGCTAAAGTGGGTGGTAACAACAGCAACCTATACTCAGTCATGCGCACACAAGGACTTGGCGACACGAGAAATGACAACGGCGATAGATTGGTAGATTTCTGTGCCAGAAACCGGCTATTTATTGGCGGCACAAAATTTCCGCACAAAAATGTCCACAAATACATATGGCAATCACCAGATGGTCAGACGCGTAATCAAATTGACCACATACTGATAAGCAAATTATTCTTGGGCTCTCTCATGGATGTGAAAACCAGACGCGGAGCTGACATCGACAGCGACCATATGTTGCTTGTTGCTGTTCCACGTTTGCGCCCAGCCGTCGTAAATAGATCTCAATCAAAGCGTACAAAATACAATCTCATGCAACTACAAAATCCTGAAATTGCACACGCATATAATTTGGCTTTAACTGACAGATTACAAGGTAATAATATGAACACCTGGACCGAAATAACAACAGCATGTACGGAAATAGCTAATTCCGTTATAGGTCCTGCGAAACGAAGTCCAGCACAGTGGATAAGTAATGAAACCCTGGATGAGATAAAACACCGCAAACGACTGCACAACACTCTCCTACGGGCAAAAACAAATATAGCGAATTACAGCGCTTCTGCCAAACTGATTAAACGTTTAGTTCGCAGAGATAAGTGCAATTACTTTAATAGTCTAGCCCAACAAGCTGAAACCGCTGCAACATTGGAAATCTGCGAGTATAGGAAACCATAAAAAAATGAGTAGTAATAACATAAGATCTACTGCAACAATCAAAGATGAAAACGGAGCCGAATTAACGAATCTCGAACGTCAATTGGACCGTTGGCGAAGATTTTTTAGTAGTGAAGCCTCTATAACCGACGAAAGACAATCAATTACTACACCCACCGCTGTCCTCCGCAATCCAAGAAGAGATATTTCCACGGCCCCACCTTCCTGTGAAGAGATTGAAACAGCCCTGAAGTCGCTCAAAAATGGCAAAGCAGCCAGTCCCGACAATATCCCCGCGGAACTGTTTCGGTATGGACCAGAGCCCATTGCCCAAGCTATTACCCCAATTATCAGAGAAGCCTGGGTTACAAACACCTTTCCCACGGAATGGAAGAAGGGAATAATGATAACAATCCCAAAGAACATTATTAAATGCAATCAGCAAAGTAATGGCAAATTTGCTACTCCTACGCATCTCCTCTGTGCTTGATTCCATTTTACGCAAGGAACAAGCAGGTTTCCGTCCAGGGCGATCTTGTGCCGATTACATTAACTCCTTGCGCGTAATCATATATCTTATATTCATCGATTTTGAGCGAGCTTTTGATACTGTCTCTCGCCGCGCTATGTGGAACGCTCTTATTAACAAAGGTATACCTACAAAAATTGTTACACTGATTAGTAAGTTATACAGAAATGCAGAAATTAAATTAATTAAATCAACAAATAGACAAGCACCTTATGGCATTCGCTGGAACGTCAATGAAGTCCTTTATGACATCCACTACGCTGACGACATCTGTTTTTTCGCCCACAGTTTCGAACACATTGAGGCTAAGTTGAAATGCCTGACAGAAAATGCTGCTAAGGTCGGTCTGCGAATAAATACTAGAAAAACCAAGCTTATGCGAATAGGCGCAACAAATTTAAATCCGCTTATTATAGACGGCAGACCATTGAAGATGTCGACAGTTTTTGCTACCTAGGCAGTAAAGTAACAAAAGATGGGGGATCGGAGGCTGACATCCGCGATCGTATTAACAAGGCTAGAAGTGCTTTTCTCACACTGAATAAAATTTGGAGATGCAACATCACGTGCAAAACTAAAATAAGAATTTTCAACTGCAGTGTGAAATCCATTTTACTGTATGGCTGTACAACTTGGAGTTTGACACAAGCGACAACTCGCAAAATCCAAGTTTTTATCAATCGCTGTGTACGCCAATTATTAAGAATTTTCTGGCCAAACCGAATTACAAATGAAGAGCTGTTACTACGGACAAATACTAGTCCTATCGAAATAGAAGTCCGAAGAAAAAAAGGACTTGGTTAGGCCACATCCTACGCCGGCCACACAATGATATTGCTAGAGCCGTCTTGGACTGGAACCCCCAAGGGCATCGCAGAAGAGGCCGCCCCAGAAACACCTGGATACGATGTACGAAAAGAGAACTAGAATCAGTCCAAATATTTGAACTTTTTATAACTGTTTTATATACTATTACATAATTCAGTTGTAAATAAAGGACATATATATTTATATATATATAAAAAACCTTTCTTATGATACCCATATTGTATATGTTGGTAAGGAAACAGATTCTCAAATTAACAAAACACGCAAAAATAGACGCTTTTTCAAAGTGGTCCAGCTCAGGAGAGGTCAAAGCTGGAGCCGAAATATTTTAAAAGTCATCTTAAAAAAGTCCAACGTTCATTTTTAGGAGGGTACATCGAGAGCACTTTTTTTGGTGAGTCGCTCTAATGTACATATTATATGTACATGCACAATTATTTTGTATTTATAAAATTATATTGTTGTTATTGCATGTACGAGTAAATATTGTTTTTTAGAAGCGGGAATCTAATACCGACACTTGCAGTATTTAAACGAACGGGATATTGCTGATGCAGTAAAAAACGTTGGACTGGGAGCATAATTTCGACTCTGTGAAGGGTCTAGAAACATTTTTAGAAAAAAAATTTTAATTACAAGTAAATGTAGTCAAATTTGTCACTTACGTGTTTTTGGCGCAAACAGCATTTTGCAAATTGTGTCGCTTACGAAGTTTGTCTAACAATAATAAACACAAGTTTCAGTGTGCAAATTGGCATTTATTCTTATATTAAAAAAAAAATATATATAAATTGTATACAAAGAAACTTATTATATATAGAAAAAAACTTTTTTTACTACAAACTCTCGAGTCGATTCTATATATATCTTACATATTCAGGGCAATCATGAATAAAATTCCGCGTGAAATTTTTCCCTGGGAACAATTACAAATAATAGCAAGTAATAGGGAAAACAAAAAATTCTAATTGGAAAAGGGAGCAATTTCATGCGGAATTTTATTCATGATTGCCCTGATTATGTTAGGTGTCCCTATGTAAGTGTGTGAGAAAGTAGTATAGGAGTGATAGAGGCAAGGAGTGTTGTGAATGATGACGGAATATAAAAAGAACCAAACACCAAACTTTTATTGTTTTAGTATTATTATAATTTATACTTATATTAATTGTTTTCAAATAAACTCCTACCAAATTTGAAGACTCTTGCTCTTATAGCTTTCACTGTATAAGATTTTTATAATTACTTTGTATTGAGTGACCCTTCCCTCGGTATTATTCTACTAATATTTTGTACTACTTTGCACCTCGCTCTCAAAAGAGTGCATAACAAATTTTATTATTTCTGCTATTTTAACTTTCAAGATATAAGTGTTGCAAGAAATGCATTGCTTTCGATATAGAATTTTATTAATTTTTAAAAAATAATCGAGATCAGTTAAATGATATAAACAATGATTTAATCAATCTAATAAAAAAATTTTGCTTTATATACTTAAAGAACTGTTTGAAAAAACAAAAAGAAAAGAAAGCATATGCTACAGAAATCACTCCACTAACTTCCAAAATTCCAGTTACTGCCAATGTTGTTGAAATCGTTGATGATAATTTGCTGAGCCGGCAAACGTTGTTTTGCACAGAAATTATTCCTAGAGAATTTCTAGGGTAGAAAATAATACCTAACTCATTGTAAAGCCTACAACCGTACACGGCATCTTAAAAGCCACATGCGTATGTGGCGATGACGTCACAGGAATTGTCAACATGTTGGTTGCATTTTTTTTTTATGATTAGCAGTGGCTTCATGCCGCAAAATTTTGATAGTATTTTTGTTCCAAAATACAATTGTGGCACATGTAGCCGAATCGAACACATTTTCTGAGGCAGCATATATAAGCATATGAATATCTATATCTACATGTACAGATGTTACTAGTACAAGGCATGTAGCAAATATAGCTTCGTGGTAATGTCAAAATTACGTCAGAATAACATGCGCATGTGGTTTTTTACATGCCGTGTACTATAGGCTTAAGTGTGTGAGGATATAGTATATGAATGACAGAAGCAGGGAATGTTGTGAACGATGACGGAATATAGAAAGAACCAAACACCAAACTTTTATTGTTTAAAATTTATTATAATTTTTACTTATATGCATTGTTTTCAAATTAACTCATACCAAATTTGAAGACTCCTGTCATTATAGCTTTCAAGATATCAGATTTTTATAATTACTTTGCATTGATGGTGACCCTTCTCCCGGTCTTATTCTACCAATATTTTGAATTACTTCGCACGCCGCTCTCAAAGGAGTCCTAACTAAATTCGAGGACTCTTACTATTATAGCTTTCAAGTTGTTACATTATTATTCTGCCAATATTTTGAATTACTTCACACCTGGCTCTCAAAAGTCTATACCAAATTTGAGGACTCTGGTTATTATAGCTTTCAAGATATAAGATTATTATTATTATTTACTTTGTATGGTTATTAATTACTTTGTATGGCACTGCCCCTTTCCCCGGTCCTATCCTACTAATATTTTGAGCTACTTCGCACCTTGCTCTCAAAAGAGTCCATACCAAATCTGAATACTCTGACTCCTATAGCTTTCAAGATATAAGATTATTATTAACTACTTGTAAGGGGTTGCCCCTTCCCTTGGTCCTATTCTACCAATATTTTGAATTACTTCGCCCCTCGCTTTCAAAGGAATCCATACTAAATTTGAGTACTCTTGCTTTAATAGCTTCCAAGATATAACATTATTATTAATTGCTTTCTAAGTGGGGTGCCCTTTACCAAGGTCATATTTTACCATGTTCTTTAAAGGGTCCATACCAAATTTTAAGACTATTGATAGTATAGCTTTCAAGATATAAGATTATTATAAATTACTTTGTATGGGGGTGCCCCTTATTAGTGGAGGAATGGGCGGTGGGGGCTAATTAAAATTGTGAAATTTGGGTAATTAAAATTTGAAATTTCTAAAAATTCTGGAATGAAATTTTTTAAATTTTAAAATTTGTGTGAAATTTCGAGAATTTAAGTGCAAAATTTCAAGAAATTCTTTAAAATTTGAGAATTTTGCTTTTTTGTTTACATTATGAGTTTTTTTTTTTGTTGACATTAAGTGTTTTTTTGTTGATATTAACTGTTTTTTTTTTTTATATTAAGTGTATGTATGTGTGACCGAGGGAATTTGTGCGCGGAATATTTTGTACGAATACATTAAGGGAGACATTTTGAGTTCAAGTTTAGAGATTAAATTAACTTTAATCTTCATTTGTGATTTTTGGGTAGTCGATTATGGGTTTTACTTACTAGTTTAAGCGGCCAATCGTGATTTAATCTTACATAAATATTGACAACATACACTTGTGAAACATATAAGTTTTTGTAAAAACTATCTGATAAAATAATTAAAAACACATAAATAAATATAGATGTATTTTATATTATTTATCTATTTCCTTTAACACGCGCAATATTTTACTTGTAAATAACAAAATATGGCGGTTTATTCTTCTTCCCACAAAAAATCAAAGTGTGTTGATAACATGTATGACTTTTGCACAGAAAAAGTTGGAAGTCATAAAAATTAAGCTCTGTAAAATTATTTCCAAATATAAATACTTTCCTGTTTTTTATACTTAAAATTCAATTTAAGCCTTTGGAAACTGTTTTTTAGTTGTTAATAAAATATTAATATAAAGTTTAACATACATTTTAAACTCGAAAAACAATTTAAAAAAAGTTCTTATTATGGCTGAATGTAATAAATGCAGTTTATCTATTCGTGGTGAATCCGGAATAAGATGTATTGGAGTATGTGCTAAAGTTTATCATGCTTCAAGTAAATGTTCTGGCATTGACCAATATTCACAATCTATGTTGGAAACAAATAATTTTATTCGCTTTATTTGTGATGAATGTGTGCAATACATACACAATGTTGATTTGGTGCTAAAAAGTATACAGAAAATGGTTGAATAAAAACATGAATTTGGTTCTGCTTTAAAACAAAATGAACATGAAATAAAAAAACTCTTACAAGCAATTGAAAAGAGATATGAAGAAAGAATTAATAAATTAGATCGTGTTCATAATACATTTGAAAAAAGTCTTAATGAAATAAAAAAATTTGTCATCCTATATCAAGGACTTTGAAAATAATAACAAAGAAGCGTTCAAAAACTTTGAAGATAAAAGCACAGATGTGTGTAATGAAATAAAAAAGGTCATAAATAGAAACAAATAATGATATAAATAATATAAAGTAAAATGACATACGCTGAGAAATTAAAATATAATGCAGTGGTGCCAGACTTAACTTCACCAAATTACACTTCGAATCAACAAATTTGCCCAGTCATTTCCCCACTCGTTAACCCTAGCGAGTATGATTTGGATCGTAATGTACATTCCAATGACAGTGTTACAAATAGTAAACTAGCTAGTAAACAACCTGTTTTTGCTGTTTCTTCTACTCCGAATCATTCGTCACATAATGCTGTTATAAGGAATCAAACATCTACACAGTATAGTAAGCCCAAGCGTAGGTTGAACAAAGGCCCTGTTATTTATGGCGCTAATTCGTCGAGCGATTTGGAAGTGATATCTCAAAAAAAAATGGATACACATCTCCTCATTCAAGCCTACTGTGACTGTTGATCAAATCTTAAATTATGTGGAAAAAACTGCAAAAATAGATAAAAGTCACATGGTCTGCTTCAAGCTTGTTAAGAATGATGCTGATTTATCCACATTAAGAGGTGTTAATTTGAAGATTGGTATTGCAAACAGTTACTATAATGTAATCTTGAAGCCAGAAATTTGGCCAGCGGACATCAAAGTGAGGCCTTTCGTAAATTTTCGAAAGCAGACTCTCCACACACAGAAAACCTAGTTACTACAGGCAACCTATTTAAAGTATACTATCAAAATCTATCAGGAATGAGATCTAAGTCCAATGCTGTCTACGATTTCTCCACTCAACTTGATCATGATGCTATTGTGTTGGTTGAAACTTGGCTGAACAAAGACTTTTCGGATGCTGAATTTTTTGATCTCAATCTCTTAAATGTCTTCCGTAAAGATAGAGATGCGTCTACCACTGGTCTTTCTTTGGGTGGTGGAGTTCTAATTGCTGTAAAAAAGTGTTTTAAGTCATCTATTTGTAAAGTTGATTATCATAATGGTCTACTTGATCAGCTGATTTTATCAATCTACGGTTTAAGCAGTTCGTTCCTGGTTTGTGCTTCATATATTCCACCTAATAGCGCCGATCATATATATGATGTTCATATTTCTAATATCTTGTCTTTTGGCGAGGATTTCTCAGTAAATGACAATCTTTGTGTTTTAGGGGACTTCAATTTAAAAAATATTGCTTGGTCAAAATTTTCTAACGATGCTTTTTTATCGCCTCGTAACGTAAATCATAGCTATGAGATTAATTTTATTGACAGTTTAATGTCTCTTAACCTTTGCCAAGTGAATACTTTTCATAATCAATTAAATCGTTTTCTTGATCTTATCTTTATTCCAGTCTCTTAAATACCAAATTTATGTCCCTTTACTGTGGATATCCCCGTCAAATATTCACCATAAACCTCTAACTATTGAAATTTCTAATTTAATGTTTTTTAAAAATTCTCAACTTGCGATTGTTAATGATTTTAACTTTATATCATGTAATTTTGATGTGCTTAATTCCATAATTGTTTTTATTAATTGGTTTGATCTTTTTGCTGACCTAACAACAAGTGAGTGCTATGAAAAATTTTTACTGAAAATGAATCATATTTGTCTTAGTAACATTCCAAAAAAGAATATTAAGCCCTATAAATTGCCGTTTTATACTAGTGGTCTAAAAAAGCTAAAAAATCTGCGCAATAAATTCCATAAAAAGTTTATTGATTTGGGTGATCCCGAATCTGAAACTAAATTTATACATTATCGTCGTGAATTCAATTTCTTAAATAAATTTCTATACAAGCAGTTTATCTAGTCTAAGGAGCAGGAAATTAAAAGTAACCCTAAAGCGTTTTGGTCTTTCGTTAAGTCCAAGAAACAATCATCAGATATACTATCAGTAGTTCGTTTAGATGGATCAATTTCTCAATCCTGTGATGATGCTGTTAATTTGTTCGCTTCATTTTTTAAATCCAACTTTGAGCCGTTCTCAAATAATATCCCAACTCTAGTGGTGTCTTCAAAGCTAAGTTTGGGCTTACTAGTCCTGTCCGAGGCTGATGTATCGGAAGCAATTCTTGAAGTAAAAAACTCATTCAAGACTGACTGTGATGGCTTATGTACGCATCTGTTAAAAAAAGCTTCAAAAACCCTCGTACCTGCTCTTACATTTATTTTCAATTTGTCGCTTCAGGAGGGTGAAATTATTGATAGGTGGAAGGTTGCTACAGTTTCTCCTATTTTTAAGGAAGGTAAGAGAGACAATGTAAGTTTATTTCTAAGTTATCATGTAAGTAGTAGGGAACTAGCGGTTCGGGGACAATTAAACTTGTGAAATTGTGGCTGAAATTGTTAAATTTGGGTAATTAAAATTTGAAAATTCTTGGAAATTTGATACCTACGAGGGTGGTTCAATAAGTCCGTCCGATTTTTTGTTTACATAAGGAGTTTTTTTATTATTACTACATACGAGGGCGGTTCAGTAAGTCAGGTTTTTTATGACCGTGGGAATTTATATGTATGTATGTTTGTGGGTATACATTAAGGGGGTTTAAAGGTTTGAAGCTTTTATATGTATATGATTTTCTAATGCCGACGGGATAACATCTTAATTTTTTTCAAATGCCGACGGGAAAACATCTTTATTTTTTTTAAATGCCGACGGGAAAACATGTTTTTTTTTTCGCAAATGCCGACGGGAAAACATGTTTATTTTTTTCAAATGCCGACGGAAAAATCATGGAAATAATTATTCCTAATGCCGACGGAAAATTTGTGGGTGTGTCTAGCTGTAGGAATTGAAGTCTGGCTGTGATTGGTGGAGGGCGGGGTGTGTCTAGCTGTAAGAATTGAAGTCTGGCTGTGATTGGTGGAGGACGGGGTTTGTCTAGATTGTGAGACCTTAAGGCTGACCGTGATTTGGGTAGGTGAGGGTGTTTTGTAATATGTAACCGCGGGAATTCGGTGACGTTTATGCTTGTTGGAATTTAAACCAAGCTGGACTTCGTGGGGGGGCGGGATGTATTTGAGGTAGATCGACTGGTAGAGGGTGGGGAGTTGTTGTAATATGTATCCGTGGGAATCTGTGTACATGTATGTATGTATATATGTATGTCTGTAAGAGTTTAAGGCTGTCTCTGATTTATCAAAGGTGAGGTGAGAGTGTTCATGTAATACGTATCCGTGGGAATCTGTGTATATGTATGTTCGTAGGAGTTTAAGACTGATTGTGATTTGAGGTGGGGGAGGGTCTTGTTGTGATAGATAGATAGAATGTGCCTATGTGTGTATGTGTATGTATGTATTTATATATAGCAGTTTAAGTCTGTCCTTGATTTGAGGTAGTTGGGGGGTGTTATTGTAATATGTATTTATAGGAATTTGGGAGTTTATATGTTTGTAGAAATTTTTGTGTATGTATGTCTGTAGAAGTTTAAGGCTGATCGTGATTTGGATTGTTCAGATTGAGCGATTGTATGTGACCTTGAGAATTTGTGTATGTATATCTGTAGGAAATTTAAGGCTTATCGTGATTTATGAGGGGCGAAGTGTTCATGAAATATATAACAGCGCAATTTGTGTGTATATCTGTAGGAGTTTAAGGCTGATCATGATTAATGAGAGGTGAGGTGAAGGTGTTCATGTATATGTATACGTATCTGTGTGTATGTATGTCTATATGAGTTTAAGGCTGATCGTGATTTAGGTTGTGAGATTGATAGATTGTATGTTACCTTGAGATTTTGTGTATATATATCTGTAAGAACTTTAGGCTGGCTGCGATTTGTGAGGGGAGGGGCGTTGTTGAAAGAGGTTTAATTTTTCGTAGATGAATTTTAGCATGTGTGTGTGTATGTGATTTTCTCACCATAGTATTTATATGTACGTAGAAATAAATTCTTTCTCATATGAACATTTTTTGCTAGAAAATATTATCATATATCTGAACTTCCCTAATCCTAGTATGTTTTTCATATTGGAGGATGAGATTGCCTTATATTTTATCAAGCTTAAATTTGTCCAGTGTTAAAGTCTGTCGGTCAGAAATTTGTTTATATTTGTATAAATATTAATTTCAGATTTTGCAAAATTCTTGCGTACGATCGTGGTGATTTTGTGTGTGTGTGTATGTGTGTATGCGCGATAGAGTTTGACTGGTCTGTGTTTGTTTATTTAAGTACATTTGTTGTCTTCTTCGACTTTCGTCTTCAAGCGTCAATAGCTTGGAGAACGGTTTGTATGTTTTCATGATGTAGATATGTAAGTGTGATTGTTAAAATCCAATAAATACTTGAGCATGGGTAAGAAATTTGATAATATGTGTACATATGTACATATGGATCTACAAATTGATTTTATGTATGTATGTATGTACATACAAATAAGTCTGGGGCTCCCTGTTTAAATACATTTTTTTTGTCATGTGCTGTTGTTGCTGTTGTAAATATTCGCCTGGTCTTTTGTGTATAGATGTGAAATATCTCAATAGTTTTTTTATTTGAAATTAAAAAAACGTTCTTTTAATTTTTAGATGTATTTACTTAAAAGTTTGTGAGGAGTTTCTGTTTTAAGTAAAATTTAATTCCTAATATATTAATATATTTTATTTCCATTTGTTTAAAGTTGATGTAGCCTATATAGTCAACGTTAGAAATTTTTCGGTGAAAAATTTTTTCCAACTATCATATTTTTTCTTCACCTTTTTCATATATTTTAGAATATCTTGCATTGGCTTTGAAATGAAACTGATCCAGCAGTCCAGCTTTTTTTAACCACTTTGCTTCTCTTTCCTTTTTTATTGATAAATATTTAAAATCAAATGGTGGTTTTATAATGAAATTGTTATACTCATTATTGTTAAAAACATCCGCTACTTCTTTTTGTAATGAAAATCGTTCGAAACCTTACTCGTCTATTAAAACCATTTTTTTTCATTCATATTACTTAATTTATAAGACTTTCAGGACTTTCTATTATTCGATCATTAATAAAAATGCAGTAGCTGAGGTCCTTGCTTACTGTTTCATATTAAATTTCTATATCAATTGGGCCGCTACTGAATAAAAGGAACTTTTATCTTAAACTTTAGTGCATTTGGAAGTGCTTGAGATTCTTTCATATAATAGCTTTGTTGGAATCTTAGATACGAGTACATATAATATAGAATTGCATAACGTTTATTTTTAATTTTTATGTTAAGATCATCATCATTTGGATATGAGACTGAATTTAAATGTACTTTTAAATTAGTTAAATCATAATGAGGAAACTTGTTTTCTTCTTGAATAGCGATCAACAGAAAACGAAATCGTTTTCTTACAATTTAGGTCTGGCCTCTCAACGGTTCCTCTAGTATACAAGATGACTTCCTATGTCAACATATCTGCCTACTCTTTGTCAGCGTTAAGGAACAATTAAATGTTAAAATTTTAGTTCCTCAAATTGTGTTACTTCATACTGATAATATGTTTTCATTAATAAGGTATATGTTTATCTTATGAAGGTTACTCGCCTATGGCTTTTATTTGATGTTCTAGATGATTTTTTTTTCTCATTTTATTAAATTTCAACGTATTGTGTATATATTTCTGATATTTTTAAGTGCGCTTGATTTACCTGTCAGACAAAGTGTACGTATCAGTTGATCACTCAGTCTCTCTTTTTAATATTTTTTTTTTTCTTTTAATGTATCACTACTATTTTTTCAGATTTTACTACTTGAAAAAGAGAATATTTGTATAATTTTTAAATGTATTCATATATACAGAGAAATTACCTTATCTACAAAGAAATACATGTTTAATAATCAACTATTTTAGAAAATCTATCTCAAATAATTCAGTTACCTCCACCATCAATTCACCGTCTGTGTTTTCATAGTATCAGAATCATTAGAATATCTATGTTTGAGAGAATTTTTACATCGAGTTTTTCTACATGAGGTTTGCTGGTTGACCCCCTTGAAGTTATTGTTGACGTAGGCTGGGTTGTATCACATTCAGATGTAATCATTTCTTACTTAAAAAAGATCCTCATCACCATCAACCATATCTGTATACATTTCATTCATGAGTTGGTTTGATCCAGATACAATTGCTGTCTACAGATTAATAATTAGAAACAAGTTTATCATCACCTTCTAACAGATTTATATATTTTGCTAGCATGCATGCCTTAGCATGCTTCTATTGATAGTGAAGTGAGAGTCCGACATGTAGTGGTGTTTCAGTTAAAAATCTATACTATTAGAATTTAAGAATTCACTCTTCTGAATTTTTTACAGAGTAGATACATATGTATTTCATTTAAGATACAAGCATAATATTTCTTTACTTACAAAATTATATGACGTGAGGAATTCTTTTAAATTTGCATGCTTCGGCATGCTTTCAATATTTTTTCTGTAAATTTATTTAATACTCATACAGATACAGATATAAAGTAAGATCTGCTTATAATGCATTTTACAATTTATGTATGCTTCAGCATGATTCCAGTTGATGTCCATATTTATTCAGTAAGTTTGTTTGATACTAATTCATACACATATACATTCTTAAAGATTGGAAATCTAAGTCCAATTTATGTAGTTTGTCTATATTTTCTAAAGATTTGATAGCTATAGAAATTAATAGAATAGAAGAACAATTATTGTAATAGCCCATGAGCATATTTTAAAATTTCGCTTGCTAGAGCTTTCGAAATGGAAAATATACAATTTTCACTATAAAAAGTGATAATATTATGTGTTACTGAATATTACACTATGTTGTAATTTATTTTGAACGCTTAAGTTTTAACAATATTTCATACAGGCCAACAAGTTTAGAGAATTTCCTGTATATTAAGTTAATTATCTTTCTTAAGACCTATCATTCCTAATCATTCCTTCAAAAATACAAACCAAACTAGATTTTTCCTGTTTAATTTTATTTTTTACTTTCATTAAATTTCAACATTTTGTTCATCTTCAAATTATTATATTTAGCAGCTTTTTCTCATTTGTTGAGTTGTATATTTCAATACACTTATATGAACCATCATCACATAATTCCTTTGGATCATCTATTAAATCATTCTACTATTGATGCTTTCATATTAAGTAATATTTAATATTCTACTTATGCATGAATTTTCCAGTGTCTATTAAAAAATTCTTTACAGTCATCCATTTGTAAGTTTTTTGGTACTCATAACATTTCAAAAACATTTTCCACAGCCTAGGTTTTTTCGAGTGCAACTTTTATTTTCAACGGTATTGACCATAGAAACTTTGTGAATGAATCATTTACAGTCTACAATAATCAATAATTTCTATTTTCTGTAAAATAGTTTCCCATTTCACCTAAATCAGCTCCATAAAAGATCAACTATTTCTTTCATTACATATCTGCAATCCACAAGCAATTTTCGAGATTTATTATAGAGTTCGTTTACTAAATTTCTTTTTGAAGACATTAAGTTGTTTTACAGATTTTTTGGAGAGTGTTGTGATTTACTTGATGCACTTTCAGTTATTTATACTATCATGTAGTTCATTTTCCAATCTATAAATTTTATCGTTCAGCTGTACAATTTGTTTTTTTAAAAGATGATTTAATTTTTAGTATATGTTTTTCAATTTTATAACTATCTTCTATCTCTAATTGTATTTCACGTTGTACTCCGTCAATTTACATTTTAATATATTCTTGAATTATATTAATTCCTTAAGCTATATTATTAATTTGTCCTATAGTTTATCGATTTGAGTTTCCAGAAACAATTTACTGATAACATCATTCTCCGTCAGTGAATGATGATGATTCTCTATCCATGTATTAGTAAAAATTATATATTTTATATAGTTTTCAAAATCAAATTTCTCATAGTATTTCCATGTTTTATTATCAATCATTAAAGAAAATAAAGCTACTATTAGAACCCATATTCGACCACCAACTTGTATTTTATCTTCATTAAGTTTGAGGTTACTATCACCAAATTTCCATTCATTATTGAAATCTTTATGTGGATCATAGTTTGTATCTAATTCATTTCTTCCTTCCCAGACTGATAAGTCAGTATAAGTGTCATCGGTATTGGAAGTCTGCGAGTAGAAATCATCTTCATCATCCTCATCATCATTCTCATTATTAACATCATTAAACAAGATGGTATTATCGAATATTGTTCCTTCTGCTAGTTTCTTTGGTGTACTTGACTCTATCTTGACTGATGGCTTCTGAGACTTTAAACTTGTATTATTTTCAACTTCTGTCTTCATTTTACTTTCTTCTTTCATGGGAATTCTTTTAATTTTGTTAGAACTATTTATGAATTCTTTGAGTGGTTCTGTTATAGGTATAAATGTATGTCTTAGTTGTTCACATATATCTATTTCACCAGTTTTTATACTACGAAGCTTTTTCTTCAAGACATTTCTTGTCAACACCAACTGTTTTAAAATCTTCTCATCCATGTTTAACAAATAAGAGGTATCAGTTATTAGATCAGGTATCAGCTTATCAGGACCTGATCTGGTTTTCAGATCAGCTTATCAGGACCTGGTCTGGTTTTCAGATCAGCTTATCAGGACCTGATCTGGTTTTCAGATCAGCTTATCTGATTCAGATTGGGTTATCAGTTTACAAGTAGCTGCCCATTTATAACATTTAGATGAATGCAGTTTAAGGTCAGATGAAAAACGAAGAAGTAAACTTTTATGTAGTCAAATTCTCTTTTTTTCTATAACGATCATCGTTCAATTCAATATCGTTGCTTATAATCAAAATCCATATTTATCCTTCCAACATGCTTTATATTTGTCTCATCTTACTTAAAAATTATAATTACATTATGATTATCTAGTATGAAATGTTTGGTGATTCTGGTATAAGTTTGACATCAGCAGAATGCATCAACATTCTTATCCCACTCCATACAAAAATATGTTTCTCACATCTAACATCGTTAAATATCATATCGGAATTACTTTTAGCTTTGTTAGGAGAAATAACAGATTCAGTATCTGTAAATGTGTATTATCCCATTCCTTTAATTATGAAATTATGTAATATCTTTAAGTATTCATATTTGGGTTGATAGAGAGATTTTGAGTATTAATATGTAGATGTTTTAAAATTTTAGTTCATTAAGACTTTTTAGCAAGCCAATCATAACATATTTTTTATTTTATTTTTTTACAATTTGACAGACCAACTATTTTTGCGCAAATAAAATTTGGTAGAAGGGAACTATGACTTGTTTTTGAACTAACGTTTGATGAATCATCAAAAATTTCGTACCATCCTATTTTTCAAAATCTCTCTATCAACCTAAATATGGATACTTAAAGAAATTACATAATTTCATTAATTAAAGGAATGGGATAATACACATTTACAGATACTGAATCTGTTATTTCTCCTAACAAAGCTAAAAGTAATTCCGATATGATATTTAACGATGTTAGATGTGAGAAACATATTTTTGTATGGAGTGAGTTAAGAATGTTGATGCATTCTGCTGAAGTCAAACTTATACCAGAAGCACCAAACATTTTATACCAGATAATCATAATGTAATTATAATGTTTAAGTAAGATGAGACAAATAAAATGCATGTTGGAAGGATAAATATGAATTTTGATTATAAGCAACGATATTGAAATAAACGATGATCGTTATAGAAAAAGAGAATTTGACTACATAAAAGTTTAATTTTTCATTTTTCATCTGACCTTAAACTGTATTCATCTAAATGTTATAAATAGGCAGCTACTTGTAAACTGATAACCCAATCTGAATCAGATAAGTTGATCTGAAAATCAGACCAGGTCCTGATAAGCTGATCTGAAAACCAGACCAGGATCTGATAAGCTGATCTGAAAGCCAGACCAGGTCCTGATAAGCTGATCTGAAAACCAGACCAGGTCCTGATAAGCTGATCTGAAAACCAGACCAGGTTCTGATAAGCTGATCTGAAAACCAGACCAGGTCCTGATAAGCTGATCTGAAAACCAGACCAGGTCCTGATAAGCTGATCTGAAAACCAGACCAGGTTCTGATAAGCTGATCTGAAAACCAGACCAGGTCCTGATAAGCTGATCTGAAAACCAGACCAGGTCATGATAAGCTGATCTGATAGCTGATACCTGATCTAATAGCTGATACCTCTTATTTGCTAAACATGGATGAGAAAATTTTAAAACAGTTGGTGATGACAAGAAATTATTTGGTGAAACTGGTGAAATAGATGCATGTGAGCTAGAAAAGATACATTTAAACCTATAACAGAACCTCTGAAAGAATTCATAAATAGTTCTAGAAATATTAAAAGAATTCACAAGAAAGAAGAAAGTAAAATCAAGATAGAAGCTGAAAATAATATAAGTTTAAAGCCATCAGTCAATATAGAGACAAGTACACCGAAGAAACTTTCAGAAGGAACAATATTTGATGATATCATCTTATTTAATGATGCTATGATGAGAATGATGATGATGATGATGATAAAGCTGATTTTTACTCATAGACTTCCAATTCTGAAGACACTTATACTCATTTATCAGTCTTGGAAGGAAGAATTGAATTAGATACAAACTATGGCCCACATTAAGATTTGAGTAATGAATGGAAGTTTGGTGATAGTAACCTAAAACTAAATGAAGATAAAATACAAGTTGATGGTCAAATATAGGCTCTAATAGTAGCTTTATTTTCTATAATGATTGATAATAAAACATGGAAATACTATGAGAAATTTTATTTTGAAAACTGTATAAAATATATAATTTCTACTAATACATGGATAGAGAATCATCATCATTCACTGACGGAGAATGATGTTATCAGTAAATTGTTTCTGGAAACTCAAAACGATAAACTATAGGACAAATTAATAATACAGCTTAAGGAATTAATATAATTCAAGAATATATTAAAATGCAAATTGATGGAGTACAACGTGAAATACAATTAGAGATAGAAGATAGTTATAAAATTGAAAAACAATATACTAAAAATTAAATCATCTTTTGAAAAAACAAATTGAACAGCTGAACAATAAAATTTATAGATTGGAAAATTAACTACATGATAGTATAAATAGCTGAAAGTGCATTAAGTAGATCACAACACTCTCCAAAAAATCTTTAAAACAACTCAATGTCTTTAAAAAGAAATTTAGTAAACGAACTCTATAATAAATCTCGAAAATTGTTTGTGCATTGTAGATATGTAATGAAAGAAATAGTTGATCTTTTATGGAGCTGATTTAGGTGAAATGGGAAACTATTCTATAGAAAATAGAAATTATTGATTATTGTAGACTGTAAATGATTCATTCTCAAAGTTTCTATGGTCAATACCGTTGAAAATAAAAGTTGCACTCGAAAAAACCTAGGCTGTGGAAAATATTTTTGAAATGTTACGAGTACCAAAAAACTTACTAATGGATGATTGTAAAGAATTTTTTAATAGATACTGGAAAATTCATGCATAAGTAGAATATTTAACATTACTTAATATGAAAGCATCAATAGTAGAATGATTTAATAGATGATCCAAAGGAATTATGTGATGATGGTTCATATAAGTGTATTGAAATATACAAAGAATTACTTAATGTACTCGTATACAATATAAAAGTTCATCTCACTATTTAAATGTTTCCGATTAAAGTTAACTCAACAAATGAGAAAAAGCTGCTAAATATAATAATTTGAAGATGAACAAAATGTTGAAATTTAATGAAAGTAAAAAATAAAATTAAACAGGAAAAATCTAGTTTGGTTTGTATTTTTGAAGGAATGATTAGGAATGATAGGTCTTAAGAAAGATAATTAACTTAATATACAGGAAATTCTCTAAACTTGTTGGCCTGTATGAAATATTGTTAAAACTTAAGCGTTCAAAATAAATTACAACACAGTGTAATATTCAGTAACACATAATATTATCACTTTTTATAGTGAAAATTGTATATTTTCCATTTCGAAAGCTCTAGCAAGCGAAATTTTAAAATATGCTCATGGGCTATTACAATAATTGTTCTTCTATTCTATTAATTTCTATAGCTATCAAATCTTTAGAAAATATAGACAAACTACATAAATTGGACTTAGATTTCCAATCTTTAAGAATGTATATGTGTATGAATTAGTATCAAACAAACTTACTGAATAAATATGGACATCAACTGGAATCATGCTGAAGCATACATAAATTGTAAAATGCATTATAAGCAGATCTTACTTTATATCTGTATCTGTATAAGTATTAAATAAATTTACAGAAAAAATATTGAAAGCATGCCGAAGCATGCAAATTTAAAAGAATTCCTCACGTCATATAATTTTGTAAGTAAAGAAATATTATGCTTGTATCTTAAATGAAATAAGTAGTAGGGAACTGCCAATTCTGGCGCCGATTAAAATTGTTAAATTGTGGGCTGAAATTGTTAAATTGGGGCTGAAATTGTTAAATTGTGGGCTGAAATTGTTAAATTGTGGCTGAAATTGTTAAATTTTGGGCTGAAATTGTTAATTTGTGGCTGAAATTGTTAAATTTTGGCTGAAATTTTAAAATTCTTGGAAATTTGTGAAATTTGATACCTACGTGTGTGTGTCCGTCCGTCCGTCTGTGTTTTTTGTTTACATTAGGAGTTTTTTGTTTATATTAACTTTTTTTATTTATATTAAGTATATGTATGTATGTATGTATGTATGTATGTATGACCGTGGGAACTTGTGCGTGGAATATTTTGTGGGAATACATTAAGGGGGTTTATAGCTTTAAGATTTTTATATTTGTATGATTTTTCCTAATGCCGACGGGAAAACATCTTTATTTTTTCTAATGCCGACGGGAAAGTTATGATTGTTGTTAGACTATGGAAATTTGTTGATGTCCGTGATTTGGGCAGGTGAGGTTTTTGTAACATGTAACCGTGGGAATCTCCGCGTGTATCTTTAAGGCAGCCTGTGTTTGGTGGGGGCGAGTGTTGTTGTAATATGTATCCGTGGGAATCTGTGTACATGTACATATGTATGTATGTCTGTAAGAGTTTAAGGCTGTCTGTGATTTATGAAAGGCGAGGTGAGAGTGTTCATGTAATACGTATCCGTGGGAATCTGTGTATATGTATGTTCGTAGGAGTTTAAGGCTGATTGTGATTTGAGGTGAGGGAGGGTGTCGTTGTGATAGATAGATAGAATGTGCCTATGTGTGTGTGTGTATGTATGTATATGTTGAGTTTAAGGCTGTCCTTGATTTGAGGTAGGAGGGCGGCGTTATTGTAATATGTATCTATAAGAATTTGGGTGTTTATATGTCTATAGGAATTTTTGTACATGTATGTCTATATGAGTTTAAGGCTGATCGTGATTTAAGTTGTTGAGATTGATAGATTGTATATTACCTTGAGATTTTGTGTATGTATATCTATAAGAACTTTAGGCTGAGTGTGATTTGTGAGGGGAGGGGCGTTGTTGAAATAGGTTTAATTTTTCGTAGATGAATTTTAGTATGTGTGTGTATGTGATTTTCTCACTCTAGTATTTATATGTACGTTGAAATAAATTGTTTCTCATATGAACATTTTTTTGCTAGAAAATATTATCATATATCTGAACTTCCTTAATCCTAGTATGTTTTTCATATTGGAGGATGAGATTGCTTTATATTTTGTCCAGTGTTAAAGTCTGTCGCTCAAAAATTTGTTTATATTTGTATAAATATTAATTTCAGATTTTGCAAAATTCTTGTGTACGATCGTGGTGATTTTGTGTGTGTGTATGTGTGTATGCGCGATAGAGTTTGACTGGTCTGTGATAAGTTTGTTTATTTAAGTACATTTGTCTTCTTCGACTTTCGTCTTCAAGCGTCAATAGCTTGGAGAACGGTTTGTATGTTTTCATGATGTAGATATGTAAGTGCGATTGTTAAAATCCAATAAATACTTGAGCATGGGTAAGAAATTTGATAATATGTGTACATATGTACATATGGATCTACAAATTGATTTTATGTATGTATGTATGTACATACAAATAAGTCTGGAGCTCCCTGTTTAAATACATTTTTTTTTATCATGTGCTGTTGTTGCTGTTATAAATATTCGCGTGGTCTTTTGTGTATAGATGTGAAATATCTCGGTAGTTTTTTTATTTGAAATTAAAAAAACGTTGTTTTAATTTTTATATGTATTTACTTAAAAGTTTGCGAGGAGTTTCTGCTTTAAGTAAAATTGAATTCCTCTCTAGTTGTAGTAACTATAGTATAAATATTTAATATTTTTTATTTCCATTTGTTTAAAGTTGATGTAGCCTATATAGTCAACGTTAGAAATTTTTCGGTGTAAAATTTTTTCCAACTATCATCTTTTTTCTTCACCTTTTTCATATATTTAAACATCTTGCATTGGCTTTAAAAAATGACAAATGCCTTGAAATGAAACTGATCCAGCAGTCCAGCTTAGGTGATGATAGTTTTTTGTTAACCACTTTGCTTCTCTTTCCTTTTTTATTGATAAGCATTTAAAATCAAATGGCGGTTTTATAATGAAATTGTTATACTTATTATTGTTAAAAACATCCGCTACTTCTTTTTGTAATGAAAATCATTCGAAACCTTACTCGTCTATTAAAACCATTTTTTCATTCATATTACTTAATTTATAAGACTTTCAGGACTTTCTATTATTCGATCATCAGTAAAAATGCAGTAGCTGAGGCCCTTGCTTACTGTTTCATATTAAATTTCTATATCAATTGGGCCGCTATTGAATAAAAGGAACTTTTATCTTAAACTTTAGTGCATTTGGAAGTGCTTGAGATTCTTTCATATAATAGCTTTGTTGGAATCTTAGATACGAGTACATATAATATAGAATTGCATAACGTTTATTTTTAATTTTTATGTTAAGATCATTATCATTTGGATATGTACTTTTAAATTAGTTAAATCATAATGAGGAAACTTGTTTTCTTCTTGAATAGCGATCAACAGAAAACGAAATCGTTTTCTTACCAATTTAGGTCTGGTCTCTCAACGGTTCCTCTAGTATATAAGATGACTTTGCATGTCGGAATTTCTGACTGTCCTTTGTCGGCGTTATGGGTAATTAAATGCTAAAATTTTACTTGCCCAAATTGTACTACTTGATAATGTTACTATCTTTACATTAATAGGCTATATGTTTATTTTATGAAGGGTGATCGTCTATGCCTTTTATGGTTTTTTGTAATTGTTTTATTTTTAAGTTTTTTTTTCTTTCTCTCATTGTATTAAAGTTTAGCGTATTGTATACATATTTCTGTTATGTTTAAGTATACTTTGTTTTCATGTGAGACAGACTTTGTATATCAGGTGGTCAGTCAGTCTCTTGTTTTATTTATTTTTTTCTTCTGATGTATAACTACTTTTTTTTGATTTTACTACTTGAAATAGAGAACATTAATATAATTTATAAATCCATTATTTTTAATGAAAATATATACATATGTGAGTGTATACATATCCAAATGTATTCATATCTACATACATATATGCGAGTATATGTATGTATGTAGAAATTAGTTTACATACAAAGAAATACCTGTTTAATAAACAAGCATTACACCAAATCGATCTTCAAAAACTCAGTCACCTCTACCATGAATTCAGCCTAGGTGTTTTCATATAGTGTCAGAAACATTGGAATATCTACGTTTGAAGGAATTTTTACTTCAAATATTTCTACATGCAGATTTTTTTAAAAGTTATAACATCGGTAGGCAAAATTCATATCTACAATTTCCCCATTCACCCGTAGTGACCATAATTTTTAAAAGATGTGACGCAAGCGTCCGAGATGTAGTGGTGTTTCAGTTAAAAATCTATACTATTAGAATTTACAATTTCGCTCTTTTTATTCTTTTACAAAGTAGATACATATTTATATATTTCATTTAGCATAGAGTCATATAATTTCTTTGCTTACAAAATTATATGACGTGAGGAATTCTTTTAAATTTGCATGCTTCGGCATGTTTTCAATATTTTTTCTTTAAATTTATTTGATACTCATACAGATTCAGATATAAAGTAAGATCTGCTTACATTGCATTTTGCAATTTATGCATGCTTCAGCATGATTCCAGTTGAAGTCCATATTTATTCAGTAAGTTTGTTTGATACTAATTCATACACATATACATTCTTAAAGATTGGAAATCTAAGTTCAATTTATGTAGTTTATCTATATTTTCTAAAGATTTGATAGCTATAGAAATGAATAGAGTGAATATCTATTATAATAAGACCGTACACATATATAAAATTTGGGATGCTAGATCTTTTGGAATGAAAAATCTACATCTTTTAGTATAAAAAGTGATAATATAATGTATTACTGAATATTACACTGTGTTGTAATTTATTTTGAACGCTTAAGTTTTAAATTATTTCCTACAGACCAACAAGTTTAGAAAACTCTAGTTCATTAATTTAATAATCTTTCCTATGACCTAAGATTCCTCACAATCTTGAATTAAAACACAATCTAAATTTTTTAATTAATTTTATTTTATTTTATTTTTTATTTTTTTTTATACAAAGTTTTTATAATAGCTAGCCATCACACTCTCTATTATATTTTTCCTTAAGAAAAATATTATGCAGCGACATTTATCACCTCCTTCATCCCAACTTTGCTTGGCAGCAAGCAAAGTGTCCTTCATTCTTCTCTTGATCCTCCGCCACCCCATACTCCTCATTCTTATCAATCATATCCATCAAGAATGGGAGCATCTCTTTATGCTCCCATAACATTTTATCTCCAAAGTCCTCTATAAATTTAGTGATCTTCTCTCTAATTGTAGTCATTTTGGTGAAGGACAATTTGTGATTGAATAGAGTTCTTTCTTTTGAAGAGCTTACTAGCATTTTTGAAAATATATCTTAGGGCTGGTGACAGGGAAACAGTAGGTTCAATATTTCAAGCTTAGTGAAATCAATATTATGCGGCTGCTAGTTTAATATATTAATATTTTTTTGTTTATATTCTTTTTCGATTTTTTGTTTAGAAGAACTTTAGCTAAAGCAGTTTTAAAACAAATGAATATTTAAGTAAGGAGTATTTTTTAGCAGCGTGGGAAAAATATGACGCTTATTTATAGTAATCATGTTGTCAGCGATATGAATTTAGTAAAATTTTAAGAAATTTTGTAGAGTGTTGGGAGGATAAAGATGCATGTTTAGATGACAGACAAAAGTTTGTTGTATTAATATTTCTGTTTATAGTCATTATCGATTTTTTTGTTTAGATTAATTTTCATTCTTTTTTCGTATTTATCATTATTACCACAACAGAACTTTAGCTAAAGCTAAAACGATTGAATATTTAAGTAAGTCCAATTTTTAGCAGCGTGGGAAAAATATGACGCTTATTTATAGTAATCATGTTGTCAGCGATATGAATTTAGTAGAATTTTAAGAAATTTTGTAGAGTGTTGGGAAGATAAAGATGCATTTTTAGATGACAGACAAAAGTTTGTTGTTTTAATATTTCTGTTTATAGTCATTATCGATTTTTTTGTTTAGATTAATTTTCATTCTTTGCTCGTATTTATCATTATTACCACAACAGAACTTTAGCTAAAGCTAAAACGATTGAATATTTAAGTAAGTCCAATTTTTAGCAGCGTGGGAAAAATATGACGCATATTTATAGTAATCATGTTGTCAGCGATATGAATTTAGTAAAATTTTAAGAAATTTTGTAGAGTGTTTGGAGGATAAAGATGCATTTTTAGATGACAGACAAAAGTTTGTTGTATTAATATTTCTGTTTATACTCATTATCGATTTTTTTGTTTAGATTAATTTTCATTCTTTGCTCGTATTTATCATTATTACCACAACAGAACTTTAGCTAAAGCTAAAATGATTGAATATTTAAGTAAGTCCAATTTTTAGCAGCGTGGGAAAAATATAAAACATATTTATAATAATCATGTTGTCAACGATATGAATTTAGTAAAATTTTAAGAAATTTTGGGGGTATTGGAATTGTCTTCTATCTCTAATTTTATTTAGCGTTACTTTTCCTTGATTTCTATTTGAATATATTCTTCAATTATATTAATACCTTAAGCTATTTATTAATTTCTTCTTATACAAATTTCGTTAATGTACTTATCTCTATCTTGGCTGATGGTTTCTGAGACTTTAAACTTGGATTATTTTCAACTTCTATCATCATTTTACTTTCTTCTTTCTTAGAAATTGTTTCAATACACTTTTAACCATTTGTCAATTCTTTGAGAGAGTCTGCTATAGGTTCAAATGTATCTCTTAATTGTTCACATATATTTATTTCACCAGTTTCACCAAATAATTTCTTGTCAACACCAACTGTTTTAAAATTTTCTCATCCATGTTTAGCAAATAAGAGGTATCAGCTATTAGATGAGGTATCAGCTATCAGATCAGGTTATCAGGTAGCTGGTCTGGTTTTCAGATCAGCTTATCAGGACCTGGTCTGGTTTTCAGAGCAGGTTATCAGGACCTGATCTGGTTTTCAGATCAGCTTATCAGAACCTGGTCTAGTTTTCAGATCAGCTTATCAGGACCTGGTCTGGTTTTCAGATCAGGTTATCAGGACCTGATCTGGTTTTCAGATCAGCTTATCAGAACCTGGTCTGGTTTTCAGATCAACTTATCTGATTCAGATTGGGTTATCAGTTTACAAGTAGATGCCTATTTATAACATTTAGATGAATGCAGTTTAAGGTCAGATGAAAAACGAAAAAGTAAACTTTTATGTAGTCAAATTCTCTTTTTTTCTATAACGATCATCGTTCAATTCAATATCGTTGCTTATAATCAAAATCCATATTTATCCTTCCAACATGCTTTATATTTGTCTCATCTTACTTAAAAATTATAATTACATTATGATTATCTAGTATCAAATGTTTGGTGATTCTGGTATAAGTTTGACATCAGCAGAATGCATCAACATTCTTATCTCACTCCATACAAAAATATGTTTCTCACATCTAACATCGTTAAATATCATATCGGAATTACTTTTAGCTTTGTTAGGAGAAATAATAGATTCAGTATCTGTAAATGTGTATTATCCCATTCCTTTAATTATGAAATTATGTAATATCTTTAAGTATTCATATTTTGGTTGATAGATATACAAAGTCTGTCTCACATGAAAACAAAGTATACTTAAACATAACAGAAATATGTATACAATACGCTAAACTTTAATACAATGAGAGAAAGAAAAAAAACTTAAAAATAAAACAATTACAAAAAACCATAAAAGGCATAGACGATCACCCTTCATAAAATAAACATATAGCCTATTAATGTAAAGATAGTAACATTATCAAGTAGTACAATTTGGGCAAGTAAAATTTTAGCATTTAATTACCCATAACGCCGACAAAGGACAGTCAGAAATTCCGACATGCAAAGTCATCTTATATACTAGAGGAACCGTTGAGAGACCAGACCTAAATTGGTAAGAAAACGATTTCGTTTTCTGTTGATCGCTATTCAAGAAGAAAACAAGTTTCCTCATTATGATTTAACTAATTTAAAAGTACATATCCAAATGATAATGATCTTAACATAAAAATTAAAAATAAACGTTATGCAATTCTATATTATATGTACTCGTATCTAAGATTCCAACAAAGCTATTATATGAAAGAATCTCAAGTACTTCCAAATGCACTAAAGTTTAAGATAAAAGTTCCTTTTATTCAATAGCGGCCCAATTGATATAGAAATTTAATATGAAGCAGTAAGCAAGGACCTCAGCTACTGCATTTTTACTGATGATCGAATAATAGAAAGTTCTGAAAGTCTTATAAATTAAGTAATATGAATGAAAAAATGGTTTTAATAGACGAGTAAGGTTTCGAATGATTTTCATTACAAAAAGAAGTAGCGGATGTTTTTAACAATAATGAGTATAACAATTTCATTATAAAACCGCCATTTGATTTTAAATGCTTATCAATAAAAAGGAAAGAGAAGCAAAGTGGTTAACAAAAAACTATCATCACCTAAGCTGGACTGCTGGATCAGTTTCATTTCAAAGCGTTTGTCATTTTTTAAAGTCAATGCAAGATGTTTAAATATATGAAAAAGGTGAAGAAAAAAGATGATAGTTGGAAAAAATTTTACACCGAAAAATTTCTATATGGCTACATCAACTTTAAACAAATGGAAATAAAAAATATTAAATATTTATACTATAGTTACTACAACTAGAGAGGAATTCAATTTTACTTAAAGCAGAAACTCCTCGCAAACTTTTAAGTAAATACATATAAAAATTAAAACAACGTTTTTTTAATTTCAAATAAAAAAACTACCGAGATATTTCACATCTATACACAAAAGACCACGCGAATATTTATAACAGCAACAACAGCACATGATAAAAAAAATGTATTTAAACAGGGAGCTCCAGACTTATTTGTATAAGGTGTTTTTTATTGAGGTATAGAACTTTAAGTTGGCATCACTTTTTTAACTGGCGGCCATTTTGTCAGCTGTCAAGTGATTAATATTTAGTTTGGTTTGCCATTTCATCATGAACAGGTTGACAAAAGAACAACGCTTGCAAATCGTGCAAATTTATTTCGAAAATAATGGTTCAGTTCGCGAAGTTTACCGCAAGCTCCGTCCATTTTATGGTCGACATAATCGTCCATCAGAGCAATTAATTCGGTTAACCATGGATTGGCCACCAAGATCGTGTGATTTGACACCATTGGATTATTTTCTTTGGGGATATGTGAAGTCGCTCGTCTACGCCAACAAACCAGAAACGTTAGGGGACTTGGAAGCCAACATTCGTGGCGTTATTGCCAACATACGGCCCCATATGCTCGAAAAAGTGGTTGAAAATTGGACTGTAGAATTGGCTTTATTCGAGCCAGCCGCGGCGGCCACATGCCCGAAATCATATTTAAACGTTAATGGCATAAAATTATCCTTCCAATAAAGCCAAATTGATGGACATTAAAACGATTTTCTTGTGTTTTATTTCAATTCGAAGTTCTATACCTCTAAAAAAAACACCCTATATGTACATACATACATACATAAAATCAATTTGTAGATCCATATGTACATATGTACACATATTATCAAATTTCTTACCCATGCTCAAGTATTTATTGGATTTTAACAATCGCACTTACATATCTACATCATGAAAACATACAAACCGTTCTCCAAGCTATTGACGCTTGAAGACGAAAGTCGAAGAAGACAAATGTACTTAAATAAACAAACTTATCACAGACCAGTCAAACTCTATCGCGCATACACACATACACACACACAAAATCACCACGATCGTACACAAGAATTTTGCAAAATCTGAAATTAATATTTATACAAATATAAACAAATTTTTGAGCGACAGACTTTAACACTGGACAAAATATAAAGCAATCTCATCCTCCAATATGAAAAACATACTAGGATTAAGGAAGTTCAGATATATGATAATATTTTCTAGCAAAAAAATGTTCATATGAGAAATAATTTATTTCAACGTACATATAAATACTAGGGTGAAAAAATCTCATACACACACATACTAAAATTCATCTACGAAAAATTAAACCTATTTCAACAACGCCCCTCCCCTCACAAATCACACTCAGCCTAAAGTTCTTATAGATATACATACACAAAATCTCAAGGTAATATACAATCTATCAATCTCAACAACTTAAATCACGATCAGCCTTAAACTCATATAGACATACATGTACAAAAATTCCTATAGACATATAAACACCCAAATTCTTATAGATACATATTACAATAACGCCGCCCTCCTACCTCAAATCAAGGACAGCCTTAAACTCCTACATATACATACATACACACACACACATAGGCACATTCTATCTATCTATCACAACGACACCCTCCCTCACCTCAAATCACAATCAGCCTTAAACTCCTACGAACATACATATACACAGATTCCCACGGATACGTATTACATGAACACTCTCACCTCGCCTTTCATAAATCACAGACAGCCTTAAACTCTTACAGACATACATACATATGTACATGTACACAGATTCCCACGGATACATATTACAAAACACCCTCACCTACCCAAATCACGGTCAGCCTTAAGGTCTCACAATCTAGACACACCCCGCCCTCCACCAAGCACAGCCAGACTTCAATTCTTACAGCTAGACACACCCCGCCCTCCACCAATCACAGCCAGACTTCAATTCCTACAGCTAGACACACCTCGTCCTCCAAGAATCATAGCCAGACTTCAAATCCTACAGCTAGACACACCCACAAATTTTCCGTCGGCATTAGGAAAAATCATTTCCATGATTTTCCCGTCGGCATTTGAAAAAAATAAACATGTTTTCCCGTCGGCATTCGAAAAAATAAACATTTTTTCCCGTTGGCATCAGGAAATCATACACATATAAAAGCCTCAAACCTATAAACCCCTTAATGTATTCCCACAAAATATTCCACGCACAAGTTCCCACGGTCATACATACATACATACATACATACATATACTTAATATAAATAAAAAAAGTTAATATAAACAAAAAACTCCTAATGTAAACAAAAAACACAGACGGACGGACGGACACACACACGTAGGTATCAAATTTCACAAATTTCCAAGAATTTTAAAATTTCAGCCCACAATTTAACAATTTCAGCCACAATTTAACAATTTTAATCGGCGCCAGAATTGGCAGTTCCCTACTACTTATTTCATTTAAGATACAAGCATAATATTTCTTTACTTACAAAATTATATGACGTGAGGAATTCTTTTAAATTTGCATGCTTCGGCATGCTTTCAATATTTTTTCTGTAAATTTATTTAATACTCATACAGATACAGATATAAAGTAAGATCTGCTTATAATGCATTTTACAATTTATGTATGCTTCAGCATGATTCCAGTTGATGTCCATATTTATTCAGTAAGTTTGTTTGATACTAATTCATACACATATACATTCTTAAAGATTGGAAATCTAAGTCCAATTTATGTAGTTTGTCTATATTTTCTAAAGATTTGATAGCTATAGAAATTAATAGAATAGAAGAACAATTATTGTAATAGCCCATGAGCATATTTTAAAATTTCGCTTGCTAGAGCTTTCGAAATGGAAAATATACAATTTTCACTATAAAAAGTGATAATATTATGTGTTACTGAATATTACACTGTGTTGTAATTTATTTTGAACGCTTAAGTTTTAACAATATTTCATACAGGCCAACAAGTTTAGAGAATTTCCTGTATATTAAGTTAATTATCTTTCTTAAGACCTATCATTCCTAATCATTCCTTCAAAAATACAAACCAAACTAGATTTTTCCTGTTTAATTTTATTTTTTACTTTCATTAAATTTCAACATTTTGTTCATCTTCAAATTATTATATTTAGCAGCTTTTTCTCATTTGTTGAGTTAACTTTAATCGGAAACATTTAAATAGTGAGATGAACTTTTATATTGTATACGAGTACATTAAGTAATTCTTTGTATATTTCAATACACTTATATGAACCATCATCACATAATTCCTTTGGATCATCTATTAAATCATTCTACTATTGATGCTTTCATATTAAGTAATGTTAAATATTCTACTTATGCATGAATTTTCCAGTATCTATTAAAAAATTCTTTACAATCATCCATTAGTAAGTTTTTTGGTACTCGTAACATTTCAAAAATATTTTCCACAGCCTAGGTTTTTTCGAGTGCAACTTTTATTTTCAACGGTATTGACCATAGAAACTTTGAGAATGAATCATTTACAGTCTACAATAATCAATAATTTCTATTTTCTATAGAATAGTTTCCCATTTCACCTAAATCAATCTCTCTATCAACCCAAATATGAATACTTAAAAATATTACATAATTTCATAATTAAAGGAATGGGATAATACACATTTACAGATACTGAATCTGTTATTTCTCCTAACAAAGCTAAAAGTAATTCCGATATGATATTTAACGATGTTAGATGTGAGAAACATATTTTTGTATGGAGTGGGATAAGAATGTTGATGCATTCTGCTGATGTCAAACTTATACCAGAATCACCAAACATTTCATACTAGATAATCATAATGTAATTATAATTTTTAAGTAAGATGAGACAAATATAAAGCATGTTGGAAGGATAAATATGGATTTTGATTATAAGCAACGATATTGAATTGAACGATGATCGTTATAGAAAAAAAGAGAATTTGACTACATAAAAGTTTACTTCTTCGTTTTTCATCTGACCTTAAACTGCATTCATCTAAATGTTATAAATGGGCAGCTACTTGTAAACTGATAACCCAATCTGAATCAGATAAGCTGATCTGAAAACCAGATCAGGTCCTGATAAGCTGATCTGAAAACCAGACCAGGTCCTGATAAGCTGATCTGAAAACCAGATCAGGTCCTGATAAGCTGATACCTGATCTAATAACTGATACCTCTTATTTGTTAAACATGGATGAGAAGATTTTAAAACAGTTGGTGTTGACAAGAAATGTCTTGAAGAAAAAGCTTCGTAGTATAAAAACTGGTGAAATAGATATATGTGAACAACTAAGACATACATTTATACCTATAACAGAACCACTCAAAGAATTCATAAATAGTTCTAACAAAATTAAAAGAATTCCCATGAAAGAAGAAAGTAAAATGAAGACAGAAGTTGAAAATAATACAAGTTTAAAGTCTCAGAAGCCATCAGTCAAGATAGAGTCAAGTACACCAAAGAAACTAGCAGAAGGAACAATATTCGATAATACCATCTTGTTTAATGATGTTAATAATGAGAATGATGATGAGGATGATGAAGATGATTTCTACTCGCAGACTTCCAATACCGATGACACTTATACTGACTTATCAGTCTGGGAAGGAAGAAATGAATTAGATACAAACTATGATCCACATAAAGATTTCAATAATGAATGGAAATTTGGTGATAGTAACCTCAAACTTAATGAAGAATATGGGTTCTAATAGTAGCTTTATTTTCTTTAATGATTGATAATAAAACATGGAAATACTATGAGAAATTTGATTTTGAAAACTATATAAAATATATAATTTTTACTAATACATGGATAGAGAATCATCATCATTCACTGACGGAGAATGATGTTATCAGTAAATTGTTTCTGGAAACTCAAATCGATAAACTATAGGACAAATTAATAATATAGCTTAAGGAATTAATATAATTCAAGAATATATTAAAATGTAAATTGATGGAGTACAACGTGAAATACAATTAGAGATAGAAGATAGTTATAAAATTGAAAAACATATACTAAAAATTAAATCATCTTTTAAAAAAACAAATTGTACAGCTGAACGATAAAATTTATAGATTGGAAAATGAACTACATGATAGTATAAATAGCTGAAAGTGCATCAAGTAAATCACAACACTCTCCAAAAAATCTGTAAAACAACTTAATGTCTTCAAAAAGAAATTTAGTAAACGAACTCTATAATAAATCTCGAAAATTGCTTGTGGATTGCAGATATGTAATGAAAGGAATAGTTGATCTTTTATGGAGCTGATTTAGGTGAAATGGGAAACTATTTTACAGAAAATAGAAATTATTGATTATTGTAGACTGTAAATGATTCATTCACAAAGTTTCTATGGTCAATACCGTTGAAAATAAAAGTTGCACTCGAAAAAACCTAGGCTGTGGAAAATCTTTTTGAAATGTTATGAGTACCAAAAAACTTACAAATGGATGACTGTAAAGAATTTTTTAATAGACACTGGAAAATTCATGCATAAGTAGAATATTAAATATTACTTAATATGAAAGCATCAATAGTAGAATGATTTAATAGATGATCCAAAGGAATTATGTGATGATGGTTCATATAAGTGTAATGAAATATACAACTCAACAAATGAGAAAAAGCTGCTAAATATAATAATTTGAAGATGAACAAAATGTTGAAATTTAATGAAAGTAAAAAATAAAATTAAACAGGAAAAATCTAGTTTGGTTTGTATTTTTGAAGGAATGATTAGGAATGATAGGTCTTAAGAAAGATAATTAACTTAATATACAGGAAATTCTCTAAACTTGTTGGCCTGTATGAAATATTGTTAAAACTTAAGCGTTCAAAATAAATTACAACACAGTGTAATATTCAGTAACACATAATATTATCACTTTTTATAGTGAAAATTGTATATTTTCCATTTCGAAAGCTCTAGCAAGCGAAATTTTAAAATATGCTCATGGGCTATTACAATAATTGTTCTTCTATTCTATTAATTTCTATAGCTATCAAATCTTTAGAAAATATAGACAAACTACATAAATTGGACTTAGATTTCCAATCTTTAAGAATGTATATGTGTATGAATTAGTATCAAACAAACTTACTGAATAAATATGGACACCAACTGGAATCATGCTGAAGCATACATAAATTGTAAAATGCATTATAAGCAGATCTTACTTTATATCTGTATCTGTGTGAGTATTAAATAAATTTACAGAAAAAATATTGAAAGCATGCCGAAGCATGCAAATTTAAAAGAATTCCTCACGTCATATAATTTTGTAAGTAAAGAAATATTATGCTTGTATCTTAAATGAAATACATATGTATCTACTCTGTAAAAAATTCAGAAGAGTGAATTCTTAAATTCTAATAGTATAGATTTTTAACTGAAACACCACTACATGTCGGACTCTCACTTCACTATCAATAGAAGCATGCTAAGGCATGCATGCTAGCAAAATATATAAATCTGTTAGAAGGTGATGAGAAACTTGTTTCTAATTATTAATCTGTAGACAGCAATTGTATCTGGATCAAACCAACTCATGAATGAAATGTATACAGATATGGTTGATGGTGATGAGGATCTTTTTTAAGTAAGAAATGATTACATCTGAATGTGATACAACCCAGCCTACGTCAACAATAACTTCAAGGGGGTCAACCAGCAAACCTCATGTAGAAAAACTCGATGTAAAAATTCTCTCAAACATAGATATTCTAATGATTCTGATACTATGAAAACACAGACGGTGAATTGATGGTGGAGGTAACTGAATTATTTGAGATAGATTTTCTAAAATAGTTGATTATTAAACATGTATTTCTTTGTAGATAAGGTAATTTCTCTATACATACATACATATATTTACCTATATGTATATATGAATACATTTAAAAATTATACAAATATTCTCTTTTTCAAGTAGTAAAATCTGAAAAAATAGTAGTGATACATTAAAAGAAAAAAAAATATTAAAAAGAGAGACTGAGTGATCAACTGATACGTACACTTTGTCTGACAGGTAAATAAAGCGCACTTAAAAATATCAGAAATATATACACAATACGTTGAAATTTAATAAAATGAGAAAAAAAAATCATCTAGAACATCAAATAAAAGCCATAGGCGAGTAACCTTCATAAGATAAACATATACCTTATTAATGAAAACATATTATCAGTATGAAGTAACACAATTTGAGGAATTAAAATTTTAACATTTAATTGTCCCTTAACGCTGACAAAGAGTAGGCAGATACGTTGACATAGGAAGTCATCTTGTATACTAGAGGAACCGTTGAGAGGCCAGACCTAAATTGTAAGAAAACGATTTCGTTTTCTGTTGATCGCTATTCAAGAAGAAAACAAGTTTCCTCATTATGATTTAACTAATTTAAAAGTACATTTAAATTCAGTCTCATATCCAAATGATGATGATCTTAACATAAAAATTAAAAATAAACGTTATGCAATTCTATATTATATGTACTCGTATCTAAGATTTCAACAAAGCTATTATATGAAAGAATCTCAAGCACTTCCAAATGCACTAAAGTTTAAGATAAAAGTTCCTTTTATTCAATAGCGGCCCAATTGATATAGAAATTTAATATGAAACAGTAAGCAAGGACCTCAGCTACTGCATTTTTATTAATGATCGAATAATAGAAAGTCCTGAAAGTCTTATAAATTAAGTAATATGAATGAAAAAAAATGGTTTTAATAGACGAGTAAGGTTTCGAACGATTTTCATTACAAAAAGAAGTAGCGGATGTTTTTAACAATAATGAGTATAACAATTTCATTATAAAACCACCATTTGATTTTAAATGTTTATCAATAAAAAAGGAAAGAGAAGCAAAGTGGTTAAAAAAAGCTGGACTGCTGGATCAGTTTCATTTCAAAGCCAATGCAAGATATTCTAAAATATATGAAAAAGGTGAAGAAAAAATATGATAGTTGGAAAAAATTTTTCACCGAAAAATTTCTAACGTTGACTATATAGGCTACATCAACTTTAAACAAATGGAAATAAAATATATTAATAATGGGTGTTTTTTATTGAGGTATAGAACTTTAAGTTGGCATCACTTTTTTAACTGGCGGCCATTTTGTCAGCTGTCAAGTGATTAATATTTAGTTTGATTTGCCATTTCATCATGAACAGGTTGACAATGAGAATGATGATGATGATGATGATAAAGCTGATTTTTACTCATAGACTTCCAATTCTGAAGACACTTATACTCATTTATCAGTCTTGGAAGGAAGAATTGAATTAGATACAAACTATGGCCCACATTAAGATTTGAGTAATGAATGGAAGTTTGGTGATAGTAACCTAAAACTAAATGAAGATAAAATACAAGTTGATGGTCAAATATAGGCTCTAATAGTAGCTTTATTTTCTATAATGATTGATAATAAAACATGGAAATACTATGAGAAATTTTATTTTGAAAACTGTATAAAATATATAATTTCTACTAATACATGGATAGAGAATCATCATCATTCACTGACGGAGAATGATGTTATCAGTAAATTGTTTCTGGAAACTCAAAACGATAAACTACAGGACAAATTAATAATACAGCTTAAGGAATTAATATAATTCAAGAATATATTAAAATGCAAATTGATGGAGTACAACGTGAAATACAATTAGAGATAGAAGATAGTTATAAAATTGAAAAACAATATACTAAAAATTAAATCATCTTTTGAAAAAACAAATTGAACAGCTGAACAATAAAATTTATAGATTGGAAAATTAACTACATGATAGTATAAATAGCTAAAAGTGCATTAAGTAGATCACAACACTCTCCAAAAAATCTTTAAAACAACTCAATGTCTTTAAAAAGAAATTTAGTAAACGAACTCTATAATAAATCTCGAAAATTGTTTGTGCATTGTAGATATGTAATGAAAGAAATAGTTGATCTTTTATGGAGCTGATTTAGGTGAAATGGGAAACTATTCTATAGAAAATAGAAATTATTGATTATTGTAGACTGTAAATGATTCATTCTCAAAGTTTCTATGGTCAATACCGTTGAAAATAAAAGTTGCACTCGAAAAAACCTAGGCTGTGGAAAATATTTTTGAAATGTTACGAGTACCAAAAAACTTACTAATGGATGATTGTAAAGAATTTTTTAATAGATACTGGAAAATTCATGCATAAGTAGAATATTTAACATTACTTAATATGAAAGCATCAATAGTAGAATGATTTAATAGATGATCCAAAGGAATTATGTGATGATGGTTCATATAAGTGTATTGAAATATACAAAGAATTACTTAATGTACTCGTATACAATATAAAAGTTCATCTCACTATTTAAATGTTTCCGATTAAAGTTAACTCAACAAATGAGAAAAAGCTGCTAAATATAATAATTTGAAGATGAACAAAATGTTGAAATTTAATGAAAGTAAAAAATAAAATTAAACAGGAAAAATCTAGTTTGGTTTGTATTTTTGAAGGAATGATTAGGAATGATAGGTCTTAAGAAAGATAATTAACTTAATATACAGGAAATTCTCTAAACTTGTTGGCCTGTATGAAATATTGTTAAAACTTAAGCGTTCAAAATAAATTACAACACAGTGTAATATTCAGTAACACATAATATTATCACTTTTTATAGTGAAAATTGTATATTTTCCATTTCGAAAGCTCTAGCAAGCGAAATTTTAAAATATGCTCATGGGCTATTACAATAATTGTTCTTCTATTCTATTAATTTCTATAGCTATCAAATCTTTAGAAAATATAGACAAACTACATAAATTGGACTTAGATTTCCAATCTTTAAGAATGTATATGTGTATGAATTAGTATCAAACAAACTTACTGAATAAATATGGACATCAACTGGAATCATGCTGAAGCATACATAAATTGTAAAATGCATTATAAGCAGATCTTACTTTATATCTGTATCTGTATGAGTATTAAATAAATTTACAGAAAAAATATTGAAAGCATGCCGAAGCATGCAAATTTAAAAGAATTCCTCACGTCATATAATTTTGTAAGTAAAGAAATATTATGCTTGTATCTTAAATGAAATACATATATATCTACTCTGTAAAAAATTCAGAAGAGTGAATTCTTAAATTCTAATAGTATAGATTTTTAACTGAAACACCACTACATGTCGGACTCTCACTTCACTATCAATAGAAGCATGCTAAGGCATGCATGCTAGCAAAATATATAAATCTGTTAGAAGGTGATGAGAAACTTGTTTCTAATTATTAATCTGTAGACAGCAATTGTATCTGGATCAAACCAACTCATGAATGAAATGTATACAGATATGGTTGATGGTGATGAGGATCTTTTTTAAGTAAGAAATGATTACATCTGAATGTGATACAACCCAGCCTACGTCAACAATAACTTCAAGGGGGTCAACCGGCAAATCTCATGTAGAAAAACTCGATGTAAAAATTCTCTCAAACATAGATATTCTAATGATTCTAATACTATGAAAACACAGACGGTGAATTGATGGTGGAGGTAACTGAATTATTTGAGATAGATTTTCTAAAATAGTTGATTATTAAACATGTATTTCTTTGTAGATAAGGTAATTTCTCTATACATACATACATATATTTACCTATATGTATATATGAATACATTTAAAAATTATACAAATATTCTCTTTTTCAAGTAGTAAAATCTGAAAAAATAGTAGTGATACATTAAAAGAAAAAAAATATTAAAAAGAGAGACTGAGTGATCAACTGATACGTACACTTTGTCTGACAGGTAAATAAAGCGCACTTAAAAATATCAGAAATATATACACAATACGTTGAAATTTAATAAAATGAGAAAAAAAAATCATCTAGAACATCAAATAAAAGCCATAGGCGAGTAACCTTCATAAGATAAACATATACCTTATTAATGAAAACATATTATCAGTATGAAGTAACACAATTTGAGGAATTAAAATTTTAACATTTAATTGTCCCTTAACGCTGACAAAGAGTAGGCAGATACGTTGACATAGGAAGTCATCTTGTATACTAGAGGAACCGTTGAGAGGCCAGACCTAAATTGTAAGAAAACGATTTCGTTTTCTGTTGATCGCTATTCAAGAAGAAAACAAGTTTCCTCATTATGATTTAACTAATTTAAAAGTACATTTAAATTCAGTCTCATATCCAAATGATGATGATCTTAACATAAAAATTAAAAATAAACGTTATGCATCGTATCTAAGATTCCAACAAAGCTATTATATGAAAGAATCTCAAGCACTTCCAAATGCACTAAAGTTTAAGATAAAAGTTCCTTTTATTCAATAGCGGCCCAATTGATATAGAAATTTAATATGAAACAGTAAGCAAGGACCTCAGCTACTGCATTTTTATTAATGATCGAATAATAGAAAGTCCTGAAAGTCTTATAAATTAAGTAATATGAATGAAAAAAAATGGTTTTAATAGACGAGTAAGGTTTCGAACGATTTTCATTACAAAAAGAAGTAGCGGATGTTTTTAACAATAATGAGTATAACAATTTCATTATAAAACCACCATTTGATTTTAAATGTTTATCAATAAAAAAGGAAAGAGAAGCAAAGTGGTTAAAAAAAGCTGGACTGCTGGATCAGTTTCATTTCAAAGCCAATGCAAGATATTCTAAAATATATGAAAAAGGTGAAGAAAAAATATGATAGTTGGAAAAAATTTTTCACCGAAAAATTTCTAACGTTGACTATATAGGCTACATCAACTTTAAACAAATGGAAATAAAATATATTAATAATGGGTGTTTTTTATTGAGGTATAGAACTTTAAGTTGGCATCACTTTTTTAACTGGCGGCCATTTTGTCAGCTGTCGTGAGTAATATTTAGTTTGGTTTGCCATTTCATCATGAACAGGTTGACAAAAGAACAACGCTTGCAAATCGTGGAAATTTATTTCGAAAATAATGGTTCAGTTCGCGAAGCTTACCGCAAGCTCCGTCCATTTTATGGTCGACATAATCGTCCATCAGAGCAATTAATTCGGTTAACCATGGATCGTTTTCGCACTACGTTTACTCTATGTGATAATACGCATCCGCAAAGACGTCGAACAGTGCGCACCGAAGAAACAATTGCCGCTGTAGAGCAAAGTGTTGAAGAGGACCCGAATGAATCGATTCGCCACCGTGCACAGCAATAACCGACTATTTTGTTCCCGAATTCGATGGCATGAATGTGGATGAGTTGTGGTTCCAACAAGACGGCGCTACATGCCACACAGCGCACGTCACAATCGATTTATTGAAGGAAACATTCGATGAGCGCATAATTTCGCGGAATGGACCTGTCAATTGGCCACCAAGATCGTGTGATTTGACACCATTGGATTATTTTCTTTGGGGATATGTGAAGTCGCTCGTCTACGCCAACAAACCAGAAACGTTAGGGGACTTGGAAGCCAACATTCGTGGCGTTATTGCCAACATACGGCCCCATATGCTCGAAAAAGTGGTTGAAAATTGGACCTGTAGAATTGGCTTTATTCGAGCCAGCCGCGGCGGCCACATGCCCGAAATCATATTTAAACGTTAATGGCATAAAATTATCCTTCCAATAAAGCCAAATTGATGGACATTAAAACGATTTTCTTGTGTTTTATTTCAATTCGAAGTTCTATACCTCTAAAAAAACACCCTGTAATTAGGAATAAAATTTTACTTAAAACAGAAACTCCTCACAAACTTTTAAGTAAATACATCTAAAAATTAAAATCACGTTTTTTTAATTTCAAATAAAAAAACTATCGAGATATTTCACATCTATACACAAAAGACCAGGCGAATATTTAAAACAGCAACAACAGCACATGACAAAAAAATGTATTTAAACAGGGAGCCCCAGACTTATTTGTATGTACATACATACATACATAAAATCAATTTGTAGATCCATATGTACACATATTATCAAATTTCTTACCCATGCTCAAGTATTTATTGGATTTTAACAATCACACTTACATATCTACATCATGAAAACATACAAACCGTTCTCCAAGCTATTGACGCTTGAAGACGAAAGTCGAAGAAGACAAATGTACTTAAATAAACAAACTTATCACAGACCAGTCAAACTCTATCGCGCATACACACATACACACACACACACAAAATCACCACGATCGTACGCAAGAATTTTGCAAAATCTGAAATTAATATTTATACAAATATAAACAAATTTCTGACCGACAGACTTTAACACTGGACAAATTTAAGCTTGATAAAATATAAGGCAATCTCATCCTCCAATATGAAAAACATACTAGGATTAGGGAAGTTCAGATATATGATATTTTCTAGCAAAAAATGTTCATATGAGAAAGAATTTATTTCTACGTACATATAAATACTATGGTGAGAAAATCACATACACACACACATACTAAAATTCATCTACGAAAAATTAAACCTCTTTCAACAACGCCCCTCCCCTCACAAATCACAGTCAGCCTAAAGTTCTTACAGATATATATACACAAAATCTCAAGGTAACATACAATCTATCAATCTCACAACCTAAATCACAATCAGCCTTAAACTCATATATGTAGACATACATACACACAGATACGTATACATATACATGAACACCTTCACCTCACCTCTCATTAATCATGATCAGCCTTAAACTCCTACAGATATACACACAAATTGCGCTGTTATATATTTCATGAACACTTCGCCCCTCATAAATCACGATAAGCCTTAAATTTCCTACAGATATACATACACAAATTCTCAAGGTCACATACAATCGCTCAATCTGAACAATCCAAATCACGATCAGCCTTAAACTTCTACAGACATACATACACAAAAATTTCTACAAACATATAAACTCCCAAATTCCTATAGATACATATTACAATAACACCCCCCACCTACCTCAAATCAAGGACAGACTTAAACTGCTATATATAAATATAGCACATTCTATCTATCTATCACAACAAGACCCTCCCCCACCTCAAATCACAATCAGTCTTAAACTCCTACGAACATACATATACACAGATTCCCACGGATACGTATTACATGAACACTCTCACCTCACCTTTGATAAATCAGAGACAGCCTTAAACTCTTACAGACATACATATATACATACATACATGTACACAGATTCCCACGGATACATATTACAACAACTCCCCACCCTCCACCAGTCGATCTACCTCAAATACATCCCGCCCCCCCACGAAGTCCAGCTTGGTTTAAATTCCAACAAGCATAAACGTCACCGAATTCCCGCAGTTACATATTACAAAACACCCTCACCTACCCAAATCACGGTCAGCCTTAAGGTCTCACAATCTAGACAAACCCCGTCCTCCACCAATCACAGCCAGACTTCAATTCTTACAGCTAGACACACCCCGCCCTCCACCAATCACAGCCAGACTTCAATTCCTACAGCTAGACACACCCACAAATTTTCCGTCGGCATTAGGAATAATTATTTCCATGATTTTTCCGTCGGCATTTGAAAAAAATAAACATGTTTTCCCGTCGGCATTTGAAAAAAAAAAATAAACATGTTTCCCGTCGGCATTTGAAAAAAATAAAGATGTTTTCCCGTCGGCATTTGAAAAAAATAAAGATGTTATCCCGTCGGCATTAGAAAATCATATACATATAAAAGCTTCAAACCTTTAAACCCCCTTAATGTATACCCACAAACATACATACATATAAATTCGCACGGTCATAAAAAACCTGACTTACTGAACCGCCCTCGTATGTAGTAATAATAATAAAAAACTCCTTATGTAAACAAAAAACTCCTTATGTAAACAAAAAAATCGGACGGACTTATTGAACCACCCTCGTAGGTATCAAATTTCCAAGAATTTTAAAATTTTCAAATTTTAATTATCCAAATTTAACAATTTCAGCCACAATTTAACAATTTCAGCCCACAATTTCACAAGTTTAATTGTCCCCGAACCGCTAGTTCCCTACTACTCATGTATTTCAAAGATTTTTGAAAACATCGTTCACAAAAAAATTGTTTTTCCTTTCCAAGCGATGGATTTCTCCCTATCAGCATGGTTTTTATTCTGGAAGGTCTACCATAACAAATTTGACTCTCTTCAGCGAATGTTGCTTAGATGCGCTGGAACATGGTTCCCAAGTGGAAGTAATTTATACTGACTTCTCAAAAGCTTTTGATAAGTTGTCGCACTCCATGCTTATATCGAAATTGAGATTAATGGGCTTCCATTCTAATTTCCTGGTTTGGATTAAAGGCAGAATTAGTTTGTACGTGCTGTTCTGTTCTGAACCAGCTGTTTTGTTTCTGTTCAATTGAAAGTCTGTGTGTGTGGTTTGTTTTTCCTGTTTCGTTCTGTTCCGTTGCGGACAAATCTGTAGAAAATAGAATTCAACGTTAAGTGACAGCCAAAAGTGTGTATGTATTAGTTTGTTGTGATATTTTGTATATAACTGAAATCACTTCTATAGGTTGCCAGCTGATTCCTTGCACAGAAAAAGTAATTGCAAAATATTTTATACGGAAAAGAACGGCACAGAACGACAACGAAAAGTAAAAACTAATGAGGCCTTAAGTCCTATTTATCCAATAGAATTTGCTCTGCGAGTATTGAAGGTTTTACATCTAACCCTTATCTGCAAACGTCGGGTGTACCCCAGGGAAGCATTCTTGGTCCATTGTTATTTAACTTGTTCATTAATGACATTGGTAGCTGTTTTGTGAAATCGAAGTATCTTTTATATGCCGATGATTTGAAATTCTTTATGAAATTGGAATCAATTAATGATACGCATATTCTGCAAATTGAGATTAATAATCTAAGTGATTGGTGCCGGCTCAATAGTCTGAGTCTAAACATTAATAAATGTTTACATGTCTCCGTTCATAGGTCTCTGACTCCCACTGTGCTTGTCTTCAATATTAATGGTATAAATTTGAACACGTCAAACTCTAAGTTGGACTTAGGGGTGATGTTCGACAGCTCGTTGTCTTTTGCAGCTCATATTGATTACATACTTCCCAAGGCATATAAAATGTTTGGGTTTTTTAAAAGAAGTTGTTGTGAGTTTGTAGACCCATATACACTCATGCTTATCTATACATCGTTTGTAAGATCTAAGGTAGAATATGCTTCTGTTATTTGGAGTCCTCACGTATCTAATCTGATTACTCGTGTTGAAAGACTTCAACGTGTTTTTATTAAATTTGCCTCACGCTCCCTACCTTACTTATCTTCCGTTCCGTATGAGCCTCAATGCTTGTTTATAGGCTTACGTACTCTAGAAGCACGTAGAATAGTTCAATCGGCTCTATTTGTGTATGATATTATCAATGGTTCTATTGATTGCCCAGATTTGCTTTATATGGTACCGTTTTATATACGTCCTAGAAATCTTAGGTTGGTTAAGCTATTTGATGTTCACTTCCATAGGACTAATTATGCACGTAATGGTACTTTAACACGTGCCTTTGTTCAGCTCAATGACATTAACTTCAATTTACAAAAAGTTTCTCAATCTTTTATTGAATTCGGCACTGAGAAATCTGAGTTTAAACTCCTACTTTTTAGTTTAATAAAATAACTGTTTTAATATAATAATTAACTGTGATTTATAAACTGTAACATAATTTTGTATATATGTAGGTTTTGCACATACTTCATTGTTAATTTAGATATTTATACAATATATAATTATATGTATTATGAATGTATCTTAGTCTGTAAGGAGTTTTTGTCCATAGACTGAAATAAATAAATAAATAAATAAAATGTTGCCACTATTTTGTTTCTCAGTATGGTAATACTACACATAATAAGAAGTTTTAAACATCCACGCAAAAACATCAAACTCAATTAAGAGAGATTAATTTAATTTTCGGATTAGTCAATTAGAGAAATAAACTAATCTTAATCTCGAACCCAAAAAGTCGCCCTAAGGGTTTTTATAGGTTTGAGATTTTTATATATGTATGGTTTTCAAATGCCGGCGGGAAAACATCATTATTTTTTCAAATGCTGACGGGAAAATCGTGAAAATGATGTCTCCTAATGCCGACGGGAAAATCGTGAAAATGATTTTTCCTAATGCCGACGGGAAAACATCATTTTTTTTTCTATTGCCCACGGGAAAGTTATGACAGTTGCTATACTGTGGGAACTTAAGGCTGACCGTGTTTTGCGTAGGTGAGGGTGTTGTTGTAATATGTAACTGAAGAGTAAAGAGTTGATAGAGGTGTGTAAGAGTGTAAAAGTAAAGCCAGCCAGTCTTTATCGTTGTATAAACTGTGAGTGTCGGCCAGAGAGTTGTTATTGGTGTATCAACGGTGAGTGTCGGCAGAGCGAGTCTCGTGTGTAACGAGCAGCAGACTAAGAGGTATTACAGAATACTAGCGCAGCCAGTTCAGAGACGTGCGTATACAACAGCGAGGAAGGCTATTGGTAACCAGTTGTGAATATTTAAGTAATTTAAGCTGTGTTTGTGTATTTAAGCTCTTGGTTAATTTAGTTTAAGTGCATTTGTAAATAAAAATTGTTTCATTATTAACACTTCATTTTATTTTATTCATTTGAAAATCTTCGAGTACGCGGAAAAGAGTTTTTAAAGAATAAAAACGTAACAATATTATTATAAATATGAGTCACATATAAGGAATTTATTTCTATTTATATGATGTTAGTTAATCTAATACAAACACCAAAAAGAGAAAACAAAAAACACATAAAATATTGTATAAATTATTTTCTCAGAACGCAACATAACATAAACAAAAACAATTTTTATAATTCAAATATTAAAATAAAACACACGTATTTACTAAATTATATATATTTTTATTTTATTTATTAGCATTTGTATAATAGGAATTCATTGAAAAATTTATTGTTTGTTAAGTCAATTGTTGGAATCAAATTAGGGGGAATATTTTTTTTTATAAAATAACGTTCCCCTAGTCGACAAACTTTGTGTATTGTAGTTATTGTTTGCCGGCATAAGAGGCAGATATGTCTGTTGTCGTTTATAAAACAGAATTCGCAGGTGAAATGAGTGCAGTAGAAAAAAAAAAATAAAAAATCAGCCCCTTATTTATCATCCACACATATTGAACATATAAAATTATTAAAAAAACATTTTCAAGCGCTGAGCTTCTGTATCTATTAATTTTTTTAATTAAATTTTTAATTTTATATTATTTCTTTTTTTATTAAAATATTAATTTTTTTATATTGAATTATATTTTATTTAATAAAATAGCCCATTCTTTTTTATTTTTTTTCGCAATTTTCTTCTTGGATTTCTATGATGTTAGCAAATTTGTTCTGCAGAGGAATTATATCCTCTGGAATTAGGGTTGCTAGTGGGGCTGGTTTTGGCTGGATTGTCCATCTTTTTAAGTACCTGTCCAGTTACAAGCTAAATTAAATTTTATGAGTTTTTTGTTTCATTCAACTTTTCTCTTAAATTAATGAATAAAATGTGTTTTAGTTGGTTTAAGTTATTTGTCAAAACAAATGTTTCATTAAATACAACCTCCCTGTATAAAATCTTACAAAAATTTAGTTTTAGTAATTTAATTTATTTCACATCAGTGCGCTTTTTTGAATCAAGGGAATATGAATATGATCAGTGCATACTGTATAGGGAATATTTACACACACATGTATGCAAATTTATGAATATATATTATCATATATGGATCCACATAATTATATTTCCATATATGAGCTCATATATTATAATACCTTTTATATATTCTTTCATATATAATAGTTTTGCCATGTATAATCCTATACATTTCCTTACATGAATTCATACATATTCATACATTTATATACAGTGGGGAGCAGAGGTGAGTAGTTCAAGTAGGGCGGAGACAACATCATGGTGCAGGATTGTTTTACATGGTGCCATATTGGTCCATTGCAAAAAATTGATAGCATTATGAAAAAAGAAGACTTTTGAATATATTGCAAACCCACCTTCCCGATTTATTTTATTTATTTATTTATTAGATATTCTATGCACAAGACTTAAAGTCTTATATTACAGCATATAATCTACATGTTTGATTGAAGTTAATTACAAGGGGACGTACGAGCATTTAACATAAAATAAATAAAAATAATAATAAAAATTAATAAACTAATAATTAAAAAAAATTTAATTAAATTGAACTGAAATTGCAAAAATTAGGAAAAATAAAAGAGCACTACCCATAAAGCTAATTTGAATATAAATCGATTATTTTTCTTTTAAAGGTTATTGCATTGGTTACAGTTTGTACGCTATAAGGTAAGCTGTTCCAAAGACGGATAGCATTAATGAAGAACTGCCATTCAGATGTTAGGCTACTGTGATGAAATACAGTGAGTCTTTTGCCTCTGTTTGACCTTGAGAAGTTTATGCGATTAAAAAGGTGTTCATCAGGCTGTTTGTTGGAAATTATTTTATTGAGCATGATTAAAACTTTAGTGTTTAGCAGGTTTTGAAATGACATCCCAAAAATTTGAATCGATCTGGAAGATACATTAGTACGACCTCTTAAGTTAAATACGTATCTTCTAATATTATTAAAAAGGACTTTCAGTTTCGAGATGCTAGAAGCATCACACCTAGCAAATAACTCACATCCGTATAGAATTGTTGGTAACAAATAGCTTTTTGCTAGAAGCATTCTTACACGAAAAGGAGTGCAGTTTTGTGTTTTCCAGAGAGTTCTAAGTATAGAATACGTACGACCGCAAACATTTGTTATGTGATCCTTCAAACTCAAATTATTATTAATAATAATGCCAAGATTTTTTGTTGTGTTAACAATGGCAATGGGCTGGTTATTTAAAGTAACATTTTGAGCATTTTCAATTCTGGTTAATCTCTTTTTAATAATAATACATTTAGATTTCGTAGGATTTATGGCTAGGCCATTTGCAGTAGCCCATAAATATATACCTTGCAAGACTTCATTTAATTTTAGAACAAACTCGTCCATTGAAGCGACTTTAGAGCTTATATAGATCTGGACGTCGTCAGCATACATTCTAACTTTGCAGTATTTAAGTTGATCTGGCAGGTCATTTGCATAAAGAGAAAAAAGAAGTGGTCGTAGAGTTGATCGCTGTGGAACGCCTCTTGTTAAGATCAAGCATTTGGAGTCCATTGCAGAAGTATGAACAAACTGATTTCTGTTCTCAAGATACGATGATATAAGGCGAGTAGAGGTAGTAAAGAAATTAAACATGTTTCGAAGTTTATACTCAAGTATTTTATGATTCACTGTGTCGAATGCTTTGGAATGGTCCAGAAGTACGAGAACTGTAATATTATTCTTATCAATTTCAGTTCTTATATCTTCGGTGACATCAATCAGAGCAGTTAGACAACTGTGATTAGAACGAAAACCAGATTGCCGATCAGTTATCAGTTTGTTTTTATTAATAAATCATAACATTTGACTATGAAGAAGTTTTTCAAAAACTTTTGAAAGAAATGGCAAAATAGCTATGGACCTATAATCGGAATTCGTTTTCGGGATAGGTATTACTTTGTCTGTTTTCCATTTGGGAGGGTAGCTACACGATGTGATGATTCGATTAAATATGTGAGTAATCATTTTCTAGACGTGATCGCAATCCTGAGAAAGAAGTTGGGAAAAATTTTTAATTGATGCAATGAAGTCCGCAAAGTACCGACCTCAATCCAATTGAGAATTTGTGGTCAATTGCGAAAATATGGTCGGCACGATATCGAACGGCTCCATCTATCTGAATCGAGTTTTGGCAATGTGTGCAGCTGGAGTGGCCGAAAATTCCAGGCGAAATTATCCAAAAATTGATTAAAAGTATGCCAACATGCATAAACAGTGCATTACAAAATAAAGGGCTATGGATCAAGTACTAAAAATATAGGGTGTTTTTTATTGAGGTATAGAACTTTAAGTTGGCATCACTTTTTTAACTGGCGGCCATTTTGTCAGCTGTCAAGTGATTAATATTTAGTTTGGTTTGCCATTTCATCATGAACAGGTTGACAAAAGAACAACGCTTGCAAATCGTGCAAATTTATTTCGAAAATAATGGTTCAGTTCGCGAAGTTTACCGCAAGCTCCGTCCATTTTATGGTCGACATAATCGTCCATCAGAGCAATTAATTCGGTTAACCATGGATTGGCCACCAAGATCGTGTGATTTGACACCATTGGATTATTTTCTTTGGGGATATGTGAAGTCGCTCGTCTACGCCAACAAACCAGAAACGTTAGGGGACTTGGAAGCCAACATTCGTGGCGTTATTGCCAACATACGGCCCCATATGCTCGAAAAAGTGGTTGAAAATTGGACCTGTAGAATTGGCTTTATTCGAGCCAGCCGCGGCGGCCACATGCCCGAAATCATATTTAAACGTTAATGGCATAAAATTATCCTTCCAATAAAGCCAAATTGATGGACATTAAAACGATTTTCTTGTGTTTTATTTCAATTCGAAGTTCTATACCTCTAAAAAAACACCCTACACAACATATTACTAATGGTGCCTGAAGGTGCAAAAGTGAGTACATAAGAGAAATTTTAATTTTATTTTGTTTTTTCTTTGAATGTATAGTTTTTTGTTTTGTTTTGTTAGCAACTGAATAATAAATATAATTTAAAAAACAAAAATTATATCGCTTTATTATTACTATTTTTAAACGCCTTCAAATGCAAACATGTACTCACCTCTGCTCCCCGCCCCACTGTACATTCACATATTAAAAATATATCGATCATAAATATTCTTTTTTAGCTGGGTGGGGAGTATTCTTTAATTTTCTATCAAATTAATGACTGATTTATCCTCTTGATTATTTGATATATTTAAGAGATGGTGTTTTTTTGTTACAAGGGTTTTTTTTTGCATACCGCATGTATTTTCCAGAAAATGTAAGTTTTTTGATTGCAAATACGATCTTATGTGAGATATCATGCATCCATACATTTTTATATGACTCCATATATTAGATCTTATTTGTATATATATATTTTTTTTACATACGAGGTCTGATCAAAAAATAACCGTTATTTTTAAATTTCGTGAGTTACGCATGTTTGATTTTCGCATTTTTTTTTCTGTTATATATGTTGGCAATATCAGCCATTTTGGATTGTCAGTTTGTTTTTGACAGTTTAATATCTTCGGATGTTCTTAGCTCAATGTTTTAAGTACAATGACTACTGAGATACTTTTTGAACCCCAGCCAATTAATACGATTAATCACATATGGGTGAGGTAAGGCACTTCTTAGTGGGCTACAAATTGTAACGATTATGAGAGAGTGATCGGAGGAGAGATCTAAGCAAGCTTCAACAGTAATTAAATCCCTAGAGATATTTTTCGTGACGCCAAAATCTATAACATCCGGAATTTTGTGTATATCCGTAGGCCAGTAAGTGGGCTCCCCACTCGAAATGACGTCTAAGCCCATTTTTGAAATTTTGTTGAACAACGTATGTTTTGCATTGTAGTCGCCAGCTGCTACGAAACAAGGCCCAGGAGATTTGTAAAAATCCTCGTATTGATCTTCAGTGATTGAAAATCTTACTCCACGTAAATTGACGATATCAGGAAATTTTTACAAAAATTTTCAATGCAGATATTTGTTGCTTGCAGGTGTTCTTCGCAAATGGTATCAAGAATGTAGTGCTTGAGTCTCGACTTTATTATAATTGCTGATCCACCACATGGTCTGCCTCTCGGGTCATTTGTATCATATAACGTGTAGCCATTGATTTTGAAAAGGCTTCTCGAAGTCCAATGAGTCTCAGAAATCAACATTATATTAATATTTTATTCCATGAGGAAGTGCTCAAGTTCATTTTTATGTTGGCGAATGCCGTTTGCGTTCCAGAAACATATTTTTAACGTGTTCATGGCTTGTTAATTAACGCTTGAAGCAGAGTATTCTGCATTCGCAGCATTTCTTGCATCATATTTGTAGTAAAGTTGTTTATAGTTTGCACCGGAATATCAATAGTATCTTCAAGGCGATTAAAGTTAAAGCTAGAGTTTGTGTTTGTCGAATTATTTGGCGGTGAAACATTTTATGCGGGAATAGAACTTGTCTTAACAGCATCTGCATACGATACACGTGAAGTAATTGGTTGGCTCATTTGAGGAAAAGTCGCAGAGTAAGGGTTGACTGATTTTACTGGAGCTAATTTAGGTTTTTGACCCATAGCCTGTTTAACGAAAGAATATACAGGGCATCCTCTGTAGTTAGCGCTGTGATTACCTCCACAATTAGTACACTTTTTATCCGCTTGATCTTTTGGCTTAGTACAGCTAGCAGTACCCTGGCAATTGTGGCACTGTACGGGCCCTGAACGCTTATGTGGTTCTTCAACTGTTATTTTTCGGTATAATATATATTTTAAACTATAAATTGGATGGGTCTCGTATTTTCTCAATTTTATATCATTTGGCTCAAGTTCAACTCGAACTAGAGGTTGGGGGACTTCTCCCTATTTAATATGTTTGATAAATTCTTAAATCCCTGGAGGACGAGCACATCTTTTATTTTTTCGGAAACAACATACGAATCTATGCCTTTCAACACAATCTGAAGGCCTTTAGCACTCTTAAGCTGGTAAGTGTAGAAACAGTAACCATTTTGCGAAAATCTTTTTCTTCATAAATTTAAATTTTCGTTTCATCAATGTTACCACGTTTTATTGGAACAATTTGAAATTTATTCTCTCCAATGATCGAGATTAATTTTTTAATAAGGGCTTTTGAAATTTTTTCTCTCAAATAGATTGGTGGTGGCTTAGAAGTTTTGTTCGAGGAGACATCGGGTTTGTCGTTGTCATCTTGCAATATTTTAAAACGGTTTTGACGATGAGCAGAGGATGCGCTGTTATCCCTTGACATCTTTGGAGCAAATGAAATTTTAGAAGAATTTGGGCTTCGCCCACGCTTTACCACGGTTATATATCTATCCATTCCGACTTAGACCTTGGGTTTTGAGCTACTGTTATCAATAGTGATAACTTGGTTAAGAGATGAGCATGAGTCCGGAGCAGATGATGTCGCTGGCTTAAATGATGTGGTACTAGGCAACTGTAACGTTAACGAATCACTAGTTGGCATAGGACGAAGCGAATTTGATCGCTGACGAAAAAGTGCCTTCGCCTTTAAAAAAATACTATCATCAGGTTTTTTGCTTTTATTGTTTTCATTAAGAGCTTCAGAGCTCACAGTAAAATAGGCATTTCTGCCGTTAGAACTCACTTCACAATTTTTCTTATTTGAGGTACTCATATAGAGTATTCCTCAAGGGCACTTTGCGGTTTTTTGATTTTTGTTTTGTTGATTCTTGCTATTAAAAAATATTATTAAAGCAAATAAAGCTGATTTATCAAAGTCAATATGTATGTATTACGAAAATTTTTCTGTATGATTTTTGTTTTTGTTGTGTTTTGTTTCGTATGAATGTATGTATGTAAAAAAACACCGCTATGACGTCTGTTCACTATGAAGGTTCAACGAGAACTCCAATTTTTATTTATGGATTCATATATGAAGAACTTCATAATTAAATTTCTATATATGAGCTCATATATTATAACCAATTTCATATATTAGTCCATAGATAAATTCATATATAATACTTTTGACATGTATAACCCCCCCCCCCCCCCCATATGTTGTAACGTAAGTCTTTACGTCAAAAAATATTTAACTCGGCATATTTATTTTCACACGCATGACAGCTAAAGGTCTTCGTTTTGTATAGCTATTCGTTTATTGTGTTAAATTCTACTGCAACTCTTGAATTTTCAGAAGCAGAAGTATGAGCAGAATCAAAAGAAAATACAAAAATTACAAAATTTTAAATGCTGGAAAAAATATGTTAAAATGGAAAATATCGAGACGTTCAATGCAAATTTTTGCAGAACTATGAAATGTGATTATATTATAAATGTGATTATACCACACAATTTATAAAAAAAAAATCCCACTTTTAATTATTTCTTAGACAGGGAGTTTTGCATATTAGTTGACGATATACAATTTGTCAAAAAACTGTTTTTAACGCTCAAAAATGCTAGTAATTTTACATTCAAACATGAATTACAACAACAAATAAATTCCTTTTTGTTTTGTTTTTTCGCATGCCGTTAGCTTTGCATGTCTACGACAATATGGTGCCAAAGTTCTAGACATAAGCACTCATTACAAAACAAACAAAAAAACAGCAACAGAGTGTAAACCATTTCTTGTAAGCTATGTCAAAAATATGTTTTAAATTTAACGGAAAATAACAAAAATTCTCTATTTCATTGAACATTTTTGCGTCTGCATTTTTTTAAAACATGGTATTCTACGAGTATGTAAAATACTTTTTTGTTAAGGTAAATTCATAAAATATTTGTCTTACCTGCTACAAATTACGATCGAAACTCATTTTAAAAAGTGCCCGGAAAACAGGTTCAAAATAATATTATTCAATTAGTTTATTTCAGTTATTACAAAGGAAAGTCCTGCAAAGTAATTGTTGAAATGTTTTACCTTAATCTTAAGACATTTTATTATATAATTAACCGTGTTGAAAAAGAAGGTAGACTGGAACCAAAGCATTCGCCAGGCAGACAACAAAAGATTATTCGGCATATTGAAACTAAAGTAATAAGAATTATTGTAGATAAGCCGCATTCCATCACTGGAGAACTAGCACAGCAAATCATTACTGACTGCGTGGTAAATGTATCACATGAAAGTGTTCGAAACGTGCCGAAAAATCATGAAGATTTCTCCAGAGTTGCTAAAAAAAACTCAGTTGCCAGCATAAAACATTCAAACCCGACTGAAGTTAGCTATTGAACATATTTCTTTTCTTAGGAGTACTGGGCAGGGTTTGAATTGCTGACTTCAAAATAACATCAGCACACAAATTTTGCTATGCTTAGAGCTATGCTATTAACATTGTATAAGCAGCAGCAATCAGCACACAATGTAATAAAAAACTATTTGCTAATGCTGTGCTGTGAAATGTTTGAAGCACAAGCAATCAGCAAAATGAAATTACTGAAAGAAAGTGCTGATGTAAGCATCAGAAATAGTATTTTTTGAAAAATTGCTGATGCTGACCATCAGCAATTTAGTTTTTTTGGTTTTTTTGCTGATGCTGATTTGCTGTGCTGTGAAAGTTTGTCAGCATCAGCAATGAGCAAATTTTCAAAACTACGGTTTTTGCTGACTTCAGCATGCTTAAGCATTGCTGAAGAATTTCAATTGTGTACAATATTAAAACGGAAAGAAAGTGAATATGTATGGGTGGGAATATACACATACTAGTTACATACATATGTACATGTATGTTTGTATACTTACATATATTTTTGTTGTTAATTTGAATATGTATTTTTTATGAGGTGATGTGTTCCTGCATATACATATGTATGTGCTACATACAAACCCTGCAGAAAATGCGAATAGTGAAATTTTACTAATTTACTAGTGACATTGTCAGTATTACTACTGACCAGGTGTACCCCAACGAATGTAATCATCTATTGACATTTAACATTAGCTTGTCATTGAAAATCCACCACTAGACTGTAGCACTATTTACTAAGTAGTTTTTTTTTTGGGACCACACGGAGACATTGGCACCAAAGATTCACTAGTAAATTTCAGGGGCTCTAGTCTACGATATCGATATTTCCTCGCTCGATGTCCGTTGTAAAACTGTACTCATTCACTATAGACACTGTCAACACCTGCAGGAAATTGTTTGTCATTTCTATTAAATACATATGTATATTAAAATTAAAAATTCTATGTTTGGCTGAATTCGTAAAGTCAAACACTTACGTATGGATCTTAAAATGTGACAAATCTTTACCTGATGGCACAAAATCTTCCACAGGGTCAAAATTTCCATAATTGGCACCTTTCACTTAAAACTCTTCAATTTTCACATTTTACATTTTTATACAATATTGATTGTTCTTTTATTTGTTTTTCTTTATTTTTTTGTGTATTATGTTTTAATTATTGTTAAATACATTTATATATATATGTATATTAACCTTATAATTCTATTTCTTAAGATAATTTTTATAAACACTTAAATTTTGCTTGACGTCACATTTATTTTCAACAATAGTCGACAAAAGTGGTGACTTGGGGACACTTAACCCCATGTTTTCTGCAGGGAATATACATATATGTACATATGTATGTAGAAATATATGTACAGTAGAAATGGATGAATTTTTGATTGAAAAGTTATATGTTTTTGTTGTGTATTTTGTTATTGTAGAAATTAATGTAGGTAGTAGGTATGTACGTATGTAAATGCACATGTGTATACATACGTACAAGAGACGCATGATGACTTTTATTAAGACAAAAAAAATTTTTTTTGTGATATCTACATACTACATACATATGTAAGCATGTATTTACATACATACATATGTAAGTGTAAATATTTATTAATCATAATAAATAATTACCAAATTTGTAAATTGTTTGTATAGTACACAAATTAGTATGTTAGAAAAGTTAATCAGAATTAAACTTCACTTAATTATTCACTTAAAATTCTCTATTTTTTTGTTTTATTTTCCTGTTGTTACACAAATTGATATTATTATAGTTGTACTATTAATTGAAGTTTTCTTTAAGATTTATTTAATACTTCGAAGCAAAAAATGGATATTACTTAGACCACTTTCATTATTAAAATTATAAAGATTAACTGTGGAAAAGTTCATTGTGTGCGAAAATGTTCATTCTGTTTACACAAGTGAGAATTTTTTATTTAATTTTGCTTATGGAATATAATTTTTCCAATTTTTTTGGCAAATCATCTCAATGTGAATTCACATAGAGGCACGTACATATGCATGTATGTAGTATGCGGCGGCATGAAGTAAGTCTCCAAAAGCAAAATGAAATAAGTCCCCGATTTTAAAAATGAAATAAGTCCCCAACGAAATGAAATAACGCCCCAACCCGAAATGATAATTATTTCATATGAAATAAAATTCCAATTTTAAAAATGAAATAAGGCCCCAATAGACATCCGACATAATGAAACAAATTAATCACTTTAGCTGTTTTGCGGCAACAAGGGCATTTTTTTGCAACCCATTCGAAATTGTATTTGACATTAGTTTCACGTCACGTGAGTGAGTGAGCATATTTTTAGCTTTTTGCTTGCATAAAAGAAAGACAATATTTGGAACCTTTTCCTTACAAATTACATGCATCGCGAGCTCAAAAATTTTATCTGACGATTCTTCTTCTGTAGTCTTCTTCAAAAATGTTCTCACTAGGCACCATATTTACAAAAATTCAGATACAATGCACAACATACATACATATATGTAAGTATATATCTACATATATGTACATATGTATGTATATGATGATAAAGAAATAAAACTATTATTGTATTTCTCTTTAACTTAAGATTTAAAAAAAAATTTTTTTTTGCGTGAATTGTCAGAAATTTGAAAATTCGCGCGAATTTTAATATTAATATATTTAATAATAGTATTGTCCTTCTTTCATGCAAGAATACATGCAAAAAATTCGAGCCTCAGTAGAGAATTTTAAGTGAATAATTAGTTTAATTCTGATTAACTTTTCTAACATACTAATTTGTGTACTATACAAACAATTTACAAATTTGGTAATTATTTATTATGATTAATAAATATTTACACTTACATATGTAAATACATGCTTACATACATTTGTGGGTAGTATGTAGATATCACAAAAAATTTTTTTTTGTCTTAATAAAAGTCATCATGCGTCTCTACATATGTATCAGTGAGCTGCAATTTTCATACAATAAAATTTTTACTCACATTTAATCAAGTACAAAACATTCATCCAAAGACTATAAATATATAAAGATGTTCCACGTAGAACATTAAATAAAAACTAAAATTTTTTGCGTTTAACGATGCTGCGGGGGAAGTAACAAGGGAAAATTATATTGTTTGTTATTTGAGCGAAACCACAAACAAAGAGAGCACACAATTTTTGAGATTGTACACTTTATATAAGTATGTATGTATGTAGTAATGTTGAATGGCATACAATGTATGCACACACATAAATCCCAGCTAGCATTTGGCTGATAATTTTTTGCAGAAATCTCTTCTATGATTCTCCTCAGATCACTTTTGATGATTAAAAACCGATTTATCGGTGGGGTGATTGAAAAAGGATTCATTTATGATTCATCGATATGATCAAATAATGATTTCTTGAAAGTAGAGGAACAAAATTCAAAGAAATCGCAAAAAAAAATTGTTGATGTTTTTTTAGCATCATTTTTAAATCACATATTGCTCAGCTTGAAGATAAAGAATTCTTTGCTATGCTGTTGCTTTTGTTTATAACGGTAAATTTTTTTACGTTCAATGAAGCATTAGCTTCAGCATTTAAATGTTTTGAATTTTTGTTTATTCGTCTCGTTAAAGTCGCGGAGAGAACATAACTACTTTTTTTAAAAAGTGAAAATTTTGTGTAAGTAAACTAAAAATTAAAAATAATAATTAAATAGAAACGAAAGTGATGTCAGCAAAACAAATAAAAAGATTGGCTAAAAAAGAAGCCCAAAAATTATTATCAATTACTGAAAATAAAAAAATTAAATTACAGAACAATTGTGAAGACATGTTTGACAGTTCTGAAAATTATAGGTGTGAACATGACAATTGTGAAAATGCCAGTTTCGAAAGCAAAAGTGAAAGTGACAGTTGTGAAATCAAAAGTGAAAGTGAAGAAGACGAATTTAACTTGTGTGAGGAGCTGGCTAAATGGGCCATTAACTTTGAAGTAAGTTTTGTTGCAATAAATGCGCTTTTAATTTTGTTATTAAAATGCAACATTAAAGTGCCCAGAGATGCCAGAACCCTTTTGAAAACTCCTTCCACTGTTATAGAGAGAAGAGTTGGTGAAGGTAAATACATTCATTATGGGTTGAAAAGCGGTTTAACTGATTTTCTGATAAGCAATGACTGGAAATTATCTAATATAACGTTAGATTTTGGCATTGATGGTTTACCATTATTTAAAAGCAGCAGCAAACAAGTTTGGCCAATACTTGCCAACGTGGTGGGATCTAGTTATACTTTTCTTATTGGAATATATGAAGGCACTACAAAACCAAACTGTCCAAATAATTTTTTAAAGGAGTTTATAACAGAACTGAAATGCTTAATGCAAGACGGATTAGTCTTTGCAGATCGCTTTTTTTATATCATTGTGCGCTGTTTTGTTATGGATGCGCCAGCTAAGTCTTTTATTTTAGGAACTAAAGGTCATAGTGGGTACTTTTCTTGTGTACGGTGCACTCAAAGAGGGGAAATGGTGAAACATCGTCTTGTTTTTCCAATAGCAGGCACTTTTACAATAAGAACCAATAATTCATTTCGGAACCGCCTTCAGCCAGAGCATCATTTAAAACAGTGTATTTCGCCAATAGAAAGCCTTAACATAGATATCGTATCACAGTGCTCTTTGGATTACATGCATGTGGTCTGTTTAGGCGTAGTGCGTACCCTGTTAAGTGCGTGGATTAAAAAAAAGGGGGAACAATTTTCATTATCTTCCTGGAAAATTGAATCCATTTCACAGGAGCTAATTTTAAATAGAAATAACATAACGAAGGAGTTTCAGAGAAAGCCTAGGAGCGTGAAAGACTTAGATAGATGGAAGGCAACAGAGCTAAGACAATTCTTGCTCTATACTGGCCCGTTTATATTGAAAAAAATATTAAGCTCAGATAGATATGAACACTTCCTAAAACTATCTTTAGCTTTACGAATACTTTTAGATAAAAATGATTGCAATAACAACAACTTATGTGCTGAAAATCTTTTGAAATCGTTTGTGCATGACATTCCAATTTTATATGATTTGTCCTTTCTGACATATAATTTTCACACTTTGTTACATATGCATGAAGATGCAAAGCTATATGGACCTTTAGATGGAATAAGTGCATTCAAATTTGAAAATAATATGCAAAAAATTAAACGTAAAGTTAAAATGGGGCGAAATGTTGCCGCACAGATTTTTAAAAGATATGTGGAAAGTAGCTATCATATAAAAATAAAAGATCCAGATAAGCGACATACATTATTTGGTAAAATTATAAGTGGGAAAATTTCAAATGTAAGTGCGAATGGTTTCTTCTTTTCCTTACGAGAACCAGATAACTTTTGTTTGGTTCAAAATAAAGTTGTGAAAATAACAGATATAGTCAAAGACCATAACGGCGCTGCTTTTATCGGAGAAGAAATTAAAAACTTGACGACACTTTTTCTTAAACCTATAGACTCTACTAATTTTAACATTTATTGGACGGCTGAGCTCACTTTTGATAATAAAATCAAATTTAATCTTAATGAAATAAATAAAAAATTCATATGTTTACGTGATTCTGTAGACAACAGCTATTTCTTCACACCTTTAATTCAAGATGTCGCAGAATAATTTATTTTCCTCTGGAGACTTTCAGTACACACCATCCAATAATTTAACTGCTTGTAAGTAAGAAAGTTAATTAATATTTACTAACAATTCTTTTGTATCTAATTCAAAACTGAAACCGTTTTTGCTGCATGCGTAATTAGGAACTTACACAAGACGTTTTGGTGGAATGTTGAAAATACTTACAGCCTTATTCATAAAAAATGATTCTGTCTTATTATGGGTTAATAAAAAAAATTTTTAATGGAAATCAGTTTCACAAAACTTTTATAAAGCAAAACTATTTTTTATGAATAGGTCCTATATTATTTACAAATTATCTCACTAATTACAATTATGAGAATTAGGTATTAATTATAACTTGTCGACCATGTAAAGGTGTTTAAAAAAAAAACTATGTCATGAGCAGGGCCAGTTTTTTGTGGCATATGCAATTTTTGCAATTTTAATTATTTCTGCAGTTACTGACACAAAAAGCCATTTTTAGTTTACTTTGGCATAAAATACCTTTTTTGCAATATAGAAAAACTTTATTGGCGACAGATTTTTTGGCCAGTCATTTTGAATCATTCTTCGTGCCACAAAAAACTTGCTTTGGGGCAAATCACGGCATTCGAAATCAAGTTACGTTCGTGTAGAAAAATATTTCGATGACTAAAATTGTTGGATCACGGTATTCGATCGTAATTCATGTTACCCACTACTAACGATTACGACGATCTAACATTTTTAACAACCGTTAACAACATTTTGATGACAAAGTACTCGATTTCGAATGCGGTGATTTGCCCCCTGGTCATGAGAATTCCCTCAAGATGTATTATGCATGCCCTTTCATGCAAGCATGCTTATAGCTTAAAAATAACTTTCTGCTGGCCTTTGGTATATTGAAATGTAGACAATGAATTTAATTTTCTAGTGCAAAACGTTCATGTTCCTCAATCTGATAGTGCGCAAATAATACTTGAAATGCGAGAGGAGCTTAAGTTCCTGAAAACGGAAATTTCAGCAATTAAAAACGGTATTAAAGAATTGGCGAATGAATTTAAGCTGTCATTTACTAAATTGACAGAGGAGGTTATCGCTATTAAGTTGGAAGGTAGAAAACAATACAAAGACAAAATATCAGCCGACCAATATAAGGACATGGAGCATCTACCCCTAGCCGATATAAATGATTTTAAAGCTTTTGATGTGCAACTACAAAAGGAGGAAGAAAAGCTTATGCAATTTGTAAGTATTTGTATAAATACATAGATATATATTTACATATTGTATAAATATATATGTATATACATATATATATGTATATCTATATATTGTTTATATATATGTACATATGTATATAAAACAAAACATTTTCAGAAACATTTCATTGCGAGGACAGGTGGTGATGGGCCCGCAGAGTTCATTAGATCAGCTGTACGAAAAGTTTTTACCGATGAACTAGCTTCCTTGTATACTTGGAAGGGGACTAGTAGCAAACCAAGCGCCGAAAAATCTTTTTCTGTTGCAACAATAAAGAGTAAGTATGGAGGAAGTATTATCCTTATTGACAAATATAATTGTTTTCTTCTTAGATGTTTGTCATCTCAAGTTTAACTGCACTGATAAAGACATGAATGCTGTGCTTCAAAAGTATTTTATGCATGCAACAGACCGAATAAAGCGACATCAACGTCTAAAATAAGTCTTTTTAATTTCTAATGAAGTTAATTTAATTTTTTTATAAGAGACAATGGACTTTTTACTTTTATTTTAAATTAATGATAATCAATTACAATTAATTATTAATAAAATTTTTTAAATAAAATAATTTAAATATGTACTTAATTTTTTAATAAAAAACGTATTTAGAAGAACATGTGACTTGAGGTAGTTTATTTCCCACATAGAAATATTTAATTTACGATTGAAAAATGAGACGAAAAAGTCTCCCCAATGATTTAAATATTACCAGAAAACTGATCAAAAATGAATCAAAAAATCGTATCAGAAATGATTCTCTGGGATGATTCATCTGTAGGGTACCATTTTCTCACAACGGGAGTATCATTTATGATCGAAAAATGAACTCATATGCGGTTATTTTCGCCCTCAAGCTGATTCGGAAAAGATTCGATTATGATACAAGAACTATAAAATATGCGATTGAAAAATGAGACGAAAAAGTCTCCACAATGATTTAAATATTACCAGAAAACTGATCAAAAATGAATCAGCAAATCGTATCAGAAATGATTCTCTGGGATGATTCATCTGTAGGGTACCATTTTCTCACAACGGGAGTATCATTTATGATTGAAAAATGAACTCATATGCGGTTATTTTCGCCCTCAAGCTGATTCGGAAAAGATTCGATTATGATACAAGAACTATAAAATATGCGATTGAAAAATGAGACGAAAAAGTCTCCACAATGATTTAAATATTACCAGAAAACTGATCAAAAATGAATCAGCAAATCGTATCAGAAATGATTCTCTGGGATGATTCATCTGTAGGGTACCATTTTCTCACAACGGGAGTATCATTTATGATTGAAAAATGAGCTCATATGCGGTTATTTTTCCCGTCAAGCTGATTCGGAAAAGATTCGATTATGATACAAAATGCTAGCTGGGATGATGCTTATAGATAAATTTGTGTGTGTGTGTGTGTGTTATATTTCTTGTTCAAAGCACAGTCAGTACGAGAAAAAATATGAAATTACAAAAAGAAGTTTCTTGTTTTGATATATTGATGTGCAAATAAATTACGTAAAGCCGATGCGACCGATTGTGTTATTGTAGAGTAAAAATACGTGTTTTATTGTTGTAAAATTAAAAATAAGTTGATTCGCACCGAACTACATATAATTATTTGATTTAGAAATCTGAATTGTATACTTACAATATTTTTTTTTTATTGCTTTAAAATTTTGAGTTTTTCAGTGCTTGTTGATTGGAATTTATATGTTTCCCACGACGAATATTTTCTTAGCAGTGTAAGAACTAATAAATTAAGCATCTCCATCCTGTGCTTAAAGCATACGTTGCTCTCGTCAAACCAAAAGGAATATATTGTATTTTTGGTACAATTTACGCATTGTTCAACAATAATTTTTTTATGTTTTTATTTCTTTGGACTTAGAAAAAAGATTTTCAAAAACTTTTATGTGAATCTTACACACTGCAAAAAATCAGTCTGATGGAACACACAAACTTCCAAAATCTGTTTCTTTATCATAATTTTTAACGTGAACAAACATTTCTGAAGGATATGACAAAACTTTCGCTGGTTTATTTACATCCACACGGCATTTTGCAAAAAGTTTTTTCATTCGCTTTTATATTTAACTCATCAACTTCGGCTTCAATAGATTTCTTATTCATTATTTTGCTTTCTAATGTTTTTATCCTTATTTTTTGGAAACTTTCTGATTTTTTCTTTAATTTAAGTTTGTCTTGCGAAACAGTCTTCAGTTTTTTAAACATTGTAAAATATTTCTTTCTATAAAATTCTTCATTTTTATAACTTTTATAACAATTTGTGCAAAACGATGGTGATTCCGATCTTTTGCGATTATGAGGCGGACTTCTAAATAAGGGTAAAGCAACATCTTCACTTAATAAACAGTTTTCTTTTTCAATATCTGAGTCATCAGTCAAGTTAAAAGTTGGTACTGCGTCGCGCTTCAAGTATTTCTTTCCTATATTTTCTGACGGAAAGTGTCTTTCACATATATGTATATAATGTCCGCGATCTTTCCAAAAAGCTTTCGTCAAAGTTGCACTTTTCTATCCACGCTTTAAGCAATATGTCATTGGAATATGGAAAACGAAAGATTTTAAAGTTTGGAAAACTTCATTTGGATCTGCCACAATGAGGCAAACAACACTTATTGCCTGCTATAAGCGATAACTTCTTTTGTTTAATTTCAGTTAGTTCGCTCATTATGACATTTTTTTACTTATTTAATTACTAAGACTTTTTTAATTTCACACTAGATTATAGTTTCAAGCACAATATATTCACTGTGAAGCAGAAGTACAGTCGAATTTTTGCCTAATCTTCAACGGGTTAAGATGTAGAATAAGAAAATTTCACTTCATACACAACGTTTTATGATTTATTTAGGTAAATAATTGTCATATGCAAATTTTTCCTTTACTAATTGAATATGTAAAAAAAATGTTTTATGACTTAATCAGGAAAAATAAACTAACAAGTGTCTTTCAATAAAAAATGCAGGTAATAAAATTAAAAAATGCTAACCAGAGATATTTTTTAAAGTATGTGGGTTTTTCCAATATACCTGCCTCAGCAAAATATATGTGCTTTAATCACAAAACTTGGGATATGCAGACAGCAGTACACACGTGCATTTTATTGCACCCGTTGTGGTAAAACCACAATTATACTATTCTTACAAATAATTTTATGGTCTTTATTGCTAAAAACTTAATTCCTACATGCTAAAACATTTATTTTTAAGGGTTGCAAACAAGTCATGCAAGTGATGTGAAAAAAACACACTGCACCAGGTAAATAAATCGCAATACCTTCATTAATCAAAGGAATAGCATATTAATTGAAACTTTTACTTTTCTGCTGTCAGTTTTTGAACACTGATATTAAATTCAAATAACGGTAAATTTATATTCGGTGCGAATCCATGTATTTGCAAAAGTACAACAATAAAATACATATTTTTGCCATACAAATAAACAATCGGCAACATTAAGTTCTACGTAGCTTATGTCCATATACATATGCATATGTGCGAAAACACAAGTTCTTTTTGTTTGTGTATATTTTTCCTTTGCTTTAGGAAAAATACACAAATCCATTCATACTTATGCATGCAAAGGCACACATACATACATGTATGCATATGCAGATGAATAGCAAAGACGAGAATAATAAGTGCTCTGAGAAAATAAAATACTCTCTTTGAAACACATGGATTTAGTAGAAAATCCACCAGCAAATTAAGCACTGACAGTAAAATGTATGGACGTAGAACATCTTTATATTTATAGTCTTTGATTCAACGTACAATAAAATCAGCATCGTTCTAATATCTGTTCATTGGAATGATTGTGAGTGGAGGGATCGAACATGTTTTACTCAATTCATTCACATACATTAAATGTTTTATTCAGTTTTAATCATGCAACAAAACTCAATGTTGAATATAATCAGCATCATAGAAACGAACGCATCGTTGAAATAATTGTGAGTGGAGTGATCGAACTTGTTTTATTCAAACTTCTATGTGAACAAGCGCTGACGTTGTATAAAATCAAAGTAGTCAAGTTCGTTCAAGTTATTTTAAAACACACACACACAAACATGTCAAACAGGGGTGGAAAATTGGAGGTTTCTTTTTGTTCCAATTATAAAAAAGGTGCAACATTTCGTCGGCTTGTTTCTGGTTTGCGGCACAGTATATTGAAAATACATTATGTCCGCAGCAAACCAGAAACAAGCCGACGATTTGTTTAACTACGAGTTTGAAAATTTGCATGTTTTTATGGTTAAGCAATTGTCTATATGCATTTCGTTCCCGCTTTTTGGAACTCATCAGTAGACTACAACCCAAAACATTTTTGAATTTAGCTAACAAACATCGTATGTTTATAGTAAGACTCTTAATACTATATTGAGAATCATAATATACAAACATAATAAGTTTGAAAGCCTAAAACAAGCATCTTTATTCGATTGTGCATTAAGAGTCTACTATAAACATACGAAGTTTGCTAGCTAAATTCAAAAATGTTTTGGGTTGAAGTCTAGTGATGAGTTCCAAAAAGCGGGAACGAAATGCATATAGACAATCGCTTAACCATAAAAACAAGCAAATTTTTAATTTAAATAAATAAAGACTTTATGTCAAATAAATATACTTCGGTATTTCATTTAACTACGAGTATTAATAACAAAATCTTCAAAAGAACTTACATAAGGGGAACTCGTTTAACCTGTTTTATATCTCTTAAAGTTTAACCTTCTTATTTACAAAATATGTTTGATGCTTATTAAGAGCTTATTTAACAACTTTCTTTACGATAGTTGTCATAGACCTTTAATAATTATAATATATTTTTTTATAAATAATGCAGTAAATATTTAATAGCTCTTAGAAAAATACAAGGCTGTAAAAAATTTTAGCACCAATTTTTGGTCTTAAATTGCCTGTTATATATACGTGACAATAAATGAATGAAATTGTTGTACTTGTAAATTAATAACAGCAAAACTGCTTGCACATACATACATATGTCAAGAAAACTTATATTGCACAAACACAACTGATATATAAGGATTTACCAGTAATTTTTTTTACTGAATAAATGGTTAAAATGTTTTGAAAAATTGCAAGATTTTTGCTGTTATACATATGAAAACTATGTAACTAAAATTTTTTAAATTTTAGAGAAATAAAAATGTTTGTCTGAATCTTAAAAATATATATCTAAATATAAATTTCATAAAATTTTTAATTTTGTGCTTTTTTGAAAAATTATACGTTTGTTCTCGATTTCAGTTTTTTTTTTTAATTTTAAAGCTGACAATGCTGTTTTTGTTTATTAAAGCTTAAAAATGATGTATTAAACACATTGGCGCACAGTCATAGTCAAAACAAAGTATACTTTAAGGGTTTAAAACCAGCATTTTGTATGGCAATATTGGTTTTAAACTCTTAAAGTGTACTTTGTTTATGACTATGACTACGCGGCATTCACTCCATACATATACATATATGTGCACATATTTCTTCAGTGGTGCCACTTTCAAATACTTCACATATATAGAAATAAAATTACTCATATAAATTACTTATATATGTATAAAAATTAATCAATGTTTACGTTTATATGAGTTTTGAGATCTTCTTTCTCTTAAATAATATCAAATAATTTCAAGTTATAATTCATTTTGCATTTCGTATTATATTTTCAGCACTGTATTTGCTCATTGTCGCCAACAAAAACAGAAATTTGTCTAAATTGGCTACAGCTACAACGGTGGTCGTGTAGCCATATAGCCGTGTTGTCAAGCGGTAGCCTGCTGTGGTGAATGTGTTTAGGGTTTGATGATAGGTTTGTGGCAAAAATGAACTAGTGAACGAGTTCGACCCAAGTCTATTAAGCAACGCAAAATAATTACATATGTATGTTTCCAACGAGTGTTAAACATGCATGGTCAAACAGATTACTAAAACTCAAACTGATTGACAACAATTAGTGAAAAGCGGCGTTTAAAAATTAGACTTGTATCAAACTCATTCAGTAGCTTGTTTTTGACACAAACCAATCATCAAACCCATGTAATTTAAAAACTAGAAGAAAATCAACCGAAAAGTGGCAAAGTTATAAGCAATTCAGTGATTAAATCCAAATCCTATATTTTCCGAATACTTGATTTTTTTCGACAATTTATGAGTTCAGTTGCTCACACGCAAATATATTGAATTTAATTTTTTTTATTTTTATGTATTTTGAATTTGTTATTACTATTATTTAGTCACTCAATTGCTTATAACTTTGTAATTTTTCGGTCGAATTTCTTCTTGTTGGTCTTAGTTCTTACGTAAAAGTATCATCTTTACGTACATGAACAGAAACCAGACGTTTTTTGAACGATTTGTACTTTTCTGTCGGCATACTCACTGTAAAATATGATTTTTTTTAAAATGTGCCCTATTTTCATCGATATATTTTGAACCGCTTTACCACTCGAAGATCCGATTATACATATTTATTTGTCATCTCAATACCTTACATTTGAATACCAAGAACGATCCAATCGGACATTTCTAGCTCGAGATATGCTTGGTCAAGTGAAAAAAGGTCGAAAAAATTAAAAAATTACAATATCTCAAAAACTGTTCCATAAATATAATTTAACTTTTTTAACATAAGGAAAATCACCTCTCATCAAATGTACATAAAAAAAAAATTAATTTTGTAAACTAGTGTAATTTAAGTTTATTAAAAAAATTAAACCGAATCTCAGAAATTTATATAAAATTTGTGTCTCTAATATTTTTCAAAAAGTTCGTAGCGACTAGCTCTATTACACAGTTTCTTTACTTTTACCATCCCTGATATGAAACTCCTAAATTAAGTACATATACCCATACATACTTAAACATTGATTTGTTGGCTCTTTATAAATACAACATTCATACACAATGAATTTTTTCATTTTCACTTTCACCTTTACTCTGCATCAACTACTTGATGCTGATTAGAATGAACATTTTTTCCTTTCGCATTATGTTCTTGTTCAAAACACTCATTGTCGAGCCAAAAAACCAATCATTCCATGATACAATTATACAAGGTACTTGCACAAACCCAGACTGTTAATGTATACAATGCAGAAACTTGTCCAAAGCATATTTATATAAAGTATATACAGGTCTACAACAACTAAGAAAGTACAAAAACAACAGGCGATTTGTTTGTGTAAGAATAATGGATGAATGTCAAAAACAGATGGATACAACCAGACCTGGGCAACTTGCATTACTTTTGCATAAGCACTGATTAAAAAACAAAAATTTTAGTGCAAATTTAAATTTGATGCTTGTAGTGGACTATTTTTTGCACTTAAATAAAATCTCTTAAAAGTAAGGGATTAATATTGCATTAGCAGCTAATCGCATGACAAAAAATACACTAATTTTGTGTTGCCACTAAGCACATCATGAAGTAATGCAATATTATTGCACTATCACATATTGTACACAGTAAAATTGAATAAAACGTGAAAATACTTTTAGGAGATAGCACAAATAAAAAATATAACATACACTAAACTTCATTGAGGGCACTTTTATAAGTACGTACATACAAATTAACGAAAAAAAACTGTCAATATAAATACAAACTAGATTTTAGAACCAATTGAAAAAAATTAAAAAGTTTCATACTTCAAGTACGTTGCATCTCGAGTTTATATGAAGAACCGTGCAATTGAAAAAAGATCAGAACTTAGGTTTTCGTTTATTGTAAAGTTATATCTTAAAAAATGGTGATTTTATAAACGAAAAATACTACCGCTTGGAACAATTTCATCAAGTTTTGTCTTTCTCTCGAAAAATTATAAAAAACGTAGTGATATGATTTTTCCTCTTGGATGACGATATGTACATAGGAAAAAATTTACATATTTATGTATGTACGTATGTTTTTATGTATGTACAAATTTACTTTGTATTTTGCACTATATGTTTCACTGATAATGCAATAATACTATTCATAATGTGTTTAGTGGTGCAAAAAATAGTGCACTAAAAGTAACAATGCAATGTTGATGAATGTCTTTGAAGGGATTTTAGTAAAATGCAAAAAAAAAATTGCACTAATATTATTAAAATTAGTGCTAATGTAATAAATTGGCATTTGCATTGATTTAGTTTATTGTGGGAAAATGGTCAATGCATTTGCTTATTTAATGCAATAGTCCCAGATCTGCATACAACAAAAAGAAAATGTATGGATAGACCAAACCAAAGTAAATTTATTAATTGATAAACCTTTAATATGTGAAATAAGTATAATAAAAGATAATAATTAAATATAATTATTTTTAAATGTTTTGTAACACATTTTTTAAGTAAAAATTTATATAACTTTTTCACATACATACGTTGTCAATATACCCAATTGTGTATAACAAAGCAAAACAAAACAAAATGGTGTACGCAAATTGTAAACAACTTTTGACATTCATGCATTGCCACGAAACGAGAAAAAAATTAATCACCTGAGTAGTTGCATATACTTGATATAAATTTACTTTGAACTTGTCAAACTTTGTTTACAAGCCGCAAAAATGTTAGTGTATGTCAGTGTTGCCAGTGAAATTTCGAGAAAGATACATTTTAGTTTCCAAAAAGATACATTTTTTCCCAAATATATACATTTTGTAAAAAAAATTTAAAATCCATTTTTAACGTTTAACATTTATTAACATAACATTTTTATTTCATATTTAATGAATATTGTAAAGAAAATGATATCATATAAATTAATTTTTATATTTATTTAAGTCATAAATATTAGGCATGTAATTTTTAAAAATAATAAGCAAACTTTAAAATTAATTATATGTAACTATCTTTGGATGTTATCGAAACAAATTCGTTTTTGTTAAAATTAATATACGAGTTAAGGCGCTTTTACTAAGGCCATTATATCAAAAATTTCATATATGTATGTAAATTTCTTGAAAATAAAAAAGACGTTCATATTTCCTCAGAACAACTTAGCACTACTAGTAATCATCGATTTAGGTGGATCGTATGTTGAAACATCCTTAATGTTTTCTTTCACCATTATTACAGCTGCTATTGTATTAGTATTGAGTCGGTTACGATGATCAGTCTTAATAAGTTTTAGTTGGCTAAAAATTCTCTCCACACATGCATTCGAAAATGGAAGTACAAATGTTAAAGAAACTACTTTTTTCAAATTTTTAAAGATCGGCTCATTAATAACATTTTTTAAATTGAACACTTTTTCCCAATACTCATCAGCGGCCATGTCACTGTTTAACCCAATCTCTTCGTGGTTGAGGAGAGCGTGTTCACGCCATTCCTTATGCAAAGCATTCTGGTCGATAAAATTTAACAAAGACGGAAATTTTTTTAATACAACAGTTAAATCCTTTTCTTTAAAAGATTGAGCTTCCTTTAAATTAAACATATTTATAATATTAAATATTTCATCGGTAAATACGAATTTTAAATTTATTTGTTTTAAAACTTGGATATAAAATGATTGACAATTTTTTAGTAAATCATATTTCTTATGCTGATCTTCTATTAGGGTAGCAAGAGAAGTATGAGCTAAAACACCTAAGTAAATTTTTTCAATTGGTAAAAAATAATTCGGATTTGAAAATTCTATTTTCAAAGCATCTGTTGCCTTTACATAGTTAAATTCTAAATAGTTGCTAGCAATTGTTTTAATTAATTTTTCAACTTCAGATTGCAAAAGGTAAAGACGAGGCTTTTCCGCCTGGAATAGTAGGTTAAAATCGTTTAAAAGTTCTAAAGTGTATGACATAAATTCCAAATAAATTTTTGTAATGTCATTACTTAATAAATCAAAAACTTCTTGGTTGCCTTTAGTGGGATTCTCGAATAATTCCAACCGAAAATATTCTGTTAAAGCAGTATATTGCTCCAGCGTTCTATAAACGCACGATTTTAGTGAAAGCCATCGTGTTGCTGCTGGACTTAAAATTTTATGGTTCTCTACTTGAAAGTAATTTTGAAATTCTTGAAGTTTGGATATCCTCTTTGAACTTCTACAGAAGTGTCCTGCGATGCTTCTTAACATGTCTTCCACTGTTCCTGGTAATTTTGCACAAGCTTTTGACGCTACTAGATGTATAAGATGGCAACTACATTTAATGCATACAATGTTCTGTACAGACTTTTTTAAGTGACTAAAAACAGAGTTATGATTTCCAGCCATAATATTTGTTGTGTCAGAGGATAATCCAATCAAATTTTCAAAAGGCACAGAATTAGTACGTAGCCAGTTTAAAAGTGCCTCACTGAGGTCTTCAGCTTTGCCACTTTCTGTTTCAAAAAGATCCAAAAAATGAGTTTAAACTTTTTCATTGTCTGGATCATAATATATAACACATGTGCTTTACATTGCTTCTTAACAGAAATGTCTGTGGTCTCATCCATTATAATGCTAAAAAAAAATTTCGGGTGTGCTAATAATTTTTATTATTTCTTGTTTAAATGCTGGTCCAATTAATCTTTTGACTATATTAGTTACCTTTGTTCAGCCCAAATGAATTTTTCGCGCAATTTTGGAATCCGGAAGCGTATTTGCCAAAAATGGAATAAATGAATCAGATAGAGAAAACGGAAGATTATTGTTGGCAAGAAACGTGCAAATTTTAATTTCGGCTCTTTTGATGGCATGATCTTCATGGTTTGAAGTATCCAATTGTTCGATTGGTTTGCAGTTCTTTATTGCATTCCAATGCTTACGGTTTGCTAATGTTATTTCAAAAGCTTTGCAAAATGGTACGGTGTTTCCCTTAGTAATTTTTTTCATTAACCACCCATTGTACTCTTTTATTAACAGCCATTTCTCATTAAAATTGTACGTTGTCTTTTTTGGAGAATGACCTGTAAATTATAACGAAATGCCAATAATTCCATATAGAAACATACTTATGCACATAAAATTTGCTTCAAATGTAAAATTCACTCACTCATTTTGTTTATACATATGTATCTACATATATAATATTTCCAGTCAGCTTTTTTAGGTTTCTTTTTTTTAATTTCGGGATTAAAATTGTTTTATTTTATAAAATTATTACATAAAAATGGTCTGAAATTACTAACTGTAAAGATCATTTTTGTTTTCTTCTTTCTAAAATTTCATCTTAAGAATAAGTAGACGACAGAACTTAAAACAAAATACATGTTATTTTTGTATTTAGTTCTGACCGTTTTTTAGTATTCATAACGAAATGATAACTTCAAAAAACTTTGTCAGAGACGGATAGTTTAATATTTTATTTCTGTACATTTTGCGTACAGATTCAAAAGATACGAAAAATGTCGGGATTACACATGGTACGTGAAGTCATCAAAAGATACGAAAAATGTATATTTCGTATCCTAATGGCATCACTGGTGTATGTGTGTGAATAAAATAATTACAGTGTTGCCAATGAATTTGCATGTGGCTGTGTCTCCAATTACACATTGAAGAAAATTACACTACACATCCTTTGTGTAGGTTAAAATTAAAACAAAATTAAACAAAAATAGAAGTCAAAGTAGAATTACACTCAGATTATACATGAATCTAATTATAGGCCTACACATGTGAGTAGAAATTACACACTCTGTATATTACACACATATTGGCAACACTGAATGACTATAATCATTCATGAATGCCGCGTCTGCAATTGTACTTTAGTTACCCTGTAATTGTTATTTTTAACAAAAAAAGACATCTGTTTTTGACTAAATTCTGTTTGGTTCTACCAACAAAATGCGTGTGTTTCTTGGTGTTGCAATTTTGTTGTAGTATAATTGTATCATGAATCATTGTATAATTGTATCATGAATCATTCGAACTGATTGTTTTGATGTTACGCATGATTATAAATCATATCTAAAAACATTCCACTCACTTGAGCGATTAAAACTTAGGGCCTGTCCCACGATGTCACCAACGTTCGACCCGTCGCACACTTACATTCAAAACAAAAACAAATTTTTAAATTTGTTGTTGTTTGCAATGTAACTGTGCGACGAGTCGAACATTGGTGACATCGTGGGACTGGCCCTTAGCAACGAATATGTGTGTTTTGAACAAGTTTGATTTTTTTAACAAAAAGACATGTTTTTATGATATTAATTACGTATGATTATTTTTCCGATCACTCGTTGCAGTTCCCTGATATTTATGTATATACATGTGCATTTACTTTAATATCTACATACATACCTACTACCTACAATAATTTCTACAATAACAAAATACACAACAAAAACATATCACTTTTCAATCAAAAATGCATCCATTTCTACTCTACATCTTTTTCTACATACATATGTACATATATGTATATTTGTATGTAGCACATATGTATATTAAACATATGCATGAAACTAAATAATGATGTTGATGAAACTTTCGCTACAATTTTTTTATTCGTTTCATTTCTGTTTCATACAGATGAATAACTATGAAACAAGAACAATGAACACTCAATAGTTAAGAACGCAGTAAAATGATGTTGGTTTGTTTACTTATACAAGAGCATACTAACATTTACAAATGTGAAACAGAACATGTGTTGAGTAAATCTCGATTAAGTTCATGCAAAAACAATGGGAGCTATTGTGGAAAACGCGTCGAAGAAGTGAAAGTTACATGCAAAACAAAAACAAAACTGTGTAAATGTAAAAAAATTGTTTTTGTTTCTCATAGGCCAGTCACACACGACAACAATTGTGCTGGCATAAAATGCTAGTTTGTGGGTGAGAGGGGCAAAGAGAGTGGTTTTGTGTTTGGAATAATTTTTCAACCAGTTACAACCCCGCATCAGCACCACAAAACCAATACATACACAACTTAAAAAACAGCAAATGTAAAATGAATACAAAAAAACACTAATACACAAAAAGCTTTGTGCACGTATAAATTTTTATGAAGGATGAATTAGTCTCGTGTGTTCTAAAAAGATCAAAAATTGTTCGGCCATACAAAATTAACCGTTTTTAAAAGAGAGAGAAACGCGTTGAAATTCTCACGTTTATTTCATTTTAGAAATGTATGGCAAACAAAAACAATTTTTGAAAATTTGTTTTTGTTTTAATGTAAAGTTTCACTTCTTCGACGCGTTTTCCAGAATAGCCCTCAATATGCTTTTAAAGATCAGTGTTGCCAGTTGTAGGAAAAGGGAAAGTACCAGAATAATCACCGAAAAGTTAAAAAATTTTAACGCGCTCTAAATTAAATTCAGTTTTTATTAATGGGAGTGATCTGCAACTACGGAAAAATATTTAATTTAGATAAAAGTATTTAATTTTATACTATCTTTCGCTTTCACGAAATGCATTACATATAAACATAAGTTAAATGTACACATAATTTTCTTTCTTTTAAATGAAATATTATTATTGTTTAAAATTTCGTATTTTTACATTAGAGTAATAATCAAATTTTTTGAGTTTTATTACAAATATTAATTATTAAAAAATTAAATTAAAAACACATTACATAAAATTTAAAAAAAATTATATAGAAGTTGATTAATGAGAAGAATGATTTTTTTAGATTTCATAGATTACGTGAATATTTTGCCAAATAAAAAATGTAAGATGTTCTCAAGAATCGATTATTTTAGTCTCACGCCTATTTAAAATCATTAAGTTGGTAATCCAGTAGGGAAGAGCTTCCACCAAAAATGCTTAATTCCAAACCCGATTACCTTTATTGAAATTTTTTGCTAGGCTATTACACATGTGCGACGCATACAAAAAATTTCATGATTTCACTATATTAGCAACATTGCTATTGCGTATTAATAACAAAAGATGAGATGAGATAAAGCAGCATGAAAAAAAAGTCGTTTCAATGAACAATCTCTTTGTGTTAACAGTATGAAGCGAAATGTTTTCACTCACAGTATGATAAAAGCAACAGTTTGTTCAGTATTAACATATTTATTCGAAGTTGGGCTTTAGTAAACAAACATTTCAGCAGTTTCATGGATGGAATTGTTCATGCTACTCTATAATGTATATACAGGTACACATCACCTCATACAAAATACATATTCAAACTAACAACAAAAATATATGTAAGTATAAAAACATACATGTACATATGTATGTAAGTACCCTGTCGGAAATTAGGTTAACTTTAAACTAACTTTAAGCTAACTATTTCGCAACTAATACTGACTGGCACTTGGATTACTTTTCGATGTAATCAACTGACTATTTTAACATTGCGATGTCCTAGGCAGTAGTCAATTGTCTCACTCTGCATTACTTTCAGCTAACTTAAAGTTGGCTTTTTTAAATCACTGGTAGTCAGTAAATTTAAAAAATTATTTTGGGGTTCGAACATGTATCATCACACGTTGTGTACTCAACGCGCTAACTACATAGCCAAGATACCATCTAAAATAATAACAGCAAAATGTTAATATAAAACTGAAATTAGTTTCAAAGTAGCTGAGAATAAATTTGTTGGCTCTCATCAAATTCGATTACGTACTCAACTTAAGAATTAATTTTTTATTTGTTCTGGATGACATTGCAGTTAGCTTTTAGTCAGTCTAAGAAAAGTTAACTATAAGTTAACTATTTTTGTAGTCAACCACACATTCTCCGACAAGGTAGTATGTGTATATTCCCACCCATACATATTCACTTTCTTTCCTTTTTAATATTGTACACAATTGAAATTCTTCAGCAATGCTTAAGCATGCTGAAGTCAGCAAAAACCGTAGTTTTGAAAATTTGCTCATTGCTGATGCTGACAAACTTTCACAGCACAGCAAATCAGCATCAGCAAAAAAACCAAAATTGCTGATGGTCAGCATCAACAATTTTTCAAAAAAATACTATTGCTGATGCTTACATCAGCACTTTCTTTCAGTAATTTCATTTTGCTGATTGCTTGTGCTTCAAACATTTCACAGCACAGCATTAGCAAATAGTTTTTTATTACATTGTGTGCTGATGCTGATTGCTGCTGTTGATTCATTTGAGCTTGAAAATAGTTAAGCAAATTCAAACAATGGTACTGGGATAACGTAATTTTTTATGTGATGAGACAAAGCTAATGTTTTACTATCACAATGGACCACAAAAAGATTGGCTCAAGCCTCTGACGGTGCTAGAAAATAAAACTGTAATACTCATAATAACGTTATGAAAATTACGTGTCATAATATAGGATTGTATATCATACAATGGAGTTATTGAAATGCGGATTTTAGAAGGCATAATGAACAAAGGTAGTTTATCTTGGTATTGTGAAGAACGAATTATCCGTCAGTGCTCGAAGATTAATTTTTTTGACACAGTAAACCTTGTAAAGTTTAGTTACGAATTTTATCAAGACAAGGACCCGAAGCACAAATCGTCTCTCTGTAGGACACGGTTGTTATTGACACTCCAGCGCAAAGTATTGACTAGAACCCCATCGAAAATTTGTGGGCTCACCTAAAGAAAAAGCTCTCGGAGAAATAAAGTGCAGTTAATACGGTTATACAGCAAGAGTGGGAGAAAATACCTGAAGACTATAGGATATAAGCTAATTTATTCGATGTTCAGATGTTTACAATCAATTACCGTGATGTTCAAGGAGGGCACACAAAGTATTAAATTTTATTTAATTTATAAATTTTAAACCATTTATTTGACAGTACGAAACCTGAACTATTTTGTTTTTAGCTATCATTAGAAATTTCCTGTTGAAGTGATATTAATGTTCTTTAAGTAATATAGTTATAAACAACATTGAGAAGGTATATAGTTTGCAAACTAATTTATAATTTTTTTTAATATTATTTATTTAACAAGAAAAATTATTTTTATAATAATTTTATATAAAACTAATTACAATATAAAAACAAACTTGATCCATGAATTATTATTAAAAAAACAAACAAAATAAAGAATTATTAAATATTACAGTATATAAGGAACCGTCACTACATTACCCCTTTTTGAAAAATTTAGTATATTTAAATTAAAACTTACAGTCTTTTGTTTTATTTTTATATCGGAATCTAAAATATTATTTTCTATAAAAGCAGGTTTAATTCTGTCAATTGATATTTTCTTAATTTTATTACTCATTTGAATCTTAAAATATTTCGAATTTTTATCAAAACTTCAAATGGTCCAATATTCGGACAACACAAGCTCGGATTCAAGTCATTACCCACAAAAATATACTGAAAATCCTCGAGATGTGTAGGAATAAATACTTTTAAGCTACGGTCACACTTGTCAAACATTTGCCCAAAAAAGCGTAACCAACAAACACTAATGAAAAAAGTTTTGATCCAGACACTTGTTTATCATATTAAACCGTTTCGAACACAGCTAATGTACCATGTCATAGAATCCAACAAAATTGGCTACTCTTTAACTTGACAAACTTTTGTCTGAATTGAACGATTTTTCATTAGCATTTAGTGGTTACGCTTTTTTGGGCAAATGTTTGACAAGTGTGACCGTAGCTTTATTGAGTTTTTGTGATTTGAAGTATTAGATCGAAAATTACCGAAATGTTTCCTAATTTTATTTAAGAAATCTGAACATTCAAACGATCCCCTAGAATCAACCGCCATTTCACTAGGTAATCGCACACATTGACCATAAACCGTTTCCGCTGCGGATGTTTTAATATCTTCTTTTACAACCGAACGTAGTCCTAATAAAATAATAGGAAGTTCCTCATACCAATTACCAACATTCCCACGAGCCAAAAGTGATGTTTTTAACTGATGATGGAAACGCTCAGCTAATCCATTTGACGGAGGATGATATGCAGTAGTTACAATATTGTCAATACCTAAAAAGTTGGAAAACTCTTTAAAAACAAAAGAAGTGAATTGTGCTCCTTGATCACTGGTAATACGAAGAGGAATTCGAAAACGTGATATAAATTCATTTAAAAAACTTTACATACAAAATTTGCTGTTACATTTTTAAGTGGATAAGCTTCAGGCCAACGTATAGTTCTGTCTACTATTGTTAGTATGTAACGATATACATTTGATATAGGTAATGGGCCAACAATATCAATATGTACATGCTCAAACCTTACTCTGGGAATTTTAATTTGTTTCGCTTCAGATTTAGTATGTTTACAGATTTTGGATTTTTGACAATGTGTACAATTAGTTACCCATTTATTTATTTATTTATTTATACATATTATACAAAGTAAATTTGCATAATATGGTTGCACAAATATGGGCGGAGTAACTAGACCATATGCCCAAGATGTTATTAACAGTATTTTAAAAAGGTTTTTGTGACTGACTGTACACGACCTATGCCTTCACATAGGAAGTAGCAAAGTGGTTGTTAAAGAAATTCCACAGAAGAACCGCAAGAATATACGGTTATCCGTGGATGATCAGTCAACCAGTGCGAGTGAGACGCAAAACTCTCGAAGGCCAATAAACAACAAATTTTTATTCATTAATGGCCAAAAATATCTAGAACTTATTAAAACGTCTAGAGGCCCTAGTTCCTGGATGCGAAATACTATGTAATCGATTAAATATACCTTTCCTCATGCTATGTGGTATATAAGACCGAATCTTATCATTTGATTCTTCACACCATATTGATATGTCAAATCCAGTTACATTAAATCTATTAAACTTATAGGGACAAGTTTTATCTTCAATAAGTTTTTTTAAATTTGAATCTTTACATTGTTCATTAAACAAGTGAATTACATCTAGATTGTCTTTTGTAGTTGAACTATTTTCCGGAGTCCTGAAGAGTTCTGCCACAGTATTCGAATCTCCCTTTATATATCTTGTCATTTGTAAACTGTCCTATAAATTCAAGATGGCGTGTCTGTCTTGGACCCGATTAACTTGAGAGTTTAAAATTTGTGTAAGTGGTTTATGATCCGTGTAAACAATAAAGGACCTCCCCTCCAAGAAATGTTTAAAATGTTTAGATATTTAAAAATATTGCTAAAAGCTCTTTATCAAATGAACTATACTTAATTTCAGAGGACGTAAATTTTCTCGAGTAAAATGCTAACGGTTGTAATACACCTCCAGCTGCAATGTTTGAAGCATTTATCGTTAAAGAAAACACAGTAGCAGGATTTAAAAATAATAATAAAACGTTAGAAGCAAAACTCTCTTTAACCTTTAAAAATGCAGAATCTGCTTCCTCCGACCAAGTCAGTGATTTTTGCTTTTGTCTCAATGCAGCATTCAAAATTCCATGTACTGGACTTAACAATTCAGCTACTTTGGGAATATACCTATGATAGTAGTTAACCATCGCAACAAACTTCTGCAACTGTTTTACAGATCTTGGTTTTTCGTATTTGCGGATTGCCGTAACTTTGTCATCCGAAGGTTTAATACCTTCATGTGAAATATTATAACTCAGAAAGTCAATGTTTGTTGCTCCAGAAATACATTTACAAATTTTTATATTTAATCCATATTCAGCTAACCTTTTAAAAACTAAACGAAGGTGCTCTAAATGTTCCTCTTCATCCTTACGTGCAACTAATACGTCATCTAAATAAACAAAAATAAAATTTAGTCCTTGAAAAACTTATTAATAAACCTTTGAAATGTCTGTGCAGCATTCCTTAATCCGAAAGGCATTCTAGTAAATTCAAACAGTCAAAAAGGTGTTAGTAATGGTTGTCTTATGGATATCACATTCTGCAATTGGTATTTGATGGTACGCGCGAATTAAATCCAATTTAGAAAATATATATTTTTCTTTAAATCTATACCGAGATCGTGAATATGAGGAATAGGGTATCTATCAGGTATGCTGACAAAATTCAGCCTTCGATAATCACAACAAGGTCGCCAATCATTATATTTTTTTTTTTTTGAACGAGATGTAAAGGAGATGATGAATATGATTTAAATGGCATCCAGTCGCCGTGGCTTTGAAAATGGTAAAGGACCAGAAGTTTCAATTTTATGAAGAGTGCTATGTTTAACTTCTTTGTTATAGTCAGGTGAGGTTGTTATAGAATTAAACTCCATTAAAAGAATTGAAAATTTATTATCAACTATAAATAATTTGGGTAGTGAAACATTACTATACGCTTCAATAGCTTTAATAGATAGATTCGCTAAAGCATCGATTAGATTTTTATGTTTAAGATCTATGAGCAGTCCAAATTTTGATAGAAAATTCGCACCAATTATTGGTTTTGCAATATTTGCAATTGTAAAAACAAATGGGAGTACTCTTCTCAAACCTAAATTTACTTTCAAAAATTTGGTACCAAAAATTTTAATACTATTTACTATCATTTGCTGCTTTTAAAACTGTATCTGAAGAACGCTTAAAATTTTTAGATTTTGATACGGGTAAAACCGAAATCTCAGCACCGCTATCAATCAAATATTTTAACTTATTTTCCGAATCGCAAACAAAAAGACGACGTGTAAAATTGCTTTACCTATTATGAGGAAAATTTAGTTTTCCTCTTGCGATAACTCAAAAGCACATGGCTTTTCACATTTCCCAGCTTTGCTATCAAAACGATAATGATAACGAAAAAGCCAGTTACGACTTACAGAAGAACCTCTAGAACGTACTGCAGAACGACTTCTGTTTCTAAAAAGGGCTTTAGTATGAAAATTTCGAAAGGATTGATTTATTTCAGCAACTTCTATAGATAAATTTGTAAATTTATCAAGCATACCTGATGTAACTTTGATTAAATTATCAACTGCTATGTCTATTTTTGCATTGTTTTGAAAAGTGTCCTTAGTTTCAATCGCGCACAACTCACTCTTAATTGTAACTTCCCAAATGTTGTCTGCCAACTTCAATAAATCATCAGTATCAACAATATTTGAACCTACTAAAGCAATATTAAGAGTTTTTGGCAATTTTCTCAACCATAAACTTTTAACAAAATCACAATTAATATAACGACCAGTCAAAAGTATTAAAGATCTGTAAAATATAGACGGTTTTCGATCGCCTAATTCAAAATCTGACAAGAGTTTATCGAGTTTTCTTTGCTCACTGAGGGAATGTCGTTCAAGTAACTTATTTTTAAGGTTAACATAAGGATCTTCTGGTGGTGGATCCTGAATTACATCAATACCAGAAACTATAACTTCCTGAGGAAGAGAAACAATAAGATGTTCATATCTGGTATAATCCCGAGTAATTCCTTTAAATTGAGCCTCTATATGAACAAACCACGCTTCAGAATGATCTAACTAAAACGGTGGTAATTTTACTTTACTTACAATTAAAGCATTCTAATCAAAGATTTAAAATTTTAGCGGAAAGCTTTTCTATCAATAAGTTCTCATAAGTATCAAAATGAAACCAAAATCCAGCTTTGTTTGCAAATATTATTCAGCTTTTGAAAGAGAAAAGGCAGTGTTTGATTTGCGCGAAAATATTTTCTACTTAAGACTGGTCTGTTCAAACTTTTGAAAAATATTGCGCAGCAGTCATTACTTCGTAAAAAAAATTTGAAATGAAAACACTATTAACTAGTCCTTGTTTGCTGTAAATTCTACACGAAACAAGTGCCACTCATATTATTTCGCATATATTTTTCCCAAGATGAACAGAGACTACTTCTGCAACATTTTTGCAGAAGTAGTCCCTGTTTTTTTGCATGAATTTTTGTTAATATGTATTTTGAGAGCATTTCACATGAAATGTTGAACAAAGTACAGGCTTTGGGGCCAAAGTACGAATCGGTTGATTGGCTAACATTTTGTGAATTTATTTTTAATAATTATTTATACTAATCTATCTACATATATATATATATATATATATATATATATATATATATATATATATATATATATATATATATGTAATTCTCGTGTCACGGTGTTTGTAATTGAACTCCTCCGAAATGGCTTGACCGATTTTTATTAAATTTTGTATGTGTATTCGATAGGTCTGAGAATACGTCATAGTCTATTTTTATTACTATTTTATTACATACGAACGAACTATCTTATATCTTGAAAGCTTTAGGACTCAGAATATTCATATTTGGTATGGACTTTTTTGAGAGCGAAGTGCGGAGTAGTTCAAAATATTAGTAGGATAGAACCGGGAAAAGGGGCAACCCACCATACATAGTAATTATTAATAATCTTATATCTTGAAAGCTATACTAGCAATAGTCTTCAAATTTGGTATGGACTCTTTTAAGAACACGGTGCGAAGTAGTTCAAGATATTGGTAAAATAGGACCGTGGGAAGGGGCAACCCCCATATATAGTAATTAATAATAATCTTATATCTTGAAAGCTATTCTAGCAATAGTCTTCAAATTTGGTATGGACTCTTTTAAGAACAAGGTGCGAAGTAATTCAAGATATTGTTAAAATAGGACCGTGGGAAGGGCACCCTGCATACAATGCAATTAATAATAATCTTATATCTTGAAAGCTAAAGAAGTTAGAGTATTTAAGTTTGGTATGGCCTCTTTTGAGAGCGAGGTGTGAAGTAATTTAATATATAAGTACGATAGAACAGGCTGAAGGAGCACCCCATACAAAGTAATTAGCTGACTCTTTTTTGTTTATAGAAATCTAATACAAGTCGTTAGTTTTTCTGTTTCGTTCTGTTCTGTTTCGGTTCAACCTGTGAAAATCAAAAAAATTTTAAGTATTAATAAGTGAAAGCATAAATTAAATAAAAATATTTTGAAATAAATTGTGATTATGCTTTGAGAATTAAAAAAAAATTAATTTTTAAAAGAAAAACATAATATTATATTGAAACTCAACAATGGAAGAGGCAAAACTAATCGCTTAGTGGAAAACTGCGACCCTTCTGGTCAGAAACAGCTGATAAGTTACTACAGAAAAAGTAAGTACTCAAATTTACAAGCAGAACGGCACAGCACAGAACAGAAACACAAAGTAAAGACCAAGGCACATACAAACTAATTAATAATAATCTTAGATCTTGAAAGCTATAACAAGAGTCCTCAAATTGAGAGGCAGGTGTGAAGTGATTCAAGATATTGGTAGAATAGGGCCAAGGGATACAAAGTAATTAATAATCTAATATGTGGAAGGCTATAATAGCAAGAGTCCTCAAATTTAGTATGCTTTAAGAGCGAGGTGCGAAGCAATTCAAAATATTGGTAGAATAGAACCAAGGGAAGGGGCACCCCCATACAAAGTATTTAATAATAATTTTGTGTCTTGAAAGTTATAAAAGCAAGTCATAAAATTTGTTATGGTGGATTAAGACCGGCGGAAGGGTCACCGTCAATGCAAAGTAATTAAAAAATCTTATATCTTAAAAGCTATAAAAGCAAGTCTTCAAATTTTGTATGAGTTAATTTGAAAAAAAAAAATAAAAAAAAGTTTGGTGTTTTGTTTTTTTTATATTCCATCATCGCTCACAACACTCCATGCCTCTATCACTTATATACTACACACACTTACAATGAGTTAGTTATTATGTTTTACCCTAGAAATTCTCGAGAAATAATTTCTGTGGCAAAACAGTGTTTGCCGGGTCAGATAGTTTTAATATAAGTTTATATATCTTTCTATTTTAAAAATTTGTATTTTTAATCACGAACTATAAGAGCTGTATGTAGCGGGTAGGTTTTCGTTTTGTTTTTGACCCAACAAGTGACCACCGTGTGGAGTTATTTGCAGTTTAAAAAAATAATTGAAGGTAAGACAATGTTTGCCGGGCTCAAATAGTAAATTAATAAATATTTGCTCAATTCAAGAATTTAAATGCAATTCTATATGTAATACATCTATGTCTACAATACATATTCATGTTCTTATACAAATTAATGAGATTTTTGAATGTATTGTAATATTTGCATTCGCTTTCGCAAAAATTAAATATGTATGTCACTTTCGGTTTCGTGGCCAATATAGACATTTGTCAACGATATCTTTAACGTATAAAATTTTAATAAAATCTATTTTTGTCAACTTTTTTGGTATTCACATGTTCTTTTTTTTTTTTGTTTTTTTTACAATTTAACAATATATGGGGAAATGCCACAAGTAGCAGATTTAGCTCACAAAAAAAATAGCAAAGCAGTCGAAAACTGGCACTTTACCACTTTAGTCGGTAAATCACACACAAGTTGATGTACTAAAATTGTCATGTATTATCCGGGACTTAATGCTGTATTAAAACGTTACCCAGTCAGCCTATTTGTGGTTAATAACATCACCTTGAATGCCTGAATAGATACAATATCTATAAAATCACACAATTCATATTAAAAATAAGTGGAGAAACTACAAACAAACACTAAATTAAACTGTATCATAAATTTCAGAAATAATTACAGAAACTTCTAAAACCAAAACTTCTCATGGATGATTTCAATAACGTTCATAGAAAATATTTTAGGATTTTAAAAGGTTAAACAAATTTTCTATGGAAAAAGATTAATAAACCATATAATTTTTTTATGAATAAGACTTAGTTTGTATTTGTGTACCTTATTGCGGTGGATGGAATGCCCTCATCATCAGACTCTAAACGAATTTTTTTCATTGCGACTATTTGACCAGTTAGTCTATTACGTCCTTTATATACAACGCCATATGTTCCTTCACCTATTTTTTCTATTTTTTGGAAATCGTCCATCGTAATTTCACTTTTTTACTTCAAACGTACACAATACCGCCAAACACAAATAAAGTTAATGAGGCCGATACTAATTTGTTGGCGACGGCTGAGCAATGGTATCTACGACGGCGGCATAGACTAAGAATTAGACGCGACACCGGCGAATCCAAGAGAATTCGCTTTACTACGATTTTACGACTTTATTCTCGCCAATCAATTTTTTAATAAGGGCGTTTGAAGTTTTTTCTCTCAAATAGATTGGTGGTGGTTTGGAGGTTTTGTTCGAGGATACATCGGGTTTATCGTTTAGTAGAGGATGCGCTGTTATCCCTAGACATCTTTGGAGCAGATAAAATTTTAGAAGAATTTGGGATTTGCCCGCGCTTCCCCACGGTTATATATCTATCCATTCCGACTTGGACCTTGGGTTTTGAGCTACTCTTACTGTAACTGTAACGTTAACGAACCACTAGTTGGCATTGGACAAAGCGAAGTTGATCGCTTAAGAAAAAGTGTCTATATATAAAAAAAAATAATTTTTTTTAGATATTCTTATAGAAATGTGCATTTATTGGCCTTACCCATCGGCTAGTAAGATTAAAATTTCGTTCATTTTTTTATTGTTTCCTGTTTTATGCAATGTCAAGCAAATGAATTTAAGTATTATAAATAATAATAAACAAAAAAAAAATAAAACAGACAGGAACAAATTTTTCCGCTAGAAATTTTATATTTTGACAAAGCACATTAACTTTCGGAAAAATCGAATAACTGATAACAAAGAAAATATTAAGAAATCAGTAATTACAAAGCGAAGGTTAATTTACAACTATCCTATTTAGCACAACTACTACACTACTAGTTACTTAGGGGTCATCCATATATTACGTAACGCCATTTTTCCCGATTTTTGACCCCCCCTCCACCCCAGTAACAGATCGTAACAATTCTTAGACCCCCCCCCCTCACAATAACGTAACAAGAACTTTAAAAAAATTTAAATTGTTTTATTATGTTTTTATTTAAAAAAAATTAAATTTAATTCATGCACATACATATGTATGTATTTTTAAATAACTTTTTGTTTGAATTGAAGTAAATTTCTTTATTTAGTTATTACAAACTAATATACAAATATTTTGATGGCATTTTCTTAAGTTTCGTTTAGGATTTATGCATTTATTTATTTTATTTATGGGAAAATGCAAGTAATTGAGAATGGACGAATATTCGGGAATTCGAATCCTTTTGTTCCTTTATTTTTATTTTCTGTTAGACTAACACAGTGCGTAGACAAAAATCAAATAAGCTTGCAAAATATAAATAATAACAATTATGTATTTATGTACATACATATGTATATGCATATATTTATATCTATTTAACACTCATGATTCTTGATTTATTATGTATTTCTTTGATAAATTAAATATATAAATAAATGAAAAATCGAAGTGTTTTTGTACGAAATTAGTAAAATTTATGTTACGTAACAATTTTACAGACCCCCCCCTACCCCTCCGTAACAAATCATAACAAAACTCGAACCCCCCCCCCCCCCAAAGGGCGTTACGTAATATATGGATGGCCCCTTATCAGACACTTCAGGTATCTTTACATGGTAATACAATGTAATACGACATGTCAAAAAATGCTGTAGATTATACAAAACCTTATCATGTCAAAGCAAAACGTATCGAGTAGGAGAGAATACTCATAGAAAATTTGACAAGCGGTCGCTAAATGTTTATTTTCTAAAACATTTTAGAAACTTAAGTATTCTCAACACACCAGAGGCGTGTTTCAACGTAAATATTAGCAGCACAAATGGTTTTATTGAAGGTGTTGACACTTTCACAAAAAAGACCAAAATAAACTCAGGAAATTTTCATGTTGTTATTGTAAAGATTTTACGACTGCAACCATCAGCTACTGAACTGGTACAGCAAAATCAAATAAACAATAGACAAACCTAACTAAAAATTTATTTTCCATAAAATTCATATAAATTCCATTGAAATTATAAAATGCGTTCTCCAATATTTAGTTTTATTAGTACACATCTTTTTTTTTAGCAATTTTATAATGTTTGTTATTATCTTTGCTTGGAATTTATTTATAGTATCAGTGTTATAATGAAAAATACCCACAACTGACTCTCGTTCTCTTTTTTTAACACGGAGGGAATATCAAAATATTTAGATTCTACAAAGTCGTAATACTTTGTATTACCATGTAAAGACGCCTTTAATAGTTGCCAGATAAATAAATATAAAAATTTTAAAATGTTTCGTGAGAAATCGTCCAATCGTCAAAGTGGTTTATTAATATTATACCAAAATAATAAGTAAAAACATGGCTATGTATATGTACATGTACGCGTGTATATGGTAATTCATAACATAGTTGTTATTTTTAAACCATAAACAATTTAATTCAATATATATACATAACTTAGTGTACACACATTATTAATTTGTATCATAATGAATCTCAAATTGATATCATGATAGAAAATTTATCGCTTATAGACTAAATTTGTTAAAATTATGGCAGCGATACATAGTGTCCAAACCTGAAGAATTTATATCATGATGAATGTCAAATTGCTATAATGATGAAAATTCATCTCGTATAGACTTAATTTATTAATATTATGGCAGCGTTATGATATAATCATGAGAGCTAACAGCATGATAAATTGATCTTGATATCAAATGTTATTTTATGTGTTACTATGCATTTACCGTTTATTTATTAAACAATTTTGGTTTATACAAAAAAACACTTATTTGTGACTAATAAATTAAACAACACGCAAATTAGATACTTTTGGCAAGTATTTTTCAAATATTTGTTTTATTCATCGTGATATAAAATCTACCCAATTGTTACTACGTTTGTACGCAGGGCTTATTTGCAAATAAAACTGTAAATTGTTGCCATATTATTGTTTTTATTGCGACTTACTAATTCAGAAAACTATTCACGATTAACACACTCAAAGTAAATTTATATCAAGTATATGCAAGTACTCAGGTGATTAATTTTTTTCTCGTGTAGTGTGATTGCCTGAATGTCGAAAGTTGTTTACAATTTGCGTACGCCATTTTGTTATGTTAGCTTTGTTATACACAATTGTGAATACGGAAAACGTATTCACAAATGTTTAAATAAATTTTTACTTAAAAAATGTGTTACAAAACATTTAGAAATAATTCTTTTTAATTATTGAAGTACATATGTATCTTTTATTATACTTATTTCACATATTAAAGGTTTATCAATTAATAAATTTACTTTGGTTTTGTCTATCCATACATTTCCTTTTTGTTGTATGCAGATCTGGGATTATTGCATTCAATAAGCAAATGCATTGTCCATTTTCATACACTAAACCAAATCAATGCAAATGCAAATTTATTACATTAGCACTAACTTTGATAATATTAGTGCAATTTTTTTTACATTAAACTAAAATTCCTTCAAAGTAATGCATGAATATTGCATTTTTACTTTTAGTGCACAATTCTTTGCACTACTACACACATTATAAAAAGTATTATTGCATTATAGTGGAAAATACAATGTAAATGTGTACATTCATAAAAACATACACATATATGTAAATTTTTCCTATGTACATGTCGTCACCCAAGACGAAAAATCATATCACTGCGTTTTTTATAATTTTTCGAGAGAAAGACAAAATTTGATGAAATTGTAGTATTTTTCATTTATAAAATCATAATTTTTTAAGATATAACTATACAATAAACGAAAACCTAAGTTCTGATCTTTCGTTAATTGCACGGTTCTTCATATAAGCTCGAGATGCAACGTACTTGAAGTATGGAACTTATTAATTTTTTCAATTGGTTCTGAAATGTAGTTTGTATTTATATTGACAGTTTCTCTTTTCTTTAATTTGTACATACGTACTTATAAAGAAGTCATCAATGAACTTCACTGTATTTTTTATTTTATTATTTGTGCTATCTGATAAAATAGGTTCACGTTTTATTTTAAATAACTGTGTACAATATTTGATAATGCAATAATATTGCATTACTACATGATGTGCTTAGTGGTAATACAAATGCAATATTAATCCATTACTTTTAACAGATTTTATTTAAGTGCTAAAAATAGTGAATAACAAGCATCAAATTTAAATTTGCACTAAATTTTTTGGTTTTCAATCAGCGTTTATGCAAAAGTAATGCAAGTTGCCCAGGTCTGGCTGTATTCATCTGTTTTTGACATTCATCCATTATTCTTACACAAACAAATTGCCTGTTGTTTTTGGATTTTCTTTGTTGTTGTAGACCTGCATATACATTATATCAATATGCTTTGAACTCACTATTTGCAAATAAAATGCTTGAGGTTGCCACACTTACAAATGTTTGCTAATAAAAAACAATAAATTGATAAATTTTGCACAAAAAAACATTGATAGAAGAAAATAATGGCAATAAAAACAAATGATTATTTGTTACTTTATATATTTACACAATTTTTTGTAAACATAAGTAACATTTCTATAGAAGTGCTACCAAGTTTTTATGCATTTACAATGCCGTATAAAAATTGACTTAATTTATTTGCAAATATTTTTATTTGCAAATAGTGCGTGTATAAACGTAGTAATAGTTACATGTAAGCTATTTTGCTTTTAAATAAAAATGCATACACTCACTCGTTGTTTGGCAAATATAAGGGATCAGAACTGCATCTTATCTTTTTCCATATAATGTTGAGGTTTACATCCTCATCAGAATCGGAAGAAGATGTGTAAAATAATAAGGCAGGATTTATTTAAATTGTTAATTTTTATGACTAGTTTTCACAATTGCAATATGAATTTTGATTCGTTGATTTTTTTCCCACAAACATGTATTTTTGTTTACATTTTTTCAGTGTTGTGAAATGAAATTTCATTTTATTTATTAATATTTCTTCAACTTTGAAGCATAAAGTCGATTCGCTGGTTATCGTGTCTCATCATTAGAAAATTTCGTACCATCGAAATTAATTTCTATTCGAATGCAATTCCGATCACTAGTGCCGGAATTAGCCCCCAAAGTTAGTGAGACCGAATCAAGTAGATTCAATATGAAACTACTTGTGAAGCACTTAAAATTGCTATCTTCTCTAACTTTTATCGCAAGTTTATCGTTATTTTATATGAAATAGCTATCAAAACAAAATAGTTATATGTGTATGTGTATGTGAACAAATAACCCCCTAGTCAGCCTGGAACCATATGTCTCTATGTCAACACTCTTTTCTATAGCGACAATTGCACTAGTAGAAATGTCGACAACTTTCCTTTGATGCGCGAGTATAGATACGTAAGGGATAACAGTTCTAGTGTATTTCTGGTGACATTACCAATGAACGTGTCAATAGTTTGGTTTTCTTTTTTATTATGCTGTGCAATAATGATAAAATAAATACACATGTATTACTCGTATGTGTTTAAGTTTGTTGCCCTAACATTATGAAGTTGTAGTTGAGGGTTACTAAACTGTAAAAGTGAATCTTTGGTTCAAATATGTCCATATGGTCGTAAAAGAATAGTACTAAAGTCTACTGGTAGATTTTCAGTGACAACCCCATGTTATATGTCAATGGACGATTACATTGGCTGGGGTACACCTAGTCAGTAGTACTATTGACAGTGTCACTAGTAAATCACTACAATTTTACTATTGACATAGAGCGAGAAAATATCGATATTGTAGACTAGAGAACCTAAAATTTACTAGTGAATCTTTGGTGCCAATGTCTTCATGTAGTCCCAAAAAAAAACTACTTAGTCAATAGTGCTATAGTCTAGTGATGGATTTTAATGACAAGCTAATGTTAAATGTCAATAGATGATTACATTGGCTGGGGTACACCTGGTCAGTAGTAATACTGACAATTTTACTAGTAAATAACTACAATTTCACTATTCGCATTTCCTGCAGGGAAGTTATGAATAGTATTAAAAATAAAATGGAAATTGAGGGATTCCTTCAAAAGCAAGATTTTAAATGAGTCGAATATATATTTGTGTATGCTTATGTGTGTATATACGTGAAAATATGCCAAAACGAAGCACGAATGCGCAGTGTAAATTGCATGATAAACTCATGCTTATGAGAAAGCCAAGCATGTGATCCAACTCGTATTGGAAACATAGCATAAAGGCATCATTAGTCTTTACTTTCTGTTGCTGTTATGTTGTTAAATTTTAATACTTTTTTTTCTGTTTTAACTTATCAGCTGTTTGTGACCAACATAAAGTCTGTTCCAGATGCATAACAAACAGACTGAACCCCATTTCCCCATTTCTTTAATATAAAATATGTTTTTATGCTATTTTTTAATAATTCACGTATCTTTTACTTTCTTGGAACTTGTTTTTATTTATATTTTACAGCTGTTCCCAATGATGCAAAAGTTTTGTTTTTATAATGTTATGCGTTTTAAGCGACTAAAATTAAAATTTAGTTTAATTTAAAAAGTAAACAACATTTGTATTTCAAGATGCGCAATTATGGTTGTTGGCATTCCATCAAATTTGGATAACTTTTGCTTATTCAGAGAGTAATTTTCTTTTTTCTCTCATTAGTCGTATTTGTACCATGTCTTGTGGAACACATCTATAGAAAGTGATGGATTTTTCGTCGTCCATTGTACACACTATCGAACATGAAAGACAGTTTGCTCAAATTTTACATTGATCGATAGTGTGAACACGAATTTTTTCAGTCAACAGTCAACCACAGAATTTTTTGTGGTTGAGTGACAGTCAGCAGTTATATTGGTTTTTGACTGATAGTGTCTGCCAAAAAGCGTCAGTCAATAAATATTTTTGTAGCAAAAACAACACAAGATGGACGCTGAAAAGTATTTTTTAAGGCATTCATATATTTTTACGAAATGCTAGGCTGGTGTGATGTTAAAAACAAAATGTTAAGACAAAATTGTGCGAGGAGTTGTTAGAGATAAGAAAACTGTAAAATAATTCATTATAACAAAATTTTGTTAGCAATAATACGCATCAAATTTGTGTTCTTTCTGTGTTTATGTGTCCAATTTTTTTCTTGAATGAAGGTTTGAGTGTCGAACATGATCGATAGTCTAAACAGCCAACACTATCATTCAAAACTAATGAATTTTTGACTGTCATTCATGTTCGATAATGTGTACCCCATTTAAAATATACAGTTCAAAAAGTTAAGTTAAAACAAAAGTGATTAAGATAAATTTTCAAAGTTTAATTAATATACATATATTTCTTTTTAAAATTTTAGATATCTTGGTGGTTGGATGAGGTATGCAGAAGGTTAGATACCGCTTATTTTTTTTTGTGTTTTTGCTTAAGTAGGTTAGTTAATTTTCGTTCCTAAATATTTTATTTAAAAAAACTTACATGCCCAACTTTGCGTATTTAAATTCTATTTAAGTTTTGCGATGATGTCATATGTTTTTGAACTTGTGTGCGATCATTTAAAACATCATGTAGTCGTATTAAAAATAATTTCGTTTAATTTTCACACACAGTTTCAGACATATCATAAAATAAATAGATAAACAAATGCGTTGGATGCTCTTTGGGTTTCATAAAATGTGTTTTTATGCAATTTTAATTTTCTACATGTTGATAACCTAAATTTCTTATTTACATAAAATATCTGTTTTCTTTCAGAGCTATCGACATTTGACAGTGTTAAAAGTGAGTATTTATATATATTTCATTATTATATTTCATAGTATTAAAGTGAGTATTTAATTTTATGACTGAAAAAATTAAGCTGCACTTAAGTGGCAATGAGCTAAATGACATTAAATTGCGAAGTTTGTTAATTATTATTTATATAAATGGATACAGTAGCTAAGCAGCGCTGGGCTGAAGAACAGATCTCGCGTCATTGTAATTATTTCTTAAGTGCGGCCAGGCACGTGTTTTGTTTGGCTTTCGAGAGTTTTTCGTCTCGCTCGCACTTGTTGACTGATCTGCAACGGATAACTGTATAATCTAGCGTTTCTTTTGCGAAAGTTCATTGACAACCACGTTGCAACTGCCTATGTTAAAGTATAGGTCGTGTATATCAAAATCCATTTGCCAAAAGTATTTTTTAGTTTTGTTGATATTTTGCTTCATATTTTATATACCTTGTCCATACCGCCATATTCATATATTATATATATGTACTATACATAAGTATATGAAGTTAATTTTTAAGTTTTACTTTTAACTTTTGTGTTGTTTTATAGTATTTACATAAACAGTTACATCTTTTTTTTTAATAATGCAATTTAAAATCAAAACTTTTGTTTAATAATTTTCTTACTTAAAAGGACCGGTTGACCTTTTTTTCCTGAATTGTAAAAATCGAAACCGGAGTTTTCATTATATCAAATATTCGAACTCTTCGAAAACCGGTTTCTGTAAAAAGTCGAATAATCGATCACCCTAGTCAATGCACATCAAACAGGTACCCACATTACTACAACATAAATTACAACAGCAATAACCACATGTACTTTGTTGGTATATACTACGTTTATACATGCACTATTTGCAAGTAAAAATATTTGCAAATAAATTTACTCACTGTTTATACGGCATTGTAAATGCATAAAAACTTGGTAGCACTTCTATAGAAATATTACTTATGTCTACAAAAAAATTGTGTAAATGTATAAAATAACAAATAATATTAGTACATTTTAAACGATTTTAACTATGTCAAAACATTAGTTACAACTGTATATACCTTGATATAGTAATTGAAGTGTTAAATGGAAAGTATTGATTGTGCCTTATTGTCGCATATACGATACTAGTGGATAAAGAACAAAAATAGCTTTTAGAATTGATAACTGTCATATATACTACGTTTATAGGCGCACTATTTGCATATAAAAATATTTGCAAATAAATTAAGTAACTGTTTATACGGCATTTAATATGCACTTAAAGCACTTTTATAGAAAAGTTACTTATGTTTACAAAAAAATTGTGTAAATGTATAAAGTAACAAATAATCATTTGTGTTTATTGCCTTTATTTTCTTCTATCAATGTTTTTTTGTGCAATATTTACCAATTTTTTGTTTTTTATTATCAAAGATTTGTAAGTGTGGTAACCTCAAGCATTTTATTTGCAAATAGTGCGTTAATCGTGAAAACTTTTCTGAATTAATAAGTCGCAATAAAAACAATAATCTGGCAACAATTTACAGTTTATTTGCAAATAAGCCCTGCGTATAAACGTAGTAATATTCATATTAACTTTGGCCAGGTTTACATCTGTGTGCCAAGTTCCACACATGCGTAAAATAGCATAACCTCTAATTACTAATCAAAAACTGTTTGATTCAGACATATATTTATTAAGTTAAACAGTTTCATAAATAAGTAATAGACAATTTTATAGAATCCAACATAATTTTAAACAGTTTAAATCAATAAATATGTCTGAATCAAAGACTTTTTCATTAGTAGTTAGTGGTTACGCTTTTTTGAGCACATGGCACACAAAAAATGCCAGATGTAAACTCAGCCTTTAGTTCTGATGTTATAGCCCAGAAACTTTTGATTGAAAAAAAAATTTTGCCTTATAAAACCAAAACGATTACTTGTACGCTATTGACATATACATCAATCTATTGGAAACAAAACTATCTTTCAGAACTGATAACTGTCATATCCAGATTTACTTTTGTTCTGCAGTTATAGCCAAGCAAACTTTTTATTGACAAAAACAATTTTGCCTTATAAAACCGTAAGCTAAGAATGCGCTTTTGAAGCATACACCAGTCAAAAGAAAATATTAGTACCTTTAAGAATCTGTATTTGTTATATTCAGATTTACTTTAGTTCTGATGTTACAGGCCAGCAAACTTTTTATTGACAAAAAAGTTTTGCCTTATGAAACCAAAAGGGTTAAGGCCCAACTATAATATGAATAAGCTGGCTTAAGTTAATGTCAGAATTGAACGATAAGCCTGTCAAATGCTTAAACATTGCAGAGGTGACTTTTAGGTGGCTATAATGGACTTACATGAACTTAAGCACTCCTTAGCCATAGCTGCACATCTAGGTATTGTTCATAATTTTGCAGTAAATTTGTTTCTTCTCATATCTCCTAAATGAATGTAATTCAATCTAATTAATTTGTTATAATGTGCTTATCTATTAAAAATTCACAAATAATTATATCTATCAATTTATTACATGTTTTATTTGCTTTGCCTACTAAAAAGTACAAAAGTGAATATACATAAGCAAACACATGTGTATATGTGTATATGTATGTTGTAAAAAAATAAGTACAAATTAAAATTTTGCTTTATTTTCTGAGTTTCAAATTAAAAATCAATAAAAAAAAATTTAAAAGCAATGAATATTTTCTGCTGCTGTTTATTTGAATTTAAAAAAATGCATAAACCGTTGTTTCCGTACGGAACGTGCGTTCAGTTTGGCGCTTTGCTTAAGCAAATGACATTTGACGAAACTTGACGAAAAGTTTCATTAAGTGCATTATAGTTGCACACATACGTATTGTATGTAATCGCACAGTTGCTTAAGTTTGCTTATTCATATTATAGTTGGGCCTTTACTTGTGCGCTATTGAGACATACATAAACCAATCGATTAAAAATAAAAATACCTTCCAGAAATTGTATTTCTTTTATTGAGGTTTTTCTTTAGTTCTGAAGTTATAACCCAGCAAACTTTTTATAAAAAAAAATTTTTCATCTTACAAAATCAAAACGATTGATTGTGCGCTATTGACACAAATACTAGAGATGTGCAAATAGCGTGATTTTATCCTGTCACGCATGAATCACGCGTGATCGTGATCAAATTTATTATTAATCACGCGTGAGTGCGTGAAAGTGACTTAAAAAAATTACTCGTGCGTGCTTAGGAATATTTTATTCGTGAGCGTGCGTGATCGTGAAAATTTTCAAGAGCATTCGTGCGTGAAAGTGCGTGAGTAAAATATTTTTCTGCGTGAGCGTGCGTATCGTGAGTCAAAAAACGCTCACATGCACATCTCTAACATACCAATCAATAGAAAATTAATATACCTTTCAGAACTAGTGATTGTCATATTCATGTTAATTTTATTTCACAAATTATAACCCAGAAACTTTTTATTAGCAAAAAAAAGTTTTGCGTCATAAAATCAAAACCGTTCAGTGTGCGCTATTGGCACATATACCATTCTATTTGGAATGAAAATACCTTTCAGAACTGATAATTTTCATATCCAGTATTAATTTAAAAAAATTTAAATGTGTGGAAATATTAAAAATGTTTGAATAGAATATTTCGGGACTATTTGTAATTGAGTCCATATAACATGGAGCCTATGACATCAATTTATTATTCGCAGTGCTACCAACAATTGAATATTATCGCCCTTATCCCGTCCCTTATTTTGTGTTACATCACTGTTATCGACATCGCCGTGAAGAAAAAAAACTTTTTAAAAAACTTTTTCAGTCACGTAAAAAACTTTTTTCAGAGTTGCAAAAAAGGTATCATTTTGCGTGTAGGTGTGAGCACGTGCGTTTTTTGAGAGAGTATGTGTGCCACGTGCTCGCATGAAATTTATATCCAGAAATTAACTTTAAATAAATAATAAATATATTAGATGTGCGCTATTAATTTATATACCATTCAATAAAGGACAAAAGTAGGTACCAGAATAAGTAGATTTCATTTTTTAAATACTTGATTTCGAAAGTTATAGCCCAGCAAACTTTTTAGTGCCAAAAAAAGTTTTAATTTTATACAATCAAAACGATTACGTGTGCTCTATTGACATATATACCAATCAATAGAAAATTAATATACCTTTCAGAAGTAATAACTGCCATATTCAGATTTACTTTAGTTTAGAAGTTATAGCCCAGCAAACTTTTTGTTAGCAAAAAAAAAAAATTTGCTTCATAAAATCAAAACCGTTATTTGTGCGCTATTAACTTATATACCAGTCAATTACAAATTAAAATATATTTCTGAATCTGTATTTATTATAGTCAGATTTACTTTAGTTCAGAAGTTATAGCCCAGCAAACTTTTTAGTGCCAAAAAAACTTTTGCCTTATTAAACCAAAACGGTTAAGTGTGCGCTATTAGGACATATACTAGTCAAAAGCAAATATAAATACCTTTTACACGCTGTATTTACTATATTCAGATTTACTTTCGTTCAGGAGTTATAGCCCAGCAAACTATTTAGTGGCAAAAAAAGTTTTGCCTTATAAAACTAAAACGGTTAGCTGTGCGCTATTGACACATATACCACTCGATAAAGAATTAAAATACTTTCCATAACCTGTACTTGTTATATTCAGATTTACTTTAGTTCTGAATTTATAGCTCAGCAAACTTTTTAGTGCCGAAAAAATAGAAAAAAGTTTTCGTCTTATTAAGCAAAAAAGATTCATTGTGCACTATTAAGACATACACCAATCGATAAAGAACAAAAATACTTTTCAGAATTGGTGACAGTATTTTTCTGAATTACTTTAGTTCAGAAGTTATAGTCCAGCAAACTTTTAAAAATTTTCATAATTTTTATGATAATACAGTTTTTCCCATTAAGTGTGCAAGTGGCAATCTCGTGTTAATTTGCCTAGTAAAATATGTAAGCAAACTTTGGAAAAAAATACTGATTTCGCAAATCAAAAAAAATAGGTAATTCTTAACTTTATTAAGGAAAAAATTATAATATATAATAATAATGTTTATTATTAGCTTATATTTGCAATTATTAGTAAATATTAAACAAGTTAAACATTAAAAATACTATTTGTTAAGATGTCGATAACAGTGGAGAAACACAAAAACAGGGGTGGCTGAAGTAGATAATATTCGATGGTTGGTAGCACTGCGCCTAAGAAGTTGATTGTATAGGCTCCATGAAACGTGGCCTCAATACAAAATTTTCTATTTAAACATTTTAAAATGCTTTGCAAATTACGACTAACATATGTATGTAAGAAAAAAGGCTTAAAATAAATTTGCTCAAAAAATCTAAGATATGTGCAAAATAATCAAAATTTGTAAATACAAAATTATTTTCATATTACGATTAGCATAAGAAAAATCAATAAAAAACAATCAAAATTTTAAAATGTTTGAATAGAAAACTTTTTGCAAATTTCGATTAACGTAAGAAAAAAGGCTTAAAATAAATTTGCTTGAAAAATCTAAATTATGTGCAAAACAATCAAAATTTTAATATATATATTTAAATAGAAAATTTTTTCCAAATAACGATTAAAGGCCATGATTCACTATCCTACACAATTGCGCGATCTACGAAAAAATACCACCCTGAGGGTTATTATGTAATCCGATTCCAACGGAAATGCTTTCGAATTGTAATGTTAATGACATACACATTCGAACAGTTTTCTTTTCGAATCGAATTACATAATAACCCCCCTGATCTGATGAATTGTTTTTGTCTTTTGAAAATCTTCATAGACTCCATCATACAAGGGCTGTATTTTCTCAAAAATCGCACGATCGTGTAGTCTAGTGTATCACCGCATTAACATAAGAAAAAATGCTTAAAATAACTTTGCTCGTAAAATCTAAATTATGTGCAAACAATAAAAAATTTTTGATTGAATAGAAAATTTTGTATTGAGGCCACGTTTCATGGAGCCTATGCAACTAACTTCATTGGCCACCCCTGTTTTGGCGTTACACCACTGTTATCGACATCTCAACAAATGGTATTTTTAATGTTTAACTTGTTTAATATTTACTAATAATTGCAAATATAAGCTAATAATAAACATTATTAATAATAATATTTGTTAATAGTTCCAATTCGTGGTGGTAGTTCTGTTTTGTGCTGCCACATATAACTGTGCTATCAATAGAAGCACATTACTATCTACAGTTGCACACTATTATTGACAACTTATATAAAGTCTGCGAATTGAAAAATATTTACGAAGTTGTAAGTTTGAAGTTGAATATCTTCTGAATTCCACAAATTCAGAAAATGACAGTCACCAATTTAAAAAAGTAGTTCTGTTTTCAATCGATTGTTATATGTTGCAATACGATAATGTGAATGTTTTCTATTTCATGAGCAGAAAACTTTTGTCCTTATTTTAGTGCTTTCCAAGAGTTTTCTAGGATATAACAACTGAAAAAAAGTAATTCAGAAAATGACAGTCCCCAATTTTGAAAGGTAATTTTATTAACTATTGAAAGATATATAACCGAATACCTTACAATCAGTAATTACTATTTTATAGGCATTCAACTTTTTTGTTAAATTTTAATGATATAAAATTTTTTATTTTGACATATCTTCTGAACTAAAGTAATTCAGAATATAGGAGTGGCAAATTTTAAAAGATGTTTTTATTTCCTATCGATTGGTATATGTCTTAATTCGGCACAATCAATAATTTTTAATTTATATTCAAGAACAAACTTTTACTTGGAGTAATTTTCGAGAGTGTTTTTTTCCATAGTTATTCAAATAAAAATAATGACATCTATTAAATCTGATTCTACTCATACGACACCATAAAACTTTATAATTTTTTCCTAAATAAAGTTAAGAATTACCAATTTTTTTTGATTTGCAAAATCAGTATTTTTTTCCAAAGTTTGTTTACATATTTTACTAGGCAAATTAACACGAGGTTGCCACTTGCACACTTAATGGGAAAACCTGTATTATCACAAAAATTATGAAAATTTTTAAAAATTTGCTGGACTATAACTTCTGAACTAAAGTAATTCAGAAAAATACTGTCACCAATTCTGAAAAGTATTTTTGTTCTTTATCGATTGGTATATGTCTTAATAGTACACAATGAATCGTTTTGGCTTAATAAGGCGAAAACTTTTTTCTATTTTTTCGGCACTAAAAAGTTTGCTGGGCTATAACTTCAGAACTAAAGTAAATCTGAATATAACAAGTACAGGTTCTGGAAGGTATTTTAATTCTTAATCGATTGGTGTATATGTCAATAGTGCACAACCAACCGTTTTAGTTTTATAAGGCAAAACTTTTTTTGCCACTAAATAGTTTGCTGGGCTATAACTCCTGAACGAAAGTAAATCTGAATATAGTAAATACACCGTCTGAAAGGTATTTATATTTGCTTTCGATTGGTATATGTTCTTATAACGCACACTTTACGGTTTTAGTTTTATAAGGCAAAAATTTTTTTTCCACTAAATAGTTTGCTGGGCTATAAGTCCTGAACGAAAGTAAATCTGCGTATAGTAAATACACCGTCTGAAAAGTATTATTTGCTTTCGATTGGTATATGTGCTTATAGCACACAGCTAACCGGTTTAGTTTTATAAGGCAAAAATATTTTTGCCACTAAAAAGTTTGCTGGGCTATAACTTCAGAACTAAAATAAATCTGAACATAACAAGTACAGGTTCTAAAAGATATTTTGATTTCTAATTGATTAGTATATATCTTAATAGCGCACACTTTACTGTTTTGGTTTAATAAGGCAAAAGTTTTTTTTGCACTAAAAAGTTTCCTGGGCTATAACTTCTGAACTAAAGTAAATCTGAATATTTCAAAGACATGTTCTGAAAGATATTTTTATTTCTAATAAACTAATGTGAATGCCAATAGCGCACAAGTAACAGTTTTTGTTTTATAAGGAAAAATTTTTTTGGTCACTAAAAAGTTTGCTGGGCTATTACTTCTGAACCAAAGTAAATCTGGATATGATATTTATTAGTTATGAAAGGTATTTTTATCTTCAATAGACTAATATATATGTCAATAGCGCACAAGTAACCGTTTTAGTTTTATAAGGGAAAGCTTTTTTTGCCACTAAAAAGTTTTCTGGGCTATAACTTCTGAACGAAAGTAAATCTGAATATAGCAAATACAGGTTCTAAAAAACATTTTGATTTCTAATTGATTAGTATATGTCTTGAAAGTGCACAGTTAACGGCTTTGATTTTATAAGGCAAAACTTTTTTTGGCACTAAAAAGTTTGCTGGGCTATAACTTCTGAACCAAAGTAAATCTGGATATGACAGTTATTAGTTATGAAAGCTATTTTTATTTCCAATAGACTAATATATATCTCAATAGCGCACAAGTAACCGTTTTGGTTCTATAAAGCAAAACTTTTTTTGTCAATAAAAAGTTTGCGGGGCTATAACATCAGAACTTAAGTAAATCTAAATGTGACAGTTATCAACTTTGAAAGGTATTTTTGTCCTTTATTCATTGGTATGTGCAGCAATAAGGTACAATCAATACTGTACATTTAGCACTTTAATTACTATACGAGGGTATATATATAAATTTATTTTATATGTTTGAATTGATATTGGCATTGCACATGTTGTAATGTTAACAGAAATAATGTTTTGTTTTGGTAAAATCGAAATTTCATGGTATTTTGCCCAAGCACGTGCTCGATCAATGCAAACAAAACAATTACGCGTCCACGAGCACATGCTTTTAATGTAAACAAAAACAAAAATACTCCTTTTTTTGCAACTCTGCGGAAAAAAGTTTGGTAAAAAAAGTTTTTTTGCTTCTCTTCCGTGTTATTGACATAGTTTAAAAAGAAAATTTTATTGTTTAAATTGTGAAATATTTATTAATAATTGCATATATAACGTAACAAACACAAACGCGTCGAAAAAGTGAAACTTTACATTAAAATAAAAACAGATTTTCAAAAATTGTTTTTGTTTGTAATACATTTCTAAAATGAAATAAACGTGAGAATTTCAACGCGTTTCGCTCTCTTTTAAAAACGGTTAATTTTGTATGCGAAACAAAAACAATTTTTTTTACATTTACACAGTTTTGTTTTTGTGTTGCATGTAACTTTCACCAATTCGACGCGTATTCCAGAATAGCCCCATTATTAGCTCCAATTCGTATTGGTAGCTCTTATTTGTGCAGCAACATAAAACTGTGCTATCATTACTATTTACAACTTATACCCTGTATTATCAGTACCTGCACAATACTACTGACATTTTATATAAAGTGTGCGAATTGGAAAATATTTAAAAAGTTGTAGGTTTGAAGTGGTATAACTTCTGAAATCCGAAACACTTTCTTGAAATTTGCTAAACTTTTTTCTTTTATTTATATGAGAATGAACGTGTTCCTTAAATTCAACGTATAGTACGTTAAATCAAAAAACTAGTTCGTTGTTAAATTCAACGAATAATATCAAGGAATGGTTTCAACGATCCGTTCATATTTAAATAAAATTTAACGTTGAATTTCAAGGAATAATTTTTTGAAACAACGTATAGTACGTTGAATTTCAATGAATTTAAATCAATGAATGCGAGTTCGTTGAATTTATGTAAAACTGTTTTTTCAGTGTACTTACATTTGTCCTCTATTAAATGGTATATAAGTCAAAATGGTACATCTAATATATATGTATATATATATATTTCTTACTTATTTAAAGTAAATTTCTGGATATAAATTTCATGCGAGCACGTGGCACACATACGCTCTCAAAAAACGCACGTGCTCACAACTACACGCAAAATGATATCCTTTTTGCAACTCTGAAAAAAGTTTGCTACGTGACTGAACAAGGCCTTTCATATAATCTATACTCAGCTCAATTCGCTTTGAGAAACTTATACCTTAAATGTCAAAAAAAAAAATGTACTGAAAAATGTGTGTTGACATCCAACGTATATTCAAATTACAAGGGGCGAAAATACTCATGATTCACCTTGGTGACTCAAAAAGTTTGCTAAAAAGTTTTTTTCACGGCGACAAAATAATGCCAAACGAATCCCGAATGCTCCGTGTAAACATCAAGATTCATAAACGATTGAGGAAGCGAAGCATGTGATTCAACTCGTAGTGGAAACAGCATAAGACACAAAAGGATTGATCCCGTACTCTTTGGGCAAAGTTCGGTAAAATGAGAATAAGCTATAATTGCTCTCAATAATACAAAAAATGTACATAAGTACGGGAACACGAAAAATTAAAAATTTTACCCTAAAAGCCAACGTCAATGCATGTATGCATATACACACAAGTAAATACTCGTACATACTCAGGCATGCGTTTACTTACATGCTGTTGCATATCTAGAATGATTTCTTTCTTCATTTTATATAAAAACTTATTTAACCACTACATTTGATACAACTTTTCAATGTTTTTAGTGCTTAGAACAATTTAATTTTACTTTGTTATTGGTTTTCAAACAGGTGTTGTTTTTCGGCTTGCCCATACTAGCCCAAAGAAAAATTACGGGCTGTTTTGTGCAAGAAGAAGAAGAAGAACATTACTCTCCCAAAAGCTCCCTTACTTGCCCAAACTTTGAGTACACCCCAAGGCATATCAAACAGGTACATGCATCAGGCAAATTGCTCATCCGCTAATTTTTTGTTTACATGTTTATAACGAAGAATTCATTTGACAAATACTTTTGTGCCTTGTTTGATGCATACAATTTTTTGACAATTACTTTGTAAAACTATGTGAGAAGCACAGAGTTGCCACAGTGTTTTCTCTAATGCGTGTACCTGTAGTAAATGTGCCTTGGTACACCCCAATCACGAGCGAATAAACTTGGTTCGCCATACAAAATTACGATAGCGAATCAAGTAGATTCAATATGAATCTACTTGCGAAGCACGTAAAATTGGTATCTCCTCTAACTTTTATTGCAGTTTATCGCCAGTTTAGCTGAAATAGCTATCCAAAAAAACATAGATGTGAGTTTAAAATAAATAAATTTAATTAAGTTATGAACAGTATAATAGTATGTTCAGACGACGAGCTGAATCACCGGCTTCGTTCTCTAAATCATGTTAATAAATCTTGCTGTTTACACGGTTCATTCGTGTGCAACGTGCCAATTTAGTGCATTTTTACCTTTGATTTTAGTGCCTTTAGTGTGTTTTACAAATCTACTAAATTTATAAAAACACCAAATAAAAATTTTCCACTTTTCAAAAACTATCTGATTGCACTCCTTTTAGACACGAAAAGTTTCTTTCCGTGAATGTTAATTCAGATGAGTGAAATACAGAGGAAGAAATACTTTCTCTTTCACAGTGAGAAAAAACAACATATTTCTAGAAATTACAGAGGATACCATACACGCTATAAAATAACTTAATTACAATAATCTCAGAAACAAAATACTGATTTGGAAGCACTAACAACTGAGGGAAGCAATTTCTTTCTTGTACTTTCTTGATAACGAAAGCTTCGAAAAATGCTGAAAAGCACTAACGTAAGGCGGGCTCTCTAACAAAGTCGAAAAAAGTAAAAAAAAATTAAAAAAAATAACTTTTGCATCTGAGTACACAAAAGCTATACATTATTACTTCTGTGAAACAATTTAGTAAGGCAAAAAATTAATGGCTTTTTGGAAGCTGAATGTATTGCTTCTAGCTGGCTTCCAAAAACTTTTTTTGGGAAGCGGTAACTTTTGCTGGGATTGCGAAGTTGAAGAAATAGAACGAAGTATCAGAAATTTAAGGCTACATTAATGGAAAAATTTACTCAGAAGTTATAAATTTTGGATTGAAGTTTATTCCCCGAGTCTGGATTGTAAACTTTTGATATACAAGTCGCTTTTGAAACATATATGGTGCTACGGCATTCAGCTATGGGGCAATGCTTCAGCTTCAAACACAGAGAAAATCCAACGAAGGCAAAACAAAATTTTACGGTTAATAACATCGGCTCCATGGTAGATAAGAAACTCAAATTTACATCGTGATTTAAATATGCCACAAGTGACTGAAGAAATTGCAAAATACGCCGGCAAATATTTAACAAAACTCGAGTCGCACCCTAATCCGCTTGCTCGTAATATCTTAAACATCACTGGACACATCCGCTTAAAAAAGATGGACACAAGGACTCTAATACTTAAGATTCCAGATGAAACTGCTTGAAAATATTTTTTTTGTGGCTTTGCACGACTCATGTATTATTAACTACTATCACTAGTTTATGTCCGACACTGGTCAGGCCTAATAATTATATTTAGATTTAAGATTTGAATACTTATTGTTAGTTAATTTTTGAAGATATAATAAATAAATATACGTATTAATAAAATGTATTATATTATATTTTGATGTATTTTGATGGCCTTTCACATGAAATGTTGAACAAAGTACCCGGCTTTAGGGAAAAGTACTACTTAACATTTTGAAAATTTTTTAAATTACTATCTATACTTATTTTAATGTTATTTCATACATCTTTCTCTTTTGAGAATTTATATTTTTAATAAATTCATAAATATTTGCTCAATTCAAGACTCAATTTAAATAAAATGCTATATCTACATCTTAGTACATCTAAGTATACAATACAACTTCATGTTCTTATACAAATTTATTTTCATGTGATTTTTGAACGTTTTGTACCATTTGCATTCGCTTTCGCAAAAACTAAAATGTGTTATTCGCTCTCGCATTCGCATTCGCTAAACTTGTATTCGTTACTCCCTAATAATAATATATTTGGTGATAATGTATTGTATGCTTAAATAATTATTCAATTTATAAATAATAGAAATAAAAAATATAAAATATACTACAAGTTTTCCATCGTGTTGGCCAAAACGAGGGCACCGAATTTGGCTGTGACAGTTGTTAAGAATATAGTGCTGGAGTCTTGACTTTATTAAAATTGCTGATCCACCGCATGCTCTTCCTCTCGGGTCCTTTGAATCATATAAGCTGTAACCATTCATTTTAGAAGTCAAATGAGTATCAGAGACCAAGATTATATCAATATTTTTAACCGTGAGAAAGTGCATTTTTATGTTGGCAAATGCCGTTTGCGTTCCACTGTTTGACTGTTTGCGACTTACAAAAACATATACCGCTTCTGCTTTTACTTGTGATACTAACTAAATTCAAGACTGTTGAAAGTGCTGCGCAACAGTTCATAAATCGTTTTCTGATTTTGCTTTGATTGAAACCGTTGTATTTTTCAAAAGCAAAAGCATTACATAAGTGGCAAAATTGAACATGGTCTTAACGTGTTTTGCCATACAATTTTACATGCTAGGATGTAATCGTGTGTTAAAACTACATTATCCGGCGATTTTTAATGTCAAATTGTATAGAGGAACTCTTCAACTCCTAGTTCAATTTCGTCACTTATGCTAACTTTATGTCAGTTTTTGATTATACGTAAGGCCGTAAATATAGAACAATGTTGGTTACTTTTTGTTTACTTTGGTTAAATTTTTTATATTTTGGTCAAAACAGAAAAGATTGTCCAAAAGTTGTTATTTGCACAAAGATAATTAATTTATTTGTTGTTTTATTTATATACATATATATACATATATATATTTCAATAATTTTTAATACTATTTTGTGAAATAATCTGGCACGATTATTTGGTATGTGTTAATTTTTGTTGTCCATTATACCAAGTATTCAAGCGATGAGAGATTTCAGAAAATGATGGTCTTCTTACGGATTGTTCATGCCAACATTCTATCATCAAAGAGTACACTGCTGTTGGACAAAATTCGGGACAAGATAACAGCTGCCTTGATCTAACCAGGTTAATGACTTCTTGGTTGCTGTGACCGAAATATGGCTTAGAATAAGTTAGAAGTTAAATTTTAATTAAAATAAACGTATAATATTTTATTTATAAGCTCGTTTTACCTGCATTCCATAACTATAAATTTCCCACAGAACAACCCCGAATGACCAAACATCACTTTCCGTTGTAAATTTTCCATACAAAATCGATTCGGATGGCATCCAGCGTACGGGTAGTAATGATTTTGACTGTACCCTGCAATTTATTTTTATTACAAAATTTAATTTTTTTCATATATGTACATATGAATATCTACCTGTAATAATCAGAACTATAAATATCCCTTGATAAGCCAAAATCTGATATTTTCACCTTTAATTGTTCTCCAACTAAACAATTTCTTGCTGCTAGATCCCGGTGAACATAATGATGTCCAGATAAATATTCCATACCCTCGCTTATTTGAAGTGCAATCTGAAGAAATTCTAATTGACTAAGTGATTTGTTTTCATTTGGTGAATTAGCAATAAGAAATTCATGCAAATCTCCATTTGACATATACTCAAAAAGCATGCAAAATGGCTCCTTGTTTAAAACCACACCCAGTATACAAACAATATTGTCGTGTTTAAGATCAGAGATTAATTCTATTTCTCGTTTGAAGTCTTGTTGTGTTTTAAATGATGCATTTTCCTTTAAAGCTTTCACCGCTACAAATATTTTTTCTTCTCCGGGCAGTTTTAGTTGACCTTTGTAAACTTTACCTAAAAATTACTTTGTGAAAATTTTTTATTACAATAAATTCTGATTAAGTGTACCAAAAGCTCCTTCTCCAAGCTCCTCAACAAATTCCACATCTTGCAGTGTATAATGGATTATCTTTAGCAGGGAACTCCGTTCTATATTATTAACAAATGACGGAGATAGTTCATTTATACCATTTTGATTAATTCGTGACATTTCAATGGATGAATTAACTTGAGAGTTTCCATATATGTTCTTATCTGCGTTTGGCGTATTAATCTGGAATTTTGAATTCATGTAAAATTAATACTATTAATTTGTTTCTTATTTACGTTTTGAATATTTGTCGTTCCATGATTTCGTCTCAGTTTAAAAATGTACATGGATACGTATACCAAAAATATACTTAACAGCGCTCCCATTGTCATGAATATGTATACCCAAATGCTGTCTGAACACTTTGGTATATTGCAGGGCTCTATGATTTTTTCAAAAGATTTATCACCAACAAAACACCAAGGCCTCTCTTCCATACTACCTGGGTTCCTAAAAATATTTTAAACTATTTTTAAAATAATTGTTGATAATTGTATTTGAGGCTTAAATGCAGTTTAGTGAAGCAGCTCCAAAAATAAAAATAAAAAGCAGCCTATGTCATTGAAAATTGAAAAATAAGAAAAAATGGTTGAACTTTGAACTTTTCAAGAAAAACTGTAAGGAAGCTTGAAATAATTTAATCTAAAATATTTATTTATTTATTTAAGAAATACTTTACAAAGTAAATTTGCAAAGTATTGTTGCACAAATATTGGCGGGGTAGCCAGACCATATGCCCAAGATGTTGTTAACAGTTTTTTAAAAAGGCTTTGTGACTGACTATACACGACCTATGCCTTCACATAGGAAGAATATGCGGTTATCCGTGGCAGATCAGTCAACCAGTGCGAGTGAGACGCAAAACTCACGAAGGCCAATAAACAACAGTGGCCTGGTTGCACATAAGCGATAATTGCCAACGACGCTTGATGTTGACTCGCCCAGAGCTGCTTTACGACTGAAATCTAAAATATATTTGAAAAAATTGGCTGCGACACATCTTTCAAGAGTAATGTAGGCTTAACGAAACTCTCTTTTGGTTAATTCCGTCACCTAAATGAGTTTCGTTTGTTAAGCTACAAATCATACTATTGTATATCCCGCTTAAGGTATGTTGTACATTAATACCCCGAATTATATAAAAAAATAACTTGAATACGTTTTATACCGTTTTAAGAAAATTTCTAATTTCTTTCGTTTTGCTATTTTCGTAATTTTCGAAATAAATATTTTACGAGGAAACATTGTGATTATACATTGTCAGATCTGACAATATGGTAGATTGTCAGTTCATACGGTTAAATCAAATTTTTCAGAAAATCTTAAAATTTATTGCCAGAAGGTTGAATGGCATTAAATTCATCTGATAAAATCGTCAGTCGAAAAGTTATCAGTTCACACGGGTGTCATTGACAGATCTGTTCTTATGCGTTGCCAGACTCAAACCATTTGTTTGCTTGTGTTTATCTTAAATGTAAAAAGTGAATATATAAATTATTATGGGCCTTAAAGAAGCAATTGCAATGATTTTGTAAGCATATATTTTATTATATATTTTTTCTTTAAAATCAAGCGAATGTAGTGTTGCCCATAGAAAGAATTCTCTTGCAGTGACGCCATTGTCAGATGCATAAGCTTCGCACATCTGACAATATTAAAATGTCTGACAAATATCTGGCAATAATTTTTCAATGTGCTCACATAATTGTAATATTTCTGACAATTTGTTGTCAGATGCTCGTCTTACAATTGACTAACAATGCTTTTTCTGGCAACGATGTCAGACAAAAATTTTCAGTTCAGACGGATGTAAGAAATTTTTAGCACATTTAACTAACAATATTGTAAGATCTGACCACCGTCTGTACACAGCTTAAGAACATCCGATGATATTGAAACTAATATTTAAAGAGCCTCCTAAGCATGCTACTACCTCCCATCCGCAGACTGTGTTTAATAGAATTTATTCTACGGATATTGAACGTCTCGTATGTGAAAAAAGAAGAGCTAAAAGGGAATGGCAACAGCACAGATCACCCCAATATAAAATCAGATTTAAAGAGTGCACTTAACCACTTAAAGAGTCGCTTGCATCCGAAAAAACTGCATATCTTAAAAGCTATCTGGAAGGTATCGATGTCACACCAGCATCTAATTACTCTTTATGGCGCACTTTTAGAAAGCCTAAAAGTCCCATTGAGTTCAAATCACCTCTGCACAATTCGACAGGAAGTTGGGTTAGAAGCGATTCTGAAAAATATAACATTTGCACATGTACTGGTATTGTTGATTTGCCGAGTGTAGTTGCTTTACCCCTCGATTCTTAAAGTTTAAGATGCGTGATGTACAAAAACTAATTGCTGTACTCAAGCCGAAGTAAGCTCCAGGTATTGATGGAATTAGTTACAAGATGCTGATGAAGTTGCCTTGTATTGCAATTAGAATCCTGCTATTACGATTGGCGTATTATTCAGACCACTGGAAGCTTGCCAAAGTCAAAATTTTTCCAAGGCCGGGCAAAGATCTTACTAAATCTATGACGCAGGCCAATAAGTTTACTGTCAACAATGTCTGTGCTCTTCAAAAAGCTGCTAATAACAAAAAAATTTGGATTTAGAAGTCAGCATAGCACCATTGAACAAACGCACAGAGTGGTTGAATTTATAAGAAGAACATTTGAAAAAGGAAATATTGTTCTTCCCTCTTTATTGATGTTTCTGAGGAATTTGATAAAGTGTGGCATAAAACCCTAACTTTAAAATTGAAGATATATCTAAAAACACATATTCTAAAGCTTTTGGAAAAACACATCATAGTCCGGAACTTAACTGATGTGGAAGGAGACTTAATGAGTGTGCCCCAAACTATATCTTTCGGTGTAGCGGAGTATACTGGGAGCTGTTTTGTATTTGGTATATACATAGTTGTGATATGCCTGTGAGCACTTACATCTTACACTTACATGCCCGAATACATCTCTGTCGGTGTGCTACAGGAGAGTATACTGGGAAGTGTTTTGTATTTGGTATATACTTGTGATATGCCTGTGAGCATCTACATACATTTGCCGATGATACAGCTTGCTTTAGTATGCACGAAAACCCTAACGATGCATCTCGTTATCTGCAGGAACATATTACCCAGTTGGAGCTATGGTTGAAATTATGGAGATTAAAAGTAAATAACCAAACACTCCAAATGAAACAGCTTGAAGATATTTTTGTGCTTAATACGACGTTTATGTATTATTGATTACTATCACTAAGCTTATGCCTAATACTGGTTGGGCCTAATAATTATATCTAGACTTAAGATTTGAATACTTATTGTTAGTTAATTTTGAAGATACAATAAATAAAAACATTTAAAACTTGTCTCACATAAATAAAAAATAAAATAAAAATAAATATTGCACTGAATGTAACGGCTGAATATTTATATAATATCTGCGCAGTTAAAACCATAGTGGAAAAAATCCTCAAGTCCGGCCAAAAGCCAGATTCCAAAGAATCTTAAGTAACCAGCACCGTTTCGGAAAATACAACGATGGAGAAAACTTTTAAGGCAAAGAATTTTGAAATATCCTTTTTCTAAATTTGTATTTAATGTTAATAAAAAATTACAAAACTTTATTTTACATACAAAAAAATTAAATTTAAAAACAATTGCCTCTCGGAATCACTTCCTGATAATTTTCCTATGTATTTCTCCCGCGCCATGCCATAAATGGAATTTCTTGTGCTACTGATTTTAAATCATACCTGTTAAATTCAATGTAATACATAATTACAGTTTTAAATGAAAACTAAATTTTTTATTAAATTTTTGTTATTTATTAAATCTTCTATCAGATGAGAAGCTTTTTAAATATTTTTTTTTGCAGATTCTTTGCAGTTTCTATGAAAAGCTTAGGGCCCATAGCTCGGAAAATATGGGTCACCACCAATTTTGCCACCAATTTTTTCTTTCTTATTTTTCTATCGCATATGCTACTTTTTATTTTGTTTGGTGCTGTTTCACCAAATGCATATGTTCCGTATTTAATATAAAAAAGTAAAAAAAAAAAATTAAACCGACTTTGTGCACTAAAGTTAAAAATTACAGAAGTATTATATGCGAGGTAGTATATGCGTTAACTACTTAACTATTAGCAGTTGACAACTTAGAAATTTATTTCTGCGTTTAGTTAACAACCTTCTTGGTACAGACTGCAAATAGTTAAGTTGTTAACGCATATAATACATCTCTTATTTTTAATTTTTTAGTGCACAAAGTCGGTTTAATATTTTTTTTTAAGTTTTTGTTTTTTACGTTCTAGTGCTTAATTAATAATTTGTAATTTGTATGGTAGGGAGCTTTTTCCCTGCTCTTACACCACCAATCTTTTGCTGGATTTCGGGCATTAACTGAAAATAATTCCTACCAAGTTTGAAGCCTGTCAATGATATAGTATTCCATATATGCCGTAATTAATAATTAATTTGTATGGGAGGTACCCATTCCCCTGCTCCTATCGCATATTGGTGAAAATGGGACCATCTGTGGAGTATACCATTTCATATAAAAGAAGAATTTTTAAAATCGCTTCACAAATCGCGGAGAAATCGGTGAACGTATAAAAAAAATACTTTTGAAGTCGGTTAAAAAGCGGAAAAATTACTAAACAATTGCTATTACATTCAATCTATATGTACGCTGATGATGTTAAACTTTACTATAGTTACAATATCGCTGATATAAATTTATGCTTCCACAAAGTCAATGATGACTTGAATACAATCGACCTCTGGGGTAGAGCAAATGAGATATGCATAAAATTAGAACCCGTCACATACGTAGACAGAACTTTAAAAGAACTAGTAAGTCTTCTTGCCTCTCGAATTCTGATGACGGAAGACCATAGGCCAAAATAAAAATTGAATCAGTTCAAAAATAAAGACCATACCCGCTACCGCATATTAATGAGCTATTAAGTCGTCTAAGAGACACTCATTTCATCAGTGGGATTGACCTAAAGGCCGCATTATTTCCAAGTTTGATTGTCTGAAAGTTCCAAAAAAACCGCATTTTCCGTACCTGATAGAGCACTATAACAGTACAGGGCCATGTCATTTGGTGTGTTCAACGGGCTTCTGCGCATCTACGTCACAGTAGTCGATTAGCATAAGTACCATCACACAAACATGTGTATTTGGTATAGGACAATCTCGTTTACATTTTTATTTCAATGTAATTTTGTTATTTTTTTTCTTGTCGCTGCTACTAAATAGTTTTTTTTATTTATTTTCCAACCTTTTACACAAATTATAGTTTATTTTTTATATTATTATACTTCATAATTTTGTATTATATGTATAAAAGAATGTGCTGAAAGTGTGTGTTTTAGTTCTAAAAATTTCAATGAAACACGTATTTGATTATAAGTGAATATAGTAAATGAATAAATAAATGGAACATACTTGTTAACGTACATAGATTTTAATTCAAAATTTTTTTTTGTCTTTTTCGGTTCGTGAGATTTTTAATTATTTCGCACTTTGAAGTACATTCATGAGTAATACATGAATTATTAAGAAAATTTTGTAATGATGAAATATTCTTCATTAATTGTTGCGAAAATTGCTTCTAAGGCTTTCGTATCCTATATAATTACATATGAATTAAATATAAACTCTTTGGTTTGAGTTTTGTAAAGATAATAATTCTTTATTTCACAAGAAAATATATTTTACTTAAAACTATAATGTAGAAAAAATTAAATGTTAGCATTTAATTAAAGTAACAAAAAAATATTAAAAAAGAGTGTCAAATAACAACTCCAACAAATGTAGTTGCGCATGCAGTTGCAGACGCTTACGTTAGTACTAAATGCGCTACACATTTTATTATGGTATATTATGTATGTCTCTCCTCCCTTCATTAGAAATTTCAATGTCCTCATTGGTTCTTTTTACATATTTGTTTCCAATAATATTGAGGAACTTTGTTTTTTGTAGTATCATTACGAACAGTTTCCTTTACTGCATAATTTTTATGATAATTATTTCTTAACTCTATTTTAGGTATAGAACTTCGAATTGAAATAAAACACAAGAAAATCGTTTAAATGTCCATCAATTTGGCTTTATTGGAAGGATAATTTTATGCCATTAACGTTTAAATATGATTTCGGGCATGTGGCCGCCGCGGCTGGCTCGAATAAAGCCAATTCTACAGGTCCAATTTTCAACCACTTTTTCGAGCATATGGGGCCGTATGTTGGCAATAACGCCACGAATGTTAGCTTCCAAGTCCCCTAACGTTTCTGGTTTGTTGGCGTAGACGAGCGACTTCACATATCCCCAAAGAAAATAATCCAATGGTGTCAAATCACACGATCTTGGTGGCCTATTGACAGGTCCATTCCGCGAAATTATGCGCTCATCGAATGTTTCCTTCAATAAATCGATTGTGACGTGCGCTGTGTGGCATGTAGCGCCGTCTTGTTGGAACCACAACTCATCCACATTCATGCCATCCAATTCGGGAACAAAATAGTCGGTTATTGCTGTGCACGGTGGCGCATCGATTCATTCGGGTCCTCTTCAACACTGCTCTACAGCGGCAATTGTTTCTTCGGTGCGCACTGTTCGACGTCTCTGCGGATGCGTATTATCACATAGAGTAAACGTAGTGCGAAAACTATCCATGGTTAACCGAATTAATTGCTCTGATGGACGATTATGTCGACCATAAAATGGACGGAGCTTGCGGTAAACTTCGCGAACTGAACCATTATTTTCGAAATAAATTTGCACGATTTGCAAGCGTTGTTCTTTTGTCAACCTGTTCATGATGAAATGGCAAACCAAACTAAATATTAATCACTTGAGAGCTGACAAAATGGCCGCCAGTTAAAAAAGTGATGCCAACTTAAAGTTCTATACCTCAATAAAAAACACCCAATATAATCTTTATTATTTTTAATTAAATTTTCGGATGTTTTTACAAATGGGACAATGTTTGTTTGTATATTATGTATTTTCGGATTCAAAAGATCCAATTTTAAGTTTACAATTACTAAAAGTTAATAAATTATTTCCAACAATTGATATATTTAAATAGTTACAATTCTGGTTTATGGTTGTTAATTGTAAGTTTTTTGTTAACACCATATTGGGTGATATAAGAGATATACTTGTCTCTTCATTAGTTTTAAAAGTACAATTAGATAATTCGTCATTCAACAAATTCTCCAAACATGAGTCATACAAAGGTTTAGTTTTCAGGTTTTCCAACCCAAACATTTTTCCATTTTTCTTCACAAGATCTACGCTTACACCTAACACCAGCTCTTGATTACCATTATCAGGAATTGGTAATATCTTAAGTCTAGGATACGCTGTCAAATTTTGAGGGATAGTTAACACAAAATATACCAAATTTTCTTTAATCCAAACAGGGGTTTTAATAAGTTCAAATTGTTCCGCAGTCAAGTGAGATATATTTTCAATGTCAATCAGTTTCGGATTAATGATGCCCATTTTAGCCAATTATATCCCCATTTGAATATCTTGAACATGCTCTATGTAGGTTTTGACGTTATCAAGAAAGGTGTCGGCAATAATTTCAGTAACAAGTGAATTTTGAAGAGTATTTGTTGAATTTCTTAGTTCATTCAAGATTGCATTTCCAGCATTTACGTGTTCAACGATAGTATTTGTATTAATATCGCCATTATCAATTGTGTTTTTTATGTCAATTATAGACACTCCTATTGTGTCCCTATCCTCACTATCAAGGGTTCCAAAAAGAAACTTCAGACCACCACCCAATGCGTTAAAAAGACCTCGCTTGTGCCTCCTGATGAACAACTGCTTCTCTTGGTCCGCCATATTAAGATATTTAGTTATGATGGCAGACTGTAAATACTCATGACCACTGTATTCATTACACAATTTATTGAAGGAGTTCGGTTGAATTAATTTCAACGACCTGATTAGCTTATTCAGTAGGAATTGCAACCTCTCCCTGATCGACAATAATATAGCCGAAATTATCTTTAATTTTATCAACCTTTATAGTTTGAGCGGCAAGTCCTGGCATCAGGCAAAACAAGACCATGGCCGTGACAAGCATTCGGGCAATTCTAATTCGAGTGAGATGTTCCAGGACTTTCTTCCGAAGATACCGTTTCAAATTGATTCCTGCAATCTATTTCTTTTATTTTCTGTTTTGAATATCTATCAATGGTTGGGTTTTATTAAAGAATATATTGTATGACTTTTCACCGGTACTAGAGTGGTTGATGTTGTGGTTGTAGGCAAATACAGCCTGTTCAACGTTCATGTACGTTAGCTCTTTATCACCTGATGTATTTATTATCCGCAATTTTTCGTTCAATGTTTTATGAAGCCTTTCAATGTCACCTATGCCAGTTTTACCAGTGGTAATCTCCAAAACTACGTTCAACTGTTCACACCACTGCCTAATGTTCACATTATTCATGCCCTGATCTTGATAAATTTTTAAAACTTTCGGCGGTCCCATAACATTAAACACCCTCAACAGTGCTCGCTTCGTCTCCAGCTAGTTTAAATTTGAGACTTTTTCAGCCATTGCTAACTTCGAATAAAGGTCAATACATGTCAAATATTTCATTGCCAAAAGTCGACAACAAACTTATCACGGGTTTCGTATACGGGGGGCGTCAGCTTAAAAGGCAACTTATGTGCTATGTTTTTGAATTATAACTTTCTTTTTTTTTTTTTTTTTTAACAAACACAACCCGCAAAGCGATTAGCTTGTCTGCAGAAAATACCCAGGGTCTATGGTGGGAATCGAACCCACGACCTCTGGACTGAGAGTCTAGCATCGCTATCACTCAGCCACAGGGGGTGCCCCTATGATCGGATTTGCACAAGTTGCATAATTCACAGGCATTGATGATTCTGGATATTTCCTTTACCTAATTTGGATAACAATATCTTTTTGAAAATTCTTTAACAACTTTTTCTATTCCCTGGTGCATCCCTTCTAGATGCAGCTCCATTACAATAGTTTTAAACCTGGAGTATTCTGTTACGTTTTCTAATTCCCTCATTGCTCTCTTCAGTTCGGTATTGCCCGATTGTATTAAGTCTTTAAAGACGTCCTGAAAACGAAGAAAGTACATTATTTGGCATAAAAATTGCCGATTTTTTTCCTAGCAGATGCTCCTTAATAATATTTTTAATGTCATCGCGACTCAAGTCTATGTAGTATATAGTAGTAACAGTATTCGAAAATACTTTTTGTTTAACAATTCCTTCAGTATCATTGCTTAAAAGTCTTAACTGACTTCTAAATGTATTTAAAGTCCTCTCAGAGATGGGGATATAATTAGCGTTATCCTCCTCCGCTGAGTGAACGGTGGCCATATCAGAGTTAATATTTTCGTTCATATTGCATTCGTCAAGTTTTATTCTAGAAAGGGCATCTGCCACGTGATTTTCTTTGCCTGGAATATGCTTTATGTCGAAATCAAACTCATTAAGCTTGATTTTCCATCTTTGGAGTTTGGTATTTGATTCCCTGACATTATGTAGCCACTGAAGCGGCTTGTGGTCACTATTTACCAAAAATTTCCTGCCAAATAGGTATGGGCAGAAGTATTTTAATGCCCACACCAAAGCCAAAAGTTCGCGTTCAATGGTCGAATAATTAAGCTCATGTTCATTGAGCGTTCTACTCGCAAAGCATATTGGCTTATCCTGTTGGCTCAAGACAGCGCCAAGAGCAATGTTCGACGCATCTCTAGTTAAAGTAAAAGTTTTGTCATAGTTCGGGTATGACAGAATTGGTTCGCTGGTAATCATAATTTTCATCTATATTTATGATTTGATCAGGCTAAAGTTCGTATCGCTTTGTAAGCCAAATTACATGTGATAATTATTAATGAACAAATAACACCAAAGTTAGTTGTAAATAGTCTCACAAACACATAGTTGAACGAAGGTGTAGTGGCCTTCGAAAACAGCCAGTTGTTCCGTTCTACTACGTGCTTGTCTTTAACTTAACTTTGGTGTTATTTGTTCATTAATAATTATCACATGTAATTTGGTTTACAAAGCGATACGAACTTTAGCCTGATCAAATCATAAATATAGAAACAAATGAAGTTCGAAAAAAATAATTAAAATTAACTAAAATTAATAGCCAAGGGCCTGTGGCAAAAAAAAACTAAATAAAAATATACTTAAGTATCAAACCAAAAAAGTTTGTCTTAAGTAGAACAAAAAATAAGCAAATTAAGTAACATGTGCATAGTTAGTAAAGAACAAACGACAATGGCAATACTGTTGTAAATTTAGAGATGGTAAAAATGAGCTTTCATTACAAAAAAAGCTTTCAGCAAATTGTAATACGATGAATCAAAACAATTCACATATTCCATTTGCAATAATGGCTGAGTATATAAAGCAGAAATCTACATCAACTGACACCACACACAGTGGACCAAACACAAAAGAACGCTGATGGTTAAGGTTTAGTGGCCTTCGAAAACAGCTAGTTGTTCCGTTCAACTATGTGTTTGTCAGAATATTTACAACTAACTTTGGTGTTATTTGTTCTTTAATAATTATCACATGTAATTTGGCTTACAAAGCGATACGAACTTTAGACTGATCAAATCATAAATATAGAAACAAATGAAGTTCGAAAAAAATAATTAAAATTAACATAATTTTTATTGTTTCAACTGCATTAATATATTCTCTATTTTTATAGTGTATCTTATTTTCTTTCTTCAAACATGATGTCAAAGGCTTGGTGATTCGAGCAAAGTCTCTAATAAACTTTCTGTAAAACCCAGCCAAGCCCAAAAATTGTCTTATTTCCTTTTCAGTCCTTGGTATTGGATACTCCATAATAGCGTTTGTGTTCCTAGGATTTGGTCTCACCCCCTCAGGCGACACCAAGTGACCCAAAAACTCGGCCTCTCTCTTTAAAAACTCGCACTTGTCGAGCTGAATCTTCAAATTTGCATCTGCCAATCTTCTAAGGACTCTGTCGAGCGATTCGACATGCTCCTGCAGAGATGCACTGAACACCATAATGTCGTCGAGATAGACCAGACAGTGTTTACCTACAAGCTCTCCCAGCATCCCATTCATCAACCTCTGAAATGTTGATGGGGCGTTCTTAAGCCCAAAGCGCATTCTCATGAATTCAAAATGACCATTTGCCGTAGAGAATGCCGTTTTTTTCTATCCACAGGGTCCATTTCGATCTGGTGAAAGCCCTTAGCCAGATTAATAGTTGAGAAGTAGAGGCACCTTCCCAACTTATCCAAGAAATCCTCCATATTGGGAATAGGATATCTGTCGGATATCGTGATTTCGTTTAATTTACGACAATCCGCGATTTATCCCTCCCTGAGGCATCAGGTTTCTTGGGCACTATGGGTACTTGGTGAGGAATAGGGAGAGGTACTGTGGCATAGGGAGAGGTACTGTGGCAGATAATGTTCTGCCTCAACATCTCCCCTATCTGGCGATCAACCTCCTCCCTGTGGATCTCAGGATATCTATATGACTTGCTATAGATGGGGTGCTTATGGATAGTTTTAATACAACGTTTTGTTTCGTGAGTAAAGGTCAAATCATCACCTTCCTTATAAACCGCATTATTGTATTTACGTAACAATTTAACTAAGGCCGCGCGAGTTACATACGTACTTCCACAACCACCCCTCGTGGACATTAATACAATTATTGCTAAGTATAACGAACCTTGAACTGAATCAATGATATTTAAAAAGTGTCATTGGCACAAGTTTAAAAAATGCTTACTTCTGTTTCATTAAGGTTTTATTTCTCTCATTTGTTTTTGAAATTTGATACACTTTTCCGTTTCGTTGATTAACAACAAAAAAAAATAAAACAAATAATTCATTCACTAATTTTTTATTATTAAGTAAAAGGGCAACGACAATTAAAATACAAAATTGGTGATAGTATAAAAAAAATAATAATAATAAACTCAAATTGTCAAGCAAAATCGATGTACAGAAATTCAACTATCGAATTTGCTTAATAAACATTACCCATAAAAAATAAGTTTGTATCCATAGGAATAAGTTTTATTGGATTAAGAAAAATTTGTATAAGAAAGAAAAATTAAAAAAAATAAAGGCAGTTTAAACTGAAGAACTCTTAAGAGAAGTACAATTATTTAACTGGCGCAGTCGGAGAGCTTATATCTAAAGAAAATAAGTAAAAGAATAGAAACTCCATTACACAGCACAAAAGTGACTCAAAAATGATCCAAAAGTGATTTAAAAGTGATTTTTTTTTCATCATTCGAACTTTATAACAAAGTATTTGAAAGGATCAAGTAGAAATACCACCCAAAACTAAACAATAAAGCAAATTTTATGAAACGAAAAGAACTTTTCGATAAAAACAGACAAACAAAAATGGAAGCAGACTTACAACAAAGAATCGTGGAACTAAAGGCTGTTTTAAGGCAGCAAGAAATGAGAATATTACAACAAGAACAACAAACTAAAGAATAGCAACAAGTAAAACATGCATCAAAACAACAACAACTACTGACACCAAAAGAAATTTTAAATTAATTTAGACAATTAAAATGCTTAGACGAAAATCATGGAGTGGTGCCCTTCAAAAAACAGTCGAAGCAATATTAGCACTATGCTCAATCGAACATGTGGAGTTAATAAGCCTAGCAACAACCATAGTGGCTAACGAGAAAGTGTTAGGAGAAGCAGGAAGATACATCCAGGAACTGGGGGACAATGTGACATGGGGCAGTATAGACCAAGAAAAACATACGGGGATGTATTCAACAAATGCCGAGATGTAAAAGTACGTAACCTTAGAGAACTTTTTGATTATTTTCAAAGATCCAAACACGAAATACATGAAATATATTTATTTGATAGTACTAAGCCACATATTTACACACCAAATAACGTGGATAGGGATTTGGTAAATATTCTGATCGAGAAGATCGATATCCCAATGTGAACATATTTAGATCAGGCTAGCTCACTGAATGAAATTATAATAAGATACTCACAAAACAAAGCGTTTGATGATCCTAGAGTTATACATATGAAATACAGAAAAAACACAACAAATTATAACAAGTCACAAAACACTAATAACTACAATACTACCACCATACCAACTACATCAAACACTCAAAGACACAACTACAACAACCCTAACACACATTTAAACATACAAAACCAACAAAATTGGCAAAATCATGAACTTAGACAGAATTTTCATAGCGGCAATCAATATCGTAGAGACAATAATACTAACCAGACTAGAATCACTAGTAGAAGTGTTGGTGCTCATAATTTTAGCACCGGAACCTATGGAAATAGGTACATTGCAAGAAGATAATTTCCTACCAGATAATGAGGTAAATTTTATAACACTGCCTCAAGACCGAATTTGCCAATAGTAAAGATGTCTATAGGAAAACAAATTATTAGATGTCTGGTCGATACAGGTTCTACCACTAGCATTTTAAGAGAGGGGTTATTGACAGAGCAGTACCCAAAGATTGCTCTCAAAATTCCTTTACTTTATAGAACACTTAACGGCTTAAACAAAATTAAATATGTAGTGACTACCCCGTTTCCAAATGAATGTGGATGCCTTGGTACACTGCAATGGAAAATTATAAATTTTTCTAATACTAATTTTTCAGCTATAATAGTAAATAATTTTTTAAAAGCCCTAAAAGCAAAAATTTATTACGAACAAAAATATGTACAAATTGTAGATAACAGATTTTATTTTGAAGATTACAACTATCCCCAATATATCGAGAGCGTCTGTAATTTACAGCAAACGGAATTTAGTATAAAAGACAGTTTCGGTATGTCACACATGAATGACGAAGAACACCAAGCAACCTTAAGGCTACTCTCTGAGTTTGAGGATTTATTCTACAAAGAGGGGGATATGTTGTCATGTACAGACGAAGTAACTCACGAAATAGTAACCACAAATGAGAGGCCATTATATTCCAAAATATTCAGGTACCCTAAAATTTATGAGGAAGAAATTAAACATCAAATTAAAGAAATGATTAAACAAAAAATAATACGTGAAAGTAACTCTCCCTATAACAGCCCACTATGGATAGTCGAAAAGAAGTTGGATAATTCGGGAAAAAAGAAGTACAGACTCGTAATAGACTACAGAAAATTAAATCAGTTTAATGTAGATGATAAATATCCTATTCCGAACTTAAATTCATTATTAGATAAGCTTGGTAGGGCACTTTGGATTTAGCAAAGGGGTTCCACCAAATATCAGTGAGAGAGGAAGATAGGTCAAAAACCGCATTTTCAACACCTTTTGGACATTACGAGTTTATTCGTATGCCATTTGGTCTAAAAAATGCACCATTAACCTTCCGAAGGTTGATGAATAAAATTCTACACGAATATATAAATAAAATATGAGTCGTTTACATGGACGACATACTGGTGTTCGGAACCTCTTTCCAGGAACATTTAAACAATCTGAAATTAATATTTAAAACACTAAAAAAAGCACAACTAAAAATACAAGTCGACAAATGCGAATTTTTAAAAAAGAAACACAATTCTTAGGACATATTCTTACAACAAACGGAATAAAACCAAACCACGCAAAAGTCGAAATAATTAAAAATCTAAAAATACCAAATAGCACAAGGAAAATAAAGTCCTTCCTTGGTATGACAGGCTTCTTTAGGAAGTTTATCAAGGATTATGCAAAAATTGCATACCTTATGACACAATTTTTGAAAAAGAATCAACTAATCAATGCTTATGATCCTAGTTACATCGCTTCCTTTGAGAAACTAAAAAATTTGGTGACAAATTCGCCCATACTACGTTATCCAAACTTTTCGAAGAGATTTAAAATAACCACGGATGCAAGTAATATTACGATTGGAGTGGTTCTGTCTCAAGATGGACACCCTATTGCATATGCATCCAGAACTTGAAATAGGCATGAAACTAATTATGCCACCATAGAGAAAGAGTTGCTCGCCAGAGTATGGTCAGTAAAATATTTTCGACCATACGTTTTTGGCAGAGAATTCGATCTAGAAAGCGACAATCAACCACTGAAGTGGCTTATGACAAAATACTCCGGAAAAGACATAAGACCAAGACTCCAAATTTGGATTATTGGTCTGGGAGAATATAACTTCTCACTTGAATATATAAAGGGAAAGACCAACAATATTGCCGATTTTCTTAGTAGAATAAAAAATGATGAAATTAACGCAGAAATGGAGGCCATTCATGTCGACGACGATAACAATAGCATGTCAGTCGAAATAGAAACAGATCATTCACAAGAAGAGAACTTGGGTTTTGAAATTCCCCTTTTGGATACTGTTGTTAACAGATTTAGGACACAAATAATTCTAACACAGGAAAAGCTGAATACGGTTGAAAATATTTTCAAATTTAAACGCATTTATATCGATCAGAATGATATTAATGAGAATAGAGTCTTGAACATTGTACGAAGGGAAATAGGAAAAGGAAATGTGGGAATATATTCTAACCTGACAAGGTCCAGATGACTATAGAAGAAGAATTTTCTGCTAATCCCAACGTTAAGTTCGTCAAATGCTCCCGGTTGGCAAGAGACATCGAAAGTTTCGATGAATTAAGAAAACAGATTGCTCTCTTTCATAAAAACGAAAGTGGCCATTGCGGTATAATAGCAACTTACGAGAGGCTAAAAATTACATTATATAATCCTCAGCTTAAAGAAGAAATAACCAAGGTCATTAACAATTGCGATATTTGCTCAGGAGGAAAATATGATAGGAACCCAATCAAAAATAAGTTCCACATAACGGAAACCCCACACACTATTAACGAAATTATTCACGTGGACACTTACGTCAATAGCAAACATTTTTTCATCCTGTTTATAGACAAATTTTCAAAGCATGCTACATGCTTACCACTTACTGACAGAAATAGCATTACACTTGTAGCTCAGCTACAAAAGTTTTTATCAATTAAAGGAAAGGTGAAGAAGATGGTATTCGACAACGAATTCAATAACGAAAATGTTAAAACATTTATGCATACTGAAGGAATAGAATATCACACTACAAAACCAAATAGCGACACCGGTAATAGTGACATAGAAAGGTTAAATAACACAATCACAGAAAAAATACGAACATTAAATCTTGAACAAAATTTATCAATAACACAGCAAATCAGCAAAGCCATAATGATATATAACAATACATATCACACTACAATAAAATGTGCCCCGAATGAAGTGCAGAACAACAGGGTAAGTCATGCAACAATTTATGATAGACTTTGCAACATGAAGGAAAGGAGTATAGCAAAGGCAAATGGGAGGAGAGAAAATTACACAGAAACAAGACAGGAGGGATTTATAAAGAACTATAAAAATTTAAGACACAAAGAAGAGCCAAAATTCAGGCAGAACCCTCTGCAAGGAATTCACACTAGTAATATTAAGAGACCCACTAAATTCAGTAACCACTTAGCAGGCACTAATATCAATAATAACTCTTGAAAAATTTTTTAAATTACAGGTGCTTATGTGAACACTGATAATATTCTTATCATCTTTAACTCAAGCTAATATAGTTACATACCAAATAACCCAAACTAATGGCTATGTTGAGATTTTTAATAATAACTATAGCATTCCAGTAGAATCCGATTTAATTTTACACAAAATAGATATCCAAGAAATAACAAATGTACTATTGTTGATGAATAACAACATAAATTATTTAAATCAGGATCAAAAAGCATACATAAATATTCAAGTAGAACTACTATTAAGCAAACTGAAAACAATAACACCTACAAGGAGACAAAAAAGGGGACTAATTAATTTAATAGGCAATGCTCATAAATATCTTTTTGGTACAATGGATAACACAGACCGAGAAGATGTTACTAATCACCTTAACACTGTTGATTCGAATATACACAATTCTATAACAGGGCTAAACCAACAAATCAAAATTAATGATCATTTTAATAAAAGAATACAATTAATAAAAGATACAGTCACACAAAATCAGAAGGACATACTTTATCATATACGTGGACTCCAAAAAACTATAAGAGACATACTGATTCAAAACATTTACTTAGAAAAATTACTTATGTTGACCACAGTCAAAAACCACGTAGAACATATTCAGTGTTGCATAACAGCTGCACAAAACGGTCTAAGTGACGCCAGCATTCTCACAAAACATTAAATATAAGATTATGAAATTGACATAAATAAAATAAAATATTTAAGAACAGCAATATTTGAAAATAGCAATGATTTAATATTTGTAATTAAAGTACCTAAAACGTTCCACATTATACATGTAATAAAAATAGTACCTATTCCGAATCCTAATAAAGAAATAAACGCAGAGATACCACGTATTTAAATATAATAATAAAACTTACACATATAAAGAGAACACATACATAAATAAATGTGACTTATCAAAACATTGTACAATAAATAAAACATGTCAATTAATAAAAACCGAAAATACAGAAATTATAAGCATTAATGAACACACAATAATTGTGGAAAATGCGAAAAACAATTCAATTAAAAACAACTGTAATGTAACAAACGAAAATTTATATGGAAACTTTATAATACAATACCACAATTGTTCACTAGAAATTTTTTTGTTTTCATATATTTATGTATTGTATCTTCAAAATGAACTAACAATAAGTAATCAAATCTTAAATCTAAATATAATTATTAGGCCCGACCAGTGTCGGACATAAACTTAGTGATAGTTATAAATAATACATAAGTAGTGACAATCAAAAAGGAAAAAAAAAGTATTTTCAAGAAGTCCCATCTGGAGTGTTGAGAATAAGAGCCCTTGTGTCCCTCTTTTTGAAGCGGATATGTCCAGTAACGTTCAAGATATTACGAGCGAGCGGATTAGGATGTGACTCGATTTTTGTTAAATATTTGCCTGCGTATTTTGTAATTTCTTCAGTCACGAGTGGCATATTTAAATCACGATGTATGTATATTTGAATTTTTGATGTACCATGGAGCCGATGGTATCAAACGTAAAATTTTGTTTTGCCTTCGTTGGATTTTCTCAACACTTGAAGCTGAAGCAGTGCCCCATAGCTGAATTCCATAGCACCATATTGGCTTCAAAAGCGACTTGTATATCAAAAGTTTGCAGTCTAGGCTGAGTGTTGAATTTCTGCCAATAGATTTGAGTTAATTTAAGTTTCATTTGAGTTAACTTAGAGTCAATGTGATATTTCCATGTAAGCCTTCGATCAAGGTATTTCACTTGAGAATGTTGAGGAATACCTTGATTGTTGATTCGAATGGGAGAGCAAGTATCTCTTCTTAGGGTAAACGTTATGTGGACACACTTTTGTTCATTTACTTTAATTCTCCATAAGTTCAACCATATTTCAAGCTGGGTAATGTGTTCTTGGAGATTGCGGGATGCCTCATCAGGGTTTTTGTGTATACTCATACAGGCTATATCATCGCCAAATGTAGAAGTTAGGATGTTATTGCTCACAGGCATATCACAAGTATATATTAAATACAAGACTAGCCCCAGAATACTACCCTGTGGGACACCGGAAGATATAGATTCGGGCACACTCATGAAGTCTCCTTCCACAACAGTGAACTTCCTATCAACAATATAACTTTCCAAAAGCTTTTGTATGTTTATTGGTAGGTATGTCTTCAATTTTAAAACTTGGCCTTCGTGCCATAATTTATCAAATGCCTGAGAAACATCAATAAAAAGAGCAGAAGAATACTTCTTTTCTTCAAATGTTCTTCTTACAACTTCGACCAATCTATGCGTTTGTTCAATGGTGCTATGCTGACTTCTAAAACCAAATTGATGGTCCGGGATGCACCCATTATCAGCTAAAATTTTGGACAATTTAGTCATGAGCAGCTTTTCGAAAAGCTTTGAGATTGTTGATAGTAAGCTTATAGGCCTATATGACTCAGCCTTGGTAAGATATTTGCCCGGCTTTGGAATCATTTTTATTTTGGCAAGTTTCCAGTTATTTGGAAAATACTCTATTCGTAAAATAGCATTAAAAATAAATAGCAAGATTCTTATTGCAATATGAGGCAAGTTCATCAGCATCTTGTTACTAATGCCATCAATACCTGGAGCTTTCTTCGGGTCGAGTTCAGCAATTATTTTTTGTAGTTCACGCAACTTAAACCTTAAGGGACGAGGGGTAGAGAGACTACACTCGGTAATTCGGCAGCACCCGTACATGAATTGGGAGTAAATACAGATTTTAAATGCTCAGAAAATAAATTACCTTTCTCACTATCGCTTCTCGCCCAGCCTCCGGTCGAAGTACGCAGTGTTGATTTAAGGTCAACGGGTCTTTTAAGATTTCTAGTAGCGCCCCATAAAGAGTAATTAGATGCTGACGTTACATCAAGACCTTCTAAATACTTTTCCAGTAATGCAGTTTTTTCCGACGATAGCAGCTCTTTGAGTCGTTTAGTACATGCTTTAAGTCTGATTTTATTTAGGGGTGATCTGTATTGTTGCCATTCTCTTCTAGCTCTCCTTTTTTCACATACAAGACGTTCAATTTCCGTATAATAAATTCTATTAAAGCCAGTCTGCGGATAGGAGGTAGTGACATGTTCAGCAGCCTGTTTAATATTTTCGTTAAGATTGGCAATGTTAAATTCAATATCATCAGATGATCTTAGCTGAATGTTTTCTACGCAGTGACTACTAAGATATTTTTTGAATCCTAGCCAGTTGACCCCATTAATAATTTTCACATATGAGTTAGTTAAATCACTCCTTAGTGGGTTGAAAATTTTAACTATTGTGAGAGAGTGATCGGGGGACAGATCTAGAGAGGCCTCTACGTGAATTAAGTCTCTATGAATATTTTTCGTAACGCCAAAATCTAAAATATCTGGAATTTTTCTTACTTCAGTAGTCCAGTAAGTAGGCTCCCCGCTCGAAATGACATCGAAGCCCATTATTGAAATTGTATTAAACAACACTCGACCTCTAGGTGTAACAAGACGCGAGCCCCAGTACGTATGTTTTGCATTGTAGTCACCAGCTGCCAGGAAACAAGATCCAAGCGATTTGTAGAACTTCTCATACTGATCTTCGGTAACTGAAAATCTGGAAGGTGAGTAAATTGATGATATCACGAAATTCGCACAAAAATTGTCTACGAAAATATTCGTTGCTTGCATATATTCTTCAGTAATGTTGTCAAGGACATAGTGCTTGAGTCTTGACTTAATTAGAATTGCTGATCCACCGCATGCTCTCCCTCTAGGGTCCTTTGTATCATATAAAGTGTAACCATTTATTTTAAATAAGCTTCTTGAGGTCAAATGAGTCTCAGAAACCAACATTATATCAATATTTTTTTCCATGAGGAAGTGCTCAAGTTAATTTTTATGTTGGCGAATGCCGTTTGCGTTCCAGAAACATATTTTTAATGTGTTCATGGTTTGTTAACTAATGCTTGAAGCAGTGTATTCTGCATTCACAGCATTTCTTGCATCATATTAGTCATATTTGTAGTAAAGTTGTTTATAGTTAGCACCAGATTCTCAATAGTAGGTTCAAGGCGACTTAAGTTAAAGCTTGAGTTTGCTTTGAGTTTGAATTATTTGGCGGTGGAACATTTTGTGTGCGAATAGAACTAGTCTTAGCAGCATCAGCATACGATACACGTGAAGTAACTTTTTGGCTCAGTTGAGCAAAAGTGGCGGAGTTCGCGTTTACTGGTTGAGCTGGAGTTAATTTGGGTTTTTGACCCATAGCCTACTTAACAAAAGAATATACAGGACATCCTCTGTAGTTAGCGGTGTGATTACCTCCACAATTGCTGCATTTTTTTCTCCTTGATCTTTTGGCTTAGTACAGCTAGCAGTACCATGCAATTCACCGCAGATAACACAAACTGTAGGTAATTTGCAGTAAGTTTTTGTATGGCCATATTCTTGGCAATTATGGCACTGTACGGGACCTGAACGCTTACGTGGCTCTTCAACTGTGATTTTTCGGTGTAAGAGATACTTTACGCTATAAATTGGATGGGTTTCATTTTTTTTGAATTTTATGTCATTCGGCTCCAGTTCGACCCGAAATAGGGGTTGGGGGACCTTTTCTCTGTTAATTATGTTGGTAACATTTTTTACGTTAAATCCTTGGTCGACAAGTGCACATTTTACTTCTTCGGGCTCAACATAGGAATCTATGCCCTTTAATACTATCTGTAGCCCTTTAGCACTCTTAAGTTGGTATGTGTAAAAATTTCTTTTATTTTTTTTTCGAATTCACTAACAATTTTTCGAAAATCTTTTTCATCATATATTTGGATTTTAGTTTCATCAATATTACCTCGTTTAATTGGAACGATGTGAAAAGTATTTTCTCCAATGGTCGACAGTAGTTTTTTTAGAAGCGCGTTAGAATTTTTTTCTCTCAGATAAATAGGTGGTGGCTTAAAAGACTTTTGCGATGATATAGCGGGCTTGTCGTTTTTGTCTTGCAATAATGAAAAACGATTTTAACGATTGGTAGAAGATGCACTGTTATCCCAAGACATCTTTGGAGCTGATGAAATTTTAGAAGAGTTTGGGCTTCGCCCACGCTTTACCACGGTTATAATCTGTCCATTTCTACTTGTACCTTTGGTTTTGAGATACTGTTATCTGTAGTGATAAGATGGTTTAGTGGTGAACACGAGTCCGGAGCGGATGATATCGCTGACTTGAATGAAGAAGTACTAGGCAATTGTAATGTTAACGAATCACTAGTTGGCATTGGACAAAGCGAAGTTGATCGCTGACGAAAAAGTGGCTTTGCCGTTAGAAAAAGACTATCATCAGATTTCTTATTTTTATTGTTAACATTGAGAGCTTCAGAACTCACAGTAAAATATGCATTTCTGCCGTTTGAACTCACTTCACAATTTTTTGTTTTTGAGGTACTCATGCAGAGTATTCCTCAAGGGCACTTTGTTTGCGGTTTTTGTTTCTTGCTATGTAAAAAAAATATCAGCAATATTTGCTTTGCTTATTTATCAAAGTTAATATATATTACGGTTATTATGTATTACGAATATTTTTTTATGATTTTTTTGTTTGTTTAATATGTATATGAAAAAAAAACTCCGCTAAGACGTCTGTTCACTATGAAGGTTCAGCGAGAACTGAAATAGAAATAGCAAACAAAAAATTCTCAAATAATTTAAAAATGTATACAAACAAAATTACTCTTCCAAAATTTGACAATATTATATTTAACAGTACACTTACCATAGAAGAAGTAAAAATAGCAACAATTCAAAATTTAAAGGAGATTGAAGAAATTAAATACAATCGGCCCTGTTCTGTAAACTTAATCCGAGCAAATTTCTTGTTTTCAAAACGAAAAAAAAGTTTTGGTGTTCTCTAAAAATAAAATTATTACTTACTCTATACCACCAATTGTGGTGGTTCCTCTAATAATCGTATTAATAATTATACTATATAGCAAATGTAAGACACCAAATGAAAAAATTCAGGAGAATCCTTTATCCAAGGGGGGAGGAGTTACATACGTACTTCCACAACCACCCCTCGTGGACATTAATAAATACAATTATTGCTAAGCATAACAAACCTTGAACTGAATCAATGATATTTAAAAAGTGTCATTGGCACAAGTTTAAAAAATGCTTACTTCTGTTTCATTAAGGTTTTATTTCTCTCATTTGTTTTTGAAATTTGATACACTTTTCCGTTTTGTTGATTAACAACAAAAAAATATAAAACAAATAATTCATTCACTAATTTTTTTATTATTAAGTAAAAGGGCAACGATAATTAAAATACAAAATTGATGATTGTATAAAAAAAAATAATAATAAACTCAAATTGTCGTTGAACAAAAATATATTACAATAACAAATACAAGCAAAATCGATGTACAGAAATTCTACTATCGAATTTGCTTGATAAACATTACCCATAAAAAATAAGTTTGTATCCATAGGAATAAGTTTTTTTTTGATTAAGAAAAATTTATATAAGAAAGAAAAATTTAAAAAAAATAAAGGCAGTTTAAACTGAAGAACTCTTAAGAGAAGTACAATTATTTAACTCGCGCTCCTCGCAATTGAGGTGATCCATGCGAAACCTATCTTTTTCTTCATTAATTTAAATTTCATGTATATTCAATTTTTGTTTCGTGAATTCGTAGTCACTCTCACTAGTAGTATCATTCCCCATTTCATATTCAAAGCCATCCAACACTATTGTATTTCTTCCAACATTAATTTGTGCATTTAAAATTTGTAATGAATCATAACCCAATAACTCCACATAGCTATCTGAAAAATCGTACACATAGAGCTTTATCCACTCACCGTGCATAAAAATGTATTGAATGGTATCTAAAACTACTGATCCTGTTGCTGTTCTTAAAGAAATTGGTTTTGTTTTTTGTTCTATTGTTAATAAAGTATTTCTCCTAATTATACTAACAGGTGATCCTGTGTCAATAAGAAAATTTAATTGTTTGTTATCTATATAAAACGTTACAATCGGCAATCTTCCGAGGCCTGTAAATGAAAATTCGAGTCATCCTGCTCCATTGGAACAGGAGCTCCATATCTTCTGATTCGAGATTGGTTGGAATTCTTCCATTTGGGTATTGCAGTTACCTGTTTGCTTGTGTTAAAATGAGGTGGTCGTGAAATACTGTTGTCATTAATTGGTACATGATTATTTGAATTAATTTGATTAGAATTATCCATTTGGTCATTTGGATGTTGCTGTCCGGAATTGAAAAATTGGGGTGGATTTATTCTATATTGAAATAGGTTAGGATAATGGGGCATATCCCAAGCATGGGATACAGGCTGCAAATTTCTCTCTTGTGAAAAATTACTATGATTAATACCTCTATTTTTTTAACTTCTTTTCCTTAAACTCAAACAAATACAAGCCGCTTTCCCTCAAAATTTTAAGCGCAGATTTAAAATCTGATACGGTATTAGCATTAAGTATGGCGGCAATATGGTAAGGTAATTTTTTTCTTAAAATTTCTAAACTAAATCTGTTTGTTTCCAGTCTATACATACTCTTTCTAGTTTCGGATTCTTCACTTAATTTTATGCAGTCTCTTATTCTACATATGTTATTGTTCAGTGTATCACAAAATATTTTCACACTATAAATAAATTTAACGTTACCCAATTCCAGTATCAGTGTTGAAATATCCCTCTTTTCGCCAAATTCTTCAATCAGGTCCGACCTCAGTGTTTTCCAGTCGGTGGGGTTTTCCCTCCTAAGGATATCTGCTGCAGGTCTTGTAGAGCAAATTCTTTTTTCTCCTTATTGTGTGGCATATTTGAAATTTTACAGTTGTTTAAAAGTTTATTTATTTCTTCGATTGTATTATTCTCTGACATTTATTATTATTAAAATACTGACTATTCGGTTTTTATCTAATTTAAAAAAAGGATTTATTTTTTGCATCACTTCACTTAGCGATAAGTTTTTATTTATTTTAATTGTGTACTTTATTTCTTAATACTTAATTTACTAACCCTAATGCAGATCCGTTAGAACCGACTGCGTCAATTAAATATAAACTCTTTGGTTTGAGTTTTGTAAAGATAATAATTCTTTATTTCACAAGAAAATATATTTTACTTAAAACTATAATGTAAAAAAATGAAATGTTTGCATTTAATTAAAGTAACAAAAAAATATTAAGGAAGGTGTCAAATAACAACTCCAACAAATGTAATTGCGCATGCAGTTGCAGACGCTTACGTTAGCACTAAATGCGCTACACATTTTATTATGGTATGTTATGTATGTCACTTATGTACATACATACATACGTTATTGTTGTCTGCGCTGGCTTAGATAATCTGCTTCGGTAAGATGATCCACCCATGCACTATGTGCATGAAGAAGCTCAGTGCTCCTCGTCACAGTGTCTTTCAATTTGTGTTAATCCATTTCTTTAGCATTCTGGTGCAAATGTTAAAAAAACCACGAATCAGCAGAACGGAAAGAAATTCGTTGATTTTATTGCAATTTACAACAGCGCGCTTAATTTTTAATAACTGTAGACATATTTTCTAATTAATTTATCTTTTAAGCACTCTAATTTTTTTATTTAAAATAGCACACAACACCAATAACTTTTTCACAATGCAATATTTCTGACTACACTGACGTCAACAATACCAGCTGGTTTCTGTACAAAGTTAACGGATATGCGCAATGCGCTATCTTGTATTATTTGTTTCATGGTCTTCAACCTCAATTGTTTTTTGCGAGTGGAAGAAAACTGTGCTGTTGTGAGCTTTGCCATTTTTGTGCTTTTTTCCTCTCTAAAAACCCGAAACTTTATTAAATATCCGTTTCAGAATAATGGGTATTTATAATTCTTTTTACTATTTCTCTCAGTGCTTTTTTTTTTTGAACAAAGTAAAGAAGCAAACGCTTCGACTTTTCTTAATCAATTTTTTTAATTCCTTATAAAATTTGTTTATGAATTTTTTAAACAACGTGGACCTGTCACTGGTACAAATTGAAGAAACAACAAAAAAGTGCTTTAGTTTCTATGAAATTAAAAATTTTTTTAAAGTCAAATCTTTTGTTAAATCTTATTAACTTATTATGGCTTTGTTTGAGATAGAAAACCAACAATATAGAAAAAGCTTGGAAGCATTATCGAGCGTTCAAAAGGTGGCTTATACCAGCAAAAGATGCGTTCAAGGCACTATGCATTTAATGTAATTTTAAAATAATTACATAAATACTTACGTATTTATATAAAACATAAATTACAGAGAATACTTCGTTGCAAAAATATAAATAAAAGAGAATAGTTAGCTTAGTGCTTTTTATAGGCAATTTTTTTAATTTTTCCCTTTTTCACCTTATTTTTATATGCTCACAGTGCTTTTTATTCCAAAGAAAAAAATATATTTTAATTATACTATAGTTATTTTGATTTTGTGTTGGCGTCAGATACAATTGGAAGTTAGTGGTCAGTGAAGGTGTAATTTTCAGTGAAAAAGTGCGTTTTTTAAAAAGGTAAAACGAGCAGCAGAAGTAAATTAAAACGTCGCATAAAAAGAGAACAATTAATTGAAAAATGTGTTAATAATTAATTGTTTTACAAATAGAACAATTAATTGTATTGACTAGCGAAATCACTGATGAAGGGTTATGCAGACGGTGGCAATGTCAATGTCATCCCCATGTTAAAATCGTCAGTCGTGTGCATTGCTAGTAGTTAGGCTGGTAGTTAGTAGTAACGATTGGTAGTTAACGAAAGAGCTAGACGTTCGCTAGCTACGCCACACGGAGGCTCAGAATCAATTTTTATCGGCCAAAACCTATATTTTTTCTTGACATATATTCTTTAAATTTTTACGTCATCAGAAAGGAAACATATCAAATCTAAGGTAGCCAAAAAATTTAATAATAATAAATTTTTAATTAAAAAAAAAAAATTTTTTATATTTTATCTGAAATAAATTACAATTCCTCGAAAACTATTATCGATAAAGGGCTGCGGTCTTTTTTGTTACGTTGGTTAAGCTGTTATTTTTAAGAAATGGTATGTGCACACTCAATTTGTAGTTAGAGTGCGATGCAAGCAATTTTAATGCCCCATATTTTCGTAAAACTTGAAGTTTAGTAGGATAAAAAAATCGTAACCTTCCAGAGAAAGACGAAAGAGTCTTCTTTAAGCGTATATACATATACTTTTGCACCCGCCACGGATCGCCTGTGGAACTTTTTTTTATTTTAGTGAAAATACTCAAAAGTTATAAACAAAAATTTGTACCCAAATTGCTAGAAAATCTACCATAGAAATCATGTAAATGCTACCTGAACAAAATTAAAATAAAAATAGCAAATTTATTTTTATAGAAATAACTTTGAATTAAAAAATATAGAGATTAATGTTTAAAACCGAATACCGCAAACTCCAAATAAACAATCATAAGTACAAATGGCAGGTATCAAAACGTATTATGATGATTGTTTTCCTGCAATTTTGTATAGTTAATTAATTTTTGAATATAAGGTTAGGTAGACAGGTTTCTGGGAAGATATAGCTATAAACTCACGTTCATTTCAAAGGTCTTTTCATGCTTACCTGAAAGAAAATATAGAAGGAGCGAGAGGGAGCGAGCGGAGGAATTGGCTTAAAATTTTATATTGAGTATAGTATAACTATAAGGACAATAATCTGGAAAAAAATAAGTTTCATACAAATATTTGATTCTAAAAGATTGATAAATTTGTGCAAGTTATACTCTATAGCGTTTTATGAAACACGATACTTTCATAGAAAATTAAACTTAAATTCTTACAGCAGTGAAACAGAATTGGTCTTACAAAAAAAAGTATCTACTTTTGTCAAAAATTTGAAATAACGCTACAAGGAAGTTATTGGAGTAAAATTAAATTTAATATGTGCTTTGCAAAATGGTTACAAGGTAAACTTACTATCCAGATAGCTTCTGAAACTACAAGTAAAAACAGTGACGGAAGACCACAAAAATCACTAGAGAAGTGTGGCGATAGATCTAAGAGGCGAAAACTGAAAAATATAAATGAAGAAATCGGATATGAAAACATTAAAGATATTTTGTTTTACCAATTGCGATCACAAAAACAACTAACAAAAGTGGACATCATTGAAAAATTTATTTAACGGATTCTTAAAAGCATTCCAACACCAAATGAGGAAAAACAGTTCACAAATGGGGAAGCGCTTGCATTATTTCTGGATTTGAAGTTAACAAAACAACAGTATACTCAGCTCAGATTGCGTGCGATCGAAAAAGGCTCAAATTTATACCCTTCATATCATCACATAATTGCAGCTAAAAAGCACTATTGGCCTTCAGATGAATGTATTACAATCACACCAATTTCTCCAGAGGTAGAACTGCAAGCTCTACTTGATCATACAGCCGAACTGTTGCTACAATTATTTAAAAGAAGTGAGTTGAAGAAATATGGAAACTGCAAGTTAACTCTTTTTTGTAAATAGGGATGCGATGGATCTTCCGGACAAAAGCAATATAAACAATTTGTATGTGAAGATATTTCGGACACAGATCTGTTCATGGTGTCATTTGTACCATTGCGATTAATAAAGAACTTAGAAGAGTCAGAACCTTCGACCAGTACAATGCAAACAAAGTATATTTGGAAAAATCAAACACCATCATCTATTAAATACTGCAGACCACTAAAATTTTAATTTAAAAAGGAAACTCATGATACCATTAAGAATGAAATAAGTGATATTAGAACTCAAATTTCAACACTACTGCTATTAGAATTTGAGATAGATGGACAGACTATTAATATGAACTACCTATTATTGCTTTCAATGGTAGATGGAAAATTGCCCAGGCTTTGACTTACACAAATGTTTCAGGATCTCAGAAATAACAACACCAACAAAGAGCTAAGGAAATTAAAAAAGAAACATGTTCCAAATGAATTTCTCAAACATTGGTTAATTATAGATCAACCAAAACAAGGATCAGGCAATACAAATGATGGCAATACTGCAAGAATATCCTGAAACTACATATAATCGAAACTACATCTAATATAACATATGTTAATATAGGCCTTATTTGAAGACTTAAAACAATTATTGAAGTACTTGCGTGTAACGAGAAAATTTGGTGATTATGCCAAGAAAACCGATAATATGTATGCATCCAAATACCCATTTAGAAATATGTCTGCACCAGCCCAAAAAAAAAGAAATAAGGATTACATATTTTACAGAGAACATAATACCAGAAAAATTTCACTAAGCTCTACAAATGAAGATTTATTTAATATATTATTGACAACGTCAGATTCTCCATCTCTGCCATTAGAAATCAATGGAAATTAGATCATTCGGGCTTGCATGCCGAAGCTAAGAGACTAATACACGACAGAAGTAATACAGAACTGAATATGGAATATTTACAAGCAATATTCCAGCCAATTGAATAATAATTATAGTTTGCATTTACTATTATTTGAGTGAAATAAAGTATAAAAATATTAATATTTAATGAATGATATTAAAATAACGTGTTTCTAACGTGTTTTATGATATATCCATCGATCTATGATATATCCATATATTCTATGATATATCCATAGATTAACATTTCTTCAGGTACTACTATTTAGTTTTGAATTATTGTTAAAGTTTCTCATAAGTCCATCATAAAAAATCTAATTGTCAGATTTTTGGAAAAATCCCTCATTATATAATACGTAGCGTAACGGCTTTATGATACATAATTATATTTTAAATATTAACAGGTAATTTGTGCTTTAAGTGATACTTAATTATTTTAAACTACTTTTATGATTCTCATACGTAGTGTTTAAGTAATTTTTTTAATTCAGTGTCTTGCAGATATTCATCTAGTAGAAACGGTTCAGATATTTATGTCTGCACATGTCTTACAAACTTATGTATATATATATATTCAAATAATCATGAGTCTATAAGCTATTTATGACTGAAAAACTAAGATTATGGATTAAACTTTCAAAAACTTACTTTGTTGTTTTTATAAAATTGATTTAAGTTTCATTATAAAGCCTTTTTTCAACAAAATTAAAAAATAAAAAGCGCTCATTTCTAAGCAAATTAAAAAAATTTTGAAAGATCAAATTTAACCTAAAATTTCTCCACAACCAATGTACTGATTTTATTGAAACTAAAATTGGATAAAAGCTCAAAATGTTATCTATCCACGAAAAAAATAATTAAAAAAAACCTTCATTAATTCAAAAGTTACAGAGTTTTGGCCGATGAAAAACGATTCTGAACCACTGTGCGCCGACTGCAAGGTTCTTGTAAGGAGGTTAATTAAGTGTACTGGACACTCTGCAATTTGAAACAAAGGAAAATTTTTTCGATTTGTATGCTAATTACACGCAGAATTCATTTTATTTCGATTCGAGTTACAATGTACCCCCAATAACAAATTGAGGGAACGATATCGACCAAAATCCTAATACATTTCCAAGTAAATTTTATTCAAGTGTTTTGCTATTTCGTCTTTACGGAATGATTTAATTTAGGCAGTTATATAAAAGAGTACAAACAAATAAAATTTTAATTGAAATCTTTATCCTGTAAATAAAATTTAATTGTTTCTGAAATGTAGCTTTCATGAATTCTACACGTAACATTCAAATATCTGTTCCCTTAGGCCGCGCGTCTCTCGTTGATCAGTCTTTTGTTAAAATAATACACCATAATTGGGGTGTCTTGCCAAATGAACTTGAATTATTTACCTACTCATATTCTACTTATGTATAAGCAAAATCGAAACATAGCTAGATATACTCGTAATTGAAATTATTACAAAACTAAGTTAACTTAAGTTTCTAATTTTTGCATCAATACATACGAGTATGTATATAATTGGCTTTCTCTGTATTTAAAATAAATAAATAAATAAAAAAATAAAAAATAAAAATATAGCTATGTGCATACAAATATACTTATTGCATTTAGTGCTTTTTGCTCTGAAAAAGTTGGCATCACTGTTCGTGTGGCATTTTTTTATGTATATTCACACATACATACGTATCATACGCACGTATGTACATACCCTTAAGCATACATACTTACATATGTATATTCAACTCATTCAAAATCTTGTTCCTGAAGGCATCCCTATATTTTCTTCTTATTTTTCCTTTTTATACTATTCATAACTTAATTAAATTCATTTATTTTAAACTCACATCAATTTTTTTTTGGTTTGTTTTTATTTGTTCACAAACACACACATCCACATATATCTATTTTGTTTTGATAGAGTTCAGTTAAACTGGCGATAAACTGCGATAAAAGTTAGAAAACATACCAATTTTAAGTGATTCGCTCTCATAATTCGTGATTATGGTGTGAAGCATGAATAGAGAGCGAAGCAGGTACCGTGTGAACATACTATCAGTTGGTATAACTATCTTAATTTGTTGGCCAAACTCGCATGTAAATAAGAAATTTTATAAAACTCTTGGTAAATTTACATAAAAAACGTGTAAGGGGCATCGGAGTAATCGAATTGTGCTGTATTTTATGCATTAAACAAAGCAGTAAAACAAAAAGTGAGTATTGTCAAAGTTTTGATTGTGTCATACACATTTTGCTTTATACTTTTCTGCCAACGCAGAAACGTCACGCAAAGCGTTAACGTTGTATCTGACATCGCATTTACTTATTTCAATGTTGTCCAACTTCATATTCACTACTTAGTTATCATCGTACTCATACTTAGCAACATTTATGACGGTGTTGATTTCGACTAGAGATGGGCGCGTGTTGAATTTTTCCAACACGACACGAACACGAATGCCAAGATATCCTACACGTACGAAACACGCACGCGAAATTTTTTCAAAACACGAAACTGCACAACACGCACGAAATCAAATTGAATAGTAAAAAAGCATTTTTTATATTCAAATAGATACATATTTTTCTTCAATTTCAAAACTTTAATCTTAAATTTTTTCTTTACTGGAAATTCATGCATACATATTTTAACACCAAAAATCGTTTCGTGTTTATCGTGTCCATTCTGCTCAACACGATACGACACGAACACGCACGAAAACAGATTTCTGTCACGAACACTTCGTGTTGTGCAGCGCATGTTCGTGTCTGCAATTTCGACTCTCTTTGACTCAATGTCTATTGACTATGCGAAATAAGTATGGTATTGCAAAGCGAACTTCGCATACGAAAATTAAAATACTCATTATGAGGTTGTGTTTGCTCATTACAAGTTACATATGTATTTGTTTGTTTATACGCTTTCCTTGCAGTTTTAAAAGTAGAAATTGACTCAAAATCGTTAGGCATTTCCCTAATGAAAAATCGACTACCTACTACAGTTGTCACAAGTAATGCAAGAGTTCGGCTTTTGGCTCTCTCGCTCGTGGATATGTTAATGTCTTCAACTTCAAATTTTTTTGCGAGTGGAAAAAAACTGTGCTGTTATCAGCGTTGCCATTTTGGTGCTTTTCGGGTATTTTTTTGGTACTTTTTTCCTTTTTAAGTACTCGAAACTTTATTAAATACCCGTTTCCGAAAAACTGGTATTTATAGTGCTTTTTACAATTTCTCGCAGTGCTTTTTAGTGCTATTTCTATAATCGGGAGTTCTCGCTGAACCTTCATAGTGAACAGACGTCTTAGCGGAGATTTTTTTCATATACATATTAAACAAACAAAAAATCATACAAAAAATATTCGTAATACATAATAACAGTAATACATATTAACTTTGATAAATAAGCAAAGCAAATATTGCTGATATTTTTTTTTACATAGCAAGAAACAAAAAAACAAAAACAAACAAAAACCGCAAACAAAGTGCCCTTGAGGAATACTCTACATGAGTACCTCAAAAACAAAAAATTGTGAAGTGAGTTCAAACGGCAGAAATGCATATTTTACTGTGAGTTCTGAAGCTCTTAATGTTAACAATAAAAATAAAAAATCTGATGATAGTCTTTTTCTAACGGCAAAGCCACTTTTTCGTCAGCGATCAACTTCGCTTTGTCCAATGCCAACTAGTGATTCGTTAACATTACAATTGCCTAGTACTTCTTCATATAAGTCAGTGATATCATCCCCTTCGGGCTCGTATACATCACTTAACAAGGTTATCACTACAGATAATAGTAGCACTAAAGCCAAGGTCCAAGTCGGAATGGATAGGTATATAACTGTGGTAAAGCGTGGGCGAAGCCCAAATTCTTCAAAAATTTCATCTGCTCCAAAGATGTCTAGGGATAACAGCGCATCATCTACTAATCGTCAAAATCGGTTTTCACTATTGCAACACAATAACGACAAGCCCGCCGCATTATCGCTAAAGTCTTTTAAGCCACCACCTATCTATCTGAGAGAAAAAAACTCTAACACGCTTTTAAAAAAACTATTGTCGGCCATTGGTGAAAATACTTTTCACATCATTCCAATTAAACGAGGTAATATTGATGAAACTAAGATCCAAATATATGATGAAAAAGATTTCCGGAAAATTATTAGTGAATTTGAAAAAAACAAAACAAATTTTTACACCTATCAACTTAAAAGTGCTAAAGGCCTACAAATAGTATTAAAGGGCATAGATTCATATGTTGACCCCGAAGAAGTAAAATGTGCTCTTATCGACAAAGGATTTAAGGTTAAAAATGTTACTAATATAATTAACAGAGAAAAGGTCCCCCAACCCCTATTTCGGGTCGAACTGGAGCCGAATGACACACAATTGAAAAAAAATGAAACCCATCCAATTTATAGCGTAAAGTTTCTCTTGCACCGAAAAATCACAGTTGAAGAGCCACGTAAGCGTTCAGGTCCCGTACAATGCCACAATTGCCAAGAATATGGCCATACTAAAACTTACTGCAAATTACCTACAGTTTGTGTTGTCTGCGGTGAATTGCACGGTTCTGCTAGCTGTACGAAGGCAAAAGATCAAGCTGAAAAAAAATGTAGTAATTGTGGAGGTAATCACACTGCTAACTACAGAGGATGTCCTGTATATTCTTTCGTTAAAAAGACCATGGGACAAAAACCTAAATTAGCTCCAGTTCAATCAGCAAATGCTTTCTCCGCCAATTTTGCTCCAATGAGCCAACCAAGTACTTCACCACGTGTATCATATGCCGATGCTGTTAAGACAAATTCTTTTCCCACGCAGAAAGTGTCCCCACCAAGTAATTCAACAAATGCTAACACAAGCTTTAATTTCAGTCGCCTTGAAGCCACTATTGATAATCTGGTTCAAACTTTAAACAACTTTACTACAAATATGACTAGCATGATGCAAGAAATGCTGCGAATGCAGAATACACTGCTTCAAGCATTAGTTAACAAACCATGAACACGTTAAAAATATGTTTCTGGAACGCAAACGGCATTCGCCAACATAAAAATGAACTTGAGCACTTCCTCACGGAAAAAAATATTGATATAATGTTGGTCTCAGAGACTCATTTGACTTCGAGAAGTCTTTTTAAAATTTCTGGCTACACCTTATATGATTCAAAGGACCCAAGAGGAAGAGCATGCGGTGGATCAGCAATTCTAATAAGGTCAAGACTCAAGCATTATATTATTGACAAAATTTCTGAAGAACATCTACAAGCAACGAATATTTGTATTGAAAATTTTTGCACTAATTTTGTAATATCATCAATTTACTCCCCTCCCAGATGCGCAATTACTGAAGAACAATACGAGGATTTCTTCAAATCTCTTGGCCCTTGTTTCGTAGCAGCTGGAGACTATAATGCCAAACATACGTTCTGGGGTTCGCGTCTTATCTCACCCAGAGGTCGAGCGTTGTTCAACACAATTTCAAAAATGGGCTTGGACGTCATTTCGAGTGGGGAGCCCACTTACTGGCCTACAGACATACATAAAATTCCGGATGTTATAGATTTTGGCGTCATGAAAAATATCTCTAGGGATTTAATTCAAGTTGAAGCTTCTCTAGATCTCTCGTCCGAGCACTCTCCCGCGATCGTTTCAATTTGTAGCCCATTAAGAAGTGACTTACCTCATCCTTATGTGAAGATGATAAATCGTGTTAATTGGCTGGGATTCAAAAAATATCTTAGTAGTCATTGCACAGAAAATATTACGCTAAGAACACCCGATGATATTGAATCTAACATTACCAACCTTAATGAAAATATTAAACAGGCTGCTGAACATGCCACTACCTCCAATCCGCAGACTGGGTTTAATAGAATTTATTCTACTGATATTGAACGTCTCGTGTGTGAAAAAAGAAGAGCTAGAAGGGAATGGCAACAGCACAGATCACCTCAACATAAAACTAGGTTTAAAGAGTGCACTAAACGACTCCAAGAGTTGCTTGCATTTGAAAAAACTGCATCTCTTAAAAATTATCTGGAAGGTCTTGATGTCACACCAGCATCTAATTACTCTTTGTGGCGCGCTACTAGAAAGCTTAAAACACCCGTCGAGTTTAAACCACCTCTGCGCACATCTACCGGAGATTGGGCAAGAAGCGACTCTGAAAAAGGTAAATTATTTGCTGAGCATTTAAAATCCGTATTTACCCCAAACTCATGTTCTGGTGCTGTTGATTTGCCGAGTGTAGTTGCGCTACCACCTCGACCCATAAAATTTAAGACGCGTGATGTACAAAAACTAATTGCTGAACTCAACCCGAAAAAAGCTCCGGGTATTGATGAAATTAGTAACCAGATGATGATGAAGTTGCCTCGTATTGCAATTAGAATCCTGTTATTCATTTTTAATGCCATTTTACGTCTGGAGTATTATCCAAACAGCTGGAAGCTTGCCAAGGTTAAAATGATTCCAAAGCCGGGCAAAGATCTTACCAAGGCTGAGTCATATAGGCCAATAAGTTTACTGTCAACAATGTCAAAGCTCTTTGAAAAGTTACTCATGATAAAATTGTCCCCAATTCTAACTGATAATGAGTGCATACCGGACCATCAATTTGGTTTTAGAAGTCAGCATAGCACCATTGAACAAACTCATAGATTGGTTTAATTTATACGAAAAACTTTTGAAGAAAAGAAATATTGTTCTGCCCTCTTCATTGATGTTTCTCAGGCATTTGATAAGGTATGGCATGAAGGCCTTATTTTAAAATTGAAATCATATCTACCAATAAATTTTCTGAAGCTATTGGAAAGTTATATTACTACCCGGAAGTTCACGGTTGTTGAAGGAGACTTCATGAGTGTGCCCGAATCTATATCATCCGGTGTGCTACAGGGGAGCATATTGGGGCCAGTGTTGTATTTGATTTATACTTGTGATATGCCTTTGAGCAGCAATATCCATACATCTACATTTGCCGATGATACAGCCTGCCTTAGTATGCACGAAAACCCTCACGAGCCTTCCCGATATCTACAAGAACATATTACACATCTGGAACTATGGTTAAACTTATGGAGAATTAAAGTTAACGAACAAAAGTGTGTTCAGCTAACATTTACCCTGCGAAGAGATACTTGTTCCCCAATTCGAATATACAATAACAGCTTGAAAATATTTTTGTGCTTAATACGATATTTATGTATTATTGATTACTATCACTAAGTTTATGCCTGACACTGGTTGGGCCTAATTATTATATCTAGATTTAAGATTTGAAAACTTATTGTTAGTTCATTTTTTGAAGATACAATAAATATACGCATGGAAAAAAAAAAATTTTCTATAATCAAAATTTTTAAACTTAAACAAAGCCAAGAAGCAAACGCTTCGACTTTACTCAATAAATTTTTTTAATTCCTTATAAGAATTTTTTTTATTAATTTGTTAAGCAACGATTTTACTTTTTGTGTGTTTTAATCCGCATGCGTGAATACTGTTAAACAACGTGGATTTTAGAAAACCAACAATATAGAAAAAGCTTGGAAGAATTATCGAGCATTGAAAAGGTGGCTTATACCAGCAAAAGATGCGTTTAAGGCACTATGCATTTAATGTAATTTTAAAATAATTTCCCGGTATAGCGATTTAATATGTCATAGTCAAACAAAAAATAAGTACTTACATATTTATATAAAACATAAATTACAGAGAATACTTCGTTGTAAAAACATAAATAACAGAGAATATTTAGCTTAGTGCTTTTTACCGACAATTTTTTTAATTTTTTCCCTATTTTTATATGCTCACAGTGCTTTTTATGATTCAATTGTTGGCATCATTGGCTGTTATTCCAAAGAAAATCAACAAGCAAAATATTATTTTAAGTATACTATAGTTATTTTGATTTTGTGTTGGCGTCAGTTACAATTGGAAGTTCGTGGTCAGTGAAGGTGTAATTTTGAGTAAGCAGTTTTGTTTTTTTAGAAAGGTAAAAAGAGAACAATTAATTGAAAAATGTATTAATAATTAATAGAAAAATTAATTGTATAGACAAGCGCAATCACTGACGAAAGGTTATGCAGATGGTGGCAATTGTCATCCCTGTTGAGTTCAAACGCACGGATTCAAGATATTATTCCCACTGATTTATTAATCCAAGATTCACAAACGACAACTTTTAGTACTCAACTAGTTGGAAAGAATAGTAAGCATACATGCTTGTAAAATTAAGGTATATAATTGAAATTATATACTGAATATACAAGATTACTCCTCCTTAAAAAAATTCGAACTTCCGGAAGAACTAAGTTATACAATATTTCATATTATAATTTAGTAAATACATACATACATGACAGTTTTGCTACAAGATTATATAAATCAATTTCTTCTTCAGGCGAATAACGTGATACTCTCTTTCTAGTTCTGGCACTTCTAAGAACTTCATTATGAGGTGTGTCTGCAACTGCTTCCTCTATAGAAGTTTCTTCCTTCGGCTCTTGGAATCCTTCTGCTGGCGCGACATGCTCTTGTTGGCTCTGTGTTGTTTCACACTGTTGACGGCTATGCGGTGTTTCTGACTGTTGACGGCTATGCGTTGCTTCTGACTGTTGAACTTGCGTTGACAATTATGAGTGATCATTACTAACATAGGGCCAAACCCACGATGTCGACAACGTTCGACTTGTCGCACACTCATGTTTAAAACAAAAACAAATTTTTATATTTTATAGTTGTTTCAAATGTAAGTGTTTGACAAGTCGAACGTTGTCGATATCGTGGGTCAGGCCAATAATTTTTAAAGGTTTGTTGCCCATGTATAGAGCTTCTGGGCTTAATTTGATTTATGTGACGTCTACAACACCCCATATCAGTGTCAACAATAAATACCATTTTTTCAGTTTGTCGCATTATTATTCCCGGAATCCACTTCAGTCCTTTACCGTAAAAACGAATGTACACTGTTTGGTTTGTGTTGAATTTCGAAGTGTACGACCAGTTATGTTGTGACTTCCTCGGCGTATCCAATAATTGAGATCAAGCTATACGAACTGGCCTACCACGTATTAGTACTGCAGGGGACGTACTAGCAGCATTGGGCATGAAACGGTATGTTGAAAGTAATTTGTATACTGCTTGCTTTATCGTCATGTTATCATCGATATTTTTCCGAACCGAAGATTTAAACGTCCTGACAAAGCGCTCTGCTAGACCGTAGGAGGCTGGATGAAATGGAGCGGTTGACATGTTTTACAAAAATTTTTAAAAGCATCTGACCTCAGCTGAGGGCCATTATCGCTAACAATTACATCGGGAATACCTTCAATTGAAAATATTGCTGATAAGCATAATTAGATAGGATTAACGGCAGTGCATCTTCACAGTTGTAGCGAATTTTATTATCTGGGGTAGACATTATAATTGATGTGCGAGAAACCCTATAAATTACAACCTTGTCTGACAGAAGTATTTAGTACTCGTTGCAGCTTTTAGTACCACTAAGCACGTTTCTAGTTTATTAGTCGCAACTCATTTCCTTCTCAGTTCTTAAGACTATCAGTGAAAAGCGGAAGACTGAAAACGGAAAATTGCCTTAAGTTTGAAACAAAAATCTCATCATCGGGGGTAATTCAGTCCAAGATATAGAAATAAAATTTGCTCGTCCTACAATTATATACGCACGCACTCCAAGTTGCACGGGTAAGATACCTTAGCACTTTAAAACACTTGGACACAGTTTCACCAAGTTACACGGGTAAGATACTTAATAACCTGAAAACACATAGATCCAGTTTTATACTATATTACGGCGCACATTGAAATATTTTAGATTCTTGTGAACACGACCCGCAAAACACCATTACCTATGCTAGAAAACGGAAAATATTGTCAACAGGCTATTGGTAATAATATTGTGAAGCAAGAAAAAACAGCCACTCCGCCAAGAATCTCGTACAAGGCACCCCAGCAGTATTGCCTTTACGTAAAAGAAAGGAAAAGTTAATTTTCAACCACGGGCAGCACCTAACCTCAATTTTCACTTGCCACACTCATGGTAAACTTCACCTATCAGAACCATCTTAAAAATTTACTTATAAAGATACTCCCATTGTCCAGCCAGTACGGATACATTTTATTTTCCACATTCCAGTCTATCCACATAAATTCCATAAAATTCCTTTAAAATAAGTTATCCCGATTGTTCTGCACACTTTCTTTTATTACTTGATTTACCTACTCTCTTAATTATCACTTATCGTAATTATCAATAGCTTACACCAACCTGAATATTTCAGGAGTCAATTGCTTTCAGTATAATTATTTGAATCGTGAGTATAGTTTGTGTCGGTCCGTAAAGTAATTTTCATGTAATAAAACTTATTAATTTCCAAAAGGAAAAAACTAATAACAATTAATAACCAAAAAAAAAATTAATAAATTATCAAAATTTGTAATGCGAATTGTTTTTGTTTAGGTAACTTATTGCTAATTGAACAAGCAAATACAAACGTCTGTTTATGTACATAATGTGTACATACATATCGAGCCCTATCCGCGAAAATAGTGTGAGCGACAAAAACAAAATTTTACAGGAGAAGGTTTTTTCTAATTATGTCTGCTTTTGGTCTAAGTATTACCGTGAAATTTGATATATAAGCATTATTTTGTCCAATATTTATGATAAAATTGGTTTTATTTACATATCCACAACATAACGGGTATTTTTGTCGTTTACATTATTTTTGCTGTCATGCTGGCAAGCTATAAATTCAGTATTTTTGTCGTTTACATTATTTTCGCTGTCATGCTGGCAAGCTACGGGCTAATGTTGTGTCGGCTACGTTAAAACAATTTAAAAAAAACTAGTTTTCTGTTTTAAAATTTTTTTATTTTAATTATTTATATTAATATCTCGAAAAACTCTCAAGGATAACAGATCCGATTCCTTATTGATACTTTTCAAATGTTCAGTGTACCGATCATACACTCCTTTAATGTTGCGCAATTCTTGCGGTAGATACAGCTTGTTACTCTTATTGCGACAGTAATGCGATGGAACTGCTGGTAACAGTTCAATAAAAGATTTTAAAAGTGTCACTTTGGCTTCGTCAGACTTATTATGAGGCGTGGAACTCTTTTTCTTCGTGGTAAAAGTTTTTAAACAATTTGAATTATTCCTTGCGGATACTAACATTTGTTGTGATATGTGGAGCGTTTTCATTAAAAACTGTTGACACACTTTGTGAGTAGCATTATTATAATTAATAACATAATTGTAGCTAAACTGCCTTTTGTTGCCATCTCCTCTTCGCCTGCGAATGCTTTGACGTATCATACAGGAAACCAGCCAGTCTTTTTGTCGAATTTTATTCCCAATACCCCAAAAATGTTCATTTATTGCTAAACGATCGGATTCGGCAAACTTAACGCCACATGCGTTCCCACACTTTTTATTTGCACATGGATTCGGCTGAACACTTGTATCCGGTTTTTTCATATTTTGTAGCCTTTTAGGTAATGATTTTGGTTTTTTGTAAGCTCTTTTACCCACACACGTTTCTTCTTCAATATCTTCTGATGGATCTTCAGATACTAATTCAGTAGTCTTCGAAGAAAAACTTGTTTCTGAATTTATTATTTCCACAGAATCAGAATCGCTGTCGCTGTATGGAACAAGCGATTTTTTTGTTGAAAACTGAAACAGAAATTTCTTTATAACAACCAAAAAAATATAATACTACTTATATTTTATTTTAAATATTGTGTATAAATTAAAAAACACACACTTACCTCAAGTTGATTGAACGACATTACAAAAAAAATAGTCATATCGCGAATATATTGTAATTTATCACCAACTTTGTTGCAGAAAATTTTAATGTAAGCGCCACTTCGCAGTCACAAAAATGTAAACAAACTAAGAATGTTCACTTACCTTAAAATTGCTTTGGCTGCAAATTCGTAACGGAGCTTTTTACAGTTATGAAATTTTTAGAGATGATGCAAATAATAGTAAATAATCGATTTTCATCAAAAAACTAAAATCGATAACAGTGTCGCTTACACTATTTTCGCGGATAGGGCTCGATATGTATGTACATACATACCTACATAAAATGGATTAAACCATCATTACGTGGCTGCAGTCTACAAATGCCCTTTAAGACATCGCGCGAATAACCAGTTAACATATGTAATTTGTTTTAAATATACACATTATCATATCTACATATATTTACGTATATACACACATATGTGCAGACATTCATACAATTGACGGCATATGAAATTACAAATCACTTAGACAAATAAATATACATACCTACATATACCTACATATGTATGTAGAGAAAACAACAACAATTAGCATATACCTAGTAAATATATGCGTAAACAAATTTAATTCCAATCAATGTCATATTAAAATTTTATTAAATTATATACCATATACATACATGGATACCCATGTATAAATTTCTGTAGTTAACAGAGTTCATAGTCTACATAAGAATATTTGAGATCATTACATACTCAGCTTATTTATAACAGTCATGTTCCTAAATATAGATCTTTTTATAAGTACGTAGCTTTTAAATACATACTAAATATAAATTAAGTTGATGAATTATTTTACTATGAATAAAATGAATTTCTAAACAAACCAATTTAAGAAAAATGTTCACAATACGGATATGTAAGTTTAATTCAGACTAAGTTGTGTTTTATCACGGGGCAATCATTAGAAATTCTGGTACGCAAGATTGCCATGGCGTCTGAGTCTGTATGATTCAGTGGGAGGGAACAGTACTACACAGCCAAAATAATCTGGTTGTTCTTTTTCCCAGCCACGATGTTACCTTAGTTTTTTTCCCCCTTATTGGAAAACTAGCTCTTACTATAAATTATTTGCTTGGCGAATTTTTTTTTGGCATGTATAAATTCTTTTGTTACCCGAGTCTACCTTTTTGGAAACAAGAACCTCGCCAGCCGACTGCACTAGCCGAAGACAACCCAGCATGCCACCGTTTCCAACAGGCAGACAGCATAAAGCCGTAACAGAGATGGCGTCCAATGAACGAGCAGAAACAAACAAAACTTAGTATTTACATCGTGAGATAGATATAATCCTATTCTTTTACTATTACATTAGTATTTTTTTTGTCGTCATGCATATCCAGAGTACCTGAGTAGTCATTAGTCCCAGGGAACTGACTAATATTAAAACGCTTAACCTTATGCATTGTAAAGGCTCATTAGAACTAATTTCCGTTTTAGATTTTAATGATATAAAGACGAATTTAATTTTAGAAGTTATATTACTTGGAACTAAGAGTTTAGAATAAAATTATCAGAGATATTTAATTGATGAGTCGTCGTTTTGCGAAAATTAATTTTTTTTTACCAGAAACGGCTAAGCCATCACTATAGCACTAGTATAGTCAGTATTTTGTGACCTTACTTTGCATACTAGTATCACTTAATTTTTTTTAATTAGTCTCATTAACAGCATGGATGTATTTAGAACATTTTTCTACACAACACAAAAAAAGTTATTTATTTATTTATTTATTTATTTACTTGATATTAAAATTATATAAAATATAACAATAATATATACATTGATAGCACTGGCTGCCAAGGCCATCGGCTAAGTTTTTGTAAAAGTATTTCTAAATATTAATTTTAATTTTCGAGATGAATTGAAAAATGGAATTTATATTGTGTACTGAGGGGTTTCTGAGTAAGTTGATACCGTTGTTCGATAGATATTTGTCGTGATAGACTTTTAAATGATGACATGTTGATAGGATATGTAATACGTTGTTAGGTGAACCACAAAATCCACAGGTGTTGGCAAGGTTTTTGTTTAGTAGATGACTATGCGTAGTGATGGTGTGACCCATACGTAGCCTTGAAAAGATTTTAATTTTGTTTTTAGATATGTTGGTTGGATATACAGGTGGTGTGTAATTCAGATTAATTTGTGAAAAGTGAGGATGATGGTACGCTTTAGACTTAGTTTCTCTTTGTATTGCTAGTTTATTTATTATTACGTTACGGAGGTCAATTTTTTCAGTTGTTGGATCTGTGATAATAGGTGCATAGCAGCTATTTTTTGCAGCTGAATCGGCAAAGTTGTTACCCTCTATACCGACGTGACCAGGAATCCATGCTAATTTTATTTTGTTCTTGGAATTAATTAACAGGTCACGAATTTTGTTTACCGTTTGCCATTTGATGTTGGATGGATTGTTGATGGCTGTCAAAACTGAAAGGCTATCAGAAAAGATAAGACAATTTTTCCTTGTTTTGATTGCTATTTGTAGTGCTTGGATAATTCCAGCAGCCTCTGCTGTAAAGATGGAAGACATGTTAGAAAGTGATTTAGTTACGAGTACATTACCATTTTGATCGACGACCGCATATGCAACATTTAAATTATCTTTAGATGCATCAGTGTAGAGATGATGCCAATTTGGTCCTCCCAGGGTTGCTTTAAGATCTTTATACAGTTGTATATATGTTTCGTTGGATGTGTTTTGTTCCTTGAAGGACGATAGAGACATATTGCATGAGTTGTTGTGGAATAGCCATGTTGGGTGTTTGGAGTTATATTTATAGAGCTTATCTCTGCAAGCCAGTATATTGTTATTGACGACCTTGTAGAGTGATGATTTGACTCTAGGGTCTCTTTTTGCTGATATGATGGATGCAAAGTCTATGATAGAGTTGTTGATGGATAGTATTTTAGGTAGCAATCTGTTAAGACATTCAGAGATTTTTTGTTCGAGCGATGGAAGTCCTGATTCGATTAATAAAATTTGTATAGGAGTAGTTCTGAATGCATATGTGCTGGCTCTGATTCGCTTTTGACGTATTTCCATACAGAAATAGCCCATAGTCGATCTTGTTCAAGATAAGTGTTTTAACTAGGTAGTTGAGGGTGTTAATGTGAGTGTAACTCCTTGTGGCCAAATACCTTAGGAAGTTTGCTTTGGGAATAAGCGATTTTTTAAGCGTTAGAATATGTTCTTGCCAGCGATAATTTTTTTCGAAAATTATGCCTAATATCTTTTGCTTGGACACGGTGGGTATATTTATGTTGTTGATTGTTAAGCTTCCGGGTTGAAAATTATGTTTGCGACATACGTGTAGAATAGATGACTTTTTAAGAGAAATTTTTGCACCGGATAGTTGTGTCCAAGATTCGATATCGATGAATACCTTCTTGAGCATGTCCATCATGTTTGAGTTATCGCTGTTTTTGCATAAAATAAAAAGGTCGTCAGCGTAAAGGCAATGATCTATATACTTGTGGGTGTTGATTATATTGCTAATTTGATTGAATGCAATTTGAAATAATATGACAGAGAGCGGTGAGCCTTGCGGTATTCCGTTTTTTAGCGGAAGCTTATTTGAGATATGCTGGTTTATTTTAACTTGAATTGTTCTTCCAGTTAGGAAGGATTTAACATAATTGAAAATTTTGGGGCCAACATTCCACTTCCTTAGTGTATCTAATATGATGTGGATACCTATGCGATCGAAAGCTTTCTCAAAATCAATACCTAGTATAGATGTGTGGTTCCTAGTTGATAGTGTTTTGGAAATATAATGATCAATATGCAGTAATACATCTGTACAGCCTTTATTTGCTTTAAAAGCGAGTTGATTAACAGCAACTAGCTTTTTCTTGTCAATATACCATTTGATGCGTTTGGCGATAATACTTTCCAGTATTTTGGAAATACTTGGTAGCAGAGAAATGGGTCTGTATCCAGAGGGTGAAGTTAGGTCTTTATTAGGCTTAGGTATAGCAACTATTGTTGCAGTTTTCCATGAATGTGGAATTACACCACGGTCAATGATTTCATTGTATAGTTGGATTAGTAAAATTTTACTACGGCTGCTTATGTGTTTGATCATGTGGTATGATATACGATCGTGTCCGGGTGTAGTTCCTTTAACTTTTTTGAGGGTTGTTGTTAATTCGCATATTGTTGGAGGCGAGTCAATTGTGTGAGCGTCAGAATTGCTTGCGTCTGTAATGACATAATTTAGGGAGTTATGTTTGGCAGTAATAAAATCTGAAGAGAAGTTTTTGTCTAGAGAATAATCTGACCATTGTTTTGCAAAAAAATTTGCGATATTTTTAGAATCGGTGATAATTTCACTATCAGTTTTTATTAGTGTTATTGGTTTAAATGTGTCACGACTAGATATGGTATTTAATTTTCCATAAGCGAGATAGTGGAGAGTCCCTGCATATGGTTTTGCTGAAATTTTCAAAACAGAGTGCCTTAACCTTTTTGGATTCCAATCTGAACTTAGAGTTTGCTTTTTTGTATAATATTAGGTTTACAGTCATAGGGTGTTTTTTGAAGTAATGCCACTTTTCCAGCTTGTCTTTACGGAGTTGCGATAGAGTTGTGCTCCACCAAGGAACATAACGTTTTTGGCCTGGAGATGTTTGCGGTATGAAGGAATTCGCTGCAGTTCTTATTGCTTTTGTAATTATTGCATTATCTTTGTTTGGGTTACATGAGATTTTAAAGTGTTCCAGTTTCTTGTCTACAAAACGTTCAAATTGTGACCAGTTTGCTTTTTTTAAATTAAATTTACGTAAAGGAGATTTCCGGGAATGATTGAAATTAGTTGTGATTGTGGTCAATATGGGGAAGTGGTCGCTGTGGTGCATATCATCAAATGTATGGCAAGCAATTATTGAAAGCAATGATGGGGAGCAAGCTGTTATATCGATATTGGTAAACGCGTTGTGTGTAGAAAAGTGAGTTGGGTTTCCATCGTTAACGATACACAGATTGTTTTGGCTAAGTGAGTGTTCAATAGTAGATCCACGAGGGTTGTTGGATGTTGATCCCCATAACACATTCCAGCTGTTTACATCACATACTAATATTATCGGTGTTTGTATATTGACAAAAAGATCATTAAAGTCTTGTAGAGAAAATGATTCGTTGGGTGGGATGTATACTGAAATTGTTGTTATTTTAATATTTAATGTGATTTCAATTGAAATGTTCAGTAGTTTTGATGTGTTGTTAAGGCGTTTGTGAGGAATGTAACTGCAAATTAGCATTCCGATTCCACTTTTAGCTGATAAGTTTAATGGTTGATTTTGGAAATAGCAAAGGTAATTTTTTGGTGGGACAGGATTTTGGTTAAATGCACAGTGAGTTTCCTGAAGTGCCACAATCTGAGGTGAATATTCATTTAGGATAAGTTGTAAATCGATATAATTGTTGAAATAGCCTTTCATATTCCATTGTATAATATTGAATGCATCCATAATTGAGATTAATGAATTATGGTTGTGCTCACTACTAAGCAAAGGCCCAGATGCACACCGAGACAGACTGAGACCTGTGGCGAAACCGACCCCACTGGCCGGTGAGATGTACAACACCCACCGGCCAGACAAAACGGCGCCAACATCAGCCCCCATCCGCCCCGATGCGCAACCAGACCGAAACTCTCTGTGGATGAAGACTTTGGGTTTAAGTCTCCATATACTCACCTTCATCGGTGGCGTGTTTTTTACTTCTTGATGTAGAGGGTGTTATTGTCTTATCGCCAGAAAGCTGGCTTTTTAAATCCTGGTATATTAAGGTTGAGTATGGACTAAGTTTTGTTCCGGGTGATTCTTCCGTGCAAGAGTATGTTTTTTGGGGGTCGCGAGACCTGTATCATGGTTGTTTTCAAGTTCCATATCGGTGTACAAATTGTCTTGAGTGTTTGTTGGTTGCTGTTTTTCAATTGACATTGATTTTTTATTAGTAACTTTTATTGGTTTTACAGTTGTGTATTTATTTGTTGTTGTTGTTGGTTTAGTTGTAGAATTGGTTGTAGTAGTTGTTTTATTTGATGATGAGATTGTGTGTGTTTCTGCTGATTTGCTAAAAGCTGTGTTTTTTGGGGTATATTTTGATTTGTTTTGTAACTTCAGAGAACGTGGGTTTGGGATTACTTTTTGTGTAAATTTTATGTGCTTCAGGATTAGCATTATATGTTTGCCAAGCTTCCCTTATAGTGCAACGGTAGTTAATTTTAATCTTTAAAACTGACTTGTGCTTAAGAAATGTAGGGCACGTGGAATCGTATGAGGCATGTTTACACAATATTTCTTTTTGCATGGCTCGTGAGGCACCAGCTCACCACATTCTTTGCATAGTTCTGCATTTTTGCAACGATTCTTCGTGTGTCCAAGTTTTTGACAGGTTTTGCACCGCATTGGATTCGGGATGTATTCGTTTACTTTAACCCGTTCCCAGCCGAGTTTGATGTGTTCTGGGCGTCTAATTAAGTTGAATGTGACGATTGCGGCACCAGTTGGTACTAACTTGTCGTGTTCAGCTTTTTTCATAATTTTCTTGACGTCGACTACTTTTTTGGCTTTTTAATCCTTTAAGAATTTCCTCTTCTGAGAGATCGATTGTTTTTGTAGAGAAGAATATCCCTTGCACATAATTTAAGCTTTTGTGAAACGTAATAGAAACTGGTATTGTGTCTATGTAGTTGGCTTTTATAAATTTTTGATCAACTTTTAAATTTTGGGTTTTAATTAAAAGGTCACCTGATTTCATTTCAATAACATCCGAGTAGTCTTTTGATATGTAGTTTAAGCCTTTTTCGATTTGGAATACATTGTAGGTAGATATAGGTTTCGGTGTTTCATCCTTTTCCAATGTTGTCGATGATACAATAATGTAGCGTGGAATGTGATCATCATTTTGTTTAAACTCCGGAAGAGGAGCAAAGTCTTCTTTGCGGAGCCGTTTGCCGTAAGAGAGATCTTCGTTAGATCCAAGCTCCCTAAACCGGTTACGGTTCAGGGATTCCGAACCATCCATCCCGCACGGAATGGATACTCAGAGAATATAAACACAAAACAAAAATTAATTGTTCAAGAAATACGCTATATACGTATATATGAGCTATATATGTGTAATAAGCCACTTGTTTATTGTTGTTTTAATGTCTATTTAGTAAAGGGAAAAAAACAGAGCACCGTTAAATTATATTAACACAGCAGATGAGAGTAAACGCGTTTTAACACGGCAATTGCCTGAGCAAAACTGAAAAAAAAAGTTATATACAGAACGTTGTTTAGAAAACACTCTCTATCCTTCGCGTAAAGAAAAACCAATAAATAAGAATTCAAGTTCAACAATTAGTCTAGGCACTGGTACTTATAATAGAGGTCAGTCCTCCACTCGAGGCCGCGGTAAATTTGCAGGAGGCTCCTTAACGAAGAACTACACACCTTATTCTACCAACCGACATGTTAACGAAGTCGACCTTTCTTTAGTCAGTCACGATTCTGACCCACAAGTCGAGGTACTAATACGAATAGTACTAATCTTAAGCCGAACACAATCATTTTACAATCTAAAAAACCTAAAAGTACGCAAGCGAATTTTGACGTAAGACCACAAGAGGAACGGAAAAAAAATTTATAGTGAAACTAGAGCTCGTATATTCTCTGAATCACTGCCATCGCCAATATTAAAGTGCAGACAAAGATTTCGAATTCTGAAGAATGCTCATAAGCGACTGGAGAGCACGTGTCTTCATGATGGAAACGATGCACAGTGGCGTGAATTAAAAAAAATGGTAAAAAGTCCGCAACTTTTGAACTAGTCAACCGATTTAAATGAAACCAAATGTTTTGGAAAGTAGAAGGGTTAAAATTTTGAGAAAGCATATTTTGAGGCACCCTCTTGTAAGACAGGGTAGCTCCAAAGAGTCTCAAAGTGGGAATCTGCGTGTATCGAAATTCTTTCGGAGCTTGTAACTTTTGTAAATATGGACCGATTTCAATAATTTTTTCAGCGGGACAATCAACGTTAAGAAACAGAAATAAAACATCTTAAAGCTTTATTACTTAGCTTAGAAGAAACCTTTATCCAAATTCATATAAAAAAAGGAATAATTTTGCAATTTGAATTTTCGAAAAATATGAGAAATTTTATATATTTGGGAAAAACGTATTCTTAATTTTTTTTGCAATATTTTAAAAAATTATTAAGTATTTGATTAAAACTTTGATTTTAAGAGAAGAGGCATTAAGAAAGGCTTTGAAATAAAGTTTGGATATTTTTATTGGTGCACCCTACATGCAGCATTGGTCGAAAACTAGCAATTTAAAAAAAAAATCTGATTTTCGGATGTGGCAAAAAATTGCACGGTCGTTTTGGTAATTTTTTTCATTTTTTATTATAAATAAACTTCTTGTAAGTAACCTGTAAGAAACTGTTGACATCCTACACATAAATGTAGGCAGGAGAGGAGATTTTCTAAAAATGCTGAAATTTTTCTAACACAGTTTTTCCCAATAAGAAAAAAGTATTATTAAATTATAAATTGCTAAACATTTTAATTTTTTCAATAGTATACATTTAACTTTACAACCTGAAAGAAAAATATTCTCCTACCTTCAATACTTTTCGAAATATTCAAAATCCAATTTTGATTAAAATATTTAATTTTCTAAATTTTTTATTTTTGTCTAAATTATTGATCTTATTTTCTTTATTTCAAATGTTTCTTAATTTTTTCTATGTTATCACAATAGTAGATATAATTGTCTATTCAACGATATATCAGTCTTAAAATGTATACACAAATATAACACCTCAGCTAACAATTTACGTGTTTTATCTGATATTCAAACCCACATTTTCATGGCCTCTTGCTGTTATTAAATACTTTCTTTATTTAAATACAATAAAATATAAGAATTTATATACACACACAGTATATTTATATACCCACAAGGGCAAAGGCACCTGCGCGCACATCTACATTATCGGTATGGTTTTAGCTGATATTTGTATCGCTTTTGTATTCATAGTTTGTAAAATAGCTATATATTTAAGCTGCGATACGTTTAATGTAATTATTTCAGTTATACCTATCATGGAGATAACAATTAAAAATAAATCGCTCTGCAAATTAATGTGGGAAAACCTCACTGATGGGAGTACTCGGTCGGACAAGGTAGACCAAATGATGTACATAATATCTACTATATAAATATGGTTTATCTGTAAACACCGATTTATCCAAAAAACTTGAAAACTTTTTTAAATTATATGAAAAGAAGATACGTGAATGCAATAAATCAATTTCTAAATTTCAGAATAAAAATCAGGGTTGGTTAGATATGGGACTATCTACGGAAATATACCCAAAGAAGTTTGGTCGGCCAAATAAGGATTACGATAACGTTCGATGCAGGAGCAAAAGGATTAAACAAGAAGACTTGATAATACGTATTAGGAAAATGAAATCAAAGATTCATTCAAATTGATTTTAGCGAAGACTCAACTAAAAGAAGCAGGCAAAATCGTGGATGTGCTACCAGTTGCATCTCCAAAAAGATTAAGACGGATGGTGGAATGCATTCCATCGCCAAAATATAGTAAACATTTTACGGCGAAGATGCACTAGCACTCAGTCTTAATTTGGGCCTTTCAAGAAATAAATACGATATCTTAAGGAAGGTGCTTAAAGAAAAAAGTGGGCCTTTGCCATCAAGTACATTGTTGTTAAAAAGAAAAGCGGAAATTTTGCTATGTCCGATAACAGTGGATAACCGAAGTGCAGTCATTAGTTTGTCAGACCTTCTTCATAATACAGCATCAAGACTCATCGCTACTTTTGACGAAAGAGATTTAGATACATGTAATAATTCTGAACTAACACATAATATACAAATGGTGATGGGATGGATCATCTGGATTTTCAGAATATAGTGCATACAATACTGCTTCTCCAAAGTTTTAATGGCATTGTTAGTACCATTAAGGCTTCGACTACATAATGAAATGCCTTCAACAAGTAAAAATGCATTTAAAGATATGTGGGTAAATTCTACTCCAGACTCAAACTTTTATTAAAACCAATACGTTTTGAATACATCAAGGTAAACAAAGAAACAACTCAAAATCTGGTTGATGGTATAAAACATGAAATTTCTAATATGGAACCCATTGACGTTCATATATTAGGACGAGTAATAACAGTATCTTTTAGACCTTATTTGACAATGATAGATGGAAAAGTTGCAAATGCAATAACCGATACAAAATCTTATTTGATTTGTAATATATGCGGAAAGAAAAATTCTGATTTTAAGGACATTGAGAATTATACTCCAACTAATGAACATGCCCTTAAGCTTGGAATATCACCACTTCATGCTCGGATTTGATTCATGGAGTACATTTTACATCTATCTTACGACAATAAATATCGCAGTCTACTAGAACATCAGAACGTTCCCGTTGTGAAAAGAAAAGAATTTAAGAAAATTTATTTTTATTGTTATCATTAAGAGCATCAGAACTCAAAGTAATATAAGCATTTCTGCCGTTATAACTCACTTCACAATTATTTGTATTTGAGGTACTCATATAGAGTATTCCTCAAGGGTACTTTGTCTGTGTTTTTTTGTTTACGGTTTTTTTTTTGTTTTTGTTATTTCTATATGTAAAAATATTAGCAAAGCAAAAAAAAAGCTTATTTATCAAAGTTAATATGTACTACGAATATTTTTTTGTATGATTTTTTTTTGTTTAGTATGTAAGTAAGAAAAATTCCGCTATTACGTCTGTTCACTATGAAGGTACAACGAGAACTCAACATCTATCTTACGACAATAAATATCGCAGTCTACCAGAACATCAGAACGTTCCAGTTGTGAATAATTCTGCTTTAAAAGAGATACGGTTGGAAGAAAAGAAAATAATTTAAGATGAGTTTATAAAACGTGGCTTAATCATTGACAAACCTTTATATGGCTATGGAAACTCCAATAATGGCAACACTTCTAGGCGATTTTTCGATGACCCTGAAACCACATCTTCTATAACTGGTATTAGTTTTAATCTCATAAGACGTTTCAAAATAATACTAGCCGTCATAAATAGCAAAAAGTTAATTAATAAGGACAAGTTTGAAAAATACGCAAAAGACACTCTGATTCTAATAAATGAATTATATCCATGGAAATCAATAACTCCAACCGTACATAAAGTGCTAGCACATACAAAAGAAGTAATACAAAACAACATTCTTCCTCTGGTGGAACTAACCGAAGAAGCACAGGAAGCTAGAAATAGAGATGTTAAGCAATATTGACTTTTCAATACACGTAAATGCTATAGAGTTGCTCAAAATAATGATTTAATGCATCATTTGCTATTGTCTTCAGATCCAGTCCTACAACGCATAAGAATGAAATGGTTGCCGAAAATGAGTATTGAAATCGAGAAGGACGATCCCGAAGCAGAGGAAATCAATAGCTTGCTAGGGCATGATGTCTCAGATTATTTTAAAGCAAATTCTTGAAGTAAAACCCATATATAAATTAAAAACAACAAATGTATGTATCCATGCACTTAGATACGAGTAATAAAGAAAATGAAACTGAACTTATTGAATATATTTTTAATACAATTATTAGAATCAAAACGAGAAATTTAGTTGTAAGCTTTCATACTCATACATACATGTGTACATATTTATACATATTTATATTCATACAAAAAATATCTGATATCATGGCAAAAAAGTCTCTGGAATTATCTGTTAAATTATATTCAAAACTTAGGTAATTTATATGCGTTTAAAAAGGAGATACATAAAATTTTTTTGTAATTTAATGTTCTAATGTTTAATTAACTACTATTTTTTTTGGAAATAAATATAGTAAATAACTCAATCTATTTGTATGTTAACTCAAAAATATGATGTGCCCGCAGGTGCCTTTGTCCTTGTGAGTATATAAATATACTGTGTGTGTATATAAATTCTTATATTTTATTGTATTTAAGTAAAGAAAGTATTTAATAACAGCAAGAGGCCATAAAAATGTGGGTTTGTTTGAATATCAGATAAAACACGTAAATTTTTACCTGAGGTGTTATATTTGTGTATACATTTTAAGACTGATATAACAGCAAACGTATACATATTATATACCGTTGAATAGACAATTAAGTCTACTATTGTGATAACAAAGAAAAACATTAAGAAGCATTTGAAATAAAGAAAATAAGATCAATAATTTAGACAAAAATAAAAAATATAGAAATTTAAATTTTTTAATCAAAATTGGATTTTGAATATTTCGAAAAGTATTAAAGGTAGGAGAATATTTTTTTTCAGTTTGCAAAGCTAAATGTATACTATTGAAAAAAATTAAAATGTTTCGCAATTTATAATTTAATAATACTTTTTTCTTATTGGGAAAAATTGTGTTAGAAAAATTTTAGCATTTTTAGAAAATCTCCTCTCCTGCCTACATTTATGTGTAGGATGTCAAGAGTTTCTTACATGTTACTTACAAGAAGTTTATTTATAATAAAAAATCAAAAAAATTAGAAAAACGACCATGCAATTTTTTACCACATCCCAAAATCAGATTTTTTTTAAAAAATTGCTAGTTTTCGACCAATGCTGCATGTAGGGTGCACCAACAAAAATCTCCAAAATTTATTTCACAGCCTTTCTTAATGCCTCTTCTCTTAAAAACAATCAAAGTTTTAATCAAATACTTAATATTTTTTTAAAATATTGCAAAAAAATTAAGAATACATTTTTCCCAAAATATATAAAATTTTCTCATATTTTTCGAAAATCCAAATTGCAAAATTATTCCTTGCTATAATTTTTAAGATATCAAAATGATTTTTTTTATATGAATTTGGATAAAGTTTTCTTATAAAAACAATAAAACTAAGGAATTTCTGCAAGTAATAAAGCTTTAAGATGTTTTCTTTTTATATTTACAAAAGTTACAAGCTCCGAAAGAATTTCGATACACGCAGATTCCCACTTTGAGACTCTTTGGAGCTACTCTGTCTTACAAGAGGGTGCCTCAAAATATGCTTTCTCAAAATTTTAACCCTTCTACTTTCCAAAACAGTTGGTTTCATCTAAATCGGTTGACTAGTTCAAAAGTTGCGGACTTTTTACCACTTTTTTTTTAATTCACGTCCCTGTGCGATGATCGACCTTATGCGAAAATCAAGATTTTTGACGAAGATGTGTTAGGCCTTCTAGACTCTGGTGCAATTGTCTCAATATTAGGAAAAGATTCCATGTCATTCTTGGATAGACATTATGTTAGCATAAAGAACTTCCGCGCATCTGTGTCAACAGCAGATGGAGGAAGCAAAATGTAGTGGGATTCTGCCATTTACCAGTCACGTATAAAAAGGTTACTAAGACCATACATTTTTATGTCGTACCTTCTCTAAAACAAGATATTTATTTGGGAATAGACTTTTGGAAGGCATATGCATTAGCACCTGACCTCCTTCCTGCAATAGCAGAATTAAATATTAATGAAATCGACACGTCAAAATTTCATGATCTCACGGCTGAACAACAACTCGAACTATATAGAACTATTCAGGAATTTCCTTCCTGTTTAAAGCACCACCTTACTAGAACACCATATTGATACCGGGAGTGCTACACCGGTAAAGTCAAGACACTTCCCACTATCTCCTCCTAGACAAGAAGAGGCGTATGCTGAAATCGAAAGGCTTTTGAAATTGAACGTAATTGAAGAATCCAACTCGCCTTGGTGCAGCCCTGTTGTTTTGGTGAGGCAGTCCAGTAAGGTGCGTCTTTGTCAAGACTGTAGGAAATTAAATATTCTGACAAAGAAGGATTCATATCCTTTGCCGCATATCAGTGGGTTGCTTACAAGACTGGGAGATACGCATTACATCAGCGGAATAGACCTTAAAGACGCGTTCCTTCAAATAAAGCTTTCGGAGTCCTCAAAGGAAAAATCCGCATTTACTGTACCGGGAAAACCATTGTATCAGTATCGTGTAATGCCCTTTGGCTTGTGCAATGGCCCCCAAACGATGAGCCGCTTGATGGATAAATTCATTCCCTCCAGACTCCGTGAAAATGTGTTTATTTACTTGGACGACGTACTGGTATGCAGCTCAAATTTTGATTCCCACCTTAAGCTTCTCAGAGGAGTAGCTCAGTACCTCAGACAAGCGAACTTGACCATAAACGTCGAAAAGAGCAAATTTGCCCAGAAAGAGATTAAATACCTGGGGTACATAGTAGGCCAGGATCACATCAAGGTAGACCCGCAGAAGATAGAGGCCATAGAAGAATTTCCGTTACCAAAGACACCAAGACAGCTTAGAAGATTCATTGGCATGTGTATCTGGTATAGATCGTTCATACAAAATTTTTCTGCCCTAGCCGGTTCACTAACTGACTGCCTTCGTAAGTCAGCCAAACCTTTCGCGCTATTCGAACGAACATTCGATTCATTTGGTCAGCTTAAAGAAGCATTATCCTCCGCTCCTGTGCTCGTCCATTATACAATTTGACGCTTCGAGGATGGGAGTTGGTGGAGTTTTATACCAAAAGGAGAGATCGTCGCCCCATAGCCTTTGTCTCCTAAAAACTCAATACGGCTCAACGTTACAGAGTTAGAGTGTTTGGCAGCAATAGTTTGCGTGAATCGATTTAGGCCCTATATCGAGGGTTTACCATTCCGAATAATAACGGACCATTCAAGTCTTAAATGGTTAATGAACCAAAAAGACTTGAATGGACGTTTGGCACGTTGGAGTCTCAAACTCTAAGCCTTCGACTTCGAAATTGAACACCGCAAGAGCTCCCTCAATATAGTGCCCGACACCCTGTCAAGATTCGATGTAGACAAGCTAGTATTTGACAATTTCATGCTCGAAGTAGATTTGAACTCGTCAGAGTTTAACCGACCGGAGTATGAAAACGTCAGGAAAACGATTCGTGAGAATGAAAATTGCGTACCCGATTTACACATACAGAACAACCTAGTATACAAACCTGTGAAGTTTAGAACAGGTTCGGAAAGTAAGGAAGATAGCCTGTGGAAATTGTGGCTTCCGAAAGAGTTAGGAAGAGGTGTTATTGAAAAAACTCATAATATTGCGGGCTGTCATGGTGGTTACATGAAAACGTTAGCAAGAATTCGACAGAAATATGTCTGACCCTCAATGTGTAGGGATATAAGAGAGTTTATCAAGTCATGTGAAAGTTGCAAACAAGTAAAGCCCCCCAATTATTCTCTTAGACCACCTATGGGAAACGCTTTCATAACTGATCGACCTTTTCAATGTGTATACTGGGATTTCTTGGGGCCCTACCCAAGAACAAAATCATTAAATACTGCCTTATTCGTATTAATAGACCATTTCATCAAGTACCTTTTTCTAAAACCAATGAAAACTTCTACATCAGCAAATGTCATTCGTTACTTGCAGGATAAAATTTTTCCAGCTTAATTTTCCAATTTCTGCACAGTGACAATGGAAAACAATTCATTTCAGGTCACTTTCAAGATTTCCTCGCAAATTATGGCGTAGAGCATATTAAAACCGGCTTATACTCACCGCAAGCAAATGCGAGTGAAAGAGCTAACCGCGAAATTATTTATAAGCTACGAATTTTTCTAAAAGCGAAGGAAAACCACCAAAAGTGGGACCAACACATTCCTGAAATACTAACAGTACTTCGAAGCGATTTTCATTCGACAATAGGTTGTTCGCCATACTATGCGTTTACAGGCCAGAACATGATCCAACATGCATCTACATATAAAATCCTGGGGAAATTAGATTGCTTACAAGACTACGATTTTATAGCTGGGGGAAATGCGTACAGGCTTCTTCGTGTTAGAAATAAAATAGAAGAAAATTTAGAGAGATCCCATGAAAAAGCTAGCGCTACCTTTAACACAAGATGTAAACCAGTTTCCTTTCAGGAAGGTCAGGAAGCATTTGTTAGGAATTTTCGCCATAGTGCCTTTTCAAAAGCTGTAAACTCAAAATTTTTGCCACTGTTTTTAAAATGTCGAATTCGGGGAAAAGTTGGTAATTCATTGTATGAGATTGAAGACCTTAAAGGTAAAATCATGGGTAGATATCACGCCAATGACATCAGGTCGTAAGTACGCGACTGTTGCCCGATTAGACAGTCAGACACTCTATCTCAGGATATTGACTCGAGCACCACGAAAAAGGAGGAAAAAAAATTTCCCTAGATATGTTTTGAATTCTTCCTTTTCGTTCAGGATATGCAGGCTTCTTCCAGACGAAGAAGGTTTGTAACGAATTTTATTATCTGGGGTAGATATTATAATTGATGTGTGTCTGACAGAAGTATTTAGTACTCGTTGCAGCTTTTAGTACCACTAAGCACGTTTCTAGTTTATTAGTCGCGACTCATTTCCTTCTCAGTTCTTAAGACTATCAGTGAAAAGCGGAAGACTGAAAACGCAAAATTGCCTTAAGTTTGAAACAAAAATCTCATCATCGGGGGTAATTCAGTCCAAGATATAGAAATAAAATTTTCTCATCCTACAATTATATACGCACGCACTCCAAGTTGCACGGGTAAGATACCTTAGCACTTTAAAACACTTGGACACAGTTTCACCAAGTTACACGGGTAAGATACTTAATAACCTGAAAACACATAGATCCAGTTTTATACTATATTACGGCGCACATTGAAATATTTTAGATTCTTGTGAACACGACCCGCAAAACACCATTACCTATGCTAGAAAACGGAAAATATTGTCAACAGGCTATTGGTAATAATATTGTGAAGCAAGAAAAAACAGCCACTCCGCCAAGAATCTCGTACAAGGCACCCCAGCAGTAATGCCTTTACGTAAAAGAAAGGAAAAGTTAATTTTCAACCACGGGCAGCACCTAACCTCAATTTTCACTTGCCACACTCATGGTAAACTTCACCTATCAGAACCATCTTAAAAATTTACTTATAAAGATACTCCCATAGTCCAGCCAGTACGGATACATTTTATTTTCCACATTCCAGTCTATCCACATAAATTCCATAAAATTCCTTTAAAATAACTTATCGTAATTAACTTATCGTAATTATCAATAGCTTACACCAACCTGAATATTTCAGGAGTCAATTGCTTTTAGTATAATTATTTGAATCGTGAGTATAGTTTGTGTCGGTCCGTAAAGTAATTTTCATGTAATAAAACTTATTAATTTCCAAAAGGAAAAAACTAATAACAATTAATAACCAAAAAAAATTAATAAATTATCAAAATTTGTAATGCGAATTGTTTTTGTTTAGGTAACTTATTGCTAATTGAACAAGCAAATACAAACGTCTGTTTATGTACATAATGTGTACATACATATGTATGTACATACATACCTACATAAACTGGATTAAACCATCATTACGTCGCTGCAGTCTACAAGGGCCCTTTAAGACATCGCGCGGATAACCAGTAAGTTAACAAATTTAATTTATTTTATATATGCACATTATCATATCTACATATATTTACGTACATAAATATGTGCAGACATTCATACAATTGACGGCATATGAAATTACAAATCACTTAAACAAATAAATATACATACCTACCCTGCAGAAAGCATGGGGTTAAATGTCCCCAAGTCTCAACTTTTGTCGACTATATTGGTGACATTGTCAAACGAGCGTCTACATATTAACATTGTTTTTGATGCGTAGAAAATATTTTGTCAGGTACACACAACTATGATTCTTTTTAATGTTTTATTGGTTTGTTGAAAATACAAGTGGTTTCAAGCAAAATTCAAGTTTTTATGAAAATTAGTTTACGAAATCAATATAAAAGCAAATAAAAAAATTTATTAAAAAATAATTCAAAGAATCAAATAAAAAGAAATTGCAAAAGACAAAAAAAAGCAATCCATTTTGTAATTATAAAAATAAAAATATTTTAAAATGAAGAAGATTTTGTGGGATCAGTTAAAAAGTCCAGTCCAGTAAGTCTAGATTTAATAATTCGACGGAACCTTGAATTTTTCATTTACATTTAATACAAACAGCAAACTAAATTCGTACTTGCTGAACGAATGTTCCCTCTTTTATGTATTTTTTTATTAAAACAAAAATGTTTAATAAAATATTCATTTTTATTATCATAGAATTACTAAAATGTACTAGTGACTATCTCTTTCCAATGTCTCGATATGGTCCCAAAAGAAATACCTACTCAGTAGTACCAACGTCAGTAGATGCTTTTCAATGACACGTACATGCTAAATGTCTATAGCAAAAAGCATTGTCTGGGGTACAATTCGTCAGTAGTACTGGTGACAAAGTCACTAGTAAATCACTACAATTTCACTACTCGCATTTTCTGCAGGGTACATATACCTGCATATGTATGTAGACAAAACAACAACAATTCTCATACACCTGGTAGTTATATGAGTAAACAAATTTAATTCCAATCTGTCATATTAAAATTTTATTAAATTATATACCATATACATACATGCATACCCATGTATAAATTTCTGTAGTTAACAGAGTTCATTGTCTACATAAGAATATTTGAGATCATTACATACTCAGCTTATTTATAACAGTCATGTTCATAAATATAGATCTTTTTATAAGTACGTAGCTTTTAAATACATACTAAATATAAATTAAGTTGATGAATTATTTTACTATGAATAAAATGAATTTCTAAACAAACCAATTTAAGAAAAATGTTCACAATACGGATATGTAAGTTTAATTCAGACTAAGTTGTGTTTTATCACGGGGCAATCATTAGAAATTCTGGTACGCAAGATTGCCATGGCGTCTGAATCTGTATGATTCAGTGGGAGGGAACAGTACTACACAGCCAAAATAACCTGGTTGTTCTTTTTCCCAGTCACGATGTTACCTTAGTTTGTTCCTCCTTATTGGAAAACTAGCTCTTACTATAAATTATTTGCTTGGCGAATTTTTTTTGGCATGTATAAATTCTTTTGTTACCCGAGTCTACCCTTTTGGAAACAAGAACCTCGCCAGCCGACTGCACTAGCCGCAGAAAACCCAGCATACCACCGTTTCCAACAGGCAGACAGCATAAAGCCGTAACAAAGTGTATTAGTTGTGTTGCATTTACAATATGGTATTTTAGATCATCAAAAGCGAGTTGCTGTGCAGTACACCATTTGAAAGGAATATTTTTTCTTCTTAACATATTGATTGGTACTGGTAGACTCGAAAAGTTAGGTACGAAATTGCGGTAAAATGCTTCCAGTTCCTTTATATTCCTTGGTGGTTTTAAATTATTTACAGCCCGAACACCGGATTCATCTGGCAATATTCCTTTGGAGCTAACTTGGCACCCTAAATATGTTATACTATCTTGTAAAAATTGACACTTCTGTTGTTTGCATTTAACTCCTTTAGATCCTAAAATTTTTAATATTTTTTCAAGGCGCTCTAAATGTGTGTCCAATGTTGGCGCTGATATAATTATATCATCTAGATAGTTTCCACACCTTTCTATACCAGTAAGGAGTTGTTCTACATATTTCTGAAAAATTGCAGGACCGCTAGCGACACCATATGGCAGTCTCTGGTACTGAAACAGACCAGTATTTTCTTCGATTACCAGTATTTTCTTCGACTCGTCATCTAATTACATTTGTAAATAGGCATCCCTAAGGTCGATTGTTGAAAAGAATTTTCTATCGCGAATAGTATATAATAAATTATCACGAGTTGGTAGCGGGTATTGCTCAATATCAATTTGGGAGTTGACAGTTGCCAAAACAATAGCATTACAGCGTACGGTATTTGGCTATTTCTGCAAAACTTAGGTTGCGCTCCGGGCTTTAAACGTATATTAGCTTTAAAGTCCTTGACGGTTCCAAGATCTGCTTCAAATACTTCCTTATATTTTACTAGCAAGCTATTTATTTTATTACTGCATATGTCAGAAAGTGTGTTAATTTGTTGAATTTCAAACCCAAATATTTTGAAAAGGTCATAGCCAAAAAGATTATCACCAACTTCGGTATTCACAACGACAATAACAACGTTCTTTTCACCTAACACTGGTATTTCTCTTCTACCGTAACCATATACAACTCGTTTTGTCCGCACTAATTCTGGCCTGTTCAATTGTTTGTATGTTTTCAAGGTAATAATTGAAATCGATGCACCCGAATCCATTTGAAAATTTACAGTTTTATTAAAAATTTCTAATTGTATAAAACGTTTTGTGTCTTCATTAGCCACTATACCCGTTACATCAAAAATTGTTTCAATAACGTTTATGTTACTCTCGTGTTCAGTGCGAGCGCTTCTTTTTGTTTTACTGGATGTATTTGCAGACATGCAGACAGAAGAAATATGTCCCTTTTTCCCGTACTTGTTACACGTTGCCCGCCTAAATTTGCACTTTTCTCTTTTATGAGAATGAGAACAACCAGGGCACGACTTAAACAAATTTTGTGTGGTGTTTGTTTAATACGTTTGTATATTGTTTTTGCTAACTGCGTTTACTTGCACAAAATCTTGACTAGTATTCTCTTTAATTGTCACTACTGTTTCAGTTGTTGATTCGTATGACTCAGCTATGAGTAAAATATCCGCTAATGTTGACTTATGCTTCTGGAGAGAGGCTGTTTTGACAGCATCATGTGGAGTATGGACAATCATATCGTCAACAAAACTTGCAGAACATGTTTCAGAGCTACAAACAAATTTACACTCTCTTGCTAACCCACGGAGATCAACAACCCACTCTTTGTATGATTGATTGCCCTTCATTTCACTTTAAAAAAATCATACCGCGCAGCAACAATATAGTGTGATACTTTAAAATGTTCCGTTAGCTTCTCCGTTAGAGTGGGAAATGTCTGTTGCCCTATATCTGATGTGCCAAATAAATTCTTTAGCATATCAAAAATTTCCGTTCCTATCCACGATAAAAAAAAATGATTTTTGCTTTTCAGCAGATGACACTGCGTACGCCAAGAAATGTTGTTTTAACTGTTGTAAGTAAGAATCCCGATTTTGATGATCCTTTTCAAACGCGTGGGAAGCAGGCACCATTTGCTGGTCCATATTGCCTCTTGAACCCGATGGAGGAAGATTCTGCATAAGTGATTGCATCCAATCCTGTTGATGTTTAATTAAATTCTTCGTAAGTGCTTGTTGTTGTTTCAAACGTTCTTCCATTTCTGCCATGTGCTCTATATATTTTATACCTATGTATTTCTTCTATCACACTCGCGACTGCGTGGTTATAAAATTAGCAGAAATTAAATTAAAATAACACTGTGGAACATTTTTGGGATTATTGTCTGGGGGGTGAGAAATTCCAAATCAGGGTGATGGTACTAGGTCAGTATAGTAAAACCCTCAAAGGGTTTGGCGTTCGTATGTGTCAGTTTTTTTTATGACCTTTTAAATTTTTTCTTTTTCACTTGCCCGATTTTGATGAAACAAAGTTAGAAAAATTAAGAATTACAATTTCTCTAATCTGTTTCTATACCGTTTTCCTATATGTGCAACACTTTCGAAGTTAAAAATAAATTTGTGGAGGCAAAAAAATATTTTTTTGCCTAAAAATTAAATTTTTTTTTTAAATTCATAAAAAATCCAAAACGGAAAAAAGGATCAAGTGTTATTAATTTCGTGTTTTTTGCTCATGAGTTATGTGACTTTACGCGAAAGTAATTAGTTTTGGCACTTTTTTCCATTTTGGATTTTTTATGAATTTAAAAAAAAAAAATTTAATTTTTAGGCAAAAAAATATTTGTTTGTTTCCACAAATTTATTTTTAACTTCGAAAGTCTTGCACATATAGGAAAACGGTATAGAAACAGATTAGAGAAATTGTAATTCCTAATTTTTCTAAATTTTGTTTCATCAAAATCGGACAAGTGAAAAAGAAAAAATTTAAAAGGTCATAAAAAAAACTGACACATACGAACGCCAAACCCTTTGAGGGTTTTACTATACTGAACTAGTACCATCACCCTGACTTGGAATTTCTCACCCCCCAGATTGGCTGTTGTACTGTGTAATAGGCACTATAAACGTATATTTTTTATTCTCGTCGTCAATTGTTTAGTTCAAACGCACGGATTCAAGATATTATTCCCACTGATTTATTAATCCAAAATTCAAAAGACAACTTTTAGTACTCAACTAGCTGTAAAAATAGTAAGCATACATGCTTGTAAAATTAAGGAATAGATTTGAAATTATATACTGAATATACAACAATCCCCATGTTAAAATCGTCAGTCGTGTGCATTGGTAGTAGTTAGGCTGGTAGCTAGTGGTAACGATTGATAGTTAACGAAATAGATAGACATTTGTAGACATAAGTAGTATAAGTATTTTGCTGAAATTAAAAATCAAACTGAGGTGATTTATGAGTGTAATATGAGTACGATGTCGACGTCGCATTCATATTTATTTCAACCTATACTTATAAATCAATCTTATCGTGAGTGTGCGTAAATCAGAGTAGTTGAATTTGAACGATGTCTAATCATTTAAATTTAAAATGAGACAATTTTGAATTTTTTTGAACTATATTGAATTTTAACCAGAAATAATTTCTTAGACGGGCTTAAATTCAGTAATTTCAATGATGATCGTAAAAGATAAGCAAGAATAGTTAAACATACTTAGATAGAGTGACATAACTTTGTGCTAACCTGAATAGAAAATGAAAAAACGGATAAACAGAAAATGAATAGTGATACTTGCAATGTGTTTACCAAAGGTAAATCAATAATTGTATACACAACATTTCTCATATTCCATTTCATTGAAAATTTGCGTTAAATAGCTGATGTTAATAACAATCTCTACCCTAGTAGATAGACTCGGGTGCTGAAGGCTGCACAGAAATATATCGATATTTGCCCCAGCTAATAAAAAGTCTAATTTAATTTTTCTTCTCTTCTTTAGAAACTCACATTAATTAATAAAAATATTTCATTCAACAAGAATTGAAATTACTGAACTTAAGCCCGACTAAGAAATTATTTATGATTAAATTTAAAATTTCATCAGTCAGTATGAATAGCGAAAAAACGATGAATTGCAGATCACTGGTCATAACTGAAAAAAACCAGTTTTGCAGAAAACTCGCTTTAAGTTTTCAATTTCTATATAACTCAATGAAGACATGAGAAAATATATTTCTCTCAGGAGGTGATTATACAAGCTATTTATATGAAATTTTTACACAAGATAAAATGACTGATTATTCTGAATTATTAACTCAAAAAACTAATTTCTTGAGTTATGACACTGTTAAAGTAAATGAGCGATATGTACCTTTTTCAGTGTTGCCATGTACTTCCAGTTTTGAATGATTATAATTTCTGTTGCATTGATCATTATGTAATTATACAGGTGACTGCGTAATGCCAGCCATACACTACATAAGGCGGCATAAGGATTTGTTATACAAAAATACGGCAACCATAGCGGTTTAAAGAACCGAAGAACGTCAAAAGCACAAAAATAATTGTACCAAAACCAAAACAAAACGAAGTTTTTGGCATTCTTCAGCTACAAAACATATAGAGCAAAAAATTATCAGTATCGCTGCCACCTGGTTAGATACACCTCGGTATTGATGTTGAAATTTTTGAGTTTTGAGAAAATAAAACTTATATTTTTGGAGTTTAAAGAAAAAAATTAGTGATAAAAAAAGACAATTCAGGGCAATATAATTAAAAAAAGGAAACTTAAAAAAATTTAAAAGGACATCGTGTAAAAAAAGGACTGTCCTCTTAGAAAAAGGTCGCATGGTCACCGGAACCATACACATCTATTTTTAGCTGGGAGAATACAGATAAGTAATAAATTTAATTACACTTCCTTGGCAGACGATGCAAGTACGTATTATTTTTTCTGAACTCTATCAGGAATTGTGACACACAATTCCACTAAAGAAGCATTATCTTTTCCCAGAAAGACAAAAAGATGCGTTTAGCGCACATATACCAACAAGCTTAATCAAGTATTTATAATTTTGAGTAATTTGATACTTAACATCCTATTGTTAACAAGTTAAAAAGTTATGAAATGTAAAATACTTTTAATATAAAGAAATTAAGGAAATTGTTCGAATATTCGACAAAAATTATTCGAATAATTTTTTGTTCTAAATTGAAAATTTTTATTCGTTGGCACAAAAATGAAAAAAAGTTGTTCGAATATTCGAATAATTTTTGTTCGAATGACAACACTAATATCAATACTTTTGATGCCTGAAATTTTTAAAAGGAATTTTGCCTTTTTAATATTTATATTTTTGTGAGAATACAGACATTCATATATAGAAGAAAGATTGAGAACAACACAACCTTTTGAATTCATAAAATTTTTTTCTAAAAACAAGCAGTACATTTCTAATTATGGCTTAGGATATTCGGTCAAATTATTTGGTGTATTTAATTACCTGCAATAGTTTTGACCCGCTAATTCAGGAAAATTTGATATTTCTTTCATAAACCAGGACCAGCGTAAACAATTCTTGCCAGACATTGATACAGCAAGAGTTCCTCTATAGCCAGAACCGTCTTCCCAATAACATGTTTGTGTGGGGTCGACATCCATAATTATCCCTATTGTGGAACAATCGCTATGACGAGGCAGGTGCGAACAATCTTCCAAAGGCAATTTTTGTCCAATTACGGGGTGTCTCTTTGCTATAGCATACTCTTTTTGGCAAAGCTCATTTTCAATCAATTCACATTCATCTCGGCATATCCTACGTAAATTTTCAGATTCTCTTGTTGGTGGATATTTGCTGGGTATTTCACCGGAAAATACATCTTCGTATGTAACGGATGATTTGCGTTTCTGGGCCAATTTTTGATCTTTAAAATTTTTTTCCACCAAAAATCTTTTAAACCTGTTATAGTTTACAATTCCAATGTCATTAATTGTGATGTTTTTCTTAAATTTGCGTTCCTTGTGGGAGGCTCTATTTGAAAAATACAATAAATTTGTACGTTCAGGTGTTCGGCATAACGGCAGTGCACTATAGCATAGACTTGGAAGTGCAAAAATACGACAATTTGGATTCATATCTCTGAAATTAAACGCTATTTAGTACACCTCAATTAAATATGCAACATACGGGCCTGTTCTGAAAATCACTTGATTTCAAAAACAAACTATTAATAGCTGACTTGTTGGTGGCTTCTTAATGTATTTTAGGCTTTTGTCATTCCTAATATAACGATTTATTTTTTATTATTTTTTTTAAATCGCCGTATATGAAATGTCGTGATTTGCAGAACAGGCTTGATATATAAAATGATTTAGGAACTGCTCTCCGAATAAAAAAAAATTAGTATTTTCACAATGTCATGGTTTGGATAAAAGTTGGTTTTAACGTTAAAATCAACTGTTAAAACCAGGTTTTATTATACTAAGGGCCATTTTCACAAACTACATTAGTTAAATGTAGTATTTTTTCTGCCCTATGAATAACTTTGCATTATAAAAGATTTATAATAATAAGAATAAAAAATTGAAGTTGTAATAATGCAATTCAGGCAGATGAAATCCTATCTATAAATAACGAAAAGTTTTGAAAATGGCCCCAAATGATTTTGTTAAAACCAATACGTAATTCACACGTTAATTTTTTCAATAATTTTTAAAACACGATTTTTGGTATTTGTTGGCGAACGGTATACACGGTAAACAAAATCACATTTTCTGTTGTCCGTGTTTTTTTTTAATTTTTCTTTACATATATTTTAATTTTTGGTATGTTGCTTTATTTTTCTTTTCATTCAATGTGCCAACAACTCTCTATAATAGAAAACTGCTTTGTCTTAAGTAGGGGAAAATGTAGGTATTTATAGGAAGGAAGGAAGGGAATATCGGACAAATATTTTATTTTGGCCAAAAATTTAGATATTTTTTATTCTCACTGCATGTTTTGTGTGTAAATGTAAAAATAACTATACCCAAAATATATTTTTGTTCATAAAACGTTTCAAATTTTGTTTTGATAAAAAATACGTAGAAATTTATCTAATGGCACGCACCTCAGGAAATAGAAAATTGGTATCAATTAAACAATAATTTATTAATTAAAGAAATTACTTACAACTATCTAAATATCTTAAATCTTAATAAACTCCATGAGTGGAGAAATCTTAAATAAAGCTGTTAGTCAGATTTGTATTATAAGATCATTTTTTAAAAACTGTAGAAAAGTATTTATTAATTTTGCATGAACAGGAATTCATTTTATTTTATTTATCTATTTATTTCAAAAAACCAACTGAGCTCATAGAGCCATGTATAATTGGTAGAGTGATATAAGAATTTAAACATAAATAAGTAGGCAACAACTATTAAAACAATAAAGATTTTAACAAATAATTATAAGAAAAATTTTATCTTCATATAGGTACATACATATGTATATATACAAATATAGGTAACTAAAGTCTCCAAAATGACAATATGTAATGCGCTTTAAATTGTTTAGTAAAAATTTTTAGATATGAAAATTAAGTAAAAAAAAATTTATATGTCAAAAACTATTCGATGAAGCATGTGCTATAAGATTTCTCTTAAACGTAATCGGGGCGACGTGAAATTCTCTTAAAGAACGAAGTAAAGACTTCCATAACTTGATAACTCGCACATGAAAAGATCTTTCATGAATAACATGATTTCTTACTGCAAATAACAGTTGTGGGTTTCTCTCAGATCTTAAAAATACAAAATGTCTACAGGCGTACTCCGGGCAGTTATTTGACACTACTTTGTAGTAGAAGAACAACAGTCGGATCTTAACGAAACTCCTGCAGCTGCAACCCCAAAAATCAATCACGTGTGGAGAAACATTGTCGTGAAGCTTTAATTTATAAACAAAAAGTATTATTCTATTGAAAAGCAAAGAGCATCTATTGAAGTCGTTAACACTACATCCTGAATAAACTTCAATGCAATACAATAAGTTAGACATCAGCAGAGAGTGTTCAACATGTTTCCTAATCGGCAGAGGCAGATATAGGTTTAAGGAATATAACCTTCGTAAGGTAAAATTAATTTTCGAACTAACAACACTAATATGTTGGCTAAACTCTAAATTGTTATCCAAAACGACACCTAGGCATCTCATGGAAATGGAAAGATTAACTGAACAGTTTTGCGATTTATAAAGCATAGACTTAGTATTGGCAGAATTAATACGCTGATTGCTATTTCTCATCCACAGTGAGACATTACACATAAAATTGTTAACATCATTTTCAAAAATATTACTGCAATTAGGATTGCCCTCAAACAAAAGTTGAATGTCATCTGCAAATACAAACGATTCGCATTCAATATCATGTAACAGCGTAAAAAAGTCATTCATATAAATCATAAATAATAAAGGGCCTATGACAGATCCCTGTGGATCACCGGCAAACATTCTGAATTATTATTACTACAATGTAAAATAATTTAATACATACATACATATATGTATGTGCCCTTAATTATGAAAGTGGTTAAACTTATATGTATTTTTGCTTCGAAATTTAAAATAAATCTTAAAAAAAACTTCAATAAATATTTCATAAATATTAAGGGCCTAATTCATAAAAAATATTTTGGTTTAATAAAAAGTTTGTTAATCAAATTTCCATAGAAAATTTGTTTTATAAGCCTCTTATTAAACAGAAATATTTTTTTATGAATAAGGCAGTAAATAAATTTATATTAATCGATAGTTTACAAATATTGTTTGATATATTCAAATGTAATCTACTAAAGAAGTCCACCAAAGATATATATGACTTATACCACTTTCATAATTAAGGGCACATATGTAGTTCACAGACGTTAAGTTTTAAGTAACCTAGTTTAGCTCCAATAAAATGATAAATGCTTCTAGCTTATATTCCTTTAAATTAAAATGACTAAAATTTGTAAATTTTTGTAGCGAAAAATCATCGTACGAGTGTAAAATGTTTTTGGAAGCAACTTTTAAAGATAATTGAAAATTAAAGAAGATTTTTAAATCCTTGTATGAATTGGGCTCAACTTAAAACCGTTTTTGAAATGATTTGAGTTAGTGCCAATTTCACGATGTCGACAACGTTCGACTTGTCGCACACTTAAATTCAAAACAAGAACAAATTTTTTATATTTTTTTGTTGCTTCAAATTTAAGTGTGCGACAAGTCTAACGTTGTTTTATATTACTAATAATGTTTTACACATTGTTTTATTTAGTTCAACACTGCAAAATTTTTCATTTAATTTTGTAAAAATGTTCAATTGTTCATTTCACTAAGTATACATTTCTGCTGTTTGTTTTGATTATTGTACTAAAAATATTCAATAACAAATACAGTATATTTGTCCCTTTTTAACAGTGATCAAATCAGATAATTTGAGCTTTTTCTTAAGTCACTTTCTACAACTCTGATCTCCTCTGTAGTTTAACACATTTCAGCCAAAGTAAATTTATATAAAGTATATGCAAGTACTCAGGTGATTCATTTTTTTCTCGTGTACTGTGAATGCCTGAATGTCAAAAGTTGTTTACAATTTACGTACGCCATTTTGTTTTGTTTTGCTTTGTTATACACAATTGTGTATACTGAAAACGTACGTGAAAAAGTTTAAATAAATTTTTACTTAAAAAATGTGTTACAAAACATTTAAAAATAATTATATTTAATTATTAAAGTACATATTTTATTAAACTTATTTCGTGTATTAAAGGTTTATAAATTAATAAATTTACTTTGGTTTTGTCTATCCATACATTTCCTTTTTTTTTTGTATGCAGATCTGGGAATATTGCATTAAATAAGCAAATGCATTGACCATTTTCCCACACTTAACTAAATCAATGCAAATGCAATTTTATTACATTGCATTAAAATAAAATCCCTTCAAAGTAATGCATGAATATTGCATTGTTACTTTTAGTTCACTATTTTTTCACCACTACACACATTATGAAGAGTATTATTGCATTATATGTATGTAGTGCAAAATGTGTATATACATAAAAACATATGTACATACATAAATATGTAAATTTTTATCACCCAAGACGAAAAATCATATCACTACGTTTTTTATAAATTTGTTCGAGAGAAAAACAAAACTTGATGAAATTGTTCCAACGGTAGTATTTTTCGTTTATAAAATCACCATTTTTTAAGATATAACTTTGCAATAAACGAAAACCTAAGTTCTGATCTTTTGTCAATTGCATGGTTTTTCATATAAGCTCGAGATGCAACGTACTTGAAGTATGAAACTTTTTAATTTTTTCAATTGGTTCTGAAATATAGTTTGTATTTATATTGACAGTTTTTCTTTTCTTTAATTTGTATGTACGTACTTATGCAGGTGCCCTCAATGAACTTTACTGTATTTTTTTATTTAATTATTTGTGCTATCTGATCAAATATGTTAACCTTTTATTCAATATTGCTGTGTACAATATTTGATAATGAAATAATATTGCATTACTTCATGATGTGCTTAGTGGCAATACAAAATTAGTGCATTTTTTGCCATGCGATTAGCTGCTAATGCAATATTAATCCATTACTTTTAAGAGATTTTATTTAAGTGCAAAAAATAGTCCACTACAAGCATCAAATTTAAATTCGCACTAAAATTTTTGTGTTTCAATCAGTGCTTATGCAGAAGTAATGCAAGTTGCCCAGGTCGGGTTGTATTCATCTGTTTTTGACATTCATCCATTATTCTTACACAAACAAATCGCCTGTTGTTTTTGTACTTTCTTAGTTGTTGTAGACCTGCATATACTTTATATAAATATGCTTTGATTTCAGCTTTCTGCTTTAAAAATATTTATTAGTATTGGTATTTTAAATACTAATAAGAAGAGCGACAAGAACAAAGAATTTGCATTCAACCCCATCCAAATATTGGGAATTGCCGTATAAAGGTAGAGGTCCATAGCTCGCTTTTTGCGCGTTATGCTTTACACGCGTTTCATCCTCTTGTTTCATTCTATACTTTGTTCGCGTTGAATTACATGCACTGCTTTTCATGCGCCATTATATTTTTGTTTTGATCAGCTGTGTGCGTTTGTTTATAAATACTTATAAAGAAAAAATGGAAAGTGAAATCGAGTTTTTAAAAGAATTTATGGAGTTAGTCGAGTTTGTATATTTAATTTTATGTGCAAGAAATGCCTATGAAAAATTTCAAAAAAAGAAAAGGTTTTGGGTACGGCCGTTGTATTTAGAACGGAATTTAAGTGGGTTTTTTGAAACCACATTTAAAAAATTAAAACTTCTGACCCTGAGCAATTTCGAACCGCGACAAGAATGTCTGGAGATGTCTTTGACTATTTATTCAGCATTTTAAAAGATAGTCTTGAGAAGAACACGGCCAGGGCTATTCCAGCAGATTGTCGGATGTTGTTGACTTTAATGTAAGTAAATTGAAAATTATATATAAATGTATGTACATTATTGGCTTAAGCAATAACTTTTCTAAGCAGCTATTTAATACAGATTTAGCGGAGATGACACTCAGTACGTAAAAGTAATCGATAACTAATATGCAAAATTTGTTACTGAGAAAACTGTGGTGAAAAGTTAATTAAAATAAATCGCATTAATGAAAATATTCACATATTTTATTAAACAAGTTTTTTTTTACTAAGAAATTTTTTTATTGAAAAAAAAAAGAAAAAAATTATCCACGGCAAAATAATATTTATCGATAACGTAAGAAATAAAGTACTATTTAACATCTTTAGCATTCAAGAACAGCTGACTTTCTTTCATGGTGCTTGTAACGCGTACAAAAGTAGAAAGTAGGCCTACTTTTTGCTTTGAACGCGCCTACGCGTTCTGCGCTTTTTGCAATGTAACTTGTCACATAATATTACATTGATTCTACTTTTTTGACAGATGCATAAAAAGCGTAACGCACAAAAAGCGAGCTATGGACCTCTACCTTAAGAGGCAGAGAGACAATAAAATTGCTATTACAAAAATGTGAGAGCTATACATAGTTGCCAGAAACGACGATTTGACGATTTTTTTTCTCGACAAATGATGAAGGTATAAAAAAAATTCATGTGGTAGCTTCATTTTCTGTAAAGTAAACATACAAGAAGATTCACAGTTTCTATAAAAGAACTATATTTGCAAAACCTGTTACTTGATAAATTCAGTCACAGTTGTGATTAGTGATTTTTCAATCGCTGTGAAAAAGTAACAGGTTTCAAAAAATTGCTCATCTCTAGTCTTAATATTTTGTCTTTAACATCACACACAGCCTTGAATTTCATAAAAATATGTAAATTCCTTAAAAAAAATAATTTTCCTCGTCCATCTTGTGACTGACGCTTTTTGGTACACACTATCAGTCAAAAAACAATATGGCCGCTGACTGTCACTCAACCACAAAAAATTCTGTAGTTAACTGTTGACTGACGAAATTCGTGTTTACACTATCGATTAATGTAAAATTTGAGCAAAACTGCCACTCATGTTTAATAGTGTGTACCCCACTTAAGAAAGGAGAGAATGATGAATATTTGTTCATTTCTTTATATGGCAAAAATGTTGTCCAGTTAAGGCCGTGATACACTATCATACAAATTCGTGCGATCTACGAAAAAGTACAACCCTGGTGTGATGAATTGTTATTGTCTTTTGAAAATTTTCATAAACTCCATCATACCAAGGTTGTATTTTTTCGTAGATCGCACGACTTTGTATGATAGTGTATCACGGCCTTTAGTAGCAGATTGCTTAGAAATGATAGGATACCCTGACGAATACAAATTTATACATCGCATAGCATATTTCAGTGATAGGTATTGTGCCAAACAAGCACTTGGTAAAACAGTTTTATCTCACTACTTTTGATGGCCGAAATTTTTGGAAAGAATCTTGGCCTTTTTTCACATTTATGTTTTTGTGAGGATATCACAAATTATTATCGCTTCTAGTGGCCACTCTGACATAACCGTAAGAAAAGATACCGATTGAAAAATTTTTAACTTAAAAATGGATACAGCCGCAACAATAATAAAAAGCTTCCAGAGAAAAATAATCGTTTGGACGGAAAAAACGAAAAAATTTTCATTGACCTCTCAGAACTGAAAATAGACGATATGACTGACATTCGTCTGCGGATAAAAAAATGGTTTAGCTTATAATGTATTTGTACATTTTATATATATGTATGTATGTATGTATAATAATTGCATTTCCTAGCACTTTTTCACTTTGAATGAGTAGTTCCATAATTTTAAAATGTTAATTTACAAAATATAATAATAATAATAATATAATATCTGTGGCTATAAATAATAATGGCTTGAGTCGAAATTTCTTGTTTTGAGATATTAAGGGCTTTGTCTAAAATAAATTATGTTTGGGTTGTATAGAAAAATTTTAGCCACCGAAAAAGATGCACATTTATTTAGAACAAAACTGTTAATTGTATAAAAAATACTTTTATTAATTAATATTCATTGTTTTTATACAGGAGTTAGGACGTGATTTTCGTAACAAAAAAAAAGTTATAAATTAATTTTTGTTTTGATTTATTTGTACTTAAAAGCAGAGTACGAAAATAAACGAAACAAATTGTTAGATTTTGTTTTGTTGCGTTCTTTGAAGTGAGAGAAACAAAAACAATGTGAACTATTGCTCAATTTGTTTTTGTTTTTGCACATGAGCACAAACCAGAGAACACAGCCGATCGGCTGTAAGCCAGCTAACAGCCGCCACCGACCACAAGCAATACATTAATTTAATCGTACGCCGCTAGAAAAGAAAATAATGGGAAATAAATAGAAACGTTTTGAAATATTTGCAGAGAATTTGACATCATTATATAATATAATTTTGTTGCATTGTTATTTCACACATGAAATTTGTTTTATATAACTAAGCAGCAAAGCTATAAACGGGTGTCCTAAAACACCTCTCTTTTTTTATTTTTATTTTTTGCTTAGCACGACTTTTATGTACATTGTTGTCACTTTAGCATTTTCACTGCTAGATCTGGCATTTCCATTCGTTAAAAAGCATTTAACTTTCAACAAATTCTGCTAAATGCTTTATTACAGAATTTGTTGAAAATAAAAAAATTTAATTTGTTAAAAAAATTCTTCTATATAGAGAATTTCTCTCATAAATGTACATGTATTGCAGGGTAAAGGTTCCTTGATGATCTGCACTAGCAATAGTGAAATGCGCATAGGATCAGCTAACTCCTCAATAATCAATTGCAATGTATTTTTAATAAAAATATGTTTTACTAAATAAGTAAAATAATAATTTGGGGTTATTAGTTCGTTAAAAAATTTTAAGCGTAATTGTAACATTTCCAAAACATACGAATTATTAAAATTTTTATGTTTATATGTGCTATAAAACTACCTGTAAATACTAATAAGTTTGTATAAACATGAAATTCAAAGATATTTCAATATTTTTTTCTACATTTAAATCTGGCATTATACTTTTCTTCTGTAGAACATTTTAAAAGAAGTTTTTGACCGATTTAGCATTCTCCCATCATCATTTTCTGGTAACACTGCTTATGTATCATTAATTTACTATCACTAAGTTTATGTACGACATTGGTCGGGCCTAATAATTATATTTAGATTTAAGATTTGATATTGTAAGTTCATATATGAATATACAATAAATAAATATATGTAAAAAAAAACGTATGTTTGCTGGGCAAATATTCTTGAAAAAAATATGTACGCACCGGCCTGATGTACATACTTTGTCGCTGTCTCATCCACAGAGGAGACCAGGGGACAAATTACGGCATTCGATACGATTCGAAATTGTATCTCCATATAAACTCTATTGAAATATTTCGTAATTTCGTTCGATAACGAGTGCCGTAATTTGCCCCCAGAGGTGTCACGAGCACAAAGTAAGACGGAAGATAATTGTGATTTTGTGGTGTTTTTAGAGGTCTCGCTCACCGTATGTAAAAAGAGAGCGTATTTTCTTAATTTATCGTTTTTCTTTCACACACATAATTCAATTTTATTGTCAATGAATTTTGTTTGTTTATCATATTTGATCAGAGATGAAAAATGGATTTTTTGTATTTGTTAATAGAATAGAATTAAAAAATAATGAAAAATGCATAAAAAATAGTAAATAATACATGAAGCTGTGTAAAGTATTTCATATTGAATGTCGATTTGTAAAAATTTTGTAATTCAAAATATTAGCAAACATGATTATCTAAAAGACATTAGAAAAAATTCAATTGTATCATGATTTCCATCCATGGTTCTGACATGAATAAAATTTTCTTGCAAGTTTTTACAAGTAAAGCGTTCATTTACTTTTTCGTATCTGGGAGAGTAAAGGCAGAATTAGTTTGTACGTGCTGTTATGTTCTGAATCAGCTGTTTTGTTTCTGTTCAATTGAAAGTCTGTGTGTGTGGTTTGTTTTTCCTGTTTCGTTCTGTTCCGTTGCGGATAAATCTGTAGAAAATAGAATTCAACGTTAAGTGACAGCCAAAAGTGTGTATGTATTAGTTTGTTGTGATATTTTGTATACAACTGAAACAAGTTCTATAGGTTGCCAGCTGATTCCTTGCACAGAAAAAGTAATTGCAAAATATTTTATACGGAAAAGAACGGCACAGAACGACAACGAAAAGTAAAAACTAATGAGGCCTTAATTTTGTAACTTTCTGCCTTGCTCTCGTTAGTCTCTGCTAGGAAAGTAAATGAACACACCTACTGTCAAAGAAACAACATATCTACATCATACATTCATACAATTGCAGATGTAAAATCATTGAACTAAAACATGGGTGCCCAAAAGTTCCTTATGGAAGAGCAAAAACCTATACATTTAACGCAAATATAAGCAAAAGGCCGGACGTGGGCACCTCATCATAGGGTAACCAGAGATTTCACGAGACGGAAGATAATTGTGAACTCTTGACGCCTCGCTCACACCGAACCTGTTTCTTCTTTAATGTTTTTTTCGTATTGGCATTAATTTAAAATTTTTCATTTTATGCTTTATGTCCCCATACGCTATGAGATTTTTGTAAATAAATGGTAATAATTAATATTTGTGAGAGAAAATGTTTTAAACGAAGTCTGTAATCATTTGAAAACAAATTTTAATCACTTTTTTAATACTAATAATCTTTTTCGCATTGTTTTCTTTAATTCAACACCTCAAGTTCCTCCATTTAATTTTGTACAAATGTTCATGTGCTCAAATGTATTTTGATTTTATGCTTTTTGGTCTCATTTGTTGTCGGCTTTTGTAAGTTGAAGTTAAAAATTAATATTTTTGAAGGAAAATTTTTAAAATTGAGTTTGTAAGCATTTGGAAACTAAATTTAATCACTTTTATAATAGTAGTAGAAAATCTTTCATTTAATTTTGTAAAAATGTTCAATTGTTCATTTCACAAATTACACATTTTCTCTTGTTTGTTTTGATTATATCGTTAACAACTTAATAACAAATATACTACAGGTGTTCCTTTCTCGCCGAACCTGTGTCATAACTGATTTTAGCTTTTTTCATCACTCACTTTCTTCACCTCTGTGTACTTTGTGACCTCATTGTGCTCTTTTTTACACGTACATTCGTACAAGCATGCATTCTACTCTATTTTATATTATATACATATGTATGTATGTGTTTGCATAACTTTGATGTAAAGAAAAACAAATTTTTATTCAATATTTTTTGTTGTAAAAACCAATACATGCAATACCAATACCAGCAAAGCATACGAAAGTGTTGTTGCTTTGCACTTCCGTGTATACCAAAGTCAGGCACACACATACATCTTTATATTATTAATGTATTAGTGATAAAATGAAAGAGAGTAAAATGTATGCCGTGCCGTATATTGTTAGGTATAGCGCACCGCTTACCGATGGGGTTTTTATTAAGGAATTTACTATTTCTTTAATTGATAAAGTCGGAAAATTCTCAATACATTTTGTTGTTAAAAAGTTAAATTTTAAAACAGCAAAATGTATTGAAAACTTTCTCATTTTACCAACAACAACAAATAACAATCAGTGCGAACTGCACTCTATTTTCTTTTTTTAACAAAACAATTTGTTGAAATTAAATTTTAATTAAAATCTTTGTGCTTACTTTTTCGTATCATTGTATGTAGATGCAACCAGTCTCTATACCAGAGATAAACAAAAGGCCGTTCGTGAGCACTTCGTTATGCTCTTAATTTCATGTGCATTCGTACAAGCATGCATTTTACTCTCTTTCATATTATATGGGTATGTGTTTGCCTGACTTTGCTCTATACATAGAAAATTTATGATTACTTATTATGAATTTTGGTTTTTTAGTCATTTATCGCTTCTATCTTTGGCGTGCACAAAATGGTGCTGCAAGAACTTTGAACGGCAAAGAATTGAAAAATTCAATTAAATCAAAGAATTAGATTATTTTAAAAGCTTTTTACGTACTTCCAATAATTTAATAAATATTTGATTTAAAATACCAACCACATTAAATTAATATGTACTTCACTTTAATATATCTTTAATTATTATAAAAATTAACAACACACTTGAAACTACCGACGAGATTCTTATTCAAAACTCAAATGAATGCATCAGCGAAGAAATGAAGAAAAAATAACAATCTATAACCGTAAATATGAAAATAAAAAAGAACAAACATATTGTAGATAAATGTATCGTCGATTAAAAATTTAAAGATTTATAAGAGAGAGGTAAAGAGGAAATGCTACAATATCACTCTCCAAATAATCAGCAGAATATTCATTTAGGAGTTGTATATTAAACACCATCGCCTATTAAACAGCTCTTGGCTAGCTGGGAAGAGAAAATGCAATCAAGTTGTACCAATACACGCGCACAGTGATTATTAAAACTGTACTAATCCAACCAAAGACAAGAGAAAACGCAAGTATAAGCCTCTTGTTTTTTGACAATTGTCAACACAACACAGCAATAAAAATCCTTGTTGTTTTAATTATTGTAAATTTGTTGTAGATTCGCGCGTACTTAGTCCTAGTTTACACTATGCAAGTCTTATTGCTAAGCTGATTAGTTTGTTAGGAAAGAGAGACGAGGGGAAAAGAAACTTTACTGTTCTTCTCGTCTCTCTCTCCAACAAACTAATCAGCTTAGCAATAAGACTTGCATAGTGTAAATATGGAGTTACGAGTATATTATTGTATCACGAATTCTACCATAAATCACTACATATGCAAATACACTTATGTATGCATGTGCTTACTTTGATTCTTTTATGACACCGTATGCGGCCTTAAGACGTTCTTCTAATTCGTTTAAAGATAAATTGGGAGGAATAAAAACATATTCTTTAGCAAAATAGCTTGTGCATGTTGTACCATTATACACTTGACAAATGCCTGTCGGAATCTGCAAAATAAAAATTAAAGAAAATGTGGCTAAAATGAACTGGAAAAATAAGGAAATTCACCTCTTCGATAAATGTTCTATTTAAAATTTCCACGTTAAACCTAAAATAAAGAAATAATTATTTAGGATATACGTATGTAGTACATACATACACATACACATCGCTCTTTTACCCAAAGAATGTCATAACTCACAAAATGGAATTATTGAGTTAATGATTCAGAATTAATCCTCATATCGTTCTTCATATTGTATAAAAATTTCATACAAATATGTTCTTTACACAACTCTTGAGAGAAAAATAATATTTTATTTTCCACTAAGAAGCGTGTAAATTAAAAACTTCAAACTCGTTTTCTGGCTAGCTGGTTTTGTTGAGTTACTATGTTCTTTGAGTAAATAAGGGATATGTACATATCTATGTATGTATATGTACACATAAGTATGAACTTAAATAAGTACATACTATGTATGTACATATGTATGTATGTATACAAAATATGTTAGTTGTTGGTCCACATCTTTTGTTTATAACTAACCCAGTCTCATTTAACAATTTAACGTTTGGTATTGCTTCCGAAAATTTTTTAATAATTACTATAATAAATGAAAGTTGTATAAAAAAAGAATAGCTGTTTCTATTAAATTCCATTATCACAATAACGTTAATACTTTTGTTATGAAAATATAGTTAATGCAAATACATATGTATTACTTTCTGGATTTGCAACCCTTACATATCCCTCCCTTATTACAACAGAAGTATAACTCAAGAAAGCTAGTTTTGCAGAAAATAAATTTTAAGTTTTCAATTTACATCCCTGCAAGAACAGTATCAGTAATTGAAATGTCATTTGATTCGTAGTCTTGTAGGATATATTCATCATTGCGTAGAACAAAGTTTCTATTACATTATTAAGGGCAAAATTAAAAATGTCATGGAATTTTTTGTGTACGTGTGTTGTTGCAGATTTCTCTAAATATTGGTTCACTTCGACCATGAACTGCTAACTATACTGGTTTTTTTGTAATCATTGATAGCATATATCTTAGCCAAGGTTGACTAACAGTATGTGTCCACCAACTTTAAATCAAGTGGACTTAGGTAAATCACTTCAAAGTGTTTCCACCAAGCTTGTGAGTGATTTGTTGTTCGAATTTTCGTATACACTTTATGCACGTTTTTTATAAGATGGGCGCAGCACCTGTAATGTGAATTTTATTCACATGTAGTTGACATTTAAAATTTATTAAATATTCCTTAATGTAATTTTTTCGAAATTGGCAATCACTATTGATGGATGACCCAGGGATGAAGTTTGTATCTTTAAAAGCAACGCAGGGTTGTCCAAATAAATTGAGTTCGAAAAATAGTTTTTTCCAAGGCGAGTCAGTATCAGGTGACCTCATCACTACAACAATACAACTACACAAAAAACAACATGTGGTTTGCTATGCTTGTCAGAAGATTTCTAAGCAAATTTTGACATTTTGGTTAAAATTGCTCAATTTGGCATCAGCAGCTGATAATCAGCCGGGCGGAAGAGGTCACCTGATACTGAATTCGCCTTATATTTTAATATTATTTAAAATAAATCAACTACTTTGACGTAATTTATCCATATGCAAAATATATGGTAAGCTATGTATAAATTAACCTGATTTGTACTAATCATCATGATTTGTCTAAATCATGCCGGTGGAAACATACTATTACATTCAGTCATTCATTTCTTGTAGGATTCAACTCCCTTAAGATATACGTATACTTACATATATTTTCTCTTGGCAAGAGGTGCATTAATAAAAATTTGCTGAAGATTATATAACATAAACATAACTATTTTGTCTGCATTATTAACTCCCAAACTGCACTTTTGAGATATAACTATGTTACAATAAAGGAGCGATATGTATTCCTCATTTTATCAGACACTTCAGGTGTCTTTACATGGTAATACAATGTAATACGACATGTCAAAAAATGCTGTAGATTATACAAAACTTATTTTTTTTTCATATATTTATTTATTGTATCTTCAAAAATGAACTAACAATAAGTAATCAAATCTTAAATCTAAATATAATTATTAGGCCCGACCAGTGTCGGACATAAACTTAGTGATAGTTATAAATAATATATAAGTAGTGATAATCAAAAAGAAAAAAAAAGAAAAGTATTTTCAAGAAGTCCCATCTGGAGTCTTGAGAATAAGAATAATTATACAAAATCTTATCATGTAAAAGCAAAACGTATCGCGTAGGAGAGAATATCGATAGAAAATTTGACAAGCGGTCGGTAAAAGTTTGTTTATTTTCTAAAACATTTTAGAAACTTAAGTATTCTCAACACACCAGAGGTGTGTTTCAACGTAAACATTGGCAGCACAAATGGTTTTTATTGAAGGAAAAGACCAAAATGAACTCAGGAAATTTTCATGTTGTTATTGTAAAGATATTACGACTGCATCCATCAGCTACTGAATTGGTACAGCAAACCAAATAAACAATAAACAAACCTAAAAAAAATATATTTTGTAGTAAAATTCCATTGAAGTTCTGCAATATTTAGTTTTATTAGTACACATTTTTTTAGCAATTTTATAATTTATGTTATTATCTTTGCTTGCATTTTATTTATAGTATCACTGTTAACATGAGAAATACCTACAAATGACTAACAAGAGTCATTTTAACACGGAGGGAATATCAAAATATTTTGATTCTACAAAGTCGTAATACTTTGCATTACCATATAAAGACGCGTTTAATAGTTGCCAAATATATAAATATAAAAATTTTAAAATGTTTCGTGAGAAATCGTCCAATCGTCAAAATGGTTTAATAATATTATACAAAAATAATAACTAAAAAGAAATCTATGTACATGTACATGTATGCGTGTATAAAAAATGTTAATTCATAACATAGTTGTTTTTATTAAACCATAAACAATTTAATTCAATATACATACATAACATAGTGTACACACCTTATGAATTTGTACCATGATGAATGTCAAATTTATTTCATGATGAAAATTTATTATGGCAGCGATACATAGTGTCCACGCCTGAAGAATTTATATCATGATGTATGTCAAACAAGGCACATTTACTACAGGTACACGCATTAGAGAAAACACTGTGGCAACTCTGTGCTTCTCACATAGTTTTCAAAGTAATTGTCAAAAAATTGTATGCATCAAACAAGGCACAAAAGTAATTGTCAAATGAATTCTTCGTTATAAACGTGTAAACAAAAAATCAGCGGATGAGCAATTTGCCCGATGCATGTACCTGTTTGATATGCCTTGTATGTCAAATTGCTATAATAATGAAAATTCATCACGTATAGACTTAATTTATTAATATTATGGCAGCGTTATGATATAATCATCAGAGCTAACCGAATGATAAATTAATCTTGATATCAAATGTCATTTTATCTCTCACTGTGCGTTTAACGTTTATTTATTAAACAATTTTGGTTTAAAGAAGATAGCACAAGAATTATTTGTGACCAGAAAATTAAACAACACGCAAATCAGAAATTTTTGGCAAGTATTTTGCAAATATTTGTTTGATACATCATGACATAAAATCAACGTCTACCACCTTGTGTTGATATTAATGAAAAAATGACAGTTGCTCTGCCGACGTTATATTATGAGTTATGATATGAAATCGTAAGGAGTGGACACTCTGTTATGATACAATCATCAGAGCTCACGGCCTGATAAATTCATCTTGATATCATATGTCAATTTATGTGTCACTGTGCATTTGATGTTTATTCCATAGTGTCCACACCTGATTATTTTATATCATGATGAATGTCAAATTGATATCATGCCGAAAATTCATCACGTATAGACTAAATTTATTATGTTAAATTTATGGCAGCGTTATGATATAATCATCAGAGCTAACGGCATGATAAATTCATATCGATATCAAATGTCATTTGATGTGTCACTGTTCATTTAATGTTAACGTTAATTTTCGTTTAAAAAAGACGGCACAACAATTATTTGTGACCAAAAAATTAAACAAAACGCAAATTAGATATTTTTGGCAAGTATTTTTCAAATATTTGTTTTATTCATCATGATATAAAATTATCAATGTCTACCACTTTGTGTTGATATTAATGAAAAAAATCACAGTTACTCTGACGGCGTTTATTAAGAGTTATGATATAAAATCTTCAGGTGTGGAGTAGGATCTATTGAAATATTTCGTAATTTCGTTCGATAACGAGTGCCGTGATTTGCCCCCAGGTGTGAACTACGTAAATATATTTACATACATACTCATGTAAGATTACCGTCCCCATTTGCTATCAGTTTGCCGCCAAGTTGTAATTGAGAAAGATAAATTGAGTATGTGTGAACACTAGATTTAATTGCTCAATTAATACATACTCATATACATTTAATATACATACTAGTGACATGCGAATATTTATATTCGTGTTCGAACTCTCGTACATTCGGCCTATTTTAGATATCGGTATTCGCCAAATTTATACGAATACTAATATTATTATTTATTAAATAAACGGTATAAAAATACTAGTTTGCAATAATTTAAAAATACTTAAATTATTTCAATTCAGAGAATGAACAATATTTTTGTGGCCAAATTAAAAACAAACAAAATGAACTTGTACAATTTACATTAAATAAAAATGTTTAAGTACTTTTCTTCAGAACGTTTGACATCAAAAATAAAAGTTTAGAAGCTTTTTCTTCACCCAGCTTATTATAATGAAATTAGTAAACCAGATTTGTTTGGTGTGACTAAATATAGCCTAACTATAGGTATAATTATCCTGCCGTTTTGCCTATTTAATTTTTACCATGTTATATTACCGTCCTCATTTGCTATCAGTTTTCCGCCAAGTTGTAATTGTGTAAGCTAAATTGAGTATGTGTGAACACTAGATTTAATTGTTCAATTAAAATTAATATGACTCAATTAAAAATGCATGTCTGAATACAGTAATAGTCTGTTTTCTGTACTGACGTCTGAGAAGCATTTCGAAAACTAAGATGAGAATTGCCATTGGCATTACCGTCACTTTCAGTAGTGTTCATAAGTGAAGTAATCGTGTATTTCAGAGATCCGCATTTTTTAATTTCGGGATCTTTACTTTCATCTAATCGTATACGTTATGGATTTTGAGCTATAGAGCTTAAAGAAAGTTCTGTTTGGCCATCTTCAAGTACATTTAAAATATGCCGTTAATTTACTTTAAAAAAATAATTTTATATCTTGCATCAGAGTTCTCAATGTACTTTCATAGTGAACAGACGTAATAGCGGAATTTTTCTTACATACATACTAAACAAAAAAAAATCATACAAAAAAATATTCGTAGTACATATTAACTTTGATAAATAAGCTTTTTTTTGCTTTGCTAATATTTTTACATATAGAAATAACAAAAACAAAAAAAAACCGTAAACAAAAAAACACAGACAAAGTACCCTTGAGGAATACTCTATATGAGTACCTCAAATACAAATAATTGTGAAGTGAGTTATAACGGCAGAAATGCCTATTTTACTGTGAGTTCTGATGCTCTCAGTGATAACAATAAAAACAACAAATCTGACGATAGACTTACTGTGAATTCTGAAGCTCTTAATAAAAACAATATAAATAAAAAATCTGATGATAGCCTTTCTCCTACGGCAAAGTCGCATTTTCGTCAGAGATCAACTTCGCTTTGTCCAATGCCAACTAGTGATTCGTTAACATTACCGTTACCTAGTACCTCTACATTTAACTCAGCGATATCATCCGCTTCGGGCTCGTGGTCACTTAACCCTGTTTTCACTATAGATAAGAGTAGCCAAAAACCCAAGGTCCAAGTCGGAATGGACAGATATATAACTGGGGTAAAGCGCGGGCGAAGCCCAAAATCTTCTAAAATTTCATCTGCTCCAAAGATCTCTAGGAATAACAACGCATCATCTACTAATCGCCATAACCGTTTTAAAATATTGCAAGATGACAACGACAAACCCGCTGAAGAGAAAAAAACTCAAACGCTCTTATTAAAAAATTAATTTCGGTAATTGGTGAGAATAAATTTCACATTGTTCCAATAAAACGTGGTAAAATTGATGAAACGAAAATTTAAATTTTTGAAGAAAAAGATTTTCGCACAATGGTTTCTGAATTTGAAAAAAGTAAAACAAATTTCTACACATACCAGCTAAAGAGTGCTAAAGGTCTGCAGTTCGTATTGAAGTGCATAGATTCCTATGTCGCTCCCGAAGAAATAATATATGCACTCGTCCTCCAGGAATTTAAGGTAAAAAATGCATCGAACATAATAAATAGGGAAAAGATCCCCAAACCTCTATTTCGCGTTGAACAGGAGCTAAATGATATAAAATTTAGAAAAAATGAGACGCACCCAATTTATAATTTAAAATATCTTTTATACCGAAAAATAACAGTTGAAGACCCACATAAGCGTTCTGGACCCGTATAGTGCCATAATTGTCAAGAATATGGCCATACTAAAACTTACTGCAATTTACCTACTGTTTGTGTTGTCTGCGGCGAATTACACGGCACTGCTAGTTGCAATAAGCCAAAAAATCAAAGTGATAAAAAATGCAGCAATTGTGGAGGTATTCACACCGCTAACTACAGCGGTTGTCCTTTGTACTCTTTCGTCAAACAGACTATGAGGCAAAAACCTAAATTAGCTCCAGCCCAATCAGCAAACGCTTTATCCGCCACTATTGCGCAAGTGAGCCAACCAGTTACTTCTCGTGTATCGTATGCCGATGCTGCTAAGACAAATTCTATTCCTACTCAAAATGTTTCACCACCAAATAAAAACTCAAGCTTTAATTTCAATGGCCTTGAAGCTGCTATTGATAATCTGGAGCAAACTATAAATAATTTTACAACAAATTTGACTAGCATGATGCAATAACTGCTGCGAATGCAGAATACACAGCTTTAAGCATTAGTTAACAAACCATGAACACGTTAAAAATATGTTTCTGGAACGCAAACGGCATTCGCCAACATAAAAATGAACTTGAGCACTTCCTCACGGAAAAAAATATTGATATAATGTTGGTCTCAAAGACTCATTTGAGTTCGAAAGTCTTTTTAAAATTTCTGGCTACACCATATATGATTCAAAGGACCCAAGAGGAAGAGCATGCGGTGGATCAGCAATTCTAATAAGGTCAAGACTCAAGCATTATATTATTGACAAAATTTCTGAAGAACATCTACAAGCAACGAATATTTGTATTGAAAATTTTTGCACTAATTTTGTAATATCATCAATTTATTCCCCTCCCAGATGCGCAATTACTGAAGATCAATACGAGGATTTCTTCAAATCTCTTGGCCCTTGTTTCGTAGCAGCTGGGGACTATAATGCCAAACATACATTCTGGGGTTCGCGTCTTATCACACCCTGAGGTCGAGCGTTGTTTAACACAATTTCAAAAATGGGCTTGGTCGTCATTTCGAGTGGGGAGCCCATTTACTGGCCTACTCACATAAAAAATTCCGGATGTTATAGATTTTGGCGTCATGAAAAATATCTCTAGGGATTTAATTCAAGTTGAAGCTTCTATAGATCTCTCGTCCGACCACTCTCCCACGATCGTTTCAATTTGTAGCCCATTAAGAAGTGACTTACCTCATCCTTATGTGAAGATGATAAATCGTGTTAATTGGCTGGGATTCAAAAAATATCTTAGTAGTCATTGCACAGAAAATATTACGCTAAGAACACGCGATGATATTGAATCTAACATTACCAACCTTAATGAAAATATTAAACAGGCTGCTGAACATGCCACTACCTTCCATCTGCAGACTGGGTTAAATAGAATTTATTCTACTGATATTGAACGTCTCGTGTGTGAGAAAAGAAGAGCTAGAAGGGAATGGCAACAGCACAGATCACCTCAACATAAAATCAGGTTTAAAGAGTGCACTAAACGACTCCAAGAGTTGCTTGCATTTGAAAAAACTGCATCTCTTAAAAATTATCTGGAAGGTCTTGATGTCACACCAGCATCTAATTGCTCTTTGTGGCGCGCTGCTAGAAAGCTTAAAACACCCGTCGAGTTTAAACCACCTCTGCGCACATCTACCGGAGATTGGGCAAGAAGCGACTCTGAAAAAGGTAAATTATTTGCTGAGCATTTAAAATCCGTATTTACCCCAAACTCATGTTCTGGTGCTGTTGATTTGCCGAGTGTAGTTGCGCTACCCCCTCGACCCATAAAATTTAAGACGCGTGATGTACAAAAACTAATTGCTGAACTCAACCCGAAAAAAGCTCCGGGTATTGATGAAATTAGTAACCAGATGCTGATGAAGTTGCCTCGTATTGCAATTAGAATCCTGTTATTCATTTTTAATGCCATTTTACGTCTGGAGTATTATCCAAACAGCTGGAAGCTTGCCAAGGTTAAAATGATTCCAAAGCCGGGCAAAGATCTTACCAAGGCTGAGTCATATAGGCCAATAAGTTTACTGTCAACAATGTCAAAGCTCTTTGAAAAGTTACTCATGATAAAATTGTCCCCAATTCTAACTGATAATGAGTGCATACCGGACCATCAATTTGGTTTTAGAAGTCAGCATAGCACCATTGAACAAACTCATAGATTGGTTCAATTTATACGAAAAACTTTTGAAGAAAAGAAATATTGTTCTGCCCTCTTCATTGATGTTTCTCAGGCATTTGATAAGGTATGGCATGAAGGCCTTATTTTAAAATTTAAATCATATCTACCAATAAATTTTCTGAAGCTATTGGAAAGTTATATTACTACCCGGAAGTTCACGGTTGTTGAAGGAGACTTCATGAGTGTGCCCGAATCTATATCATCCGGTGTGCCACATGGGAGCATATTGGGGCCAGTTTTGTATTTGAATTATACTTGTGATATGCCTTTCAGCAGTAATATTCACACATCTACATTTGCCGATGATACAGCCTGCCTTTGTATGCACGAATACCTTCACGAGGCTACCCGATATCTTCAGTAACATATTACCTAGCTAGAACTATGGTTAAACAGGTGGAGAATAAAGATAAACGAACAGAAGTGTGCTCATGTAACATTTACCCTACGAAAAGACACTTGTTCCCCTATTACAATCAATAATCAAATTGTTCCTCGAAATTTACAAGTGAATTGCCTTGGTATACACCTTGATCGAAGGCTTACATGGAAACACCACATTGGCTCTAAGCTAACGCAAATGAAACTTAAACTAACTCAGATACATTGGCTGATTGGTAGAAATTCAACCCTCAGTATAGATTGTAAACTCTTGATATACAAGTCGCTTTTAAAACCTATATGGAGCTACGGAATTCAGCTATGGGGTACTACTTCAGCTTCAAATATAGAAAAAATTCAACGAAGGCAAAACAAAATTTTACGGATAATAACATCGGCTCAATGGTACATAAGAAATTCAAATTTACATCGTGATTTGAATATGCCACAAGTAACTGAAGAAATTGCAAAATACGCAGCCAAATATCTTACAAAACTCGAGTCTCATCCTAAGCCGCTTGCTCGTAATATCTTGAATGTTACTGGACACATCCGCTTAAAAAAGTGGGACACAAGGGCTCTAATACTCAACACTCCAGAAGAAACTGTTTGAAAATACTTTTATTTTTGCTTATCACGACTTATGTATTATTAATAACTATCACTAAGTTTATGTCCGACACTGGTCGGGCCTAATTAATTATATTTAGATTTAAGATTTGAATAATTATTGTTAGTTCATATTTGAAGATGCCATAAATAAATATATGTACTAAAAAAAAATATCTTGCATCAATAACTGTTGCCATGTTAAAAAATATTTCATGTTTTAAGAGTGAAAATTTTTTAACGAGTGCACTTCACCGGCTTTAAATAAAAACATTGTTGGGGTGTTTGAGAGATAAAATGTGATTTATTGTTGTTGTTTATTAATATAAAAAGGCCTCGATTATCCGTGATTCGACTAACCGGAAACGTCGATTATCCGGGAAAGAAATATTAAAATTGTTTTCTTTTTGTCCATCCCTTTCATTTTTTTGCATCGAGCAAACGTGATTACCTCTATTGTCCGGGATTGCAAGCACGCAACCGTTTTCAGCCAAAATATTTTTTTCCCTTATAGTACATATGTATGCATTTTTTGATTAAACACAAGCATAAAATTTATGCATTTTTCTTTTATTATATGCGGTATATATATATATATAGATATGTAAATAAATACAAAAATATGAATAAAATATATGAAAAAAAACAATAAAAGCTGTTACCTGATTAACTGGGAAAATCTATTATCCAGAATGCTCTCGGTCCCGACCATTACGTATAATCGAGGCCTAACTGTAATAGTAATTTTTTAAAATTTTTTGTGATTAGGTGTTTGTCCACTTGCTTCACCGTGTTCAAATTCTTTCATCTAAAGCTATACAGATACGCTAGTCTAATCTAAAGTATGAGGAGCGCACTTTATAGTTTTATAAAAAATATCCTTCAAAATACGTCTAAGCATGAAATTTTCCATATATCTCTCAAAACGTATACACTGTAGCCTCAAGTGACCCAACAATAATCTGAAAAGTAAATAATTTAATATTGGCATATACATGGAAGAATATAATTTTGGAAGGAAATCTTATTGTCTATGAGAATGGGAAAAAATATTTTCATAAAATTCAACAAAGCTATTTCCTTATATATATCTATGTATTTGTTACCTTTAATGCTAATAAATTTTGTAGTTTGATGGATATAATTTTTTATTTATGAATATTAAGAATATTTAAAAATAAAAAAGTAGAAGAGATGAGGAAAGGAAACCTACGTAAACAGTTTGACTACAATTTGTCTCTAGATTTTTTTGGTATAAAGCTACTTTTCTGCAAAAAATTTAAATTTCTCCTGTCCATTTAATTTATTATAGAAATTTGTGTTTTGTATCATTTCGAAATGTTATTTAATGACGACCATTAAAATTTGGGATAGTGGATGGTATTATTGATTCAGCACGGAAAGGAAAGTTCAACGGAAACAAATATCGATCAACACTATACGCTTAACTCAAAATTTATTTAACATACTGTTTTTATTTATTCTGGCGTGGTAAAGCGTCAGCTGTTGTTAAAATTTATGTTTCAACCGTCAGAGTGTAAAGTCACAGCTTCTTTTCAAGGACGATGGACCAAACGAATATCTGTTGCTCTCGTACTTAGCATACGAGTTTGTACATACATATGTATGTATGAAGCTAGGTAAATTGTAATAAAATAATAAATGCAAATAAAAACAAAATCTTAAAGTTCTCAGCGACATCGAAAGTAAAGAGGAGAATAGAGATAATCAGCCTTATAATGAATTCGACATGTGAAAATTTCGGAATCAAATTTTTGGTTCACAAGGATTTTAATTTCGGTTAATCAATTCCAATAAAATTAATTCCAATCGTTTTGAAAACTCCGTATGCCTTAATATGGGTGCGGAGGTTAATGCCTTCTTTAAGTTTTCAAATGCTTCAACTGCCTCAAAAAACAAAATCCTTGATGAAGCGGCGGTACCATCCCGTGATTTTTTCAGGCCTATAGTCAGATTTGTCTTTCTCAGACATAAAACAACTTCTTCTAATATTTTTATGTGTTATTCAAAAGTGCTAGAAATCATCAAGAGGTCGTCAAGATATATAAACACATTTTCTTTGAGCTTCTGCGGAATTATCTTGTCCATCAACCTGCAAAGACGCTGAGCCGCATTGCAAAGGCCGAAGGGCATCACGCGAAACTGGTAGAGTGGTCGACCTACTATGGTAAAAGCTGTGTAAGGCCTGTTGTCTTCATCTAACTCTACCTGCCAAAATGTATATTTCAGATCAACACAACTAATGAAATACGTTTCGTCCATTCGACTTAAAATTCCTTCAATATTCTGTAGAGGATAAGCGTCTTTTATTGTGATCTGATTCAGCTTTCTGGCATCGAGACAGAGTCGGTTTTTTCCGGGTTTCCTAACCAAAGTGGTTGTGTTAGACCATGGACTTTCTCACCCTTCTATTACGTTTAATTCAAGCATTAAATCTTTTTCCTTATAAATTATGTCCTGTACCGCAGGAGACAAGGGGTGGGTAGTGACGATCCTTAAAAAGGACCGATCCCTCAATCAATATTATTCAGTGTGTTTCTAGCGATGTATGCTCCAATCCCTATTTTTTAAAGACTGAAAACAACTCAATTACTTTATTTAGCATTCGTTGTTGCTCTTGACTTAATTCATGAGGATTAGACTTACGGACTTTATTTTTAAATTCCTCAAAGCTTATTAACATTTATTTCTTCCACTTGAAAAATTTCAGGGGCCAAGTGAAATTCACGCCAGAAGTCTACTCCTAAATACGCCTCCTGCTCCAGATCAGGGTACAAATAAAAAGTAATCGGTTTGCTTTCATTCCTATAGATAATGTCTAAATCTACCTTACCAAGTACTTTATGTTTTTTTTTCAAACTGCAGTCGCTACTAAGTAAAATATCGGCTTAAAATTAATCTCTAAATTATCCATTAACTCCCTTCAACCTTTTCCTAACAAGCTAATCGACGCTCCTGCATCTAATAGTACATTAATTCTAATATCCCCTATGTAAATTTCGGCAAAAGCTCGGGGATAATTATTTTTATCCGCCGTTATTTTTTTCCTTAGACTTATTCCTTAATTTAAAATTTTATTTGAAATTGGGCTGCTTATATCTTCTTCTTTTCTTTCTTCTTTTCATTAAATATTCTTACCCTTACATTTTCATAATTTGCCTGCCGCTCTTCTAGGGTATATTTATTTTATAATTTGTTAAAATTATTTACTACTTCTATTAAATTATTTTTCTTTTCTTTCAAGGTAGAGTTGCAGCGGGTTTTCGCTCGAGCGAAGGCTTCCCGCTGCTCTATCGCTTTTGGCCTGCATGCGGTGCAATAGGAAGCCTTCACGCCTGGTTTCCCGCACCTTTAGCAAAGCAGTGCTCGTTCGGTTGCAGTGCAAAATTGAGATGCATGTACGCTTTGGCGGCAATACCAGCATATCAGCGTGTCGCGGTCGTTTAATCTTTGCACTTTGTCTGCCTTCTTCTTCGTATGCTGTGGATGGGATGTTCCATTTGTTTTTCATAAATTTCATTTATGTATCTAGGATACCTATTTACTGGCATTGATGAGTGTGCTGTTTTTAATTATTTTCTGCCAAATATTTTCTCGGCTTCAATACATTCTTGACGCAGTTGTTCCACTGAATTGAATGGAATTGAGTAAACTCTATTTCTTAACTCATCCCGTAAATTCTTCTTTAACATTGTAAAATATTTCTTTCTCAGGTACAGATACATCCAACCCAGATCGCATTTGTGTCATAGAAAAGAAATATGCGTCTATACCTTCTCCAGGTTATTGCCTCCTCTCAACCATATCGCTCATTAACTCGAAGCGTGATCGGGTTGATTGTTATTGCCTAAGTAGTGCCTCCTTTAGCGTACTCCATTCAGACACAAAGTTTGTCTGAATAAAGAGCCAATACCACTTTTTGGCCACCCCCTTGACAAACAAATGGAAATTATCGAGTATCTCATCCCACGAAGCAGCATATTGCCGCTGCAACCTTTCCACCCTAAACACAAAATCCTCCACTGCCAATTTATTTGTGTTACCGTGGAATTCAAGCCTCCATTTATCTATCCTCATCTTATGGTACCCTCTTGTACTCACTGACTCATTGCTGCTTCTGGATGATTTTGGTGACTGTGCAAAAAAAATTTTAATAGTGCTGTTGCTATTCCTTCCTAGATTTGCACAATTTCTTATCTCAGCCGTTTGTTCTCCTTTTGAGTGTGTTGTAATAACAAACTCATCTTTCCCATCGTCGCTGTCAACTCCGCCATCTGCCTCCTGATATCTTTCAAGTCGGCAAACTCTTCTTGACTATTGTTGGTAATTGAAGTTTCCATTGTGGTTTGGCTAGGCCGGTTTGTTCCTGATGCTCTCTATTCCGCACGTAATGAAGCGCTGGTAGACGGCTTATCTGCGATATTGATTCGTGACTTTTCTATTATTTGAGGCCCTAAATTATCCTCACCTTGTTCCATCTCTTTACTAAACTTTTTAACTACTCTGTGACTTGGTGTATTTGATTTATATATTTTTCCGAAAGCAACTGGGGTAGATCTGTTTATGTCAAATTGAATCGCTCTAGTTCTTTTTCTATCTTTAGGCGATTGAGACATTCACTCCTATCGTGTCTATTGATAATGAATAACTCTCTGGAAAATTGGAAGTAAGTCTTTGTGTTATTTTAATTTTAACCCTGATTTTTTTAGGTAACTTTAATTTTTTATTTTATATGTATTTATTTATATGTATGCGAATCCGGTTTTTTATTATATTTTAGCCTTAAACTTTTAAATTCACACAAAAAAAACTTTCAATATATATATATATATATATATATATATATATATATATTAATGCTCTAATTTTTTATCTACTTTTTTATGTTTGCAGGTTTTGGTATGAAAATAAGTAATCGAACACGGAAAATACTCATTATTTCGTTAAGCATATTCTCATACGATCAGGACTCTAACTTTCTTGACATGAGATTATGAGAATTTTCTTTATGCAGCATTCCTTGATTATACAGTCCCTGTAATGAAAACATTTTACAAGCTGCTATCAAAGAGATACCTAGACAAAGACTATGCCTTCACTTACAAACCTATTTAAAATGTAACTCGACTAACAAAACAAACTAAAAACAAAAAAGAACAAAATTTCCACAAAGCAATTTGAAAATTAATATAGAAAAATAGCTTCAAAGCCTTTGTGCTTTTATTTCCATTCTTTAGGCACACAAATTGCTGATCTCTCTTTCGACCTATCCGCCTTTTAAGTACTACCTTTTTGCATTCATACTCGTTCAAAAAGGGCTACTAATCAGCATCAGATCGCTTCGAGGAACAATCTGTTTGGTAGAAACATAAACAAAACTCTACTGGGCTATTGCTCGTGTTTAGCTAACCTACACATTATTTCTATCGGTTGCCATTTAAGAGAAAAATTTTTTACTAAATTTGAGCGACATTTATGTTACAACCGTAGTGACCGATGAGGTTTCCAGCTAGCTCTACGAAGTGCATTTTACCTCAGCGGGTTCTAACCCTCCCATTGGGTACGTTGCACATAAAAATTATAATGAAATAAAAAACTAAAGAAAAATTTAACATACAAAAACAAAACTATACAATAAACAGGCCATATTACAAATACTATTTAGTTGGAATCGAAAGATGTTTATTCCAGTAATTGCCATCCCAACAATGTCGCGACTTGTCCTCTTCAACTTTTCTTTCGTGAACCCATAAACCACCCGACTTTTCCTACCTTAACTCATTTTCATACCATTACCTTTATTTATTTTTTATACTCATGAGCCATTTTACTCTCTTGTTTCTTTTCAAAACATTAATACAGGGTGTTTTTTTAGAGGTATAGAACTTCGAATTGAAATAAAACACAAGAAAATCGTTTTAATGTCCATCAATTTGGCTTTATTGGAAGGATAATTTTATGCCATTAACGTTTAAATATGATTTCGGGCATGTGGCCGCCGCGGCTGGCTCGAATAAAGCCAATTCTACAGGTCCAATTTTCAACCACTTTTTCGAGCATATGGGGCCGTATGTTGGCAATAACGCCACGAATGTTGGCTTCCAAGTCCCCTAACGTTTCTGGTTTGTTGGCGTAGACGAGCGACTTCACATATCCCCAATGAAAATAATCCAATGGTGTCAAATCACACGATCGATTCCGCGAAATTATGCGCTCATCGAATGTTTCCTTCAATAAATCGATTGTGACGTGCGCTGTGTGGCATGTAGCGCCGTCTTGTCAGAACCACAACTCATCCACATTCATGCCATCCAATTCGGGAACAAAATAGTCGGTTATCATGGCTCTATACTGGTCTCCATTAACGGTAACTGACTCTCCAGCATTATTTCAGAAGAAGTATGGCCCAATGTTTCCACCAGCCCATAGAGCACACCAAACAGTCAGTTTTTGTGGATGTAATGGCGTCTCAAGGGTCTCATGTGGATTCTCTTCACTCCAAATGCGGCAATTTTGCTTGTTGACGTAGCCATTCAACCAAAAATGAGCCTCATCACTGAACAAAATTTTGCGATGAAAATCAGCATCGAGATCAATCTCATTTTCGGCCCATACACCAAAATCACGACGCATTGCATGGTCTCGCGGCTTTAATTCTTGCACAAGCTGGATCTTGTAACATAGGGTCTACACCTAACATAATATGTAAGATGAGATCGTCAAATTCAATCGCAGAGCGAGTTATGTTACGTGTAGACTTCATATTAGTGTTATCTCAATCTTATAAGATTTTTTATGAGAGAGTTGTTATAAGAAATCCCATAACAACAATCTTATGAGATGAATTGTCAAAAAACACACGTACATGAAAATAAATTCGTATGCATGTGTGAGTGTTTCTTAAAATAAATGAAAAACAATGTTTTGGACAATATTTCTGGGATTTTATATGTTCAAATGTGTTAAATTTAATTTGTGAATTAAAGTTTGTGCGAAAAAGTGAAAACAAAATATATAATTATACAAAAATAATACATGTTAACTCGATGAGAATTTGCATAAAATGAAATGTTATAAGAAAAGTAGAATTACGTTGTCCTGTTGTATGAGATGAAGAGAAATATCGGCATTTTATTTTTGTTATTCTGCCGACGTTCTCTCACATATTATATCAGAGTTAATCGCAGTTGTAGACGCTATGTAAGGTCGCAAGCCAAGATCTTTGCGCAAAATCTTCCATAAAGTTGATGGACAAAGCTCCAATTGCTGTGCACGGTGGCGAATCGATTCATTCGGGTCCTCTTCAACACTTTGCTCTACAGCGGCAATTGTTTCTTCGGTGCGCACTGTTCGACGTCTCTGCGGATACGTATTATCACATAGAGTAAACGTAGTGCGAAAACGATCCATGGTTAACCGAATTAATTGCTCTGATGGACGATTATGTCGACCATAAAATGGACGGAGCTTGCGGTAAACTTCGCGAACTGAACCATTATTTTCGAAATAAATTTGCACGATTTGCAAGCGTTGTTCTTTTGTCAATGATGAAATGGCAAACCAAACTAAATATTAATCGCTTGACAGCTGACAAAATGGCCGCCAGTTAAAAAAGTGATGCCAACTTAAAGTTCTATACCTCAATAAAAAACACCCAATACATATATTTTTATTTAAACTATTTTTATACTACTTTTCTTTTTCTACTACAAATTTTACATGAACAATTTTTTTGTTTATTTTTATCGATTCATTTCCTAACCTAGCGTATCCTCTAGGTTTATCTCAGACAAAATAAATAAACTTAAAACTACTACTAACTTATTCTACAGGACTACTCAATTATCTTAAATTCTAGAAATTCGATTTGTACATTTTTTTACTTTATAAAAATATATATATATGTATGTATTTGTTTTTTTGTTTATGGTGCCTTATCTTTATTTATGCACTGCTCTTTCTATTCTTTTTATGCCTCAAATCTCTCGGAATATACAGCATTAAAATTAATCTTTTTACCTGACTATATAAGCTATCCTTTCGTGGAATTTTATTCCGCTATTACCCTCTTTCTTTTTCCTTGGGATTTTCTTCAAATCTCGGACTTCTTTGGCTCTACCTTTCTTCTCGATGACTCTATAGCCAGCTATTTAGGAAACACATTCCTATACACATTTACATTTTTTTGTTTATAATAATTTGATTGCTAATTTTTTTGCTTACGTGTTCTTGTATTCCTCTTTATGTAAATATTTTTAAATTTTACTGTTACAGTATATTTATTGCTTCTTTTTTTCTTTTTGGGTAGCGATCACTTCCAAGAATTTTTAACTATTAAATCTACTAATCATTCGTTGACCGCTTCAACCTATTTTCTTTTCCAACCGTTTTCCAAAGAGTTTTCCCTATTTCCCAAAAAATTTTTTGCTCCAATTGAGGTAGTTTACACGAGAATAATTTTTAAGTCGCACAATTTTTGTTCTTTTCCAAATTACACAAGACTAATGGCTTCGTTAGTCAAATCGTATCGTCTTACTTTTGAAGTTGTCGTATCGTTTAAGTCTGTATGTTAGTTAGTAAAAACGTGAGGCTGCCAGCTATGTATATAAGCCAGAAGTTGACGTTTGCTACGTAAAAATCTATTTTCTGTAGATTTTTACGTAGCAAACGTTGCAAACACATTTTCAATAAGCATCAACATGCTTATTAAATGTTACGGATTTTGTCAGCTGACACGCAACAGCACGATACGATTTCAGTAATTCTACCATAATTCATCTGGCACAAAATGTATACGCATACACAGCTTTGTGTGTGTTAGTGTTTTTCGATTCATTTAACATTTGCTGTTTTTTAAGTTGGGTGTGTATTGGTTTTATGCTGCTAATGCAGGGTTTTAGCTGGTTGAAAAATTATGTCAACCAATTATGCCTCCCTCACCCACAAACTGGCATGTTATACCAGCACAATTATGCCCGTGTAAATCAGCGCATTCAGCCATCTTTTTATATTCTAGAAACTTCTACATATATTTTTTCTACACCTATCTACCTCTATGCAAATCCATATGTATATCAGCGTTGCCAGTGAAATTTCGAGAAAGATACATTTTAGTTTCCAAAAATATACATTTGTTCCCAAAAAGATACATTTTGTAAAAAAATTTAAATTCCATTTCTAACGTTTAACATTTATTAACATAACATTTTTATTTCATATTTAATGAATATTTTAAAGAAAATGATATCATATAAATTCATTTTTATTTTTTTTTTATTTTATAAATAATTACAAAGTAAATTTGCAAAGTATTATTGCACAAATATGGGCGGGGTAACTAGACCATATGCCTATGATGGTATTAACAGTCTTTTAGAAAAGTTCTTGTGACTGACTATACACGACCTATGCCTTGACATAGGTTGTTAAAGAAATTCCACAAAAGAACCGCAAGAATACACGGTTATCCGTGGCAGATCAGTCAACCAGTAGCGAAACGAAAAACTCTGGAAGGCCAAACAACACACAAAAGCCTGACCGCACTTAAGAAATAATTACGATGTCGCTAGAGCTTTTCTTCAACCTAGAGTTGCTTAACGATTTCAAAAATTCATTTGTATATTTATTCAAGTCATAAATATGAGCTGCCTTAATAAAAAATATTTCAGGAACTATAAATTGTTTCACTTAATATTTCAGGATTATTAAGCGCTTATTTGACATATTTCTATAGGAAATTTGTTAAATAAACCTGTAATAAATATAAAATATTTTTTATGAATTAGACCGTGGGCATGTAATTTTTAAAAATACAGTAAGCAAACTTTAAAATTAATTATATATACATAACTATATTTGAATGTTAGCAAAACAAATTCTTTTTGTAAAAATTAATATACGAGTTAAGGGGCTTATACTAAGGCAATTACATCAAAAAGTTCATATAAATTTCCTTAAAATAAAAAGGATGTTCATATTTCCTCAAAAAAAAGATGTTCATATTTTCTGTACATTTTACGTACGGATTCAAAAGATACGAAAACTGTCGGGATTACACATGGTACCTGAAGTCATTAAAATATACGAAAAATGTATCTTTCGTATCCTAGTGGCATAACTGATGTATATATTAGAGTGCGGCACAAGCAAAAATACCTTACCACAATCTCATTAAATTCAAATGTGTGTGTATATTGCTCCGTTATTGTAAAACAAATATGGACTTCTAAAAGAGCTGTGTTTTGCTTTACGATAAGAATACTGAAGTACAGAACAAAACTGCAATAGAACAATGTTGAAGTAAAACAAAGCCTTTCAAAACAAAAATGAAATAGAACATCAAGATTCACATAGAACATTCAAAACATGCTTGAATTTTCCATATAAAAGAGAAATTTTACATGGAAGCCTGATGACATTTTTGAAACTCTCTTTTATGAAAGATAGCATTGCACAATCTAACACAAAATTAGTCAATTGATTTTCTTTTGCTAACGACTTCCAGTGTTCAATGTCTAATACATTCCAAAATCCAAGGTCTGATAATTTTAACTTTGGATACATTTCTTTAAATAAATCATTATATGTGAAGAGCGTGTATTTTATAGCACATTCTGGTATTGGGAAATTCGTTTCCATTGTGTGTTCTTTCACTTTATTTTTCACACATTCAGGCATAGATAAAAACTTTTTTGGTTTTTTGGCATTTAGAAGATGCTTTGGCTTAATAGCTTTCTGCATTCTTGCATTCTTTTTCTGCCATTTTTCTTCAGGCTCTAAATATTCTAATAAATCGTAATCATATTCCTTTGCTCATGATTAACATCTTCTTCGTTACTTGTTTGTACATGAAAAATATCATATTTGTAGCGAAGTTCTTTTAAGGTACTCATGCTGTCCTTTCGATCGATTTTAATAAAATCACCGGGCCTAACTGATTTATTATTCAATAGAATATGCTTCTGTAAATAAAAATTAAATTTTACTGGCGCATTACTAATATGATCGCCTGAAGGATCAACTAAAATTCCCATAATGTTTGTCCACATAGGTATAAAAGGGCAATATTTTCTTAGAATGAACATACAGATGTCTTCGTTATAAAATTCATTTACATTATAACTTATTCCCTTGTACTGAACAATATCATGTACAGTGTTATATATATTTTCGAACACTTTTTTAGAAGGACTACGAGATGCAATGGACTCCAAGTTATTTGCTGGGTCATCTTCGAAAACAGTTAAATTTTCAAAATCACTCTCATTAAATTCCATTATATCTCTCTTCAAAATATTGTAGCTGTTCTTGAATTCCTGACTTTTATGTGGACTCAATAGAACAGTGAATATACATATTTTTAAACCAATATTTTCATTGGTCGATTGTGTTCAAATCGAAAGCTATAGTTAATGCATTTTTTAATAAATTTCTTAAGGCATTACGTTTGCCAATCTTATTATTTAAGTCTTTGCAAATTATATGAATGTAATGAGCTTTGCACCACTGTATTATAACCTTTGGTCTAGAAGTTAAGTTCGGATTCTCTAGATGATTAAAGCAATCGCTTAGATAATCGGAAAAATTTTGATTATTGCAAGATCGTAAAATTCCTCCAAGCAGTGCCGAGCTTACATCTATGTAAACTCTTTCAAAAGATGCCCACTTATACTTATGATCTTTACAATAAAGCTCCAATTTTTTAAATATTAAATATATATCGGCAATAGTGTGCCGAGACAGTATTCCAGTTACAATTGGAATAATCATTTTTAGCTTTTTAATCCGTATAACAATTTTATAAATTAAAATTCTTCTTTTTGCGCAATGAATTTGTCTTACACTTTGACCAGTAGCATCAAAATGAATTGTATAATTTGCGTCTTTTAGTATTTGCGGATTTTTAGAAAAAGTTTCGAAAGTTTTATCTTCCCAGCAATGTATGGTCAATGGTGATGCTATATACTGTATATATCCTTTATAGCATCCTTGTTGCATTTTGTAAACATCGATAAAAGAGTCCGGGTCACAAAACGAATCAAAATTATGCTCGGACTTGCACTTGCGCAACGTATGCAAATTTTGTGTATTCTGAAAATTTATGCTTTGAGCTATTTCATCAGATGTTTGAAGAATTTGTTTTTTTCTGTACAAATACGCACTCTTATTTTTCAAATCATGTTTAACAATGGCGCAGAATTTGTGGAACTCGTTTTTCTCCTGCATGATTGGGTTCTCCCAATCTGCAGACAACAACCGTACCATCGAAAGATATTTTGAATCGATGTCTACAGCAATCTTTGAAAGGACAGTAAGTATATACTAACATTCCACTGACTAAGCGCTTTACGCTTTTCATTGAAATAATGCAAGAATTATTTACCTTAGCATATTCTTGTCTAAGTACATCTATAAAAATTTTATTTCGACTTAGTTTAGGTTTTTTATCGCCCTTAGAATTAAAAATCACATCAGGATTGACTTTGAAACTGCACTCCGGTGCTTTTGGATCAAAACGGCAAATTGGTTTGCATCTGTCCCCGGAAGTCCAATAACCGGTTTAATAAGTTTTTCTTTTGGGTCAGCTTTTTTTCTATAAATTGTGTACTTAGATAAATCTAAGTCATTATCTTCAGTTTTAAATGGTCCAAGGACTTGACTATCTGAAACCTCGGAGTTATCCAAACTACAGTTTTTATTTGTTATCGAATATATATTTGCATCATTATTATTATTATTTGTTTGTTTATTTTTTTCTAAGGAACTACAATCTTTATTTACAATGTTTGAATTGGCTATATTAAAATTACTTAATACGAATTTCAAATTGTCGAGGAAGTCCTTTAGTACATTGCCTATCTCTCTTACACCTATTGCAGTATTATTCTGAAAATAAAAAAATAATGCATTAAAATACAGTATAAAATACATGAGGGTAGATTTATGAACGTACTATTTCTTCTGGTGTTTCCATAGAATTGTCATTTATTTTTATCTGAAAAGAAATAAAGTTAAGAAAACTATATATTATTTGCAATATGAACTACTTACTATTTCTGCAACAAACTTTGCCGCGGTCTCAGGTGTATACCTTTTATAATTTTATGTTCTGATTGCTTCTCAAATACAACTGCATTTACAGAAAAAGAAAGAAGAGAATGTGCAGCAGATATCTCTTGCTCCGAAAAATTTTTGAATTTCTGGAGCAGGATTTTCATTTATACATTCTTTTATCTCATTTATACATTCTTTTATCTCACTTTCTAATAAATAAATGGGAGCATCTGCGGTATTTTTTTAATTTTCCATGTCTTGTGCAGACATATCATTTGTTAAATTATCTTTATTTTCCTAAAAATTTAAAATAGTTTGAAGTTGTTGATAGTATAATACATTTTAGCATTAACAAACCTGATAATTTGGCTCTTTGAAAATATTTTTATTGGAAAGTGCCAGAATCTGATCAAAAAAATATACATTAAATATTTCCACAATAATATTTTGATCTTAAACTTACTCTTCTTAAAATCGTTCTTCGATTTTTCTTGTTATTTTCGAAGTTAAAACGATTTGGCTGATTTTCGTTGTAGCTTGTAAATATTTTTATAAATACCGCATTATTTTTATAGTAATGAAGATTACCTAAATCCATGCTAGAGGTAATCTCGCATAAAATTTTTTTTAATTTTTCTTCGTTGAAGATCATTTTCTATTAACAAAAATTTTAAATTTAATAATGGAGTATATGATGAAATAATATATGTAATATGAGTTCCTATCCGGTGCAATAAATAATAAGTTACAATATTATTGCACAATACGCTCGCTAACTTTGCAACAAAAAGTAAATACTTAAATTTTTTGTAAAACCAAAAGAACTTTATATTTTCTTTGTCTTAACTTATGCTTAACAATACTATTAATTATAAAATGTAGTTTTTTTTACAGAATCTGCCGATAAATTTAATTTTAACACAAGCAATACAGTTTGAAAATTAACTTTTTTAAGCAAAAAATAAACTATTCCTTTCTATTATTTTTTTTTGTTTGTTTCTTTTAAATTTACTTTTCAGTTGTGAGAATTAAAGAGAAAAAATGTGATTATTAAAAAATATTTAGCACTTTTTTACGGTAAAACTAGAAAACTTTTACGAATATATTAATATAATTTGAACGTGTCTAGGCACTGCAATTGCTCATAAAGATCACTTTTTAAATTAAATTAACGATACATAAGAGTCGTGCTAAGCGAAAAAAAATATAAAAGTATAAAAGTATATTCAAGGAGCTACATATGGAGTGTTGAATATTGGAGCCTTAGTGCCCATCTTTTTTAAGCGGATGTATCCAGTAAAATTCAAGATGTTACGAGCAAGGGGATTAGGATAGGATTCAAGTTTTGTTAAGTATTTGCCTGCGTATTTTGCAATATCTTAAGTCACTAGTGGCATATTTAAATCACGATGTAAATTTGAATTTTTGATGTACCATGGAGCCGATGTTATTAGTCTTAAAATCTTGATTTGCCTTCATTGGATTCTCTCTATATTGGAAGCTGAAGCAGTGGCCCATAGCTGTATTCCGTAGCACCATATGGGTTTCAAAAGCGACTTGTATATTAAAAGTTTACAATCTAGACTGAGTGCTGAATTTCTACCCATCAGCCAATGTAACTGAGTTAATTTAAGTTTCATTTGTATTAGCTTTGAGTCAATATGTTATTTCCATGTAAGCCGTCGATCAAGGTGTATACCAAGGTATTTTACATGTGAATGTTGAGGAACAACTTGATTGTTGATTCGAATTGGGGAACAAGTATCTCTTCGCAGGGTAAATGTTAGCTGAACACACTTTTGTTAGTTAACTTTAATTCTCCATAAGTTTAACCATAGTTCCAGCTGTGTAATATGTTCTTGTAGATATCGGGAAGCCTTTTGAGGGTTTTCGTGCATACTAAGGCAGGCTGTATCATCGGCAAATGTAGATGTATGGATATTGCTGCTCAAAGGCATATCACAAGTATAAATAAAATACAAAACTGCCTTAGTATACTTCCCTTTGGCACACCGAATGAGATTGATTCGGGCACACTCATGAAGTCACTTTCAACAACCGTAAACTTCCGGGTAGTAATGTAAATTTCCAATAGCTTCAGAAAATTTATTGGTAGATGTTACGCACCGGCTGATATTAAAAAAAATTAAAAAAAAGAATTTTTCCTATTTGACTTTTCCACCTAATGGATAACAGAAGTTGAGTGGCATGAATGAGATTTTGGCGGCTAGCTTTTTGGTAGAAGTAGTTCTCAACCCGTTTCCGATTCGCGTAAGCACATAACATACTTTTCTCATGCCTTTACAATTACCATGTAGTATGTAAAAATTAGTTATTGAAAATCTAAGAAATCAAAATGGAAATAAATAAGTGGGACAATGACGTGGTGTTATGTCACGTAGGGTACAATTTTCTCTCCCAACATTTTAACGCCTAGACAGATACATTACCCATAGTTTAACTCTGTCCCTTGACAAAACTTACTTTTACCTAATCACATCCATATTTCGCCATGGTCATCCTTCCCATTAATAAAAACGATTTAGAAATTCATTTTAAGTCGATACTCGTTGATCAAATTTATTAATGAAGAATATAAGAAAATAAAAATATGTACGTATATAATAACTAAATATATAAAGAATAATGATCAAAGCAAAAAAAAAATGTAAATACTATGTACTTTACTACATTCATTCATGAAAGTGGATAACCATATGTACATATTTACAAATGGAAGAAATAGAGAAAATGCATTATTCTAAGAGGGTACTGCGGATTGTGTAAAAAAATGCAAAAACAATTCCTTAGGAAGGGGACAAAATGGATTCGGACTGACGGACAGAATTAAGTACATAATGAAAGATTTAATGACTTTTGTATATACATATTATAAACATAAAAAAGTGGGGATAAGATACAATATAATACTCACAACTCAATGTTCCAATTCACGATCTCTCTTTGATGTTTTGCCCAGCAATCAGGAGTACATGAGAACGTTGGTATTTTCGTTTAATTCGAAGAAGTTATGATTTTGTAAATGATGTGCAAGGTAGAAAATTAAAATTGGCTTAATGATTTTTAACCACTCATAAATAAATGTTAGTAAAAAAATCTCTTAATAAAGTAAGACAATATAATTGAGGTTTGAATTGTCTTACGTTATTAGAATTTAGTATAGTTCTTTTTTTTTCTTTGAGCTAAGAATTTAGGTTTCAATAGAATTAATAAAGGCTAAATTAAAATTCAAGTATGTTTTACATTTATATTAATTAAGTAATTTCTCAATAAAATAGATTGTAGATTTTTCTCTCTTTATAATTCTACAATTGTTCAACAAATATATTATGAATTTTTAAATGGATTTCTTTTGGATGTGGAAAAAAAATTTCTAAGTGTAAGTATATGTATACAAATGTTTTACATGCAAAAAGCTTTTTGTTTCTCTTTTCTTTTATACTTCATTTAATAGCACAGTAAGTTAGGGTTTTAGGTTTTAATGCAATGTTATGTGGAGTGTATAATTTTAATGCAAGTTTTAAAATTTCAAGTAGTATAAAGTATTTTGTTTTTGAGGTTTTTACATAGATTTTCACGTAGTTTTAATAATAGCTTAAGTTAAGTTAGTACACTTTAAGTGCATAACTCAATTATTAAATACAGATTTATATAATTTTTCCTTTAATGAAAACTTTGGATTTATGATACTAATCTAACTAGTGGTTATTAGGACACTAATATGATAAGGCACTCATAAATTTGTAAGTTTTTCGGGCATTCAGATTTGCGGAATAGCAATAAAAATCTTACTTTTCTGGATAGCGAAGAAATATATAATCAAATAAATACCATTGATTTCGTTTGGTTTAGATGGAATGAAGCGTGTTAAGCTGTAGCGTAACGCTTGAACGTCTTTCAAGGAATTTGTCAAGGTTGGTCCAACTTTATTTGGCGAATATAAGGATGGAATCCCACGTAGGCCAGTTTTGGCAATCGTAACAGTTTAGAGGAATATCTTCAATTTAGCTCGGACATTGACCAATGTTTTATTTTAATTAAATGAAATAATTAATCTAAGCCTTGGTCTAATAACGCTCTTTAAAAAAAATCACTTTCTTTCTCAATTTGAAATTTTTTCTTCCGTGACTTTTTTTTTTGCATAATTAAATACACACATACATACATATTAATACGGGAGAACTAAATGTAGAAGAAGTTATGCAGCATGCTATTTTAATGAAGAAGGAGCCTATCTGCTAGACATCGGAACTCTATTCAGCGACATTATTTGTTATAGATATTTTATGATGAATTACACAAAAAATATATAATTTAATTGCTTAAATTGCCTGAAGAAAATAACTTAGAAATTTAGTGTTGACGGGTTCTGTTTTTTTTAGAAAAATCGTAACATAGATACGATTTAAATTTTAAAGCCTTCTGCCACACTTTATCAAATGCCTGAGAAACGTCAATAAACAGGGCAGAACAATACTTCTTTTCTTCAAATGTTCTTCTTATAAATTGAACCAATCTATGCGTTTGTTCAGTAGTGCTATTCTGACGTGCGCAGAGGTGGTTTAAACTCAACGGGTGTTTTAAGATTTCTCGCAGCGCGCCACAAGGAGTAATTAGATGCTGGAGTCACATCGAGATTTTCCAGATAATTTTAAGAGATGCAGTTTTTTCATATGCAAGCAACTCTAAGAGTCGTTTAGTACATTCTTTAAGTCCGATTTTATTTAGGGGTGATCTGTGTTGTTGCCATTCTCTTCTAGCTCTTCTTTTTTCATATACAAGACGTTCAATATCCGTAAAATAAATTCTATTAAACCCAATTTTCGGTTGGGAGGTAGTGACATGTTTAGCAGCGTGTTTAATATTTTCGCTAAGATTGGCAACGTTAAATTCAATATCTTCGGATGCTCTTAGTTTAATGTTTTCCTTACAATGACTACTGAGATATTTTTTTAACCCCAGCCAATTAACACGATTGATCATCTTTACATATGGGTGAGGTAAGTCACTTCTTAGTGGGCTAAAATTGTAACGATTGTGGGAGAGTGATCGGAGGAGAGATCTAGGGAAGCTTCAATATCAATTAAATCCTAAGAGATATTTTTCATGACGCCAAAATCTGTAACGTCCGGAATTTTTTGTATGTCCGTAGGCCAGTAAGTGGGGTCCCCATTCGCAATGACGTCTAAGCCCATTTTTGAAATTGTGTTGAACAACGCCCGACCTCTAGGCGTAATAAGACGCGAACCCCAAAACGTATGTTTTGCATTGTAGTCGCCAGCTGCTACGAAACAAGGCCCAAGAGATTTGTAAAAATCCTCGAGATTTAGAATCTGGGAGGGGAGTAAACTGATGATATCACGAAATTTGTACAAAAATTGTCAATGCAGATATTTGTTGCTTGTCACAAATGGCAAGAATATAGTGCTTGAGCCTCGACTTTATTAGAATTGCTGATCCACCGCATGCTCTTCCTCTCGGGTCCTTTGAATTATATAAGGTGTAGCCATTGATTTTGAAAAGGTTTCTCGAAGTCAAATGAGTCTCAGAAACAAACATATCAATATTTTTTCCGTAAGGAAGTGAAGTGCCGATTGCGTTCATATTTTTAACGTGTTCATGGCTTATTAACTAATGCTTGAAGCAATGTATTCTGCATTCGCAGCATTTCTTGCATCATGCTAGTCATATTTGTTGTAAAATTTTTTATAGTTTGCACCAGGTTATCAATAGTAGCTTCAAGGCGATTAAAATTAAAGCTAGAAATTGTATTTGTCGAATTATTTGGCGCTGATACTTTTTGTGCGGGAATAGAATTTGTCTTAACAGCATCGGCATACGATACTCGTGAAGTAATTGGTTGGCTCATTTGAGGAAAAGTGGCGGAGGAAGCGTTGGCTGATTGAGCCGGAGCTAATTTAGGTTTTTGTCTCACAGTCTGTTTGACGAAATAATATACAGGACATCCCCTGTAGTTAGCGGTGTGATTACCTCCACAATTACTAAATTTTTTTAGCTTGATCTTTTGGCTTAGTCTAGCTAGTAGTACCGTGCAATTCACAGCAGATAACAGAAACTGTAGGTAATTTGCAGTATGTTTTTGTGTGGCGGTATAAAAGATATTTTAAGCTATAAATTGGATGGGTCTAATTTTTGCGCATTGTTATATCATTTGGCTCAAGTTCAACGCGAAATAGAGATTAGGGGATCTTCTACATATATAAATTTTTTACCTTAAATCCCTGGAGAACGAGCGCATCTTTTATTTCTTCGGGTGTTTGACATTTTCTAGAAGAAACATACACTCTGACGATGCTACCCTGTTTTGAAAAGTAAGATGGTAATTTATACTAACAAAGTACATGTAGTTATTGTTGTTGTAATATTTGTTGTAGTATTGCGGGTACCTGATTGATGTGCCTCGGTCCGTACCTGCAGAAAATAAAATTTCATGCCGAGGTTACTTGACATTTGTAGACAGTGATGGGATGCATGTATACTGAATGGGAGTGTGGCACAATAGCCTTATTTTGTTTCTTTTGATAATTTAAGCTTTTGAGTTGCTAACCCCCGTTGTCACATGCCAGTAATTACTTGTAAGTAGTGTAGTATATGTATTATTAACGAAAATCAAGAGAAATGTCAAAAAATGCACAAAAATTTTTTGAGTAGCTACACAGTGCAAGCTCATTTTTAAAACTTCAGCAACAAGTAAAGTTATAGTCAGTGCAGCCAAATCAGGGGATTTGTCCCTAAAATGGAGATTTCGTCTCTCATTTGGCGACAGAATTTCGTTGGGAGGGATTTGGGGACTTTGCATTTTGAGCTCTAACATCCCTTTTGCTTATATTTTATCTTAATACAACATTAACGTGTTACGGGTTTTTTTCTGATTTTAAAGATTATTTTAAAATAATATTAGCACTTAATGAGTTTAATTTGCATAAAAATTAATCGTTGATGTTGATATTAAATAATGTAGTACTGGCAACATTTCTGTTTTTAAATATCTTTTAGGGTAGTGTGGCAATTATTATATTTAATGAAGAAAAAAATCTTTATACTTTGTAAAAAATTAAAATAGTTCCATCCATTTGGTTAAATGTGTTTGCCATTCACTGAACTTATGGAGATCACAAGTGGCAATATCAATTCCCAGTTTTGTTGAATTTCTTTTTAAAGAGTTGAGCAACTATTACTCACAAATTCCGTTGCGAACGCTTAAGTACAAACAAATATTCGATTCAATTAATTTAGGTGTGGTGTTTACTCAAATAAATTTTACAAACTTGTACAAATATCAAACACCAGATGATTATCTTATGGAAAAGCTGTGCAAAGAGTTTTGGAGCAATTGATTGAGTTACAGCATCATTTTAAAATAATATCAAACAACAGTATTGACAAAATATTTTTGGGGACAAAAACTACGATTTTTCTTATGAAATGGGGATTTTCTGGAGACAAGACGTTTTAAATTGGGGACAAGAGGCAAAATTTTTCTGGCAGCCTTATTTCTAGCAGAAGTGGCGTTACTTCAATTGTTAGTGCAGTGTTGGCAAGAAGTCAATACTGTACTTTAATTGTATTGTTAATATATTTCTCTTATTAAAACATGACATTTATGTTCAAACATAGCTCTAAAATGAGTCTTTGTGTCATTTCTCAATATCCTTTTTATATATACAAAAAACCAGCTTAATATTAACCAAATTGATGAAATAACTCTGTACTCGGCAACACTGTTTTTCGTTTTGCCACTTTACTTGCGACAAGTGTAAAAATTTATTTGCTTCAAAATTTCATTGCAAGCTGAATCGCAAGTGGCAAAAGCGTGGCTGTGCTAGTAAAAAAATTTTAGTGTATTGAGTTTTTTTATTTGCACTTGTATGTGGCAACGGGGGTAAATTTGTATACGTACATGGCATATTTAATAAATTTCGTTTTCTAAGGCCGAGTTTACATCTGGCATTTCATGTGTTGTCATTTTGCGATGTCATTTTCATATATGTGCAGTGCCGTTCCCATAAAATTTTTCGATGAAACACGATTTTGTTGTGTGATTGTGACAGGAAAAAGTTCCATCCCTAAAAAATGGCAATACGGCATCCAGTGAATCCATAATTCTTTCACCAATAATGGTTAAATGTGGACAAAAATATTTTTTAAGCTGGGTAAAAAAATAGCTTAGCGAGATCGAATGCAAAAATCATGAGTATCAAACAAAAATAAGAAGATACATAATTCATAGTACATTTTTTTGCAGCAAATCGGGAAAAGTTTTTGAAGCAAATATAAGTAAAAATAATAAATTAAAGCGATAAATCAAATAATTTTTCTTCAGTTACTTAAGAAGCAAACAAAACACTGAATTAAAAAATTAAGAACGATATACAAATGTATGTATGTATCACCCAGCAAAAAAATCTGATTTGGAAGCACTAACAACTGAGGGAAGCAATGCATTGCTTAACTACTTGATAACAAATTCTTCGAAAAATGCTTCTGGAAAGCACTAGCGTAAGGCGGACTCTTAACAAAGTAGAAAATTATTACAGAAAATTTGGAAAACCAGTAACTTTTGCATCTGAGTATTACTTCTATGAAGCACTTTAGTAAGGCGAAAATTTCATGGCTTTTTGGAACCCGAATGTATTGCTTCTAGCTAACTCATCTCGAACAAAAACATGCCTTATTAATGGGCAACAGCTTACAAAAACGCTTCTGAAATTTTTGCTGGGTAACTTCATTGTTGTTTCTGTCATAGCTGTCGTGTTTGTGCCAATAAAGTTTAAGAAACTCTCAGAAATTTCATAGTCGTAGCAACAACTGCGTGATACTTTCAATACAAACCTATTTGGTCCACTTTTTATTTTTTAACTTTAATTTCTATTTTATTTTCACTTGGATAAAACAAATATGACACAACGACATTACCACGATTATAAGAAGAAAGTTGCAAATATTATTATACCAAATTAAGCTCTCTTTCATATTACGGTGTTAATTGAAAATTTCTTATCTAAAAATGCATATCAAATGATTACACACTTTCCTATACGCAATTTTTGTGTATTCTGTTATTGATAATATTGCAAAAACAATAACATTTTACTCTATTGTATTTTTTTGTAGTTCCTTTGTTGCGAGTTAAAATTTGTTAAAAAAATCGCAACAAATTTCATGGAAAAATAGCTAAAAATAAAATAAAAGTGGCTAAAAAATGGCTAATAGCTAAATTGACTTTTCTTCTGGCTAAATGTGTTGAAAAAAGGCTAAATTTAGCCAGAAAATGGCTAAATTCGCATCGCTGACGATATCGTTGTCTACATCAAGAACTAATTTTGACATAATGACATTATTTCGACAAGAAAGATTCTTTCGCTTACTTACATTGAAAACAAAAACAAATTCTCTTATTTTGATTTTGTTTTCAATATAAGTAAGCGAAGGAAACTTTCTTGTCGACATCGTGGGCCAGGCCGTTAGTGTCGTTTGCTTTATCACTAAACTTTGTTTTTCGTATTGTTTTTTCATTAATATTTAAACAAATGGATAATCGCAAAATTATTCAATTGGCTACTGCCACCGTTTGTTTATCAATAATAAGAAAAAAAATTAAGAAAATCTAAAAAACAGCAAAGAAAGAGGTGGAAAAGAAATATTCCAGTAAAAACATAATCAGTGTTGTCTGTTTTCGCATTCAAGTACAGAAACACTTTTTTCTCACAAATCGAGAAACAATGGAATGGAATGGAAACATTGAGTGAGAAATTTTACGATGCGAGAAATACAGAAACGAGCTACAGGGCTTAATATGCGCGCTACCAAAGGATTTTATTGTACTCTGCATTCCAGTTTACGGAAGCAGGATTCAAGTTGGTTTAAAAATTTCGTGCACATGTGTCGTCATGTCATGAGTCCATGACGCTTGAATTTTCCTTACACGCTTCTGCGATTTTTCGTTTTCAATTTTTTTTTTAATTTGTACACCCGCACGTATTAAAAGTTCTTTCTGTATTTTGTCAATGTCAAAATGTCAACACGCTGAAATTTTCTTTTTCTGTTAGCAATGCAGTCAACTTATTTTCACAGCTGTTCACATCAGATATCTGCAGATGCGTAAACAGTTTGTGTGGTAATGCCACACAACGAGAAATATCGGAAATGACAAACGTTGCCACTAGTTCCCATTGCTATTTTTGCTATATTTCTCACAAAATGCCACAGTGTGTACTCGGCCTAACAAAGTTTTTTTCTTTATAAAATCTAACCAGAGACTACAATCGTATATGCTTATTTTTTGTTAATATATACATATATATATACACCCTGTCATAGAATGAGTGGTTAACTACAAAAATAGTTAACTTTTCTTAGAATGACTTAATGCTAACTGCAATGTCATCCAGAACAAATCCAACATTAATTCTTAAGTTGAGTACTTAATCGAATTTGGTGAGAGCCAACAATTTTGTTCTCAGCTACTTTTAAACGCATTTCAGTTTTATATTAACATTTTGCTGTTATTATTTTAGATGGTATCTTGGTTGGGTACATGTTCGAACACCAGAAAAATTTTTTAAATTTACTGACTACCAGGTGTTTTAAAAAAGCCAATTTTAACATCCTAACCAACGATATCGATCGACAACTCGAGCGACTGACTACAAGCAGTGTTGTCAGATTTATTTTGACCCGTGTCGCCAAATGCCTTGTCGAATATCGCTAAATATTGCCAATATAATAAAACATTAAATTATAGCTACAAAAATATTTTTTCATTTTGTAATTATATATTTGTAATATTGTTAAATTTTAAATTCAGCAGGTAACGTCTATCGTAAAACATAAAAATTATACTATATAAGAAAAATTAAGAAAAGTGTTTACATTAATATATAAATAGTAGAGTACAAAAAATAATTAAAAATAACTTATTCCAAAAGATCAATCTGAATAGGATAAATTGAACTTGAACACCAAGATAAAAATTATTATATAAATCTTGTGATAAAACTGAAGTAACATTTAGTTAAATGTGTATTTAAGTACACATGAAGTGGTAAGTACCAACAGAATCGTTGTATTCATACACTCTAGTGCCAGCCATACATTACACAAGTTCACTGCACACGTCTGGTACTGTACAGTGCGTTTTTGTAGTATATGGGGGTGGTTGTGCTATTTACGTAGTGACCTGAGTAAATATCAAAACGATTTTGATATTTCCACAAGTTTGTAAAACTGTACAGTGAACTTGTGTAGTATATGTTGTAAACGCTCAGTTGTGTCGTGATTTTTTAAGAGTTTCAAACTAGAAATGAGCGCCGAAAAAATATTCTGGACAAAGTTCCTAGAATTATACAAAGAATCGCCTGCATTATGGAGCATTAAAATAAAAACTGCACAGTTTACTTGTATAGTGTTTGTCGCAAGCTTATTTTACTCAGTGAAAGACTTGAGCAATGAACTTGTGTAGTGTATGCTATAGTGCTATATTATTACCCCACTGTGTTTTATAAACACCAAATGAGATTTTGTTGGCCATATTTTTTAAACTTCATGAATTTCAGAAAATTTTGTTTGAGATAAAGAGGCACAAAATTTAGAATTTCATGCATGAAATATTTTATGTTGTAGAAAAAATTCGTTACAAAAAAAATTTCATATTTTTAACATTATTCTATTTTATTGAAATCGTAAAAATATCGCCAAGGAGTTCATATATCGCCAAGTAAATCGCCAATCGCCATTTGAAAATTTTCAGCGCCAAAAATAAATTTTCGTCACCACGTTTGGCGAGATATCGCCATATCTCACAACACTGACTACAAGTCACTCATTACAGTGCGTTTAAGCGACCCACTAACTATAGCCTTGTCGGTCATCAGGCTTTACGTTATTAACGTAATGCATCTTATTATCAAATTAACATATTGCAAAATCAAAAATTCCACAAATAAAACGCTACTTTATAAATAAAAAGTGCTGAAATGTGAAAAGTGTGCCACGAAAAATGCAACTCTATGCTACTTAAAGTTGCTACAAATAAATAATAAAAACAAAAATAGACATAAAAAAAATAAAATGAATTTGAAATCCATTTTAGGAAAATTTTGTATGAAAAATTTGAAATAAAACAAATTTCCAATTCATTTTAAATTTTATGAATATGGGGTAAAAATGCAAGAAAAAATAAAATTTTTGTTTTCAAAATCTTGCGTGTGGAATAATAATTAAATGATGTATAAACATGATTATAAAGATATACAAAAAGAAGTTTAATCACCATCGCCTTATGGAAAGAAACTCGAGTGTCAATGCATAGATGGAAATTAAATTGATATTGATACGATAATTATACGGATTGCTTTAAGTAGCAACCAAATCGTTTTGCAAGAATACTTCGAACGAGCGTCTCAAACAAATGCCTAAAGAACCTGATCGTATACAAGAGACAAATAAAAGTTTTGAAGATGAAACCAGTAAACTATTGAAGCGGAAAGAGTTTTGCCAAGTTGAGAGCAAATGGTTTGGAAGAATTAGTTAAAGAAGTTGCATGTATACATATGCAGTAGAATTTTATGACAAATACTCGTATATATGTTTGTAGAGCAAATTAATAAAATAAACAAACAATTTTTAAAATTTTATTTTCCATTTTCATAAATATAAATTTATGTTTCAAAATTTGGTGTTTATATATATGCATGTGTACTTTTTTGTTTTTTTACGTTTCGTTGAAAGAGGTTAGTGGGTCCCAAATCAACTGTTTGTCGTTTAAAATGATTGCGAACGACAACGTTCGATATCGTGGGTTTGGCTGTAAGTTAGTTGAAAAGTAATGCAGAGTGAGACAATTGACTATCGCCTAGGACATCGAAAATGTAAAAATAGTCAGTTGATTACATTGAAAAGTAATCAAAGTATTAGTCAGTACTAGTTGCGAAATAGTTAGCTTAAAGTTAGTTTAAAGTTAACGGAATTTCCGACAGGGCATATATACATGCATATGTATACGTACTATAGGCCTGCACAGATATACTTGTTTGAATCAGTTTTGCGTGTGAATTGGTTCTGGTATGAACAAATATGTTAATTAGCATTTCTTTTATTAGTTCTTAATGTTGATTTTTTTAAGCAATTATTGTACGGTTCGGCAATGAGCAAATGAGAAGAACATTTGCATTTGTTTTTCTAAAACAAATAAGATACGAGTACATAAAACTGCTTTTACCATAAGTGCCTTATAATGTGTTGAGAAAAAATATACATGGCTGATTAATGAATGAATAAAAGTAAAATTTCACATAAATACATACATATGTAAGTAAATGATACATGAAACACATGAGGTGAAAATTCAAAAAAAAAATACAAACAATATGTATGTGTAATTACATTCAGAGCAAAGTTCTCTCTCTCTCTATACTTGTCTGCGCCACAAAAACCCTAAAGGTAGATGTCCATAGCTCGCTTTTTGCGCGTTACGCTTTCTATGCATCTGTCAAAAAAGTAGAATCAATGTAATAGTATGTGACAAGTTACATTGCAAAAAGCGCACAACGCGTAGGCGCGTTCAAAGCAAAAAGTAGGTCTACTTTCTACTTTTGTACGCGTTACAAGCACCATGAAAGAAAGTCAGCTGTTCTTGAATGCTAAAGATGTTAAATAGTACTTTATTTCTTACGTTATCGATAAATATTATTTTGCCGTGGATAATTTTTTTCTTTTTTTTCAATAAAAAAAATTTCTTAGTAAAAAAAACTTGTTTAATAAAATATGTGAATATTTTCATTAATGCGATGTATTTTAATTAACTTTTCATCACACTTTTCTCAGTAACAAATTTTGCATATTAGTTATCGATTACTTTTACGTACTGAGTGTCATCTCCGCTAAATCTGTATTAAATAGCTGCTTAGAAAATTTATTGCTTAAGCCAATAATGTGCATACATTTATATGTAATTATTGAAAATAAAGCAATCATAGAAATTTGTTTAAATAATTTGAAGAAGTTTTTGTCAAATTTTTTTCAGTTGTTGAAACCCAATTGTTTAAAAACGTTCAAGTCTTTTTTATTAAATTAATTTTATATTTGTAATTAACAAATCTGCCTTTTATTTAATTAAGACTTAAATACTGAGATTACAACAGGTTATGGGCGACTCAAAAGAATCTCACGGTATACCCCAGTTTAATGGCTCGGGTTTTGATGACTGGCAGTTTCGAGTGAAGTTGTATTTAGACTCTTTGGGATTATTGAACGTTCTAACCGGCGATCCACCTACAGATGCAGCAGCTCGTGAGTCTTTTATGAAGAGCGATAAGAAAGCAAAAGATCGTTTGGTAGGATTTTTACATTCAGATTGCTTGTGTTATGTTCGTGAAAAAAATACTACGAAAGAAATGTGGGAGAGCTTGATAAACCAGTTGCTGATGCGCAAGAAATTATCAAAAATGCGTATGAATGAAGGTGAAAATGTAATTGCCCATATAATGGCATTTGAAAATTTGATTCGGCAATTGAAAATGGCTGGTGCTACTATTGAAGATAGTGATTTGTTAGCTCAATTCTTCCTCACTCTACCAGAAAAATTTGATCCCTTAATAACTGCATTACAAAATGTTGAAGATGGTAAGCTAACATTTAATTTAGTGAAAGAAAGACTTATGTCGGAGGAAGCTAAAATATTTGACCGAACTGAAGAAATTACCGAACAAAAAACAGCCTTTGCTAGTAAGAAACCCCACAAATTCCGCAAGTTTAATGGTAAATGTTTTAAGTGTAATAAATTCGGTCATCAGGCTCGTGATTGCAAAAATGCTGATGCTCGCGTTGCTAATCATAGAAGTGTGTGCTTTATGGTTGGTAAAAATACAAAACTAGCGTGCAAAGAAAAAAATAACGTCATCTTCAAGCTGGATTCTGGTGCAAGTGACCATTTATCAAATGAAAGGTGGTGTTTTCAAAATTTAACTCATCTCAAAGAAATAGTTGAAATTAATGTTGCTAAAAACAATGAATTTGTTATTGCAAAGCATCAAGGTGAAATAAAAGGTGTAAGTAATAAAGGCATCCCAATTCTGATGAAAGAAGTACTCTTTGTTCCGGATCTACGTGACAATTTGCTATCAGTTAGAAAACTTATAAGTGCTGGTATGGAAGTCAAATTCGTTGAAGAGAAAGCAATTATTTTAAAGAACAAAGAAGTAATTGCTACTGCCAACTTGTGTGGAAATTTATATGAAATCGTCATTAATGTAAGCAATTAATCTGCTTCTTCATGTGTTTTAAATGACGCTACACTATGGCATCGTCGGCTTGGGCATATTGGCGAAAGTGGCCTTCAGAACTTAGCGAAATCCAATCTTATTAGTGGTCTCAATATAAAGACGAAATCTCTTGGTTTTTGCGATGTTTGTGTTGAAGGTAAGCATTGTAGAGAGCCTTTTGATGACACTCGAGTAAGAGCTAAAAGAGTATTAGAGCGAATACACTCCGATGTTTGTGGACCTACTGATCCAGTTGCATGGAATGGATCTAAATACTTTGTGAGTTTTATAGACGATTACACTCATTATGCTATGATATACCTGATCAAAAATAAATCTGATGTGTTCAAGTCCTTTCAAGAATATGAAGCCCTTGTGACAAGTATATTTAGTGGTAGTTCTATTTCAAAGTTGACAGTTGATCAAGGTAGAGAGTACTTATCGAAAGAACAATCGGAATGGTATAAGAGAAAAGGTATTCAGGTAGAGCCGACTGTCGCATATTCCCCTCAACAAAATGGAGTTGCAGAGCGGTTTAATCGCACAATAGCTGATAAGGTAAGATCAATGATGATTGAATCAAAATCTCCTAGGTCAATGTGGTGTGAGGCAGCTCTAAGCGCTGTTTATTTATTAAATCGTTGTCCAACAAGAAGCCTTGAAAATTTGATAACTCCAGCAGAAAAGTGGCTTGGTGTTAAACCAAAATTTGATAAAATTAGAGTTTTTGGTTGTAAGTCGTTTGCATGGATACCCCACCAGTGTCGCAAAAAGTTTGATGCTACAAGTAAGAAAACAATTATGGTAGGGTATGCACCAAATGGTTATCGTCTCTGGGATTTGCAGAAACGGAAAGTAATTATTGCAAGAGATGTAATTGCTACTGCCAACTTGTGTGGAAATTTATATGAAATCGTCATTAATGTAAGCATTTAAAGCGTCATTTAAAACCACACGAATAGTTGTTAATTTTGCAACAGGGGCATAAGTTTCAAAGAAATCAACACCATATTTTTGTTGAAATCCTTTAGCAACAAGGCGAGCTTTATATTTGGTTTCATTTCCATTTTCATCCTCTTTGATACGAAATACACACTTTGATTTTATAAGTTTACTTTTTTTTAGGAAGTTCCTCAAATTGCCAAACTTTATTTTTTTTCATCGATTTCAGTTCATCATTAATTGCTTTAAACCACATATCAGCATCTCTCAGAGAATTAATGTCATTATACGTTTCCGGAATAATTTTGCTTGAAACACTAGCACCTAGTCCAGTTATATAATCTAGTAGTTTTCTAGGTAAACGTCTTTCTCTACTACTAGTTCGAACTGAAATAGAATCTTCAGGTGGATCGACATCTTCATCTTCAGTTAAGTCAAGAGTGTTGTTCATAATAGGCGAAACATTATTATTATCAAGATCCTCGTTATTTGATAAATTTAAACTTTTATTTGAAATATTTTCAGTTGAAAAAGCACCTTCTAGCTCATTTTCTTCATTTAAATTTTCATTTGTTATATTTTCATTTGGAGGCACAGCATCTTTTTGTTCACTCTCTCCCTCTTGCTCGTGACTCCTTTTAATCATCACCACATCTTTACTGATCTCATCATTAATGGCTTCAAACGGGAAACTGGCAACAAATTTGGAAATTAAACGTGCAAGACATATTGATATTACACACCACTTCGTTCGTGACAGTGTTTTGAATAATAAAATCAAGATTGAACATGTTGGTACCCACGAACAGTTAGCAGATATTTTTACGAAAGCTACAGATGTCACTAGTTTCCAAAACTTTAGAAGATGTCTGGGGCTATCTGATTGAGAGGGTGTATTGAAAATAAAGCAATCATAGAAATTTGTTTTAAATAATTTGAAGAAGTTTTTGTCAAATTTTTTTCAGTTGTTGAAACCCAATTGTTTAAAAACGTTCAAGTCTTTTTTATTAAATTAATTTTATATTTGTAATTAACAAATCTGCCTTTTATTTAATTAAGACTTAAATACTGAGATTACAACAGTAATTTTCAATTTACTTACATTAAAGTCAACAACAGCCGACAATCTGCTGGAATAGCCCTGGCCGAGTTCTTCTCAAGACTATCTTTTAAAATGCTGAATAAATAGTCAAAAACATCTGCAGACATTCTTGTCGCGGTTCGAAATTGCTCAGGGTCAGAAGTTTTAATTTTTTAAATGTGGTTTCAAAAAACCCACTTAAATTCAGTTCTAAGTACAACGGCCGTACCCAAAACCTTTTCTTTTTTGAAATTGTTCATGGGCATTTTTTGCACATAAAATTAAATATACAAACTCGACTAACTCCACAAATTCTTTTAAAAACTCGATTTCATTCTCCATTTTTTCTTTATAAGTATTTATAAACAAACGCACACATCTGATCAAAACAAAAATAAAATGGCGCATGAAAAGCAGTGCATGTAACTCAACGCGAACAAAGTATAGAATGGAACAAGAGGATGAAACGCGTGTAAAGCATAACGCGCAAAATGCGAGCTATGGACCTCTACCTCACCATGTATTTGTTTCAACAGAGTTTTTTTCCCATATATTTGTATTACAATTGGGGTATTCAAACGGTAGTGTTAAAGTCATAATGTCATAAACTTATAAACTAGTTTAAAATGTGACTGTTATGAGCAACCCCTCATATGTTAGTTGAAACATAAACAAGATAATACAAAACAAATGACAATATATTAAAAAAATAAAATAATATTTGGTAGGAAAATGCAGAATTATGAGAAAATTTTTCAACGGCTTCTATCCGTATCCGAAAATTAGTTGCGATTTTTTTTAATTAGTATTACATTTTGCTATCTTTTTGATATTATCAAGTTTTGCCAAATTTTCGTCATTTTCGCGAATTTTTCCGAATTTTGGGCATTTGGTACAATTTTACATATTTTTAAAAAATTTTTTTTTTTTTGTTCCCAATTTTCGCGATAAAAATTATTTTAAGGCAAATCTTGCCTTTTTACCATTTTACCGATTTTTAATCGATGTTAGCAAATTTGTGCGAATTTTCATAATTTTGCCAATTTTCTGCGATTTTTTGGAATTTCTTAGGTATTTGTAAGTAATTTTAGGTGTTGTTTGCAATTTATCGCGAATATTTGCAAATAAAAGTGATTGTTCCCAATTCTTTGTTTTTTGGCAGTTTTAATTTTTTTAATAAATATCTTTCTGATGTTACCAAGTTTTTGCGAATTTTCGTAATTTGTGCAAATTTTTTCAAGTTTTTTGCATTCCTTTCAATTTAAGCGTTTTTTAAATAAATTTTAAGGTTTTTTTTAATTAAAAAATTATTCGCACAATTTTTGCACGTGAGATTATTTTTGATTCTTAAAATCTACTGAGTGTATTCGTTTACAGTTTTTGCGAGTTTGGAAGCTTTTTAGAGATATTCGCATTTTTGCAAGTTTTTGCGATTTATATGCTGCAAGCCTATTCTCGAGTTGTTGCTTTTTTTGCGGTCTATAAAATCAGCTTTGGGTGATTTTTTTCATTATTTTAATCCCTTGCGAATTTTTATATTTTTTGCAATAAATAATAATTTTAGCAGAAATTTGCTAAAGAAAAACGCCATGTATTCAAACATAAATGGTAATTTTGTCGAAAAACAAAAGGTAACAAATACATACTGTGAAGAATTGTATTAATATAGTACACCTTTTATATGAAAGAAAATACAAATAACTTTAAACTGGTTTAAGATGTTAGGACTTTATGACTTTATGACATTTAAGACACCCGTGTGAATACCTCAAATATGTATTTTTGAGCAAAAACAGAAACAAACAGTTCCTCAGCAGCAACACAATAAGTAATTGTTATCTGTTTTTAATTGTATTGTAATTTGGAAAATCAAAATTTATTATTGATGAATAGATAATATCATTACTGAGGTATGTTTGAACAAAAATTTGTTAAGCCATTGAAAGTTAAGAGCTCTCTTCTGTCTGTATTCGTGGCACCATAGCTTCTAATCGCGGACTACGAAAAATAAAATAATAGTAAAATTAAATGATATTGTTTACTACATTTTACTTATATTTCAAGTCAGATTTATTATTTTGCTAAATACGCAGGCAAGTACTTAAAAAAACTCGAGTTCCATCCTAATCCCCTTGGTCGTAACATCTTGAATCTTACTGGACACATCCGCTTAAAAAAGATGGGCACTACGGCTCCAATACTCAACACTCCATATGTAGCTCCTTGAATATACTTTTATACTTTTATTTTTTTTTCGCTTAGCACGACTCAGAAATGTTTCCATGCATTTTTCAACCAGAAAAGTACTTATAACATTAAATACAACGAAGATCCTTAGCTTCGTACATATTTCGATTACGGAAAATAAAAAACTTTCAATATCAAAAATAAACATAGCACTGCTTGCGTTTTGTTTTATTAAACCTTATTTTTATTAACGTTTAATCTTTATACGAACAGCCTTTTAATATTATCGTCTCTGGTTATATAAAAATTCGGTTTATTAGTTTTTTAAAAACTTGAGATTTAAGCAAACATTTTCATTGTAAAAATTTATATCTATGTACATATATATATAAAACTGAATGTATGTTTGTTTTTTTGTTTGTTTGCACCTTATAGGAGACCAGACCTCTTGACCGACCTTCCTGAACTTCTCACAAAATTTATCTGGGAATCTGGATTAAATTATAGGCTACTTTTTTCCACCAACGCCCACTTTTGCGATCACTTTTTAAAATTACGTTACTCCTTCCACATAGTATTTAACAATTATAATATAAATATAAATAATTTAATTTTTCTTCTCTTCTTTAGAAACTCACATTAATTAATAAAAAATATTTCATTCAATAAGAATTGAAATTACTGAACTTAAGCCCGACTAAGAAATTATTTCTGATTAAAATTCACTATAGTTCAACTAAACATTTAAAATTGTTTCACTTAAATCATCATGGGCACGTGACAAAAATATATGTTCACTTGGCAATCACAGTTTCATATACTGGAAAGTAAAATCAACTGTAGATAGCAAAAGCAATGTAAACATAATATCCACTACAATAATACTTACAGGCATGTACCGACGGTACAGCGAATAAGTAAAAATAATTAATGTGATGATCGTAAAAGATAAGCAAGAATAGTTAAACATACTTAGGTAGAGTGACATGACTTCGTGCTAACCTGAATATAAAAATGAAAAAACGGATAAACAGAAAATGAATAGTGATACTTACAAATGTGTTTGCCAAAGGTAAATCAATAATTGTATACACAATATTTCTCATATTCCATTTCATTAAAAATTTGCGTTAAATAGCTGATGTTAATAACAATCTCTACCCCAGTAGATAGACTTGGGTGCTGATGACGTGCGTTGCTGCACAGAAAAATATCGGTATTTCCCCCAGCTTATAATTAATTTTTCTTCTCTTCTTTAGAAACTCGCATTAATTAATAAAAAATATTTCATTCAATAAGAATTGAAATTACTGAACTTAAGCCCGACTAAGAAATTATTTCTGATTGAAGTTTGTTTTATAATATTAAAGAGCATAACTCTGGCATTTTTTTTTTTCATGGAAAAAAGTCCACTTATTTTTTTTGAGACGGGAGGAGCGTGTCGCAGCTGATTGCCCGCCCCAGTAATTGATTAAAAATAACTTCGTCATCTATGGACCAATTTTCAACGTGCTTTTTGCATATGGAAGAGGTCCACTATTTTTTTTTTAATGTTGGAAGGGGGAGATAGGGCTAAATGTGCCGCCAAAAAATTGGATTACCAAATTGCTTTGTCGTTTGTGGACCAATTTTCAAAAATTCTTTTTGCATATAGAAAATGTCCACTAATTTTTTTTAATTGTTTATTAAATAATTTTATCGTTTCTGGACCAATTTGCAAAATTTCAATGGCATATGGAAAAGGTTCTCTGAAATAGGTTTTTTCTACAAAATGGGGCGGGGGACTGCAAAATGCCCGCCCCAAATATTTATTATTTTTGTCATTTGTGGCCCAAGTTACAAAAGTAATTTTGCATATAGAAGAGGTCCACAGATGTTTTTAAATTGTAGGGGGTTTGCGGGAAGTTTAGTGCCTGCATTTAAAAAGTTAATATGCAGACAAGCTAATCTGTTCGCGGGTTGTGTTTGTTTATATAAAAAAAAAAATAAAAAAAAATAACTTCGTCATATGTCAACCAATTTCCAAAATTCTTTTTGTAGATGGAAAAGGTCCACTAATTTTTTTTTCATTGGGTGGTTGGAGGGTGCAGAGTGATTACACCGAAAATTTATTACCAATTAACTTTGTCATTTGTGAACCAATTTTCACATGTTTTTGAATATAGAAAAGGTTCACGTATATGTTTTTTTTGGAAATTGGTAAAGGAGGGTGTAGAAAATTCCCATCCCATAAATTAATAATCAAAATTTTTGTCATCCGAAATTCGTTTTTTATATGGAAAAGGTTCAGTAATATTTTTTTTGGATATAGGGGGGGGATGGCGCTGCAAAGTTCCCGCCTTTAAAAGGTGAATATCAAATATCAAATAACTTGGTCATATGTGAACTAATTTTCCAACTTAGCTTTTGGTAGATATGGAGATGATCAATAAATTTTTTTTAACTTGGGGTAGTGAAATGTGCCCGCAAATTGCATATGGAACAGGTCTACTATTGAAACTTGCTGGGAGAGGCAAATTTTCAAAAAATTGATTATAGAGCAATTAAGAATTTTTTTTTAACTTATGGGGGTGGGGTGGGGCGGTTGCAAAGCGCACCAGCTTAAGCTAGTACTTATATAAACGAAATAAATATGTTATTAAGAGTGAGTTTTGATCCATTTTTGTGTAGATGAAACTTTTTATTACTTTAGAATGAGGCTGGGGCGAAAAGCCCAAAAATAAAAATCTACTTCTAAATGACGCAAAGAAGTACAAAATAGGGACAACATCACTGCAAAGTACCAGTTTTTGATGTCAGAAGTTAGTCGAAAAGCTGAATTACGCAGGAAAGAAAGTTTTGAAAGCAAGTAGCGTCGGTTAGAGAGATGCAGAGGCGAATACTTTGAAGAGGTCAAAAGAAACAAGTATTGACAGAAGTTTATGACAAAGCCAAAATACAAAATATACTAAGATTTCACGATACAATGAAACTCCACAAAAACGATCTTCTAGACTCGCTGAGGATGCAAGAGCTACAGCTTGGTGTATTTTAATTGAGACTAGTGAGGAAAAAACTGTAAGACGCTTCAAAAATGCGCAGTGCACTGCTGAGTCTCGTTTAAACGAAACTTCGGAAGAACGTTCTTCCAGAATTGCTAAGGATGCAGAAGACACAGCTTAGTGTATTTTAAATGAGACTAGTGAGCAAAAAACTGTAAGACGCTTGAGAAATGAGCAGTGCACTGCTGAGTCTCCTTTAAACGAAACTTCGGAAGAACGTTCGTCCAGAATTTCTAAGGATGCAGAAGACAAAGCTCGGTGTATTTTAAACGAGACTAGTGAGCAAACATGTACAAGACGTTCTATGAATGCGCTGTGTACTGCTAAGTACCGCTTAAAATAAACTTCAGAAAAACATTCCAACAGACTTCAAAAGGATGCAGAAACTAAGGCGCGAACTTAGAGACAAGTGAGCAAAAAAATATAAGACGTGCCAGAAATGCGCCGATTACGGCTGAGTCACGCTTAAACGAGACTCCAGACTAACATTTTTCCAGGCTTTCAAAGGATGCAATTATCTGTAAGACGTTTTAGGAATGTGCAGTGCATTGTTGGGTCTCGTTTAAATGAAACTCAGAATGAACGTAGGTCCAGGCTTCTCTGAGATTCAAAAACTACGCCTCGATCTAGAATAAATGACAGTAGTGAGCAACGTTTGGCAAGGCTTGCCAGAAATGCTGAGTCTACCGCTGAGACCAGATCTAATTTTAGGACAGATTTTGAAAACTCTATACATACGAGTAGATTTGCTGACATATTATGTTTGGTATGTAAAAAACTTTGCTATCACAAGCAAGTAGAAATAGTAAGAGTAGGCAACTTATCAAGCAATACACTAAAAAATTAACTAATGACTCAGTATGATGTTATCCGCGCTTTGCAAGGGAAAAACAACTACACAAGCTTACTGGAATGGCATGTCATTATATGAAATTTCTCCGGAAATAGATGCCTTATCCGATATTGAAATTCGCCTATTAAGTAGGATAATTCCATTTGTACTTTTCGGTCAGGATGTTGAGGATATAGCTGAGCAGCTTCCTCTACAAATGACTAATGATGGATTAGTAATTGTTTGTGAACAAATGGAATCAGTTGAACGATTGCGTCGTTTTTCAGCAAATATTGAAAAGCTGCGAGCCACATTAGATTGGCTTGTTATTATTAATCTTCTTTACAGAAACGTTACAATAAACTTTACCAACTATGCTGCGTAAATGAAATTTGCCATGTAGTTCAAAATGGCATAATACAACAGGAACAAACAAGCAACTCGAATAATTGTTTCGAAGATATGGGTAATAGTCTTCGTATACTCAGAGGCTCATTTCATCAAGGTCACAATAAATTTCCTGATATTTCTCGTGGTAAACAGTGTAGCGCAAACGCCGCTGTATCTATCACAGCCAGTGTTGTCAGATTTATTTTGACCCTTGTCGCCAAATGCCTTGTCGAATATCGCCAATATAATAAAACATTAAATTATAGCTACAAAAATATTTTTTCATTTTGTAATTATATTACAATATTGTTAAATTTTAAATTCAGCAGGTAACGTCTATCGTAAAACATAAAAATTATACTATATAAGAAAAATTAAGAAAAGTGTTTACATTAACATATAAATAGTAGAGTACAAAAAATAATTAAAAATAACTTATTCCAAAAGATCAATCTGAATAGGATAAATTGAACTTGAACACCAAGATAAAAATTATTATATAAATCTTGTGATAAAACTGAAGTAACATTTAGTTAAATGTGTATTTAAGTACACATGAAGTGGTAAGTACCAGCAGAATCGTTGTACTCATACACTCTAGTACCAGCCATATATTAAACAAATTCACTGCACACTGTACAGTGCGTTTGTGTAGTATATGGGGGTGGTTGTGCTATTAACGTAGTGACCTGAGTAAATATCAAAACGATTTACTTGTATAGTGTGTGTCACAAGCTTATTTTACTCCGTGCCAGACTTGAGCACTGAACTTGTGTAGTGTATGGCTGGCATAGGCGTGCAGGCTTTTTGGTGCTTCATTATCAAAATATTGGTTCTAATAAAAGAAAGTTTTCCCCACTGTGTTTTATAAACACCAAATGAGATTTTGTGGGCCATATTTTTTAAACTTCTTGAATTTCAGAAAATTTTGTTTGAGATAAAGAGTCACAACATTTAGAATTTCATGCACGAAATATTTTATGTTGTAGAAAAAATTCGTTACAAAAAAAATTTCATATTTTTAACATTATTCTATTTTATTGAAATCGTAAAAATATCGCCAAAAATATCGCCAAGGCGTTCAAATATCGCCAAGTAAATAGCCAATCGCCATTTGAAAATTTTCATCGCCAAAAATAAATTTTCGTCGCCACGTTTGGCGAGATATCGCCATATCTGACAACACTGATCACAACTACAAAAATTAAACTCACCCATATTATGGTCTTCGAATTTAATAGATTCAATTTTAATTTTCGGTGATCGTTTGTACACAAATAGTTTACAGTCTCGAAGGCAACCAGATTTTGCCGAGGCCAATGTGAAATATTTATGTGCTCAGGAGTTGCAAGTGAATTTTGAAGCATTTTGTCCTTCATGTTTAATACAAATTCACCACGAAATTTCTTCAATTTGCGGCCATTTGAGCATAAACAATGAGGATGCTGGATTTCCAAATCTAAGGAATGGCTTAGTGGAGTTCTTCACACACTGTTGCACTGATTACGGATTTATTATTACATGTAACGGTACATCGGTGGCAATTTGGAAAACTGATAATTTGTATGACTTGTTTGACCCCCAGTCAAGAGGGCCAAAAGGTCGTGTAGCTCAAGATGGTGCAGCTTGTTTGGTATCCTTCCCCGATATAATGTTGTTGTGGGCAGTTTTAAAGTCAAATATACCCAAGTCAAATCAAAATAGAATGGATGATGACCAATATAGTATTACAAAAATTACTTCTGTTTTATATCCTCTAAATCAGAACTCAAATAAAGAAAATACCAATCGCTCATTGTCCAATACGTTGAACAATGACAGCATTGTTACTACCACGTCAGTTTTACGTGTTATAGACGTACATATTCCTAAATTATCTACTGTCATTGACAATATTTGCTGTGGCCAAATGCCAGTACATCAGTTGCATAGAAAAACTGGACTGCCTTTACAAATTACAAGGGAAAAATTGTTAAATATAAACTTTGTACAATAACACTTACAGCCTGTTTGTAGAACGGGACTCGTCGATAATAAGCACTAAAATGTTAGCATTATTTATTTTTTGGTTTTTATAACACGAGTGTTGACGATTTTTATTAAATAACATAACAGATGTCAATTTATTTGGGTTTGTACAACGCGACTCACTATAAACGTCAAAGTGGGCGATTAATAAATTCTAGTCGTGCACCAAAATAAACAAAACAATAAAAAAGTGTAAATTAATAAAAATAAAGTATTAGAAAAATACAAAAACGGAACTTCCAACAAGAAAAAGGTAAGTAAACTTTTATATTAAGATTGTTCTTGTTTTCATTGATTAAATTTTTAGCATCAAAATATCAAAATGATAACAAGGCTGCAGTTTGGCCAATTGGTGACATGTATGGAGCAAATTTCATATTTGGCCACGGGAACTCCACAGTTGGGTAGCAGTAGGGGTGTTATAAGTATGTAGTTTGTGCGTCTGTATATCTCTGTATCTGCACAAGTCCATGTGCAGACCTAACGGCTGGACCGGTTTTGATTTAGTTTTTTGTGTTTGAAAGGTGATCGAGAGTGTTCTTAGGTATGTTTGAAGAAAATTGGTTCAGCCACTTGAAAGCTTTCTCATCTTTTCTAAATATAACTGGTGTTTTTTAAATAAGCAAAGTCTTTCACTTTCAAACAATAATAAATAAACAAATGATAACTTCCAAAAGCCTGGACCGATTTTCTTCAAGTATAGACTAGAAGATATACGACCAAGTCGGCTTTCAAAAAAAAACAAATTAAAATCGGCCCAGCCGCTTGGAAGCTACGTCGTCAAAGACACACAGATTCAACAGAATATATCCAGAAAATATATGATATATTCTAAGCGGATAGAACGATTTTCTTCAAACATAGCTAAGAACACTCCCGATCAAGTCACCTTTCAAACAGAAAAGCTAAATCAAAATCGGTCCAGCCGTTTGGTCCGTATGTGGACTCGTACAGACACACACATACGCAGACACATACTACAAACTTATAACACCCCTTTTTTTGGTCGGGAGCTAAATATGTTCACTTGTTCAAATCTATTTTCATTTTATACTTACTCGAAATACAATTTATACAATATTTTTAAATAAAAGAATAATTTGCTAACAAATTTTTATCACTTTTCTTATGCTAATTATATTTTCCAATTTCTATATTTCATTAAATACAACAAATATTTCCATTTAATATAAAAGTGTTTATTTGACTGGATAAGGATGAATATGGACAAAGCTCTGATTTTGTAGTTTTCGCAATACTTGCACTTTAGATGTTGAATACCTTACTACTTGCCAACGTTTGAACCACCTTTGCCAGGAGGATGTGCGAGCTAGAAGTTAAAATAAACAAAGGTTTCAAATAATGACTGACCATTAATGCTTCAATTTTACTTACCAACTCGCCAATATTATTAATTTCATCTCATAATAGTACTGCTCTAGCCATTGTTACGCCACGTACATACGTTCTTTTCGGCCTGGGACACTTGCGAATCTGAAAATTTAACAAAGCAGATTCTTACCATTATTAATTGTGTTTCTTTGCTTATGAGTACATACGTATGTATTTACATACATACATTTGTGAATGCACATCACTTGCATGAAACTCACATATTAAAAAATATTAAACAACTTTAGAGTACTTACCTTTATACAAATACTTTTATAAATAAAATTAAAAAATTTATACACAATTTGTTTACATTAATTGTTTATTTTATTTATGTGCATGTCAGTTGTTTTTCAAGAATAGGGCTGCCGTTTTTTTCAGCTGAAATCACAATTTTGTATAAAAAATATAAACTAAAACTGTTTTTTAACATGTTGGCAACAGTACGATTTAGTACATATTTGACAAATAGGCGAATTAACGTAAGCTGCACGACAAAGTCGAGTCGCGTTATACAAACGCTTTTCATTACTGTGGGGGTGTATATAGTGGTGGTATCGAAACCGTAGACCACAGGTGCTGGTTGAGTCGATTAGGGTGACTTACTTCTGGTTTGGTCTTGGGGTTGGTATCAATTGAGGATAATCAATGAATCACTAAATCACTTTTGTTTAAAACACACAACTTTTTGTATTGGTGTAGTTATTTATTGGTTTATTTGTTTGTTTTTTCTGGAAGAGATTCTTATATCTTTAGTACATATATGATGGTAGTTTATACCAAAGTATATTTATTTCAAGGTACATTAAATTCTTTTTAAACTTTAGTTTTATTTAGGTTCAAATTATTATTTTTTTACGTTGTTCAATTTAAATACTTTTTGTGTTCTTTAAATTTATTAAACGATTTACTTTTGTTCTTGTTGTTTATTTTAATCACGATTATTCAACGTTTTTTTTTGTACACTAGTGCAAGGATTGATATCTGCTAAACGACTGACTACATACAGCAATGAAAAAAGGATTGTGAGTATGATCTCTGCTTTATGTGTATTCTCACTTTAGTAGCAGTAAAAAGAAACACGCAGAGCAGACAAATCAATTATTATTTAGGTGTGTGCGTGCACACGTAAACATCCCGCCCCCCTTGCATAGTGCAATTTACTTTAAAGTACGGAGATAATACAAATGATTTTACAAAAAAATAGTTAGATCACAAATAGTTAGTTGGTTAAATACAAATGATTTTACAAAAAAATAGTTAGATCACAAATAGTTAGTTAGTTAAATACAAATGATTTTACAAAAAAATAGTTAGATCACAAATAGTTAGTTAGTTAAATACAAATGATTTTACAAAAAAGTAGTTAGATCACAAATGAACATTATACACAATCGAATTTGAATTGATGGTCAATGAATGAATTTAAGGTAAGATAAGTGAAAAACAATATCAAAAAGTTCTCAGAGTAAATAGGAATAAAAAAATATGAAAATACCAAATTTTCGAATGATAACCAAGCCAAGTAGGGTGTCTTGAGCCATAGGTGACGTAACGGTTGATAGTCTGATGAGTTGTGGATAGATATCGGCCCCCAGAATTATATTAATGTCTCGGCTGGAATAAAACTCCGGATCAGCCAGTCGCAAGTTGTTGTACGGTTCTGCTACTCTGCTGTCAAGCCTCTTTTTTTGCTGCAATGTTGGTAAATCCTTTGTTACTTGGGCAGTGATCGAGAAGGTGGGTCTATCTGCGAAACGTGACCGAAATGTGACAGTACACCATTTCTTTCCGTCCTGAGTTTCCGTAGACACTCTATATCTTTCCACAAGAAACGCTGCAATAGAACTGCAGTCGGCACATGGGTTGAGGAGGCCTCGTACTCGACCCCAGGCATCATCGAGCTTAATCATGATTATTACAGTTGGTATGACAGTGGCAGTACTGACTGTGGACAAAACTCGGGTGGGGGCACGAAGACGCTCATGGCGGTGAAGCAGTGTATGATGCTTAGCGCCACATTCCTTACAACGCTCGGTGCTGCGGCATTTAACAATCCGATGCGAGTGAGCCAAGTAATTCACACAGTAGTTGAAGTGTTTTACTACCGTTAGCCGTTCAGCAACATTCATTTTAAAAAAATGAATGCACTTACTCAAGGGGTGATTTTTATTACACGATAGACAGTTTTGGGCTCCTCATTCGCTTTTCGATCACTGCCTTCAGGCTGCGGTTGGACTGAGACATGATGTTAGATTTATGACTGGAAAACAAAGGGAGAGAAAAAAATTATTGTCATTGTGATGACGATGGTAAGAGTAATACTAATTTTGTGATAGGCCTTGTAATCAAGCCACTGGCGATACGTAAATCTGCTAATCGGACTCGTTTGTCAGGACCAAAATATAATTTGTCAATGCGTCCTATTCGCCACTTATTTGGGGGCTTATTGTCTTGTCTAATGATAACTAAGTCGCCGAGGGCATAATCTCGCTGGGGGTATTCCCACTTATTACGTTTATGGAGTTCCGTAAGATACTCCTCCTTCCATCTGCGAGCTAGATGGTGATGAAGTATTTTTAGCTTTTGCCAGCGATTTACGTAACTTAAAGAGTGATTAGACAAGTTTGGTTCGGGGGGAGATAGTATAGCGGTTCCAATGAGGAAATGACCCGGAGTTAAGACGCATAAATTGGTTGGATCATCACTCATGGGGCTTAAGGGTCTGGAGTTCAAACATCCCTCGATTCGTACGAGCATGTTGCTGAACTCTTCAAATGTAAAACTTTGACTATGACATAGTTTCTTGAAGTGAGATTTGAAACTTTTCACCTCTGCTTCCCAGAGGCCTCCCATGTGGGGAGCGCCGGGGTGTATGAAATGCCATTCGAGGGGGGCAAAGGAATTTTGAGCCAAAAGACCTTTAAGAACGAGAGATAAAAAATTTAATTTGTCACCGTGTAAAATATTGGACGCGCCGACAAAGGCCGTGCCGTTGTCGGAGTAAATGGCGCGAGGGGTCCCTCTTCTTGAAAAGAAGCATACGAAAGCCGCCAGAAATGCTTGTGTTGAAATTTCTCCTGTGGCCTCCAGATGGATTGCCTTTGTGGCGAAACAAATGAAGACAAGGACGTAGCCCTTGGTGACCTTGCAGCCGCGATCAACGTAGGATTTCAGGTCAAAGGGGCCGGCAAAGTCCACTCCAGTATTATAAAATGGGCGAGATAGACTTACTCGTTCCAGGGGTTAAGCAGCCACGATTTGTTGACTAATTTGACGTTTATATTTGACACAGAGGAGACATTCGGACAATATAGTTTTTATCAATACCTTGAGCCTTGGAACATAGTAATAATTTGTCATAAGTCGATATAAAAGTGCATTTTGACCATGAAGGGTGTATTGATGAAGGTATGTGAGGAACAATATTGTGAAGTGGGCGTGATAGGGCAGTAGAATGGGGAATCGTTCATCATAACTTAATGTGGGGGAATTCGATAGTCTGCTATTGATTTATGATAAAAACGGAAGATATAGCAAATCGTTCTCAATGCTCTAGGGAGATTGGAAAAGTCTTTCAAAACATCCTCGTTGTCGGTCAACGTTGCGTGCACACGAATCGGTTTTATCTCTTCATCAGTTGAGAAAGTTGAAATTTGTGAGGGCCATTCTGTCCGAGGTCGTCTCAGCCATGGCGGTCCGTGCCACCATAAATCATTTGACGAAAGTTGCGCCACGGAGAGGCCGCGAGATGCTAGATCAGGGGGATTACTCTTAGAGTCGACATGGTGCCATGAATCACTACCTACTTTGTCAATAATTGACGTCACTCTGTTTTCCACGAAAGTTTTCCATTTATTCAGAGGTTTTTGAAGCCATGCTAGGACGATCGTGGAATCAGTCCATAGATATAATTTGTAATTTTCAAGATTAAGTTGGTCAATCATCGTAGCCATAAGTTCTGCGCCACAGAGTTCTTTACGATGCAGTGAAACGAATTTAATTGGGGCTACCTTAGTTTTAGCGATTAATAAATGAGAGGAGATAAGGCCTTCGCACTCAGAACGGATGTACAGCGTGGCTGCATATGCTTTTTCTGAGGCATCACAGAAGCCGTGTAGCTCAATACAGTACGAGGGGTCAAATTCGATAAAACGGGGAATTTTATATGTTTTCTATATGGACATAATCATTAAAAAATTCGTGCCATTGTAACAGCGTTGATGGTTGCAGATTCTCATCCCAGTCGGTGCCATCTTTCCATATCTGCTGCATAATAATTTTTGCGACAATGATTTTGGGAGATAACTAACCGGCGGGATCGAATAATTTGGCTATTTCGGATAAAACTGATCTTTTTGTAGTGACGGTTTGATCGGGATGGGATTTTAATTTAAAGTAGAAATGATCATGTCCAGCGTTCCATCTCAGTCCTAGCGTTTTGGTGGTGCTGGTGTCTGATAGTTTTAAGAATTCTTCGTCTAGTAAGTGCTGTGCGGGAATTTCCTTTATTAAATAGTCGTTGTTTGCTGTCCATTTACGCAACATAAATCCGGCGGATTTAAGAACAGTTATAAGATCATCCCGTGATCTTAAACCTGACGAGATAGTATGCGCTCCTGCCAGCATACCGTCGACATACATATAATTTTTAAGAATTTCAGACACATGAGGATACGTGGGTTCATTTTCTTTAGCTAGAGTAGTAGGGAACTGGGGGTTCGGCCCCAATTAAAATTGTTAAATTGTGGCTGAAATTGTTAAATTGTGGCTGAAATTGTTAAATTTGGGTAATTAAAATTTGAAAATTTTAAAATTCTTGGAAATTTGATACCTACGTGCGTGTATGTGTGTGTGTGTGTTTTCGGCGGCGCTTTGATGTTTTTGTTTACATAAGGAGTTTTTTGTTTACATTAACCCTTGTGTGAACGGGTGATTTTTTTTGTGGTGACATTAATTGTGTGAACGGGTGATTTTTTTGTGGGGTGGATTAAGGGGTTTCATAAGATTAATATTTCATAATATACATGTATGCCGACTGGAAAATCATGAAAATGATTTTTCCTAATACCAACGGGAAAATCATGAGATGATTTTTCCTAATACCAATGGGGGGGAGTTGTGAAACTTAATTTTTCCTAATGCCTACGGCAATGCATGATTTTTTTTCTCAAATGCCGACGGCAATGCATGATAATTTTTCCTAATGCCGACGGCAATGCATGATTATTATTTTTTTCAAATGCCGACGGCAATACATAATTAGTTTTTTCAAATGCCGACGGCAAAACATGATTACTATATTTCTTAATGCCGACGGGAAAATGATTTTTCCAAAGGGAAATTGGCAGTGTTGCCAGACTGTATAAATTTGTTATCGTAATACTATATCAGTAATATCATAGAAAATAGATTTGATGACTACTACACGATTCTCATATGAATCGTGGGAACGTGTATGTGTGATTTCCTCACGCTAATAAATTATTTATCATACCGACATTTTATGATGTAAAATGTTCTCATGTATGTGAACCCCCTAATGCTTGTGTGTGGGTGGTCCAGCTTGATTGTCGATGGTAATTGTATATTGTGTTTATTTGTTTAAGAAATATATTTGTATAAATGAATGTATGTATGAATGTATAAATGAATGTATGCTTGTATGAATGTATAAATGAATGTATGAATGTATAAATGTGCGATCGTGAGAACTTGTGCGTGGAATATTTTGTGCTTGTGTAGAATACATTTATATTTTGCAACGTAGTCATTTTCTTTGTCTTCAATTCTTTTAAAGCAGAGGAACAGAGAAACAAAAAGCAAACATTTGCAAGTAAGCAAAAAAGTTAACTTCTCCTCCTCCCCACCTCCTTCTATTCCCTTTATGTAGTTTGTATTTGAAATAAGAAAACACTTGTACATTCTTTTATTTTGTATACATTTGTTGTTTAAAATTTTTTTAAATCTTATAATAATACATACATTAGTATTTTAAAAAGTAAAAAGATCATTTAAAGCAAGACATTTCTTTTGTTAGTAAAATAGCATTTCTTAATGCGCATACACCAAATTTATGACAATTACAATAAAAATATTCTGGATACTTGATTTCCATTTGTTTAAAGTTGATGCAGCCTATATCCTCAACGTTAGAAATTTTTCGGTGTAACATTTTTTCCAACCATAGTCTTTTTTCTTCACCTTTTACGTAAATTTTAGAACATCTTACGTTGGCTTTTAAAAAATTGCAAACGCTATGAAATGAAACTGATCCAGCAGTCCAGCTTAGGTGATGATAGTTTTTTGTTAGCCACTTTGCTTCTCTTTGCTTTTTTATTGATAAGCATTTAAAATCAAATGGTGGTTTTATAATGAAGTTGTTATATTCATAATTGTTGAAAACAATCGCTACTTCTTTTGCGATGAAATCGTTTGAATTAGTTTTGAAACCTTGTACGTCTATAAAAATTATGTTATTTTCCATGTTATTAAATTTATAACACTTTTCGAACTTGTCCTTTGGTAGGTATATATTCTATTATACGATCATGAATAAGAATGCAGTAAGCTGATGTCTTTGGTGCAATATTAGTTGCTGTTTCAAATTCTATTTTTATATCAATCGGTCCATTATTGAGTGATTCATTCTGATGACTGACATCTACTACAATAATAGGAGCTTTTGTCTTAAACTCTGATGCAGTTAGAAGCGTTTGAGATTCTTTCATATAGTAGCTTTGTTGGAATCTTAGATACATATCATATAGAATTGCATAACGTTCATTTTTGAACTTTATGTTAAGATCATCATACGGGTATGAGACTGAATTTAAATGTACTTTTAAATTAGTCAAATCACAATGAACAAATTTATTTTCTTGTTGAAAAGCAATCAACACAAAACGGGGGCGTTCTCTATTTGCAGCCAGTTTAACATTCCAAATATGGCTAGTTCCTGTGTTTAATTGTGGATTAATATGACAATCCCAACTGCGAAATGCCATGGGTATAGAAGCACCATTGTTAATAATTTTAATCATATTCAATTTGCTAAGGTCAGATAATTGAACATGAGGTATTCTCCATGAGATGAGTGAAATTGTAAGTTTAGCTTTTTCAGTAGAAACACTCGAGCGTACAAGATCTTCGTCGTTCTTATTGCGCAGGAGTATCAGTTCATGTTTTCCATTTAATATAACTTTGTTGTAGTCTTCAGCGAATCCTAGAAGCATTTTTAGAGGTACATAGAAATTGAAAAATCCATTTGCAAGAGTGACATCGTCAATTTTGTTCCATCCAGCATTTTGCATCACATTGCTTTCGTTTGGTGATAGAGAAACCAAATTTTTTATGGTGCTCGTGGTTCCTAAATATCTTGTATGATCAATTTCAATTCCATTGAGTTGACTTTAATCGGAGACATTTTGATGGTACGGTGAACTTTTCTATTGTATGCATTAAGTAAATCTTTATATATATCAATCCACTTATATGAACCATTAAAGCTAAATTCTTTCCACATCATTCCTTTCAATGTTCTGTTAAATCGTTCTACTATTGATGCTTTCATACTGCTATATGTTGAGTAGTGATTAATGTTGTATTTATCCATTAATTTTCCAAAGTATTTGTTGAAAAATTCTTTACCATCATCTGTTTGTAAGTTTTTTGGTACTCGTCCTAATTCAAAAATATTTTCCATCGCCTTGGTTGTTTCGAGTGCTGTTTTAGTTTTTAGTGGTACTGCCCATGCAAATTTTGAAAATGTGTCAATATGTGTCTCTAGAATAGATCTCATTTCAACTAAATCAGCTTGCCAAAGATCATCTATTCCTTTCATTACAACTCTACGACGCATAAAAACTTTTCGAGCTTGCTTATGCAGTTCGTTTACTAAATTTCTTTTTGAAGACATTAAGTTGTTTTACAGATTTTTTGGAAAGTGTTGTGATCTACTTCACGCACTTTCAGCTATTGATACAAACATGTAATTTTCCAATCTATAAATTTTCTCATTAAGCTGTTCAATTTGTTCTTCAAAGGATGTTTTAATTTGTAGAATGTCTTTTTGAATTTTATAATTTTCTTCTATATCTAATTTTATATCGCGTTGTAGCTCCTCAATTTGCATTTGAATATCTTCTTGAATTATAGTATTATCTTCCTTAAAGTATGTTAATAATTTCTCTTCTAATTTTTCGATTTGAGTTTGCAGAAACAATTTATTGATAACATCGTTTTCCTCCAGAGCTTTTGCAACATTTTTGATTCTTTTGTTTTGGATATCAATGTTGTTGTTCGCATCCATAAAGAACCCCAGCAGTTTAGGTGAATTTTTCAAAGAAATTATACTGCTAGTATCGTTTAAATAGTGTCCAAATTTATCAACAGACATGCTTTATATACTTTATTAAAGTTAATGTATTATATTTGCTTCACGTAGTTCTTCAATAATTGATACAATCTCGTTATTGTGATTAGTATGACTTGCACCTTGTGATGCAAGCAGTAGTCGAAGACGATCTACTAACTCATTTGGATCGTCCCAGTATATATAGTTTGGCTTATGGGCGTTAAATTCCATCATTCTATCACCTAAATAACTACCTTTTGGCTTAGATCCTGTTGATTCGGCTAAATTCTTTTGATTTTTATCGTCAATAAATTTCTTAATAATATGTTTGTATTTATATCCTCTAGTACCCTTAATTTGAACATCAGCTTTATAGTCCCTTCTATATGCATTAGTACTAATTAAAATCTTTTTATAGATTTCGAGTTCAAATTTATCATAATTTTTTGGTATTTTATGAAACATTAGAGAAAATAGTCCTGGTGTTAGAGCCCATATTTGACCACCAACTTGTATTTTATCTTCATTAAGTTTGAGGTTACTATCACCAAATTTCCATTCATTATTGAAATCTTTATGTGGACCATAGTTTGTATCTAATTCATTTCTTCCTTCCAAGACTGATAAGTCAGTATAAGTATCTTCTGTATTGGAAGTCTGTGAGTAAAAATCATCATCATCATCCTCATCATGATTCTCAGTATTAGCATCATTAAACAAGATGGTATTATCGAACATTGTTCCTTCTGCTAGTTTCTTTGGTGTACTTGTCTCTATCTTGACTGATGTTTTTTCAGGTTTAAAACTTGTATTATTTTCAACTTCTGTCTTCATTTTACTTTCTTCTTTTATCGGAATTATTTTAATATTTTTAGAACTATTTATGAATTCTTTGAGTGGTTCTGTTATAGGTTTAAATGTATCTCTTAGTTGTTCACGTGTATCTATTTCACCAGTTTTTATACTACGAAGCTTTTTCTTCAAGACATTTCTTGTCAACACCAACTGTTTTAAAATTTTCTCATCCATGTTTAATAATAGTAAAAGTAAATAACAGCTATCAGCTATTAGATCAGGTATTAGCTTATCAGGACCTGGTCTGGTTTTCAGATCAGCTTATCAGGACCTGATCTGGTTTTCAGATCAGCTTATCAGGACCTGATCTGGTTTTCAGATCAGCTTATTAGGACCTGATCTGGTTTTCAGATCAGCTTATCAGGACCTGATCTGGTTTTCAGATTAGCTTATCAGGACCTGATCTGGTTTTCAGATCAGCTTATTAGGACCTGATCTGGTTTTCAGATCAGCTTATCAGGACCTGATCTGGTTTTCAGATCAGCCTATCAGGACCTGATCTGGTTTTCAGATCAGCTTATCAGGACCTGGTCTGGTTTTCAGATCAGCTTATCAGGACCTGGTCTGGTTTTCAGATCAGCTTATCAGGACCTGGTCTGGTTTTCAGATCAGCTTATCAGGACCTGGTCTGGTTTTCAGATCAGCTTATCAGGTACCAGATGAGGTTATAGCAAATAGATGTATCAAGTTTAAAGTTAGATTAATAACTAAAGGTAATTTTTTATGAGTAGTTGCTTATATAGTTATGAAATAGTCAAATTGCTTTCTGTAGCGACCATCGTTTAATTCGTTATCTTTGCTTATCATCAAAAATCCATATTTATCCTTCCAACATTCTCGACAAATTTCTTGAAACTTTTCATAGCTCATATCGCTGGCAACATGATCCTTATAAACATGCTTCATATTTGTCTCATCTTGCTTAAACATTATAATAACATTTGCATTGTCTCTTATTAAATGCTTGGGAATTCTGGTGTAAGTTTGACACAGGTAGAATGAATCAACATCCCTATGTCGCCCCATACAAAAATATGTACGTATATTATTCTGCTTTTCACATGCAACATCATCAAATATCATAATTGAATTAGTTTTAGCTTCGTCAGGTGGAATAACTGATTCATTATCGGTGAATGTATAATACCCCATACCTTTAATTGGTGAAATTAGTTTCTTTAGGTATTCATATTTAGGTTGATAGAGAGATTTTGAGTATAAATAGATGTTTTCAAACTTGACTCCATTAGGACTTTCTAGCAAGCCAATCATAACATTAGTCTTTCCACAATTTGATGGTCCCACTATTAGAGCACGAATAGAATTTGGTAAGAGAGGACTATGCTTTATTTTTGAACTGATGTTCACTGAATCATCAATATTACGAACTAAAATATTTTTATGTTGTTTTACTAACTGCATTTTTGTAACTAAATGCATTTCATATATATTACCTCTTATATAGGAAAAATTAGATAATATGGTTATACGATATCAGAAAACTTTTAGTCATAAAAACACCGTCGTTGGAGGAGGTCTAGTAGACAAAATAATAAACTCTCTACCTGTTGAACTGCATCTACCTGGATATCAGTACTGTGGACCTTGAACAAAACTACAAAAACGTTTAAATCGAGGTGATAAAGGAATTAATTTATTGGACTCTGCGTGTAAAAATCACGATATTGCTTATTCCAAAAATAAGGATTTAAGTACCAGACATAAAGCTGATAAAATACTTGAAAACTCCGCTTGGGATCGAGTTTTATCAAAAGATAGTAGTCTTGCTGAAAAATCATTTGCATATATGGTTACTAACGCAATGAAAGCCAAAACAAAATTTGGTATGGGTGTGGAGAAAAATAAAAATGTAAAAAACAACAAACTAAATGTTAAAACACTATTTAGAACATCAGTTAGAGCTGCAACAAAAATACTAAAAAAAGAAAAACCATTAGATATTAACTCAGCTATTAAAATTGCACGAAAAACTATTAACAAGTCATTAAAAGGAAGAAAATCTCAAATTATAGTACCACGTGTGATACGTGTCCCAAAAATTGGTGGTTTTTTACCTCTAATACCTCTAACAACTGGAGGTGCTGCCATAGCTAAAGCTGTAAATGCAACAAAGAATGCTAAAAATCAACTTGATGAAGCAACTAGACATAATAGAGCGATGGAATATATAGCAGTTGGAAAAGGACTTTACTTAAAACCATATAAAAAGGGTTATGGTTTAGTTCATAAAGAGGAATCAAAAAACTCTTAAAGATGCTACCCAACAGACCACTATCTGATGTGGACCTAAGACGTTTCTCTATAAATATTCCATATTTTAGAGGAGTTTTCATGTTGAATACTCTACCAAAACGATCAAAGAAAATTAAATGTGGAATAATCAATTTAGATGTATCAACAGGACCTGGTACACATTGGGTAGCATATTATAAAAACATCAATGAAAAAGAATATTTCGACAGCTTTGGAAACTTACAACCTCCTTCGGAAGTAGTCAAATATCTTGGTGCAAATATTAAATACAACTATAATCAACATCAGAATTTTAATACATTTACCTGTGGACATTTATGTCTTAAATTTCTTTATGAAATAACTGAAAATATTAAATAAAAACACAAACATTTATATTTTACAAAACTTTTTAATGTCTTTTTATTCATAATTTAAAAAACGTAATTAATATAATTTATTGCCAGACAGGATATTGGGAATTTTGAATTAGAAATTCACTCAGCTCATTCTCAACGATTAGGTTTTCTTCACCTTCTCTACTTAGGCAGTATGATCCGCTCGAGAGATCTTTAATATCGTCATCTGTTAAAGTATTATATCGTTTAGGCAGGAACATTATATGTTTATCCATTTCAACTTTTAGTGTTGCTCCATATTTTGTTGTTACACGTTCCACATTTCGAATAGTATATTTCATGGACGTGTCAAGCTCCTTTACGTGGATTAAGGTTTTGTTGTTTAGAGAATTAAATTTTGAAATTAGATTTGTTGTGGAGTCCATTTTTTTATTTAGTTCTTCTCACTTTGAATGTTTAACTGGAAATGATCTTAAAAGTAGCGATGATGACTTCAAGAAGGCTAATCGAAAATAATTATGTTGAAATAGTGAATAAGTGGGGGATAGTGATAGAGAGAAAGAGATAGTTATAGAGAGAAAAGGGTTAGAGAGAGAGAGATAGAGTGCTAAAAAGAAATATGGAATAGCGATGATAGTATAGATATTTGAAAAAATTTAAAGAACAAATTAGTCTTAAAAAAACCTTCCAACATTCATCATCATTCATTTATCAGCAAATAAAATGAGCCAAATTAGATGTACTCTAAACCAATTTCTAACAGATTTTGAAATCTTCAGGCTTTTCGATCATTGGGAGATGATAAAATTTTTCCAAAATATGCTGGATGAGAACGAAGAATATGGCGTAATAGAAGAAGAAGACAACACAGAAGGGCATTTTGTAAACTGCCCATGGTACGATCCGAAGTGTGAGGAAGGACCTGATACTTGTAGATGTACAATATATTTTTTACGGAAAAGTATATTAGAACATCTAATAATTGGATACTATGAAATGTTTCCATCATTATAAATAAAATATTTAAGAAATTAAATTAAATGGTATTATTAACAGAAATAAAATAAAATTGTATTATTAAAATATTTCTTGTTTTGTATTATTTTTTCTAAAGGAAAATTAGGAATCATCTGTTCGAATACAAAATAACAGAAACTTGTATGTAGTGAAAAATATAAGAACTTATCCGATTATCTAAATTTTTGGTCTTTACGAAAATATCTAATGAAATTTAATGGAATTTCATAATATTGTGAAATTCAATTTTTCTTGTGCAGAACCTCAAAGAAAACAAGACTGTGCATGTTTAAGCGATATGAAAGCAAGAATTTGCAAATAAGCAAAAATAAAAATTTTTTTGATCCAACGAAGTAAAGCCAATAAAGAAATAAACACCATTCACATTTTCATTCTTTTTTCAATATTTTATTTCAAATTTTTTCTTAAAAATTCATATAGATATGTACAATAATTTTTCTTAAAAAATAAATAGGATTTTATTTACAATAATTTTTCTTATTAAATAAATATGATTTTATATACAACAATTTTTCTTAATGAATAGGATTTTATATACAACAATTTTTCTTAATGAATAGGACTTTATATACAACAATTTTTCTTAATGAATATGATTTTATTTACAATTTAAAAATTAACTAAAAATTAATTAATTTTAACAATTTTCTTGCATTCTAGCAATCTCATCTATCAACATATCAAGTTCGTATTCAGGGTTAGTTTCCTTAATACGAAAATGATACCATGCTTATGTGTTAATGTTATTTGATCTAATTTTTCTCTTATCGTCTCCATAACTTAAGACTACCTTATTTAGTTGACTAGTATATATCTGATGTAGCTTAGATTTAAATGTTAACATATTATCATACACATTAGTCTTATTAAATAAAAAATTTTTATAAGTAGCTAAACTATATTTATCTAATATGGCTCTCTTTACCCCCTTCGATTTTTTTACGTCATTTTGATTTTGTACACTGAATGAGTACATTTTTGATCGCAGCCCAACAAATTCTGTCATTATTTTACCGCAATTTTCATCCTTCATCATACCAATGACTTTTTTATTTACTAGTGGAAAATTATAAATATTGTCTGTAGGATAGTCCGATGTATCAAATTGTTCTTGTATGTCATTTTTGATGTCAGCGTAAAAGTCGTCCGTTTTTATTGAATATATAAAAGAGTCCGTGTCCATATAGTTCAATGAGAGTTTTGTCTTAAACTTAGGTTGCATGTACCCGTAATGGAAATTATACATTTTCCATTTGGACAGCTCGAGTACACAAAATCCTAAGTAAATTGGTTTATTGTAGCAGGTTTTGACTCTAGTCATTTCGATTGCTACTAGATCTTCGGAAAATATAGATAAACTATGAAAATTTGGTTTTGATATCCAATCTTGGGCCCCCAAACGATTACAATTCGTTCTCTCCCAACTATTAACAATTTTAACATTTCTCCTCTTATCCACATTTTCCATGGTTTTACCATACACTCCATTATTAAGTAGTTTGAAAATTTTTTTTCAAAAGCATTTTTAGCAGTGGCCCTATGTCTGGTATTTAGGTCAGTATAGCCTTTTAACCATGGAGATTGTTTAAATGCTAGAATACGATGAGTTTTCTTTAAAACTAAGCCATATTCTAAACACTGTTTCAGAACTCTAAAGTGTATCACGTATGATTGCTTTGTAGAGAAATCGGTTATCAACTTGCTATACTTCGCTTGCATAACTTTTTTATTTTCAGCGCAAAAAGGAAGGTCATTATGCAAGTCGTGTAAATGAGAGGGATAATCCAACGTGACCTCATATACATAACCGTCTGTTCCATTGTCAGCTATGCTGTTTGGGTCCAGATTCAGCTCGTCTTGCGATAACCATCTGAACCCACCATGAGGAAGATATTCCGACATCGCCCAACCATACAAATTGTTAGCGTCTAAATAGACGAGAAATTCTGAGGGCTTCTCTTTATCGAAATCTTCCAAATATTTGTTATTCGCTTTCGAATATCTTTGACTACACTGTACGATCCCTCCACGTATACCTTTTTTCATAAAATTGTACATGTCTATGTCTGTCAATAATTCTAATAAAATTTTTGTATATTTGAGCATTGCATCCCAGGAAAGGCCAGGTGCTGTATAATATTGGCATGGATCGAGCTCATAAATACCTTTACAAACTTTTATAAAGTTCTCGAAAATATCTGTCAGTAAGAGGACATCTGTTTTTAAGTAAAGTTCCATGTAATCTTTCATAGTTTTGCAACCAAACGTATTCCATACCTCTTCAGCATGTGAGTATTCCTCTAAAGAACACTCTTTATTGTTCAACTTATTAAAGAAGTCACTGCGTGAAAGCAGCTGACACTCATCTAATTTTTGGAATGAATTTAGGTACTCATACGGGAAAATACCTTTTTTCTTAATAAGCTGAAATTCTTTTTCTGACTGAAATAAGGACCTTATAGTTCTGAAATCATTATCCGACAAATTGCAGGCTAATGATTCCAAACTCTCAGCCATAAAGCGTATTGTATCAAGAAATCTTATTTCAAGCTTATGGCCATCACTTATTTCTGTAAATTGGGAGAGGGATATATAAAGTTCCTTATTGAGAGGGAGTACTTTCAGTTGCATTGCAATTTCACCTAGATCTTTAATAAAAAGATGTGAGTCATAATTTGAGTAGTTGTGAAAGTAAACTGGTATAAACTTGGGAAATTGGTAATTTAAATTACAGTTATTGTGGGCTGCACCTCTATATTTACCACTAATGTGGCAATGATCTCTAACTCGATCTTTACCTAGAAATTTTTGACAAATATGACAATTCACCGCACTATAAAAATTATAAATATCAGAAGGGGATAAAGTATCCATTTGTCTATTATTTACTAAGTGACTATTGTATATATCCTCACAGTCTTTAATTAAATATGATAAAAATTTTTTTGAGGCATCTTTTCCTGTGTATATCCTTAATTTATCTAACTTATTGCTATGGAGACACTTAATGTAATAGCTAAATGCACAAGGAGTGTGCTTTTTGACTAGACTAGTTTTATTACTTACACTATTACTAACTTCTTCCAAGATGCATTCGAAGTCCGCATATACCACGAAGGGTACATCCATTTTTCTTTGATGTCCCTTGAAGCTCAGAATTGCATCCGGACCTGATGGCATAGTTGTAACAATTTTACCGCACTCCGCCTTATGATTTGTCATACCATTTTCGATGTGGGTGTACTGGAGACAGCTGTTGCAGATATATAGCTTATCATGGTGCTGCGTTATCTGATTCCTTAAAAGCCTGTGAATGATAAAAAATAAATAAAAGTTTATAAGTTAAATGTACATAGTATAAAGTATATAAACAAGTATTTGTATCCTTAAAATAAAAAAAGTTGTATATTTTTTTAACTTACCTTGATATATTCTTTATCAATATGTAGTGATGACCTGCAGCATTCTCTAAAAGTAGTAAGTTGACGTGGTTCACTTTCTCGTCCTTGGTCACATAATAAGGACCAATGATCTGATCTGCTCCCTCATCATACCCAAATACGTTCACACTTAAAGTCAGATTGTTTGCCTCAAACTCTTTGATTTTGTTTAGTGCTAATGGGTACGTTAAATTTTTGAAATTTAACGCTACACCATTTCGCGTAACAATCGTCTCTGCAGCAATGTCAGGGATATTATACGAACTGCAACGTTTTGGGTGATCGTATTTGGTTGTATCCATTGCAGCAATCAGACACCACTTGAAACAATATGCATCGCTGTTTTCTATGTTGATGCAAGCTTTTCTTCCTTCTAATTTTTGAGGTGTGGATATCCAATTCGAGCCTTTGACGAGCGACGATTTATTGATGTTGATTTCTGCTCGGACTATGCGTGACAAAGTCCAACCAGAATCTCGCTCTTCAAATTCGGACATTTTGGTTGAAATCTCCTCAACCTGTTTACGTAATATTTCTTCTATATTGTCTGCCTTTGTCAGTAAACTCATTTTGGCTACATGTGATATTATGCACAACTCCAATTCCTCTCCAACAATTTTTATATACTCGGCCACAATACTCACATGAAATTTAATTATTATATGTTTAATTAAATTCGTTTGAAGTCTCTCCATAAAAATATTTTTGTTTTCCTTAATAAACTCTTCTAAGAGAAGTTGGTCTTTTTTATTTAGAATTGCATATGTGGCGATATGATTTTTGAAGGCTTTCGATATTTTATAATATCTCACATTATTTTCTTCTGTCCTGACATGGGAAGTACTCATTGGAGTTGGCAGAGTTTCTTCTCCTATTTCTTCTACATCTACTTCTCCATCACTTTCCGGTAAAGTTATGTCCATAGCATCGTTGTATAAGGTCCCTCCAAGGATATCCACACCTTGTTGTTGAGCTTGTTGTTGTTGTTGCTGCTGGTGCTGCTGCTGCTGCTGCTCTTGTTGATGATAAGTATGTGGTTGCCATTGCATCAAATTGGAATACTGCTGCATTTGATTATCTGGTGTGACGGGATTATAATTGTAACTTGGATACTCATATTGCATTGGTACTCCTGATCCCAAAAACTGATTATTCCATGACATTGATGTAGGGTAACAGTTAGGCATGCCGTATTGTTGATGATTCATTGGTAGTTGATATTGAGGGTATTGTAGAGAAGGGTGTTGCTGATGATGAAATGTATTTAGCTGCTGTTGATGATTTTGAAGAGATGTCTGCGGTTGCTCTTGATTTCTGTCCCGGCTTACGATCTCTTGATCCTGCACACTATGATTTTTAACATGGTCTAAAAAGGACTTTTGGTATTTATATACCTTATGACATCTATTACACATATATCCAGAAGAACTCATTTTTAATTAGTTTATAGAATTTATATTTGAATTTAACACAATTGCTGATGATACTACTTGTAAATACAATAAAGTACTGATGTGTTGGTTATAAAAGTTGGCGTATTTATACGAAAATTAGTAGCAGTAGCCTTGCGGCATTCATAATTTTTATTTTTTGTTTCTCTGCTGATGACTGTACTTAGTTTAAAATCCTCTGCTTTAAAAGAATTGTAGACAAAGAAAATGACTACGTTGCAAAATATAAATGTATTCTAAACAAGCACAAAATATTCCACGCACAAGTTCTCACGATCGCACATTTATACATTCATACATTCATTCATACAAGCATACATTCATTTATACATTCATACATGCATTCATACATACATTCATTTATACAAATATATTTCTTAAACAAATAAACACAATATACAATTACCATCGACAATCAAGCTGGACCACCCACACACAAGCATTAGGGGTGTTCACATACATGAGAACATTTTACATCATAGAATGTCGGTATGATAAATAATTTATTAGCGTGAGGAAATCACACATACACGTTCCCACGATTCATATGAGAATCGTGTAGTAGTCATCAAATCTATTTTCTATGATATTACTGATATAGTATTACGATAACAAATTTATACAGTCTGGCAACACTGCCAATTTCCCTTTGGAAAAATCATTTTCCCGTCGGCATTAAGAAATATAGTAATCATGTTTTGCCGTCGGCATTTGAAAAAACTAATTATGTATTGCCGTCGGCATTTGAAAAAAATAATAATCATGCATTGCCGTCGGCATTAGGAAAAATTATCATGCATTGCCGTCGGCATTTGAAAAAAATAATCATGCATTGCCGTAGGCATTAGGAAAAATTAAGTTTCACAACTCCCCCCCATTGGTATTAGGAAAAATCATCTCATGATTTTCCCGTTGGTATTAGGAAAAATCATTTTCATGATTTTCCAGTCGGCATACATGTATACTTATGAAATATTAATCTTATGAAACCCCTTAATCCACCCCACAAAAAAATCACCCGTTCACACAATTAATGTCACCACAAAAAAAAAATCACCCGTTCACACAAGGGTTAATGTAAACAAAAAACTCCTTATGTAAACAAAAACATCAAAGCGCCGCCGAAAACACACACACACACACACATACACACACGTAGGTATCAAATTTCCAAGAATTTTAAAATTTTCAAATTTTAATTACCCAAATTTAACAATTTCAGCCACAATTTAACAATTTCAGCCACAATTTAACAATTTTAATTGGGGCCGAACCCCCAGTTCCCTACTACTAGCTAGTTCTAGCAAAGTCCTGATTGCCAGGTATGGGGCACAATTTACATCGAATGTGACTGTGTTTAACTCATAATCATGAGGTTGTTCATTAGGGGAATTACGAAAGATGATTCGTTGAAAGGGGGTGTGAGTTGAGGTCCCGAGAATTTGGCGGTACATTTTCCAATGTCCGCATTGAATACATATCGGAAAAGTCACCATCGCAGAACGAGAATAGTTAGAACGGACTGTAAAATGGGACCGGGATGAAGAAGATCGTTAAGACTTACTCCGTTGTCCGATGGACTCGAAGCATTAAACACCACACGTAGCTTTGTGGTGGTGCTGTCGGGTTTGAAAGCCGCATGATGGGGTATGTAATAACTGTGATTATCGGCACAAGGAGTAGTAACTTCGGTCATTTGACCTAAGGCCGAGTATTCGGTGATCACTCGATCATAATCGTGTTTTAATTGAAGGTTTTTAATAAGTTTTGCTTCATTTCGATAGAATTGGGATAAAGCAATGTTGCGAGATTTTCCCACATTAATAGTTTTAGGGAATTCCCTTTTAAAAGGAAGTGATACGACGAATCGACCTTCATTGTTTCGAGTAGTTGTCGTCTGGTATAAGTTTTCACAATATATGTCCTCAGGTGAGGATTTAGGACCTTTAGGTAGGTCTTCGAGGTCCCAGAAACGTTGAATCTGTTTAGAGAGGGTGATTTCATTGAAAAATTAAACAACTGATTTTGTGACGGGGTTCTTTTTGACTGCGCCCGTTACTATCCATCCCAAAATCGTATTTTGGGCAATTAATGACCGATTATTATACCATTGTAGACCATCCTGAATCACCTTTGGGTATACATCAGAACAAGTGTGCCGGTAGGTATCGGCTAATTGAAGATGCACAAAATTGCTGTCTTTCATGCAGGCTGTTGGATAAAAAGGTAGTTGCCCAGTAAGTTTTCGGACCACTAATGCATCAACGTGGAGTACAAATGAGTTATTAATTGGAGATCCAATTTTTATGCGACACCTGCGTGATGATGTAACAGTCAACGATTCATTTAATCCGTAAATCTCAGGGTTCTAAGGTTTGATATTTAAATGTCAAAAATTCATCCATTTGATTCCACGTGGGTAAGTCCCTACTATGCGGCAAGGAGTATTCCCAGAGATTAAGTGTTATGTCGGGTAAATTCGTTGAACATATATAAACGAAAATTATATCCCAATTGTTGGTGTTAATTTGTAGAAGAGATAGGTTTGTAATACAATCATTGATAGTTCGTTGGAGCCGTCTAATGTTAGGCCCAGTTTCTTTAGAAAGTGGGGGTATGTTGAACAGACATTTGAGTTGTTCATTTATCAAGACTCTTTTATTCTCATACCTATTGACGAGATTCTGCCATGCCATAGCGAAACCATCCTTGGTGATGGGACAGGTTTTGAGGAATTCACGAGCTTCTCTCTGTGGCTTTTTTTAACAAATGACACATTTTCTCGACAGGAGATAGGTGCTTATTAGTACCGTACAGTGCTGTAAACATGTCGCGAAAGGTAGGCCACGACTTGTAATCACCATGAAAGACTTCTGTATCACACGGGGGTAGAGAAATATGAACTGCGTGATCAGGTTGTACGTTTGAAAGGCTTGAAGTACGCTTATGTCGAAACCCGTCAATTATTTCATTGACCTTGGCCAGAGTTTCGGCGTGGGCTTTAAATGAGGAGGAGAAACGCGACTTCAGCGTTTCCATATCGGTGTCTTTCTTGATATCGTCAAATTTATCAAGCGCAGTATCATAACTTTGTCGAAAGGCGGACCAAAGACGCGTTATTTCGCTTTTATAGACCCCCATTATGAATTAAATCTTCAGCCACATCGCGTTGGCTCATAAAAGTTTTAAATTCAATTATGCGATCGCACGAATCAGAGCTGCTGATACCGACATATTGAAGTATGATAAAAAAATTTAATCTAGTTACAAGAAGGGAAGTTTCAAGGGGACTTTTCGAATGAGCCTCTTAAAGGCAGCAGGTATTGTTAATGTATAACGTGTTGTCTATGTATGCGCAGGAGAAGAATTTTTCCGAGATATAAGGTGGTAAATTTTCAAAAAACCTTGAATTGGGCCTCGTAGAAGCGGCAAATATGTATTATTATTCTCGAAGAGAAGTAATTTTTTTTGAGTGTCGAAGTTTAAGAACTTTCTGACTGCGCCTCGTAGAAGCGGCAGGTATGTAATAATTTATATAAATGTGTATGTACAGGGTGTTTTTTAGAGGTATAGAACTTCGAATTGAAATAAAACACAAGAAAATCGTTTTAATGTCCATCAATTTGGCTTTATTGGAAGGATAATTTTATGCCATTAACGTTTAAATATGATTTCGGACATGTGGGTGCCGCGGCTGGCTCGAATAAAGCCAATTCTACAGGTCCAATTTTCAACCACTTTTTCGAGCATATGGGGCCGTATGTTGGCAATAACGCCACGAATGTTGGCTTCCAAGTCCCCTAACGTTTCTGGTTTGTTGGCGTAGACGAGCGACTTCACATATCCCCAAAGAAAATAATCCAATGGTGTCAAATCACACGATCTTGGTGGCCAATTGACAGGTCCATTCCGCGAAATTATGCGCTCATCGAATGTTTCCTTCAATAAATCGATTGTGACGTGCGCTGTGTGGCATGTAGCGCCGTCTTGTTGGAACCACAACTCATCCACATTCATGCCATCCAATTCGGGAACAAAATAGTCGGTTATTGCTGTGCACGGTGGCGAATCGATTCATTCGGGTCCTCTTCAACACTTTGCACTGTTCGACGTCTCTGCGGATGCGTATTATCACATAGAGTAAACGTAGTGCGGAAACGATCCATGGTTAACCGAATTAATTGCTCTGATGGACGATTATGTCGACCATAAAATGGACGGAGCTTGCGGTAAACTTCGCGAACTGAACCATTATTTTCGAAATAAATTTGCACGATTTGCAAGCGTTGTTCTTTTGTCAACCTGTTCATGATGAAATGGCAAACCAAACTAAATATTAATCACTTGACAGCTGACAAAATGGCCGCCAGTTAAAAAAGTGATGCCAACTTAAAGTTCTATACCTCAATAAAAAACACCCAATACTTAAGTACTTATTGTTATTCTCGAAGAGAAGTAACTTGTATAAGTATCGAGGTTTAAAAAACTTTCTGACCGCGCCTCGTAGAAGCTGCAGGTATATAATAATGTATATAAACGCGTAAGTATTTATGTACTTATTGTTATTCTGGAAGAGAAGTAACTTTATAAGTATCGAAGTTTTTTTTTAAGTATTTATGTACTTATTGTTATTCTCGAAGAGAATTAACTTTATAAGTATCGAAGTTTTTTTTTTAACTTTCTGACTGCGCCTCGTAGAAGCGGCAGGTATATAATAATTTATATAAACGCGTAAGTATTTTTGTACTTATTGTTATTCTCGAAGAGAAGTAACTTTATAATTATCGAAGTTTTTTTTTAAACTTTCTGACTGCGCCTCGTAGAAGCGGCAGGTAATAATAATGTATATAAACGCGTAAGTATTTATGTAAGTCAATAAAATTTGCAGCGTATGTTTGTGCAATTATTCAAATGTATATTGCGTTTAGCATTTACTGTATTCCATGATACAATTATACAAGGTACTTGCACGACTACAACAAAATTGCAACACCAAGAAGCACACGAATTTTGTTCGTAGAAACATACCTATAATTGTCAGAAGCAGATGTCTTTTGTTTTTAAAAATAACAATCACAGGTTAACTAAAGTACAATTGCAGAGGCGGCATTCATGCATGATTATAGTTATTCAGTGTTGCCAATATGTGTGTAATGTGATTCATGTATAATATGTGTGTAATTCTACTTTGGGTTCTATTTTTATTTAATTTTGTTTTAATTTTAATCTACACAAAGCATGTGTATTGTAATTTTCTTCAATGTGCAAATTCATTAGCAAAACTGTAATAATTTTATTCACACACATACACTAACATTTTTGCAGCTTGTAAACAAAGTTTGACAACTTTCTGCATTGTACACATTAACAGGCTGGGCTTGTGCAAGTACCTTGTAAAATTGTATCATGCTGTATTCCTTCTTGAAATTATTCTGTTTAATATGCACGTTCTCCTACATACATACATACATACATACTCGTCCACATTCTTATGTACTGAGATTTCGTTCTTTATATAGTCACTGACTTTCTGTTTGTTTATTTTGGTTTTGCGTGTACCCTTTGTGGTTTATGTTAATACAAACTTATGTATGTACGTTTAACATTAAGTTTACATTCACTCAATACGAACAATGTAGTAAAACATAGAGTGTGCAATTGACTCAAGAGAATCATAAGCTAAAGTAAAAATGGAAACTAATTCTCTTGTTCAATGTTAAAAAAAGGGCAACACAAAGTCAAGAAATTTTTGTGGATTTCGTTGCTTAAAATGACTTTTTGAAGGCAAAAACGAAAAAATTTTAACGGGATAAAAACTGACGGTAGACGACGGTCAGTTATTCGCTTGTATGTATATATCTGTTTGTATGTATGTAGAATGTCAATTGTAGAAATGTGCATACAAATGAAATAATTGTAGGTTTGTATGTACGTATTTTTTTTTGAAGACTACGTACGTATGTATGTACATTCATTAACATACATACATTCGTATGTATGCCCGTTTTGTTAGGTACAGTCGCAATATATGGTATTTAAGGTTGACTTACGTATTAATTCCAGGGGGTTTGGAACAGTTCCAAGGGGTTGGGTCCAGATATAGCTGGATCCGGCTCGAAGGATCAAAAAATGTGGGGGTGTATAGAGTGGTGGTATCGAAACCGTAGACCACAGGTGCTGGTTGAGTCGATTAGGGTGACTTACTTCTGGTTTGGTCTTGGGGTTGGTATCAATTGAGGATAATCAATGAATCACTAAATCACTTTTGTTTAAAACACACAACTTTTTGTATTGGTGTAGTTATTTATTGGTTTATTTGTTTGTTTTTTCTGGAAGAGATTCTTATATGTATCTTTAGTACATATATATGTATATGATGATAGTTTATACCAAAGTATATTTATTTCAAGGTACATTAAATTCTTTTTAAACTTTAGTTTTAGTTAGGTTCAAATTATTATTTTTTTACGTTGTTCAATTTAACTTCTTTTTATTAAACGATTTACTTTTGTTCTTGTTGTTTATTTTAATCACGATTATTCAACGTTTTTTTTGTACACTAGTGCAAGGATTGAGATCTGCTAAACGACTGACTACATACAGCAATGAAAAAAGGAATGTGAGTATGATATCTGCTTTATGTGTATTCTCACTTGAGTAGCAGTAAAAAGAAACACACGTAGAGCAAACAAATCAATTATTATTTAGGTGTGTGCGTGCACACGTAAACAATTACGTATTCGTCTACGAGTCGGCTCGTCGTGAGTCGCCTTTATCGCGTTCTACAAACAGGCTGTTATTACATACTTTTATAAAAATCTAGTTTTCAATTCAATTTAAGTATTTTAATTTTTCATATATAAAAATTTACTTTCAATAAAAAAACTTCATAGAACTAACAACCATAAAATTATTTCAAGAGGTTATGGGCCCAGAAAGTTTTCGCTAATTAATTAATTAAAACTGAAGAACGAAGCAATCAATAATCAAAATGGATATCAAGACAATGTTCCCAAAATTAAATAATAGCAATTATCATACATGGAAATTTAATGTAGAAATGGTATTGTTTGATCGTGAATTATGGGATGTTATTACGTCTGATATTCCAGCGCAACCGCATTATAAATGGTTGGTGCGAGATGGAAAAGCTCGAGCTTTGATTGGGTTGTCAGTAGAAGAAAATCAAGAGGTCCAAATTAAAAAGTTGAAGTATGCAAGTGAATATTGGGAAGTCCTTCAGAAGAACCATGAAAAAGCAAATTTAACAAACAGAGTAAGTATGTTAAGAAATCTTACATCTAAGAAACTTAAAGATGGCCAGACAATGGAAGATCATGTAGCTGAGTTTTTGGACATTGCTGACCGTTTGCAAGATATGGGAGAAGCATTTCCAGAGCATAAGACTGTGACATTTTTATTGGGAAGCCTTCTTGAAAGTTATAACAATACTGTGTCTGCACTGGAAGTACGCCCTGAAGCAGATCTTACATTGGACATGGTAAAAGAAAAATTATTCCAAGAAAATAAAAGGACAAGATGTGATGCAACTGAAGAATTAGTTTTGAAAACGGATTACAAGAAGAAAATTATTTTAAAATGCTTTATATGTATGTGGTAAACAAGGGCATATAAAGAAAAACTGTTATTTAAACAAGAAAAAGAAAGATAATTCAGTTAAGTATGTTGATGATTGCCCTACTAACAATATTTGCTTTGGTGTTTTAGCAGAAAACATGGGTCGGCTCGGCTGCTACATGTCACATGTGTTGTGATGAAGATTTCTTCCGTAAGTTAAATAAAATTTCAAATGAAAGTGTATTATATTTATTTGTCCTAGATGAAGATAATTTTTTGAGAAAAGTAACAAATACAGAAAGGAATTGTATTCATAAATGGCATACATTTTTTGGACATAGAGACATCAACGCTATCAAATATGGTATACAGAATTCGTTGTTTAATGGAGTAAGTCTTTCTAATTGTAGTTGTAGTGATACATGTGAAACGTGTTTGAAAGCAAAAATGACAAGGAAACCATGTCCGAAATGCTCTGAAAATCGATCAAAAGAAGTATTGGATTTACTGCCTGGCTCACGATGTCGACCGCTATCGCTCGCATGCATTTTTGACGACAAACAGCTGATTTGCGCCTCACTTAAAATTATCAGCACGACAAGTCGATCGATAATGAATGCGAACAATAATATGAAATATCATGCGAGTACAAATGTCAAAATCAGTCACTTGTGTTGTGGTTGTCGACAGATACATACAAAAATAAAACGCAGTACATTAAAAAACAAATTATTTTATATATTTTATAATGGAAAACAAGTGGGAAGTATATAAATAATATTATTACACAGCAAAAGCATCTTTATTAATCACTAAAATAATTTTTCAGCATAAAAAAGTCTACTTTACAGCAGCTGCAGATTCTGGTTGAATATATGGAGACAAGTCCGGAGTTTGCTAGAGGATCCGCTATTTTTGGGAGCAGAAAAGTCTCTGTGGAAGAGCAGTGGGCCAAGCTCTCCAATAAACTGAATTCGCATGGGCCACCTGTGCGTACAATTGTTGAGTGGAAAAAGGTAAGCAATTTTTTTAATAATGTGATTGTACCCAACTGTTCATAGAACAAAACTATCCTCAGCAATATGAGTTTAAAAAACTTTGATGTTGGTGGAATTGAAGCACCTTAAAGTTTCCTTGGGTGCACCCTTACAAAATCTTTGTACTTTTAAGCCTGCAGTAACTAACATGTAAAAAGGCACATGCACATGTTGCTCTGAGGTAAATTTGATGGCATTGTGAAGCTAACGTAGCCACAGGTCGTGGACTAGTAACATATGTACATGTAGACATGTTTACACATGAGCTGCTTCTGGAAATGTGTCCGCTTAGGATAGATGTGTCACATGCGAATATCTACATGTACGTATGTTACTAGTACACGACCTGTGGCTAAGTTAGCTTCACAATGCCGTCAAATTTACCTCAGAGCAATATGTACATGGGCCTTTTTACATGTTATTTACTTCAGGCTTAAAATGTGTTAAATCTGCTTGGGCAACATATTAATGTATGTGTAATTTCAGACTTGGACCGATTTAAAATCTCGAACAAAGAAAAAAATTGCGGAAAATAAAAAAAATTTGACTGAAACTGGTGGTGGTCTGTACCGGATGAACTCACTTTCTGAGTTGGAGCAAATTATAGATCGGACTTTGTTTTTATCCAAAGTTGCAGCACCTACTGGCAATGTGTTCGGTTTCATGGATAAATCAATTTCGAAAAACTCAGATTCGATTGAATGTTGTTTCACTCCATTGGTGGATACAGCACCCAGAAGTAGTAAGGCAGTGGCCGTTGTCACACCTTCCAGACAGGAAGATGTTGAACAATTGCCACAGACCTCTCAACAACCAGCTCACCTTTCGCCTCCTATGCAGTGCAATAAACGGCAACATGAAGGCGACGACATTAATCTGACCAACTGTCCCTCTGCCAAAAAGAGAAAAACTTGAACTGAAGAACAACTCTGCCTTCTTCGCCGACAATTAAGGGTTAGCGAACAGTCAGCTGCGGTAGCGAAACAGCATTCGGATGCTACGGTTATGCTGGCTTAAGCAACAAAAGCTATTTCAGATGCTGTGAAAAGAATAGCCGATGCCGCAGAAGTTCAAGCTGAAGCTGCAAGAACAAATGCTGAAATTCAACAAAAAAATTTATTGTCCCTAGAAGCAATAACTATGGTGCTGACAAAAAAATATAAAAAAATGAAGCAGTGTTATAAATTTTTTTTTTTTTTTTTTTTTTTTTTTTTTTTCATATATTTATTTATTGTATCTTCAAAAATGAACTAACAATAAGTAATCAAATCTTAAATCTAAATATAATTATTAGGCCCGACCAGTGTCGGACATAAACTTAGTGATAGTTATAAATAATACATAAGTAGTGATAATCAAAAAGGAAAAAAAAAAATAAACGTATTTTCAAGAAGTCCCATCTGGAGTGTTGGGAATAAGAGCCCTTGTGTCCCTCTTTTTTAAGCGGATATTTCCAGTAAAGTTCAAGATATTACGAGCGAGCGGATTAGGATGTGTCTCGAGTTTTGTTAAATATTTGCCTACGTATTTTGCAATTTCTTCAGTCACTAGTGGCATATTTAAATCGCGATGTATATTTGAATTTTTGATGTACCATGGAGCCGATGTTATCAAACGTAAAATTTTGTTTTGCCTTCGTTGGATTCTCTCAACACTTGAAGCTGAAGCAGTGCCCCATAGCTGAATTCCATAGCACCATATTGGCTTCAAAAGCGACTTGTATATCAAAAGTTTGCAGTCTAGGCTGAGTGTTGAATTTCTGCCAATAGATTTGAGTTAATTTAAGTTTCATTTGAGTTAACTTAGAGTCAATGTGATATTTCCATGTAAGCCTTCGATCAAGGTATTTCACTTGAGAATGTTGAGGAATACTTTGATTGTTGATTCGAATGGGAGAGCAAGTATCTTTTCTTAGGGTAAACGTTATGTGGACACACTTTTGTTCATTTACTTTAATTCTCCATAAGTTCAACCATATTTCAAGCTGGGTAATGTGTTCTTGGAGATTGCGGGATGCCTCATCAGGGTTTTTGTGTATACTCATACAGGCTGTATCATCGGCAAATGTAGAAGTTAAGATGTTATTGCTCACAGGCATATTACAAGTATATATTAGATACAAGACTGGCCCCAGAATACTGCCCTGTGGCACACCGGAAGATATAGATTCGGGCACACTCGTGAACTCTCCTTCCACAACAGTGAACTTCCTATCAATAATATAACTTTCCAAAAGCTTTTGTATGTTTATTGGTAGGTACGTCTTCAATTTTAAAACTAGGCCATCGTGCCATACTTTATCAAATGCCTGAGAAACATCAATAAAGAGAGCAGAACAATACTTCTTTTCTTCAAATGTTCTTCTTACAACTTGGACCAATCTATGCGTTTGTTCAATGGTGCTATGCTGACTTCTAAAACCAAATTGATGGTCCGGGATGCACCCATTATCAGCTAAAATTTTGGACAATTTAGTCATGAGCAGCTTTTCGAAAAGCTTTGAGATTGTTGATAGTAAGCTTATAGGCCTATATGACTCAGTCTTGGTAAGATCTTTTCCCGGCTTTGGAATCATTTTTATTTTGGCAATTTTCCAGTTATGTGGAAAATACTGCATTCTTAAAATGGCATTAAAAATAAATAGCAGGATTTTTATTGCAATTAGAGGCAAATTCATCAGCATCTTGTTACTAATGCCATCAATACCTGGAGCTTTCTTCGGGTCGAGTTCAGCAATTATTTTTTGTAGTTCACGCAACTTAAACCTTAAGGGACGAGGGGGTAGAGAAACTACACTCGGTAATTCGGCAGCACCCGTACATGAATTGGGAGTAAATACAGATTTTAAATGCTCAGAAAATAAATTACCTTTCTCACTATCGCTTCTCGCCCAGCCTCCGGTCGAAGTACGCAGTGGTGATTTAAGGTCAACGGGTCTTTTAAGATTTCTAGTAGCGCGCCATAAAGAGTAATTAGATGCTGACGTTACATCAAGACCTTCTAAATACTTTTCCAGTAGTGCAGTTTTTTCCGACGATAGCAGCTCTTTGAGTCGTTTAGTACATTCTTTAAGTCTGATTTTATTTAGGGGTGATCTGTGTTGCTGCCATTCTCTTCTAGCTCTCCTTTTTTCACATACAAGACGTTCAATTTCCGTAGAATAAATTCTATTAAAGCCAGTCTGCGGATAGGAGATAGTGGCATGTTCAGCAGCCTGTTTAATATTTTCGTTAAGATTGGCAATGTTAAATTCAATATCATCAGATGATCTTAGCTGAATGTTTTCTACGCAGTGACTACTAAGATACTTTTTGAATCCTAGCCAGTTGACCCCATTAATCATTTTCACATATGAGTTAGTTAAATCACTCCTTAGTGGGTTGAAAATTGTTACTATTGTGGGAGAGTGATCGGAGGACAGATCTAGAGAGGCCTCTACGTGAATTAAGTCTCTATGAATATTTTTCGTAACGCCAAAATCTATAACATCTGGAATTTTTCTTACGTCAGTAGGCCAGTAAGTAGGCTCCCCGCTCGAAATGACATCTAAGCCCATTTTTGAAATTGTATTAAACAACGCTCGACCTCTAGGTGTAACAAGACGCGAGCCCCAGTACGTATGTTTTGCATTGTAGTCACCAGCTGCCAGGAAACAAGATCCAAGCGATTTGTAGAACTTCTCATACTGATCTTCGGTAACTGAAAATCTGGGAGGTGAGTAAATTGATGATATCACGAAATTCGCACAAAAATTGTCTACGAAAATATTCGTTGCTTGCATATATTCTTCAGTAACGTTGTCAAGGACATAGTGCTTGAGTCTTGACTTAATTAGAATTGCTGATCCACCGCATGCTCTCCCTCTAGGGTCCTTTGTATCATATAAAGTGTAACCATTTACTTTAAATAAGCTTCTTGAGGTCAAATGAGTCTCAGAAACCAACATTATATCAATATTTTTTTCCATGAGAAAGTGCTCAAGTTCATTTTTATGTTGGCGAATGCCATTTGCGTTCCAGAAACATATTTTTAACGTGTTCATGGTTTGTTAACTAATGCTTGAAGCAGTGTATTCTGCATTCGCAGCATCTCTTGCATCATATTAGTCATATTTGTAGTAAAGTTATTTATAGTTAGCACCAAATTCTCAATAGTAGCTTCAAGGCGACTAAAGTTAAAGCTTGAGTTTGCATTCGTTGAATTATTTGGCGGTGGAACAATTTGTGTGCGAATAGAACTAGTCTTAGCAGCATCAGCATACGATATTCGTGAAGTAACTGGTTGGCTTATTTGAGCAAAAGTGGCGGAGTTCGCGTTTACTGGTTGAGCTGGAGTTAATTTGGATTTTTGACCCATAGCCTGTTTAACGTAAGAATATACAGGGCATCCTCTGTAGTTAGCGGTGTGATTACCTCCACAATTACTGCATTTTTTTTCTGATTGATCTTTTGGCTTAGTACAGCTGGCAGTACCATGCAATTCACCGCAGATAACACAAACTGTAGGTAATTTGCAGTAAGTTTTTGTATGGCCATATTCTTGGCAATTATGGCACTGTACGGGACCTGAACGCTTACGTGGCTCTTCAACTGTGATTTTTCGGTGTAAGAGATACTTTACGCTATAAATTGGATGGGTTTCATTTTTTTTTTCAATTTTATGTCATTCGGCTCCAGTTCGACCCGAAATAGGGGTTGGGGGACCTTTTCTCTGTTAATTATGTTGGTAACATTTTTTACTTTAAATCCTTGGTCGACAAGTGCACACTTCACTTCTTCGGGCTCAACATATGAATCTATGCCCTTTAATACTATCTGTAGGCCTTTAGCACTCTTAAGTTGGTATGTGTAAAAATTTGTTTTATTTTTTTCGAATTCACTAACAATTTTTCGAAAATGTTTTTCATCATATATTTGGATTTTAGTTTCATCAATATTAACTCGTTTAATTGGAACGATGTGAAAAGTATTTTCTCCAATGGTCGACAGTAGTTTTTTTAGAAGCGCGTTAGAATTTTTTTCTCTCAAATAAATAGGTGGTGGCTTAAAAGACTTTTGCGATGATGTAGCGGGCTTGTCGTTTTTGTCTTGCAATAATGAAAAACGATTTTGACGATTGGTAGAAGATGCACTGTTATCCCTAGACATCTTTGGAGCTGATGAAATTTTAGAAGAATTTGGGCTTCGCCCACGCTTTACCACGGTTATATATCTGTCCATTCCTACTTGTACCTTTGGTTTTGAGTTACTGTTATCTGTAGTGATAACTTGGTTTAGTGATGAACACGAGCCCGGATCGGATGATATCGCTGACTTGAATGAAGAAGTACTAGGCAATTGTAATGTTAACGAATCACTAGTTGGCATTGGACAAAGCGAAGTTGATCGCTGACGAAAAAGTGGCTTTGCCGTTAGAAAAAGACTATCATCAGATTTCTTATTTTTATTGTTAACATTGAGAGCTTCAGAACTCACAGTAAAATATGCATTTCTGCCGTTTGAACTCACTTCACAATTTTTTGTTTTTGAGGTACTCATGTAGAGTATTCCTCAAGGGCACTTTGTTTGCGGTTTTTGTTTGTTTTTGTTTTTTGTTTCTTGCTATGTAAAAATAATATCAGCAATATTTGCTTTGCTTATTTATCAAAGTTAATATGTATGTATTACGGTTATTATGTATTACGAATATTTTTTTATGATTTTTTGTTTGTTTAATATGTATGTATATGGAAAAAAAAAACTCCGCTAAGACGTCTGTTCACTATGAAGGTTCAGCGAGAACTCGTGTTATAAAATAAATAAACAATTAGTACCAAATTTTGTAAAACGAAAACGTAAGCGTTGACAAATTTTATATGAAAAAATATATTACAAAAACAAAATACATATGTACAAAGTTTGTCAACGCTTAACGTTTTCGTTTTACAAAATTTGGCCCATAATAATATACATATGCAATATACGTAACAGAAACGACTCGAATTAATTATTATAATAATACCTTAAGCAAATACATATATGTATGTATGTATACAACCAAATAAATAAGCAAATAACTAAATACAGCGGCTGACAGATACATATATTCAACGCATAGGCTTGTGGTAATGATATTAGGACATACATAAATACATATCGTTTTACCAAATGCATTTACACAGCAATAATTACTTCATTAATGAGCTATTTGGAAATGAATAAATAAATGAACAAAAATGTTTTCTTTTTATACAAATAAAAAAAATTAATTTAATTTCCAAATAGCTCATTAATGAAGTAATTATTGCTGTGTAAATGCATTTGGTAAAACGATATGTATTTATGTATGTCCTAATATCATTACCACAAGCCTATGCGTTGAATATATGTATGTATCTGTCCGCCGCTGTATTTAGTTATTTACAGTATATTTGCTTATATACCTTCTATAAACCAATAATATGTTTTATGTATAATAAATTAATTTTACCTATACTAGCTTTTAAATATGTATGTATGTATATGTAAATGATATTGAAATATAATAAAATACATATGTACATATAGATGTTGTTGAAAAAATTTTATATCATTTTTAAACTCTTTGTGGCTCTAAAAAGAGCCTTTTTATATTTGCTTCACAAATTTATTGCAACACTTCTTCTAATCGCTACCGCAGTAGCTTCTTCGCCTTCGTTGTCTTCATGGTTAATAGGATCGTCTCGTACTTCTACTTCATCTACAAATTCGTGCACACATCTGTATTTTATGCACATATTATGGACCGCACAACATGCATTTATAATCCCTGTAGATTGCTCAGGGCAGTAATGAAGACCTCTTGAGCCGATAATACAACGAAATCTGTTTTTGAGTACACCGAAACATCGCTCGTGCTTCGTGTTGAAACGTCTTGCATAAATATCTTTCGGATTCCTGAACGGCGTCAACAGAAAAGGTTGCATATGAACGCATCATGGTTGGAGGCGGGATGAGCCGGGAGCATCTACAAACATGATGGTCATTTTGTAGTCGCAAATCTAAAATAAATATAAATCGTAAGAAAATGATATAGAGTTTTGTAGGTAAGTATGTGCTTACCATCATTGTGTTTATACTACAGTATCCCTTTCTGTTATAATATAAACGCTTCAGTTCCTCGCCTGGAGACTTAATGCGAATATGTGTTCCATCAACACATCCTATTACACCCAGGAACCCTGTGCGGTCGAAAAAATGTTCAATAATTTCCGCTTCTTCTTCAATACAAGGCATTTGCATCCATTGCGGACAAATCCATTCCTCAAACATCTGTAAGCATTCTGTAATTATTCTGTGCACTGTTGCTTTAGATGTTGAGGAAACGTTCTCGTTTCCGATTGCTCGTTGGTAGCTCCCCGTGGCCAAGAAGCGCAAGAAAGTCGCAATTTTAACATCCGGCCGAATTTGGGTGCTACGGAATGCTGGTGACCATTTATCTTTCAGCATTTCCAACAACAAAACAAAAATATCTTTCGACTCACGAAAATTTGCTACGAAACTAAAACAACACATTTATGTATGCATATATGTATAAAAAACAGACACATCGATATGTAGTACTTATGTCCGTAAGTACGTATGTTAACATTTATGTATACATACATGTATACAAGTACCTACTGCATTGATGGCATATCCAGAACATTTGAATTGTCTCGCAAATATCTGCCAGAAACATGCTCCTCCTCTACATCTTCTTCCAAAAAATAAACTGCCACGGAAAGAAACATTTTGATGCAATATTAATCAATAAAATAACGCAATGCAGCACAAAATATTTGAATATTTTATTATTTTTATTTATAAATGTTTTTTTTAATAAAACCACTAACAAAATTACACTTTTTTAATTGCAAATTCAAATACTGAAAACAAATGTCTTTTGTTTACTTCTTTGTTGTCATTTGTAAGTAGCGCAGAGCTGCATTTTTGTAGCCTCATTTACGTGTTTTAGCGATTTTTATTTTCAAACAAGCGTTTAATTTAACGAATAGTTGGTATGGCAATATAGTAATTTGACAATTAGTAAAAGGATTACGTTAGAAACGTAACACCTGACGACCGACCAGTCGATAATTAGTGAGGCGCTTAAGAGAACGATAATGAGTGACTTCATGTCGCTCGCTTAACATATCGATCGACATCGTGAGCCAGGCAGTTAGTACACAGTGACTTGTGCAGTCCAATTAAAAATCTGTCACCATCCGGTGGCCGATATTTTTTAACTTTGACCGATGATAAAAGCAGATACTGTAGTGTGTATTTTATTAAACATAAAAATGAAGTCATACATAAAATCAAAGAATTTGTTATACAAACAGAAAATAAATTTGGTAAATGTATAAAAACAATTCGCACTGATAGAGGTGAAGAGTATTGCAGCAACGAAATGGATTCATTACTTAAAAGTAAAGGTATAATGCATCAGTTGACAGCCCCTTATACTCCTGAACAAAACGGTGAAGGTGAGAAGAAAAATAGAAGTCTCGTTGAAATGGCAAGATGTATGTTGATGGATTCAAAAGTAAATAAAAGATATTGGCCTGAAGCAATAAATACTGCAAACTATTTACTAACTGCGTTATTCATAAAAATTAATTCAGGTTTATTAACTGCTTATTTGACATATTTCTATGGAAATTAGTCAAATAAACCTTGAAATAAACGTAAAATATTTTAAATGAATTAGACCGTAAATCGTGTACCATCAAATGCTCTTAACATGACTCCGTACAAATCCTAGTTTAAAATTAAGCCTAACTTAAAACATATTAAAAAAATTCAGTTCTTATGCTTTTGTACATATAAATAAACAACAGCGCCGTAAACTTGATCCAGTTTCGAAGAAGCTTATTCTAATGGGGTATAGTTAGGAATCCAAAGCATATCGTTTCTTAAATCCTGAAAATAATGAAATTGTAATTAACAGAGATGTTAAATTTATTAATGATGAATTGAAAAACAACTTCAACTTCAACAGTTCCTAGCATAACCACGGAAGAATGTAATAGAGAAAATACCGAAAATTTAAAACCATTAGAAATGATATCATTTGATTTTCGGCACTATAAAACAGATAGCATATGATACTGAGGTAATAAATAATTAAGTTAATATAAACGGCGATGTTTTAATTTCAGAAGGGGATGATTTTGCTGGATTTGAAACTGCAGACAATAGCATAAGTTCTGAGGAAGAAGAAAATGAAGTAATCTAAAGAATATCATCCAGATCAACAAAAAGAATTGCTCCCAAAAGATATGCAAAGATATGAACCTAAAAATTATAATGAAGCTATGAAAAGTGCAAATAATAATAAATGGTTTTTGGCTATGCAAGATGAAATTAATTCTATGCAAGTGAATAATACTTGGAATTTCGTTAAAATTCCAAAGGGTAAATCTGTAGTTGGATGCTAATTTATATATAAACTAAAAACAAAGGTTGATGGTAGCAAACGTTTAGTTGCAAAAGTTTACTCTCAGAAGTACGGTGAAGACACGTGTTGTAAAAATAACAACATTAAGAATTTTATTAACAATAGCATCATATAAAAATATGTTTGTACATCACATAGATGTTAAAACTGTATTTCTAAATAACGAAATAGATAATATAATATATATCAAACAACCTGAAGGTTTTGTCGAACCAGGAAAAGAAGATTTGGTATATAAATTAAATCGCAGTATATGTATATGGCCTTAAACAATCAGCTAGATGCTGGAATCAACAAATCAATGATGTTTTCATAGAATTCGGATTCAGAAGGGGAGAAGCTGATAATTGCTTATATGTAAAGGATAATTGCTTATATGTAATGGAGTACCAAAATGATTTTATTTACGTGCTTGTATATGTTGACGATATTATTGTTGCTTGCAAACATGAGAGAACGATAAAAAGTTTTATAAAGGATGTATAAGTACATTTCGAAATCACAGATTTGCGATCTTTAAAATTATATTTGGGAATTCAAATTATAAGAAACATAAATGACATATTTTTGTTGGATCAAATAAAATACATAAATAAAATATTAAATGAAAATAATATGAAAAATTCAAAGACTTCAAATACTCCTTTAAAATTTAAAAGGAATTCAAAATTTAAAGTTATGTGTAGCAACAAATGAAGAACTTAAATTAGAAGGTTTTACAGATTCAGACCGGGCAGGTGATAGTAATGGAAGAAAGTCTACTAGTGGCTGTTTGTTCAAATGGGGGAACTCAACAATTCATTATGCGGCTAGAAAACAAAATATTGTCACTATTTCATCTACAGAAGCAGAACTAGTAGCTTTAACTGAAGCAAGTCAGCAAACCGTGTGGATTATTACGATGTTAAAAGATTTTGGACTTGAAACAACACCTAAACTATTTGTGGATAATCAAAGCACATTAAAAGTTCTAGAATCAGTGAAAATTAATTCGAGATCCAAACATATTGATGTGAAATATTATGATGCAAGAGATCTTATGCTAAATATAGTTATTTTATATCAATACCTTCGAACAGATCAAATGCCTGCATATGTTCTTACCAAACCATTATCAAAAATTAAATATTGTAAATTTCGAGATCACTTAGGTTTAAGAGAATAACTAGATTTTGTTATTGAGAAGGGGTGTTAAATATAAACTTTGTACAATAACACTTATTACATACTTTTATAAAAATCTAGTTTTCAATTGAATTTATGTATTTTAATTTTTCATATCTAAAAATTTACTTTTCATAAAAGAACTTCATAGAACTAACAACCATAAAATTATTTCAAGAAAAATAGAAGAAAATGTATCTTGGTTTCACTTGTTTCCTTATGGCAGAAATGGATTGCAGGAAAATCGATCTTATCCTATTACAACATTAGACTACTTTCAAGCTAGAATATTGGGAGCTGATACACGTTTTCTGACACATGAATATCTTTTTTATGCACTGTCAGTAATGGAGTTATTTAGAGCAAAATGTAGGTGTGGTTTTAAGAATGCGTCAGGAAGAAACTCGACCTGAAAATCTGGTTGAAAATATTCACCTCAAAATGCGGAATATGCTAGGATCAAATGCATACTGGCAAAGTGCATGTTCACTTATTGCCATGGTTAAAAATATGGGTCCTCCTACGTGGTTCCTTACTTTAAGCTGTAATGATCTAAATTGGAACGATATGTTTAAAGCACTTCTAATTTCTGCAGGAAGGCCGAACGAAAATCCAAACGATTTAAGTTTTAATGACAGACAAAAATTGGTGTATGAATATCCTGTCACCTTCAGTCGTCAATTTATGATACGCATTAATTCTTTCATGAGATTTAAAAAAAATAGCGATACAGTTTTATGAGGACGACTTACATATTACTGGTGGAGGATTGAGTTTCAGAATCGTGGAAGTCCACACTTACATATGTTGTGCTGGATTGAAAATACGCCGAAATTTGGCAATCCTGAAGGCAGATCATTGATCAATGATATTGTTCGTGTTCTTTAAGTAATGAAAATAATGAACTAAATGAAATCGTTCAACGGGTTCAAATGCACTCTCGTTCAGCAACATGCTTTAAGTGTAGGAATGATCATTATTGTAGGTTTAATTATCCAAGATCGGTGAGTAATCAAACAGTTTTGTTAGGACTAGATGGAACTTTGCGCAATAATGGATCCGCAGATACTTAAACTATGGAAAGCAAACATGGACATACAACCCTGTGGAAATGTGACAGCTGTACCTTATTATATCGCTAAATATACTTCAAAACATGAACCACAGGATATTGGTCAAGCGGTAAAAGATGCCGTTAGTAGATTGTGGTCAAGTCATGGTGATATCGGTAGGCAATTGTTTGCCGTCTCTATGGCAATTTTGAATCATCGGAGAGTATCAGCTTGCGAATGTGCATTCAGATTATGCCACCTGAAACTAAGAGATAGTTCACGAAAAGAAGTTCTTGCCAACACATGCCGACCTCATGAACGATACATAATCCTTCGGTATGACAGTGATCAAGGTCAAAGGGCAACTTGCTTAGAACACCTCAGTTTAGCAGGCGATGAAGAAGACGGTGACAAAGAAACCTATGAAGAATTAGAAGGTGGAACTGAAACTGGACAAACGACTGTCAGACTTCTAAATGGAAACATCATGAGAAAGCGAAGGAGGCCTGCGATTCTGAGAACTCGTTATTACACGTAAATGGCGAGCAAGCTTTTATGGAACAAAGAGATCGCCTACGCCCACTTCATGGAGATTCTGTTGAGCGATTTAAACATATTGAACATGAGCTTCAGCAAGTTATTGGTCAAGTACTGGCACTAGCCGAGCCTACAGCATTGAATGACGCTATGAAAACGAACTCAACACAGAAAACCAGGATGTAGGGGTGATTATCGATGGATATAATTGATATCGGAAGTGGCTAATATTGATATCGAAGTAGATGATGTTGGAGGAGAAGTTCATTCCAATATTACACACAAAGAATTTCAAGCCATGACCAGCAGCATGAATAAAGAGGAAAAAAATATATTCGATAAAGTCACAAAGCAAATGCGAGAAGAAGTGACAAATAAAGCTAACACAAATATACCCTTAAAATTATTCGTGACAGGAGGAGCAGGGAGTTGAAAACCTTTTGTACTGAAGACTGTAGTGCATCATATTCAGCGGTGTTATGCTCCAAAAACAGATCAGTTGTAACCGCACCAACAATAGTTGCAGCGCGTCTTGTCAATGGGAAAACCCTTCATAGTGCATTCACCTTAGCCATTGAAAAAGGTAGAGCAAAAGTATACAGACAGATGACAGGACAGCGGCTGGAGGATATGAGAAGAAAGTGGCACCACATTCGTTGGCTCATAATAGATAAAATATCTATGATTTTTTATGAAGTTTTACGATATATTCATCTCCGCTTTTTTTAACTTAAAAATTAAACGGGTTTTAAACTTAAGTTCTATTTAAGTACAAAATTAATTTTTACAGATCCATTTAAATAAAACTTAAGTTTTTCATACTACCATATGATTTTGACAGTTCTGCAAATTATGAAAATTGCACATTGAACTTTTTCATTATTTTATAAAAATATGCAATAAATAAACTCGTGATTGTGATTGTGTTATTATTAATATCAACTAAAACAATGAATTCAGATGAAGAAGATATGAATGATGCAGCATTCTGTGCAAAATTAAAAAGACAAATTTTGCGGCGTCCACGTACAATAAGAAGTAGACCAAACCATTTTCATATTTTTGGGGACACTGATTTCTACCACAGATTTCGAATGTCGAAGAAATCTGCCTACAGCATTTTAGAGTTAATTGACGGTCATATAAAAAATCCAACTACCTGGTAAGTAAAACTTTTATACAACAAATTAAACAGTCGCATTTCAGAAACTATGCATTTCAGGAATCATTCGCTTAGTGAGGAGCACATGCTTTTAATATCTTTAAGAGTTTACACAATTGGTGGAATGTTGAGAACAATTGGGGATGTGTACTGTGTGTCAACGACAACAGTGTCTAATGTTGTAGCTAATGTTGCGCACTATATAGCTTTATTGAGGACTAATTTTATCGTATTTCGAAAAACAAATAAGAGTTTTACGATATCGCTAAACTTCCTCATGTTGTTGCGGCACTTGATTGCACGCATGTGAGAATAATATCTCCAGGTAAGCTTACACCAATACTACCAAAGCTTTCTCAAAACGCATATAACTTATTTTATAGTTGGAGGTGAAGCTGAGCTGTACAGAAACAGGAAAGGATCTTTTTCTGTAATTGTGCAAACTATTCGTGACGCGCACTTAAAAATCCTTGATATAGTTTCTAGATGACCTGGATCTGCACATGATTCGAACATTTTGGTAAATTCAAAAATTTATTCTAGGTTCTGCGACAATTAGTTTGGAGAAAGCCTTATTGTAGCTGTAATGAGTCACAAATACGTACACGCAACTGTATCGAAAGGAGTTATGGTTTGTGGAAAACGAGATTTCCCATTTTGTGTTTGGGCATTCGCCTAAATATGAAAAAAGTAGGTGTTATTATAGCAACTGCTGTCCTACACAATATATGTTGCTTTAACAAGGAGAGCGAGCTCTTACCTTTACCAGATAATCTACAATCGGCCGTAGATTTCGTGAATAGTGTGCCAAACAACATTTTCCCAAAAATTCTAATAAAACCAATACTACACGCCGAAATTTAATAAATAATTATTTCAAAAATTTATTGTAAACTTAAAAAAAACATACAATCAAAATAAATAACAACTCACTTATAAAAAATTAACAAAAACAATAAAAAGAAAAATACATTAAAAAATACAAATAAATTCGTTTTACTTAAAATTTAAAATAATTGCAAGTTAACATTTGCTGGAATAAACTCTATTATGCTGCTGTGTTGTTTTACTATTTCCAGCAAATAGTCGACTTCGGAAGCAGTAAAATTTGGGCTTATTTTGTCCATTTCACTTTAAATAACTTGTATAAATAAATTATGAAAATTTTTTAGGCCCTAGTACGTTTTATAAAGCAGCTGTTAAGTGAAAAAGTTGTTTATATTTTTTGACATTTAATAGTGGTAGCGTACTTTTATTACGAATATATACACAATTTAATAGTGCTACCATACTTTTATCACAATTAAATACCAAACACATTTTCACACTGAAAAACTGAAACCATATTTAAATAACACTTAAGTTTTAATAAAAATTAGCTAAATATGTATTTAAATATTAAGTTAAGGCAACCAATTATATTTCAAGGAGACCCACATTTGTGGCATTACTTTGGGCTTTGCGAGCTACAAACCAACGTCCGACAGCAAAACGATATCCAATTTATAGACCTTCTAAATAATCTTCGAGTGGGTGAGTTGAGTGTGGAACAATATCAGATTTTGCTTGAAAGAAGTCGTGTCCCTTCGCAGAATCATCACTTTTACCATAGAAACAGCCACCATCACCAGGCAGGCCCACAGAGGTACACATCAGGTTGGTGTGCTGTCATCCCTTTTGTGGAATGTGACGGTCAATAATCTGCTCAATAAATTGGATTCCATGAATATTAAAACAGTTCCATACTCTGATGATGTATCGATTGCAATATCTGGGTTTCATCTGGATACTATATCACAGGGACCAGAAGTAACACTAAATGAGGTTAGTGCCTAGTGCTCACGGAACTGATACTCTTTTCTAGGAGATACAAGGTTCCTCACTTTAACCACCCAAAGCTAAATGGCATTACCCTAACACTGTCGGATAATGTTGTCCTCGATATCAAGCTCTTCTGGAGGGAAAATCTTCAGGTAAGAATAGCGAAAGCTACAACGGCAATCTACGTCTGTAGAAACGCAATCGGACCTACCTGGGGAATAAGTCCCAAGGGAGTCAGTTGGATATTAGAGGTGGTTTTATAACCTATACTTTTTTATGAAATTTCAAACTGGTGGAAAGTATTCGACTCAGCGATTAATCAGTGCCGTATATAGGGAACTCTCCAGAAAAAGGCACTCATGATAACAGGTGCTCTAAGATCAACGCCAACAAAATCGCTTTTCGCTATGTCGGGTTGGCTTCTAGTAGATTTAGCGGCTAGAAAGCTGGTTCTACGTACCGCCGTCATACTAAACGCAATAGATGCATGGAATTACCGACTTTGGGGTCATGCAAGCATTTTAGATATAGTGGATAACATTCCGGATGTTGTCAACTACTGCACTCCCAAGCCCTACTTCAATAGAAATGTTCAAATTCCATTGGCAGAAGGGTTTTCCCCACTGAACGGAGCCGTACAGGTTTTCACGGACGGTTCAAAAGAAGGGGGAGGGTTGGTGGGGGCGTTCATATTCCAGAATATGGAATTGAAATGTCCTTCAGACTCCCGAACGAATGAAGTATATTACAGGCAGAGTTATCTGCCATTAAAAGAGCGATTCACTGGTTAATATTCTTTCGGATCTCGAATAGAGATATCCATATCATAACTCACAGTAAAACTGCTATTAGGTCTCTCATAGGTGTGTACATCACATATCTTCTCGTCCAAGAATGTGGCAAAGCCCTAGATGGAATTGCACAGTACTCAAATATTCTACATACTAAGTTGAGTGCGGGGACATGAGACTATTTCAGGAAACATAGTTGCGGAGAGGTTGATATTGATAATCTCTGTGGTCTCCTTCTCTCATCCTGCTGGAGACGTTTCGATATTACCTTTCTTGAAATAGCCCAAGACAGATGGCGCAATGAGCCAACCTGTGCAATAGCGAGAACTCTCTGGCCTTGCCTAAACTCCCATAGAACGAAAAACCTCATGAACTTCAATAAGAAGCAAACCTCGTGACCACGTTGACCGGTCAATGTGCCTTCGGAACGCATGCTACACGTATGGGTGTCCCGCTCTCGAAGATCTCCGGCTGCAGCTCTGTGGCAGAATATCCTTCGGCAGCTTACCCGAGTTATTGAAAATTTAGCTCAAAAACCGTGGCTGGTATAGCCACTTAATCGTAATTGTTTTATTATATTTCTTCCTATTCCCTTCTCAATGTTCTATGTAACATCGTATTAGTGAAAACACGATAATAAATCCGTTTCCTTCTAAAGTTTTTAACTTAACCAACGCTTAAACTTTATAAAGGTCCTAATTAGTGGTATTTGTGATTTAACTTAGTAGAGTTGGATAATATCAAAAGTCAAAATTTTAATAAATGTACACATGTAAATTACCCGTACTTTCAAATTATTGTGTGTGTTTTTATATAATTTTTGGTGAGTATAAGTTTCAGTTAAAAATTTGTATAAGAAAAAAACACTAGGTCGTGTCTACTCAGTCCATCAGTCTGTGAAGTATTGTGCACAACATATAGAGAAGCCTGTAAGCTTTAAGCTTACTAGAGGATCACAGCCATTGGTATCTCACTATGGAAGAATGCTGTTGTTTCGTCTACACCCTAACAAATTTTAACAGTTTTTGCCATCATTATATCAACATGTTTCCCATCTTATCCCCATTTGTGGAGCAAGTATAAAGAAAACATGGCCGATGGTATTTTGCATCGTAATCGTACAACCGCCATAAATCTTGAAATTGATTTCAATGCTAAAATATTTAATGAGGCGTTGATTTCAATTGAAGACTTAGCTTAGGAATGTCTGGAAGATGTTGCCAGAATTAGGAATTTCAGCTTTAAATCCTCCTGCACAAAAAGCATTTACCGAAGAGTTTTGACGTGAACGGCAAAACGATCAGAATTTATTAATACAGTCAGTAAGAATAAATGTTCAACTTTTAAACAACCAGCAGAAAAAAACGTACAAAACTCTTATGACAGCGGTTAATGCAGGTTATGGAGGAATCTTCTTTCTCGATGCACCTGGTGGTAAAGGCAAAATGTTTTTACTTTCCCTCCTTTTGGCTTCGGTTCGCTCACAAAACCAATTTGCACTTGCAGTAGCCTTCTCTGGTATTGCTGCTACCCTATTATAGGGAGGAAGAACTGCTAATTCTGCCCTAAAACTACCTTAAAACTTGCAAACGGCAAATGAGCCAACATGTTATTATTTGGGTTGAATGTACAATGGCTCACAAACAAGCATTAGGGGCACTTGACAGAAAATTAAAAGACTTGCGAAATAATCAAGAGATATTCGGAAGGATTATGACTCTATTAGCTGGAGACTTTCACCAAACGCTGCCAGTTATTCCAAAATCAACTCCTGCTAATGAAATTAATGCTTTCTTGAAGTCATCATATTTATGCAAAGAAGTGAAAACTCTCAAATAACAAAAAATATGCGAGTTGCTCTTCAAAATTATCAATCAGGGTATGTGTTTTCAAATCAATTGTTAGACATGTGTAATGGGAAAATACCGACTAAATCTACTACAGCCAGATCTCTTTTCCTAGATTTGTTGTTAAAATGCTGATGAGAAACGCTATTAAAGCAAAGATAACCATAGGAAAATTTAAAGGTGAAGAAGTGCTTATTCCAAGGATATATATTATGATACCAAGTGATCTACCACTTAAGTTTAAACGCATCCTTGCATTCGCAATGACGATTAATAAATCTCAAGGACAATCGTTAAAAGTGTGTGGGTTACACCTATAATCCCAATGTTTTGTGGTCAATTGTATGTTGCGTGCTCGATTCTCGAGTCGGTACAACGTTAACACTATTCATTTTCTCTCGAAATAGAAAAATTAAAAAATATTGTGTATCATCAAGCTCTAAAAAATTACGAATTACTTATATGTTTTCAGTTTTTCAGTTCTCGTTGTACCTTCATAGTGAACAGACGTAATAGCGGAATTTTTCTTACATACATACTAATAATAAATAAATATAAACTTTAACTTGAATAAACAAAATTAATTGACATGTATGTATGTAAAACAAATTTATTAAGAAATTGTTTCATAAACGAAATTATTTTAAACATAAAAATTATTAAGAACAAACTATCGATTGCGAAATAAACAGAATAAACACTTTATTAAACTTTTATTAGCGTAATCATTTTTGTATTTAAATAATAACTTTCATTTAAAAAGAAATTTTTAAAATAAATCAGAATTAATTCAGGAACAAAAGAAGAAAGACGTGTTTTTTTTCACAGTGTCTTTGACACCCAACATAACTCGCGTGAATAGATGTCTGGTAGTGTTGTTGGATTTGTGTGCTATTTTTGTTTTGTCATCCTTTATGATATTTTTCAAAAGTTTGCTTTCAGTGAGTTTCGGTACATATGGTACACTGTAAAAAATTACTCCATCCTTTAGTTGATTTATTTTTCCATTGTTTGTTAATGCTGTATTTATCAATTTATTTGTAAGATTTATAGGAAAGTTATTGTTGGTTGGTAATGTTTTGAGTTTTTTTTATATTTTCTTTTTTGAACTTTTCATGGCTTAGGATCATTACCTTTTCTATTAAGTTGTTCGTAGTTACAAATTGTTCCTCTATCCGATCGGCTTTTACAAAAAGAGATCTTGTACCGCGAATTGCGAGATGGTGGCTCACTATTCAAGAGTTTAATTTTATTGTGGAATATCGGCAAGGGTCTCGAATGACACATGCTGATGCATTAAGTAGAAACCCGGTAAATGTTTTGCATGTGGATGTTACTGAAATGGATTCGATACTATCTTTGCAGTTAAATGATGAAAGGTGCAGATATCTTATTGAAATATTAAATAAGCATCCAACAAATAAAGAGGAAAAACATGAACATAGTGAATATAATTTAAAAAAAGGTAGGTTATATAGAAGAACAATAAACGGTTATAAGTGGGTTGTTCCAAATTTTATTCAATCATTATGACTAGATTGGGCATTTTTCTTTGGAAAAGACGATTTCTTGTATACAAGAAAAATATTGGTATCCTAACATAAAAAATTATGTTGCCTCCCATGTTCATATAATAAGGTACCTGGTGGTAAGGAAGCAGGAATGTTATATCCAATTGATAAAAGTAACACACCTTTTGATACTGTTCATGTTGATCATATTGGTCCATTTACAAAGAGCATTCATAAGAATATGTATATAATTGTTTTGGTGGATGTGTTCACGAAATATGATATGTTAAAAGCAGTGCAGAGTACAAAAGTAGAACCTTTTATGAAATTTTTAGATGAATTTATACGCGTTTTCGGAGTTCCTAGGAGATTGATTTGTGATAGAGCTAGTACATTTACTTGTCATAAATTTATGAAATATACCCAAGAGTATGGAATGAAAATAATACATAATGCGACATCAACTCCATTTTTAGTCGAACTATAGTGAATTTTAATCAGAAATAATTTCTTAGTCGGGCTTAAGTTCAGTAATTTAAATTCTGGTTCAACTCTCTACCCCAGTAGATAGACTTGGGTGCTGATGGAGTGCGTGGCTGCACATAAGAATATCGGTATTTCCCCCAGCTAATAAAGTCTAATTTAATTTTTCTTCTCTTCTTTAGAAAGTTACATTAATTAATAAAAATATTTCATTCAACAAGAATTGAAATTACTGAACTTAAGCCCGACTAAGAAATTATTTCTGATTAATAATAATAATAATATATAATTCTAGATGCTTCACGAGAACGTGAGTGATGGAGCGTGGCCGAGTTGTAAGCAATGTACTGAAAACATTTTTAAAATGATCAAAGATACACTTTAGAAATTTTTTGTGAGAAAAGAAAATATTTGTAGGAAATAAAAAAATTATTATTCTTTGGAGAGACTAAAACGAAAGACTGATTTTGATTCAAGCTTTTAATATATATTGTTTGTGAGTAAAAATACATTATTATTAGTAGGTACGAACTTTAATAAGAAAAGGATAAAACGAGACATTCCTGGAAATTAAGAGGCCAAGTACTTCGTCTTTCGGATGAAGTTGCTCAAAATATGTTCTGGTAATATAAATACAACGGCAAATCTTAAGCTGAACGTACATAACACGCGTTAGTGCTTTGAAATAGTGTTTTTTAATACGACAAGTTACACCTGAAACTCCTTGACGCCTTTCGTTTACCTTCAACTTTTTAACGTGTTGTGTTGTTTTGACAACTAATCAGGCGACAATAAAAAATAACAAATTAAAAAAATTAGAATCATGAAGAAAAATCTTATTGAAGAGTTTGAAATGTATGTTATATTGCATAAAAAAGGAATTGAAAATGTTCCAAGTAAATTTTTCAATGTAAAAATAAATAAAAAAGCTGATAGAAGAGGCGTTTATTACGCGAGTTAAGGTCTTTGTGGCAGACGCCATAGAACGTATTAAATAAATTAGATAATAAGTAACAAGTAAAACATATGTATATACTTTGTAAACAATAAATAAGAAAGAAAATAAACTTGTTTGTTTAAGATAACAAGTAAAACATATATTCTTTGTAAACAATAAATAAGAAAGAAAGTAACACATGTACTTTTATCATAAGTAGTAAAACACATGTTGAATAATTTAAGTTACTGATAAAATATACCCTAGTTGTAAGAATTGGAACAAAGAAATAGTGATAAGATACCTTAGTATAAAAGGAAGCATCATACACATTGTTCAGTTAGTTAAGATTTAGCATAAGAACTAAATTAACTCAATCGAGTTAAGAAAATAAAGACGCATAGCCGTCACAAAATATTATTTTTTTTAATTCACCAAAACAGCATATCATTAATTCGCGTGTTGTGTAACTTCGTCGACAACTAACGCGTGTTATGTATTTTTAACTTTGCGCTTAGAGGCTTCAGCTTTACAGCTGCTATTAAATTTATTATAATTTAGTTCATTTAAATAAAAAATACGTGTGGCACTCGGGGACTGCCGCGGAAAAGCAATTGCTTAGCATTTTTTTGATCAACTTATGCAATTATAATTATTTATTTTTTTTTATTTATGCAGTATTTTTTTTCTATGATATTAATTCAAGTTTTTTCTTTGATATTAATTCAAGTTTTCTTTTATTGAATAAATGAGAAGATAATAAGTGTGTTCGTTTACTTTTGCAGTAAATGAGAAGTTACTGCAAAAATTTCAAATTTACTCTCAAAAAGAGTTGTTGACGATAAAAGTACGCGAACAGAAAAATAGTAAAATTTAGTAAGATTTATGAAATTTTGATTATTCAACTCTATTTGTTATGGGTATTCGATACAATATTTTTCATAGCACGAATATTATAATAATAAATTTATAATTTATTTAATGTTATGTTTGCAATTCATTTCTTTTTAAATTTTATTTGATCTCCCTAATGTGTTGCTGGTTAATTGATTAAAAATTACATGAACTAATGTTATTGGTTACTTTAAAAACAACTGCAGTGCAAAGTAACCAGATAATTTACAGTTTTGCAACTGTAACTATATAATAAATAAACAAGATTAAAAGTAAAAACAAAGTATAATTTTATTTCAACTGTATTTATTTGACTTTTTACTTTATTAAGCTCGAGGTCGTTTTTATAAAATTGTAATTTTAATATTTCGTTAAAAGTTTTTAAAAAATAATTTGCTATGGAGATGACAAAAAAAGAAGAAAACTGGATGTAAAATGTTCCCCAGGAACTTTTCAGAGCATAGAAGCAGGTAAGTAAAACAGCTTAGTGCAGTAAGCTTATGGTGTTTGTTAGATGAAACGTTTTGGGCCACAGCTCACCATCCTATAAATACTTACAGTATTATCAGTTTAATATTAGCTTTTGATCATTCGTAAGATGACCGTTGTCTCTGTAGGGAGTAATTAAATACTCCCTACAGAGACAATGGTGGATCAATAACTATATGTGTTCCATCAATGCAACCTAAACCAATAGATCACATAGTTTTATTATTTTACTTATTCACACTAAAGCACATAAAGTACATACCAAAAGCTTTCTTAAATAAACTTTTTTTTCGAAGTAGTTGCTAGACTCTTTTTTTCTGCTTCAGTAGGCCACCCTATCGTTTCCTTGTTCAAAGAACTAATGAAAAATGTCACCCTGTTTATGATAACAGATATCGTGGATCGAGATAAACTACAGGCTTCATGACCAGTGAACCACAAAAACACAAGAATGTGTAAACTTTCCGATAGTCTTTTATCAGGGCGAAGACTTAGGTTATAACAGGCTGCCGATTTATAGTAAACCAGCCCACTTGGGTCCTTAGAAGACTTAGATAAATATCCGACAATTAAATTACTGTTGGAACTACGATCTGAGTCGCCAAGCCTGTATCATAACTTCCTGAGAATGAACTCAACCGATTTTGATTATTTGGTAGGTACCTATTCAACTAAAAACCGGAATTACATAAAAATAAGTCTTTAATAATTTATAGCTAAAATTAGTGACACCACTCATAATAAAAAAAACAACAAGGTTTCGGGAGTCAATTCCCCCACCCGATCGTTTGGCAGTTACTCTTCGATATCTTGCAACTGGAGAGAGTTTCAGATCGCTACAATATGTTTTCCGCATTCCTCACAACACTATTTCAGGAATAATTCCTGATGTATGCGATGCTATTTATAAAGTCTTAAAATCTGACTATTTAAAGGTAAAATTGTTTTAATTTGTACTTTTACTTGATATTTCATTAATAAATTGTAGGTACCATCAAAGAGAGAAGAATGGGAGCTATGGAATTTTCCCAACTGTATCGGTGCCTTAGATGGGAAACATGTTGTGATGACCGCTCCATCTCATTCCGGAAGCGTTTATTTCAATTACAAAGGTAGATACGTGGAATAAAGTTTTTAATATACTTCGTTGAATTGTTGTTTTGCAGGGACACACAGCATTGTGCTCATGGGCATTGCCGATGCATCATATAGGTTTTTGTACATCGATGTAGGTTCAAACGGTCGTATATCTGATGGTGGAGTTTTTCGGAAAAGTTCATTCAATAAAGCTCTGAAAACCGAGAAATTAAATTTGCCATCACGAAAACCCCTACCTCTACGAAATATTCCAGTACCATATGTCCTTGTTGCTGATGACTCCTTTGCTCTAACTACAAATATCTTAAAACCATATAGTGCCCGCAATTTGAACGCAATTCAAAGGGTTTTCAATTATCGGTTGTCTAGAGCCAGGCGAATTATAGAAAACGCATTTAGAATCATGTCTGCACGATTACGCGTATTGCGTAGTCCAATTAAGCTAGAACCAGTCAAAACTAGACAATTAGCTCTCGCATGCTGTGTATTGCATAATTACTTATTAAGTAGAAAAAGTAAAATGTACTTTAACGCAAGTCTGGTTGACCGCTATACTGCAGATGGCGTTCCAGTTGAAGGTGAATGGCGCAGTGAACAAAGCAGCCAAAATTTCGCAAATCTTGAAAGACACCGCTTTTATATAGCACATGAAGTTTCGGAGATAAGAGATGAATTTGCCACATACTTTGTAGAAGAAGGCGAAGTGCCTTTTCAATATAAAAATATATAGAGTACATCTTTAAATTCATAATTTTTTAAACCATTTAATAAAAAACAGCTATTTTTCATATTGATAAACTCATATTGAAACTCATTGCGCCATAGAATCTCCATTTAGGAGTTTCAGTAGCCCCCTGCCCAGATTTAGATTTTGTTCTGTAGGCGCAACCCCGAAATTGTATGCGGAGGTTAGTCCACTTGGCGTTGAGTTCTGCGGTTTTATATTTATTATTTAAATTTTCTTCAATTCTTCTCCACGCGCAGTCTCGGAGAGACTTATTATGGTAAGCTTCATCGGAAGCATCCCATTAGCACTTTTCCGCTTCCACACTCTGTATTAGCTTATAAATGTCTTGCTCGCACTATTCTTTAAGAACTTTCGGCTTATTTCGAGGCTATTTTATTATCGGCTCGCTGGGTGTTTCAATGTTCTAAAAAAATAAGTAATTAACAAAAACACATTATATAGTTTTTTCAAACCTCTTCCATCATATTAATTTATTCTACCTCCAAGAAATCTTCCATATTAATTAACAAATGTTGCTGCAATAGTCCATACGTTTTTACATACATATGTATATACATACATATTAACATAATAATAAATTTGTTTGCCTACCTGAGTATTTTGATTCATTGTGTAATCCTTAAATGTAATTTATCAATTCCACTTTTAATAATTAAATTTTTGGAGCAACAAATGGTTTTAACGCACAGCTGTTTGTTTATTTTTATTTTATGACAGTGTCGTCAGTTATAGCGCTTTTGAACAAGTAATTAAACAAAACTTTTAGCGCTTTTTTAATTTCAGTTAGTCCCCTTTTACAATTGGGAAATTGAAATGCAGACATTTTCCTCATTCTCTTTTGAACTTAACTAAACCTTTTACAATTGGGAAATTAACAGACACACAAGAAATTTATAGTTTATTTACTGTTTGTTTGTTTTATGCCTTGATACTCATCAAATATGCATACAGCCTCTGAAAGGAGAGAAAGCATGTGAAGCTATGGAATTTTTGTATATTTTTCATACCTATCAGGCATGTTCTGCAAATCACATTTTTCAAATCACATGTGATTTTGAAAGTAATTTTGGTCTTGCAGATATTTTTTTTTGCTCTTTTTAATAATTTTTGTATTGTATGTCATTTCTGCAAGACATTTATCCAATATGATTTTACAAAAGGTCTGCAAGACCACTATTACTTTTAAAATCACATGTGATTTGAAAAATGTTATGTGGCTATGACGTTTTTCGACAAAAACATCTCTCTGAATGAAATTAAGTTCTGTGTAAATGGTTGTTTAAGCAAGCATAATTTTTGCGATTTTTTATTATACTTTTACACTAGAAGATACATCACTTCGAAACAGCTGTCATTTGCCACTGTTTGTTCATACAAAAACTTTGTAAGAACAAATAATTTTTTGACCGAACTGACGAAAAATGTTAGACAGAGGGTGGTCACACTATGTTCACATTAGAGAAACTTTTATTTGCTAACAAACAAATTTATTTTCTCTAAATGTTGTTTGCCCTCAAAAATATTTTGTGGTCAGATCTATGGTAATCAAAAATTTCGTGATTTTGGTCAAATGTTTTACAAGTCTGACCGTAGCTTAAGCTATTGTAATAATAATCTTCGTTATTTATCAACATTCCAATTAAAATTTCATCTTCATCCTCGCTCTCGGATGATGACTCCATTAATAACATTATAGTGCTTAAAATAACACCATTATTTCTGCCAACACTATTTTGAACACTTGCACCACCTAAAATTAATGAACATGTTACGTATGTACACTAGGCTTATGCGTATTTTTTAAAAACAAAGGCTCACTGGGTTTTCATATGCGGGCAAAAATTCTAAGACAAACTGCGTTTTTACTTTTTTGATATCTTAAAAAAAAGTTCCGCACCAAATGCATTTTCTGCAGCAAAAATGTGGATTTTTTAATTCCAAAAAAATCTCATATTTTCGTAATGACAAAAAATTTTTTTTTAATAAACCATCTACTAGTACCCGAATTTTATAGATTTTGATCCGCTGATCACGAATCTGCTGTTTCCATTAAGTGGTTTTCGAGATATGACCATTTGAAAATCGCACGTATTCTAATATACGATGAGTCTTCCAGTTATTAGCTAATTCAGATTTTTCAAAAAGTTATTTATTATTTCAGCACAATATCATTTATGCACATTCATACAGTTTGGTCCGCATATGAAAACCCAGTGAGCCCTTCGCGTTTTGCAAATTTTTTATTTTATGCATAAGCCTAATGTACATGCATACATCCATGTACTTAAATGATAAATAAAATTGTGTCCATACGTACCAGCACCGGACTCGAGCGGGTCAGCTACATCACAATAACTTACAATATCACCAGACAACATATTACAACATAATTAATAATAAATTAATAAAAGATATTAAAAAATATGCATATTAATATTATTCTTTATAGATTATTTGCTTTTTAATAAGTTTCATAATTTCCCAAAATTTTTTACACTTTTCGCTTGCTTATTTTTGTTTGTTTACTTTTTGAGTCATATGTTTTTATCTTACTAAACTTTACTACGACGAATTTCTGCATTAAAAATTTGCAAAACACTCAGCGAAGAACTGTCACTTTATTCTCTCAATTTGTGTTCTCATTTACTGTATTTTGGGTAAACGAACGCAATTTAGTAAAATGCAGTAAAGTTCAGTAAAAATTTGTAAAAACTTTTGAGTAAACGAATGCAATTAATATAGTTTAAAATATTTTTATTACCTTACAATACATGTAGGTTATTCAGGAATTTTTATCATTGAATCTATAGGTTTATAGTAACTGAAATAAACAACATAAGTTTGAGACTTGATATCCTCTAAATATCTGGAAAATAATAGCTTAAAAACCTACGAATTGTCTATTTGTTTGTGTATATCATTTTTTTTCAGCCACGATTGCTCTTAAGTACGCCAAATTGTGTTTTCCTACATGTAAAAATCTGTTCTAGCAATACTGTATGTTAATGAAATCAATAGCATACTTTAGGGGATAACATACACTAGGCGATTCAAATAAAAATAGTTTTAGGTTTTTATTTCGTTACGGAATTTCTTGATTCTGTCGCCGAGCTCAAAGCCCGCGATAAAAGCTAAGCAATAGCTTAAAAATAATAATTTTTAAAACCTCTAGGCTATTTTTCTTTCTACTAAGGTGTGTTATTTCCAAAACACAATTATATTTTTTTCCAACAGGCTAAAAATTGCCATCAAAAGAAAGTAGATTAGAATAATTACAGCGGAATTATTAAAAAATCTTTGATTAATTAAGACATTACTATTTAATATATTATTTACTTATAAGCTCTTATACATGTGTACATATGCACATGCAAGTACATAAATATACATTTCAATCAAAATTCCACGAATATGAACGTTGTATATGAACTTTCACGTTTGACTTCAAATAACTCTCAATTTGAAATAAAAAATGCCTGTTAACTGGACACAAAGCAATTAGCACGTATGTAAGTATGTAGGTATTTGTGCACAAAGAATTTTTTTTGTTGGTGTCGAAAACAAATGACACGTTTTTAAGCATTGTATAAGCGCACAAACGTTTAAATTTACGTTACATTTACATTACATCTGTGATTTCTACAGTCGGCTAACAACGCTTTTAATTTTTCAACTTTAATTTCACAAGAACCAATACATATGTACACAACTTTAAAAAGACAAAAGTTGCTTAATAAACTAATCTTCTGCTGATAGTTTGGAGAGTGATATTGTAGCATTTCTGTTTAACTCTCTCTTATAAATCTTGCAATGTTTAATCGACGATACATTTATCTACAATATGTTTGTTCTTTTTTATTTTCATATTTACTGTTATAGATTGTTTCTTCTTCTTCAGTTCTTCGCTGATGCTTTCATTTGAGTTTTGAATAAGAATCTCGTCGGTTGTTTCAAGTTTGTTTCTAAATTTTATAATAACTAAAGATGTATGTGTGAAGTACATATTAATTTAGTGTGGTTGGTGTTTTACATCAAATATTTATTAAATTATTGGAGGTACGTGAAAAGCTTTTAAAATAATCTAATTCTTTTAATTAATTGAATTTTTCAATTCTTTGCCGTTCAAAGTTCTTGCAGCACCATTTTGTGCACGCCAAAGATAGAAGATATAGACGATTAAAAATCAAAATTCAACATAGTAATCATAAATTTTCTGTGTAGAGACTAGTTGTATCTACATACGAGTACATACTATGTACATAAAATGGTATTTAATCAATTAATGAAGAAAGAAATTTTATTAATGTAGAAAGAAATTTTATTTGTTTTTTTTTCATATTTAACTTTCAAAATAAAAAGCATACTCAGTATTGTACGATTTCCTAAATCATTATCGAATGATTCTATTACAACGCTCCCAATGGCTCACACGATTCTCAATGATCTTCAAAAAATAGTTGTAAGATAATCTCTAGATAAATCTCAAATGATTGCATCTACTTCTAATAAAAGGGCCTTCTGCGGCTCTTGTACACGAATCGTCTTCGGTAACAAAGGCTAGCTGGGAAACGTCAATGCATACAAAAAAGCACTAATACACACAAAACTGTATATATGTATAAATTTTTTTGTCAGATGAATTAGTCGCCTGTTTTAAAAAGAACAAAAATTTTGCGGTTTAAAGCTGAAGGTGCATACCGTCCGTTCCATGCGTTGTTGCGTTTTATGCATGTATGAAAAATGTAGAATCTGTGTAATTATATGTGGCAACTTACAGAGCAAAACGCATAGAACGTATAGACGCATAGGATATCGAGAAAAATTTTCGTGTGGTGGATTTAAATTTTTAATTTTTTTAAATAAAAAAGTTTTTAATAAACGAAAGAGCTTTTGTAATAAGCTATTTTGAAAAATAAAATAAATTAAAATTAGACATAGTTATTTCACGAACAAAATTTACATTTTAGTTGTCGTTTGCTTTTATGAACTGAGTGTCACCTCTGTTGTGTTTATTATTTTTTAAACAACAAAAATACTTCGCGTATAGGACGTATTACATGTAACTTGAATTTAAAATCAAAGCGAACGTACAGAAGCGCATACAACGCATATGCATAGAACAGATGGTATGGACCGGCCAATCAGAGTAAAGCCTAGTAATCTGTTCAAAATTTCACGCGAAATTTTGATATAATTCATATAAAAAAATTTCACATAAAATATTTATGAAAAATTATTGCAAAACTTGTACTCTGTTCTACTCGTGAAAAATGTATGAAATGCATCTGGCAAAATTTTCTTGCAATCTGCGAAATAATGTGACTGGCATTTAATTCGCGTGAAATATTAACAGCTGATATTTTTGTTTACAAAAGTCGATCAATGTTGCATACTTCTAACCATGATACAATTATACAAGGTACTTGCACAAGCCCAGCCTGTTAATGTATACAATGCAGAAAGTTGTCAAACTTTGTTTACAAGCTGCAAAAATGTTAGTGTATGTGTGTGAATAAAATGATTACAGTGTTGCCAATGAATTTGCACATTGAAGAAAATTACACTACACATGCTTTGTGTAGATTAAAATTAAAACAAAATTAAATAGAAATAGAACCCAAAGCAGAATTACACACATATTATACATGAATCTTATTACATGGTCTACAGATGAGAGTAAAAATTACACACTGTGTATTACACACATATTGGCAACACTGAATGACTATAATCATGCATGAATGCCGCCTCTGCAATTGTACTTTAGTTACCCTGTGATTGTTATTTTTAAAAACAAAACAAACAAGTTATCACTACAGAAACAGTAGTTCAAAACCCCAGGTCCAAGTCGGAATGGACAGATATATAACTGTGGTAAAGCGTGGGCGAAGCCCAAATCCCACTAAAATTTCATCTGCTAGATGCGTGATGGCAAGTTGCTCCCGACTGATGTAGCCGCAAGGAGATATCGTCGGAAGTTTTTGGAGCAGTGTTTAGACTTCGGTTGGAGCACTGTATAATAAATCCCTGACCATCAATTTGGTTTTAGAAGTCAGCATAGCACAATTGAGCAAACGCATAGATTGGTTCAAATTGTAAATAAGACATTTGAAGAAAAGAAGTATTGTTCTGCCCTATTCATTGATGTTTCTCAGGCATTTGACAAACTATGGCACGAAGGCCTAGTTTTAAAATTGAAGACATATCTGCCAATAAGGGGCCATCCATATATTACGTAACGCCCTTGGGGGAGGGGGGGGTTCGAGTTTTGTTATGATTTGTTACGGGGTGGGGGTAGGGGGGGTCTGTAAAATTGTTACGTAACATAAATTTTACTAATTTCGTACAAAAACACTTCGATTTTTCATTTATTTATGTATTTAATTTATCAAAGAAATACATAATAAATCAAGAATCAGGAGTGTTAAATAGATATAAATATATGCATATATATATGTATGTATGTACATAAATACATAATTGTTATTATTTATATTTTGCAAGGTTATTTGATTTTTGTCTACGCACTGTGTTAGTCTAACAGAAAATAAAAATAAAGGAACAAAAGTATTCGAATTCCCGAATATTCGTCCATTCTCAATTACTTGCATTTTCCCATAAATAAAATAAATAAATGCATAAATCCTAAACGAAACTTAAGAAAATGCCATAAAAATATTTGTATATTAGTTTGTAATAACTAAATAAAGAAATTTACTTCAATTCAAACAAAAAGTTATTTAAAAATAAATACATATGTATGTGTATGAATTAAATTTAATTTTTTTTTTATAAAAACTTAAAACAATTTAAATTTTTTTAAAGTTCTTGTTACGTTATTGTGAGGGGTGGGTCAAAGAATGGTTACGAGCTGTTACTGGGGGAGGGGGGTCAAAAATCGGAAAAAATGGCGTTACGTAATATGTGGATGGCCCCTAAGCATACAAACAAGTTTGGAAAGTTATATTACTGATAGGAAAATCACTGTTGTGGAAGGAGACTTCATGAGTGTGCCCGAATCCATACCATCCGGGGTCCCACAAGGTAGTATTCTGGGGCCAGTCTTGGATTCAATATTTGCTTGTGTTATGCCTGTGAGCAATAATATTCATACCTCTACATTGGCCGGTGATACAGCCTGTCTGAGTATGCATGAAACCCCTTATGAGGCATCCCGTAATCTCCAGGAACATATTACCCAGCTGGAAATATGATTGAACTTATGGAGTGTTAAGGTAAATTAGCAAAAGTGTATTCATATAACCTCTACCTTAAGAAGAGATACTTGTTCCCCCATTCGAATTAACAATCAAAATATTTCTCAACATTCTCAAATGAAATGCCTTGGTATACACCTTGATCGAAGGCTTACAGGGAAACATCATATTGACTCTAAGCTAACTCAAATAAAACTTAAGTTAACTCATATACATTGTTTGATTGGCAGAAATTCAACACTGAGCATAGACTGCAAATTGTTAATAAACAAGTCGCTGTTGAAACCAATATGGTGCTACGGAATTCAGGTATGGGGCACTGCTTCATCTTTCAATGTAGAGAGAATCCAACGAAGACAAAACAAAATTTTACGTTTGATAACATCGGCTCAATGGTACATTAAAAATTCAAATATATGTACATCGTCATTTAAATATGCCACTAGTGATTGAAGAAATAGCAAAATACGCAGGCATGTACTTAACAAAACTCAAGTCCCATCCTAATCCCCTTGCTCGTAATATCTTGAATTTTACTGGAAACATCCGCTTAAAAAAGAAGGACACTACGGCTCTAATATTCAACACTCCAGATGTAAGGACTCTTATGTCGCATTAATTTACTATCACTAGGCTTATGTTCGACATTGGTTGGGCCTAATAAATATATGTAGATTTAAGATTTGAACACTTATATGTAGTTCATATTTGAAGATACAATAAATAAATATATCTACAAAAAAAATCTGCTCCAAAGATGTCTAGGGATAACTGAACATCATCTACTAACCGTCAAAATCGTTTTTCATTATTGGAAGATAATAACGACAAGCCCGCTGCATCATTGCAAAAGTCTTTTAAGCCACCACGTATCTATCTGCAAGAAAAAATTCTAACGCGCTTCTAAAAACCTATTTTTGCCGAGTGGTGAAAATACTTTTCACATCATTCCAATTAAACGAGATAATATTGACGAAACTTAAATCCAAATATATGATAAAAGAGATTTCGAAAAAATTGTTAGTGAATTTGAAAAAAATAAATCAAATTTTTACACATACCAACTTAAAAGTGCTAAAGGCCTACAGATAGTATAAATAGAAATAAAATGTGCTCTTATCGACAAAGGATTTAAAGTAAAAAATTTTACTAATATAATTAACAGAGAAAAGGTCCCCGTTCGGGTTCAACTGGAGCCAAATGACATACAATTGAAAAAAAAACCTATCCAATATATAGCGTAAGGGTTCTCTTACACCGAAAAATCACAGTTGAAGAGCCACATAAGAGTTCAGGTCCCGTACATTGGCATAATTGCGAAGAATATGGCCATACAAAAACTCACTGCAATTTATCTACAGTTTGTGTTATCTGCGGTGAATTTCAAGGCACTGCTAGCTGTACTAAGACAAAAGATCAAGCAGGAAAAGATGTAGTAACCACTAACTACAGAGGATTTCCTGCATATTCTTTCGTTAACCAGACTATGGGACAAAAACCTAAATTAGCTCCAGCTCAATCAGCTAATGCTTACTCCGCCACTTTTCCTCAATTAAACCAACCAGTTACTTCACGAGTATCGTTTGCCAATGCTGTTAAGATAAATTCTATTCCCACACAAAAAGTTTCACCGCCAAATAATTCAACAAATACAAACTCAAGCTTTAATTATATCGGCTTGAAACTACTATTAATAATCTGGTACAAACTATAAACAACTTTACAATAAACATGACTAGCTTGATGCAAGAAATGCTGCAAATGCAAAATACTCTGCTTCAAGCATTAATTAACAATCCATTAACACATTAAAAATATGTTTCTGGAACGCATTCGCCAACACAAAAAGCAATTCTTTACGGAAAAAAATGTTGATATAATGTTGGTTCCTGAGACTCATTTGACTTTGAGAAGCCTCTTCAAAATAAATGGTTATTTCTTATATTATGCAATGAAAAATATTTCTAGGGACTTAGTTTATGTTAAAGCCTCTTACGATCGCTCCCCCGATCACTCTCCCATTATCGTTACAATCTGTAAGCCACTAAGAAGTGATTTATCTCACCCATATGTGAAGATGATCAATAGTGTTAATTGGCTGAGCTTCAAAAAATATCTTAGTAGTCATTGCACGGAAAACATAACGCTAAGAACATCCGATGATATTGAATCTAACATTGTGAATCTTAACGAAAATATTAAGCAGGCTGCTGAACATGCCACTACCTCCCAGCTGCAGACTGGGTTTAATAGAATTTATTCTACGCATATGTGAAAAAAGAAGAGCTAGAAGGGAATGACAAGAACACAGATCACCCGAACATAAAATCAAGTTTAAAGAGTGCACTAAACGACTCCAAGAGTTGCTTGCATCTGAAAAAACTGCATCTCTTAAAAATTATCTGGAAAACCTCGATGTCGCACCAGCATCTAATTACTCTTTGTAGCACGCTGCTAGAAAGCTTTAAACACCCATTAAGTTTAAACCACCTCTGCGCACTTCTACCGGAGGTTGAGCAAGAAGCGATACTGAAAAAGGTAACATATTTGCTGAGCATTTAAATCCGTATTTACCTCAAACACATGTACGGGCGTTGTGTATTTGCCGTGTATAGTTGCCCCCTCGACCCTTAAAGTTTAATATGCGTAATGTACAAGAACTTCTTGCTGAGCTCAACCCAAAGAAAGCTACAGGTATTGATGGAATTAGTAACAAGATGCTGTTAAATTTGCCTCGTATTGCAATTAGAATCATTCTATTTATTTTTAATATAAAATTAAGACTACAGTACTATCCACACCACTGGAAGCTTGCCAAGGTCAAAATGATTCCAAAGCCGGGCAAGGACCTTACCTAGGCTGAATCATACAGGCCAATAAGTCTACTATCAACAATATCAAAACTTTTCGAAAAACTGCTCATGACAAAATTGTCCTCAATTCTAATTGGTAGTTTGTGCATCCCAGACCATCAGTTTGGTTTTAGGAGTCAGCATAGCACCATTGAACAAACGCAAAGATTGGTTCAATTTATAAAAAGAATATTTGAAGAAAAGAAATATTGTTCTGCCTTCTTTATTGATGTTTCTCAGGCATTTGATAAAGTATGACACATCTACCAATAAACATTCTTAATCTTTTGGAAAATTATATTCTTGCCCGGAAGTTCACTGTTGTGGAAGGAAACTTCATGAGTGTGACCGAATCAATCTCATCTGGTGTGCCACAGGGGAGTATACTAGGCCAGTTCTGTAATTGATTTATACTTTATAGTGTGTCATAATGTCCATAAAATTTTTTAATTCGAATATTGAAGTATTAAAGACATTTTTTAGTACTGTTATAGTTTTTAAGTTTCGGTGAAATTTAATGTTAGTATGTAAGGAAGTAAAAGTAAGACTTAATATGGAAAAGAAATCATATCAATATGAATTCATGAGTGGCTTTAGGAAAAATTTAAAACTTCTAGTGCTCACGGCCAAAAACATCACTTTGCGGAATACACGAGATATACGTGCTATTTTAATAACTGCAATGTAACTGTTGCTCTTAGGAAAAAAGGAGTATGTGAGCAATTAAGTTTGGATTACCATCACAACCATTCTGCCCCGGAAGAACTTATAAACAAATTTAAAATTATGATTAATGTTAAAAAAGGTTGCGAAGGTAAGTCGGCATTGAAAAGGAAGGGAGTTCGGGAAATTTTCAACGAAGAATGCATGAAGAACAAAGACATTTGTCTCACTGTATCTTTCCCAAAAATGCGAAGACAGCTTTATCGCATACGACGGAATGAAATGCCAAAAGAACCGTGTACACCTATGGAAATAAAGGAAATATTTGAAAATAAAGATTTCATTCTAGAATTTGGAATGTCCAAGCATATTAATGAACCCTTTTATCGTGAGACAATTATAGAGGAAGAGTTTTGCTATTCTGTTTTCATTTCCCCTACAATTATACAAATAATAAATAAAAAGCCAGCTGGTCACCGCTACTTGTTGGATGGAACATTTGCAAGTGTACCTGCTTGTGGTTTCAGTCAGCTCCTGGTTATTCACTATTACTATATGGAACATGTAAGCTATCCCATTACTAAACGATGTTGAGATTTTTAAGATAATATTTTTTTCTAAACAGACCTTTCCTTTCATATACGTTTTAATGTCGAAACGGAAAAGACATGTATATGAACACCTTTTCCATATTATCAACAATAATTTTTTCAAATTTGAGGCTTCAACATTTCATACTGATTATGAAATAGTTTTAAGAAGTGCTCTTGAAAATTTATTTCCTGACGCAGTATTAAAGGGCTGTTGGTTTCACTACTGTCAAGCTTTAAGACGCAAATGCCAAAAATCTAAGAGTATGATACAATTAATTAAAAACAATAAAGACTGCGGTGATTGGTACAGAAAAATATTAAGTCTTCCTTTAGTAACTCCAGAACAAATAGAGGCAACGTTTCTTCTTCTAAAAAGCGAAATTTCGAATTTTAAAAAAAGTCAGCAGGAATGCCTCAATGATTTCACAAAATATTTTGAGAAACAATGGATGATAAAGGTAATGTATTTGCTTAATTTTTTGCAATTTAAATATATTTAAAAAAAATGCAAACTGCAAACATATTTGTTTCAGCATTCTAATGCCAATTCTTTAAATTTATATTGTAACGGATAAACAAACTTGCTTTTGTAAATTCACAGATAACACCCCACAAATTTTCTGTCCACCATGAACCGATTAGATCCACTAGTGCACTAGAAGGCTTTAACTCAAAACCTTCCAGAAATATTGAAAATCATGGTTAATTTTTTAAATTCCTTGACGCAATTCGAACTTTCCTCCTTTTCTTTAAGTAAAACTGTTGCAGGAGCTTTGTCCATTCTTCCAACTAAAAGCAAGCCACAGAAGGACAAAGATAAAAAATTGATCAGTTAACTCAACAGCTAGATAAGGGAGACATCTCTTTGCCTGACTTCTTTACTTTCATTATAAATAAAGACAATCGAATTGTAGATGGTGATGAAATTTTGAAGGAGAATTGCGAAGAAAAGGAGCCAGAGTCAGAAAATGAAAAAGACGAGATACACCTCAGCCAGGCGACTGAAGTTTTAACATGTGTAATATGTGTTACGAAGCCAAGGAATGTTTTATTGATGCCTTGTAAGCACTTTAAAATTTGCTCAAACTGCTTTCACAATTTGGAAATAAAGTGTAAACAAAATAATTCAGTTTTACTTTGTCCATACTGCCACCAAATTGTTAAAAATAATATACATAAATATATATCAATAAATATATGTACATATATACATACGTATGCTTTTCTGGAATTTATTTTTATTTTCAAAGACTGGACGTTCTGACACATTTTAAAGTGTCATAAAGTCCATAATGACAGTGTCGTATTATCCATGGACTTTATGTCATTTTGCAGAGTGTCATAGCGTCCATGGACATTATGTAACTTTAAAGTGCGTCATAATGTCCATGGACACTATGACACTGGACATTATGTCACGGCACCAAAATGTGTAATACAAGCAGAAAACAAAACAGCTGTTCAATGAAAATGTCTGTGCTATTCATTGACTAGCGGCGGCAAAGCGGTTTCATGTAGGCTGGGAAGTACCGGCACTTGAAAGAATTCAGCAGTTAAAAATATTCTGTGTAAATAACAAAAAATATAAGAAAAGATATTACAAAAACGTTAAAAAATTTCGTCAACGAAATATACTTCCATACGATTCACTTATTCAAAATTTTGCGCCGATATACATATGACAAAACATTACATCAATGACGACACGCTATCGGCGGCGAAACAGCCGACTTGGAAATTTGGTTTGTGTGAAAATGCAACCCTGATCTAATGAAAAGTATTATCGTTTAGAAAATTTTCTAAAAACGAAAAAGTCTAATGGGATGTCAAAATTTTTATCGTATTATTTGCCACTTTGATGATATTTTGCGTTCAGACTATCACACTTGCACGTATTATTTGAATTTTTGACAAGTAAAAATACAAAGTATAATAGTCTGAACGCGGCTTAAGCACCTCTGGGCTGAAGAACAGCTCTCACTTCATCGTAATTATTTCTTAAGTGCGGTCAGGCTTGTGTGTGTTTTGGCCTTCGAGAGTTTTTCGTCTCGTTCGCACTGGTTGACTGATTTGCCACGGATAACCGTATAGTATTGCGGTTCTTTTGTGGAATTTCGTTGACAACCACGATGCTACTTCCTATGTGAAGGTATAGTCAGTTACAAAAACATTTCTAGGAATACTGTTAATAACATCATGGGCATATCGTCTAGTTACTCTGCAAATTTTTGTACAACAAATATTTTCCAAATTTATTTTGTAAAGTATTTATGAAATAAATAAATAAATGAATTATTTTAAGAAATTATTAATATTAGTAGTAGGGAACTGGGCATTCTGGGCCAATTAAAATTGTTAAATTGTGGGCTGAAATTGTTAAATTGTGGCTGAAATTTTGAAATTTGGGTAATTAAAATTTGAAAATTTTAAAATTCTTGGAAATTTGATACGTACGTGTGTGTGTGTGTTTGTGTGTGTGTGTTTTCGGCGGCGCTTTGATGTTTTTGTTTACATAAGGAGTTTTTTGTTTACATTAACCCTTGTGTGAACGGATGATTTTTTTGTGGTGGCATTAATTGTGTGAACGGGTGATTTTTTTGTGGGGGAGGATTAAGGGGTTTCATAAGATTAAGATTTTATAAGTATATACATATAGATATGCCGACGGGAAAATCATGAAATGATTTTTCCTAATACCAACGGGAAAATCATGAGATGATTTTTCCTAATACCAATGGAGGGAGTTGTGAAACTTAATTTTTCCTAATGCCTACGGCAATGCATGATTATTTTTTTCAAATGCCGATGGCAAAACATGATTATTTTTCCTAATGCCGAAGGCAATGCATTATTATTTTTTTCAAATGCCGACGGCAATACATGATTATTTTTTTCAAATGCCGACGGCAAAACATGATTATTATTTTTTTCAAATGCCGACGGCAATACATGATTATTATTTTTTTCGAATGCCGACGGCAATAAATGATTATTATTTTTTTCAAATACGGAAGGGAATATCGCCAGTGTTGCCAGACTGTAGAAATTTGTTATCGTAATACTATATCAGTAATATCAGAGAAAATATATTTGATGACTACTACGCGATTCTCATATGAATCGTGTGTATGTATGTATGTGTGATTTCCTCACGCTAATAATAAATTTATCATGTCAACATTTAATACCATAAAATGTTCTCATGTATGTGAACACCCCTAATACTTGTGTGTGGGTGGTCCAGCTTGATTGTCGCTGGCATATCTTTTGTTTATTTGTTTAAGAAATATATTTGTATGTATGTATGTATGTATGTATGAATGTATAAATGTATAAATGAATGTATGAATGTATAAATGAATGTATGAATGTATAAATGTGCGATCGTGAGAATTTGTGCATGGATTATTTTATTGAATACATTTATATTTTGCAACGTAGTCATTTTCTTTGTCAACGATTATTTTAAAGCAGAGGATTTTCAACTAAGTACAGTCATCAGCAGAGAAACAAAAAGTAAAAGTTATGAATGCCGCAAGGCTACTGCTACTAATTTTCGTATAAATACGCCAACTTTTATAACCAACACATCAGTACTTTATTGTATTTACAAGTAGTATCATCAGCAATTGTGTTAAATTCAAATAGAAAATCCATAAACTAATTAAAAATGAGTTCTTCTGGATATATGTGTAATAGATGTCATAAGGTATATAAATACCAAAAGTCCTTTTTGGACCATGTTAAATATCATAGTATGCAGGATCAAGAGATCGAAAGTCGGGACAGAAATCAAGAGCAACCGCAGTCATCTCTTCAAAATCATCAACAGCAGCTAAATACATTTCATCATCAGCAACACCCTTCTCTACAATACCCCCAATATCAACTACCAATGAATCATCAACAATACGGTATGCCTAACTGTTACCCTACATCAATGTCATGGAATAATCAGTTTTTGGGATCAGGAGTACCAATGCAATATGAGTATCCACGTTACAATTATAATCCCGTCACACCAGATAACCAAATGCAGCAGTATTCCAATTTCATGCAATGGCAACCTCTTACTTATCATCAAGAAGAGCAGCAGCAGCAGCAGCAGCAGCAGCAACAACAACAACAACAAGCTCAACAACAAGGTGTGGATATCCTTGGAGGGACCTTATACAACGATGCTATGGACATAAGTTTACCGGAAAGTGATGGAGAAGTAGATGTAGAAGAAATAGGAGAAGAAACTCTGCCAACTCCAATTAGTACTTCCCATGTCAGGACAGAAGAAGATAATGTGAGATATTATAAAATATCGAAAGCCTTCAAAAATCATATCGCCACATATGCAATTCTAAATAAAAAAGACCAACTTCTCTTAGAAGAGTTTATTAAGGAAAACAAAAATATTTTTATGGAGAGACTTCAAACGAATTTAACTAAACATATAATAATTAAATTTCATGTGAGTATTGTGGCCGAGTATATAAAAATTGTTGGAGAGGAATTGGAGTTGTGCATAATATCACATGTAGCCAAAATGAGTTTACTGACAAAGGCAGACAATATAGAAGAAATATTACGTAAACAGGTTGAGGAGATTTCAACCAAAATGTCCGAATTTGAAGAGCGAGATTCTGGTTGGACTTTGTCACGCATAGTCCGAGCAGAAATCAACATCAATAAATCGTCGCTCGTCAAAGGCTCGAATTGGATATCCACACCTCAAAAATTAGAAGGAAGAAAAGCTTGCATCAACATAGAAAACAGCGATGCATATTGTTTCAAGTGGTGTCTGATTGCTGCAATGGATACAACCAAATACGATCACCCAAAACGTTGCAGTTCGTATAATATCCCTGACATTGCTGCAGAGACGATTGTTACGCGAAATGGTGTAGCGTTAAATTTCAAAAATTTAACGTACCCATTAGCACTAAACAAAATCAAAGAGTTTGAGGCAAACAATCTGACTTTAAGTGTGAACGTATTTGGGTATGATGAGGGAGCAGATCAGATCATTGGTCCTTATTATGTGACCAAGGACGAGAAAGTGAACCACGTCAACTTACTACTTTTAGAGAATGCTGCAGGTCATCACTACATATTGATAAAGAATATATCAAGGTAAGTTAAAAAAATATACAACTTTTTTTATTTTAAGGATACAAATACTTGTTTATATACTTTATACTATGTACATTTAACTTATAAACTTTTATTTATTTTTTATCATTCACAGGCTTTTAAGGAATCAGATAACGCAGCACCATGATAAGCTATATATCTGCAACAGCTGTCTCCAGTACACCCACATCGAAAATGGTATGACAAATCATAAGGCGGAGTGCGGTAAAATTGTTACAACTATGCCATCAGGTCCGGATGCAATTCTGAGCTTCAAGGGACATCAAAGAAAAATGGATGTACCCTTCGTGGTATATGCGGACTTCGAATGCATCTTGGAAGAAGTTAGTAATAGTGTAAGTAATAAAACTAGTCTAGTCAAAAAGCACACTCCTTGTGCATTTAGCTATTATATTAAGTGTCTCCATAGCAATAAGTTAGATAAATTAAGGATATACACAGGAAAAGATGCCTCAAAAAAATTTGTATCATATTTAATTAAAGACTGTGAGGATATATACAATAGTCACTTAGTAAATAATAGACAAATGGATACTTTATCCCCTTCTGATATTTATAATTTTTATAGTGCGGTGAATTGTCATATTTGTCAAAAATTTCTAGGTAAAGATCGAGTTAGAGATCATTGTCACATTAGTGGTAAATATAGAGGTGCAGCCCACAATAACTGTAATTTAAATTACCAATTTCCCAAGTTTATACCAGTTTACTTTCACAACTACTCAAATTATGACTCACATCTTTTTATTAAAGAACTAGGTGAAATTGCAATGCAACTGAAAGTACTCCCTCTCAATAAGGAACTTTATATATCCCTCTCCCAATTTACAGAAATGAGTGATGGCCATAAGCTTGAAATAAGATTTCTTGATACAATACGCTTTATGGCTGAGAGTTTAGAATCATTAGCCTGCAATTTGTCGGATAATGATTTCAGAACTATAAGGTCCTTATTTCAGTCAGAAAAAGAATTTCAGCTTATTAAGAAAAAAGGTATTTTCCCGTATGAGTACCTAAATTCATTCCAAAAATTAGATGAGTGTCAGCTGCCTTCACGCAGTGATTTTTTTAATAAGTTGAACAATAAAGAGTGTTATTTAGAGGAATACTCACATGCTGAAGAGGTATGGAATACTTTTGGTTGCAAAACTATGAAAGATTACATGGAACTTTACTTAAAAACAGATGTCCTCTTACTGACAGATATTTTCGAGAACTTTAGAAAAGTTTGTAAAGGTATTTATGAGCTCGATCCATGCCAATATTATACAGCACCTGGCCTTTCCTGGGATGCAATGCTCAAATACACAAAAATTGAATTAGAATTATTGACAGACATAGACATGTACAATTTTATGAAAAAAGGTATACGTGGAGGGATCGTACAGTGTAGTCAAAGATATTCGAAAGCGAATAACAAATATTTGGAAGATTTCGATAAAGAGAAGCCCTCAGAATTTCTCGTCTATTTAGACGCTAACAATTTGTATGGTTGGGCGATGTCGGAATATCTTCCTCATGGTGGGTTCAGATGGTTATCGCAAGACGAGCTGAATCTGGACCCAAACAGCATAGCTGACAATGGAACAGACGGTTATGTATATGAGGTCACGTTGGATTATCCCTCTCATTTACACGACTTGCATAATGACCTTCCTTTTTGCGCTGAAAATAAAAAAGTTATGCAAGCGAAGTATAGCAAGTTGATAACCGATTTCTCTACAAAGCAATCATACGTGATACACTTTAGAGTTCTGAAACAGTGCTTAGAATATGGCTTAGTTTTAAAGAAAACTCATCGTATTCTAGCATTTAAACAATCTCCATGGTTAAAAGGGTATATTGACCTAAATACCAGACATAGGGCCACTGCTAAAAATGCTTTTGAAAAAAATTTTTTCAAACTACTTAATAATGCAGTGTATGGTAAAACCATGGAAAATGTGGATAAGAGGAGAGATGTTAAAATTGTTAATAGTTGGGAGAGAACGAATTGTAATCGTTTGGGGGCCCAAGATTGGATATCAAAACCAAATTTTCATAGTTTATCTATATTTTCCGAAGATCTAGTAGCAATCGAAATGACTAGAGTCAAAACCTGCTACAATAAACCAATTTACTTAGGATTTTGTGTACTCGAGCTGTCCAAATGGAAAATGTATAATTTCCATTACGGGTACATGCAACCTAAGTTTAAGACAAAACTCTCATTGAACTATATGGACACGAACTCTTTTATATATTCAATAAAAACGGACGACTTTTACGCTGACATCAAAAATGACATACAAGAACAATTTGATACATCGGACTATCCTACAGACAATATTTATAATTTTCCACTAGTAAATAAAAAAGTCATTGGTATGATGAAAGATGAAAATTGCGGTAAAATAATGACAGAATTTGTTGGGCTGCGATCAAAAATGTACTCATTCAGTGTACAAAATCAAAATGACGTTAAAAAATCGAAGGGGGTAAAGAGAGCCATATTAGATAAATATAGTTTAGCTACTTATAAAAATTGTTTATTTAATAAGACTAATGTGTATGATAATATGTTAACATTTAAATCTAAGCTACATCAGATATATACTAGTCAACTAAATAAGGTAGTCTTAAGTTATGGAGACGATAAGAGAAAAATTAGATCAAATAACATTAACACATATGCATGGTATCATTTTCGTATTAAGGAAACTAACCCTGAATACGAACTTGATATGTTGCTAGATGAGATTGCTAGAATGCAAGAAAATTGTTAAAATTAATTAATTTTTAGTTAATTTTTAAATTGTATATAAAATCCTATTCATTAAGAAAAATTGTTGTATATAAAATCCTATTCATTAAGAAAAATTGTTGTACATATCTATATGAATTTTTAAGAAAAAATTTGAAATAAAATATTGAAAAAAGAATGAAATGGTGTTTATTTCTTCATTGGCTTTACTTCGTTGGATCAAACAGTTTTTGTTTTTGCTTATTTGTAAATTCTTGTTTTCATATTGCTTAAACATGCACAGTCTTGTCTTCACATAAATTAAACATGCACAATCTTGTTTTCTTTGAGAGGTTCTCTACAAGAGAAATTGAATTTCACAATATTGTGAAATTCCATTAGATATTTTTATAAAGAGACACAATTAAGATAATCGGATAAGTCCTTATATTTTTCACTACTTACAAGTTTCTGTTATTTTGTATTCGAACAGATGATTCCTAATTTTCCTTTAGAAAAAATAATACAAAACAAGGAATATTTTAATAATACAATTTTATTTTATTTCTGTTAATAATACCATTTAATTTAATTTCTTAAATATTTTATTTATAATGATGGAAACATTTCATAGTATCCAATTATTAGATGTTCTAATATACTTTTCCGTAAAAAATATATTGTACATCTACAAGTATCAGGTCCTTCCCTGCAATTCGGATCATACCAGGGACAGTTTGCAAAATGCCCTTCTGTATTGTCTTCATCTTCCATGACGCCATATTCTTCGTTCTCATCCAGCATATTTTGGAAAAATTTTATCATCTCCCAATGATCGAAAAGCCTGAAGCTTTCAAAATCTGTTAGAAATTGGTTTAGAGTACTTCTAATTTGACTCATTTTATTTGCTGATAAATGAATGATGATGACGATTGTTGGAAGGTTTTTTTAAGACTAATTTGTTCTTTATATTTTTCAAATATCTATACTATCATCGCTATTCCATATTTCTTTTTATCACTCTATCTCTCTCTCTAACCATTTTCTCTCTATAACTATCTCTTTCTCTCTATCACTATCCCCCACTTATTCACTATTTCACCATAATTATTTTCGATTAGCCTTCTTGAAGTCATCATCGCTACTTTTAAGATCATTTCCAGTTAAACATTCAAAGTGAGAAGAACTAAATAAAAAAATGGACTCCACAACAAATCTAATTTCAAAATTTAATTCTCTAAACAACAAAACCTTAATTCACGTAAAGGAGCTTGACACGTCCATGAAATATACTATTCGAAATGTGGAACGTGTAACAACAAAATATGGAGCAACACTAAAAGTTGAAATGGATAAACATATAATGTTCCTGCCTAAACGATATAATACTTTAACAGATGACGATATTAAAGATCTTTCGAGCGGATCATATTGCCTAAGTAGAGAAGGTGAAGAAAACCTAATCGTTGAGAATGAGCTGAGTGAATTTCTAATTCAAAATTCCCAATATCCTGTCTGGCAATAAATTATATTAATTACGTTTTTTAAATTATGAATAAAAAGACATTAAAGAGTTTTGTAAAATATAAATGTTTGTGTTTTTATTTAATATTTTCAGTTATTTCATAAAGAAATTTAAGACATAAATGTCCACAGGTAAATGTATTAAAATTCTGATGTTGATTATAGTTGTATTTTATATTTGTACCAAGATATTTGACTACTTCTGAAGGAGGTTGTAAGTTTCCAAAGCTGTTGAAATATTTTTTTTCATTGCAGTTTTTATAATATGCTACCCAATGTGATTGATTATTCCATATTCTATTTTCTTTGATCGTTTTGGTAGAGTATTCAACATGAAAACACCTCTAAAATATGGAATATTTATAGAGAAACGGTTTAGGTCCACATCAGAAAGTGGTCTGTTGGGCAGCATCTTTAAGAGTTTTTTGATTCTTCTTTATGAACTAAGCCATAACCCTTTTTATATGGTTTTAAGTAAAGTCCTTTTCCAACTGCTATAGATTCCATCGCGCTATTATGTCTAGTTGCTTCATCAAGTTGATTTTTTGCATTCCTTGTTGCATTAACAGCCTTAGCTATAGCAGCACCTCCAGTTGTTAGACTACCAATTGCACCCAGAAATCGGTATTAGAGGCAAAAAGCCACCAATTTTTGGGACACGTATCACACGTGGTACTATAATTTGAGATTTTCTTCCTTTTAATGACTTGTTAATACTTTTTCGTGCAATTTTAATAGCTGTATTAATATCTAATGGTTTTTCTTTTTTTAGTATTTTTGGTGCAGCTCTAACTGATGTTCTAAATAGTGTTTTAACATTTAGTTTGTTCTTTTTTACATTTTTCTTTTTCTCCACACCCATACCAAATTTTGTTTTGGCTTTGATTGCGTTAGTAACCATATATGCAAATGATTTTTCAGCAAGACTACTATCTTTTGATAAAACTCGATCCCAAGCGGAGTTTTCAAGTATTTTATCAGCTTTATGTCTGCTACTTAAATCCTTATTTTTGGAATAAGCAATATCGTGATTTTTACACGCAGAGTCCAATAAATTAATTCCTTTATCACCTCGATTTAAACGTTTTTGTAGTTTTGTTCCAGGTCCACAGTACTGATATCCAGGTAGATGAAGTTCAACAGGTAGAGAGTTTATTATTTTGTCTACTAGACCTCCTCCAACGACGGTGTTTTTATGACTAAAAGTTTTCTGATATCGTATAACCATATTATCTAATTTTTCCTATATAAGAGGTAATATATATGAAATGCATTTAGTTACAAAAATGCAGTTAGTAAAACAACATAAAAATATTTTAGTTCGTAATATTGATGATTCAGTGAACATCAGTTCAAAAATAAAGCATAGTCCTCTCTTACCAAATTCTATTCGTGCTCTAATAGTGGGACCATCAAATTGTGGAAAGACTAATGTTATGATTGGCTTGCTAGAAAGTCCTAATGGAGTCAAGTTTGAAAACATCTATTTATACTCAAAATCTCTCTATCAACCTAAATATGAATACCTAAAGAAACTAATTTCACCAATTAAAGGTATGGGGTATTATACATTCACCGATAATGAATCAGTTATTCCACCTGACGAAGCTAAAACTAATTCAATTATGATATTTGATGATGTTGCATGTGAAAAGCAGAATAATATACGTACATATTTTTGTATGGGGCGACATAGGGATGTTGATTCATTCTACCTGTGTCAAACTTATACCAGAATTCCCAAGCATTTAATAAGAGACAATGCAAATGTTATTATAATGTTTAAGCAAGATGAGACAAATATGAAGCATGTTTATAAGGATCATGTTGCCAGCGATATGAGCTATGAAAAAAGTTTCAAGAAATTTGTCGAGAATGTTGGAAGGATAAATATGGATTTTTGATGATAAGCAAAGATAACGAATTAAACGATGGTCGCTACAG